>JAUMJJ010000181.1:0-1297235 GCA_033556795.1 Tapera naevia
TTGGTCAAAAGGGAATATGATAAAGTACATTGGGGAACTGAAAATCTTTTAAAACACCTAAAGAAAATAGTCATAGGAAGAGCCATGATGGAAACTGTTTGTTCAGTTACAGAAAAATGGGGGCTATGCTGAAGAAACAATCCCAATACAAGCAATCAACGAATACTTGGAAATATTAAGGAAGGAAATTCCCCAGAGATTATTGACAAATAGGTTTTACCGAGTTACCCCGAAAAGAAGGATACAGATATATTTTAGTTTTAGTAGATACCTTTTCAAACTGGTCAGAGGCTTTCTCTGCTCATACCAATAAGGCAAGAGAAGCAGTAAAAATCATACTTAAAGAAATTATTCAAAGGTTTGGGGTGCCTTTAGGAATGTCTTAGGACAGAGGTCCTCATTTTGTGGCAGAGGTAATCAAACAGCTAAGTGATGTTTTTGGAATATCCTGGGATTTGCATATGCCTTCTAGTTGGAAAGTGTAGAGGATGAATTATTCTTTAAAATTGCAGTTTAATAAAATATGTCAGGAAACCTCTATAACCTGGGTAAAAGCTCTACCTTTAGCATTATTAAGAACTTGAATTCAACCTCGATGAGTATGAGATATTGTATGGGAAGCCTTATCAGATGCCACATGTCCCAGGAGATATCACTGTTAAAGGGAATTTGGACATTAATAACTATTTGATATCTTTAGGAAAAACTCTTCAGGATACAAATCCCTAGAGCTTGATACGCCAACACATCCGTTCCAGCCTGGAGATTGCATGTATGTCAAATCCTGGGACTCAGAACCATTAAAGGACTGTACCAGGTACTTTTAACTACATACACAGCCGTGAGGCTGGCTGGGAAAGAACTTGCTTTACCACTCACATTGAGTCTACTGCATGGTTCTCCTCGTTCGTCGCAGAATAGGGCATGGGGAGGCAGGCTGTCACATTAGAAAGTCTAATGTCTATTCATTTTGCCAAAACCTTTTATCAGTTCCAATATGCTATTGTCATTCCAATCTAGCCCTTTTCCCACAGTTATTATTGTAATGATAACAATTTGAAACATAACCCCAAAATTCATCATGATCTAATTCCCTGAATCCTTATCTTTAGTGGATTCCTAGAGTCCCTTTGGATTTTCACTCAGGCTTTGGTACCAGCTCGCTTCCCTTGTGGTGAGCAGTTGGGGATCGTTGTTCTGCAGTCTATGAAGTAGGATCCTTCTTAATCTGTGTATAATGAATCCAGGGTTCTTTCCCAGCCAGCCTTAGTTAAAAGTACCTGGTACAGTCCTTTCCATCTAGGAGTTAATGGTTCTGAGTCCCAGGATTTGACATACATGCAATCTCCAGGCTGGAACGGATGTGTTGGCGTATCAAGCTCTAGGGATTTGTATCCTGAAGAGTTTTTCCTAAAGATATCAAATAGTTATTAACGTCCAAATTCCCTTTAACAGTGATATCTCCTGGGACATGTGGCATCTGATAAGGCTTCCCATACAATATCTCATACTCATCGAGGTTGAATTCAAGTTCTTAATAATGCTAAAGGTAGAGCTTTTACCCAGGTTATAGAGGTTTCCTGACATATTTTATTAAACTGCAATTTTAAAGAATAATTCATCCTCTACACTTTCCAACTAGAAGGCATATGCAAATCCCAGGATATTCCAAAAACATCACTTAGCTGTTTGATTACCTCTGCCACAAAATGAGGACCTCTGTCCTAAGACATTCCTAAAGGCACCCCAAACCTTTGAATAATTTCTTTAAGTATGATTTTTACTGCTTCTCTTGCCTTATTGGTATGAGCAGAGAAAGCCTCTGACCAGTTTGAAAAGGTATCTACTAAAACTAAAATATATCTGTATCCTTCTTTTCGGGGTAACTCGGTAAAACCTATTTGTCAATAATCTCTGGGGAATTTCCTTCCTTAATATTTCCAAGTATTCGTTGATTGCTTGTATTGGGATTGTTTCTTCAGCATAGCCCCCATTTTTCTGTAACTGAACAAACAGTTTCCATCATGGCTCTTCCTATGACTATTTTCTTTAGGTGTTTTAAAAGATTTTCAGTTCCCCAATGTACTTTATCATATTCCCTTTTGACCAATTCTCTTAAAAGAAAAGGAGGGATTACCACCTGCCCAGTGGATGTGACAAACCACCCACTCTTTCACTCTTTTGCTCTTTCGTCTATAATGTCTTAATCAGTCTAAAATCCTTATTATCATATCTAGGAGCTGTTTCTGGCAATTTTATTTCTTTTTCTGGCACTGAAGCCATGATGCCTGTTTCTGCAGCCTCTTTAGCAGCTTTATCAGCCAATTAATTTCCCAATCAAATATCAGATGTCTCCAATTGAAGTGTCTTACAATACATAATAGACACTTCTGTAGGTTTCTGAATGCTGGCTAGTACTTTTTGAATTTGTTCTGTATGCTTGATCCCAGTCTCTCGTGCTGTTAAAAGCCCTCTCTCTTTTCATATGGCTCCATGTGCATGCACAGCTCACAAGGTATATTTAGAACCTGTCCATATATTCACTCTCTTGTCTTGACTCAAATCCAAGGCTCTGGTTAGGGCCACTAATTTGGTTTTCCGAGCAGAGGTTGTTGATGGCAAAAAGCACAAGCTTCCACTACGGAGGTTATTGTGGTAACTTCTTTCCTCCTTGCACAAAGCTGCTCCCATCCGTAACTAATTCCCAGTCTGGACTCACAAGTGGCTGATTTTTCAGGTCCGGGCGGTTGGAATAGACTTCTTCAATTGTCTGTAAACAATCATGTTCAGGAGTCCCTTCTACATGGTCAGTAGAAATAAACACTGCTGGGTTAACAACTGAGGTGGTCCTGAGGAGGACATTATCTTGCTCCAATAATATCACCTGGTACTTTAGCCTTCGACTAGGAGAGATCCAATGTCCTCCTTTTTGTTCCAGGACAGTGATAACCATATGTGGTGTATATATACTGTCATTTTCTTACCCATTAAGAATTTACGAGCCTCCTGGATCAGCATTACTGTAGTGGTGACTGCTCTCAGGCAGCCCGGCCATCCTTGACTGACACTGCCTAATTGTTCTGAGAGATTGGCCACTGTACCTCGCTGCTCCCCCAGAAATTGTGATAGTACTCCCAGGGCTATTCCATGTCTTTCATAAGTAAAAAGCTCAAACAGTTTTGTTAAGTCTGGGAGCCTGAGTGCTGGTGTTTCATTAAAGACAATCTCAAATATCTGTAGTCTGCTCTGCTATTATCAGTCCAATACAAATACTCAGGAGTAGATGTCTTTAGTACTTCATGCAAAGGCTTTATTAATAGTCCGTAATTTGAAATCCAGAGACGACACTATCCCACCATCCTAAAAAAAATTCTTAACTCACAAACTGTCCGTGGTTCTGGGAACTGGCAAAGAGCTCCTTTTGTCTCCATTCCCAGTTGTTGCTGTCCTTGTTGTATCTCAAATCCAAGGTAAGTCACAGTTCTCTGTGCCATCTGAGCCTTCTCTCTGGAAACTCTGTATCCACTCAGTCCCAAAAAGTTTAAAAGACTTATATTTAGTCACAAGCAATCTTCTCCAGCAGTTGTAGCAATAAGGATATTATCCACATACTGTAATATTGTTCCCCCATCATTTTCTTTTTCCATATTTCTAGTTCTTTGGCTAATTGATTTCCAAAAATTGCTGGACTGTTTTTAAATCCGTGGGGTAGAACTGTCCATGTATACTGAGTTTTTCTACCAGTTTCAGGATTTTCCCATTCAAAAGCAAAAAACTCTTGACTTCCCTTTTCAAGGGAAATGCAGAAAAAGGCGTAAGTCTAACACTGTAAACTAACTGTCTTTCAGTTAAAGCTGTTAAAAGAATATACAGATTTTCAACCACTGGATGTATGTCCTGAACAATTTGTTTCATTGCTCTAAGATCCTGTACTAAATGGTAACCCTTACTATTTGCATTTTAACTGGTAAAACTGAGGTATTATATCTTGACTCACATTCCACTAACAACTTACGTTTCAAGAATTTCTGAATTACAGATACTAACCCAGGCTTAGCTTCCAACATCCAATAGTATTGTTAATGCTTACCAGGACTAATCCTGATTTCAAATCACCTCTTACAGATTCTGTCTACTTGGACCTCCCAGGTATCTCTCCAGCCCACACTGTCGGGACCACAGCATCTTCAACCTCTCAATGGATTATTTTTCTTTGAACGTTGACAACCTGTAATAATAAAGCTGTCACTTCAACATATTTAGATTCCAGTATGTAAACTTCAGCTTCCCCTTCTCCAAATTTTGTGTGAGCTTCTGATTGTTCAAGTAAATCCTTTTCTTAACAATGTTTTTAGAAAGCTTGGCAAACACAAAACCTGATGAGTTACCCACTGTTTTCCTATTTTCAATTCCTAAGATTAAAAAAATGGTCGGCTTTCCCTGACTTCCATTGCACCAATAATGCTTAAATTTTATTATGTATATATATTTAAATTTTATTATATATTTTATATATTATTGTTATCCTTTCAAAGTATTCAATACAGAATACGCAGCCCTGGTGTCCAACAGAAATTCAATTTCCTCTTCCCCCAGCTTGATTTTAACCAAAAGTTCTGCAGAAAATTCCTCCAGTCTCCTTCAGTCCTGTTCTACGGATAACAGGGAATTTGGAAGGGTTCTTTCATTCAAAAGATGGCATTCCTGCTTCCAACGCCCCTCCTTTTTACAATAAGCACACTCATTTTCTCCTGGCTGTGCCTGAACTTTCTGTGGTCAGGGGCTCCAGCCTCGGCCCCTTCCCCTATATCCTCTTCTTGCACGATTGCCTCCTTCCCTGCAAAACTCCTAATACCTCTTTTATGAATCATTTTCAATTAAAACACTTGCATAATTGCCTTAATATTTTTTCAGTCAGAGTTTTGCGCTTTAATCATTATCTCAAAAGCGCTGGCTGTTCAATCTGGATCATCTCTATAATTTCCAGCTGCTGACTCCCAATTGTCCAAATCAGTAATAGAAAAAAGGGACTTTTTATAATCACCATTTCTTCATTTCCCACAGCCTGACATAAGGGAGTTTGAATAACTTCTGTCTGTTTATCTCTCGTTCGTCCCCCTATCAGACTGAACCCTCCTGCTCCCACTGACAATCTACCAAGCTGAGAATTATTTTCTCATTTATCTACTTCTGATTCCTCATTGTGAGTCCCTCCAAGACAGAGTCCAGGAGTGATCAATAAGTCTGTTTTGTTCTCGGGATCACTGTCTTTTTTTGTTCATAAACTTTCAAACATCTTTTCCCAATACTACAAGCAGAACATTTTTTAAACTACTACAACATTTTTCAAAGCCTTTCCCTTATCTTTTTCCAAGGCTAAGACAAGGGGATTACTAAATTTATGCCACATTCCTTTTGCCACTTTGGGTGATTCTACAACGTATAAAACATGCCCAAATACATAGTTTTGTCCCATTTTGGTTCTTTTCTTAGAAAAAACATTAATTGCAACAAAGTAAAGTATTATAACTCAGTGACCCATTAGCAGGCCATTGTTCTCCTTCATCTAATTTATACAGTGATCATCACTGATTACAGTATTAAGTAAAATTTTCTTTTGTTACCGTTCCTGGAGGCTCCCCTAACTGCTTCTGATGCATTAAAATGCACCTCAGAGGGGATTTCTTTACAACACTGACACCTCCTTGTGATGATCCCACATCCAGATGACAAACAGGCGATTATGGACAGATCACAAACAAACTGAAACAGATCACAATTACAACTCATGCAGTCTCAAGATCTTAGATAAAACAAATCAGCAAACCATGTCAAAGTCAGTTTTCCAAACTTAAACAAATTAGGACTTTAACTCTTCACACAGACAATCACAAATCACGCAGACATTTACAAATGGAGAGTTCTTCATGTAGACAATAACACAGACAATTACAAATCACAAGTAAACTGAAACCAAAATCGCAATTATATTCCAAACCAAAATCCCGATTATATATCAAATTCCAAATTAGGTACCTTTCTAGCCCAACCTTGCAGGCAACCAAATCAAACCAAAAACCAGAAAGGATGCTTTAATTCTTACCAGTGGAATCCTTGCTCCCAAGACACGGTCCAGAGGGGTGGAGGATCCCCCTGAGAAGTTCTCGGTTGCCGGCTAGAGAGTCCTTGACCCTCACAGATCCGAAATCCTGAAAGTAAGTCCCATCTGGGTCTGTCTGTCTAACTTAAAAAATACTGCCACTTAGATATCACTTAATTGAAGTTAGAAAACCAATTCTACAGAAAAACAACTCTACTTAAGCCAAAATATTCCATTCTCTGCAAAAACAACCACTTCTTGTATTATACTCAGTACCAAGACAGTTGTGGGAGAGAATACCACAAGGAAAGGCTGGAATGAGAAGAAGTACTTGTGATTAGCCATGAACTGCAGACCACGTAGTGCTATTTCCCCTGGAACAGTACCTACCATACATTTTATTGTAAAGCTACTAAAAATGACTGTATTTTTCTATAAGATGAGAATCCTTGTGCCATATGATGACACGGACTCAACTTGTGGTGCAAGTGAGACAAAGTGTATTTTGCAAGCAGTGCTTTATACATCTTTACCTGGTCACTCGCTCCTTTTATGGTTATCGTCCCGATAAGGCAGCTATTTGCACGAGTTCTCCTCCCCACTTCTCACGCTCCATCTAACAGTACACTGTTGTTGTTCCCATTTACTCAATCCTGTTTACTTCAGCATTTTCTCACACCCTTCTTCTGCTTATTTCAGCAGCTTGCTCTTGTCCCTTTCCTCTACATCTCCCCTGTTTTTATTTATTAATTCTAAAGTAGGCGCTACATTGACATGCATAAGTATAACTTTGTTAATATTGCATTCAATCATTCATTGTACACAGGATAAAACACATGGGATATAAACACAAATTAAAACAATGACAAATAATCCCAATAAACACAAAATCACAAACTTTATGAGCCATGGCCCAAGGTTCCCAACCATGAAAGCAACCCCAAAAATATCTCCTTCGGCATGTACCTTTAGTTGTTGTGTTAAAACTTTCAACTTATCAATACTTGCATGAATTCACTTTGAGTGGTCACTAAGGTTCATGCAACACATGCCTTTAAAGTCCTGACATCCATGACCTTGGGCTAAGGGTAAAAAATCAATTGCTGCTCTATTCTGTAATGTAGCATACCTTATTGAATTAGTATCCATTAATAAGCTTTGCAAAGCAGTGCTAGTTGCATTGCTTTCTTTAGCAAGCCAACACCCTAACTTGTTAAGAGTAGCTAATGCCTGTGCAGTTCCTATAGGTGCAACTAAAGGAGCAGAAATTCTTTCAGCCTTATTCCAAAACTCAACATTTGAATCACAGTCTTCCTGAAATGATGTTACACTTCATTTCACACGATGATTGAGTTGATGAGATGCAATACTAGGATTAAAACATGTAAGTTGGCCAAAAGCACATGGCCCACCCTCAGCTCTCCTGGGAATACCTTTCCTGTCTCCACAGATCAAAAAAATACCATCAGGGAGGCCACCAGCAGCAATTCCAGAAGTAATTTGACTCGACGCAGGGTTATTACACCACGTTCTGTTCTTAAATATTGCTCTGTTTGGTGAAACGTCAAACCCAGAATAATTCACATATATTCCAGATGCGAAATTTAAAAAGAAACAAATGCGATTTTGCAATATATCCATGATGCCTAGTTCTTGTGGCTGAATTGGCAAAGGTGGGAAAGTGCTTACCATCCATAGTGAGGCATTATACCATCCCCGGGGTTGCGATTCATACTGTTGCCACTTCTCACGACACCACCAGAGAGGCTCAAGAATACCTGGTTTCTTGCATGGGCTTTGCACTGTGATATTGAAAAGGTTATCTAATTTCTGACTTGTCAATGACACGTCTACCAAACATGTGTGAAAAGGATCAGCTGGAGTGGTCATGGAGATACACATTGTGCTTGTGTTCATTGCATTGGCAAGGACAAGCCAAACATTGCTGTCAGGTGCAGTCAAGCTGATAGCAGGCAATCCCATGGCTCCTCCAATAAGGCTGAGACATAGGGCCGCACAAAACGTGATGGAACCCATTGCAGTCGGTCACCTGTAGAAACACAAGCATATCCCTGACCCCACATTATCAGATCTTTTGGTCCTTCCCATTGTCCCGAAACTATATTTTTTACCATTACCAATGGTTTACTTTGAAAGGGCATGGATAAACCATGTCGGTCTTCATGTCTTGACTTATACATCTCATCTTGATTCAGGAAATTAAGGACATAGGTTGCTTTCCACAACCTTTCCTGTGGTGATTCCAACCCCATATTCCCCCTTTTTTGTTTTGTGAGCTGTTCTTTCAAGACTCTATGAGTTCATTCAATAATTGCTTGGCCTGTGGGTGAATGAGGAATACCTGTAACATATTCAATCCCCTACTGTTGTAAAAATGCTCAAACATGAGTGGATATATAGGCAGGCCCATTGTCAGTCTTCACTCATTGCGGAACACCTAGAATAGCAAAACAGGTGAACCAATGTTTACAAACATCACGAGCCTTTTCTCTGTCGTGTGTGCGGTAGCAACAAGATATCCAGAAAAGGTATCTACTGTTACATGTACATATTTCATTTTGCCAAATTCTCCAAAATGCGCGACATCTGTTTGCCACAAATCATTGTTTTTAATACCATGTGGGTTAACTTCTTCTTTGGCAGGCAATGGGGCTAGGAGTTGACAATCAGGACAGGCTGTAAGAATGCTACGTGCCTGAGTCATGGCCGTTTAAGTGCTCTGGCATTCAGAAAGTAAAAGGAATGTGGCAATTTGGCTTGCTCAAATCTGTTAGGAATCACTGCAGACATAGTGTAAAAGTCTGCATCTAGAGGGGTTCTCTACATCCTTAATCATTGAATACTCAAGCCTTGCTATTATCCCAGCTACATAAAATGAATCAGTGACAAGATTAACAGGTTCATCTTTAAATTTTAGCAAGGTCATATTCACTGCAACCAATTCAATTACTTGTGTCGAACCTTGCGAAACAATTTTTACTTCATGTTGCCACTCTGCCATTGATGATGGTTTACATACCTTGGCAGCTTTTCTTGTTCTGCCAGATCCATCTGTAAAGACTGTAATGCCTTGCACAGGAGTTGGCCGACAGCGTAATTTAGTATACAAGGGCAATTTAGTGATTTTGGCCCAAATTTGGTTTCGGGTAATGAATGGAGATTTGGCTTTGAAAGTCGGCCAAAGCAATTTGTATTTTGAGACTCTCAGCAATAAGCCAATTCAAATTTTCTTTGGTTGCAAGAATAAAAATGACAAATGGATCTATCCCATCAAGAGCCTTGAGTCGGGCCCTCCCCTTTCGTATTAATTGAGCATAAGCTTCAATAATTAGAACCACTGTTTTTGATTGAGAATGTGGCAAAAAAAAGAGCCATTCGATTATTCGTAGAGGGTCTTTTGCACTCTCCTCCCATTGGAAGAAAGCTGCAAAAGGCTGAAAGACATTAGCAATTACTGCTAGCATGATTGGCAGTGCAAGAAGGCGTCGCCATCCCTGGCAATTTTCGACAGCCTGTGCTACTGTAGATAAAGTCTCTTTGGCCTCATTAGTAAGAGTTCCAGGTGATGATAGATCAGTATTTCCCTTTAAAAGGGTAAATAATGGATGTAATTCTTCAGTAGTAAGTCCCAAAATTGGTCGAAGCCAGTTAACTGCTCCTATAACTTTTTGTAGTTCATTAAGTGTCACTGTATCATTCAGTTTTATACAAAGGGGTCGTGGATGGATTTCTTGCTGGGTGATTTTCCATCCTAGGTATTTCTACGGGCTGGTTTTCTGGACCTTATCTGGTGAGATGTTCAGGCCATCTCATTCAACGGCTTTGTAAACTTGTTCAACAACCTTTTCCAAGTCATTATCAAACACTGCAGCAATTAAAATATCGTCCATGTAATGATAAATGATGGCATCTCTATTCTGGACTCTTAGTGAGCGAAGTGCTGCATCAACAACAGCTTGACATATCGTTGGGCTATTGCGCATTCCTTGTGGTAAAACTGCATGGTATTGCTGCATGGGTGCTTGCTGGTTTAATGATGGAATAGAAAAGGCAAAATGTGGTGCATCTTCAGGATGTAAAAAAATAGTAAAAAAACAGTCCTTCAAATCAATCACCGTTAAAAGCCAATGTCATCATCAGTTGTGTTGCCTTGATAGACTTTGCCCACAATACTTGCGGTTCTCCAGTGCTGCCAAAACCTTTTTTGCCTCTATATCCAGTTCCCCCAGAAACTTCCCCCTGAAAAGGTACAAGCTGTGCAATATACAGAACAAAACAGGGAGGCTCTGGTGTCCATGCCATTATCTGACTTTCTCCACTGTAATCCGGATCAATGATTCCAGGTAAAATAAAAAGTCCCAGCTTTGTGGTTGACAATCTGCCAATCAAAAAAGCATGCAGTCCCTTTCCAATTGGTCCCCAAACTCCTGTCAGGATAAGAACTATGTCGGTCGTTGTTATTGTGACTGAGTGAGCGGTGGCCAGGTCCAGTTCTGCACTTCTTGTGGTGGCTGGGGTGAGGTCGCTGACCACATAGTGGGATGCAGATTTATTTGATTGTTCAGGCCACATGGCCTCCCCCCCCACACACTCCGTCTCGTGTTTCCCGAATGTCTACCTTTCCCACAACAGGGACAGTCTTGGGGTGGAAGAATTTTCTTGTTCACATTTTGTGGGCAATCTCTTTGTAATGTCCTAAGGTGCCGCAGCGATAGCACCCTCCTTGTCCTGACCGCTTTTCTGATACTTTCAACTGTGTCACAAGGGCACTAGCTAAAGCACTAGCTTGATGCTCTGTCGATCCAATATCTTGACACTCTCTGACCACATCAACTAAAGTAGGATTGCGATTTAACATAGGTTGTAATATGCGCTTACAGGCAGTATTAGCATTGTCGACAGCCAACTGCAATAGCAACAGCCCTCTTGTGGCATCATTATCAACTTGCCTTTCTAAAGTGGCTTGCAAGCAATCTATAAAATCTGCATACGGTTCATTAGGTCCCTGTAGCACTTTAACAAAAGATTGAAACCCTTCGCTTTTTGATGCCAGAATTTTTCACACTGCCCGAAGAGCAATTTGTTTAATTTGAGCATATGTTTCTCGCAGAAAAGCCACTTGCTCTTGTCCCTTTCCTCTACAGATCCTGAAACAAGCTGGTTCTGCTTTTGGAAGATGACTTGATTTCCCTATTGTCACAGTTTCCATTTCATGAATTCTTTCAGTACTTCCTTGGGTTTAAGTCTGGAGGTAAATCAGTTGCTAAAGAACTATTCTTCTTTTTGCTTACGCTAATTGTATTAATGACTGAAACTGTCAAGAATCCTACTGCATTATGAGAATCTCTAAGGGAAGTAATAATGAACCTTTGCAACAGCTCACAGACTAAAAAGATGAGATGGAAGTGTATGTCATGTATGGGATATTATAGCAATACTAGCATGCAAAAGGTTAGAGTCCTTTCCTTAGTTTTGATCTGCTTGGTACTAATACTCACAGATGCGCTTTCAGAACTAATTTTTCACCTTTGACTCTTAGCTATAATGTTACTGTGATTTTTCTCCAATTATTTATTCTTTCTTTATTCTGCTAAATGCCTGGACAACCTGCATAGTTTATTTGTACTTTCATAAACAAAACATAAATTTCAGTTCACCATATACTGATGTGGTAAGTAAGGCAGTAGCTGCTCCAAAGATGGGTCATGGACTTGTATCTACTATGTGGTAGGAGTGTGCTTGGTGAGCCATTAGATGTTTTCTTGTAAGTACAGATTTAGTAGGAAGATGAAGACGTAGGCCTGGATTATGGCTACTGTGATTTCTAGAATGGTTAGTAGAAGTAGGATCAGTGTAGTAAGCATAGATACAGTTAGTAGAATTTGGAGAAGGGTAATAGTAGCTGTGGAAATGAGTTGGATGAGTAAGTGGCCTGTGGTGAGGTTTGCTGTAAGATGGACTGCGACAAGCAAGGGGAACCACGCAGTCGACTCAATATGAGTGGTAAAGCAAGTTCCACTTTATTACAAAACTTACACATATTTATACCATAACGCATGTTTACTTGTCTAACAAATATTGATTCTTACATATACTTGTCTTACAATCATTGGCTTAGCTCTAAAGGTCTTACAATCATTGGCTTAGCTCTAAAGGTTACATTATCATGCTCCTCTTACTTGCGGGGATTTTCCACTGCCTTCTTCCTTGTCAGCATGACTTGGCAAAGTCTTCAGTACTTTTTCATCACAGCCCAGCTCAGTTGATTTCTGTCAGGGCCAATTCACAGAGCTCCTCCTTTGAGCCATGTCCACGCTCCCGCAACCATTCTCCAACAATTCCCCCTTTTTTCTTTTTGTACAACCCGGGCTGCATGAATAGTTCTTTCTACATCTTTCTTTGCACAAGATAGCATACATCTTATTAAAATCACAGATACCAAAATAACTATTAAAATACATACCTTTGATCAGGAGTGTTCTTAGCCAGCCTGTAATGCCAAGTTGAGAATCAATTTCCAAGAACATCACCTGTTTCCTTTAATTTGAGTCAATTGGGTCCACATTGTAAAGCAATCAACCTTGACTTCTTGGGTTGTTTAAGTTGCTGGATGGCAAGTTTTAAGGACCAAATTGCTTGAGCTTGGCAAAAAAGCACTTCCTGATCCAAAATGATAAAAATGTGGCTGATTATATATGGTACCTGCTGCTATAAAAAAATCCTCAAAATTCTGGTGGAAATGTGCAGCACAAAGACTACCTTCAGTTGCTACGTGACTATTTCTTATCAACCTATTGCCACAAACTCCACACTCTAATAAAAGATTCAAAGCACAATTACAATATACACAATTGCGATCACAATTAACAGCTATAACAGAATTCAATTCTCAACCCCCCCTCAGTCCTTGTCGGTCAAGTGTGTTCACAATTACATATCGTGGGCGAAACCTCTTGCTTGATGTGTTAATTTCTGTTCAAAGTTGTTGAAGTAGAATGCTTATTACTCTTTGCTGTGGCTCACGTGTGTTCTGTTGACCGACTTGACCGCTGGACATGTCCATTTACTGGGAATCCATAAGGGACCTTGATCTGTGGAAACACAACTATAACCACGACCAGTAAATAGCAATGGGCTCGGTCCTTCCCATAATCCTGTCTTAGGGTTCTTATAATGCAATTGTATTTCAGGCATAGCTTGCATTTTCACACCACTATTATGAATTACTACAGATGCTTGCTCTAAGCCTGCTACCAAGCTAAGATAATTAAGTGTAAAAAGCACTTTACTTAACCTTATCTGTGGATCTAATTCTGTTACATCTTTCTGCTTTGTTGGGGTCACCATTTGTTAAATACACCATTTGTCGAAGATGGTGGGAGACTAAACGACACGCATATGGTGTTTGATTAACAAGTCTCAGTCTTTATTAGCAGTAGTTCTACCTAAATAGTTTGTTTAATGAGCTTCATACATATTACAAAACTTTAGCTCCTTATTGGTTACAGACTTTATCACTGTATAAGCATCACATACATTCCTGCAGTTTTAGAAATCCATCTGGTCCCGTGGGAGACATCCTGTTATCTCGCTTGCCTAAGCTTCACTGCACAACAAGGGCCCACTGACCTTGCTGATCAGTATTTTTTCACTTAGCTCAGTATTTTTCTACTCAAGGCCTAAGCAGCTTGCTTTTGTCAGGCTAACGTCCACGTTCAATGAGCCAGGTTTCAGTAATACTCTCCACACTGCTTTGTAAGGTATTCCTTAATAGTTCTATATGCTCGTTCCACAATCACTTGAACTGTGGAAAAATGCAGAATACCTGTTACATGCTTAATTCCCCATGTTTGCAAAAATTTCTCTACTTTCCCTCTATAACATGATACTGCTACTCTGTTCACACGCCTCTTATTGATTGGTTGTCTTAATGTTAGTTCCTTACAGTTATATAACTCTACTATACTACCTTCTCTTATACTCTAGAGGTGAGTTTAAGGTTATTCTGAAACACAGCATGTCCCTTGACCTTAAAGCCCTTATGTCTCTTATTCTTAAAGCCCTTGGCCCTAAAGCCATACATATTTCCCAGATCTCCCCCGCTTTTCTTTTGTAACATTGTAGTATTAATGCAAAGGGATATAATGTGCCATTGTAAATTACCACTCCTAAGGGTATCCTGAAGGTACTTTTTTTTTTTTTTTTTGACAATGATCACACCACACAGTAACTGAACAATTTCTCCTGTGGTGGCCCCTTTTAAGGAGATAACAATTTAGCCAAATTTCAACAATCATATGGCAAATTAACATCTGCTGTAAAAATCCAATCTAACTCAGCCCTAATGGCTTCAGACTTTATCCCATTCTCCTGCACAGTCTTTTTAACTTGTTGTAAAATTTTCCAATCGTGTTACTCATAACTATTACCATGTTGATTAAACAATACAGGAAAAGCTAGGTTACCTGCCGGATGCCAATGGCATCTCGGATTACACCTGACTACCTACCAGAATATTGCAGAATCATAGAACTGTCCGTATATGGGTGATGGACACAACCCTTTACCTATACCACCAAAAGGTGATGCTGAAGGCTTTGTAATACTTTCGTCCAGTTCCTGGACAGATTTTTCGGTCCTCGCATGTGATGCAAATGTCGACAATGATTGTTCCATTCTGTGATGTAGAGCATTCATAGCTTCCTCCATTTGCCTCTTGAGATCTTGTAATTCGCTACTTCGTGGAATTATTGTTTCATGCTGTGGCTGTGTTTCATCTTCAGATGACCCTTCTCCTGGTAAACAAACTGCTTCAGGAGGAGGAGGAGGCCAGGGTGGGTATAACTTCTTGCAACAGCTGGCTCTTACGTCATCACTGGGTGCCACTGCAGTTCCTTCCGTATTGTCTGTCAGTTCACTTCCGGCTGCTGAAGCGTGAACATCGCTCACGGCTGATGGCGTGTCACTTGTTTTTTTCTGCTTCATTAGACATAATATTAACTCTTAATAGCTCATTAACAGAGTCACACATCTTATCGCTCGATTGACCCTTAATAGTACCAAATACTTCAATGCAAATGTGGCTGCAAGATGGTGGAGCAGCTGTGGTTGTAGATACAGGGGCTATTATTGTCTGCGCAGCTGCAGCGGCCACTTTTGATTCTATTTTTAACTTTTGCAAGGCATTAATCACAGTTCTCCAAGTTGTATTACAAGCAGTAAATAGCTCTTTTCCTATATTAGTGATATTTAAGTCCCAAAGTTCATCCCTCTTCTACTTCAGACAAACTTTCAGGGCTGCTAAAATACCCTTTCGCTTTTCCGAATGTGAGTAGCCCAGCCAAGTCTTTCAACTGACTTACTCCCCGCTTTTCTGAAAAGCATTTTAAAAGTTCGAAAGTTACCTCTTTTTCCACTGCGAGCTCTGTGGACCCCTCTTAATTATCCGGTCCGGTCAGATGCAGCCTTTTTCCTGGGTAGCTTTGATTTGGACAGCGAACCCTCCTAGTCGTCCTAGGTTTCGAGCACGGATCGGGACAGGTCCATCCGATCTTCTGCTCCCTGAGTTCAAGCACGGATCAGGCACGTCGCGACAACGTCCGCCAATCTTCTGCTTCCTGATCGCTGCTACCAGTGCTTCTCCGATCTCGCTGTCTGGTGAGGAACAGGACTTGGGGGGTCGCTGTTCGGGCGTCACTTGCGACGAGCGAGGGGAACCACGCAGTCGACTCAATATGAGTGGTAAAGCAAGTTCCACTTTATTACAAAACTTACTCATATTTATACCATAGCTCATGTCTACTTGTCTAACAATTATTGATTCTTACATGCACTTGTCTTACAATCATTGGCTTAGCTCTAAAGGTTACAGTATCATGCTCCTCCTACTTGCCGGGATTTTCCACTGTCTTCTTCCTTGTCAGCATGACTCGGCAAAGTCTTCAGTTCTTAACGGCTTAACGACTTAACGATATCTTTGAACATAACCTAATTCGCCAGCCCTTCTTTCCAAAGGCCATACACCCTCTTTTTCTCACTTAGCTCCTTCAGAATCTCCTTACTCATCCAGACCAGCTGTCTGCCCCTACGGATCGTCTTATAGCACATCGGGACAGCCTGCTCCTGCGCCTTCAAGATTTCATTCTTGAAGTACCTCCAGCCTTCCTGGACCCCCTCGTTTTTAAGGACTATTTCCCAGGGTACTCTCCTGACTAGTTCCTTAAATAATCAAAAATCTGCCCAACGAAAGTCCAGGGTGGACATCCTGTTCATGCCCTTCCTTTTTTCATTGTTTATGGAGAACTCGATTATCTCATGGTCACTACACCCCAGACAGCCTCCGACCACATCACGTACCAGCCCTTCTCTATTGGTAAAAAGCAGGTCAAGGAGAGCCTCACCCCTGGTAGGCTCACTCACCAGCTGTGACAGAAAGCAATCCTCAAAACATTCCAAGAACCTTTTGGACTGCCTCCTCTCGGCTGTGTTAAGTTCCCAGGAGATATCTGGGACATTAAAGTCTCCTAAAAGAACAAGGGCAACTGATCTAGAGGCAACTTCCAGCTGCTTAAACAACAATAAATCTAGATCCACCTCTTCCTCCTAATCGGCAGTCTGTAACATACTCCAACCAGGAGGTCAGTCTTGATTGCCCCTCTGACTCTTACCCCTAGGCACTCAATCTGGTCATCACTAATCTCAACTTCTACGGCGTCAAGAATTTCCTTTATATACAGGGCCACCCCTCCACACCTTCTCTCCCACCTGTGTCTCCTGAAGAGTCTGTAGCTTTCCATGACAGCACTCCACTTATGAGAGTCATTCCACCACGTTTCCATGATAGCAACTATATCATAGCTCTCCTGCCTGACCAGGACTTTCAGCTCCTCATGTTTATTGCCCATACTGTGTGCATTAGCGTACATGCACTTAAGTTGAGTTACTGACTTCACCCTTGATGATGACTCACTCCCTACAGTCACATCACTGGTGAGCCTGGTTACATCCCCCTCCCCCTTCAGGCCTAGTTTAAAGCCCTCTTAATGATCCCTGCCAACTCCCGTGCTAGAATCCTTTTGCCCCTTTTCCTTAGGTGGGACCCATCTGGATCTAGCAGCAAGGTGCAGTAAAAGTTTCCCCATGATCATAGAAACCAAAATTTTTCTTCGGGCACCAGCCTTTAAGCCATTTATTAACAGTGTGGACTTTCTTTTTCCTTGCAGTATACACATCTGACACTGGAGGAAGCGAGCAGAACACCACCTACACTCCTGCCCCATTGATTAATCGACCTAGCTCCTTAAACTCCTTTTTAATCACTCTGGATCCCCTCTTTTCAAGTTCATCACTGCCAGCCTGAACAACCAACAGGGGATAATAATCTGAGGATTTAATTAAATCAGGGAGTCTCTTAGTGATATCCCGTACCTGGGCTTGAGGAAGGCAGCAGACTTCCCTGTGGGATGATTCCAGCCTACATATAGGACCCTCTGCTCCTTTCAAAAGGGAGTCACCTATTACAACTACCCCCTTCTTTTCTTTTTAATACTTGAGGTTCTGACCCACCTGACAGATGGAGCAAAATTGAGAGGTTCCCCAGTCGAATTGTTTTCATCAATATCATCAACCCGAGCCTCAAATTCCAGAACCTCAAACTTGTTTTGTAAGGGCAACTGGAAAGGTGATATATTGAAGGGAGTCGGAGGATGGAAGGGAAATCTATTACTCCCATGAGAGCAGACCTGCTCCCATTCCTCCTCAACAACTAGGTCCCTCCCCTCATCCTGTTGGTGAGAAATACACAGTTCTTCTGTCTCCTGGGAAGTATTACTGGGGGCAGAAAGGGTGTGACTCCATCAGTCTATCTCCCTTTCGCTATCATGAATGCTTCTCAGCCTCTCCACCTGATCCTTAAGCTCTGCAACTATAAGCAGCAGATCGCTGATCTGTTCACACCTTATGCAGGTGTTATTTGGGTTGTCCTCGGGTACCACAAGCAGGCTAAAGCATTCCCTGCAGTCCACAGTTTGGACACTTGCATCCCTCAACGGAGGCACTGTTTGAATAGACACGTCAGTATCATTGACGACCAATAGCTTTTAGGGTTAGGTCAGGCTCATCAATTTCATCTACTAGGTATAGGATTTGTAAGAATAGTAAGGCAAGTAGGATGAGAACGATGGCTGGCAGGATTGTTCAAATTAATTCCACTTCTTGTTCATCTACAGTGTTTGAGGATAGTTTTTCTATAGTTTTCAGTATAAGTGCTAGAAGATACAGGACTAGGCTGCAGATTACTAATGCAACTATTAGGGCATAATCATGGAGTTCAACAAGTTCTTCTATGATAGGAAATGAAGCATCTCAAAATCTGAATTGTGAGCGATTAGCCACATGAGATGTACGAGGTTTTCACCTGTGATCTAGTCTTGACAAGGCTATGTAATTGTTTGGCTAACATCTCATAAGAAAGAAGTATGAGTGGTTTGATGCGGTTAGCTTGAAGGTTCAATTCATTCCTTTCTTGTGCTTGAACAAAGGCTGGTTCCTCGAAGGTGTGGTATGGGGGTGGGCAGCCATGAATTCATTCAGTGTTAGTGGTAGATAGTTCTGGCTGTAAGACTTTTTGTTTCGATGCAAAGGCTTCTCAAATGATAAACATTAGTATAATTACGGCTGTTATTGAAAATAAAGAGACAATAGATTATATATTTGTCAGGGCCCGCTCCTGCCCCCAGGTCCCCCCCAAGACCTGCTCAGTCAGAGAGGGAAGGGTCCTTTGATGTCTGTATGGCACATTGGAGATGACAAATCTCCTATGGTAAATTCAAAGTGTTTATTTTGGATACAGACAAAAGAGCAAATCAATATTTTGGGCATGGCCAAAATATGGAATCAAATACTCGAGTGCACTCCGAGTTGCAACTTCCTAATAGTTGCAAAGTACAGATCACAATCTGATATCCTCAAGGCAGCTGGACAAAAACAACACAACTCTGATCTGATCCGATGCACAGCAGAGCCATGGAAAACAGAAGAAAGGAACAAAGAGAGAGAGGAATAAGGGGAGGGGAAGAGGAAAATAGTCACCATTTCATGGGCCTCTGGAAAACGTAGTCTTCAGGAGCACGTGGTCCTGTGGTTATTCTGCAGCGTCTTCAGGTGGATTCCATGAGGTGGTGGGCAGGTGCACCTGCCTTCTTGGTGGGCTTCTATTTATAGGACAAGTCCATGCTCCCCCTTCCCTAGCATGAGAGGGGGGTCTTGCTGTGAAGGTTCTTGAATTGGTGCATGCACGGAAGGTTCTGGAATTGGGGCTGGGGGCTCCAGGGTCACTGGCAGTTCAACAGACCCTTGCCAGAATAACCTCTGCCTGAACCCTCTGGGTCCACGTGTGCAGTCAGGTGTGGGGGGGACAACACCTGCTGCTGCACCTCCTCCCCCTCCTCTGCAGCAGCAGCACAGTCAGCCCATCAGGAGCCACAGCACTCAAGAAGATGTTAAAGACAACAATAAAAGTAGAATTAGTCGATGTTTAAGATGGCAACAGAAGTAGACTCGGTCTCTACAATATTATTTCATAAAGTGTATGCATCCTGAGTAGTCTGTGTATTTTCGTGGCATACTGGCTAGACCTAGGAAACACTGTGGGAAGAATGTCAGGTTTACACCAGTGAATATTACTCCGGAGTGGGCTTTATCTCATGTAAGGTGCAGAGTGTATCCAGTGAATAGTGGGAATTAGTGAGTGAACTCTGCTAGGATAGCAAATATGGCCCCTATTGAGAGGACATAGTGGAAGTAGGCAACTGCCTTGTACATGTTGTGTAGGGCAATATCTAGTGAAGAGTTTGCTAGGATAATGCCTGTTGGGCCCCTGATAGTGAACAGGAAGATGAATCCTAAAGCTCACAGTATTTGTGGATCTTATTTAATGGTTCCTCCATGTAGTGTAGTTAGTCAGCTGAATACTTTAATGCCGGTTGGAATGGCGATGATTATGGTGGCAGATGTGAAGTATGCCCGGGTATCTGCATCCATTCCTACTGTAAATGTGTGGTGGGCTCATACAATGAAACCCAGGAACCCGAAGGATAGCATAGCTCAAGCTATTCCTATGTAGCCAAATGGTTCTTTTTTTTTTTATCTGTGTAATATGCTACTATGTGAGAAATCATTCCAAATCCTGGTAGAATTAGAATATAGACTTCTGGGTGCCCAAAGAATCAGAAGAGGTGTTGATATAAGACAGGGTCACCTCCTCCGGTGGGACCAAAGAATGTAGTGTTTAGGTTACGGTCTGTTAGCAGCATGGTGATACCAGTGGCAAGTACTTGAAGGGATAGTAGTAGTAGTAGGATAGCAGTAATGAGTACGGAATGCACAAATAAGGGAGTTTGGTATTTTGAGAGGGCTGGTGGTTTTATGTCAGTGGCAGTTGTGATAAAGCTGATTGATTGCCCATAAGATTGATGAGACACCTGCTAGGTGAAGGGAGATGGCAACTAAATTTACTGAGGCTCTAGTATGGGCTAGGTTACTGGCCAGTGGTGGGTATACTGTTCATCCTGTTCCTGTACCTGCTTCCTACTGTGGATGAGGCTAATAGTAGCAGGAAGAATGGAAGTAGTAGTCAGAAGCTTATGTTATTTATACGTGGGAATGCTATGTCAGGAGCAGCAATTATAAGTAGAACTAATCAGTTTCTGACACCCCCCCCCATTATGATTGGTATAACTATGAAGATTATTAGAAATGCATGTGCGGTGACAATTACATTATAGATCTGGTTGTCTCATAAGAGGGTCCCTGGTTGGCCTAGTTCTGCACGAATGAGAAGGCTGAAGGCCGTTCCAGCTATGCCAACTCAAGCAACCAAAGATTAGGTACAGAGTGCCAATATCTTTATGGTTAGTTGAGAAAAATCATTGGAATCATTGGGTAAGGAAAGTCACAGGTAAGATGGCTGAGTATTGAGGCGTTAGGCTGTAGACCTTTTTACAGAGGTTCAATTCCTCTTCTTATTGGCTCTGTAGTGAAGTTCACGTTGAGTTGCAAGCTCATCAATGCAAGTTAAGAGTGTGCCAGAGCCTGGCAGACAGAGGCCTGTTGGTTTGGGCATCTATCTGTTAACTAGGATTTTGTGTGAATGAGACCCACCTGTCTAGTATAAGGCTCTAACTTAATTAGAGCATTTGAGTTGCATTCAGGAGATGCAGGTTAATATCCTGTGGGTCTTAGCAGAAACTAAGAGGTTTTAACTCTTGTTTAAGGCTTTGAAAGCCTTTGGTTTAGGTTATCCTAAGTTTCTAGATGGCAGTTAGGATTATAGGGGAAAGAGGTAGGAGTAAAATTGATAAGGAGGTGAGGATGGTAATTGAGATGTTGGATGTTTTTTTAGTGTGCCATTGTTTCACGTGAATGGTAGAGTTTAACAGAAATGTGATTGTTGAGTAGTATGCAAGGCAAAGGTAGAGCAGTCCTAGCAGTGAAAGTATGACAATGATTGTCGCTGCTATTGTTATTTCTTGTTTTGTGAGGTCATTAATGATAGATCATTTGGGTAAGAAACCTGTCAGTGGGGAAAGTCCTGCTAGTGATAGGAGAGTTAATATTAGGGTGGCATTTAGGGCTGGGTTTTTTGTTAAGGAGGTTATTATTGTTGATAGCTTTAAGATTTTAGTTGCATTGAGGGTGAGGAATATGTCAGCAGTTATTGTAGAATATAAGTAAAAGTTTAGTAGAGTAAACTTAGGGTTGTAAGTAAGAATAATGGCTATTCAGCCTAGATGAGAGATGGATGAGAAAGCTAGGATTTTTGGGGTTTGTGTTTGGTTTAAGCCCATTCAGCCCCCTAGGGCTGTTGAGGCAATGGCTATAGCAGTTAGTAGTGTTAGGTCAAGGGAGTGAGATACTAAGAAGAGGATTGTGATTGGTGGGAGTTTTATGACTGTAGACAGGAGTAGGGCCATGGTTAGGGATGAGCCTTGTAGTACTGCTAAGAATCAAAAGTGGAATGGTACTAGGCCTAGTTTTATTGCAATTGCTGTTGTTAGTAGAAGGCAAGATGTTGAGTGGTTTAATTGACTAATGTCTCATTGGTCTGTTGATCAAGCATTGGTTATGCTCAAGAAGAGGACTAATGCCGAGGCAGCTGCTTGGACTAGAAAATATTAGCAGACTAATGATGAAGATTAGTTTTGCATGGGGGTTCAATAGTAGAGGAAGGCATTAAATCATTTTTTGGGGTATGGGCCCGATAGCTTTGTTAGCTGACTCTACTAGAAAATGACATAAGGGATGTATGAATGGTTTTGAGCTCTTCTGTGTAGGTTCAATTCCTACTTTTCTAAGTTAGGGAGGGTCAAGTTTAGGAAATGAGAGGTCTGGTATACCTCTATGTTCACTTTATCATAGTGACTGTGTTCAGGAATGTTTTCTTAGGCATGCATTTCTTAAATAGGGAGGTAGGCCTTAGTAGCAGATTGTTATGCTGGTGTGTCATAGGCATAAAGCTGTTTTTTAAGAGAAGATGTATTAGATAGCAGAATCGTGGGTATGAAGCGCAAAGTCATAGAAAGCCGGAAGATAATAGTAAGACTTTTGTGGCTAGGACAATTGGGAATAATTCTGGAGGTAAGTTTAGGGAGCTTGGGTTTAGGAATAAAATAGCGGTTAGTGTGATTATTAGTATGATGTTTGCATATTTGGCTAGGAAAAATAAGGCAAAAGGTCCTGTGGCATATTTGATGTTAAAGCCTGGTACTAGCTTGGATTCCCCTTCTGTGAGATCGAAAGGGGCATGGTTTGTTTTGGTGAGAGTGGAGATATACCATATTATTGCAATCACTCAGGAGGAGAAGATAAGTTACAGTGGTTCTTGGGTTGTGGCAAGGGTGTTTATAGTTCCTGCTTGGTACAATTACTGAGAGGAGGATAATGGCTAGTGTGACTTCATAAGAGACGGTTTGTGCTACTGCTCAGAGTGCTCTAATTAGGGCATATTTTGAGTTAGAAGCTCATCCTGACCACAAGATTGAATACACCGTGAGGTTTGATATAGCTAGTAGGAATAGGAGCCCTAAGTTTAAGTTGGTGAGGGAGAATGGGAGGGGAAGGGGAATTCAAATTGTGATTGCTAGGAGCAAGGCTAGTATTGGGGTCATGAAGAAGAGGAATGGAGAGGAGGTGTTTGAGCCGATAGGTTCGTTAATAAGCTACGGGCTGTAGTAGGCCAAATGGGTCTACAATCTTTGGACCTTTTCAAGCTTGTATGTAGCTTAAGACTTTTCATTCTACTAGAGTTAGGAAGGCTATGGCAATTAGGATGAGAATAGCACAGGACAGTGATATAGATAAGTTATAGATAGGTTAGAGCAGGAAGTTGGGTCATGGGTGAGGAAAAAGCTAGGTAGAGGATTTGAACCTCTGGGTAAAGGGCTTTAAGCCTTTTGCATTTGCCAAGCTCTTCTACACTAGCGGTCCTTTTCTAGGACTTGAATTAGTAGCTGATGTCCTTTATAGTAATTTAGTTGAGTTTACTACTTGGGGAGAGGCATGCTTAAGAATTGGCCTTAAATTTCCAGTCCTTTTGTACTAGGAAAAGTTCATCATAGATAGAAACTGACCTGGATTGCTCCGGTCTGAAGTCAGATCACGTAGGACTGTTAATCATTGAACAAGCGAACCCTTAATAGTGGCTGCACCATTAGGATGTCCTGGTCCAACATCAAGGTCATAAACCTCGTTGATATGGGCTCTTGAAGGAGATTGTACTGTTACCTTGGGGTAACTTGGTTCATTGATCAGTTGTACCGGATCTGGTTACTGTTAGTATGTTGAGGGATTGCTCTTGGTCAAGAAGTGTGGTCTTATTTTTAGAGGATCTGTTTTTCTCCAAGGTTGCCCCAACCAAAAAGCTGTGCACCAGCATTTTGAGTTAGTGAGCCTGGTGGGTTTTGATTTATATGTGGTGGTTGCTGATTTTTAAGTTCCACAGGGTCTTCTCATCTTATGGGTTTATGTCTGCTTTTGCACGGGAAGATCATTTTCACTGATTATCTGCAAGAGACAATTGAGACCTCATTTAGCCATTCATACAAGTCCTGATTTATGAGATAATTGATTGTGCTACCTTCACATGGTTAGGATACCATGGCTGTTAAACATTATGTCACCAGGCAGGCATCACTTTTAATACTTGGTTGGCTAAAGGCTATGTTTTTGGTAAGCAGTCGGGCCTTGGGTTCGCCTAGTTCCTTTTGCAGATTTTAATCTTTCTACTAGGAGCTCCTGGACTGGGTTAACAGGTTGTCTAATATCCAGTCTTGTTAGAATTGTGATATTAGTTATGCTCTGTTAATAATGTAATTATGTAAGCTTGCACTTGAGAGAGGAGGGAGTCTAAGCTACTTATTTTACCATTAACTCTTCTATAGGTATAGGTTGGCCTGTTGATGGTAAAGGAGTCATGCTATTTTAGAATTTTTAAGTATAGAGCTTTCATGCACTCTTCATTGATGGCTGCTTAAAGGCCCACAGTTTATAAAGTATTAGATTAATGATTATCCACTAGGGGAGGTTGTATTCTTTTTTAAAGGAGCTGTACCTCCTTTAAATTACCCTTGATTTACTACATGGTGGTTAAATTGGATGTCTGTGGAGAAAAATTAAGAGAGAATTAAATTCATTTCACAGGTAACCAGTTATCACACAGCTCGGTTGTCTTTTCACTTCTACTAACAAGTTGTCCCACTCTTTTGCTACAGAGATGGGTTTGCTTAAGGATGGCTGCTTGTAAGTAGCTTGCTTGAGTTTCAGGGAGGCAAGCTTAAATCTGTTTTGCTTGGTTGTTCTGGCTAAATCATGATGCAAAAGGTACAAGAGTTTATCTTTGCTGTTTAATGCTTAGGTTTTCATTACTATTTCATTGTTCCCTTATGGTATGAGGTCTCTATTGCTCCAGGGTGAGTGTTCTTTTCTATTGCCTATACTACGTTGAAAGAATGTTTTAGTCTAATAATGAAGTAGATTTTTAATTCTTCAGGTAGAGTGTGATTGGGCTAGAGTTGGGCTTCAAGGCGATCTGGGTGGTGACAGATATCTTTCAGGTGTAAGCTGGATGCTTTCATGTTGTAGCTATGCCTCGGTATGCTAAGTGTTCCTTCCGGTACACTTCCTTGTTTACGATTTACTTCATCTTTAGCTGGTGAGGGCGTTAATTATGAAGGTTTGAAGCTTGTGAGGAGGGTGATGGGCAGTATGTACGTGTCCCAGGGCCAATTTAAAGGGGGCTTTGATTATCCCTCTTTACTGCTAAATCTGCCTTCTAGGGATAGCTTCATGTCCCTTTTCGTGTTTTCTAGTGCTAGAAAATGTAGCCCATTGCTTCCGTCTCATAAGCTATACCTTGACCTGTCTTGCTAGCGAAGCGGGGCTATTGTGCTCACTGTTGCTCTTTCAATGGAGGTGGGATGGCGATGGTGGTATGTAGGATGACTTGAGGCAAGAGATAATTGTGTGTATCATGGGTTATCAATTATAGAACAGGCTCCTCTAGGTTTGGGACACCGCCGAGTCCTTAGAGTTTTAAGTGTTTGTGCTCGTAGTTCTTGGGTGGATACTTTGGTAAGACAAACTATCAAGATTTAGGGCTAGGCATAGTGGGGTATCTAATACCAGTTTGTACCCTAGCTTTTGTGGGGTCTAATCTATCAAGGGTGCTAAGATCATTTTAAGGGTGATTTTAGATGCGGTTTGGGCTTATGACAGCTCAGTTGTGCTTTGGTCTTAGTTGATGTGATAACGTGTACCACTCTTTACACCACATTACAGTTAATTTGGGTTTCTCATGTGACCACAGTGGCTGGCACAAGATTTATCAACCCTGAAGGTAATTGCTATAACTAAGTCAAGTTTGCACTTATTGCTTAATGTTAATTAATGCTGAGTATCCATGGGCGTGTGGTGATGCAAGGCATCTTGGGCTACTGTTCGCTTGGGGTATGCCTGATACCTGCTCCTTTCATCTTAGTAAGAAGTTAAGGGCATTTACACTGGGGCATGGATACTTGCATGTATATGTTTAGATAAGGTTAACGTTAAGGTTAGGACTAAGTCTTTTGTCCTAGGGTACAAGTGGATGACTGTCTTGGTGTTTTCAGTGCTATGCTTTATGACTCTAAGCTACGAAGATGATGGAAGAGTGGCTTTTCTTTGTTGTTTGTTGTAGGGGAATTGGTTTAATAGTTTGTGGTTGTGGCAAACAGATATATAATGAGTGATAATAGGGTGAATTATTTTAATGTAACTCCAGCACTGATGTAAGGGCAAATAATGAAGAAATGTAGATAAAATAAGTGATGAAGTGTGATGAGTGTTTAGTTTAAAGTTTCTAGTGTTTGTGAAGGTTGAGAGGTATAAAGCGGGATGTTTGTTAAACAATTATGTGGGTAGTTTTTTGGATGTCTTTGTTGAGTGGTTGTTAAATTACTTAAAAAATCCAGAATTCACACGTTTTTTGAGACTTATTTTTCTCAGTCTTAGGTGTTTATTTTGCTGAAAAAACCAACTCACCAGGAGATAATGAAGATTTTTGCTTTTGCAAACTCCTTAGTGGAACTTTTGTCTGTGGGCTTAGAAACATTTAATGGAGCACAGTACCAAAAGTTTGTGAAGTGCATTGGTCAGCTGATCAAGTAAGAGGATATCATTTCTGTGATATGATTAAATATTTTGCATTTAGTCTGATTTAAAGTTCAGAGCTGCAAAAAACCCCACACCACCAAACAAACAAAAAAAACCCTAAACCACACCAACCAAAAAAACCAAAACAAAACTAAAACCCCAAAAAGTTCTTGGGCAGATTTTGCTCTGAGAGTTGGTCAGTTTAGGGTTAGCCTATCTGAGAATCTGAAATTCTAGTGTCCCTTGACTCTAAAGCTGCTTGCAAAGTGAGGAATTGCAGAGTCTAAATGCTGTGGATACAAAGGAGCTGGGCAAGCTGTGAAACACCAGATTGACTTCCATCAAGGATATGCTTAGGCTTGTCTTTGAAGGTCACTGATATCCAAGAAACCATTTCTTGAACCACCACTATTTATAGCTAGTGTTACTGCTTTCTTTCCATTTCAATAGAGTTCTTCAGAGTTTTTTATTTTTTCCTTGAAAATGCTCATATTGTTGCATGCTATTTACATGGAAATCTCTGGAAGCCAGAGGACAAAGGCATGAATGTGTCTCTTGTGATTAGACTCTGATCTAGTTGCACTAGTCTGTGTTTTTATATGGTGATAACATACTTAATAATCCTTCTTTGACTTGTTTATTCTGCTGTGTAGGATGACACTTTATTATAAGAGTGAGCGCTGTGCTCAATATGTTAGTGGCAATAAACAATATGGATCATTAGCTTATCCCTACTCTGTGGAAAAAATGCAATTGGAGTTTGAGCTGTTTTTTAGAGCTATTCTACATGTTTAACCCAGGTAACAGACACCCCTACCTGAGGGGATGCAATACTGGACCTGATAGTCATCAACGCAAGTGAGCTCATCAGTGATGCCAAGATTGGAGGCAGCCTGGGCTGTAGTGATCACGCATTGGTGGAGTTCAAGGACCTGAACCTGAGGAATATGGGACAAATGAGGAGTAAAGCCAGGACCCTAAATTTTAGGAAAGCAAAATTCCAGCCCTTCAAGGAGTTTGTCAGTAGGACCCCCTGGGAAACGGTCCTCAGGGACGAGGGAGCAGAACAGAGCTGGCAGATCTTTAAGGATGTTTTCCACAGAGCGCAGGAGCGCTCAGTCCCCAGATGTAGGAAATCAGGCAGGGAAGGGAAGAGACCAGTGTGGCTGAGTCAAGACCTGCTGGTAAAACTGAAGAGCAAGAAGGAACTGCACGGGCAGTGCAAGCAGGGACAAGGAACCGGGAAGAGTAGAGGGACGCTGCCCAGTTGTGTAGGGATGGGGTCAGGAAGGCCAAGGCACAGCTGGAGCTGAACTTGGCGAGGGATGCAAAAAATAAAAAGAAGGGCTTCTACAGGTCTGTCAACCACAAAAAGAAGCTTAAAGAAAGCATACCCCCCGATGAACGAAAATGGTGACCTCGTATCAACAGATGAGGAGAAGGCTGAGGTACTCAACAACTGTTTTGCCTTAGTCTTCACTGGCAACTGCTCTTCTCACCCCTCCCAAGTCAATGGATAACAAGATGGGGACCAGGGGGCCGGATGGGTTCCATCCTAGGGTGCTGAGAGAGCTGGCGGATGAGCTTGCTAAGCCGCTCTCCATCATCTTTCAGCAGTCCTGGCTCACTGGAGAGGTCCCGGAAGACTGGAAGTTGGCCAATGTGACGCCCATCCATAAGAAGGGCCATAAGGATGATCCAGGTAATTACAGACCTGTCAGCCTGACCTCGGTCCCAGGTAAAATCATGGAGAAGATAATCCTGGGTGAAATCATGCACCACCTGCAGAACGGTCAAGAAATCAGGCCCAGCCAGCATGGATTTAGGAGGGGTAGGTCCTGCCTGACCAACCTGATCTCCTTTTACGACCATGTGACTCGCCTGGTGGATGAGAGGAAGGCTGTGGATGTGGTATACCTGGACTTCAGTAAGGCCTTTGACACGGTCCCCCACAGTAGACTCCTAGGGAAGCTGGCAGCCCGTGGCCTAGATGGGAGCACTTTGTGCTGGGTTAGGAATTGGCTGGATGGCTGAGCCCAAAGAGTGATGGTAAATGGTGTCTCATCCAGTTGGCGGCCGGTCACCAGTGGTGTTCCCCAGGGATCGGTGTTGGGTCCCGTCCTGTTTAATATCTTTATTGACGATTTGGATGAGGGGATTGAGTCCATCATCAGCAAATTTGCAGATGATACCAAGCTGGGAGGAAGAGTTGATCTGTTAGAGGGTAGGATGGCCCTACAGAGGGACCTGGACAGATTGGAGAGCTGGGCCGATTCTAATGGGATGATGTTTAATAAGTCCAAATGTCGGGTACTTCATTTTGGACACAACAATCCCATGCAGAGGTACAGGCTGGGGACAGAGTGGCTAGAGAGTAGTCAGGTAGAAAAGGACCTGGGAGTGCTGGTGGACAGGAAGCTCAACATGAGCCAGCAGTGTGCCCAGGTGGCCAAGAAGGCCAATGGAATCCTAGCCTGCATCAGGAATAGTGTAGTAAGCAGGACCAGAGAAGTTATCATCCCCCTGTACTCGGCACTGGTCAGGCCTCACCTTGAATATTGTGTCCAGTTCTGGGCCCCTCAGTATGGGAAAGATGTTAGGATACTGGAATGTGTTCAGAGGAGGGCAACGAAGATGGTGAGGGGGCTGGAGCACAAGCCCTATGAGGAGCGACTGAGGGAATTGGGGCTGTTTAGCCTGGAGAAGAGGAGGATCAGGGGAGACCTCATTGCTCTCTACAACTACCTAAAAGGAGGTTGTAGTCGGGCAGGGGTTGGTCTCTTCTCTCAGGTGACCAGTGGCAGAACCAGAGGGCATGGACTTAAGCTTCGTCAGGGAAAGTTTAGACTTGATGTGAGGAAAAAATTCTTCACTGAAAGGGTGATTGGCCATTGGAATGGGCTGCCCAGGGAGGGGGTGGAGTCACCTACCCTGGAGGTGTTTAAAGGGAGACTGGATGAGGCACTGAGTGCCATGGCCTAGATGATGGTTGGTGTTAGTGTTGGTGTTAGTGTTAGGTTATAGGTTGGACTTGATGATCTCAGAGGTCCTTTCCAACCTTGTGATACTGTGATACTGTAGAGGAAGATCAGGTTTGTGACCACCTGAGGAACCTGAACATATATAAGTCTATGGGACTTGATGAGATGCATTCCAGAGTCGTGAGAGAATTGGCTGATATGGTTGCCAAGCCACTCTCCATAATATTAGAAAAGCCATGGCAGTCAGGGGAAGTCCCTGGGGACTGGAATAAGGGCAACATTGTGCCCATTATTAAAAAGGGTACAAAGGAGGACCCTGGGAACTACTGACCTCTCAGCCTCACTTCTGTGCCTGTGAAGATCATCCTCCTAGAAGCTATGCTAAAGGACATGGAGGACAGGGAGGTGATTTGAGACAGCCAGCATGGCTTCTCCAAGGGCAAGTCCTACCTGACCAACCTTGTGACTTTCTGTGATGGGGTGATCACATCAGTGGACACAGGGAAAGCAATGGATGTCATCAATCTGGACTTCTGCAAAGCCTTTGACATGGTCCCCCACAACATCCTTCTCACTAAATTGGAGAGATATGGATTTGATGGGTGGACTGTTGGGTGGATAAGGAATTGGTTGGTCACATTCAGAGAGTAGTGGTAAACAGCTTGATGTCCAGATGGAGATCTGTGAGGAGTGGTGTCCCTCGGGGGTCCATACTGGGACCAGTGCTGTTTAATATTTTCATTGATGATATAGACAGGAAGATCAAGTGCACCCTCAGCAAGTTTGCAGATGACACCAAGCTGAGTGGGGCAGTTGTCATGACAGAAGAATAGGATGTCATCCAGAGGGACCTGGACAAGCCGGAGAAGTGGGCCTATGTGAACCTCATGAGGTTCAACAAGGCCAAGTGGCAGACTGGGGGAAGTAGGGAAATTGGGTACTTGGCACTTACGTTTTGAGAAGCTTCTGTCATAAGGCTCCTAACTCAAAATGCCACAAGAGACTGGATCATAGATGGACACCTTCTTCTTGGTGACTCCATGGACATCTCCCACTTGCTGTGAACCTCCACTCAATTGTTGTTGGGGAGCCTTGGGCAGATTGCAAAGTAATAAAGTTCTATTTTTCTGACTTTGTACTACATTGTCTCTACGTATCCTGACCTGTTTCTGGGGGTGTAAAGCCCCCATCCCTTACAACTGCAAAACCCAGTTGACCTGCATGATTTCACAAAGGAAACTGCAGTGTCACGTCCCTGTGACCTGCAGCACCTTCCCTGCCCAAATTGGCCAGAGGCTGCCAGAATATTTTATAGTTTCACTATCTTATCCTTAGTTGATTAGGGGACAACTGCCCCATAGGAGATTGTAGATGAGCAATGGCTGAGGTGTTCTTAAAAAAAAGATGGAAGCAGATGGGAAGGGACACTGTGTGCCAGAAAACCTGAATCACACCTGCTGCCTGTGGCCCCAACCTGTGGCCTCTGTTTTAACATATTGACAGCTAGAATAGTTCCACAATGTTAAGAAAAAAAAAAAAAAAAGGCATTTTCTACTTAAGAAAGTGACCTGAAGCAACTACCACATTGCAAATATTTGAGATTTATACTGAGCAAATGAGGTTTGTGGGGATGTTTCTTGCAGTATTTGTGGCTGCCCTGGCACCAGAAGTAGTGTCACATCTGTGTTTCAGATCTGAAAGGTTTCAGAGTCAAGGCTTTGAAGAGGTTTTAGCAACCTGATCTGGACATCTATTAGTTGAGGTACAGTCTGCCCAACTACAAGCACACAAAGAACTCCAAAGTGTGAATCCTGGAATAAATTTCCAAGTTTTCTCCACCTGCTGTGGCTGCACTGGAAGGGCACACCTTAACAGAGGAAGATGAGTCCAAGTGGGGTTGAGTCTCAAAGCAAGCAGGACAGAGCAGCATGGATAGAAGGTACAGCAACTTAGGGCAGTGAACACAACAGTCATCAGCTGCCCCGCAGCAACAATTTACTATGCTGAAACTGTTTCTGGGATCTTTCCATAATTTTCTGAATCAGCCCTTCAGCTGCTTTAGTCAGATTGACCCCGTGTACACTCCCAACAGAAGCACAAACCCTTACCACAAATCTACATGATCAGAACCCACTCTATTTCTCTGCTTTCCAGCACTGTCTCACAGCACCTCTCGGGACTTGCAACCAAGCTGTCAAAACCCACCCCATCATCCTTCTGTCTGATCAGATGCATTTACCACATGGGGTTTCAATTACAAAATTATCACCTACCCAAGCCACAGCAGCAACAGAGCAGAAACCATAAATTTGGAATATTTATCCCTTCTATTACAAGAAACAAATATATCTCTAAGCAATTTTGGACTAAGATAGCCCCTGAGCTTGGTGCTTTCTGACTCCAGTAGCACATAAGTAAAACATGGCACAACACCAAGTGACACAGGTTTAGACACTGCAAGAAGAGAACAGCAAGCTGTTCAAGCTGTCCTGGAAGGGACAAGTCTTGCAGGGCAGCTGGAGCAAAAAGGCTCCACCACAGTATTCCCACACCTGTAAAGCCTCCCAGGCACCTACTGGGGAGCCATGCATAGGCACACAATTGTGAAAGGAACTCCACCACAGGAAGCCCTCCTCCAGGAGCACAGCACTGTTCTAACATGCCATTTCCCCCCAGAAAGATATCAGACACTTCTAGACTAAAAGTAAGTGGGTTTTTTTCCTGTAATGCAGAATCTCAAGCTCAACACTCTCCAAGCACTGAAGCCATTAGAGAAGCTTGTTAGCCTGGAACTGTCTGACAAGGCTGGACAAAATCATTCCAGCTGCTTGTAACACAGCAGGCTTGAACTCTAATAAGACAGGATCCTCTTTTGACAGAAGGTAACTGAGGACAGAACCAACAGCCCCAAAGCCCTGATCTGAAAGGCTCACTGAGAACTAATTACCTGGTACACTGGAACTTGACTAAGTTGAATACACCACATAAAGTGGAAAGACTTGAAACTGAACTTCCCCCATCCCAGAGACAAGTTCTAACATTAGGATCTCATACCTCACATAGCATGCAAAGAGTAAGGAAATTAAATAGATGAGCTCCAGTATATAGCTCCCCAATCCATTAGTTGACTCCAGTTCTGTCACTAAGTGTCTGCAATTATTCCAGAGAATGGTGGCATTTAAATCGCTAGCAGTTACTGCTGTAACAGCTAAATGTGCAGCTGCCCTGCAACACAAGGACAGTTCATTCTTAAAGAACCCATCTTCTGAAAGCCAGACAACCAGGATGGATTAGACAGCAATGCCAAGAAATACTGTGACAGGATCAGACTGTTAAAGACTGTGAGGGCCAATTAGTTGCCCAGCCCCCACTCCTCCCCCATGACAAGGCAGTATAAACTGCTTCCCAGTCACATGCCTTTATCAGATCAGTTGCTTGAAAATTATAAAACTGCAAGAGCAACTCAGCTCTGCCACGATGGAAACTGCAGTCTTAACCCCAGAATCCAGCTGCTTTTCTTGTGAGTCTGATCCATCCTATAGTTAAGATGACCCCTGATTTTCCATTAGCAAGCATATGTCAAGGAGAGTTTAACTCTGTTTTTTAAAGGCATGTGTTCCTCAAGTACCAATGAGTTAGAACAGAATATACCAGCCTTTTTTACATGGAAACTTTTATTCCCATTTAAATCTGTACATTCAAGTCACACAACTTTTAAGGTTGATGGAGCTGGAGCATAGGATCACAACAGTCTCATCTGTTTGAACAGTTAAGAGTTTATGCCTCAAAAGCATCCAGGAAACTTGTAACTATTTCCTTCAACTTAGCTTCTGTCTGGTCAGAGATCTTCCCTTCGGTCCTGTTGAAAAAGTTCAGTTAAACTTCTGATGTAGGAATAGATATATGGTCAATCCCCAACTAAGGCAAAGAAAAACTCTAAAATGAACCTTCCAATTTCTAATAAAATTAGCAGATGAAATATTCAATCCCCAACAGTCCACTCAACAGTAGGGAAGGCAGTGAGTAGCACTTAATCTACAGTACTGTAATAGCTTTAAGGTATTAGACATATGGGAACTAAGTAGATTAATCGATTTCAATACCAGATTACAAGAGGTATTCAAGTAGGTTCATTTTAAGCATCAGGTAGATTTTCATAAGGAAAAGAGAGACAAGAAGATGAGCTCCAGACTGCAGTGCAAGGATAGTAGGAAGGCTGATTTAACCTCCAGTTCTGGTATAGGCAGTCGAAGATCTGATATCTTAGGATATACCAAATTAGCAGTTCAGCAACCATTATCTGTACATACTCCAGCCATCAGGTCAACACCCTTGTGATGAAGCAAGATAAGTCATCATACCTGATGATGGAGAGGAGGGCCTGGTGCTGGCTCAGCACATGAGCTAGGAAAGCACTCTCAAATTTAGTGATTTTGCTGGGCTCCAGCTTGTCCAAGTGACCTCTTACACCAGCATAGATGACTGCAACCTGTTCCTCAATAGCCATAGGAACTGCAGAAGAGAAAGAATTCACACCATTGGCAATTCTTACCTTGGAATGTATCAGTACTACACAAAAACCTTCTCTGAAGATCAACTGAACATATACAACATGGTTCAAATAAACCTGCATTTACCATGTCCACAGAATGGACATAGTAAATGCTGCCACAAAGACTGACCACATTAGCACAAGAGACTAATGGGAAATGCAGGCTCGTATCCAAGACACTCACCATACTGTCCTTGTTTGAGAAGCTCTGTCAAACGTACACCACGGTTCAGCAGCTGTTGTGTGGCAGCATCTAGATCAGACCCAAACTGAGCAAAGGCAGCTACTTCACGATACTGAGCCAATTCCAGCTTCATAGTACCTGCCACCTACAACACAAAACACAGGTCAGACTGAGTTTGACCACCAAGTGTCTTGTAGTTTGCAGGTTATCTTCAGATGATAGCTGTCACAAGTCAGTTTCACCTTGCATACCAGCCAAGTGAATCTCCAGATTCTGACACATCATATGCATTTCTGAAAATCCCACCATCTGCTTGGCTTTTTAACATAAGCACTATTCCTCCCTAAAATGGTGACAGTTGATATTAAATCTCTCCATAACCAGACTGAAGTCATGGGGTTAAGAGAGTATTGTCTACTTCTAGTTAGATTGATACCCAGCTCAGCATACTGAAGTCTTTATACAGATACTATTTTCCTTTTCCCATCACCCCCCAGCAGGCAATGGAAATACTGAAGAGATTGTTAAAGTTTGTTCTTTATTATAATTTTGTAACTCTAAGGAATCCAAAGTTTCATTCCCTCTCAGAGGGAAATTGGTTGGAAAGCCTACACACTACTCATATCTATTAAGAGAAGCAGCATTGTCATGCTTACCTGCTTCATAGCCCTGGTCTGAGCAGCAGAACCTACACGGGACACAGACAGACCAACATTGATGGCTGGACGGATACCTTTGTAGAACAACTCAGTTTCCAAGAAAATCTGTAGGAGAAAATTGCCTTTTTTTATCTTGGGTAGAAGCCTGGAAGCCTCCACAGAGATCTGCCAGTAAATTACATAGAAGTATGTGGCATGTGAAGAAGTCATCCTACCTGTCCATCAGTGATGGAGATGACGTTGGTTGGAATGTAAGCAGACACATCACCAGCCTGAGTTTCGATGACAGGCAAGGCAGTTAGAGAGCCACCTCCGAAGGAATCGTTCATTTTGGCTGCTCTCTCCAGCAGGCGAGAGTGCAGGTAGAACACATCACCTGGGTAGGCTTCACGGCCAGGTGGACGACGCAGCAGCAGGGACATCTGACGATAGGCAACAGCCTGCATAGTATAAAGAAAGCTTTCAGACTTCAGTAGCTCATTTAAAATTTGGAATTTCTAAACCTGAGGCGATCTTACAGCTACAAACACCAATGCTAGACTATGAGGCCTATAAATCATGTTTCCTGACCTGTTTGGATAAGTCATCATAGATGATTAATGCATGTTTTCCATTGTCTCTGAAATATTCCCCCATCGAGCAGCCTGAATAGGGAGCCAGATACTGAAGGGGTGCTGCATCAGATGCTGTGGCAGACACCACAATAGTGTACTTCATAGCATCTGGAAAGAATTGAAGACACACCAAGTATATTACCTATTCATGCCCATACCCAGCAAATACAACACACATGAAGTACTAGCTGCTGAAGCAAGCCCAGGCAGCATCACTACATTGTTACCAAAAAGACCCCCATACTAGATTAACACATCTGTTAGCTCAACTAACTCAAGAAATTTCAAGAGCAAGTTCATAGCAGCTAATGTCTAACACTTGCACACTTCTTTCCCATTTAAAGTGAAATCTAAACTTTCACTAAGACACACTTTGGTTCTAGAAGTAACTCAGCCTTTAAGACTATGGTTGCCTGGCTACTGCAAAGCAATACTAACCTTTGTTTCATAGTCACAAACAAATTATTATCATTAAAATGTGTTGTTTTTTTTTTTCTCTTAGGTATGACTCTGCTTGACCAACAGACAAGTAGTAAGGCGCCTGATCTCTTGAAAGTTCTGTTACATATGCAGCCTTGATCAATGAGATCATTGTTTCTGAAAAGATGCTATCATTGCAGTAGAGCCTCTGCACTTAATTTGCAACTGCCATTCACACGACTTGCATAAATATGAAACAAATGCCAAATCCATAAAGACTTGTCAGTCACAGCTTGTCATCAGGCCTGCCTGACTGCTAAGAGGAGCTCTCAACTCTGCTGAAAAAGTTGGCATTTTCAGAAGCAATTCAGCAGTTTTGGGGCCTCATACTAGTCTTCTAACACAATGTAGTAAGAAGGAGGGTTGGGGTTTGTTTTTTTGTGGTTTCCCCCCCCCAGATAGCTAGAAACGTTTCTTGTCCGCAAAAGTAGTTCAGTCATTAAGTAAGACTTTTGTTCACACTTGCAGCTAGGAGAGGTCATAGTAATATTCAGCATTATAATAAAAACAGGACACCACTAATTGCCAGGCTCAGCCATCTTCAAAAAATCTGTACCTGCATCAGTGAGCCTCTTCACCAGCTGAGCAACAGTAGATCTCTTCTGGCCAATTGCAACATAGATACAGTACAGCTTCTTCTTCTCATCTGTTCCATCATTAAATCGCTTCTGGTTGATTATTGTGTCAATTGCAATTGAAGTTTTCCTGTATAACAGAGGCTGGTAAGTTAAGCTGCCTATAGTTCTCCCAACCTCCATGCAGTTTGTGTTCAGTTTAAACAAAGCATGTGCTGATGTACAGAGTCTCTGTATAAGGAAAAATTTTTAGCTCGGGCATTTACTTACCCAGTCTGCCTATCACCAATGATCAGCTCACGCTGGCCACGACCAATTGGCACCAAGCTGTCCACAGCCTTAATACCAGTCTGCATAGGTTCACGCACAGAGATTCTGGGAATGATCCCAGGAGCCTTTAAGCCAACTCTTCTACGCATATTAGATGCAATAGGACCCTTAAGAGAGGGAAAGAAAAAAAAAAAACAAACTATGGCAGTCTATCATAGATATAAGCACAGGTAGTGAACACCTAGCTATGCTTACCTTCCCATCGATTGGATTGCCCAGGGCATCTACAACACGGCCCAGCAGCTCTTCCCCAACTGGAACATCCACAATGGCACCAGTCCTTTTCACAACATCCCCTTCCTTGATCAGTCTGTCATTACCAAACACGACAACACCAACATTGTCAGGCTCCAAATTCAAGGACATACCCTAGGACAAAGATTGCATCCTGAGAAAACCCATACCAACATTTACAAAAATTTTGACAGTTTAAAAATTATATGATTATTCTACAATGTAGAATATCCAACATTATCTACCTCAATCTTACTTATAACAATAGTCAATGTTCTGCTTTTATGTATAATGCATGTACGATCTTCCCTACTGGTTAGAGAATCTGCCTAAGGCTTATACTTGTAGTCTACCATTTAGTCATTTAGCTCTCTAAAAAAAGAGCAGAAAGGATAAGCAGGGTTCAAATATAACATTTCTCCCTTGCCTAGGAACAAGGGAAAAGCACTGGCTTCTTCTCTGCCTAAGATGAGTTAGGGTCATTAAAAATATTGCAAGAGCTGTTGCAGTCCTCTCTGAACAGACAGCTTTTTAACTCTAGTCTACTCTTAAGACTGCAAGAGGTCAGCAAATTGCACGCTGTACTGGAGCAGAGAGGCTATTATTCAACTGCGAAAATGTAAGCCAGCCTGAAACCAAAGAAAAAATCCTATGCCAGATTAGTTCTTATACTACCTAGATGAAGACAAATAAAGCTCAATATTTGAGCAAGAACCAGATACTGAAAGCAAAGTGATACAAATTCAAGGAATATTTACTTTCAGTAGTATTACTTCAACTAGTTACTACACATTTAAGTTGCAATGAAGTCTGTAAAAGGTCCATATGGGTACCACCATAGTCTCATGTTCTCCTTAAAAGTCTTCTTTGTATTTCCAGGCTAAACAAACTGCTTTAGTGAAAGCTTACCTTCAGTCCAGAAGAGAATTCAACCATTTCTTCTGCTTGGACATTTCTTAGGCCATACACACGGGCAATACCATCACCAATTGAGAGCACACAGCCAGTCTCCTCAAGTTCAGCAGAGGTGTCAGCTCCTAAAATACGTTCCTCAAGAATAGAGGATACCTCAGCAGTACCTGGAAAGACATTGCAAACCAGATTTAGCACATTAAGGCCACAAGGCCTATCAAGCAACACTCTTCCTTACATAGGACTTAAGATAAATAACAGCTTCTGTATTCACAGGCAATAAAAGTCGCTTCAACTCATTACAAGGCAACTTCAATCAAAACATCGATGGCTGTTTAGTTATCTATTTCCTTCATTACATCCTACACTATTAGCAAGTTGTCCCCCTAGAATGCAATTCGATGAAATAATTATCTTTAGCTCAAAGAGAGACAAGCAAGCTCTGCTTGCAGAGCATTTACTTAGACTTGAGGCATCAAAATACCCTGTCAACTGATTTGTAATCCAGGATCCAGATATACTTAAAGGAACTCAATACATTTAAGGAGGAATTTGATATAAGCTATAAAAATGTATTGTTTATCTCCCTCAAATTTATTTGGCAGTGTACCGCCAAGAACTCTATTTCCTCATTAAGGGAACAGTTAAATAGCACTATGAAACTTATCATTCTATTAATCATTCTATACCGCTTCAAGAACTGTACAAGAACCACTACCAAAAATACAGCTATGCAGTGCTGCTGTCTTTTCTAAACACAAAGACATTGGCAGCAAAAAAGTTACACTCAAGGACACAAGGAAGGTCAAACCCAGACAAGCCTGTGAAAGTCATCCGTTCCTTCAATACTGTTACAAACAAGACAGTAAGCTGGAATTTGAGGCATTTTTTTCAAATAATTCTGCAGAAGTTAAAAATTGAATCGGATCCTTGTGAAGCAGGTAAGCTATGTAAGCCAACTGACATGCAACCACTCCTTTGGTTTGCGCATAATTTGAATACTTACAGTGAAGTCTCCTGGATGTGACTGTGTAACAGTTCACTGTTAAATATCTTCCATACATAAACATCCTCAAGCATTTTGTCAATTGATACATCCCTCACAGCTCCGTACTCAAATCCCTTTTTTTCTGATAGAGCAAGTTCTTAAATCACACTCTTAGATGAAGACCTTTCTCAGACTCACCAGTTTTCCTAAAGCATGTTTCAGAGGCATGGATGTTTCTTGTAGCAACAAATGCTGTACCCAAGGTGTTTCTGGAAATCTAAAATAAGCAATTGTTTCAGCAACAGTGAGATTTCCTCAATAATAAAATATGAAAAGACTATAATTTTTGATCATGAGCTTAAATATTTGATGTGCAGAAGATTGTGTCCTCTGAGGGTTAGCCTTTCTAAAGAAAAACTAAGTACAGGATTTCTGAAGAAGTATGTCTGGAATATAAAGAATGGAAGAAATAAAATAAATCTGCGATCATGAATGCATGACATGATTATTGCTATCCTACATCCAAAACAAAGCTCGCAGTGCAGTCCCACAGCAACGTTAACGCCGTTTCCTCAACAGCCTTAGAAGGCCTCTCCTCTGGCCACCTTCACAATGAGCATGCGCCGTGAACAGGTCCCGACAGACCTCCATGCCCTCCCTCTCCCGTAAAACACCGTGGGGGGAGGGAAACGCCACCTGGCAAAACCTCGAGGCTCAAATCCCTGTGGAAGCCTCCCTAGCCCGCCTCAGACTCCCGGGAGCCGGAGACCGCGGCCCTCAAGATGGCGCCGGCGTCTGCCCCCAGCCCCCACCCCAGAGAGGAAAGAGCGCGCTCACCAGTCCGGCCCGCCGCAATAGCGAGCGGGCGAATGCGGCAGCCAAACGGAGAGAGAACATGGCGACGACAGCGAACGGAGACTGCCACCCAAAAAAAAAAAAAAAAAAAAAGTGAAAAAAAACGAAAAGCACCGGCTAACCGCACGCCCTCTCTATAAAATGGCGGCGGCTCGCCGCTCCGCCCTTTTGGTACCGGGGCCACGCCCGCCAGGCGGGACGCGGCTCGGGCTTGCTTCTCCGCCTTCCCATCACGGTGACAGGATCGCGGCATCGCAAATCTCGACATCGCAATTTATGTAAGCAGTGATATAGAAGCTATTCACCTTTCATTCTTTTACCCTTAAAAATATTATTTAAATCCTTTTCATGAAGGACTTTGTATGACTTTGCTTGTACTTTGCGTTATGATACACATGAAACATACAATCCCATCAAAAATTGAAATCCCCACAAATTATTTTACTGATTCAAGCCTACTTCCTTTTAAATATTGGTTATAGGGGAGAAGAAAATTCTTTGAAAACATTTAGAGTGTTTAAATCCACTTTGGTAAAAGTGTTCACGGCAGCTAGTGAATTGAACTGGGTTTTTATTATTATTTTCATTGCATTTCAAGAATTTAAACTGCAGAAACGGGGCCCCGAACTCCAACTCCCATCAGGCCCTGTGAGGCGGTGGCACACGAGGCGGTGCCGAGACAGCAGTGGGAAGTGGCCACCGTGGCTGAATAGCTCCAGCGGGTTATGGTTGTGTCACATTGGCATTTTCCTCTTGTGGTGAGAAGTTCTGGAGGTGGAGGTTTTTGCCTTAGGCTGGGCTTGGCTGTTCCTCACCCGCCTGGGAGCTCCTCTTGGCCTGGAGGTCTAGTGGGTGCCTTCCCCCTCAACTGGGGCTGGTAAGGTGCCAGTGCAGAGCCAGCCTCATTGTGTTCTTGAAGTCTTCGTCTCACTCTTCCAAGAGCGTCCCTGGGTCCTGGCAGTTGGTGCTGGAGCTGGTGTGGTTTGAGAGTGGCAACGAGCCCGTGCTGGGTTTTTTGCCCCTTTAAATGTTGAGAACAGACAAAATGTGGTCGCCAGTTGGGGTTTTCAGCAGCAAAGTCTGTGTTCACCCACTTCATCCTCTTACTACCTGCTAAATAACAGCCTGAGTTTGCTGAGTTAAGCTCGCAGCTGGTTTAAATTACTAGGTTATGAAGATTCTTGGTGCCTGAAGTTTTTATTTCAAATCTTTCTCACTGGAGAAAGTGGCAGATGTAATTCATACTTTGATCATGAACTTGGCTTTATTGCAAATTAGTTTTCATCTACACATAATTAGTGCTGTTTGCTTCTAAGGGCTTGATGGTTTTCTCTCCAGAATGGTTCAGGGTGATGTTTGCTGTGTGTAGTGCATGTAGCTGAGATGCTGGCATGGTGGAAGCATAAAGAAGGACATGCTAGAAAGAAATGTCCAAGTTATAAGGCTGGGTCCTTTTCCATCGTAGAATCATAGAATTACCTGAGTTGGAAGGGACCCAAAAGGATCATCAAGTCCAACTCCTACCCCTACATAGGACACTCCCAACATTCACACCATGTGACTGAGGGCATTGTCCAAATGCTTCTTGAATGCTGGCAGACTTGGGTGCCATGACTACTTCCCTGGGGAGCCTGTTCCCGTGTTCCACCACCCACTGGGTGAAGAACCTCTTCCTAATATCCAATCTAAACCTCCCCTGGCACATCTTCCTGCCATTACCTCTAGTCCTATCATAGGTCACAAGAGAGAAGAGATCAGCACCTGTTTCACCTCCACTGCACCCAATACACAAGGTGGGGCTGCACCAGTGCAGAGTAGAGCGGGACAATCACTTCCCTTGACCAGCTGGCAAGGCTGTGCTTGATGCACCCCAGGAGATGGTTGGCCCTATTGGCTGCCAGGGCACACTGTTGGCTCATGTTCAACTTGCCGTTGACCAGAACTCCCAGGTCCCTCTCCTCAGGGCTGATCTCCAGCCTCTTGCTCCCCAGTCTGTGTGTATATCCAGGGTTGCCATGTCCTGGGTGCAAAACCCAGCACTTGCCCTTGTTAAATTTCATGCTGTTGGTGATTGTCCAGCTCTCCAATCCATCCAGATCCCTCTGCAGGGCCTCTCTGCCCTCCAGAGTGTCAACAGCTCCCCCCAGTTTTGTGTTATCGGCAAACTTAGTAAACCCTTGAGTCCTGCATCCAGGTTGTTTATGAAGATATTAAATAGTAGTGGACTCAAGATGAATCCTTATGGAACCCCACTAGTGACTGGTCACCAGCCTGGTGTAACTCCATTCACTGTGACCCTTTGAGCCCAACCCATCAGCCAATTGATCACCCACTGCATTATGTGTTTATCCAACCGGATGCTGGACAGTTTATTTAGGAGGATACTGTGAGAGAAAGTATCAAAGGCTTTGCTGAAATCTAGAAAGATCACATCAACTGGTTTTCCTTGGTCAACCAGGTGGGTGACCCTTTCATAGAAGGGTCTCACTGAAGTGAGACTGACAGGCCTGTAGTTACTGGGGTCATCCCTGCTGCCCTTCTTGAAGATTGGTACGCTGTTTGCCAGCTTCCAGTCAGCTGGTACCTCTCCAGATTCCCAAGAGCATTGAAAAATCATTGAGAGAGGTCTCGCTATGACATTGGCCAGCTCTTTAAGTACCCTTGGATGAATCCCATCAGGTCCCACCAACTTATAGGGATCCAGCTGGAGCAGCAGATCCCACACAAGTTTGGGGTTGTTTGGGAGATTGTTTGCCCAGTCATAATTCTCCAGCTCAAGGCTCTGGAGGAGGCCCAAGCCCAATGTTGTTATTGAATACAGATGCAAAAAAACCCATTAAAAGTCTCTTCTTTGTCTAAGTTGTTGTTAATGAGGTGCCCATGCTCATCAAGTAACGGTCCAATGTTTTTTCTGGCCTGACTTTTACTATTAACATATTTCATTTTATTATCCTTGACAGTGCTGGCCAGCTTCAACTCTAATTGAGCTTTGGCCACACGAATTTCCGCTCTGCAGCAGCAAACAGCATCCCTGTAGTCCTCCCATGTCACCTGTCCTTGTTTCCACTGGCCATACACCTTCCTTTTATGTCTCAGTTTGAGTAGAAGATTCCTAGTCAGCCAGGCTGGCCTTCTGCCTCACCTGCTTGACTTCTGGCATTTCGGAATTGCCTGGTCCTGTGCCCTTTAGATGTGGTACTTAAGAAGTGACCAGCACTGATGGACCCCAGCACCTTCAAAATCTTTTTCCCAGTGGACCTTGCTAAGCAGTTCCCTGAGCAACCTGAAGTTTGCTTTCCTCATACCCAGAGTTGAAGTCTTGCTGTCAGTTTTCTTCCTGTTACCATAGATGTTAAATGTGACTGCTTCATGGTCGCTGTGACCAAAGCAGCCACCAACTGCCACTTCACCCCCAAGACCTTCTCTGTTAACTAGCAACAAGTCAAGGAGGGCACCTTTCCTGGTTGGTTCCCTCAGCACCTGTGCCATGAAGTTATCATCCAGAGAGTTTAGGAATCGTCTGAACCTGTTTGTCCCAGCTGTGTGGGACTGCCAGTCGATATTTGGCAGATTGAAGTCCCCCATGAGGACAAGGGCAGAGGACTTAGAGGCATTCCTTAATTCCTTGAAGAATAACTCATCAGTGTCATCATGCTGGTTGGGTGGCCTATAGCAGACTGACACAATGACATCAGTTTTAATTGTCTGTCCCTTGATCCTTACCCAGAGGTTCTCAACTGTGCCATTGCCAACTGCCAGCTCCACGCATTCCAGCCCTTCTGCTACATACAGTGCCACCCCCCACCTTGCCTGCCCTGTCTATCCCTCCCGAATTGCCTGTAACCATCCATCATGGCACACCAGTCGCAGGACTTGTCCCACCAGGTTTCACTGATGCCAATAATGTCATATCTTTGGGAAAGGACCAAGGCTTCCAGCTCCTCCTGCTTATTCCTCATACTGCGCGCATCTGTATGTGTCAGGGCCTCCTCCTGCCCCCAGTTGTTCCCCCCCAGACCTGCTCAGTCAGGGAGGGAAGGGTCCTTTGATGTCTGCATGGCGAATTGGAGATGACAAATCTCCCAGGGTGAATCCAAACAGTGTTTATTTTTGGGCACAGCCAAAACAGCAAATCAGTGTTTTAGGAACGGCCAAAATATGGAATCAAATACTCGGGTGCACTCCGAGTTGCAACTTCCCAGTAGTTGCAAAGTACAGATCCCAATCTGTTCAGATCACAGTCTGATATCCTCAAGGCAGCTGGACAAAACAACACAACTCTGATCTGATCCAATGCACAGTAGAGCCATGGAAAACAGGGTTCCATTGTTAGCGGAGAGTCGAACACATAACCACCCGGGGGAGGTTATATGTGGTGCTTTATTTCGAGGCCCCGGGAACCAGGGGTACGCACCCAAATCTGGTTCCAACACCGTTACAGCGTGACCGCAATTTATTCCCCACATGTTACATCACCTAATGTATATTCAACAGGTTACAGCTAATACATATGCATATATAGATTACTTTGTTGGCTACTTGTGATATCTTCGGCGCCAGCTTCCTTTTGTTTGCTTAGTTAACTCTGGTATGCAAGGTCAACTGCAGGCTCAGCCTTTATCTCAACTGCAGGTGCAGGCTTAGCTTGGATAAGTTTCGGGTACTTCTAACAAATACAGTTCTTATAAGGAAAGAAAAACTTTTTTCCTAAATAACCACTACATCTAACAATCATTAACACACTTTACCCAAAGTAATCAAATTTGAAACTAATCAAGTTTAAAACCATTATATTTCTGTTTATAAAATCATTGAATTTATACTTGATTAATAACAGACTAATATAATAGACTAATAAAATCTTACACTTTTCCAACACCATGGGGTGGTGGGCAGGTGCACCTGCCTTCTTGATGGGCTTCTATTTATAGGACAGGTCTATGCTCCCCCTCCCCTAGCATGAGGGGGGGGGGGTCTTGCTGTGAAGGTTCTCGGATTGGCGCATGCACAGAGGCTTCTTTGGGAAAGTTCTGGAATTGGGGCTGGGGGCTCCAGGGTCACTGGCAGTTCAACAGACCCTTGCCAGAATAACCTCTGCCTGAACCCTCTGGGTCCACGTGTGCAGTCAGGTGTGGGGGGGACAACACCTGCTGCTGCACCTCCTCCCCCTCCTCTGCAGCAGCAGCACAGTCAGCCCATCAGGAGCCACAGCACTCAAGATGATGTTAAAGACAACAATACAAGTAGAGTCAGTTTCTAAAGTATAACAACACTTCAGGTGTGGTTCATTGTGCCCATGGGTAAATGGACAGTTCTGAGGCCTGAGAGACAGACATAATCATCCACCATTGTCTCCTTTTGTTTCACATTACAGAACATGTTCTTTATTAACACATTTGATTTAAGCATCAATGATTTATCCACAGGTCAAAACCAGAAGTAGTAATAAACAAATGAATACCTGGTGCAATACAGCAATAATCCTTTCCAAGAAGACAGAATGCCTGTAAACAGCTGGGAGTACCGAGGAAACCAAAGTTATTCAAGGATTAAAAACGTATCATCTATAACAAAATGCAAGGGATTCTAATACCTACCCCCACTGCTCCTAATGCATTCAGGAAATCTAAGAAACTTGAAGAGAAGGGGATAAAAATCCTCCAAACTAATGTAATATATATGATCTGAGTACTGAGAAAAATACTGTATTTACCATTTGAAATCTGTTTTAAGTTAATTCTTCAAATGCAATTGGTTTGATATTATCTTCTATAAGTCATTTTCCATTGAACTAATATAGGCCAAATCCAGCACCTCTTACATTGCCAAAGGTGCCAAATAATAGTATCCAACACTTATAATTTTAATATTGAAAGGCCATTTTCCTATAGGAGAATGTGTTTGTCATTGTCAGCAGGAACAGGAATAGTTATACTGTGAATTGCCTACAAAAGCACAGAAATAACGAAAACTCTAAAACGTCACTGTAATTACAAGGAAAATGCTAATGATCCCAACACCGGTTTTCTCAAAACTATTTAGTGCCTTACCCTTATGGGATAAACAACTGCTTCCTTGACTAGCCTTTTAGCTGCATCCAGTCCAATGATATCATCCCACTTCACGTCTGGATTATGGAGATAAATGTCCTACAACACATATCGCATCCTGTTAGCAAAACTTAAGTTCTTCTGCACTAGTGATAGGAGGTAGACATTAAAAGATTAAGAAATTCTAACAATTCAAAGAGGTAAACTGTTATAAGCGAATGAAGGCAACAGAATCCCAATCAAGTTTACTAAGTATTTATTTAGGTAGGAAAGCAAAAGCAGCGCTGGGTGGCTGGGCAGTAGCAATTCCACCATGGCTCGCAGCTTCAGATGATTCAAACAGTCCTTTTTATCCCCAGTACTATCACTGGGAAGGTTTTCGGGGGGGGGGGAGGGGGGGTGTCTATGGCCCCCATAAAAACTATGTACAGTTGCTTAAGCTTACCGTTATAACAAAAAGGTTATATTTCATAATCTTGCTTTAATATTGTCCCATATTTACATGAATCAGATGTACACATCTCGCAGTTTGGCTGCTGGCCTATTTGTTGGCTCAGGCTTTGCCTTTTTATTGCAATAAGTCAGTTGTGCAATAAATCAGTTGTTTGATTTAAAGGCCCAGTTGCCAATGAAAGTGAGTATTGTGAACTTGATAATCATTGTAACTAATTATCTCTAGCTGCTTTTAAAAATAATAATCTCGGCTGCATCTTGATGTTTATTTTTTTCAACATTTCCCTTACAGCAGGCAACCCATTATCCAGTTTTGAAGCTTACTGCCAGTGACACTTTTGCTTCATTTTAGTTTAATAAAATGTGTCACATCATCATTACAACACAAATTATGACTGTTTGTGGTTAGTTGGATAAAACTAAAAGTTATCAAATAACAGTGCACGTCCAACCTTTTCATTTAATATGCTTCAATCGCATATTTGCTGTTCTTCCATTTTTGTGAATACTATAGCAATTCTGTTTGACCGCCGAGCATGCCCTCTGCACTGTTAATTCTGGAGGGAGGAGAGCGGCAATCCCGGGATGTGATCGCGTCGGGCGCTCCTCTTCCCGCAGCGTTTGGCTCTCAGGGCAAGCCTGGAGCTGCCGCCCCGCCGTTTTGGGCCTGCTGGGGAGCCCGGGGGTCATGGAGGGGCTAGGTCGGTACCGGCGGATCTGTGTGTACGAAAAACTTGTTTTCCCTCAGGGCGGCCCCGCCACTCCTCCACTCGCCCCCGTCATATGCCGAGAGCGCGCAAGAGGGTGCACGATGGTGGCGGCAGCAGCGGATAGAAAATGGCGGATTTCGAGGAGCTGCGGGTGAGGAGGTGGTGGCGGCAGGGGAGGCGTGGGCCAAGATGCCGTTCAGCCGTTCCTGCGGTGAGGGGGCGTCCTCGCCCACCCCCCTGCCCTAGCCCTTCCTCACCGGGACCCCCACCGCACCCATCGGTGCTTGCCGGGGAAGGGCGGGCGGGCTGTGAGCAGTCCGTGCCTCTCGCAAGGACGGCAACCCGTAACGGCCGCCCGGAAAGCACTGGGCCCGCCTGCGCCTTTCCCGGGGAGGGAGCGGGGTCGTCCTGGGATGCGGTCGGGGGGCGGCGGGAGCCGGCGGTCCTGCTGGTTCTTCCTGAGGAGAATCTGCCTTGTCACTTCCCTGGGGTGTGTGTGTGTGTGTGTGTGTGCGCTTAGGTAGCCTGCTTTCCATCGCCGCCGTGCGGGTCGTGCTGGCCGTGTAGTTCTCCCGACGTCTTAAAAGCCGCTTCGGCTGCTGCGTGCGGCCCGACCGGGCGGGGAGCCGGGCTGCGGCCTGGTGCCAGAACTAGCTTGACGCTGGCGGGGCTCCGTGCTCTTGGAGGGTCCTGTGCCGCGGTGCATGTACTGCGAGCTGATGGGGAAATGCTGAATAACCACCAACTGTCTGAAAATACTGGTAACTATTGAATTGGTCTAGTGGCATGTGTCCCTGCCCGTGGCAGGGAGATTGGAGCTGAATGGGCTTTAAGGTCCCTTCCAACCCAAACCATTTTATGATTCTAATTTTTTAAAACCGCAAAAACTGCCTGTGATGCATGAATTCCAGTATTTCTTTTCAGACCTGTTTAATCATCAGTTGGAATGCCTTTTATATTGCATTTGTGGACTTATTGTAAGAGATTTTTCAGTGGGGGGTAACCTTTCATATTTTAAGGTGTGTACACAGAGCTGACTACATCATTCCTGTTTTTTCCTTATGTTTCTTGAGCAATTGGTGAGTATCTTTGTTCGGAAGGAGAGTGTAGTCCATCTGCAGAATACTACATACACACCCACCCACCCTCCTACAGAAGGAATAAAAGCCAGTCAAACAGGAAGCAATGGGAGTCATGCTTTAGCGTAGAGAAAAGTCTGATAACTGAACTGGTTGTAGTCTGACCAATAGCAGGGAAATATGCTGAGATTGCCACGGATTTTCCTACACTACAGCTTCTTCCAGCACTAACACGGCTTGGGTTGAAGTAGCTGTAGTGTAGCTGAGGAGTTAGATTATAAATATCTCGCAGAAAGAACTGAGTCCTTTTATTTAAGGACAACAGTGTTCAATCTTAGGAAAAAATAAGCCAACCCTTCTTAAACCTAAGTTGTTAAACTGTTATTTGCTTTAAACTTGTTTGTGTGTATATGTCTTCCTGTTTAGTGTCCTGACTAATTTTCAGCCCCTTTTTTTCAAAGGGTATCACAGTATCACAAGGTTGGAAAAGACCTCTGAGATTATCTAGTTCAACCTATGACCAAACACTAGCACCCACTCATCATTTAAGCCATGGCATTAAGCGCCTCATCCAATCTGTTTTTAAACACCTCCAGGGATGATGACTCCACCACCTCCCTGGGCAGCGCATTCCATTGGCAAATCACCCTTTCAGTGAAAAATTTTTTCCTGATATCAAGCCTAAACCTCTCCTGATGAAGCTTGAGGCCATGTCCTCTTGTTCTGTCACTGGTCGCCTGAGAGAAGAGACCAGCCCCTACCTGCCTAGCTACCTAAGTGGCTAAAACCCCAGTGTAAACTTTGTAGCAGAGATAACTCTTCTTTGCGTAACCGAGTACAGATCATCAATAAGGATATTAAACAGGATGGGACCCAATACTGATCCCTGGGGGACACCACTGGTGACCGGCCGCCAACTGGATGAGACACCATTCACCATCACTCTTTGGGCTCGGCCATCCAGCCAATTCCTAACCCATAACATAACTTGGCATAACATAACATAACTTGGCATAACATGATGATCTGGATGAGGGGATTGAGTCCATCATCAGCAAGTTTGCAGATGATACCAAGCTGGGAGGAAGGGCTGATCTGCTAGAGGGTAGGATGGCCCTACAGAGGGACCTGGACAGATTGGAGAGCTGGGCTGATTCTAATGGGATGATGTTTAATAAGTCCAAATGTCGGATACTTCATTTTGGACACAACAATCCCATGCAGAGGTACAGGCTGGGGACAGAGTGGCTGGAGAGTAGTCAGGCAGAAAGGGACCTGGGAGTGCTGGTGGACAGGAAGCTCAACATGAGCCAACAGTGTGCCCAGGTGGCCAAGAAGTCCAATGGCATCCTGGCCTGCATCAGGAATAGTGTAGTGAGCAGGACCAGAGAAGTTATTGTCCCCCTGTACTCGGCACTGGTCAGGCTTCAACTTGAAAATTGTGTACAGTTCTGGGCCCCCCAGTTTGGTAAAGATGTTAGGATACTGGAATGTGTTCAGAGGAGGACAACGAAGATGGTGAAGGGGCTGGAGCACAAGCCCTATGAGGAGCGACTGAGGGAGTTGGGGCTGTTTAGTCTGAAGAAGAGGAGGCTCAGGGGAGACCTCATTGCTCTCTACAACTACCTAAAAGGAGGTTGTAGTCGGGCAGGGATTGGTCTCTTCTCTCAGGCGACCAGTGACAGAACTAGAGGGCAGGGACTCAAGCTATGTCAGGGAAAGTTTAGACTTGATGTTAGGAAAAAGTTCTTCACTGAAAGGGTGATTGGCCATTGGAATGGGCTGCCCAGGGAGGGGGTGGAGTCGCTGACCCTGGAGGTGTTTAAGGGGAGACTGGATGAGGCACTGAGTGCCATGGTTTAGCTGATCGGTTGGTGTTGGTGTTAGTGTTAGGTTATAGGTTGGACTTGATGATCTCAGAGGTCCTTTCCAACCTTGTAATACTGTGATACTGTGATAACATAACATATTATAACTTGGCATAACATAATATAACTTAGCATAACATAACATAACTTAACATACCATAACATAGCATAACGTAACATAACATAACGTAATATAACTTGGCACAACATAACATAATTTGGCATAACATAGCAAAGCATAACATAACATACCCTAACATACCATAACTTGGCAAAACATAGCATAACTTGGCATAACATAACATAACTTGTCATAACATAACGTAACGTAACTTAACATAACATAACGTATCATAACTTGGCGTGACTTGGCAAAAAATAACATAAAATAAATCGGCATAACATAACATATGCATAAATATTGATAGACTCTGGGAATTTGGTACCTTAGAAATTATATATGCACCTGAGTTGCTTGCCAAAAGTAACACTGGAAGCATGGGGGAGAAAGGAAACAGAGTTTCAGGCCAACAACTGGACTGCCCTTTCATCTCAAAAAATAGTTATCAGTAGTTAAAAACTGCTATTCTGAAAAAACATCAAGAGGCATTTCCATTCATTTTATTTGTAAGCTGGAGTGCCTGTGAAATATATCTGGTATCCTGAAGTTTCTCTAAGTATCTGTTCAACACCCAGCTGATAATAATCAATTGTCTATTTTGGGAAAGCTCTAGATATTTTTTTGGAAGAGAGTATAGTAGACTGCCTTGTGTCATCAAGGCCTTTACTGTCTTTTTTTTAAAAAAAAAAAAAAAAAAGGAAGAGCAATATGTTTGGATGTCTGCTTGAATACAAGGCACTTGGTTTGCAGGTTCAAGTTTTTTGTTTCCAGACAACCAATTCTTCCTGCTTTTGACCAAAGAGAGATACTCCCCCTCCAATATTAGATTTCATGAATTGACCCTTAGGATGATCTTAAGCTACTGCTTTACAGATTAACATATGGGATGTTTTTATGGCAGTGTTGTTTGCTGCTTTCTTGTTGATTGCAGTTTCCTGTAGTATGTGATTTCTACCTGCCTTATAAAAGGCCACTAGGGCAATTTGGAGAGTTGAATTTATTTTAATAAATAGTTAAGGAGTGACTAAAGGCAGGAGGTCAGAGTTTTCTCTTAAATCCTGTTTTTGAGGGAAACACACAGGGGCAGCACTTTTCCATTCTCAGGGCAAAGGATCATTTTAATATTTGTTAGTACCATCCCTGCCATCCTCTGGATCTTCAGAGTAAAAGTTCTGGGGAGGTATGACCAAAGGGTTATAACTGAGAGGCTGTAGTAAAAGAAAACAGAGATTCAAAGGAACCTGCTGTTACATCATGCCTTTTGGAAGTCTTCAGTTTTGTGAAAACGTCCAGTATAAGACTTACCTTTACAAGACCTTCAGATTAACCCTTAATTAATTAGTAGTGTTTATTGAATTATGTAGGTTACCAGTTTCTGAATATCAGGGAGTTGCTGAGAAGATGTGGTGAGCACAACTGTATCTTTCTTGCATTTTGAGATACAATTTCCAGACCTGCTGTTTACAGATGTTTTTTTAAAGATGGCTTGTACCTTTATCCATAATCCTCACTCATGTGCAACCTGATGCATGTCAAAGGAATTGCACAGGCATAAACGGATGGTTTTGAAGTAATGTGTTAACTTCATCTTTATGGTAAACAAAAGCTCTTTATGGGCGAATGAATATGCCTGTGCCAAAACTAATTTATGCGATGCTAGTGATTGGTTTCATGTCCATTGAGGAAGAAACATCACTTTAGTGAGAAAAGATGGAAGTGTGCTCATATGCCCTATGTAGAGGGGGAAATGACACAAAATTTACTGAACAAATCAGGGTTTATAAATGCTAAAAGTCCTACTTTTAATTTTTACTCTTCTACATCCAGGACTGAAGTAATGAGATTCAAATGTGAAGAGCAATATGGTTTGGATACCATATTTGAATACAGAAATTGAAGGCTTATTCTCATATGTATTGCATCTCTTGTTCATATTAGACTCGGTGTCTTTCCACTCCTCTTACTTTATTTTTCCAGTCTGAATGGACAGCATTTGCTTGTTTACCAGGTGAAGTAGTGTTTAATGTGAAATTGTTAACTGAGAAAGCATTGAGAGCTGTTTTCGCATGCCCTCTTCAAGCTCGCTGCTAAACACTCTATTGTACTCTATTTTATTTTAGCTGTGTTAATAACACTGTATTATGTGTGCTGACCAGTTTGGGAGTTTGATGTAGAAATCAAATTCTGCATGTTGATTTGGGGTAAACTTAAAATGACGGACAGAATAGATACTGAGAAGTTTCTGTTGGTGATGTAGCGATCTTTAGGTTGCAATTAACGTTGAGTGTATTAAATAAGATAACCTCTGATAAAATGCTGTTAATAACCTATGATAATACACTGTTGTCTTGTATCTGTATGTAATTACCCCATTCTTCCTAGATGCATAATCAGTTTTCAGCCCAGTGAGGTTTATTATGATACCTGAAGCTTTTTGTATCTAGATAATTAAAGACTGTGCTGAGATACAGTGATGATGGTGGTACTTAAACAAATGAGACTGCAATGAAATGGGTTGAGCTCTGTTTTGAGCATCTTATGCGAAATGAACATTTGATTTAGGAGTTTCACTATTATGTTAATTGCATGCAACTTTGAAGACTCATGCCTATTTTAGGCGCCAGACTAGAGTTAGTCCAAAGAAAAATCCCAATAATACTGAGGACCTGATGGTCATGCTGTTTGCACCAATTGTGTTTTTCATAGCTGCTCTTACTGTACTACTTACACAGATTTAACTAGTGACATCTTCATTCTTTCCCAAGACTTGCAGTTTTTTTATCTATAATTACATGAGTTTCCAGAATACATGTATATTTGTATTTAGGGTCATCATAGAGATCTTCAACTATCACAAGACACAAGTTGCTCTTTCTTACCATTATTACACATTTCTAACCTGCTGCAAATCGGCATGTATGCAAATTTATTACGAAAGATTTCACAAATATGCTTCTTTGCTATGAGTGTCCAAAAAGGGCTTAAAGCTAAGAGTGAGGATTTCTAGGGTTGGTCCCTTCCCTGTATGGTCTTCAGACACTTAAGAAAACATCTGGAAGCCAGTGGGGCTGAAGCAGGTCTCTGGGGTGGAGACTGACTAGAACTTTTGAGTCAACTTAGATTGCTTCTGCAGGTTCAAGTGTAGGTTTCACTACTTTAGCAGTTGCAGTTGCCCTAGAAGCTACAGTTGTTGGTGCTTATTGCAGACATGTCAAGAATTTAACAGGCATTCTTGGTTGCCTTTCATTCATAAGTGTAAGTACAATGACTTAAATTTGCAGGTGGCTTTGGCAGGGGTAGTGTGGAGAATCATGTATCTTTTGTTTGAGAGATACGTTTGATCCCGTACTTTGCTCTGAAACATGCCCGCTCTTAATTTCAGTGGCACGTCAGCATTTCTTGGACTCCTTAATATCATCATCCCTGTGAAATGAATGCCATTCCAGATACACCTGTACAACAGTATTTCTGTCTATGAATCATGGTTGCTATAGTTTAACAATACGAAACAAAAAAACCCTTCTTATGATCTCCAAATCTGAATTTCAGGAGGAAAAAAATGTTTCTGGAATATTTAAGTACTTGAATTATCCAGTCTGATTTCTTCCCTTAAAGTTCTGTCAAACTACTCTGTGTTCACGGAGTAACATTAGAAATAAAATGGCTTTGATCTTTGTGTTGAAAAAGCTTTTTATTGGGCTGTGCAACTGTAAAGAACTTAAGAGAAAACTGATGGCATTTATGTGACAGAACTTAATGTCTCATCTTAATTCAGTGATGTGGAAAGCATGTTAATAGCTAGGCTGCAGTCTTCTGCAATGTTGCTGGAACTCCAAAAGAAAATAATTTGTTAGGGTTTCTTGGAAGTAATATCTGTCTTGTGTCATGTTTATAAATGCTCCTAAGCATATGTTATGCCTACATAAAGCTTACATAAAATGTTAATTATAGAATCATAGAATTGCTTGGTTGGAAAAGACCTTTGAGATCAAGTCCAACCATACCTGTCCAGTACTAAACCATATCCCTAAGTGCTTCATCTACCTGTCTTTTAAACACATCCAGGGATGGTGACTCAACCACCTCCCCAGGCAGCCTCTGCCAGTGCCTGACCACCCTTTTAGTGAAGAAATTTTTCCTAATGTCTAGTCTGAACCTCTGCACTTTTGAACTGTTTACAAAAATACCTTCTGTTAGGGCCTTCATCTGCCAGTCCTTGGATCCTGAGTTGGTACAATACAGCAGTACAGTTTTAAGTCAGATGTTCTTTCATCTTGAAAACTTAATCTCCCTGTTGTGGTGGAAGAGTCCCACAGAAATAACAAGTTTTATACCTCTCTGAAAAGAGAGGTTGCTCGCAAGAATGTGACATGATGTGCCTATGCTAAGTTACTCATTTGTAGTAATGGGGGAAGAAATTCACTTCCTCTTGCATAGTGGACTTTTTAAATTTATTGTTTTTGTTTCTTTTAAATGAGAATCTTTCTGTTCATGAAATTCATAGTTCAATCCTTAGTCTTCCACAACTAATTCTGATAACCAAGTAAATATTATTATTTCCTTTTAAAAGATCTTTGTGTCCCACGATACCAGAACATGATATGAAAAGGACAGGATGTTTTCTGTGTTCTGGAAGAACCAATTATCTTGCTTAAACAGTTTGTCAGTATAATGTAATGTACACTTTGCTGTGCCATCCTTTCAAGAGTGAAACTTGATGTGCGCATCTGTGTTCATGTATGCATTTAACATGCTGCAGAAAATAAAGGATGTTTCAGAATAAACCATGCAGAACTTACAGTTCCTTACTTCTTAAAATGTGTTGGAAGACAGGTGATAATATTGCTTAATCTTATTTTTTTGTTTCATGAAGTGAGACAGATCTTGTGTTAGAGCTTATGCTTCTGCCTGTGAATTTAAGATAGCACTGTGAGTTGCATTAAGATGATGTTGTTTGAGTGTGAAAACAATTAGAAGCCTTTGAAATTGATAACAACCAAACTTAACCTTCATCCTGAACGCTGTTTCTTTGCTTTAAGTTAACTATACTCTTGGATTTGGTAAGGGTGTGGGTAGTATCCAAGGTGACAGGTGTAAAACTAGAATGATGGAAGTTCAGATGCTTCACCATGCACCTCAAAAAGGCCTGCTTGGGATACTGTTGTTTCACCTGTGCTTATCTCTCTTCTTTCTAGAATATGGTATCAAGTTTTCGTGTTTCTGAACTGCAAGTGTTGTTGGGGTTTGCTGGACGTAATAAAAGTGGGCGGAAACATGACCTCCTGATGAGGGCACTGCAATTACTGAAGAGTGCCTGCAGCCCAGCAGTTCAGATAAAAATCCGTGAACTATATAGATATCGATACCCAAGGACGATTGAAGGATTTTCAGACTTATCTGCTATAAAACCTGCGGTTTTCAATTTGGACAGTAGTTGTTCTTCTGTCGAGCCTGACCTTGCTGTTGCTGGCATTCACCCACTCCCTTCTACTTCAGTCATGCCTCAATCTCCTTCCTCGCCTGTCAGTTCTGTGCTCCTCCAAGACGCTAAGCTCCACTTTGAGATGCAGCAGACATCCCCTCTGATCCCACCCGTTCATCCCGATGTTCAATTGAGAAGCCTACCTTTTTACGATGTGCTTGATGTGCTCATAAAACCTACAAGTCTAGGTAAGTGTTTAATAGCTCTGCAGCTTGCTTAATTCATGAAATGTGTTGCTTGTTACAGTGCAAAGTCCAGACTTAAATTGCTTTTTGCAACCGGGGAAAAGTGTTCCTTCCTTTCTTATCATAGAATTGGAGAATGGTTTGGGTTGGAAGGGACCTTTTAAAGCTCATCTAGTCCAACCCCTCTGCAATGGGACATCTTCAACTCAGGTTGCTCAGAGCCCCATCTTGCGACGAGCGAGGTGAACCATGCAATAGACTCAATATGAGTGGTAGAGCAAGTTCTGGTTTATTGCGAAGCTCATTCACGACTACACCATAGCCCATGTCTACTTAAATTATGTCTACTTATCTAACAATCATTGGCTTGTCTAACAATCATTTTCCCCTTACATACACTTGTCTGATAATCTTTAGTTTGGCTCCAAAAGCCCTATAATCACTAACTTAACTCTAAAAGTTATACTATCATGCCCCTCTTCAAAGCTCTAAGATTACATTAGCATATTCCTCCTACTTGTCCCTCCTACTTGCAGCTACTGCTATATGCTCGGGTCCGGGTCTCACTCTGGCCTGCTTCCTTAAGTTGTTTATCAGTTACAAAGTCTTCTTGACCTTCTCTTGGGGATTTTCTCACTGCCTCCCTCCTTGTAGCGTGACTCAGCAAAATCCTCAGTACTTTTTCATCACAGCCCAGCTCAGTTGATTTCTGTCAGGGCCGATTCACAGAGCTCCTCCTTTGAGCCATGTCCACACTCCCGCAACCATTCTCCAACACCATCTAACCTGGCCTTGAATGTTTCCCTTGATGGGGCATCTGCCACCTCTCTGGGCAACCTGTGCCAGTATTTCACCACTCAGCGTAAAGAATATCTTCTTTCTCTCCAGTCTGAATCTACCCTCTTTTATTATAAAACCGTGACTTCTTGTCCTATTGCTACAGGCCCTGATAGAGTCCCTCCCAATCTTTCCTATAAGCCCCCTTTAAGCATTGAAAGGCCACAATAAGGTCTCCCTGGAGCCTTCTTTTCTGCAGGCTGAACAACCTCAACTCTGTCTTTCTTCATAAGTGAGATGATCTTATTTCTACCCTTGCTCTCTCTTCATCACCTCTCCCCAAAAGTGCCAAGCCACACTTCAGAAAATAGTGTTCTCTTCTGTAAATATTATATGACTAAAGATCATTGTTTTTTGAATATTATATAATAGAGTAAATAGTTCAGTTGGAAGGTACCTACAATGATCATCTAACTGCCTGACCACTTCAGGGCTGACCAGAAGTTAGAGTAATAGTTAAGGGCATTGACCCAATGCTTAAGTATTATTTTGGAAATATAAAATGCTGTCTGTGGTCTGTGAGTGTGCACATATATGCACAATGTATTTTTGAATTGAGTAACTTGTGTGTGTCTACTCCACCTGGATTCTGTTTCATGTTTGTCTGTTTCATGTGTGTGTTCTGAGCATAGAGATAATCTTCTCTGAATGTTACAGTGTACAAGACAGTCCAGCTCTTCCAAATTTGCCTGGTTTAGTTCTATTTTTGCATTTGTCCTCCTTGCTGGTTACTTTAAGCTGTTGGATAAGTCCAATCTACCTTTATTTCAGGTCAAGATTTCTAACTTCTCAAGTCAAAAGAAAGAAAAGGAACATGTACATACTATCGACCTTTAATATTAAAATATTACCACTTCTCATCACTGACACACAAGTAGGATTCCGATATGAAAGTTTTTTGAGTTGGTTTGCTTGGGTTTTTTTTGTGGGTTGCTTTTTGTTCAGTTGGTTGTTTGGGTTTTGGTTGGTTGTTTTTGTGTGTATGTTGTTTCGTGTTTTTCCAAATAGTAGTGAGAGGTAGTTCCCAGATGTGAAATCTAGCTGGCTTCTCTGGCGTTAGAAGTTGTGCTCCCTCCCTTCCTCCCCAAAAGTTTAGTTACCTTTAGCTGTTTTTTGAATTGAGTAATTTTCCAGCTGTCCATTAATAACTTTTGGTGTGCATTCTCTTCTTGTTTACAACTGTTCTAAGGTACTACATCTTCTGTGGTTCTCTGTCAGGTATCCAGTGTTGTATCTTGTCATTTGTTTGAATCTTTCTTCCTTGGGAAGAAGAATTATAATGCTGCTTGCCAGGCTTCTTTAGTACTGAAGTGTAATGTGATATTAAGCCATCTGAATATAGTTGAACAAATTATTTCTTCCATTGCTTTCCTGTTGACAGTTACATGCAATTCAACAATTTGATTATATTAAATGACTTGGGCCTTGTTCCGGGAAAAAACTCAATTGCAGATCCTGTTTTAATCAGTTACCTTGATCACCATGGCTAATCCTCTTTTGTGTGTCTTTCTAGTACAGAGCAGTATTCGGAGGTTCCAAGAGAAGTTTTTTATCTTTGCTTTAACACCTCAGCAGGTCAGAGAAATTTGTATTTCCAGGTAAGAAGAGTGTGATATAATGTAGGTAGACTTTTGCACAATGTCAGGAGAAAGTGTTTGGTTCCTTTTAAGCATCACATAAGTTTGTGGATGCAGAGTGATAAATTCAGCATGACTTGTGAGTGTTATCTGTTCTGTTTTCTTCAGGAACTACTGCGCACAAAATTTGTGCAGTTGGGGTAAATTCTATGCCACTAAAGAGTTAGCAATTACTCAGTTCTAAATAATTGTGACTATTTAGAGTGATGGTAAGCTTTTCTTCACTGTATATTTCCTGGCTGCAGGAATGGAAGGCTGCTTTTGTCTTTTGTCCCAGGGTTCATGTTGTTTTAAGACCTGTGGTATAAGCCAGGAGAATTCATAGAGTAGTTTTCCTCTCTGGCAACATCATACTTTATTTTTACTATAAACTCTTGACAGAGGATCGTGATCTTAACGTCTTGCTCAACTTGCAGTAGCTAAACAGAGGTGTCGCTCATAAGACTTGTTTATAGTTCAATAAAAGAAAAATAAGAACAAAGTTTAGTGATGCTGGGGCAGGTGTGCCAGTTCTTTTATTTCTGGAATGAGATCTGCTGTATAAAAGGGTGCTTCTATTTTTCTTTGTCACAGGGACTTCTTACCAGGGGACAGGAGAGATTACACAGTCCAAGTTCAGCTAAGGTACCTTTTCCACAGTGTTCTCTTACAATTTCTGAATTGGCTAATGTAACATAAGTCTGGATGTTTGTGGGAACATGTGAATATGGTGACACTTGAAAATGCTGCTTTCTCTTTTTTTGGGGATATAGGTTATGCCTAGCAGAGACAAGCTGCCCTCAAGAAGATAATTACCCCAATAGTTTGTGTATTAAAGTAAATGGGAAGCTGTTTCCATTGCCGGTAAGCTTGTTTGTAATTATTTGTGGCTTATACTGTGAGTGTGGTGTTTTTATGTAATGTTAGCTTGCTAAAACAGTCAAGATGTTTATTGTTATCACTCAAATTTCTCTAATTACAAATGTTGGGCATATGGTTTGTACATTTGCTGAGTGAGATGGCCATTGCTACTGTTAATTACATTACAGCCATTGCATAGATTAATTATGTTTTAGCCACCTATAGCTAGCCTCATCTGTTGCAGTTAACAAAACAAAATTTGTCAGAAACAAACCAGTATCTACATGTGAATCCTTATAGGTCTTCAGACTAAGTTTGACTTGATTGATAGTAACCCTTGCTGTTTGGGCTATCTAATATTTGTGATTGGCTTGAGTTCCTTCTTGTTACGAGGGAATGGCATCACCTTCTTGTGTACAAGTTTGTACACTGTCTGGTTAGAGCAGATTTCATTGCAGGGATAAAGAACAGACACACTTTAGAGTTCCTAGCATTATCAGCTGATACTGAAACAGAATAGCGTTGACAGTCATAGACTTGACTGGTACCTGATGTTGCAAAAGTTATATGCAGGCAGGGTCACCTCAAGGCTTGAATACATACAAAAAGGAAAAAGCACCCATTCCAGAGATTTTTCAAGAATTGTGTGTATCTATGTATAATAGAATAAGGATAAACTCCTAGTCAATCCATTCTGAAATAGTTCCAGAAGCTACAGAAGATGGAAAAAGTAGCAGTATAGAGGGGTGGGTTTTTTTTTAGCAGTCAGTTTGAAAAAATGCTGTGTGAGGAGAGGTGTGAAACCTTTTTTCAGAATGTTTGTCACCTTGGTGTCAGATGTATCCTGTACCCTCCCTCCTGCCATATGTGATCATGACTGCTTTTTTGCTTCTGCTTATCTTAAATGAGACTTCCTAGCTACTTTTCCCTCTACTTCTTTAAACATTGCATCACTGTTCTTCTATCCATCCTCAGTGTGCAAGAGGATTTCTTTCACACGTTTTCTGGTCAGTATTTTCTGCAAATGCTAGCCAGATATGTTCTCTGTTATAAACTTGCAGGATTTTCTCCTGCAGATTATTTTTCTTTCTTAAGCGATCCACCAAAAAGAATTGTCTGACCTTATCCTCATCAATGTCTGCTGGTTCTCAGTCTTCCTAATACAGTTTATGCCCTGCTAAGCAATGTTATGCTGTCTGTTTTGTGCTTAACATATGTCACAGTTGTAGCAAAAACTGTTTGTAATCTTGGATTCTTGCTTTGCTTTAGATCTAAACCCTGTAAGATCTTCCTGCACATCATAAGATGATTCTTCAAACTGTTCAGCAGAAACTTTAGATGAGAAAGTGATTAAATGACTGTCATCTTGGCAACTTCCTTTCCTCTCCTCCTTCAGTATGAGCTGAATGACAGCTATAGTCTAAGTCCTGCAAACACTTTTTCCCTATAGCTTGTGGATTTGGTCACTGTCTGCATCCCTCTGGTGGTTCCTTTCTGTTGCAGGAAGTGTAAGATAACTTCTTTGCCTCAAAGACCGCTATTGTCTAACTCATTAGTGTTCGTGTTAGGTAATTAATCAGTGATGCCAGTCTCTGTTGCCAACTTGTACAACTCTTCGGTGAGCTTTGTTCTGTCTTTCCCTGGTATAGAAATTCATGCCTCTGCAAATGTTTGTAAATTATTCTTGGTCATCTCCTTGAATGCAGTCCTTACCAGAAACTTCAGAGAAATGCTGCCAGTATGCCAGTGCTGCTTCAGGCTGTGCCAACTCACGTTAACACGATGTTTTCTTGTATTGCTACAACTATCTATGTCCTCTTATAGTGCTGGTTCTGACTTAAAAGGAGTAAATGTAGAGCCTTGTGTCCTGGTGTCTTGGCAAGTAACAAGGATTTTATACATGATGCACTACAGCAGGTGCTTCTCCTGTTGACTTCTCTTGTAGCCAAGAAAAAATGCGGAAGTCCAAAAAGGTAATTTGCCTTTCTTCCCAGGAGAACTCCATAGACCACTGCAGGTCTGTTTCAAAGGACAAAATCAAATATGTCAGGGCAGGCTAGAAATAACCAAATAGAAGAACAGTCATACTTTCTGTTGATAGATTTTATTTTTTTTTGGCTCTAGGAGTTTTCATTTACTTTGACTAATATGCTGCTTTCAAGAAACATGGAAGACTTAAGGACCCAAATAATGTTGGTACTTGTTAACCACTAATATTGGCAGCCTAACTAAACAGTGCTAGACCATGCTGGTTGTGATAGGCAAAGTGCTCTTAGCTCCTGGAAGTCTAGGAAGGGAAGGTTTTAAAGTGTTCTAAGAGTACAAGATTGAATCTGATCTTGAAGTCACCGCTTTGTGAAAGGAAACATCAAAAACTTGACTGAAATGAGGCTTGTGATCTGCAGAGTCTCTGAAAAGAGAAAAAAACCTTGGGAAATATAAGGCTGTTGACGTGGGAGTCATGGACTCATCACACGATCAATGTGATCAGACAGAAGCCAAGTTTATTGCTTTACTGCTAATGGTTATATACTCTATCTTATCTACTTTCACACATAACAATAAGAACGATTGGTTAACATGTACTGTTCACTCGAATAATGCTTCTTTACAATAGGTCAGTCTCTACTGTCCATCCGTCTCTGTTGTAAGTTTCAGTTCCTGTTCAAGGTCTTAGCTTCAATCATGTGTGCATCACCCCCCTTTCTTGCTTTTTGCTTGCTAGGCTGTTTATCTTGCCAAATTCTTCTTGCAGGTGTCCTAGCCACAACATTCCTGCAAGGCCTGTTGATATCTCTATGCCTTAGCCAGACTAAGGTCCTGCTGCTTTGGATTGCCCAGAACATGTCCTTGGTCTTCCAAAACCCCACATAAGACAACTTGCATCCTTGCTCTCTTGAAAGCAAGGCAGCTTCATTTTAGGTTTGAGACCAGCAGGATCATTGTGGCTGGTACAGTATGTGTGTAAATATTCTCCTAAATATTGTAGGGGATGGTGTGTTTTTCCAGATAAACTCATTATGAAGTCACCATAGTAGAGAAAGGCCTACTACAGCAAAGCAATTGGGATATATACTTTATAAATGGCTGCAGATGTTATGTCTGATTAAAGAAATGGCAAATCATTCATTCTTTTAAATTTGAAATTGTCAGCATTCCCCATACATCTGCTGTATTCTTTGATGAAGCACACATGGTGAGGTTCCTGATAGTTAGTGGGTCACTCATCTAGGGTGAGAATCATTGTGGAGAGAGTTCTTCAGCAACTGCTGTCTGCTGCTTTGGCCTGGCAGAGCTGCCTGGGAGCTTTGAGTCCCTATTCTGTTAGTGCAAGTAGGAGTCTTGTCTGAAATTAATAAAGGGCAGTGGTGAGGCACAGCCAGGGCTTGATTGTTGGGTGAAACATATGGACTAGCGATAGAGCTTCTTTGGGAACCTAGGAAATGATGTAGCAGCTATCAAGTCCTCCCTGGATTAAAAACAGTGATTATCCTATAGTATACTCAACTGGTGAGTGGAAGAGGCTGTTTGTTTATTTTTTTATTTTCAGACTTAGAATCTTTCAAAAGAACTTTTTCCAAGCACTAGGCTGTGAATGTGTGCACTTCACTGGGTAAAGCAATATATGTGCCTGGCTTTTCAGAATATCCTTTCTGGGAGAGTTCCTTGTATAGAATAACATCGTCTTGAAGTAAATGAAATCTGGTAGTCAGTTCTGTGCGAGACATAGGGCTGCAAACTTTTATTGGCATACTGCTGGTGCAGGATGAATTTTTGAGATGAGTGAACTGCAGGCAGTCTGTGTGAGCTCAAAGCAGAGATTCTCAGAGTTCCTGTTACAGACTGGCTTGCTTTCATAGTGACAAACACAGAGTGAGTTGAATAAGCTGCAGTTAGGACACATGCTCCTTCACATAGAACAAGTACTTTCTGGTCATGATACACTGGAGAGTATGCGCTTGCCTAGAAGCGAAAGGGAACTGGATGGCTCCCAATTAAATTCATAAACATCATAGGAAATAAAACAACAGCAAAAAGCTGTCCAGGTTATGAAACTCTTCATCAAAGCTGAGCAAACAATATCTAGTTTATTTTGCTTCTGCAGACAACAACAAAGCCTATTAGATTTTAAATACACCTGATATTCCAAGTACAGCCTTTATTCAGGGGCCTTGGCAGAGTACAGATGACAACCTACTGCTAATGGGGCTAGGTGTAGTTGATGTGAGGCAAAGAAGACACCAAGGAGATGTGGAGCTCTCAGAACAAGACTTTGTTTCTTAAATAGAATCAATGAAGTGTTTTCTGGGTGTGAAACACTGAAATAACTCTTCATGAATTGCTATGTTTGTTACTAAGACTGTGTCCTTGTAATGTTCCACTCTCAGTGGGGTGTGTGTGGGGAAAGGCCAAAAAAAAACAACCCATTACTCTTCCAATGAACTTCCCTGTACCAAAACTGTGCTTTCTTCCTCTTTTTCAGTGCTTCTGTAAAACCATGTAAAAAGAAAATAAATTGTGGTTGATATATCAGTCTTTGATGGTCTAATAACATATTTTTCAGACTAACTGTTGAAATTAGTCTCCAGATGAGAACCTCTAGGTTTACCTGCCTTCCATAGATCTGTTTAACAAATTCATCTCAGCAGGTTTCAGAGTACAGTGGGGAGACTTGGTAACACTTTCCTTGTCCTTTCTTCCCATAGGGATATGCTCCACCGCCAAAAAATGGAATTGAACAGAAGCGACAGGGGCGCCCCTTGAATATAACATCTCTAGTTAGGCTGTCTTCAGCAGTGCCAAACCAGATTTCCATTTCCTGGGCTTCTGAAATTGGAAAGGTAAACTATATGTTCTGTAGGATGTGGAAAGCTGTCTAAATAACCTCATCTAGAATTCCTTCTCCCATATTGCCTGATGTTGCTGGCAAGGCATATACCAGCAAGTGTTTAGTATTAGGTGACTGAACTTCTTATCAGTGCCAGGAAACAAAGTATGCTCTAGAAGTATGGTAGTTTACAGTAATTTACATACCAGTGGCAAAGACTTCCTTATAGAATTCACATTAGAGAGCCTGCAATTAAAGGTTGTCTGAAATGCATGTCAAAAATAACAAATCTTTTTGTGGTGTAGATAGTACAAAACAGTTCAGATGGGACAAAATGACCTACTTTCTTCCTTGTAGGCTGATGGCGTGAAAAATGAAATTATGTAGCCATATATTTTAAGGCATGTTTCTTGGTATCTGTCGTAGCTGTCTGTTGGAGAAGGCTTTTTAAACTGACCAGATGTGCCAAGGCCATGGGGGTGGAGACATGCATTTGCTTTTGAGGTTTTTGTATTTTCTAACCAAATAATACTAAGTAATTTTACAAAAGCAATTTTTATTTCATAGGAAGAACTGGTTAATGTATATTTGTCTTTATTCTTTTGAGATTCCTCTTTTACATGAAAATGGCTTCTCTGAGTTGATTCAAAACTGCACTTGTAAATAAACCAAAATGGGGGTGGAATTTCCAACTCTGAAAGCTCTTAGATGGCAAGTTGCTGGGAAGGGTTTACTGATGAGGTGTCAGGCTGCTGGTGTCAGCTGTTTCTGGGCTTGATGGATCTTAACCATGCTTGGCTGGACCATACTTCTGTGGTATGTTTATTTGTAATGTAGGATATCTGAGCAGTGTGTTTTTTCTTACAAATGAAGAGTATTCCTGGAAGCTTGGGTGGCTTGAGGGAGAACTGACTTAAAAGGACGAGTGAGGACTTTCTGAATTCTTGCTAGGTTTAAATAGTTTTAAGTCAAAAACTATTTATTCTTCTAGCTGTGTAAATCCTCCTGGATTCAATTATCAAAGTAGCTTAAATTTTACTTTATTCTTCAAAACCAGAGATGTCACATGTTTGAAAGGGAGATTCCAGTATAACCTTTTATACAATAACTAAAATTTTTAAAGGAAATTGGAAAGAAAGCTAATATTCAGAAAATAAATGAAAGGCAGTGCTGAAAACAAAGCTTTTTCTAAAACGGGGGTGGGGAAGATACAAGCTGTCGCTTCCCAGTCGTGAAACCCAAGAACCTTGAAATGACTGCAGAGTTGTGTGTGATCTTGGCCTATCCTGCTGATTCCTGCCAACACATATTCTCATGGAAGCAGATGAATTGGAGTTTGTCCTAGCATTCCCCTTGGCCTGAGAGGTTAAAGTGAGTTCTTTGGTTTAATGTTGGTGCTCTACTCTAAGTATCAGAACTCGCACAGGAAGCTGTTACTATTCATCCTCTAAATGAGATCATTGGACAGTGTGGAGCATCAGTGGGCTCACACAGGAAGGGCTTATTGACATATACTTGACATAGTGGGGGGGCTTCTGAGCAGAGGCAGCACTAAATCCCACAGAGTTGGTTAGGCAAGCCTATAGAATTCATTCTGTAGGCAATTAACTGCACAATGTATGGTCACTCTTTAAGGAAGAAAAAAAACATTTTTTTCTTAGTGTTTTCCCATGCATTTAGATAACTTTATCTCTTCATCTACGTAAGAGCTTTTTTCCCTGCAGGTGGTAAAGGAAGAGCAGGGAAGTAGGTGTTATTGTTTAAAGTTCTCGTGCAGTACCCAGACAGCATAGGAGCAATAAGAAGGTGGCTGGCTGGGAGTGGAAATAAGATCACAGGTTGGTTTTGGTGTAGAGATGAAACTATTATTATTCTGCAGTAGTGAGACTTAGAGAATTTTTTCTTCATTAGTGACCTTGAAGAAAGTGAACACTGAACAAGAACCTGGCAAGTGGTGTGAATTACTGACTAGTAGTAAATGCTAAGGAATGTGGTCAGCCTCATAGGAGTGGATATGGTATAAAGAGGCTTGGCATAAAAGTGCAGAGCAAGCTAAAGAGAAGGTACAAGGAAATTGGTGCAGCTGCATTCTGTTTGAAGGCGATGTTTTTTTGTACCCGAAAGAGCTTTCATCTTTTCTTTTGTCACATGAATGTCTTTGAACTCCTCACTAACAGATTGACAGTGAAAAAAGGGAAGGATTTAGGAGACAAAAGTGAGAAGTTCTTAAAAACTGCATGTATGAAGTTGTCAACAGTCTAAGTTATCTTTCCAAGAAAAGATCCTAGTTTCTCTTGGTTGTGGAGTTGTTATTCTTAGTTAAGTCACAACTGGATTAAGACAACTGGATTTGAGTGGCAGGAGAGCTCTGGCAGAATATTGGACTCTTTCACAGTAACAAAGCTGTCTTTCAGTGCTTTCCATAACTTTTAAGCAAAAAATCAGCATATTTTTGGGTTTACTGTATGCTAAAACTATTGTAAATAGTAATCTGTTGTCATAGTGGAAGTACTGTATGAAATCAATATTTTATCTTCAATCACTCTTTTTGTAGAATTACTCCGTGTCTGTGTATCTCGTTCGTCAGCTCACTTCAGCTATGCTTTTGCAGAGGTTAAAATTGAAAGGTATTAGAAACCCTGATCATTCCAGAGCATTAAGTAAGTCTAATTAATTTGCCTTTCTGTACTTTTTTGAGAGTGGTTGATGGCACTTTAAAACTAGAACTGGTAATAATGAGGGAATTGAGCATTTTGAAAAGAAAGTCCATTTCCAGAGTATCAAAGGTTCTCTTTGTTGCTGAGGCATCATGCACTTTTTCAGTGAGGGTCCCTGAGCTGATCGGGAGCACACCCCATCTGGGATGTTATTATGCCAATGCCATGAGCACCATTTTCTGTGGTGGGCTGTGAGGTGCAGGTAGATGTCCTAAATTCTCTTCGATTGCATGTGATGCTGATTTGTCTTTGTACCTCACTCACTGATGATTATTTTATTTATCTCTTTGCATGCCGGGCTGAGTTTGCTCTGCTAACCATTGTGGTTGTTAGTGTATCTACTGCTCTTCAAATGATCTTGTGAAGCACAGTTTTAGCTAGTAAATAGTGAAACTATTGTTGTTTGATATTACTGTGAGCTAATTTCCTAGATTCTTTAATTATTTTTTTTTTACATAGCTGTAAACAAAGTACATGTACTGGTAAATCAAGATTAGCATTTTAAATAATGATACCTGTGTATTACTACTTAATTTATTTTAATAGTTAAAGAAAAACTAACTGCAGATCCTGATAGTGAGATTGCCACAACCAGTCTGCGGGTGTCTCTGATGTGTCCTGTAAGTATGACTGGAAATTACCACATACAGATTTGTATTTTCATCTGTAGTGCAGAGTTGGTCTTCTTTTAGAAGGCCCTGCTTCAGGACCTTAACTGACTTTTGGTTTATACTGATTAATTAATATAAAATAGGGAGAGAAGAGTGCATCTAGAAGCACCTCATTGTAGCAGCATTCAACCAACTATGATTTAGAACAGTGAATGCCTCAGTTGCAACTTGATTCTGACTGTATTACTACTTGTGTGTATAGTGAGGTCTTTAGAAAGAGTAATCATGTATATTGAGGCATTGAGACTAAATGGGCAGAGTGACAGAATAATTAAAGGGCACAGTGAGAAATAAAACTTCAGTGCCACCAAGATGAGGAGATTCATTTATACTGCCAGCTACTATAAAAAAAATTGTTTGCAGCGTAACAAGGTAACGCTGCCTTAGGGTTTTTCTGAGTCTAACATAACTGGAGCTCGCAAAACCCCTTGAAATATTTGGCTAAAAGAAAGTAAACAGGTCCTTCAGTAGGTCTTTTAATAAAAATAAAGTCCTAGAAACATTGATGTTTCTATTTTCAACTTGGTGAAGGTTTTTTTAAGATGGCTTTATTGTTCATTTTAGTGCATTGTATGTGCTTTGATTTGCCTGCAGGGATCTTAGCACTAGGTGCCTCTTTAGTGAGAAGAGACAGTTACTTCAACTGCCTGTGATTTCATTGTTAGCCGTTCAGACCTACTTCTCTGTCTTGTCGTCTGACACTCTTTAAATTCATCTCCTGCAGCTGGGAAAAATGAGACTGACAATCCCATGCCGGGCTGTTACTTGCACACATCTGCAATGTTTTGATGCTGCTCTTTATCTTCAAATGAATGAAAAGAAACCTTCTTGGATCTGCCCTGTCTGTGACAAAAAGGCAGCTTATGAGAGCCTAATATTAGATGGGTAAGAGACTGGGTTTATTGATAACACAGTTATTTAAAATTTTTCATGATGTACTTGATAGCTACTTTTGTGACTTTAGGTTTATTTTCTTTGTCAAAATGCTTTAGACTGGAAGGAACCATTAGACTCTTAGCTTCTATTCCCATGTAACCATATACATAAGTTTCTCCTAACAGCATCATCAAACTCTTGAGCTTCAGTATATTTTCTTTGGAGAAATTAAAATGTGACATCTAAGGATAGGTCTTCCTTTTGCATGACTCTGTCTCTGAAGCTATTAACTTTAAAATTTAGCTTTAACTCATAAACAAGCGTCAAATGATGCAGAGGAAGATGATTTCTACTTCTGTGTGGAAATCTATGAATTCCAGTAGCGTTGGAGTGAAATATGTGTAGGTTGGGATACTCTTCTAGATTTTGATGTCTGCAAAGGCTGTAATTGCAGGCTTTCAGGTAAGATGAACTAGGGAGAAGAGAGTATATGCAGTGGGTCAAAGGTGATCATCATTAGATTTTTCAACTGCCTCCGTTTCACTTAGAATAAAAAATTTTACTTGGAATCTAAATTGAAACTATTCAACTCTTATTTTTCAGGCTTTTTATGGAAATCCTTAATGAATGTTCAGATGTGGATGAAATCAAATTCCAAGAAGATGGCTCCTGGTGCCCCATGAGGCCTAAGAAAGAGGCTGTGAAAGTCTCAAGTCCACAGTGCACCAAAATAGAAAGTATGTACATCTGGGTACTGGTTGCAAACCAAAAATCTTGGAGACTTATAGCTGGGGTAATGTGTATGCATGTTGATGTTTGTTTTGGGGGTGTGTGTGTTAATACTTATTTTCATTTAAACTTTTTTTTTTAAAAAGGGTTGTATCTCTAAAACTGTGCATTTGTGGGTTTTGCCTTTATTCTTTATAATAGCAGTTAAGAAAATGAAAGGTTGATCTTATTTCGAGTCCTTAAACTGATAAGTGAAGGTTAAAGCTTGTGCTTTAATAATATCAACATGATGCAGAATACTAATAAAACAGTTCCTGGGCTGTAACGTTCCCTGTAGTGGCTAGAAAGATGAGTTAAAACAGGATTTGAGATACTGGTTCTGTTGCAAATAGAAACTGCTGATTTGACAACCTTTAAAAATAGTATTTTCTTGTTTAGGTTCCAGTGTTAACAAACCTTTTTCTGTGATGGTGGAAAATGAGGTAAACAAGAAGAAAGTTGACGTTATTGACTTGACAATAGAAAGCTCTTCTGATGAAGAGGAAGATCCTCCTGCCAAAAGGAAGTGCGTATTTCTGTCTGAAACACAAGGAAGCCCAACCAAAGGGTTTGTCAATTTTGAAATTAGTTATTATCCTGTAATGTCTCAGACTGATATGTAGACAAATGGACTTGTAATCTCTTCAGGATCCAGCTCCATACTTCAAGAGGATAATTTCTAGACCTCTCCTTGCAGAAGGCCATATTGATATACAGTACCTTTTTACAGGGAAAAGGCTTAAATAGTTTTGCATTTCACAAAAGACTTGTGCTGCTTGTTGATGTGTTTGCAAGGATATTTCCCCATAGAAAGGGAAAATGATTAAGCTAATGGACAGGATTCTTCTGAGAAAGCAGATTATGCCAAGTGGCTTTATGCACTCTTGCTATGTTAGTGTCATCTTAAAGGCTTTTCTCTCACTGTCTTGTTATACCCTTTATCTAATCTGCTCTGGTGTCCGGGAAATGAGACTGCATTGTGTGTTTTATCCATCCTGTCAGTATTGGAAGGGAGGTGCTTTGCTGTTTTGAATTCAGACAATCTTTTCCTACATCTCTTTGTTAAACTCTGGAATGTCTTAGACACTGCTGTTGGCCATGGTCCTGCACCTTAGTTAGCACAACCAACAACTTCAAGTCCTCTGTCAACTGCCCCATCTTTGTAGTCATGTCTGACTTCAGCATCAAGCTTAACCAGCTACCTTACTGTTGCGCCTTTTCTTGTCTGTCCCAATTTGTGCAACTCAACTGCAGTTGCTGTTCATGGCTTCCATAAAGTTCTTGATTTTTGGCTCGTAGGGTGCAGGAGACCTGCAGGGAGAGAGAGGGGCACTGATTAGGCTTACCAGCAGTCAGTGCTTCACGAGGCAATTCCAAGCATCAGCTTTTAGTAATGGTTTATTGGTTAGTCCTGCTGTATACGTGAGGTGTGCGTCTATGTCTCTCAGAATAGTGGCTTATGTCTTGTACTAAAATAATAGTAACAAAACCCAAACTCCTTCTGTTTTGCCAGTTCTTGAAGTAATGAGCAGGTGTACTGTGTCTCTAGTACACAGGAGTATGTGATCTTTGAGCAAATATTTGGTAGTCTTCAACAACTTTCATCAGTGATAATGAAATGCTTGCTCTTGTTATGAGAACTGTGGAGGAATCCTGCAAGAGACTGTTTCTTATTTTTATAAGATAAAATAGCTACAAATGCATCTCTTAATGAAGTTTCAGAAGCCACCAAGACTTCCGTGCTTCTGTATTTGTCTGAGATGGCTACCATAATTGTAGAAAGACTGTGTTCTCTCGTGTGTCTGTGACCAATGCATTTTCTTTGTTGTTTGGATATGGCAGTTATATTTTCATTCTTCAAATACAAGCCAAAGCCAGGCTTTTGGGGAATAGCTTATCTCCTGTAAACAGTGTTGCCCAAGTGGTAGTTCTGGCAAAACTGGGGTGTCTTCCTACAGGCAGAAGCTACATAAGCTTCTAAGCTAACTATAAGTGGTGCTTGAGAAGGGACTGTCTGAAATCCAAGCTTCTGAAATCAGAATTAGGATAAATGCACCAATGCAGCAGTCTGCAGAGGAAGACGTGAGTGGGTAACACTCATGGCTGGTGGGCTGAAGGGAGGGAGGTGCCTTGGAGGTGGAATGAAAGATTTTATGCATGTGACTGGTGCCTGAATGCTTGTGGTGTCATCTTTAACAGTGCCACAGGTAATCGGGCAGAAGGTGGGGATGCAAAAGGGTTTTAACTGGTTGCATGCTCCTAGAGAGCTGAATTTAGCTTGGGTTCAGACTGTGAGTAAAACTGGGTTTGATATTTAACTACCACATGTGTAATCTATGCTTCAGTTGCTGAATAATGGTCAGTCGTGCCCTTGGCGTACCAGGTTAGGGTTGAGGAACAGTTATGTGGAGAAACTGAAATGAGCACTCTTCTGGCTCTGGCTGCCTGCACATCCCTCCAGGGTTCTCCACAGGGAATGGTAGACATATAAATTATTCCAACATTGTACTTTTGTTTTAATGCCAACTTGCTCTTACATCACAGCTGCTGTTGAGAGCCAAGATAGGTCATATTATGAAGACTGTTATGAAAGAGGAAATTAGAGTGGAATACTGTGTAGTGAGTAACCATGCTATAGTTGTGTTGTAACATAGTGACCTTGTGAATGAGAGTGCCCAGTGATGTCTTTAGTAACTAACGGCCAGGTTGTTTGTAATTCTTCATGTTGTTTAAAACAGGGTTCTCATGTATCAGCCATCTACTGTCAGAGTGTCCAGTGTGACAACGGTTGATGCTGCTGCTATTCCTCCTTCATTAACAGACTACCCAGTACCATTCCATCATCCACCAATATCCAGTATTTCATCAGACTTGCCAGGTAGGTGGTGGCTATTTTTAATGTGTATTCTGACAGCCTTAATTTGTGGGGTGAGTAAATATTGGAGAATTGATCAACTTTTTTTTTAATGAAACAAGACTATATGCAGTATTGCACTGATGTGGTGTCCAGACAAGTCTAGTACAGGCTGTCTTTCCAGTTCCAGATTCACAACACGTGAAAAACACTGCCTCAAATTGGAACAGCAGCCAGAAGCTCTTCTTGCTATATTCAGTCAGACTCTATGTAAACATCCGGTTGTTGCTATCTGATTATTTAGGTTCTAGAAGTGTGATGGCACTGACTCATCCCAACCCTAGACGTAGAGATATTCTGCTAGCTCTGTCTAGACTGTATGAAAAAAAGGTTAAGGTGAGCTACAACATGTAAGCTGACCTCTATTGACTTTCTTTACCTAGACATATCCTAAATGCATATGATGTATTCTTCAACACTGCTGCTAAATATCAGACAAAAGGTGGGGATGCTGATTGTTTTCTATCCTGACTCTTTGGAAAGAACATTATATATAGGGATTCTGGGGATTCTCTTTGCTGGCTGTAATGAACCCAGAGCCCAGGAAATAGTGACTTGTGGTGACAGGCGTCATATTAGCCTCCCATACTTCCCTTTCCCCCCTCTGTTGCCTGTTTCCACTTCTACTCTGCAACATCTCTGGGTTTTTTTCCTCTTCTTTCAGCACCAGTTTGGTAATGGGATGGATATAATTCCTCTTGTTTCTCTGTCCATTTTAGTTCCCTTACTGCTCCCTCCCTACACTTCTCCCTTGTTAAGAAATCGGTTGCCTTCCCAAATTGGATAGGAGAGTAAGCTGAGAGAATGGAAGACTAGAACTGTAATGTCCATATCTATCAACTGAAGTTCTAGAACATCCAAGAACAAAAGAAGCTGTCAGTTCTGTAAAACAGCTGAGCTTAAATCTCCTTCAAAATGTTTCCCTAATGGAGAAAAGGAGGAGAGATGCCACTGGCCAGAACAGACTTGGAGATGAGGGGAGAGGGACAGAGTAAGTTTACCACTTCTTTCTGTTGACATAGCAAACACAAGGCCAATATTTAGAAACAAACCAAAAAGGGCTGTAATTTTTCATTGGTTTCATAATTTTAAACATCTTGCCCTAAATACTTACAAGATAATGGTGTATAAGATGGATGCTATCTGTCAGTGCTCTTAAAGGATATGCATTGAACTACTTGTAGTTTCCTTCTTGTTCCTTTTATTTATTTAGACACAAAATGGGGATGATACTAGAAATGTTTCCTTATTGGCTGCCCGTGGGTGGAGGAAGAGACCTGCTGCTTGTTTTTGGACTTGTGCATGTTGTGACTTCACTTAATTCCAGCATCTTTAATGTGATGACATTCTTCATGTCCGAATTTGGCCAAGTCAGGTACAATATGCAGTGAAACTTGCATTATGAACCAACAGCTCCAAATGGCAACCTCCATCTACTAAGCAACAACATTGAACCACCCTGCAATACCCAGTGAATCATTATGTCATTCTCATTCTTAAAAAGAGCCACTTGTACTAGATAACTCGTTTTGCTGCTGCCTGAAATAGTCATTGAGAGTGGTGTCACAGTAGTATATTCCATTTTGGAACCGTGTAATAATTGCAAAATCTGTTCTACAGCCACAAAAAAGTTCCTTAAATTTGTTGTGTATGCATGAGACTCGTCATTTTATTATTCTTCTCTTCTTTCTAGGTCTTGATTTTCTTTCGCTAATCCCAGTTGATTCACAGGTATGTTTCCGAACTGCTGTGATGTTAATTTCCAAGTCCGTCTTTTGTGACATACTGCTCAAGTAACTGTCAGGGTGCTGTCATCATCCGTACTGTCTGCAGTCCACTTGCTTAGACCTAACCATAGGCCAGGGAAATCCATTTTCCCAACAAGAGGTGGTGACAAAGATGCATTAAGGGAAGATTTGGTTTAGCCTTAACTAGGATAAATCCAGGCATGGAAACTCGCTCTTTATTAATAGTCTGTCATTCTAAAGTGGATACTTGCACAGCACTAATTTGAATACACCCACCATGTACTTCACACTCTTAGTTCATACTGTGTATCTGTAGGCTAGGTTAAGCTCTATAAATAATCTTCACTCATTGCTGTTTCTGTTGGTTTTGATATTAGGAGATTAGATTTTAAAGAAAATCTTTATTAACATGATGGACACATGACCAAACACTTTTGTAATAAATCTCTCTACATAACGCCTAAACCCCATTGACTTTGGAATATATGGAAATTTTGTAGGTCAAAAGTAACTAGGTGGCGTTTTTCCTTCCCTAGAAACCTAAACTTTACACAGTTGGATAGAATGATTCTTACTGTAACTAGATTGTTACACAGACAGACTACAGCTTTGAAGTGTGGGGGTATATTGGCTCCCTAAACTAAGACAAGAGGATCTGAAGCAGATCCTCTGTTTCATCTCTATCACTAGAAGACAACAGTAATGAGACTCTACTGTAGTGTAGACTGACTGACTTCCACTTACTGCATCTTGCAATACTCTATATCTGACCTTGATCTGAACTGCCAAAAGTGGGAATAACAGAAGTTTGTTCATGTGGGAGACTGGAAGCAGGTGTGCTGCTATGAAGTGTCCACTTTGGACAGTTCAGGCTCAGTTCCAAACATATGCACAAGATTGGAATCCACAGGGTAAGAGAAAGTAAGATTTGTTTAACAACGTGTGTGTGCATGTGTGTGGGTGTCTTATCTTTGACACCTGGCAACCTTTTTCTGTTTCCAAATGCTTTCAATATTCAGCTCTGCTTTGAGAAGGCTTGTCTTCCACTTCGGGAAGTTGATTTCAACTTAGTAATTTTTCTTAATCAAACCTGATCAGGGCTCATTTATCACTGCTAAAATGTTTAAATACCTGCATGTATCATTGCAGGTATGTACTATGAAAATATTGATCAGTACAGCTGCTGTCAGTTGAGGGGATGAAATTATTCTAGTCTCCATTGAAGTAGTGAAAAGCATTCTGCTACCTTTCGTGATGAAAGGAGCCCGAAATAGACAGTTGTGCCTAATATCTATGGGCAGTGAACATTCTCCAAATGCAAAGGGTTTTCTTTGTGATCATGTGGTCATGACAGTGTTTCCTACTGTGCTAGTAAATGCTTGAGCTAACCAGTTAGTAAGAAAAAAAAAATGGGGAGGATGAGGGAGAAGGACTCATGGCTACCATCTCCATTTGCTTACTTGCTGGTTTGCAGAACTCCAGTTCTTGCTATGCATGTTTTAACAAGGTTCTGCTAGTAATGTGTTTTGTGCTTGTTGTAGGGGAAGATGTATCTTCAGAGCATACATTTCCCTTGTGCAGTTAGTCTCTTCATTCTTCATTGTTTGTTTCAAGCAGTACTGTCCTCCTATGTTTTTGGATAGTCTCACCTCAACCTTAACAAGCAGCACACCTGGCAACATCATCACATCAACCAGTCACCACGAGAGCAGCACACACGTTAGCTCCTCCAACAGGAGCGAGACAGGAGTGATAACCAGTGGTGGAAGCGGTGCTCCCGACATCATCTCTCTGGACTGAAACAAGGGGCAGCGGGGGATTCTAGGAGAAACTGCACAGAGCTGCTGCTTGTATCTCTGGAACTTCAGCATCTCTGAAATTATTCTGATATTTATTGAAAGGATTTCCCTTTTGGAAAATGGAGTAAATTTACTAGGAACTGAAGTGATAGGATTTTTTTTTTCTTGCTTGCTCATTAAATAGCTGGTATAGAAAAGGCCTCTTCAGAACATAATCTTATGTTTTCAGCTTGTTCTGGGGAAACTGACATTTTGTTGCTGGGTGGATTCCAGAAATGTTTTTTAATTTTCTTGTAAAACACAGCAATAATGTAAAAACAAACAAAACCTTTTTTTTAATAAAAAAGGCATTTAACTACTCTAGAACAACCTGGACAAAGGTGCAGAAGTGTATGTATTGGGGAATTTTTAATATTTTCACTGGGGCCTGTAATAAACTTCATTTAAGACAATGAAGCTTTGAAATAGCCATGACTTGTGTTTGTATGTCTCTTGTTCCCCAATTCCCCTTACCTGGGGATGAAGGGGAAGCTTCTGTAAGTGGGATTATTTTTTTTAATCCTGATTTCATGTTTTTCACAAATGCGATGCAATCCTAAGATATAGCTTCTTCCTCTTAATGTTCTTTGGGCTGGGGAGGGGACAAACTATCTATGCAAACCCTGCATTACACCATCTCTGTGCTGACACTTTCGCACTACCAGAAACTCCAAACTATGCACAGTTGAGCTATAGTTGAATTTCTGGTTTGCTAACTTTAAGAGTTGATAGGGAAAAAAAAAAGGCACATGTAAACTCAAATTTAGATTATAAGTCCCTCTTTGAAACTGCCATTCCTCAAGTTAGGTGCATGTTTCCTTACAGCTGCCATAGAAAGCAAAGTAGGAATTACTTTCTCCAGTGCAGGATTATTTTCTAGGATCTCTTGCCCGTGGTTCTATCACTTTGGTAACTGCTGTATTCTGCTTGGGAGTACTGCATGCAGACTTGCTGTGGGGGAGGCTTGGCTTTTTGGAAGATGAAAGCTGTAGCTGCACAGCGTTCCTACCTAACTGGAATTATGTGTTTAGGGATTAATAATGCTATGTCCCACATTACATGGCCTCCTAATCACAGCTTTTCTAATTTGAAGGGAATAACTTCCTCCTGTTTTCCTCTGAATCTGCTGCTTTGTTGTGCATAGGCAGCATCTCCACACACCTCCAAGGATAATCTCAGCAGTACTATATGTGGAAGAGGTTACAGACCAGGAAAATCAAGTAATTTCCGTAGAGCTGGAATAATGGTATTGACATAGCAGCTTTTCGAAGTGTTGTTTTTCTGTTCAGTAACTATATTTGAGATTATTCATTCCCTAATTACCAGCTTTCAGTTTTTCCTAATATTGTGTTCCTTTTTTTTTCTTATTTCTTTAGTCAGATGTCTGGTGCTTTTTGCCTTCCATTACTGTTACAGCACTTGAATGAAGTACCTGGATAAGAAATATTGAAACAGGATGTATTGTAACTCTGATCTGCCCTGTACTCCCACCTTTATGCTGCATTACTATTCCTCATTGCCTTTTTTGTATCTTTCACAGCAGTCTTCAATTCACATACTTATCTTAATAATGCATCAAATCTTTCCTCTTATTTCTTTATCTGTTGAATTATTTTATATCTGTTAAGGATCATTTTTAGCATGATTTATTTTTAGTAAAGCCATGCTACTCGTGAAGTTTTTTCCTAATGGCCTGCAGCAGGTCAGGGCTTTCTGCATCGCAATTGCACAGTGACTTGAACTATAAATAATGTGTGGAGAGAGGTTCCAGAGCCATTCTGAATAAAGTGTTTAAAACTGGTATCTGTTGCTGAAACTGCTGTTTGCACTGTGAATGACAGATTGAAGTAGGACTTGGACAACTGCTGAACTGGCTGAAGGGATGTAAACATGTCACATGAATGTCAGAAAAGTTAAGGGTGAGTGCCATTTTTAGGACATGCTCTAAGCCATTCATGGCGTTATAAAATGTGGCTGGAATTTTGTTAATTATTATGTCCTGTTAAGAGTTATTTATCAGGGCTGAGGTATGGTTGTGTTCTCTACCTGTTTTGGGCAGCTTTAAACCTTCTAGACCCATGATAGCAATGTCAAGTGCAAACTTAGGACATTTGAGCCTTACCCGTTTAAGAGGGAGCTAGACTGGCATAGGCTGTGGTACGAGGCAAGTGTTCAGGTGAACAGTGTAGTTTTCCTACACACAGTAGGTAATTCTTAAGCTTTTGTTATGCATAAATCCTTCAATTCACTTGAGTTTGTGGATGACACATATTGAAGGGTTGGAGTACTGCAGTGCAGTCATGTTGCCCATTTGCTATGCCTTCTTCAACAAATTTACTTTGGCAGTGGTGGGTGGAGAGGCGATTGGGGGTTGCAACTTAATTGAGGTCTGTACCACTCTAGCCCTGCTCTAAGCAGTCCTGTCCGCTGTAGCTAGGTGAGGTTTTGGGTTATTTTTCCTTGAAGTTCTAAAATGCATCAGAATGTCTATCTAAGAACTTCTAACATGAGAAAAATCTTGAAGAAAAGGTTAGATGACTTCTTACCTCTTTGTTTCCACTATGGAAGTATCTAGTTACTGCTTTGAGTGGGCTATGTCAAAGATATACCTTCAAACCAACTGCAGAAGTAAAGCTTATGAGGCTAATGCAAGTCCCCATCCTGCACAGATAATTAGCATGCAGTGAAAGTCATACTGCAAGAGACAACCCTTCTTTTCCACCCATCCACTGAATATCATGCAGTTGTTCTCTTTTTATAAAAACAGTTACTGCAGGAAAAGTTCAGAGAAGGAGAATAAAGATGACCCAAGTCCTGAGCTGGCATCCATGCAAAGTAACATGCTTGGCAAACTAGGACTATTCTGAAGAGCAGCAATGTAGTAGGAAGAGAGGGCTAAAAATTAAGCATTATGGATAATTAAAGATCAAGAAAAGCTCATGCTTATTTCCCTGCATCTTTAGATCACTGGTTTAGCAAGATTCAACAGTAGCTTTGGCAAGGAACCAGAGAGTTTTGCGGAATATGGTTATTAATATGCTATGCAAGAGATACTGAGAGCGCAGTGTAATGCACATCCTACCAAGTATAAGCTTATACTCTTTGGTTTTCCATGTTTGGAAAATGGGTCTTTTTATGAAATTATTTTAAGGTTTATGGAAACTTGAAGGGAGGAAACCCCAAATACAACCCAGCTACATAAGCACATGTGTGAATTGTTCTTTTAAGAAGTTAAATTGCCAGTTTAGACTTTAAAAGTTAAGCATTTCTTATTTCATCAGTGATTATTTTAGCAGATACCACCCTAAAGTACTTTGGCAAAGCAGCCCCCTCTAAAATACATGACATTTCTTACAGTTTTACCGCGTGAGGAGTTCCAAGCATGCCTGTGAAACTGGTAAACTTTCTGTCATGTCACAGGATACTCTTGAAGTACATTTTTAAATGGGAACAAGGGAAATGGGACGCACAAACAAAAAACACAGGACCAGAGGAAGGGCTCTGTACCACACTGAAAAGTTGAAGTTTTGGGGGCAGCATAAGAAAGATCAGATTATTTTAAAGGTAGTCTTAAGATCAGCAAGAGGGTTTAATGCTATTTAAGCTACTCAGGCTGGCATTCTCTCCTTTTAAAGATTCAAATCAAAGACATTCTAGCCTGCTGCCACTGAAGTCCAATTCGTTCTTCCAGGCTTGCTTCAAAGGAAGATCTTGATTTAAAATGATGGAAACTGAATCTGGTGTACACTGAGAAGTCTTAACATGCAGAAGCTGTCACATATCTTTTTGGCGCCTTCTGCTGGCATGAAAGCCCAATGGAGTAGGCTACCAGAAAAATGAGTAAACTTGAACTGAAAATGCAAAGAGACAATGAGAAGAAGCTTGGTGCTAATAAACTGGGAATTCTTAAGTCCCTTTCATCCTGCAGAGGTCTTTCTTTTGACTGCATGTGGGTAACAGGAAAAGCATTGTCTTACCAAATGACTCATTTACAGGTAGGTCCACCTTGACCACAATTATTGGAGTTCCTACCATTTGGGATTCTTCAAAAACATGTTCCATTTTCCTGTTCAGTACACCATTTGTTCTGGGCACTGTAAAAAATATATTCTATCAAGTTACATAAAAGATGATCGCCAGTTATTAAAACACAGCCAGGCAGCTCTCCTGATGTTTTTCTCACAATGGATCCTCATTTAAGAAGAATTTTTCTTGTGTAAAAGTGGCTTCACTCTCACTTCTGAGACATCTTTCAGAAGCTCTGCTGCCTTCTCTGCCTCACATTACGGGAGTTTACAATTACTGTGTATACTGACTGAACTGGATTGCAGTTTACGTGCACAAAGTGAGACAAAAGGGCATATGCTCAGTGAATTATCTTAAGTGATCTTTGGGCACAAGAAATCTGAGTCCTCTAGTGCTTTGTAATAAATGCATTTACTCTAGGATGTTGCGACGATCGAGGAGAACCATGCAATAGACTCAATGTGAGTGCTAAAGCAAGTTCTGATTTATTGCAAAGCTCATTCACGACTATACCATAGCCCATGTCTACTTAACTCATGTCTACTTGTCTAACAATCACTGGCTTGTCTAACAATAATTGTCCCTTACATACACTTGTCTTATAATCATTAGTTTGGCTCCAAAAGCCCTATAATCACTAACTTAACTCTAAAAGTTACACTATCATGCCCCTCTTCAAAGCTCTAAGGTTACATTAGCATATTCCTCCTACTTGCTCCTCCTACTTGCAGCTACTGCTATATGCTCGGGTCCAGGTCTCATCCTAGCCTACTTCCTTGTTTATCAGTCATAAGATCTTCTTGACCTTGTCTTGGGGATTTTCTCACTGCCTCCCTCCTTGTCAGCGTGACTTGGCAAGGTCCTCAGTACTTTTTCATCACAGCCCAGCTCAGTTGATTTCTGTCAGGGCCAATTCACAGAGCTCCTCCTTTGAGCCATGTCCACGCTCCCGCAACCATTCTCCAACAATTCCCCCTTTTTAAGGACCAAATTGCTTGAGCTTGGCAAAAAGCACTTCCTGATCCAAAATGATAAAAATGTGGCTGATTATATAATGGTACCTGCTGCTATAAAAAAATCCTCAAAATTCTGGTGGAAATGTGCAGCACAAAGACTACCTTCAGTTGCTATTACGTGACTATTTCTTATCAACCTATTGCCACAAACTCCACACTCTAATAAAAGATTCAAAGCACAATTACAATATACACAATTGTGATCACAATTAATAGCTATAACAGAATTCAATTCTCAAGCCCCCCCCCAGTCCTTGTCGGTCAAGTATGTTCACAATTACATATCGTGGGCGAAACCTCTTGCTTGATTTGTTAATTTCTGTTCAAAGTTGTTGAAGTAGAATGCTTATTACTCTTTGCTGTTGCTCTCGTGTGTTTGGTTGACTGACTCGACTGCTGGGCGTGTCCATTTACTGGGAATCCATAAGGGACCTTGATCTGTGGAAACACAACTATAACCACGACCAGTAAATAGCAACAGGCTCGGCCCTTCCCATAATCCTGTCTTAGGGTTCTTATAACACAATTGTATTTCAGGCGTAGCTTGCATTTTCAAACCACTATTATGAATTACTACAGATGCTTGCTCTAAGCCTGCTACCAAACTAAGAAAAAAGCACTTTACTTAACCTTATCTGTGGATCTAATTTTGTTACATCTTTTCTGCTTTGCAAGGTATTTTTTTATAGTTCTATATGCTTGTTCCACAATCACTTGAACTGTGGAAAAATGCGGAATACCTGTTACATGCTTAATTCCCCATGTTTGCAAAAATTTCTCTATTTTTCCGTCTATAACATGATACTGCTACTCTGTTCACATGCCTCTTATTGATTGGTTGTCTTAATGTTAGTTCCTTACAGTTATATAACTCTACTATACTACCTTCTCTTATACCCTAGAGGTGAGTTTAAGGTTATTCTGAAACACAGCATGTCCCTTGACCTTAAAGCCCTTATGTCTCTTATTCTTAAAGCCCTTGGCCCTAAAGCCATACATATTTCCCAGATCTCCCCCGTTTTTCTTTTGTAACATTGTAGTATTAATACAAAGGGCTATAATTTGTCATTGTAAATTACCACTCCTAAGGGTATCCTAAAGGTACTTTTTTTTTTTTTGTTTGACAATGATCACACCACACAGTAGCTGAACAGTTTCTCCTGTGGTGGCCTCTTTTAAGGAGAGAACAATTTAGCTAAATTTCAACAATCATATGGCGAATTAACATCTGCTGTAAAAATCCAATCTAACTCAGCACTAATGGCTTCAGACTTTATCCCATTCTCCTGCACAGTCTTTTTAACTTGTTGTAAATTTTCCAAATCATGTTGCTCATAACTATTATCATGTTGATTAAACAATATAGGAAAAGTTAGGTTACCTGCCGCATGCCAAGCTCCCTCTAATATGGCATCTTGGGTTACACCTGACTACCTACCAGAATTTTGCAGAATCATAGAACTGTCCGTATATGGGTGATGGACACAACCCTTTACCTATACCACCAAAAGGTGATGCTGAAGGCTTTGTAATACTTTCGGCCAGTTCCTGCACAGATTTTTCAGTCCTCGCATGCAATGTAAATGTCGACAATGATTGTTCCATTCTGTGGTGTAGAGCATTCGTAGCTTCCTCCATTTGCCTCTTGAGATCTTGTATTTCGCTACTTTGTGGAATTATTGTTTCATGTTGTGGCTGTGCTTCATCTTCAGATGACCCTTCTCCTGGTAAACAAACCACTTCAGGAGGAGGAGGAGGCCAGGATGAGTATAACTTCTTGCAACATCTGGCTCCTCCCACTCTTACATCATCACTGGGTGCCACTGCAGTTCCTTCCGTATTGTCTGTCAGTTCACTTCCGGCCGCCGAAGCGTGAACATTGCTCGCGGCTGATGGCACGTCACTTGTTTTTTCTGCTTCATTAGACATATTATTAACTCTTAATAGCTCATTAACAGAGTCACACGTCTTATCGCTCGATTGACCCTTAATAGCACCAAAAAAATACTTCAATGCAAATGTGGCTGCGAGATGGTGGAGCAGCTGTGGTTGTAGATACAGGGGCTATTATTGTCTGCGCAGCTGCAGCGGCCACTTTTGATTCTATTTTTAACTTTTGCAAGGCATTAATCACAGTTCTCCAAGTTGTATTACAAGCAGTAAATAGCTCTTTTCCTATATTAGTGATATATAAAGTCCCAATAGTTTATCCCTCTTCTACTTCAAACAAACTTTCAGGGCTGCTAAAATACCCTTTCATTTTTCCGAATGTGAGTAGCCCAGCCAAGTCTTTCAACTGACTTACTCCCCGCTTTTCTGAAAAGCATTTTAAAAGTTCAAAAGCTACCTCTTTTTCCATTGCGTGCTCTGTGGACCCCCTCTTAATTATCTGGTCCGGTGAAATGCAGCCTTTTTCCTGGGTAGCTTCGATTCAGACAGCGAACCCTCCTAGTCATCCTAGGTTTCGAGCACGGATCGGGACAGATCCTTCTGATCTTCTGCTTCCCGGGTTCAAGCACGGATCAGGAGCGTCACGGTAAACCCTCGTAGACGTCCTGGGTTTCGAGCACAGATCGGGACAGGTCCATCCAATCTTCTGCTCCCTGGGTTCAGGCACGGATCAGGCGCGTCACAGTGGCATCTGCTGATCTTCTGCTCCCTGGTCGCTGCTACTAGTGCTTCTCCGATCTCACTGTCCGGTGAAGAACAGGGCTTGGGAATACCTGTTCAAGCGCCACTTGCGACAAACGAGAACTATGCAATAGACTCAATGTGAGTGGTAATGCCAGTTCTGGTTTATTGCAAAGCTCATTCACGACTACACCATAACCCATGTCTACTTAACTCATGTCTACTTTTCTAACAATCATTGGCTTGTCTAACAATCATTGCCCCTTACGCACACTTGTCTTATTAGTTTGGCTTCAAAAGCCCTATAATCATTAACTTAACTCTAAAAGTTACATTATCATGCCCCTCCTACTTGCAATCATTGGCTGAGCTCTAAAGGTACATTAGCATGTTCCTCCTACTTCCTCCTCCTACTTGCTCCTCCTACTTGCAGCTACTGCTATATGCTCGGGTTCAGGTCTCATTCTAGCCTACTTCCTTTAGTTGTTTATTGTACAGTCACAAGGTCTTCTTGCCCTTCTCTTGGGGATTTTCTCACTGCCTCCCTCCTTGTCAGCGTGACTTGGCAAGGTCCTCAGTACTTTTTCATCACAGCCCAGCTCAGTTGATTTCTGTCAGGGCCGATTCACAGAGCTCCTCCTTTGAGCCATGTCCACGCTCCCACAACCATTCTTCAACAATGCCCTTCCTTGTTTCATTGTTTATGGAGAACTCAATTATCTCATGGTCACTGTATCCCAGACAGCCTTCGACCACAACATCACCCACCAGCTCTTCTCTATTTGTAAACAGCAGGTCAAGGAGAGCTCACCCCTGGTAGGCTCACTCACCAACTGTGACAGAAAACAATCCTCAATACACTCTAAGAACCTCCTGGACTGCCTCTTCTCGGCTGTGTTAAGTTCCCAGCAGATATCTAGGAGATTAAAGTCTCCTAAAAGAACAAGGGCAGCCGATCTTGAGGTAACTTCCAGCTGCTTAAACAACAATAGATCCACCTCTTCCTCCTGATCCGGCAGTCTGTAACATACTCCAACCAGGAGGTCAGTCTTGATTGCCCCCTGACTCTTACCCATAGGCACTCAATCTGGTCATCACTAATCTCAATTTCTACGGCGTCAAGAGTTTCCTTTATATACAGGGCCACCCCTCCACCCCTTCTCTCCGCCTGTCTCTCCTGAAGAGTTTGTACCCTTCCATGGCAGCACTCCAGTTATGAGAGTCGTTCCACCACGTTTCCATGATAGCAAGTATATGATAGTTCTCCTGCCGGACCAGAACTTCCAGCTCCTCATGTTTATTGCCCATACTGTGTGCATTAGTGTACATGCACTTAAGTTGGGTTACTGACAACACCCTTGATGATGACTCACTCCCTACAGTCACATCACTGGTGAGCCTGGTTACAACCCCTCCCCCTTTAGGTCTAGTTTAAAGCCCTCATAATGATCCCTGCCAACTCCTGGGCTAGAATCCTTTTGCCCCTTTTCCTTAGGTGGGACCCATCTGGATCTAGCAGGCAAGGTTCAGTAAAAGTTTCCCCATGATCATAGAAACCAAAATTTTTCTTTCGGCATCAGCCTTTAAGCCATTTGTTAACAGTGTGGACTTTCTTGTTCCTTGCAGTATACGAGAGAGAGAAACAAAAGAGAGAGAGGGGAAGAAGAGAGGGAGAGGAACAAGAAACCGTGATAAAGGAACGAGAGAAAGAGAGAGAGAGGAACGAGAGAGAGAAAGAAAGAGTGAGAGGAATGAGAAAGAGTGAGGAACAAGAGAGAGGAAGAAGAGACGACCAAGAGAAATAGAGAGCAAAATGAAAGGAAGAGGAACGAGAGGGATAGAGGGAGAAGAACGAGAGGGAGAGAGGGAGAAGAACGAGAGAGAGAGAGAGTGAGAAGAATGAGACAGGAATGAGAGAGAGAGGGACCAGAGAGAGAGAGGGAGAGAGAGAGAGGAATGAGAGAGAGCAAGGAAGGAGAGTGAGAGGAAGGAGAGGGGAACAAGAGAGAGAGAGAAAAATGAAAGAGAGAAATGAGAGAGAGGAATGAGTATGTGAAAAGCGAGAGATTGAGAGAAATGAGAGAGAGGGGAACTATAACAAGCGAGGAGAACTATGCAATAGACTCAATGTGAGTGGTAAAGCAAGTTCTGATTTAATTGCGAAGCTCATTCACGACTATACCATAACCCATGTCTACTTAACTCATGTCTACTTGTCTAACAATCATTGCCCCTTACATACACTTGTCTTATAATCATTAGTTTGGTTCCAAAAGCCCTATAATCATTAACTTAACTCTAAAAGTTACACTATCATGCCCCTCTTCAAAGCTCTAAGGTTACATTTGCATGTTCCTCCTATTTGCTCCTCCCACTTGCTCCTACTGCTATATGCTCGGGTCCAGGTCTCATCCTAGCCTACTTCCCTGTTTATCAGTTACAAGGTCTTCTTGACCTTGTCTTGGGGATTTTCTCACTGCCTCCCTCCTTGTCAGCGTGATTTGGCAAAGTCCTCAGTACTTTTTCATCACAGCCCAGCTCAGTTGATTTCTGTCAGGGCTGATTCACAGAACTCCTCCTTTAAGCCATGTCCACGCTCCCACAGCCATTCTGCAACAGGGAACGAGAACAGAACCAGAGAGAGAGAGGGAGAGGAACCAGAGACAGGGAGTAGGAGTTGAGGCACGAAAGAGAGAGGCGAGAGAGAGAGAGAGGAATGAGAAAGAGAGAGAGAGGAATGAGAGAGAGAGCGAGATGAATGAGAGTGAGAGGAAAGTGAGCAAGTGAGAGAGGGAGAGAGGAACGAGAGAGAAAAGAACAAGAGACAGAGAGAAGGTGAAATGAGAGAGAGAGAGGAACGAGAGAGCAGGTAATACGAGATAAAGTAAGACAGAGGAATGAGAGAGAGGGGGAGAGAGGGACAAGAGACAGAAAAATGTGAGAGAGGAACGATAGAGAGAGTGAGAATAACGAGAGAGAGAGCGGAAAAAGAGAGAGAGAAACCAGAGAGAGAAACAAGGGAGAAAGAGGAATGAGAAAGAGTGATGAATGAAGAAGAGAGAGAAAGGAACAAAGAGAGAGAGGGAGAGGAACGAGAGAGTGAGAGAGGAACAAGAGAAAGCAGGAGAGGAATGAGAGAGATAGAGAGGAAAGAGAGAAAGAGAGAAAAACGAGAGGGAGAGAGAGGGACAAGAGAAAGAGGGGGAGAGGAAACAGAGAAAGAGAGATAGAGAGAGGAGAGAGAGAGGAATGAGAAGGACTGGGGGAGAGAGAGGAACACGAAAGAGTAGGATGAGAGAGAGAGGAACAAGAGACTGAGAGGAACGGGACTCTGAAAAAAGAGAGAGGTAGTAACGACAGAGAGAGGAAGGAATACAAGATAGAGAGAGAGAGAAGACCAAGACAGAGGAAGAAAGCGGAACGAGAGAGAGAGAGAGGAACAAGAGAGGGAAATGGAGAGAGAGAGGAACAAGAGAGGGAGAGCGCGCAATGAGAGAGAGAGAGAGTGCGGAATGAGAGAGAGAGTAAGGAGAGAGTGAATGGAATCATAGATATAGAGGGACAAGAAAGGACAGGGAGAGAGGGAGAGGAAAGGGAGAGAGAGGGAGAAGAACAACAGAGGGAGAGAGAGGAACAAGAGAGAGAGAGTAACGAGAGAGAGAAATGAGGGAGAGGAATGTGAGGAAGAGTAAGGAATGACCGAGAGAGAGACAGGAACGAGAGAGAGAGAGAGAGACAGGAACGAGAGAGAGACAGGAATGAGAGAGAGAGCGAATAATAAAATAGAGAGAGAGAGATGAGAGAGAGGAACGAGAGAGCGTGTGGGAGTTGAATGAAAGAAAGAGAGAGGATAGTGAGTGAGAGAGAGGAAAGAGAGAGAGAGGGACAGAGAGACACGAGAGATTGTGGCGGGAATGAGAGAGAGAGAGGAACGAGATACAGGGAAGAACGAGCGAGAGAGAAAGGAACGAGAGAATGAGAGGAAAGAGAGACAGAGATAGCAGAACGAGAGAGAGAGGAAGGGGAGCGAGAATGAGAGGAAGGAGAAGGAGAGAGGAAGCATAGATATAGAGGGAGTGGAAAGAGAGAATGAGAGGGAGAGGAACGAGAGAGACAGTGAGAGAAACGAGAGAGAAAGAGAGGAACGAGAGAGAGAGATGAGGGAGAGGAATGTGAGGAAGAGTAAGGAATGAAAGGGGGAGAGAGCGGCACGAGAGAGAGAGTGGAATGACGTAGAGAAAGGGATAGGAATGAGAGAGAGTGAAGAACAATATAGAGAGAGAGGAATGAGACAGAGAGAGATGGAGATGAATGAGAGAGAAAGAGGAAAGCGAGCAAAAGAGAGGAAAGTGAGCTAGTGAGGGAGTGAGAGAGGGACGAGAGAGAAAGATGAGAGAGAGTGAGGAACGAAAGAGAGAGAAGAATGAAATATAGAGAGAAATGAACGAGAATGGAACCAGAGAGAGAAAGGGTGAGGAACCGGGGGGGAAGGGGGGGGGGGGGGGGGAGTGAGGCAAGAGAGAGAGACGCAGAAGAGAGACAGAGGAACGAGAGAGAGAGAGATGAACGAGAGATTGAGAGGAAGGAGAGAGAGAGAGAGAGGAAAGAGAGAGAGGAATGAGAAATAGAATGAGGGAGGAACGAGAGAGAGAGGAACAAGAGAGAGAAGAATGAGAGAGACAGAGAGGAATGACAGAGATGAACAAAGGAGAGAGAGAGAGAAACGAGAGAGAGGAACAAGAGAGAGAGAGGAACGAGAGAATGTAAGGAATGACAGAGAGAGAAACGAGAGAGAGAGGTAAGGGAGAGAGAAAAATGAGAGTGAGGAACAAGACAGAGAGAGAAACGAGAGAGACACGAGAAAGAGAGAGCAGAACAAGACTGAGAGAGAGTAACAAGAAAGAGAGAGCAGAACAAGAAAGAGAGAGAGAGGAACAAGAGAGTGAAGAACGAGAGAGAGAGATGAACGAGAGAGTGATAGGGAGGAACTAGAAAGGAATCAGAGAGAGAAAGGAACGGGAGACTTGGAGGGCAAGTGAGGCATGAGAGAGAGAGGCAAAAGAGAGAGAGATGAACAAGAGTGAGAGAGGAAAGCAAGTGAGAGAGAGGCAAAAGAGAGAGATGAACAAGAGTGAGAGAGGAAAGCAAGTGAGCGAGAGAGAGGGAGAGAGGAGTGAGAGAGAAGGAGAGAATAACGAGAGAGGGAGAGGAACAAATAACAGATAGAGAAGTACGAGAGAGAGAGAGGAACTAGAGACAGAGAGGAACTAGAGACAGAGAGAAGGAGAAACGAGAGAGAGAGATGAATGAGAGAGAGAGAGAGAGAAACGAGGGAGGGAGAGGAACGAGAAAAAGTAAGAGTTAAATGAGAGAGAGAGGAACAAGAGACAGAGAGAGACAATGAGGGAGAGAGGAATGAGAGAGAGGAACAAGAGAGAGAGAGAGAGAGAGGAGCAAAGGAACAAGAGAGAGAGAGGAAGAGGAACCAGAGAGATGGGGGGGAGTGAGGCACAAGAGAGAGAGGGAAATGAGAGAGAAAGATGAGGAAAGTGAGAAAGAGAGAGAGAGGGAGAAAGGAACGAGAAAGAGAGAGGAATGAGAAAGAGAGGAAAGAGAGAGAGGAAGGAGAGAGACAGAGGAAGGAGAGAGAGAGAGAAAGGAGAGAGAGGAAGGAGAGAGAGAGAAAGGAGAGAGAGAGGAAGGAGAGAGAGGAACCATAGATAGAGAGGGAGAGAAAGGAACAAGAGAGAGAGAGCAAGGAGAGAGAGAGAGTGGGGAAGAAGGGAGAGAGAAGAACTAGACAGAGAAATGAAAGAGGACTAAGAGAGATAGAGAGCGAGAGAGGAATGAGAGAGGTACGAGAGAGAGGAAGAGGGACGAGAGGGAGAGGGGGAGAGGAACGAGAGGGGGAGAGAGGGAGAGGAACGAGAGAGAGAGAGAAGAATGAAAGAGGAATGAGAGAGAGAAGAATGAGAGGTGAATGGGAGAGGAACCAGAGAGAGAGAGGGAGAGAGAGGCATGAGAGAGAGAGAGGAATGAGAAACTGAAAAATGAGAGAGGAACGATAGAGAGAGTGAGAGGAATGAGAGAGCGGAACGAGAGAGAGAGAGAGAGTGGAACAAGAGAGAGAGAGGAACGAGAGAGAGAAACAAGGGAGAGAGGGTAATGAGAGAGAGAGAGAGGAATGAGGGAGAGTGATGAACGAAGGAGAGAAGGAAACGACAGAGAGAGTGTTGCCTTCATTTTCAAAGGCGTGGCGACCTGGTTCAGGAACGGCACGGCAGCCCACCCCCGGCCGCTCGGGCCATCGGCTCACAAACACCAATATGGTGGGCGGCAAATGGCGTTTATTGATAGATAACACCGGCTTATATAGCCAAGGTTTGCAACGTCACTTCTGTCTGCTTACATCATCAACTAAACACCATTGGCTACTGGGAGAGGGGCCCTCTTTCTGTACATGGTGAGATCTTCCAGTCGCTGGACCTTAGCTAGCAACAAGAGAGGGAGAGGGAGAGGAACGAGAGGGAGATGAAACAGAGAGAGATAGAGACAGGAACGAGAGAGGAATGAGAGAGAGGCACGAGAGAGAGGCGCGACAGAGAGGGAGAGAGAGGAACGAGAGAGTGAGAGAGGAACAAGAGAGAGAGAGAGAAGAACCAGAGACAGAGAGGGCGAGTGAGGATCGAGAGTGACAGGCAAAAGAGAGAGTGTGAGAGAGGAACGAGAGAGAGAGAGAGAAGAACCAGAGACAGGGAGGGCGAGTGAGGATTGAGAGTGAGAGGCAAAAGAGAGAGTGAGAGGAACGAGAGAGATAGGAATGAGAGAGAGAGAGGGAGGTGAACGAAAGTGAGAGAGCGGAAAGCGAGCGAGGGAGAGAGAGGTAGAGAAGAACGAAAGAGGGAGAGGAACGAGAAACAGAGAGAGAGGAACGAGAGAGAAGTATGGGAGAAAGAGACAGGAATACGAGACAGAGAGAGAAAGGAACAAGAGAGTAAGAGAGAGGAATGAGAGAGAGACACGTGAGAGAGTCGCACGCACGAGAGAGCAACGAGACAAAGAGAGCAAGGAGCGAGAAAGGAACTAGAGAGAGAGAGGAACGAGAGAGTGAAAAATGAGAGTGAGAGGAGCGAGAAAGAGAGAAATGAGAAAGGAAAGAGAGAGAGAGGGAGACGAACCAGAGACAGGGAGGAGGAGTGAGGCACGAGAGAGATAGGCAAAGGGTGAGAGAGAGAGAGGAAGGAGAGAGAGAGAGAGAGAGAGGAATGAGAGAGAGGGAGATGAATGAGAGTGAGAGAGAGGAAAGCGAGTGAGTGAGAGAGAGGGAGAGAGGAATGAGAGAGAGAGAGGAATGAGAGAGGAACGAGAGACAGATAGAGAGAAACGAGAGAGGGAGAGGAACGAAAAAAATGAGAGAGGAACGAGAGAGAGGAAGTTGAGAGAGATTAAGTAACATGGGAAAGAGAGGAACAAGAGAGAGAGATGAACGAAGGAGAGAGAGAGAGAGATGAACAAGAGAGAGAGAGGAACAAGAGAGAGAGTGAGGAATGAGAGAGAAGAACGAGAGAGTACCAAGAGAGATAGATAGTGAAATGAGAGAGAGGGACGAGAGAGAGCGAGGTACGAGAGAGAGGAAGAGATGGAGAGGAACGAGGTATAGAGAGAGAGGAACGAGAGAGCAAGAGAAGAAAGAGGGGAACGAGAGAGAGAAGCGAGAGAGAGAGAGAGAGAGAGAGAAACGAGAATGAGATGAAGGAGAGAGAGAGAGGAAGGAGACAGAGGAACCATAGGTAAAGAAGGAGAGGAAGGAGAGAGAGAGGGAGAGGAAGAGAGAAAGAGAGGGAGAGGAAGGTGAGAGAGAGTGAGGAACGAGAAAGGATCCAGAGAGAGAGAGGGAGAGGAACCAGTGACAGAGAGGGAGAGAGACGCACGAGAGAGAGAGGAACGAGAGAGTGAGGGAGATGAATGAGAGAGAGGGAGAGAGGAATGAGAGAGATTGAGAGGAACAATAGAGAGAGGAATGAGAGACAGAGAGAAACGAGAGAGAGAGAAGGGAATTAAAGAGAGAGAGAGGAACAAGATAGGGAGAGGAATGAGAAACACAGAGAGAGGAACGAGAGAAAGAGGGAGAGAGGAACGAGAGAGAGAGAGAAAACAAGAGAGAGAGAGAGAGGAAGGAGAGAGAGGAACAAGAGGCTAAAAATGAGAGAGAAGGAATGAGGGAGAGAAGGAATGAGAGAGAGGAACGAGAGAAAGAGTAAGGAATGATAGAGAGAAAGAGGCACGAGAGAGGAAAGTGGGAGATGAACAAGAGAGAGAGAGCAAAACGAGAGAGAGAGAGAGGAACGAGAGAGAGAGAGTGAGGAATGAGAGAAATGAAAGAGAGAGGAACGAGAGAGAGGGAGAGGAACGAGGAGGAGAGAGGAACGAGAAAGAATCCCGAGAGAGAGAGGGAGAGGAACCAGAGAGAGAGAGGAGGATAGAGGAACAAGAGAGAGATAGAAGAACAAGATAGAGATAGGAACGAGAGCATGAAAAAAAAGACAGATAGAGAAATGAGAGACAGAGAGAGAGGAACGAGAGAGGAACGAGAAACGACTGAGAGAGAGAGGGAGAGGAACCAGAGACAGGGAGAGGGAGTGAGGCACGACAGAGAGAGGTAAAGAGAGAGAGAGAGAGGAACGAGAGAGAGAGAGAAAAAGGAATGAGAGAGAGAAGGATATGAGCGAGAGTGAGAGAGAGGAAAGCGAACGAGTGAGAGAGGGAGAGGGGAACAAGAGTGATAGAGAGGAATGATAGAGAGAGGAACGAGAGACAGAGAGAGAAAGAAACAAGAGAGAGAAAGGAACGAAAAGAAGAGAGAGAAGAACGAGAGAGGGAGAAGAATGAGAAACAGAGAGAGTAACAAGAAAGAGAGAGGGATGAGAGAGAAGAACGAGAGAGAGGAACGAGAGACTGAAAAATGAGAGAGAGGAATGATAGAGATAGTGAGAGAAACGCGTGAGATAGCAGAACAAGAGAGGGAGAGGAACTAGAGAGAGAGAGGAATGAGAGAAAGAGCAAGGAAGGACAGGGAGAGAGGCGAGAGAGAGAGAAAGAAACAATAGAGAGAAAGAGGAACGAGAAAGAGAGATAATGAGATGAGTGAGAGAGAGATAAAAGTGAGTAAGAAAGTGGAACGAGAGAGGGGGAGGGAGCGGAATCAGATGAGAGAGGGAGTGTGAGGCACGAGAGCGAGAGGCAAAATACAGAGAGAGAGAAGAATGAGAGAGAGAGAGAAGGAATGAGAGAGAGAAAAAATGAGAGAGAGGAATGATAGAAAGAGCAATGAATGACAGATAGAGAGTCATGAGAGAAAGAGAGGAACGAGAGAGAGGGAGAGGAACAAGAGAGAGAGAGAAGAAAGAGAGAGAGAAAGAGGGAGGAAGGAGAGAGAGGAACCATAGATAGAGATGGAGAGGAACGAGAGAGAGGGAGAAGAACAAGAGAGAGAGAGAAGAAAGAGAGAGAGAAAGAGGGAGGAAGGAGAGAGAGGAACCATAGATAGAGATGGAGAGGAACAAGAGAGAGGGAGAGGAATGACAGAGAGAGAGGATCAAGAGAGAGGGGGAGAGAGAGGAACGACAGAGAGAGAGGGTAATGAATGAGAGAGAGAGGGTGATGAACGAGAGAGAGACAAGAACGAGAAAGAGAGAGTGAGAGGAATAAGAGTGAAAGAGAGTAACGAGAGAGAGAGAGACGGGAGAAAGAGTAAGGAATGAGAGAGAGAGAGAGGCATGAGAGAGCAAGAGGTATGAGAGAGAGAGAGAGAAGCGTGAGAGGGAGAGAGAAACAAGAGAGCGGATTACGAGAGAGGGAGAAGAACAAGAGAGGGAGGGAGAGGAACGAGAGAGAGAGGAACGAGATATAGAGAGAGGTAGAGGAAAAAGAAACAGAGAGATAGAGAGACGAACGAGGAAGGAAAAAGAGAGTGGAAGAGAGAGTCACAGGAGAGAGGCACGAGAGAGAGATGAATGAGAGAGAGAGGAATGAGAGAGAGAGTGTGGAACGAGAGAGAGGTACGAGAGAGGAGGAAATTGATGAACAAGAAAAAGAAAGGAACAAGAGAGAGACATGAGAGAGAGAGGAATGAGAGAGAGAGGAATACGAGACATTGAGAGAGAGAGGAATGAGAGAGAGATAGAGGGAGAGAGAAGAACGAGAGAAAGATGGGAGAGAGAAGAATGAGAGAGTGAGAGGGAGGAATGAAAGGAAGTGGAACGACAGAGTGAAAAACAAGAGAGAGAGAGGTACGACAGAGCAAGAGGAGCGAGAGAGTGAAAGAGAGGAATGAGAGAGAGAGAGAGGGGAATGAGAAAGGAACCAGAGAGGGAGAGGTAAGAGAGAGAGAGGGGGGAGTGAGGCACGAGAGAGAGAGGCAAAAAAGAGGGAGACAGAGAGGAACGAGAGAGAGAGAGAGATGGGGGGAAGAACGAGAGAAAGAGTAAGGAATAACAGAGAGAGGAACGAGATTGAGAGAGGAAAATGACCGAGATAGAGAGTGAGAGAGGAACGAGTGAGAGTGAGGAACGAGAGAGAGAGAGGAACAAGAGAGAGAAACTAGAGAGAGAGGGAGATTGACCAGAGAGAGAGCACAAGAGAGAGACACAAGAGAGAGAGTTGAGAGAGAGAGAGGGGAACGAGAGAGAGAGGAAGGGGAGAGAGAGAGAGAGGAACAAGAGGGAGAGAGAAACAAGAGAGGGAGAGAGGAATGAGAGAGAGGAACGAGAGAGAGAGAAGGAGAGGAAGGAGAGATAGAGCAACGAGAGAGAGAGAGGAATTAGAGAGAATGAGAAAGGAATGAGAGAGAGGGAGATGAATGAGTGAGAGAGCCACGAGAGAGAGAGGAATAGGAAGGAGAGAGAGAGAGCAAAGAATGAGAGAAAGAGTAGGGAGTGACAAAGAGAGGGAGGCACAAGAGAGAGAGGAAAGTGAGCGAGAGAGAGGAACGAGAGAGAGAGAGAGATGAGAGAGAGAAAAGAAAGAGAGAGGAATGCGAGAAAGAGTAAGGAATGACAGAGAGAGAGAGGAACGAGAGAGAGTGTGGAATGAGAGAGAGGTACGAGAGGGGGAGAGACATGAACAAGAGAGAGAAAGGAATGAGAGACACGAGAGAGAGAGAGGAATGAGAGACAGAGGAATATGAGACAGAGACAGAGAGAGGAACGAGAGAGAGGGAGAGAGAAGAACGGGAGAGTGAGAGGGAGGAATGAGAGAGAGGGAGAAAAACAAGAAAGGAACGAGAGAAAGAGAGAAAAGCGAGCAAGAGAGATAAAAGCAAGAGAGAGAGGAACAAGAGATGGAGAGGGAGAGGAACGAGAGAGAGGGAGAAACGGGAGGGGAACTAGAGAGTGAGAGAGGGAGAGGAAATAGAGATACAGAGAGAGGAACGAGAGAGGAACGAGAGAGAGGGGGCAACGAGAGACAGAGAGGAACGAGAGAAAAAGTAAGGAATGACAGAGAGAGAGGCATGAGAGAGAGGAACAAGAGAGAGAGAGGAAGAAACGAGAGAGAGAGAGAGGAACAAGAGAGAGGCTTGAGAGACAGAGAGAGGAACGAGAGAATGAGAAGAAGGAGAGAGAGAGGAACCATAGATATAGAGGGAGAGGAACGAGAGAGAGAGAGGGAGAGGAACGGGAGATAGAGCAACAAGAGAGAGAGAGGAATTAGAGAAAGAATGAGAAAGGAACGAGAGAGAGAGAGGGAGATGAACAAATGAGAGAGCCTCGAGAGAGTGAGGAACGGGAAGGAGAGAGCGAAGAATGAGAGAAAGAGTAGGGAATGACAAAGAGAGAGAGGCACGAGAGAGAGAGGAATGTGAGAGAGAGGAAAGCGAGTCAGCGAGCGAGAGAGAGGGAGAGAGGAGCGAGAGAGAGAGAGAGAAATGAGAGAGAGAGAAGAAAGAGAGAGGGAGGGTAACGAGAGAGAGATGGGAACGTGAGAGAAGGAGAAGAACGAGAGAGGAACACAAGAAAGAGTAAGGAATGACAGAGAGAGAGCGGAACAAGAGAGTGAGTGTGAAACAAGAGAGAGGTACAAGAGAGGAGGAGAGAGATGAACAAGCAAAAGGAATGAGAGAGAGACACGAGAGAGAGAGGAATGAGAGAGAGAGGAAGAGAGAAGAACGGGAGAGTGAGAGGGAGGAATGAGAGAGAGTGGGAGTGGAACGAGAGAGAGAGAGAGATAGGAATGAGAGAGAGGGAGAAAAATGAGAGAGGAACGAGAGAACGAGAGAGAGAGAGAGAGAGAGAGGGAGAGTGACCAGAGAGAGAGCGGAAGAGAGAGGCACGAGAGAGAGGCACAAGAGAGAGAATTGAGGGAGACAGGGAGAGGAACGAGAGAGAGAGAGAGAGAGAGGAATGAGAGAGAGGGAGAGGGACCAGAGAGAGAGAGCAAGAGAGAGAGGCACAAGAGAGAGGCACGAGAGAGAGAGGACAGAGAGAGAGAGAGAGGAACGAGAGAGAGAGAGAGAGAGAGGAACGAGAGAGAGAGGAACGAGAGAGAGAGAGAGAGAGAGAGGAACGAGAGAGAGAGGAATGAGAGAGAGAGAGAGGAACGAGAGGGGGGAGAAGAACGAGAGAGGAACAAGAGAGGGAGAGGGACCAGCGAGAGAGCGCGAGAGAGAGGCACAAGAGAGAGAGACACAAGAGAGAGAGGAGAGAGAGAGAGGAACGAGTGAGAGAGAAGAACGAGAGAGGAACGAGAGAGAGAGAGTGAGAGGGACCAGAGAGAGAGACCGAGAGAGAGGCATGAGAGGGGGGCACGAGAGAGAGAGAGGAGAGAGAGAGAGAGAGAGAGGAACGAGAGAAACAGAGAGGAACGAGAGAAGCAGAGAGGAACGAGAGAAGCAGAGAGGAATGAGAGAAATAGAGGAACAAGAGAGAGAGGAACCACAGATAGAGAGGAAGAGGAACGAGAGAGGGAGGGAGAGAAAGGAGAGTTAGAGGGGGAGAGATACGTGAGAGAGAGAGGGGAATTAGAGAGAGAATGAGAAAGGAACGAGAGAGGGAGATGAACAAGTGAGAGAGAGTAAAGAGAGAGAGGGAGAGGAACAAGAGAGAGTGAGAGAGAGAGGAACAGGAGAAAGAGAGGGAGATATGTTATGACAGAGATAGACACGACAGAGAGAGAGAGAGGAACGAGAGATAGAGAGGGATAGGGACCAGAGAAACTGCAACCTTCACATGGTTCTTCATGGTTCTTGGATGAGCTCCAAGTGGCAAATGTGACACACTCTGCTCTTGGAAGTAGAAACCCAAAGTCTACGAACAACTTGATGACATTAAGATGTTTACTGTATTACAATAACAAGGACAATCCTGTCACACAAGTACAACCAATAAATAAACCTCTTGGTCATAGTAAATGACAAAAGGAAGAAATTCTGTTGTTTGAAATAAAACACATGGAGGCACATGGGAGAGTTTACGTAGAGTCAATACTTTTGTGTCAAATTCTGGATTAAATCTAGGGGAAAATACTAAGCCTGAAAGGAATCAGATTTAGGATAGATAAGTTAAACCTAGAGAAAGATGAAATGGGGTTGAGGTAAAGAAAGGAGTGAAGGGTTGTGCAGTTCCATGACTGTTACTGTCTTGTAGGAGCCAAGCATGAATGTTAATGGAAGAGTACACAGCTCTGTAGTTTAGTTCATCCACACAAAAAATACAAGGGGGACTTACAAACACTTTTTTATTTTAATGGAAAAAAGATTACCCTTTTCCATTTACTGCCTGCCTTCCCCCTTTCTGGGAAACACAGTCATTTCCCTCTGCCTCCTGTGCAGTTGGATGTGTTCACCATCAAAGCCATTGACTTGGGTGATCTGAAGAAGCTGCAAATTTGCCACGCTAACTCTAGTCCTAGTCTAAGATGGTTCCTGGAGAGGCTAGAGATTGTTGACCTCAAGGAGAACATCACATGAGCATCCTGTCACACCCTTTTCATATGATCAGGAAAGAGGGCATGTTCTCAGGAGCATGCAGAACTGCGGGAAGGCAGAGGAGATGAAGAAGGGCATCATCGTAGCTCCTCACCTACTCACAGGGAGCAGGCATCTTTTGGGAGCTTTGTGTTGATGATGCTGTTATACTGAGCATGGGGCCATTCTGGGGTACATCTATGTGGGGTTTTAATATCCCAGCATCTCTGCAGTTTGGGAACCAGCGGTGTTTGGAAGGAAACCTCAACTTTTCTCTGTTTCTTTTAGGAGGGACTCTCTCTTCTGAAGAGGTCCCCTTGCAAAGCCTGCACTCGTGTTTCCTTTCAAGGCTCGACTCTGGAAGTCCCTGCATCACATTTCCTTTGTCTTTTTCACCTAATGCAAAGATCTGGACCAAAAGCAACACTTAATATAAGCAAACTCCCATGATTTTCACAGTCAGTTGAGAGACCAAAGCCTAGACTGTTAGAAACCTGAAATACAGGCTTGCCTTTGAGCTGCAACATGCTTGAAGTCACATGTTAAAAGTTGCACAGTGCTCTGGTGGATGAGACTGCTCATAAGGACCTCAGGATGGGTCCACTCTTCATAAACATAAAACATTTGGGAGATCAGAGGTTCCCTTGAGTTACTTAACTTCTTCTGGGAGTGAAAACTAAAAGGAATCAATTATGCTAGGTTAACAGTTGGACTTGATCTTAAAGGTCTTTTCATAGAATGGTTTAGAGAGAAGGATGTTGTGGGGGACTGTGTCAAAAGCGTTACAGAGGTCTAGATAGATGACATTCATAGCTCTTCTCTTGTGTCCATCATAGAAGGCTATTAGGTTCGTCAGGCAGGACTTGCCAATCTAAATGATTCTATGATTCTATGATATGGGGTTGATAGCTCAGAAGCAGCACTTTTCAGTAAATGCTCACTAACCTATTTATGGATTTAGTTCCCACAAACTAAAGCTCAAGCCTGAAAACAGATGCATTGTTCAGCTTTGAGTAATCTTGTTTTCTTTAAGTAGTCTCTGGTCTGTGCTTATTTATGTTATTAAAGCCTGTGATGTCCTGTGTAAGTACTGGGTGCTGCTATCATTCTTGTAGATATTATTTTCCATGACAGCGGTGGTTAGCAGTTGAGGAAGATGACAGTCAGATTGTCAGGGAGCTGATCCTAGTGGATGAAGCATTTGTAAAGAAAAATTTGGAAAAAGATGACCACTCTTTTGCAACGCTGGGCCTGGAAGAGATAGGTTTATGTTAGCCTTGTATATCTTCCAGTGTGGGTTTGAAAAGGAACCAAGTTTTTAGCAGTGCTAAGGGCATTAGTGGTTAGTGTTCACTGGGCTGTGCGTAACTTCCCCAAGCATGAAGTTTTCAGGTGTGAATGAGATGTGATGTGCATGTCAACCAGTGAGGAGTAGACACAGTTGACTGGGACTACATTACTGAGTGATGAATGATTTGTTTTCCTCAGCAATGAATCAGCATGCTCCTGAAATCCATCTCTTCTCTGCCTCTTCATAGAATCATAGAAACTTCTGGTTGGAAAAGACCTTTGAGATCATCTAATCCAACCGCACCCATCATCCGCTAAACCATGTCCCTCAAAAACTCATCTGAGTGGCCCAGAAGTATTTAATCAGCTGATGAACAAATGCCGTTGGAACCAGCCAAGCTGTGTGTGCAATGACTTGGATGCCTGTGGGAGTGATAGGGAACTGATGGATAGGGCAAATTTCTTTAGGTGTGAACACAGCATAACAGCATCGTCCCTGTGCCACTGCCAGGGGATCACTCAAGAAAATAATTCTGTATATTTTCGTGCTGATACAGATTTGGGTTTGGAGGGTGAGACAAAGCTCAGATCTTGAGACAAAAAGCCATTTTTTATGTTTTAGCCGCTTCGATCGTTCCACTGTTGACATTCCCAGAGGATTTTTTTTCACATGCTGAACAATGTCCTTTTGCATCGCCACAACAGGGATAGTCAGCCTAAAGGCCTCAAAGATTAACAAGAACAAATTTGAGTGTGGGAAGATAGATGAGTTTACAGTGGAATCTGTGGACATTGGAGACATGAAAAAATCAAGGCCATGACAATAAAGGTAAGATAATCTGCTTTGTAATGTAGTATTTCTAGTGCATTAGGCACATTGCTATATAAAATAACCTGCCTCCAAGACCCCAAAAGTAATTTATGTTTTAGTGACACTTACTGTCACTTTGACTGTTGCTACTACTATCTTGACTTCTAATACCATTTCCATGGTTGTGGCAATAAGAGCACAGAGGTGGCAACTTGCACGTAACTTTGTAATATCTCTCTCTGTAAGAGGCTCTTTAGTTTTGCAGCGATATCTTTCGAGAGATTTTTCATATATCACCAAACCTCATATTTTTTCTTGATATACATTTCTTTGTCAATATTTTTGTCGTTTTGATCATCAAACCTTGGCTGTTTTTTTAGACATGGCTGTGTCAGTGCTGCAAACAAGGGAAGCAGTGGAAGGACACAGGGATTCCTTCCCTGTGGGGCACCAAGGGACATGTTTGTTGATAACTTCTCAGTATTATTATAAATGCAAATTAATCCAAGTGATGGAGTAATTAGCACTTCCACATGCACATTTTTAAACTGACACATAGAAATGTAAAGCATATCATTAGCTCAAACCTGGATAATCACTTGCAATGAACTTTATGGTATCTATCTTATTTTTCCATTGGCAAAAGAGAGGAAGATTTATTTCTCAGAGATCTGGAATGCAATGATTCATTTGCTGTTGTCTGTAAAGGCTTTGTGGTAACCATAGGTAATTCAACTGGCTGGTTTCTGGAATGGGTAGAAATTGATGCCCTATCACTGGGACAGTGTCTCAAGTTCCCTTGTGACTGTTGGTTGAATAAATTGGAGGATGATGAAGTCATTGAGTGAATTATCTTCCCTGCAGAACTGCAGACAAGATAGTATATCCCATGTGAGCAGAGTGTCATTTCCCCAGGAAATTTATCATTACAGAAGATTAAAATCTCACTAGCTCATGCAGTTTTATAGGTTTGGTCTCTCCCTTGAAATGACTTTGAATAATTTATAAATACATCACATGCCAATGATTCCAATTACTACAAGAAGGTTCATCTGGGTGCTCTAGACTAACATTTCCTGTATTTGCCAAATCAGAGAGTCATTAGATGCCATGTGGCTGTGTATATTGTCTTTGTCCTCCCTCTTGCCCTGCCATCTCCAAGTCCTCAGTCCATTCCAAGCTGTCTTCCTTGCCTCCAGTGAAGAGGATGGAAGAACGACACCTAGATGCTAGATGAGCAGACTTCATTTATTGTCCTGACACAAGAGTATTTATGCACATAGTAATTGCGGTCATACATATTCCACAAACAGAGATTACATTGGTTCTTTGGTTAAGTGTTAACCCCGCCTTGTTTTTTCTCATTATCCTCAACCAGATACGTATCACTCACATTCTTTCAAAACACAAGTTCCGGCTTCTTAAGATTAAGGACAGTGCTTTCTTGCCTTCAACGATCGTAATGTTCATGTTTACTGTTCACTGTCTGCACGTCCTGATCTATGCTCTCGTTTGCTGTTTCAACAATTCTTGTGTACTGCCTACGTGTCCTTGCTTGCTTAACCACATCTCCACAATTCCCCCGTTTTCTTTCTGGACCAATAGTGCATGATCAATGGTACTCATTGCTAATTTCTTAACTATCGAAAACATACAAACAATTGCTATAAATCCTACAACTAAGAGACATAAATTAGTTAAACCTTGCTTGACCAATTCACGCAATCAACCAGTTAGACCCCAGCCACTTAGCAGTTTATCAAATGGACTCTGCCATTCTTGTAACTTCTGCATGTTGTCGTTTAACTGCTTTAATCACTCATGAATAGATTGAGATTTATCAGTAAGATTGAAACAACACATCCCTTCAAATTCTTCACAACCATGGCCATGTGCAAGTAGCAAAAAATCAATAGCAGCACGATTTTGCAGTGTTGCTTTTCTAATACTATCACTTTCTGTTGCTAAATCATATAATATATGTGAGGTTAGATTAACTTGCTTACCTACCCAACATGTTAAAGCCTTTATTACTAAAGCATTATGTGCTGAACTAAGTGAAGGTAAAAATATAGAAGCAGCAAGAGATGCAGGCGTGCTCCATAATGAGACAGTATCAGAACAATATTCATCTAATTCCTTGCATAACGATGTTTGTTTTTGGCCAGTTGCATAACTTGCTCTAAATGTTGCTTTCCTGGTGTTAACAGCGTCAATTTTCCAATGTAACATGGTCCACCAAAAGGTTTACCTGGAATGTCTGGCCATGCTGTATCTCCACATATTAAGAAATATCCTGGTGGTAATGCCTTAGCTCCGGTCTCCGTGTACTTCATGTCCTGTGTAGGGCAATATGATGCGTTGTTATATCTAGTACCCAATGGTGATACTATAGTTTCAATTGGACCTCGTCCATTTGAGACAGAGCTAAACCTGATGCAGCCTTCTGCCTGTTCTGAACTCAAGAGACCTAGTTCCTGTGGAGGTAAAATTGACTTCGATAGGTTCTGTGTTAACAGGGCATTTAGGGTAGACATAACACTCCATGAACTACGCTTTGCAGCATCCCTTATCACAGATTCATTCAAAGTAACCGACAATTTTATCCATTCATCAGTAAATTCAGTAAGGTTAATAACAGGCCTGCCTATCAAACATGTTTTAAATGGATTCTCCACTTGATGTAAGGATAAACAAAACTCATTCACTCCTGTTTTCGGCGCCCAGTCCAGCCACATGTTTTCTCGTTGCTGTCCTTCAATTAATTCCATGGGAAGGTGCCGATGAGCTACCGTCAGAGAGAGAAATGTACACAACAAAACATTTCTTGTTTTTTCTCCTGCATGTGCTGTGGCCCAGATCATATGACTATAGGTGTTGATTGTCACATGAACATACTTTAATCTTCCGAATTCTGGTACATGAGTGATATCCATTTGCCAAATATGGTTTGCTGTTAACCCTCTAGGGTTTACTCCTGTTCCAATCCCCAGACCCTGATTATGATAGCTACAAATTAAACAACTCTTAACAATGGCAGTTGCATCATCTCGAGAGATTCCAAAACTATGCATCAGCCCTTTTGGTGAAACATTTCATGTGCCTCTCTGGCTAAAGTCAGCTTTGATACTGGTACCATTGCCACCAGCTTATCCGCTTTGGCATTGTCTTCTCCTAAACCTTGACTAAACTTATGACTCCTAATATGAGTAATCCAATATTGTTCAGTTCTAAGTGTGATTGCTTTCTGCAATTGCAATAATAGCTGTCCTAATTGTTCATTTGCCACTTCTTTGATGATACTATTTTCAATTCTCTGTACTATTCCTACCACATACATGGAATCTGATACCACATTTAAAGCCTTGTTTATCCATGTGGTAAAAACCCAAACTACAGCTTTGAGTTCTAGAATTTGTACAGAATCTGTTTCAGTTCCCTGCAACACCTTCTCTTTCCAAACTCCTACTTCCTGCCAAACGATTGCAACCTTTCTAGTGTGTTTTCCTGCATAAGTATACACTGTAAGAGCATTATGTAACGGCTGCTGGCTGACTTTTGGCATAAGCACCCAATCTGTTTCTCCTACCCATTTTAACAGCTGAGGCACTTGCGGTAGAGGCTGCATCCGCGCCAAACAACCCAACACCACTTCCTGCAATCGCTCCGAGTTATCTAAACATTGAGCTAGTGTCTTGGCACTCAAAGGTACATAGATAACATCTGGATCACTACCATCAATTTGTCGAAAGCGCTTACGACCCTTTTCAATAAGTTCAGCAATTTTATCAAGTTTTTCATCAATGGTTCTAGTCTGTCTCACTGTTGGAAATACCCATTCTAACACCCGCCACTATCCTGTTTTCTTTAACTGCTGAAGAAGAGCAGCCTTAAGATGCTTTTGAACAGCAAAAACAGCAAGGGAGATAGGCGTGGTTTCATCGCGACGGAAAACAATTCATGACTGAATTTGAGAGCCAATCTGTTCCAAAACTTCTAGCTGCAGAGTGTCAGGGCTCACTGGTTGCGCAGGATCCGTGCCTTTCAACAATGGACGTAAAACATCAATTTGTTCATTTGTGATGCCTACTACAGGTCGCAGCCATTGTAAGTCGCCTAACAACCTTTGGGCTTCATGCAGATTTGTGATTTTAACGTTAATCCGAAGTTTTTGTGGCCGGATTGATGCTTCTGTAATTGTCCATCCTAAATATTGCCATGGTGCGTGTTGTTGAATTTTTTCCGGCGCAATTTGAAGTCCCCATGTTTTCAAATGTTCCGATATCTGTTGAAGATGTTCAGAGTTATCCTGCCTTTGGCAGCCATCACAATGTCATCCATGTAATGATAAATGAACCATGTGGGAGACTGTCGTCGAATTTGACGTAAGGCGGCATCCACATATAACTGACATAAGATAGGGGAATTTTTCATGCCTTGTGGTAAAACTGTCCACTCATATCTTTGAGCAGGTGCTTCTTTGTTTAAAGAAGGTAAGGTAAAAGCAAATCTTTGTGTATCTTCTGGAACCAATGCAATAGTAAAAAACCAGTTGTTTAAATCTATAATTCTCTGGTAACATAGCAGGGTTTGGTAACCCAGGTTGTAAGGCCCCCATAGCCTCCATTTGTTGATTGACAGATCTTAAGTCATGCAAAAGACAAAATTTGCCCGATTTCTTTTTAACAACAAAAATGGGAGTGTTCCAAGGACTCAGTGACAATTTAAGATGTCCAGCTTTAAGTTGTTCCTGTACAAGTTGTTCTGCAGCTTCAAGACTTTCCTTTTTCAAGGGCCATTGCTCAATCCACACAGGTTTATCAGTATTCCAACTTATTGGGATTGGGAAAGTCCATGCAATGGCCGCTATTAAAAATTTTCATTGGTTAGTCTAAATCCAATCTGTTGGAGAATATCACGGCCTATCAAAGCCATTACCCCTGCTGGCAATGGAAGAATCAAGGCTACCATCAATAATGTTTGACCATCAATGACAATTTCAACCCTGGGAGATTGCTTTGCAATTGTCATTTCTCCTACTCCTGTCATCATGTCATCTGATTTATGTACAGGCCACGTTTTCGGCCAATGAGTTTCAGAAATAACAGTAACATCTGCTCCAATATCTAACAGACCTTTTAAATGACAAACTTGTTGCTGAAAATGCAGCAGAAAATCAATCATTGGTCGGTTCCTCATTGGAATGGTTAACATTGTTATTGGTCCTGTTGACCCGAATCCTTTGTCACCTCTATTTTGCGCATCGGGATTTCCTGTGCCAAGACATGGCAACGGCAATAACTGTGCAATTCGTTCCCCTTTCTTAATATGCATGGGAGGATACAATGTCATTAACATAATTTGAATTGTTCTCGTATAATCAGCATCAATTAAACCAGGAATAACAGAGATACCCAATAAAGACACAGACGATCACCCAATTAACAAAGCTCCAACAGGTTTGTCATTAAGTAGCAAAGGTCCTGTAACTGTAGATGGTACCTTATGCGGTCTTGTATTGATCAAAATTATATCTACTGCGGTTTCCAAGTCAAATCCCAAGCTCCCTCGGGTGGCTGGCTGCAAGTGTTGGCTTCCGGCTGACAGCCCTGTTGCATTACTGGGCAAGCACTCCAATTTGTCGTAGCTGCAGCGCCTACTTGTGTTGTCGCGTGGGCAGGGATCGCGCTGCTCCGGCCGTTTCCCGACTTGCACCGACAAATTGATGCATCATGGGAGGCATTCTGACAAGTTGGACACCATACATGCTGTACCTTGACCTCTCTTCTCATATGGCCTTTACGTCCACAGCGATAACAACTAATTTTGCTGCGATCTACTGCTGGTGAACGACTTTGCAAAGGTGCAAGTGCAGCACAAACATGATGTGATTGTGTCTGAACTGATAGCTTCTCACCCAATTCTCTGCCTAAAAACGCAGCAGTTCCCATAGGCACCTGCGCAGCCTTATCTAATAATTCCTCTATACTCCATGCCCCATGCATTGTGGTTATTAGTTGTCTAGTAGTTGTGTTTCCATTTTGCAAAGCACACTGCCGTAACAACGCTCCTTTCATAAATTCAGGAACTGATGCTGAATCTAAAGCTAATGACAAGCGATCCACAAACTTCCCCAAAGGTTCCTCTCGCCCTTGCTTTAAACCCATGTAAGAAGGAACCCATCCCTCAGGTCTAATGCGTCCTAAGGCTTGTTGCGCAGTTCTCATACTTTCTCTGACTTTATCAGGTCCTAGCATTGCTTGCGCTTCTTGTCTTATATAGGCTCCTACTCCTAACAACTCTTCTAAAGTTAGTCCGTAAAGAGGGTCCCCTGGCTGTCTTTGCACAGCTACCGATTCCTGACAAATAGCTTGCCAATGCGCCATAAACAACATTGTCTGACTTGGGGTGAGAATCAATTTCATTAGATTCCTTATATCATTAGGCAATAAAAGATTACCAGACCAAATAAAATTCATCATCTGTCATGTAGGCTCACCATGTAAACCTGATTCTGAAATAGTAGCCCGTAACTGTGATAAAATTTTCCAATCTAACTGTGTAATAGTAGCTTGTATCCCTCCATGCCCATCAGGTGTATAAATCACAGGCACGCTATAGCCTCTGCCACATCCCAACGCCCTTCTCTTGCCGCTTCCCTGGCAAGCTCACCCCAGTCCACTCCAAACGCTTCTGACCCCTTTGATGACCCTTTCTGGGCTCCCCCAGAAGGGCTCTCAGTGTCGTCAGACAGTGGAATCTCCAAAGGAATGCTGGGCGTGGCTGATTGAGATGGCAATCCTGCGGCTGCAGACCCAGATGGAGGGATATACATTGTCTGCATTGAAGGTGGCATCGGCCCTTCTTCAACACCAGGTACTCCTGTTAATCGTTTTGCTGCCTCTGTAGCCATCTTCTGCTCTGCCTGATGTTGTTTTAAAGCGTTAATAACTGTTCGCCAAGGGGCTCCCAGATTTTTACATTCCTTATCATCCTCTAACGTACCCTGCCATAAAACATCCCCATATTTACGCCACTCTTCTACTTCAAAAGCACTAGCGGAGTTTGTGAAAAAAACCCTCTTTGTTCCATGACTCAATAGTAACTGCAATTCTTTATCAAAACCCTTATACCACGCTCCCCGCTTTTCTAAAAAGCACTTCAGGAGACTAAGAGCTGCTTCTTTTTCCATTTTCCTGTCCTGCACCCTATAGTGCCAGGTACCTGTTTACGGCCGTTGCACCCTTCCAAAGTCAGCTCACGTTGCAGCGTCCCTCCTTTGTCAGGACAGATCCGGAGTCCAGCTCTTTGATCCTTGTGCCAGTGCGAACACAGCTGCACCCCTCGATAGTCGCTCTTCCGTGGCCACGTCCATATGCCAATTGCCCTACAGTTTTAAAAGTGTCCCTGTTCGGGCGCCATTTGAAGAGGATGGAAGAACAACACCTAGATGCTAGATGAGCAGACTTTGTTTATTGTCCTGACACAAGAGTATTTATGCACATAGTAATTGCGGTCATACATATTCCAAAAACAGAGATTACATTGGTTCTTTGGTTAAGTGTTAACCCCGCCTTGTTTTTCTCATGATCCTCAACCAGACACGTATCCCTCACATTCTTTCAAAACACAAGTTCCGGCTTCTTAAGATCAAGGACAGTGCTTTCTCACCTTCAACGGTCGTAATGTTCTTGTTTACTGTTCACTGTCTGCACGTCCTGATCTATGCTCTCGTTTGCTGTTTCAACAATTCTTGTGTACTGCCTACGTGTCCTTGCTTGCTTAGCCACATCTCCACACTCCAGTTTCCATTGGATCTTGCTCCATTCTAATATTGCTGTTTCTGTTGCCAAAGCAGACACTTTGGTCTTTCTTCCAAGCCTTGGTTCTCCCAGTGCCTTTGGCATTGCACATCCCTCTCTTGCTGATAGAGTTTCTTTAGTGTGATGCTTTTCTGATAGTATTGCACCATTCTGCCTCTTAGCGTTCTCCAATTTTTCCTCACTCTTCACATTTTTCCCTCTAAGTGAATATTTGGGGTAAACCTACTGTCTTTTGGGAGCTCCTTATGAGTACTAAGCTTATAATTTTCAAGTCTGCCATGGCACCTCAAAATCTTCTATTCAGGCAACTTCTTTTCCTGTCTCCAGAATATCGAGAATCAGATAACGTTGCTTTCTTGAAATAAATGACTGGAAACATTATTTTTGCTTACTTTGTAGCCCTCTTGTTCCCTTTTTACATGACGTGCATCCTTGACTGTGTGCAGGTAACTCACAGCCCTGGGACTGTATTTGACTTGTCTCTTCCTGATCTGCTTCATTTCAAGTTGTCAACAAATATTTCCTGGTCCACTTTCAGAGGGCTATCAAAATTGCCTTTTCCCTTCATTAGGTTGGATGCCGCAATGATGTGGGATGAGGTCTGGAACCTGAAAGTTCATTTGCACCTCATGCCCTGTGAGGTGCTTCCTTAGTAACTCTGAACAAGTGATAAATTGTTCACACCAAAGCTGTTTCCTATTTCATTGCATCTCTCATTGTATGCATTAAGCCTTACCTCCTGCAGCTCCTTATTTAGACATCAAAAGTTAGAGCTGCCCAATCTCTCTTTTTCTGCCTCAGTTTCCTTCTTCATAAGTAGTTGTGAGAATAATCACATAGAAGACTATCAGCTGCTTTGGCTTCTTTTTACTGTCGATGCCATGGTTCATGTTGAAGGTCTCCTTCATGCTGACTGGCTGACCCTCCAATATCCAGATCCTCATATCCTGCAGTCTACAAGCTAAAATCATCTTTCTTTTCTGAGGATCTGTCATTGTCATCTATTTGTGCCTCCTCATGCTTTGACCAAGCTATTTTTTATTTCTCATGTCTTACTTTCTTTACCTAAACTGTCTAGAGCAGAAGAATGGATACACTTTGCTCCCTTCCTCACTTTTGTCAGTCAACTGGAAGACATAATAGTCTTTGTGTTTAAAAAAAATAAATCGGTAGACAGATATAGTGAATACATTCATGGGAGTGAATATAACCCACAGACCTTGTATGTGCTTCTCATCAGGTTATTCCATGTCGATACATATTTTGATGCAGATGTTGACTATATAATTTATGAATGTCCCTGTATATTACAATGATGTAAGAGTTTCTGGCACACCATATAATTTATGAATGTCCCTGTATATTACAATGATGTAAGAGTTTCTGGCACACCATGCATTTGAGTACATAGTTTGTGTAAACATGATTTTTGTCAGAAGTCCACATTCAGTCTTTGTAAATAGTCGGACCTCTTTGGCAAAAAAAGTTGGACCAAACTCAGTGTCAGCTTAGGCTGTTTCACCATTTAAACTCTTCCCACTGTGCTATTTACTGCATTCTGGTTTCCTAACTATTAACCTGAGGGTTTCAGTGTGCCAGAGGCAACTAAAATGGTTTGATTTGTTTTATAATGACTCATGCCAGAATTGTTTCACGCCAAACAAATGATAAAAACGTCATCGGTATTCCAATTAAAATCATGCCTGTGGGGATGCAAATTTAAAAGTGCTATGTAAATGAAATGGGAGTCTGACAGCTGAAAGTTATGCTACTTGTACACCTTGTTTTGGTGCCACTTTGCTGATTCAGTTCTAAGCTGACATTAATATTTAAGCAACAAGAGCAAGCTCCATAGACTTCAGCAAAGAAGATCACTTTTAATTCATAATGTGTAACATAATTTTTTGGTCTCCAGGATTTTTTTCCCACCCTCTTACAAACTGTTACTATTCCAGTTTAATTGAAGCACAGTAGAGCAGATTTCATTGGATTAGGAAGAAAGAATATTAAGCACCTCTAGGCTGACTCTCTGTAGAAGAAAACTTCTTCATCTCTGTTCTCCTGAGAGCTGTATCTAGAGAACCTGGATTTTTAATGATTGATTAGTCTCCAGTACACATAATCAGAGTTATTCTAACAGTAGCATATATGGTACCAGAAACCTTCTCTCTACCCTAACAGAGATGCTGTATCTGAAATATAGCAGAAAGTGCCGTAGTATAAATAGCAAAGATGACTGAAGTCACTCCAGTGTAGGAGGATGCAGATGAAAAGCAGCTGAGAAGACTCTAGTGAGGGATAGGAAACGATGGAAACTGGGTGGGTAGTGTATGGAGGAGGATGATCAGGAGCAGATCTTGGTGATAGTGGTGGATGTTGAAGGTTGTGTTTATAGATAGCGTCATGGACAACAGTGATTGTGTCTGCTGGCAGCAGAAGTCCCTGCAGATAATCAGTGGTCTTATTCCTGGGTTCAGTCTTATTCCTGAGGAAGTCTGAGTCATGCTCCAGCAGGACTCATGACTGAAAAGCTGTGAAGATATCATAGAACAAAAGGAGGCATCATATTTTGGGGTCATGGGACATTCTGGAGAAACCAAGGGAACAATATAAGGAAGTTCTTAGGGGCTTGATCTTTACTGTTCTGCATTCACTTATTCACATTGATCTGGTAGTCATTCAAGCTGTTTGCCTTGGCGTTATGGAGAAGGTGGTACTAAGAGAAAACTAGAGAAGAGTGGACAACAGAGGGTTTTATTTCTTTTCCTTATGATTGATCTTTGTCACTTGTTTAGTAGTCAAAATTATAGGAGTTTTTTATCAATAAGACTATCTTGAATATTTATATACTCTCTCCGGTTGGCTTAACTTCATTCATCTGTCTAGTTGCTCAAAAAATTGTGAATTCATGTTTTGCTTTAAGACTTGAGCTGTTGAAGTAAATCCTATTTCAGTAACTTTAGATGGCAAGTATAAATATACTGAGTACTTTCTGATCATGCAATTAACCCCAAAATCTCAGTAAATAAGCATGCATCAAGATCAAATGCCCTTATAGGGTTAAAGGAAATTCCTCTGGATTCTCATAGTACTGACCAGTTTCAAAACTGAATGACCACAAGTGTGTGATTCCTACCCTGTCCTCTTTAACTGTTTTGGTTTCTAATCCAGCTTTGTTTCATTCAAATTTTATTAGGAGCATTCATATGCTGCTTACTAACTTCTGTTGGTTTGTTTTATTTTTCTGCCATTTCCTAAATCACTTGTTCCTTATGAGATCACTGTCTACACCAGCGATATCTTTGGAGCTGGAACAGATAGAAATGTCTTTGTTGTTCTCTAGGGAAGTGATGGGATCTGCACCCAGCAGAGATCCTTGTGCCTCAACAAATTGCAGGGAGAAATTTGTACACCACTATAAGGTAGGTAACTCAACAGTGTGATATTTGCCTCCAGACTAATCCCAAAATTACCCCTAGGCCAGAAATGGGTCACATTGTCAGGGGAAACGGACCTGGGCAATAATGGCAAATTGATTTCTCAGAACTCCCAAGAAAAGGGAGGTATCGATACTTATTGGTATTAACAGACACTTTTTCTAGTTGGCCAGAGGCTTTCCCAACAAGGACAGCAAAAGCTCGGGAAGTCACCAGAGTACTAGCACAAGAACGTCATTCACTGCCATCAAAATTAAAGAAGAAAATGCTTGGATCCATCACAGCAGGTTGAAGTGAGCTCCTAAACAACGATGCGAGTCAGTGAGGACCGGACCGTTAAGACTCCAACTCAAAAGAAGGGACTTCTAATTATGATGATCACGCTATGGATTTGTCTATTAGGAGTGGTTAAGATATGGGACAGTAATAAGTTTTTACAGCTACATAGTAAGATTGCAACTGCTTTAAATCTATCTGATTGTTGGATATGTTCACATTTGCCTAAAAGCTCAGGGAAGAGCCATCCAGTGGTCGCAATGGTGTTCCCAAATGACTTCCAAATAAACGAGGCCTTTGACAACATGCCAGTTCCAGAGTATACAAGCATACCCGACAAGGACCTAATCAGGGATATAGACCTCAGCCTCGTATGGAACACAACTGAGGGAGTACCTTGCATCCAACGATGGTCCCAAAACCTAACAGAGAACTGTGGAGGGAACAGTACCGATAAGGGTTGTGGGGAGACAAATTTGTTGGAGCATACCCTAATTGTACTAATTTTTGGAAGCATGGTGGTGCTAATATGTGGAACAAGATTCAGACCCGGAAACACAAAGGAAATGCTGCAAATACTACCCCCAAAGGATGGCAAACACCTCAGAGTCGAGGTTGGTATTGGATTTGTGGGCCCCAGTCATTAAAGGTGTTACCTTTGGGGTGGAAGGGTCAATGTGCTGTGGGGACGGTGACCCCTAATATCATGATTATAGATAGTTTAGCAAACCTGATGTCCTCTGACCTGTTAAGAACATTTATCAGGCCAGCCTTTTTTTTATGGGTAGAAGAAAACAATATGAAAATCCTCTTGTAATTAGGGGGCAAGGTTTCTTTAGTTTTCTTAGATTGTGGATGCCCCAGTTTGGGGTCAGTGAGTTGGAAAAAGCTATTGTAAATATTTCAGCCACTATGGAAATTATGAATAATGCTACAGCGGATGCGTTTCTAGCAATCCAAAGGGAAATTTCTTCCTTAAAGAATAGGATAGGACTAGACTTGCTTTTAGCTAAAGAGGGAGGGTTGTGCACGGTCATTAATGAAAAATATTGTACATATGTAAATCAAAATCGAAGAACTGAAATGGACCTTCGTCAAATCTGGGATAAAACTAAAATCCTCCATCAGGTATCTCAAGACGATACATCTTGGGGATTCACTGACTTGACAGAAAAATTTACCTTGTGGCTACCTAACTTGTCATGGTTAAAGCAGCTATTTGTTACCCTAATAATTATTGTGGTCTCGTCAATAACACTTTGCATTTTAATTAGGTGTGCTGTCTGCTGTTGCCGGAACACAGGAGACACAGTGAATGGAAAAAACATCAGTTAATGTAAAAGCATGAATCCAATAAGTATTTTATGAAGGTATTGGAAAAGGAATCATGTTAACCATAGCAAAAGAATTTGCTAACTTTTCAAGTATTATTATAGTATTAGGAATTTTATTTTATGTCTATGGATAGCATTATTGTGTTACCATCCTACTCCCGGTTACCTGTACATATTGAATTGATATTATCGAAAAGGGGACAATTATTTGTGACATGTAATCATGGGAGCATTAGGAATACTGATTTGTTATATGTTGCAAACCTTTATGTGGACATTTAAACATACTGGTGATAGTTACGAGGAGTGGAAAAGGCACCAACCATGGAAAAATCAAAAACTGGAAAATATTTCCAAAGTGAAGTTTCTAGACCGAAACAACACATGCACTTTAGGCTGGAGGGGGAGTGGACAGCAACGGATCAGGGGAACAGACAATGCAGACCACTGAGGCTGATCTTGCTCAAGAAACCACACAGCATGGATAAGGTATCATGTGATAATAATCTTATTTTATTTGGTGTCTGCTTTGTTAATTATTGCATTGGCTGCTTTGGCTAAGCTTCTCTTCTGCTCCCCCCTGCAGTTGTCCATGTAAATGTACGCCTTTGTCTTCCCCCACTTCCTTGAAACAGCAGTATAAATGGTGGTGTTATTATTATTATCATTGTTTGAAAGTTGTTATGCTTTAAAATTGTTATAGTCAAACAGAACAGTAGAAGTTGGATAAGTCTAAAACTGTTTAAAGCATTGTTCAAAGTTAACAGGATTAGAGAATGTTTGTTTGGCTGTAGACAATGCTTCATTGTGTAAAACTGCTTGAACAAGGAGCCTTGAGATAAGAAAGGGAAACAAGCCCTTGAAGACTGATTGAGACCAGCTTTGCAGTTTGGAAGAGCTGAGGAGCAACTGAGTCTGTGCAAGGACCAGAGATTACTCGCGGTGACTTCACCCCCACGACCCTCAAAGACCACCAAGAGGAACTGCGCAAGTGCAGCTGAGAGGAGTTCATGGAGATGACCTCTTGGAACTTATTTTAATTCGAAGCGGGGAAAGATTATGTATATGTATAGGTGTATTGGGAAATCTCAATATGTAACACTTTGCTGTATATAACCAAGGCAAGTTGTCGTGTTTGGCATGCACGTTTGTGGTGGAGCAATCCCCTGTGTGCCCAGCTCTGAATAAACATGCCTCCTTTATAACCTTACGGGTTGCAAAGTCGTTTCTCCGCATGTCATACTGATTTGATATTTTGACTGTGACCAAAATACTTATTTGTTACTTTGGCCGTGTCCAAAACAAATACTGATTTGATATTTCGGCCGTGCCCAAACTATTGATTTGATGTTTTGGCCATGTTCAAAATGAATACTGCTTTGTTGTTTTAGCTGTACCCAAAATAAACACTGTTTGAATTTACCCTGGGAGATTTGTCGGTCTTCAATTCGCCGTAAAGACATCAAAGGACCCTTCCCTATCTGACTGAGCAGGTCTGGGCGATGGACCTTGGGTGGGAGCGGGCCCTGACAGTTTGACACCATTTTGTACAAGCCATGCTCCAAATCGCCTTACGAGTTAAACATTGCAAGCCTGGGGTTAAAGAGCAGCACTTCAGGGAGCAGCAGGGAGGAGGAGAAAAGGTGTTTTATTGACAGCAGAAGGTTTGGACTGTGTGAATTCAAAGGCTGGTTCTGCTGAAGACTCAAGACGCTTGATCACATAAACCTTGGAGGGGTTCAGCTCCTGCAGATTAACTTGTCTGGAATCTGTGCACTGTGGTACAATGACCTGGTTATTTTAGGTTAGCAGAGACTGGAGTGTGTCTCTGATCTTAGCTGCACAACCTATTCCTCCCCAGTGACCGTGTCAGAGAGTACAGGATTCAGCAGCTCAAGGCAGTACAGTGCAATAGTACACATTGATAACAAAATTCAATATTGCTACAGTGATAGCTATTCCCTTCTTTTACTATATACTAATATTTTAGCATTTAAATATTAAAAATAGTGAAGAAAGGACCCTATATTGGTTTTAAAAATAATTACATGAGAGTAATTAAGGTGTACAGTATACGTATGTATGTTGTACATGAAAGTAATGTACACAGGGTATTGGAAACAGCAGAAAATCCCTGTGCTACTTAGAGAAATTATAAAGTTGTCAATAAGGAAAAGGTCATTTTTTTCTTCCTTTATTTAGTTACTGTGAGATTAAAAGCAACTTTTTTTTTTCTGTTCAGACTTGTGGTCTCTGCAACTTGCATAATGGCTCATGCCTCTTTCTTTATGGAGACATAGCCTGGGGTGCCCAGCACACAGAAAACTGCCTGCATCTTACCATCATGGAGGCCTTACCTACTAAATCGTGTGGGATTGACTTTTTTTACCAAGTGGAAAACTCATGTTCTTCTGTTTTTGTTTGTTTGATGAAAGAAATAATATTTGTTTCCACCAAAGTCAAAACAAAAGATCAAAAAGTAAATCACTATTTTTTTCATCTTAGTGCACATATGGGAATTGCCTGGTAATCAGCTTGAAACACAGAATTATAGGGTAAAATCTTGAAGTGTTGACTCAGAAAAAAGCCCCTATTGACTTCAAAGGGAATGCTGCCTGAATAAGGATTGAAGAGGAATTGCAGATTCTCAGTAAAACATGGCTTCAGTAGGAACAGTGGAGTGCAGATTAGGAATTTGTAAAATCAAAAACTTGGAAGGGCAGAGATCTGCTGGATCATAGAGATAGTCTCATGAAGTCATTGGGAATACTGTTCTCTGCTACACATTCAGTGCTTCTCCTCAGAATCCTCAGATGTCGTCTTTCTGGAGGAAATATATTTCTATATACTGATTCAGGTCTGCATCTACATACACATGCATACATATATGAGTTGAAAATCCTTGCCTGCATATCAGAGTATTTTCAAAGGGGAAATGCTAATGTGTTCACATTGTTTGGAAGAGATTATATCTGCCATGATTACTTCATGGTTCAAAAACCGTCACATTTCCATGTGAAAGATGGCTTGCAAAGCCTGAAGACACTGGTTAGATTGTCAGAGAACTGGTACCATCTGATATTTTTGCTGAAAACCTCAGGAAGGACAGGACACTCAAGACCCATTAGAAGGTAATATGATCCTAGGAGTAGGTAGGGACCCATTAATCTGATTTTTTTGGGTAAAACATTTGGATGTGTGTTTCGGACAAATGCAGTGCTGATATGACTGTTCAAATTTCTTTCCCTTCCTGTTTTCTGGCCTCTCTTATATCTTAAGCATTTCTATGCAATAATACCATTATTTTCCTGCAGGACATTTATAAACCTGTCACAAATATCCTTTCACACAGACATAGTTTGCATGTCTCCCTGATGCCTAACAAAATTCTTACATCTCATCTTCCAGGCTCTGCAAATATCTTTACTTGTTTGCTCAACTTCCCCTGTCCTGTACACTCTGCCTCATCCTTTCCTATCCTACCACTATGATTTACGCTCCTCTTTCCTCCTGAAATTCTTTTTCCTCCTGCTCTTCAGGTACACATGGACACTCTCTAAAAATTGGCTCTAGGCAGCCACCCTCACGTCATTAAAGTGCCTCTGAGAAGGAGAATAAATTTTTATTCAGCTCTAAGCCCATCTTATAAAGTGTTCACATTCAGTGTTTGGCCCTCCTGATAGCTGAAGTAACTGAACAAGAACTGAATCTTCCTCCTAAATTCATTGCTTCTCTGTATGCCCAGTTGTTCTTAACTCTTTTTCCTCTAGAACTTCCTTTTCCTGTCCCGAGCTCCTTCTGCTCTTGAGAGAAGTCATGAAACTTCCTACATCCTGAGCAGAGCAAATTGAATTCAGCTGACATTTGCATTCTTGGTTCTTACATCTGGCAACAAGATGATTCAACAGGCAAAATTATTTCTCTCCGTTTCTTTTCTCTCAAATTCTGTTTTGCATTTACAGTACTCCATTGTCAGGGTGGAATTTATACGGATAGTGTTTTCCACTGCCAAGAGAAAAGGTGCCTTGCTCTAAGAAAGGCTGGAGCCTTTGCATTGTGTCCTTGGAAGACAGAGGTGTTCTGTTTCCTCCTGTTAGGAACTACATGGGAGCTCATGGCAGATGTTTTTCCCACAGAGACAAAGACAGTTCTAATATCAATTAGTAAGTGTCATGAATGCTAGATGCCTGCATGACATTTCCTTAACTTACTAAATTCTGTTGCTTTACCTTGCATTAGTTACCATGTGTTAACTAACCCAGGTGACTCATTTTTTTTCTTTCTAAAGGCAAAGCCTTAAAGCAAATTTTACAGTCTATAGGATAGGATCTTTGGCTAAGCAAAGGCTTCTTTTGGCTGGGAGTTAGGGCTAAGTTTGGAAACTTCTGCTTCAGATATAAAATATCTGGGGCAGGAATTATAACTTCTTCATGTCTATGAATCCTCATACATCTTGAGAAGTGACACAGTGTAAATGATAGAAATGGAAAATCAACTTGTGGTATTCTGAGGATCATCTTTTATAGAGTAGACTGCATTTCAGTCCTGAAAGTCTCTAGAACTGGCAAGCAAAATCCAAAGAGGGATGAATTGACTATTAGGGACATGGTTTAGTGGTGGACTTTGCTGCGTTAGGCTTACTGTTGGACTCAATGATCTTAAAGGTCTTTTCCAACCTAAACAATTCCGTGATTTTTGTGACCGTTTCCTTCATTACTAAAGTAGTAGTTGTCTCTCTCGGAAGCCACCAAGGCGAAGGGCTCTGAAGCAGAGAAATCGTGCCAGGGGACTCTTCTTAAAATGGCAAAACCACGGGGAGAGAAAGCGTTCCCCCGCCCGTGCTCCTGACAAATGAGCTGCAGCTCTGACTCAGCATGGACAGGGACAGGAGTGATGATGGCCTATTCTGCTTTGTCTTCCATGAAAAATTTCTCAAAGACATGGAGCAGGATCATCATCTGAGACCATTCATCAGGCTAGGTAAAATGCCAAGTTTTCTGGTTTGCCTCTTCACATTATGTCCTATAGAGTTACAGATTCATATTTTGTAGGGTTAAAGCCTGGGAAGTAACACAGAGAATAACACAGAATTTGATAATGAGCTGAGAATTGGCTAACCTTAAAGTAGTGGAAAGTACCAAGCAGTTTATCAAGAGGGATTAGGTAAAGAAAAACGGAATTTGTGCTACCAATTAAGAAACAGCTCAAGGCACGTGTACAAGTGTTTTGACCCAATCTCCGATTTTAAATTGGTGCGTGGACAATGACTTTGTAAAAAGATTGTTATAAATGAGCAATTTGTGTTACAAATAAATGATTCAATTTCAGACTTAATTTTGAACCTGCATTGGGGTGTGTGCCTTATCCAATGCAAATGGTGTCCAAAATAGGGACCTGACTGAGACCTAAGCGATTGGGACCAGAGATGGGAAGGAACCTTGGGCTAATCAAAATCGTGGGGAGAGAGCAAGTGGCAGCGGTGCCCAGTTGTGAAATCTAACCAGCAGGAGAGAGCTGAAGAATCTAGGCAACACCTTACCTGCAGGCCAGGTGAGCTACACAACTGGGAACTATGGGAAATAGTGTGACAGCTGAGGAATGATCAGTAGTAAATATTTTAAAAGGATCCTTTCAAAACGGGGAGTTAAATATTATGAAACGCAACTGAAATTAATGTTAGTGTGCATATGGCGAAATCAGGAATACGTAGATGTAGTGAACATTTTTGACATAGGAACTTGGGAGGACTTGAAAGAAAAACTTTGGGATGCTACCACGCGGGGAGAAAGCCCAGCAGCTTGTTTATAAACAACATGGAGAATAATCGTAGAGTCACTGTGGGAACATAAAACAGAAAAAAAAGTTGCGACAGAAGCAGCTACAGCTCTGGAGGGTTCAGCAGAATGCGTAACAAGCCAGGCGATACCGACTGCCCCACCTTTGGAGGGCTGGGAGTGTAATGAGCCCGAACACCAGCCACAGCCTCCCGTGTCTGAACACCAGCTGCAACCTATCTTACAAACGGAGGAGGAGAGCATCTCTGACTCTGAAAACCTTGAGACAATTGACATTTATAATTCCACAGAAAGCTCATGGCTCAAATAACTGAAAAATGAACACTTATTTTTGTTATTTACAAGCTTGCTGTTTCTAGTAAGCACTCATCATGATTTTTATGCCATGTATATACAATCGCATACACAATTGCCTGGGTTTTGGGTGGAAGGTAAGAGGCGAGGAGATAATTTAACAATGTCTGCCTGGGTACCTCCGGTTCCTGATGTTATGCAGCAAGCAGTTATGTCCCATGCTTTTTTTCACCAGTCAACCAGAGCCCTGAGGAGGCAATTCCAAATTTCGTGGTCTCAAGTTCGCCAAATTGTTCAGTCTTGTTCTGATTGTCAACCTTTTGCAAATACTTTACCCAGGGGAGTAAACCCTCGTGGTTTATCTGCCTTACAGCTATGACAAATGGATGTGACTCACATTCCTGAATTTGGGAGACAGAAATAAGTATATGTTACAGTAGATACATTTTCTCATGCCATTTGGGCAACGACTTTAACTGGGGAATTGGCAAAGGACACATCCATTAGGATTGTTTGCTGTTCTCGGTTTTCCTAAACAAGTCCTAAACCAGATAATGGCCAGGCTTACATCAGCCGAACCGTGCAGTCCTTTGCTCAGTGGGGTTTGCAATATGTTTTTGGCATTGCGAACTCCCGCCAAGGTCAAGTTATTATTGAATGAACACATGCAACCCTAAAGAGTATGCTAGAAAAACAAAAGGGGGAATGTTGAGTGAACCCCCGCAACAGCGATTATATAAAGCAGTATATACCCTGAACTATTTGAACTTTTTTGAGACAGCAACCGAACCTGCCATGGTACCGCATTTTTGTTCTTTGTTGTCATCCGAGATGATATCACAGGGATAAGCTGTGGGTATGGGTCAAGTCATTATTATCACAAAAATGGGAAAGACCTTTTTAGTTAATAACCTGGGGGAGAGGTTATGCTTGCGTCATTACAGATCAAGGTACCCAGTAGATTCTTGCCCTCAATGTTCGACCCTACCTTGAGAGCAACACAGACAAAAGAATATCAGAAGATGATACTACAACTCCACAAACTCCACAACTTGATGATGCTGATCTATGGCACCCTGGTGAACTGGCCGACAACGACGTCATGGATGTAGATAGTTGAAAGAAAAAATGTGTGACTTACCTTGACTATACCATTGTCAGAATTTATTCAGTGACAGGATTTGTGAATGATTCAAGGTTGATTAAACAACTTGTTAGCTAACTGGTCAGTAGGTTTAGATTCTGTTAGACATGCTACACCGCACTGCTATTCATTTTTGTTGTTAAGCACAAGGTCACAGGTGTGCGGAATAAGGGAATGTGTTGTATGGATTTATCTGATCACTTACTAACGATTCATCAAGAAAAAATAAATTCACCCTGATCCATGAGGATTGGGGAATTGGGGTTTAGACAAGTAGCTAATTAGTGGTTGGTTAAAGGATTTGAGAAAAAAAATTGATGGGTAATTAGTGATTGATTGTGAAGAACTTCTTTTTAGAAAATGGACACATTGCTGCAATACGACCATGATCAGCCCTTGGGAGGGAACACAGAGGCCTTGACAGCGTTTGATAATGAGCTGGGAACTGGCCAACCATGAGGCAGTGGAAAGTCCCGAGCAGTTTATCAGAAGAAAGTTGAACAAAAGAATTGCTGAGTTCAGTGAAATCTGGAACTGTGTTACCCAGTAACAGGACCTGAGGGGTGGGCAAGTGGACAGTGAAGAATGACCAATGGTGTTAAAAGTTTAGCTGTAGACAGCTTGTGCCTCGCTTGCTTGAACCAATCAAGTTGTAAATAGGAGTGTGTGATTTTTCTAACAAGATATAAAACCAGACATTTTTAGACAATAAAGGTCTCCATTTTGAAATACCTCTTGAAGTCCATCTCCATTTTGTAAATAGTTTTTGGAGTCCGTGCCCAGGTTTCCTAACACGTATGCAAAAGTACTGAAACAGCATCATTATTGGGCAGTTTAGTGTCTCAATAAAGCGGCTATTTGTACCGTTAGCATTCTGCTAATTTTCCTTTGGTAGATACTTTTTCAGGTGTAATGTGAAAATCCCTCTGTGTTACAAAAGACAGGACTATAAAGTCTTTGAGTGCGCCAAAGCTACCGAGAGCTCTGCCAGTGAAGCCTGGAGCTTGGTGCCAGTCAAATAAGAGACCATCCTGGTCACAGGCTTTGAAGAGCACAGGGACCAGCACCAACATGCTCATCATCATCTTTGGGTTGAACGGGAACTCGGAAAGCGAGCGTTGAAGCAGAAGTTCAGGAACCTCTTTGAGCGGGGTTGGCTCTTTGAGCCAACAGGTTTTTACCTGAAAATGCTGGATATTGGGAAGCTAAAAAAAAGTTTGAATTGAGCGCGATAACAGCAGTCTAGTGCCAGGCTGGCTGGTTGTCACAGTTAAGCTCTGACCCAGTCAATTTCAGCAGCTAAAACCGAACAGCTAAGTCTTGTCTAAGTAATTTGATTGTCTGAAAAACATGCAGACAATGAGGTTAGTTACTTTGACAAGATTTAGCTGAAGTTAGAAAACTGATTCTACTTTAGCTCAAACCAGGACACTGATGGAGTAAGTGGAGATCACCAACTCGGTAAACGGGGTGACCACCATATTTCCCTACATGAAGTGGCTGGATGAAAATCAGGTCAATGGTTTAATTTGGAGGGAGCTTTTTCCTAGGTACTGAGAGGGCAGGACAGTAGGAGGGTTTCAGTCCCTTCTACACACACATTTTTCTCGTTATACTCTTTTATATTGCATTTAACTTTTTATAATGCTGCCTTTTATACTGATAGATTTTTAGTAGCAAGATGTGCTTCCTGGGTTAACATTTTGTAAAAGTAATACTGTTTTTTCTAAAGCACATATAAAACTGTGAATTAAATAAATACATTTCTTGCTTGTTTATGATTAAAAGCCACAACCAGCAGATTCATAAACTATCCTTTTACAGCTTTGATGCTGTCTTCTACTTTCAGCATCTTTCCTTGCCAAGACTGGGAAGCCCACTGGCCTCCACCACTGATGGGCTCCCCTTTTAAATAAGTAAATAGGATAACGGAATTGAGTCAATATAGTTCTGAAAACTGAGCTTGTAGATCCCAATTTTTCCTACTTCTGACAACTGTGAATACTGCATGTCCATACACACATATGCATACCTCCAGAAGGAACTGCATCGAAAGCAGTGGGTACAGCAGGGCTTTCTTCAGGGAGGGTTGGGAAGGACCCATTATACACCCGGCCAGGTCCCAAGTGGTGGGTTATGGGTGGCATTTTCCACCCATGGGCCTTCCCCCATGCCAGACCCAGCTTCTGGGCTGTATTCATCCAAGTCTGCCCAGAACTGAGATCTACAGCTATCGCAGCTGGAGCAAGAGACCTACCAGATAATCAATTCCACTGCAAGGAAGCTGTGCTAATGTGCTAAAATAAGAGGAGAAATGGGGCTGAATACCCTCTTCCCCCAGCCATAGACTGAGTACAAGGCTTTAAAAGCAAGATGCAACAAACACAGGGACAGCACACTTTTCATCAGAAAGGAATGCAGCAAGGACCTACTGACCTGTGAAGTGGGGGATAGGACATTTGGAGACAAGCATAGCCAACCACTGCTATCAGCAATAGTCAGCAAGAGTCAGCAAGAAGCATTGTACAATGTCCCAATTATTTTCCAAAAAGATGAATTGCAGCTGCTGCTCTGACAATCCAGCCCTACAGCTGACCTGTAATAATTATTATAATACTAAAACACACCTCTACACCTAAGGCTACCTGCCTCTTCCCCATCTCTGAGGCAAACCACTCCTATAAGCCCTCCTATTCCACCAATCAGCAGGGTTTGGCATAATGGCTTCAGTCACACAAGGTCGACCAAAACCTCTGCTACAAAGGTGCAAGTTACTATAAAGATGTAAAGAAAGGGGAAAGTTGTGGGGTGGGAAAATGTTATTGAAACTTTTGGGGTCAGCTGGCAGGCTGAACTCCATCCCCTCCCCCCCAAAACTGGAACACCATTGGGGTAAGGCCTTTGTGTTTTGCATGTGATGTATATATCTATCTTAACATCAAGATAGTGTTATAAAGTATATCTCTATGCTTTGAGCTTAACTACATACTTCTTACCTGCATATCATTCCTTTCTATGCTCGGATGCTTGACTTTCAATGTATTTTTGCAAACAGTATCTTATTCCCAGACACCACCGAACCCTTATTTAGTCATGAGTTGTTATAATCTTAATCAAATTGACTTGTTTATACATGTACAAATCTCAGGAATCTTGCTAACTGTTGAAAGGGATTTAAAGGGTGTTTTTGATTTGAACTTAGCAAGCTCAAGTTATTTCTGTTCTTTGTGAAATCGTCAGATAAAAAGGGGGTTTAGGCCCAAGTGAAGAGCAAGCTGGACAAGACTGATTGCCTTGCGTGATTACTCAGTGTTTGCTGTGGTAGGTTGTCAAAGAGAAAGGGTTGAGTATATTGCTAAACTCTCTCTCTGTCTCCCTTTCTGAAGTCCCTTAAGTTTTCAAATTTATCTGTTGTGACATTTTTGGTACCAAGAGTGGGGTGGCTAAATGGAAAGACTCTTATGAAAATACCAATATGTTCCTCTTAAAAACATGGGAAGGAGTCAGGCTCAAGTGTACTGGAAAGACTAAGAGATAGTGGCTGAGCCCGGTGCAGACTGAACTGAAATATGATATGGGCAAAGGAATGAGAGGCTGAGGCATTAAGAGCTGTTAGCATCAGCCATAAAAGAGGAAAAAAAAACAACTGCAAGAAGCAAAAAAAAAAAAAAGTAATCTGTTACTTAGCCAAATGCCTTCTTTAGTTTTGGCCAAAACAAATACAGATGAAAATATGGGATGGAGACATGTGGTGCGGCAGATGAATTCACGGACTCCAATGCAGGTGCAAAATGGAGACATTTATTTTAACACAAATCAATCTTTTATAACAGTCTTTTTGCAAAGTCATTGTACTCACACTAATTTCACCTATGATTGGGTTAAAGCACTTGTGCACTGCCTTAAGCTGTTTCTTGATTGGTAGCATAAATTCTGTTTTCCTTTACCTAATCCCTCATTATCACCTACTTGATAAATGCCAGGGACTTTCCAGTACTTTCAAGGTTAGCCAATTCTCAGCTCATTATCAAACCCTGTCAAGGCCTCTGTGCTATCACCAAGGGTTAACCCTACAATGTGGTACTATAATGATAACAGTTATTTGGTGGAAGCTTTTTACTTTCTCTCAGAATTTGATTTCCCCACAACATGTGTGTCCTCAGCCCCGTTATGAGATTTTATTGCCTCATTAACACGGGTGCTCCAATGTTGGTAACATGGACTTGTAAAAGAATGCCCCACAGTAAAACTCACTCTGGCTCCCCGGAGGCAACCCCCTCCTGGGGAAGAGCAAGGAGGAGGGCATTCTAGCATCCTTTATCAGATCAGCGACACGTGTGCCCAGGGAAAAACATAGTGCTACTTTGTCACCTTTAAATTATGCACTCAACGGCCCTCGGGGAGAAAGAAACAAAACTCTGTCTAAACCGTGGTTAATTATCATTGAAAATATGGGACTGAGAGAATGGATTTGCATTTAACTTTTAATGAGTTACAGAAAGGGCCCACGGACCAATTTGGGCCACAAGATAAGAGCCAACTTGCCTGAAGCATCATTGAATTAGCTGTTGCACAGACAGCATGTGAAGAATGTTTCGGGTTTGGGAACTGGTAAAGCTGTAATTGGGCAGGTTCCTTTATTCTGTGTCCTTCCCACCCCCTTGGAGACATCTAGTCCAGGCTGTAATAAACATATTTTGTGACAGAACTAGGTTTTAACTCAGATGGGACCCTAGGACATGTCTCTGAATCCTTCCCATTCAAATGTCCACATTTCAGACAGAAGGGTGAATTCACCTGGGACCTTTGGAGTGGAAGGCTGCAGAGAGCAAGATTTTAAAATATCCAGTATAAAAAGGGGATGCCCTTAGCTGGGGTATTGAAAAAAGTTACAAAGAGCGCAGTTAAATTATGTCAAGAAGTTTGTCTAATTCTGACAAAAAGATAATGGCCACCACAAAAAGTTTTAATTTTGAGAAGTTTTGGAATAATTGGACATATGACCACTGCAAAGAAGATGGTCAAAATCAAATATAAAAGTCTCTAAGAAAAGGCTACAGCCACTTGGAGTAAATTAACCCTCTCTGTTATCTTCCTGGAATACAGCCGGTGGTGTGTGTCTGTTTGTAATGTCCCCCCCTCCTCCCTGCCTTTGCAAACTGCAAGCTTTTTCCCTTTTCATGAGGGAGTTGATTTAGCAACACTCTGCATGCCAGTGCCCCCTTTACCAGATCAGCAACAGCTGTGCTCTGGGCAGAGAAAATAGTGAATGGAATTTTTAACAAATACTGGGACAAGTTTATAAACTCTGTTTTTTTTTGTCTGTATCCATATGCCATCCTATGGACATTATTTGAACATTGTTTTTATATATGTGTTTTGATTTGAATCGTGAGGAGTTAATGGAAGACACAACCAATTGATTGTGAATACACTTGGTGAAGCCCAAAACAGTATTTCTTTAGTTTTTAGCTTCATCCAGGCTCAGCTGTGAATACAATCTACAGTAGCAGAAATTATAAAAGAAGGCATTTTACCCACTGAAATTCCAAAGGTCTGGGATAATGCAATTGAATTTGAACAGAAATCCAAATATTGGTGCTATTTGTAAATTTTATCTTTGACCCCATTGCTAGTACAGCCACAGAATTGGGGTTGACCATATGCAATGCTTCTGTATACATGATATACCCAATCATTGCATTAGGGATAAATCATAATGGAACCATCCTCTGGCCTTTAGAGCATAGAGCATGGACCCAAAAGGAGAGTGATAAATAGCAAACTATCAATGTGAGTGTGTGCACTGTGTGAGAACAAAGATTAATCTGTGAAAGGAATACCATCAAGGCCCAAGACACTTGTCTTGACAACAAACAACACCTTTGCCATTTTTGAGATATATTGGCAATTCCTGTGCTTGTCTGGGAACTCTTTGTGATATTATTGTAGACACCACAAGTCATTCAAATATTTGTGTTTGTAGTTTTGTTTAAATTACAGGGCGTGGTTTCACATGTTCAGCGCCTGTCATACTTTACCAATTCCTGCACTACCTGCACCTACTGGAATGAACCTTGCTCCGGTGAAGATGGACCACAGACTCTAATACACTGTGTCCTGGAACAAGTGAAGAAGGATGCAACGCGTAGTTGGTGGGACACCCTCTTCAAATGGTCACCTGCTGCCAAGGACATCTTCATCAGAGCATTCCACATCATTATTGTTATTTTGATATTAACTTTGATCTGTTTTGTCTTGTTAGCAGTATTGGATAACGATAAAGAAATTAACTTATGTACTACCAATGCTTAGCGCACATAACACACTCGATGTCCCATGGAAGGTAGTTGTCCCCAAACCTATTTAGGTTTGAGTCACTGTATCAGGGGGTGGTTTATGTGGGAATAAAACTAAATGTGGGGAGAAATAGCAACCCTAAAGTTTCCATAGGCTGAGTACAAGGCAATTTTTCTTTAAAAGCAAAGTTAATAGAGATGCAACATGCACAGGTGTGGCACACTTCTCATCAGGAAGGAGTGCAACAAGGACATCTTGCCCTGTGAAGTGGGGGATAGGATATTTGGAGATGGATGTAGCCAGCTCCTGCTATCAGCAAAGAGCATTGTAACCAAGGATAACTGCACAATTCCTTTCCAAAAAGACTAATTGTAGCTGCTGCTTTGGCAATCCTGCCCTCTAGTCGACCTGTGCTCATTATAATACCATTATAATACTAAAATACACCTCCACCTTGAAGGCTGCCTGCCAACTCTCTGCCTCTGAGGCAAACCACTCCCATAACCACTCCTACTAGGCATGTACAGTCAAGTCTTGGCATGTGAAGGAAGTATTTTTCCTACACCAATCGGGAGAAGCTAACATAATGACCTTAGCAACTCAAGCTCTGCCCTAAAGCTGTAAGTTATTCTAAAATTGAAAAGAAATTGGAAAGTTTTTTAGATTTTGGGAAAGACTTCATTGAAACTTTTTTGGATCAGCTGACAGGTTATACCACCCCCCCAGTTGGAGTGACATAAGGCAAGAGTGGAGTTTTTCCAAGGACTGGCTATGCATTAAGCTGCTAAAACCAGTATGTTTTTTGCTAAGTGGAGAGCTGAGGAGGAGAAAAGCTAGGGCTTTGCCGTTTTTCAGGTCACAGGCAATCTCTGCCTGCTGGGACAGAGCTCCCTAAAGCTATTGGGAAGATGCACAGCTCTTGCATCCCTTGCCACTCTCTACCCTTGTTTTTTGTTCTTTGTTTCTTAATTGGTGTAGTTTTATTGCACATGCCTTCAGCCAAAACCATTAATGTAGGTGAGAAGCAAGAACAAAGGACAAGGATGGTGATACCCAGCAAGAGTCTTCAAAACCAGGCTATCTCATCGTCTCTGTGGTTCTCATCATTTTAGGAGCCCAAAAATGTGCTGCCTTTATGAAAGCACTTGGGTGCTGCCAGTGGAAACAAGTATAACCAAGGAGTCCTTTGCAGTGTTGGATGCTAAGAGGTACTGGTTGTCTCTTGCTGCAGGACACAGAGAATTGTTTTAAGATCTCTATGAAATTGTTGTGAAACATATTTAATAGCATCATATACCTACATCAACCTTACGTGCATGAAAGCAGAACAACTGAGGGCTGTGAAGTACCCATCTTATAATCTCCCAGCCCCATTGTTATACATAGAGGCCTATTTTGACATTTAAAAAAAAAGCGCAATTTAAAAAAAAGGCAAAAAATTGATCTTGACTGATGGAGTTGTACAGCTCTGAACTCCAACTTGTGGGCCAGCTGAGGATTTAGATACTACAAAACACAAATAAGGGCTAAATTTCAGTTTCACAGTATCACAAGGTTGAAAAGGACCTCTGAGATCATCAAGTCCAACCTATAACCCAACACTAACACCAACCCATCATCTAAACCATGGCACTCAGTGCCTCATCCAGTCTCCCCTTAAACACCTCCAGGGTCGGCGACTCCACCACCTCCCTGGGCAGCCCATTCCAATGGCCAATCACCCTTTCAGTGAAGAACTTTTTCCTAACATCAAGTCTAAACTTTCCCTGACATAGCTTGAGTCCATGCCCTCTAGTTCTGTCACTGGTCACCTGAGAGAAGAGACCAACCCCTGCCTGACTACAACCTCCTTTTAGGTAGTTGTAGAGAGCAATAAGGTCTCCCCTGAGCCTCCTCTTCTTCAAACTAAACAGCCTCAGCTCCCTCAGTCGCTCCTCATAGGGCTTGTGCTCCAGCCCCTTCACCATCTTCGTTTCCCTCCTCTGGACACACTCCAGCATCCTGACATCTTTCCCAAACTGAGGGGCCCAGAACTGTACACAATATTCAAGATGAGGCCTGACCAGTGCCGAGCACAGGGGGACGATAACTTCCCTGGTCCTCCTCGCCACACTATTCCTGATGCAGGCCAGAATGCCATTGGCCTTCTTGGCCACCTGGGCACACTGCTGGCTCATGTTGAGCTTCCTGTCAACCAGCACTCCCAGGTCCCTTTCTGCCTGACTACTCTCCAACCACTCTGTCCCCAGTCTATAGCTCTGCATGGGATTGTTGTGTCCAAAATGAAGTACCCGACATTTGGACTTATTAAACATCATCCCATTAGAATCGGCCCAGCTCTCCAATCTGTCCAGGTCCCTCTGTAGGGTCATCCTACCGTCTAACAGATCACCCCTTCCTCCAAGCTTGGTATCATCTGCAAACTTGCTGATGATGGACTCAATCCCCTCATCCAGATCATCAATAAAGATATTAAACAGGACTGGACCCAACACCGATCCCTGGGGGACACCACTGGTGACCGGACGCCAACTGGATGAAACACCATTCACCACCACTCTCTGGGCTGGGCCATCCAACCAATTCCTAACGCAACACAGAGTGCTCCCGTCTAAGCCACGGGCTGCCAGCTTCCCTAGGAGTCTACTGTGGGAGACAGTGTCAAAGGCCTTGCTGAAGTCCAGGTATACCACATCCACAGCCTTCCTCTCATCCACCAGGCGAGTCACATGGTCATAAAAGGAGATCAGGTTGGTCAGGCAGAATCTACCCCTCCTAAACCCATGCTGGCTGGGCCTGATCTCTTGGCCGTTCTGCAGGTGCCGCATGATTGCACCCAGGATTATCTGCTCCGTGATTTTACCTGGGACCGAGGTCAGGCTGACAGGTCTGTAATTACCTGGATCATCCTTACGGCCCTTCTTGTGGATGGGCATCACATTGGCCAACTTCCAGTCTTCCGGGACCTCTCCAGTGAGCCAGGACTGCTGAAAGATGATGGAGAGCGGCTTAGCAAGGTCATCCGCCAGCTCTCTCAGCACCCTAGGGTGGATCCCATCCGGCCCCATAGACTTATGAGGGTCCAAGTGGCTCAGCAGGTCTCTAACTTCCTCCTCATGGATTGCAGGAGGGCCATATTTCACCCTGCCCCCATCAACCACTTCAGAGGGCCAACTGTCAAGCGAGCTGACATCCTTACTGTTGAAAACTGAGGCAAAGAAGGCATTAAGTACCTCAGCCTTCTCTGCATCTTTGGTTACTATATTTCCCTCCACATCCAACAAGGAGTGGAGGTCGCTGCCTCCCTTCTTTCTACCATTGATATATTTATAAAAGCTCTTCTTATTATCCTTAACAGAAGTGGCCAATTTCAGCTCCAGCTGGGCTTTTGCTTCCCTGATTTTTTTTCTACACAACTTCACAACATCTTTGAACATGACCTGGCTTATGTCCCCTTCTTTCCAACGATGATACATCCTCTTTTTTTTACTTAGATCCTTCAGAAGCTCCCTACTCATCCAGGCCGGCCGTCTGCCCCTGCGTCTCTTCTTACAACACATGGGGACAGCCTGCTCCTGCACCTTCAAGATTTCATTCTTGAAGTGCATCCAGCCTTCCTGAACCCCCTTGCCACTAAAAACTATTTCGCAGGATACTTTCCTGACTAGTTCTTTAAATAATACAAAATCTGCCCGCCGAAAGTCCAGCATCGATGTCCTGTTCCTGCCTTTTTTTGTTACATTGTTTACAGAAAACTCAATTATCTCATGATCACTACACCCCAGACAGCCTCTGACCACAACATCACCCACTAGCCCTTCTTTGTACGTAAACAGCAGGTCAAGGAGAGCCTCACCCCTGGTAGGCTTCCTCACCAGCTGTGACAGAAAGCAGTCCTCAATACACTCTAGGAACCTCCTGGACTGCCTCCTCTCAGCAGTGTTAAGTTCCCAGCAGATATCCGGAAGATTAAAGTCTCCTAAAAGAACAAGGGCAGCCGATCTAGAGGCAGCCTCCAGCTGTTTAAAAAACAGAAGATCCACCTCCTCCCCCTGGTCGGACGGTCTATAACATACTCCAACCAGGAGGTCAGACTTGACTGCCCCTCTGACCCTTACCCATAGGCACTCAATCTGGTCATCACCGATCTCAACTTCAACAGCATCCAGGGTTTCCTTAGTATAGAGGGCTACCCTTCCACCCCTTCTCTCACGCCTGTCTCTCCTGAAGAGCCTGTAGCCTCCCATGGCAGCATTCCAGTTATGAGAGTCATTCCACCACGTTTCTGTGATAGCAACTATGTCATAGCTCTCCCGCTGAACCAGGACTTCCAGCTCCTCCTGTTTATTCCCCATGCTGTGTGCGCTTGTGTACATGCACTTCAGTTGGGTTACTGACAACACCCTTTGAGATGGCTCATCCTCCACAGGAACATCTTTGGTGAGCCTAGTAACTCCCCCTCCCGCTTCATACCTCGTTTAAAACCCTCTCTACAAGCCCTGCCAGCTCCTGGTCTAGAATCCTCTTACCCTTTGTAGTGAGATGAGACCCATCTGGGTCAAGCAGGCCAGGTGCTGTAAAGGTTTCCATGATCATAGAACCCAAAATTCCTTTGTCGGCACCAGCCCCTAAGCCATTTATTAAGTGCGTGGATTCTCTTATTCCTTTCGGTATACATCTCTGCCACCAGAGGAACCGAGCAGAACACCACCTGTGCTCCTGCCCTATCTATTGACCGTCCCAGCTCCTGGAATTCCTTTTTAACTACCCTTGACCCTCTTTTCGCTAGCTCATCACCGCCAGCCTGGACGATCAGAAGCGGGTAATAATCTGATGGTTTAATTAGGTCCGGGAGTCTCTTAGCAATATCCCCTACCCGGGCTTGGGGAAGGCAGCAGACTTCCCTATGAGTTGGATCTGGTCTACATATAGCTCCCTCTGTCCCTTTCAGAAGGGAGTCACCCACTACAACTACCCTCCTTTTCTTTTTTTTTAATCGATGTTCTGACCTGTCTGATGGGCAATGTGAAGTTAATAACCTCCTCAGGTGAGTTCTCTGCAATACTGTCCTCCACCTGAGCGTCAAATTCCAGTACCCCAAACCTGTTCTGTATGGGCAGCTGGAAAGGTGGTATCTGAAAGGGAGGTCTATAACCCCCATGAGCCTGGGCAGCTGCTGTGAGAGTGGATGCTTGCAATGAATGAAGATCTTGGCCTGTGCTGTTATACCTTAATGGGCACAACCCCTCTCCCTCCTCAGCACAGCCACCAGTTACTGCTTGCAGCGCTCCACAGAGCTGTTATTAGATCCTGGTGGTGTGTTTGCTGCAGCAGCTTTGAAACAAAATTGACTGCCATCTCAAGCAACTCTCTCAGCACCATTACCCTTTTAAAAGATATCAGCAAAATCTCAGTGGACAACTGAGATTTCCCCCAGCTGTACCAGCAGGTCATTTTTAACCTGTTTTCTGAATTTGTAAAAGCTTCCTATAATGGGAGTTTCATATTGCCTGAATATGGTGCATCCCTTATGTAACCTTTGCTGGATGATCTGGCAATTCCCCTTGGCTACAGGAACTAAATCTCTACAGTCAGTAGCCTTCTGTCTCCAAGGCTTATTTAGTTTAATCACATAGTCAAAGCTGAAGGACTATGCATGAAATGCATGAGGAGGAACAGCTGAATCAAGAGTGGGTAGGAACAGAGATTGGCACCATTCATTGTGGGGAAAAAAATAGAAGTACAAGAGGACTTATGAAATGAGCTGTGCAGGATGGAAAGTCTGGTGTATGGCCCATTAGATTCTCCAGTGAGTAACAAAAGAATTGAAAGTACCCTCAAATATATCTGTATTTGTTTAGAGGGTTTTTTTCCCTTCCAATAAGTTTCTCTTCCCTTAGTTAATAAACAAAAGAACAAAAAGGAGGAAGATGCTTCTCCACCTTTCTGCATCTCTGCAGGTCCTACAAGCACTGTGGGCAGTGTTTAGAGGAGAAAATGCTCTTTAACACGCAATTTTCACTAGAAAGTGATTTTTATATCTAATCATAAAACCAGTGACAGAAGACATCACGCATGGTGGTGTGCCTGGTGTGGAGAGCCTCATCTCGCCTCTGCCATGGAGCTCGAGCACAAATAGCCTCTGCAAACCAGCTGGGCAGAGTATTTTATACCCCAGCAGAGTCTCTTTTGCACATCAAAGTCCAAAGGCATAAGCAATGAAAGAAAAATTGACTCCGACCCAAAGAAACAAGAAATGAGTGATAAATAAAGACCAAGAGATTGCCCTGCCAGGTGACTTTTGCAGGGCACAGGTTTATAGTTAGCAATGTGTAGAAAATATTTTAGAAGAATCAGGACATTCTGTGATCCTTGAGGCCTATATGCACAACCCTGCCTACTTGCCAAACAACAAAGATACAGTGACCTTGGCATGTTATGAGAAAATGGAATGTTAACTGATAGATAAGAAAGAGAATATGAAACAGGAGGTTTTAGCTGCAAAAGAAGGGGGGCTGCAGGGTATCAGGTAACAGCACATGGACAGAAACTTATAACCAATTAAGATAGGGAATATACCAAATGGACAGCATGTAGTAGCCAATTATATGTACACTTGTAGCGTGTGAACACAGATTGTGAGTATAAATTAATGTGTGGAAGCACAATAAAGAGAGCACTGACTCTACCTCTGTGAGGATACGTCTGTGACTCGAGGGGCTCTCCGATAGCAATGCAGTTTATTAGTTATAAATAAAGCATTTACACAATTTCTAATGTCTTTTAATTTATTCAATGCACTATTGTTTTAATATTAGTAATAAATATTTTTTCTAGGTTTCTTCTGTAAAATATTCTTTTTAGCAAAAATTGCACAGCACAACAGAACAGCAGTAGGAGTACAAAAATGTACTCCTGCAGCAGCCTGGGTCATTACAGGATCCCTTTTGCAGTGTCTTTGTGGGGAGAACAACCAACCCTTGTCCCTGCACGGCTCAAACCCACAGCTCTGGGCTCCAGGGGAGGAGCGTTACAGAGCAGCAAGGGAAAAAAAAAACAGACAGGTTTTAAACCCAGGGTAAGGTAAAGACAACAAAGCAGAGTAGCACCCTGAAGGGACAGAGAGAAAAAAAATAAGATCATTTTGTGCCTTTCTAACCCAAGCCAAAGGCTTTTTTTGCATCCAAAGCCTTTTGGGGGGCACAGCTGCTGGATGAGCACATGCATCAAACCCCACTTCTGTCAATACATGGTCGAGCATCTGTGCTGACCAAGTGCCATTATGGCTTAAAGCTTAAAATATTATCAAGGGTGCTCTAACCATCTTGCGAGACTTGAGCACTTGATATTCAGGAGCCTTTAGGGAAAGAGAAGTGCATTGTGAGAGCAGTGCAGCTGTGGCTGGGGATGCTTGGCCACCGTTGCTGGACTGGAAAGTCAGCTTGGGGCTGACCCCATCCTTGGGGACAGGAGGGCTCTGATGCAGTTACGAGCTCTACAGTGGATTAAAAAAATTCAGATTGAAGTTTCCCCCTCAACAGGGGGAACAAAACAAACTGGAAGGTTTTCAAAAAGAGGGATTCTGATCCATGCATGCTTTATAGCTAGGTTATAGCAAATGCTCATTGCCAGGCACTACAAAGGATGCCGAATCACTCCTGCGGCCATCCCAGTCCTTCTCAGCTAGACCAGGGCTCAACCTTTAAAAATTGCAATGAATCCCTCATTTTGTTGCCTACAGGTTTAGGCTCGATTAATTGTGTCCTTCATCCTCCCCGCAGCATCCAGCTGGGTGCATGTGCAGAGGGTGAAAAGAGCCAGACCAAGCACCGATAGGCACCAAAAACTGAATAGAGCCTGGGCTTCCTTCCTCAGCTTTTGAAGTAATTTGCAGAGTCTTGCACTAAATGCATGCATTGCCCCAAGCACAGCCTCATAGCGGGGTCCCACCAGGTGTTATTGCAGGGTAACACATGCAGCAAGTAACGCATGGCATCACCAGTAATGTTAGGGACAAGGCGGTAGCAAGAATTGACCAAAACATTTTGGTTTTGCACATCTTCAATGTGCAAGGATGGAAATGAAAGGATCACCAGAGTTTGATTATGAGTGCAAATATTATTCATATGTATGTGCTAAACACATTCACTATATTGTAGTTTTCCACTATGTCACAGCATACAGAATCAGTTTTGCATTTTAATGGAATGTGTCCAAGGTAACAGCACCACAGTAATAAAGTTTGTAATCACACACCCAGATATTTTTTTTACAAGTAAGCATTATTCCCCCATCCCATGCTTAATTTTTTTTTACGTACCGATGCATGCAAAGCATTCCATTCCCAGAAAAAATGCAAAAATGAGGTAATAGAAGTAGTAAAAAAAAAGTACTAATTTCTAAACAAATAAATTATAATAAAAATGAAAAACTATAAAAAAATTAAATAAGAACCCACAATATCTACAAGTTAGTCATAAATTATGATTGTTAAATATAAGGCATTTAAACTCAAACTCCTGTAAACTATCAATGTTTTGTTCCTAGAGATTTTTGTTGTTTGTTTAATTTTGTTTTTAGACTCACTCTATTATTGCAACCTACTTGTTCAAATTATTTAAACACAAAGGAACCTGACACAGCGATGCAACTCCAGTCACTGTAAATTCACACACACCTTGGAAGCAGTCACTCACACAAGATGGCGGGAGTTTGATGCTTTTCTTCAACAAGCTTTTTTTGGTTGGGGGGGTTGTTTGTTGTTGTTTTAGAAAAACTGTGCTTGTTTGTTAGGAAAATAGTAATATTTTCACATAGACTTTAAGAAAATGTGCAGTTCAGAAGCACTCCTTCCTTCCCTCCCCACCCAGCCAGGGTCTCAATCACCACGTTACTCCCTCCACTTTGCACACAATTCATGCCTGGACAAACCAGACTGGCTTACAGTGTATTTTACCAGCAAAGCTGGTAAAAAAAAAAAAAAAAGAGAAAAAAGGGTTTGCTTGTGAATGTTGTTTCTCCAGAGGGTTCTCAGGGATTAATTCCTGTTGTTGGCATGATGAGATCTTTATTTCAGGGGGAGCTTGGATCACAACATCTCACTCCTTTGGGGACCACCTCCTAATTCTATTTTGAGCATTAATGCAATTAGGTTTCATTTTAACAACCACTCCATTCTCCATATGGATATAATCTGAAACATGTATACAAACACACGTGGATTGAGGTGCAAGTGTTTTGAGGCAGGGTCACAACCCAGCCCCCCCTGGAAAGCAGCAAATCTCTCTTCCAATCTGCCTTCCCCTCCCATGCCGAAACACTCATGGTGCACTGCGAGCATCAAGTTTTCTCCTGTGCTGTTATCAGAGATGCTTTTGCACAGGAGAGGAGGGCAGCAGCATGCATCTTCCAGCACCTCTCCAGTCTTATTATACCCCAAAGCACAGCTATAGGCACCGACTCCAGTAACCATCATATTGGACCAGTGTTGGCAACAGGCTGCTGGAGCCAGCCAGTCTCACAGCTCACAGGAGAAAGCATCATGGCAATCATGAAGACAGCCCTTCCTTGAATTTCGATATGCCAAGCTACTTCATTAAGATATGGAAAGCAAAGAAACAGCATCTACTCCAATACTGTGCCCCTAGAGAAAGCATCCAGCACCAGCAGATAAGCAGGAAGAAAGCTTTTCCCTATTGCTTCATTCATTTCATTCCCAATTTTTATTTTTTTAAGCTTCTCTACAATTGTGACACACTGTAAACACAAGGAAAGGAAGCACACACAGCTGAGACAAAGAGCATAACACTTCTGACCGTAAGCAGGATTTTGCTTTTTTGCCTATTCCCCTGCAAGAGTGGGAAAGCTTGACCTCTTTATTCCTCCTCTGCAATGTATTAATCAGGCACCAAAATAAGGAATCTATGAAAAAATATTTGGTGCAAATTAGGTAACAGCAACATGTCCATCACAAGAGCAATCAAACAACATTTCTTAAGCTAACATGCTCCAGTTGCCATCCATAGAAATAGCTAAAGGACCCCTAACATGTTTCTACGTATTCGAGAGGTATATATACAATCCTCATGAAATGCAGGATTGACAGGCCAGACTGCCACACAACTAGTTCCTTCATGTTCAACACTAAATCCTCAGCAGCATGGGGTCTCTGAGCTCCAGGAATGTCAGCTCCCTTTCACCAGGCCTGTATCCTGCGTATGTGCAATATCTCCTACCGCTAGGTATTGTACTGCCACTTCCTCCTCCTCCCTATTAACGGGCCTGCAGACTTTTCCTCTCAATCAAAAGGCTCAGAAGGCAAACATTTTGTTGCAATGGTTTATGGCCATATGACCTGGTAAAGAAAATGGTGTGTCCAGCCCATTCTTTCAGCTGTCTGAGTCGAGCTGTGTTTCAGTGTCTACCCTGCAGATTGGGCACTTCTTGGTGGTGGCCAGCCACTGGTCCACGCACACTTGGTGAAAGAGATGTATACAGGGCAATCGCCTGCAAAGAGAGAAGTACCACCCTGTTAGGTTGGAGGATATCCAGGGGACTAAGAAGAGCCAAAAAGCATCAGCTGGAGCTGCTTCAAATGTGGGGAAGAACCAATGTAGTGACACTGGTGCTGTCCAGTTCCTACAGCCTCTCCCAGCAATGCCAGCTCACGTGGGGCAGGAGGTATCGTTCTTGACTAAAAGCCTTTTAGAAAACCACATATTCTCTTGAACTGACTTGTTCCAGTTAATTACCCTGGTTGCTGCTTTTCAACCTTTCAGGAGTATTAGGTTATACACCAAAGCCTCTGGGTTCTTCATCACTTTGGTTCATTAGCAGTCAGGTGGGTCATTACCTCCTATGTGGGTGCCTGGTGAGCCCCAAGGAACATGATTGCTTTTCACCTACATCACCTTTGTCATCTCTTTGCTGACCCTTATGAGCTGGAGGGACTTTGAACCACAAGGACCCAGATCAAGAGGGTTTTTTTATTCTTGATGATTTAAGGCAATTCAAGACTGAGGTGCAGGACCAGGTATTGCAGCTGCACTGCCCACCTTTAGCTTCTTCAGCCATGGTAGCTTAGACCCTTTCAATTCCTTGTCACCAAGCAGAGATTTGACCCAGTCAAGAGCCTGGGGACGTCTATGATGGATAACTGGAGTTTTCATAGAATCATTAAGCTTAGAAAAGACCTCTTAGATCATCAAGTCCAACCATCAGCTCAACATCACCGTGCCTAATAAACCATGTCCCAAAGTGGCATATCTACATGCTTTTTAAACCCCTCCAGGGATGGTGACTCCAACACTTCCCTGGGCATTCTGTACCAATGCTTCACCACTCTTTCAGTAAAGAATTTTTCCTTAACATCCAATCTAAACCTCCCCTGGCACAACTTGAGGCCATTTCCTCTCATCCTGTTACTTGTTACTTGGGAGAAGAGACCAACACCCACTTCACTACAATCTCCCTTCAGGTAGTTGTAGAGAGCAATAAGGTCTCCCCTCAGCAACCTCTTCTCCAGACTAAACAACCCCAGTTCCCTCAGCTGCTCATCATAAGACTTGTGCTTCAGCCCCTTCACCAGCTCCATTGCCCTCCTCTGGACACACTCCAGCACCTCAATGTCTTTCTTGTAGTGAGGGGCCCAAAACTGAACACAGTATTCGAGGTGCAGCCTCACCAGCGACGAGAACAGGAGCACAATCACTTCCCTAGTCCTACTGGCCACATAATTTCTGATACAAGCCAGGATGCTGTTGGTCTTCTAGGCCTCTTGGGCACACTGCTGGCTCATGTTCAGCCATCTGTCTACCAACACCCCCAGGTCCTTTTCCATTGGACAGCTTTCCAGTCACTCTTCGCCAGGCCTGTAGCGTTACATAGGGTTGCTGTGACCCAAGTGCAGGACAGAACACTGAGCCTTATTGAATCTCATAGAGTTGCTCTCATCCCATTGGCCCAGCCTGTCCAGATCCCTCTGCAGAGCCTTCCTGCCCTCAAGTAGATCAACACGCCTGCCCAATTTGGTTTCATCTGCAAACTTACCGAGGGCGCACTCTATCCTCTCATTCAAATCATTGATAAAGATATTAAACAAGACTGGCCCCAACAGTGAGCCCTGGGGAACACTGCTTGTGACCAGTCACCAACTAGATTTAGTTCCATTCACCATCAACTCTCTGGGCTCCGCCATCCAACTAATTTTTTACCCAGCAAAGAGTATACCAGTCTAAGCCATGAGCTGCCAGTTTCCCTAGGAGAATGCTGTGGGAGACAGTGTCAAATGCTTTACTGAAGTCCAGACAGACAAAATCCACAGCCTTTCCCTCATCCACTAGGTGGGTCACTTGGTCATAGAAGGATATCAGCTTGCTGAAGCAGGACCTGCCTTTCATGAGCCCATGCTGGCTGGGCCTGATCCCCTGGTTGACCTGCACTTGCCTGGTGAGCACACTCAAGGCTCCATAATCTTTCCTTGTACTGAGGTAAGGCTGACAGGCCTATAGTTCACCGGATCCTCCTTTCAGTCCTTCTTGTAGATGGGCGTCCCATTTGCAAGCCTCCAGGCATCTGGGACCTCCCCCACTAACCAGGACTGCTGATAAATGATGGAGAGTGGCTTGGCAAGCTCCTCTGCCAGCTCCCTCAGTACTCTTAGGTGGATCCCATCTGGCCCCGTAGACTTGTGATTGTCCAGGTGGCGTAGCAGGTCATTGGGGGTGGGGGTGTTATCCTGCTTTCTGACCTCGTCTTCCAACTCAGGGGGCTGAACACCCTGAAGATAACTGGTCTGACTATTAAAGACTGAGGCAAAGAAGGCATTAAGTATCTCAGCCTTTTGATCATCCTTTGTAGTAATGTTCCTCTTGATATCTAGTAAAGGATGGAGATTGTCCTTGGCTCTTTTTGTTGTTGATATATTGGTAAAAACATTTTTTTGTTGTCTCTTACCACAGTGGCCAGACTGAGTTCAAGCTGGGCTTTTGCCTTTCTAATTTTCTCCCTGCATGACGTAACAAGATCCCTGTACTCTTTTTGAATTGCTTGCCCCTTCTTCCGAAAGTGATCAACTCTCTTTTGCTTCTGGAGTCTCAGCAAAAGCTCTCTGTTCAGCCTGGTTGGATGTCTTCCCCGACAGTTCATCTTGCGGCACCTTTAAGATTTCCTCCTTGAAAAATGTCCAGCCGTCATGGACCCCTTTGCTCCTCAGGACTGCCTCCCAAGGGACTTTCAACCAGTGACCTGAACATGCTGAAGTCTACCCTCCAGAAGGCCATGGCAGTGGTTTTGCTGAACCCTCTCCTTACTTCATGAAGAATTGAAAACTCTGTCATATCATGGTCGCTATGCCCAAGATGGCCTCCAGCCCAAGATGGCCTCCAACCACCACATCTCCCAGCAGTCCTTCTCTGTAGACAACAGGTCCAGTGAGGCACCTTCCCTCATAGGTTCACTTACCAGCTGTGTCAGGAAGTTATCTGCCACACACTCCAAGAACTTCCTAGACCGTTTCCTCTCTGCTGTGTTGTATTTCCAGCAGATTTCTATTAAGTTGAAGCCCCACATGAGAACAAGGGGTAGTGACTGCGAGACTTTTGCCAGCCACTTGCAAAATGCTTCATCAACCTCTTCATCCTGGTCAGGTGGTCTATAACAGACTCCCAGCAGGATGTCTGTCTTGTTGGCCTTCCCCCTCATCCTTATCCATAAGCACTCGACCTTATCATCACAGTCATTGATCTCCCTACAATCAAACTCCTCCCTAACATACAGAGACACCCCACCACCTCTCCTTTCTTGCCTATCCCTTCTGAAGAACTTAGAGTCATCCATTGCAGCACCCTAGTCGAGAGTCATCCCACCATGTTTCTGTGATGGCAACTAAGCCATAGCTATCCTGCTGCACAATGGCTTCCAGCTCCTCCTGTTTGTTGCTCATGCTGCATACATTGGTGTGGAGGCACTTGAGCTGGGCTTTGAGTTTCGCCCCCAACATTGGGATGCCACTTCTAAGCTCATCTCTAGGGAGCCTGGTTCTATCCCCTTCCCCCTTTGAACCTAGTGTAAAGCCCTCTCAATGAGCTCCACCAACTCATGGGAGAGATTCCCTTCCCCCTTTGAGACAGCTGAACTCCATTTATCGTCAGCAGGCTTGCTGCCGTGTAAACCTCCCCATGATCAAAAAAACCCCAAATCCCACCAATGGCACCAGCCTATGAACCACGTGTTAATCATGTGAGTTTTCCTGTTTCTTTTCAGCATATTTCCCTGCAACTGATGGGATTGAGGAGAACACTACCTGTGCTCCTGATCCTTCAACCAATTGCCCCAGTGCCCTGAAGTCGCTTTTAATGGCCTTTGGACTTCTCTCTGCAACCTCATCACTGTCAATCTGTATCACCAATAGCGGGCCGTACCAGACCAGGGAGTTTCCTAGTAATGTCTCTAACTTGAGTGTCAGGGAGGCAGCAGACTTCCCTGTGGCATGGGTCTAGTTGGCCATGCTGCGGCTCAGGACAGCTCCCTGTGACAGTGAGGGCTGAGTAATCTCATTTATTCTACAAAAAATCAGCTCCATCCCAGCCACAAGCCAAACTCCCCTGGAATTCACATCCACACTCCCTTTTATTGTACTTTGGTCATCTGCCAAGCTCAGATGTTGATGCCCCCAAGCTCCAGATGGCTTTTTAAGACCTGGGACTCATACTCCTTTCACACCTGCCACCTGGCCCGTTGCCATCCAATGGCACAGCCTTGAAGCAGATGATCAAAACCCAGGAGGTGCTATAAAACCTTGGCACTCATGCTGCTGCAGAGCTCTTCCTACCTACAGCCCATACCAATGTCCATCTAAATGACATTTGGTTTCTCACATCTTGCAACAGCCTAAGTGAGTTTGTCAGGACAACAGTAGGGACATGGCAGCATTAATCCCAATAAACACAACTCAGATGACACCTTTACAAACCACAGAATCACAGAATGCCAGGCTGGAAGGGACCTCAAGGATCATCTGGTCCAACCTTTTAGGTAATATATAGTTTAAATGAGATGGCCTGGCACCTTGTCAAGCTGAGCCTTAAAAGTGTCCGGTGTAAAGGAATCCACCACTTCCGTGGGGAGATTATTCCAATGTTTAACTGTTCTCATGGTGAAACATTTTTTTCGGAAATCCAATCAGAATCCCCCTAGGAACAACTTATACCCATTACCCCTTGTCTTTTCCATGTGACTCCTCGTATAGAGGGAGTCTCCATCCTCTTGGTAGAAACTCTTTACGTACTGGTACATGGTAATAAGGTCTCCCCTAAGCCTTCTCTACTCAAGGCTGAACAAACCCAGTTCTCTCATCCTTACTTCATATGGAAGGTTTCCTAGGCCTCTGATCATCTTAGTGGCCCTTCTCTGGACCCTCTCTGGCCTGTCTGCATCTTTTTTGTATAGTGGGGACCAAAACTGAACACACTGTTCCAGGTGTGGCCTGACAAGTGCTGAGTAAAGTGAGATAATGACTTCTTTATCTCTGCTGGTGATGCCCTTCTTGATGCACCCCAGCATCCTGTTGGCCTTCTTTGCTGCTGCAGCACACTGTTCACTCATGTTGAGTCTGTTGTCTACCAAGACCCACAGATCCTTCTCCGCAGAGCTGCTCTCCAGCCAGGTGGAACCCAGTCTGAGATGCACACCAGGGTTATGTATTCCCAGGTGCAAGACCTTACAATTGTCTCCACTGAACTTCATAAGGTTCCTGCTAGCCCACTCGTCCAGCCTATCCAGGTCTTCTTGGAGGGTAGCTCTTCCCTCTGGAGTTTCAACCTCCACACTCAACTTGGCGTCATCTGCAAACTTCATCAGAGTGCTCTTGATCCCAACATCCAGGTCACTTATGAGGAAATCAAACAGCATTGGGCCCAATATAAATCCCTGGGGGACCCCGCTTGTGACTGGTTACTGTCGGAGGGTCACCATTTGTTAAGGACACCATTTGTCGAAGACGGCGGGAGACTTAACGACACGCATATGGTGTTTGATTAACAAGTCTCCGTCTTTATTAGCAGTAGTTCTACCTAAATAGTTTAGTTAATGAGCTTCATACATATTACAAAACTTTAGCTCCTTATTGGTTACAGACTTTATCATTGCATAAGCGTCACATACATTCCTGTAGTTTTAGAAATTCATCTGGTCCCGTGGGAGACATCCTGTTATCTCCCTTGCCTAAGCTTCACTGCACAACAAGGGCCCACTGACCTTGCTGGTCAGTAGTTTTTCACTTAGCTCAGTATTTTTCCACTCAAGGCCTAAACAGCTTGCTTTTGTCAGGCTCATGTCTGCTTTCAATGACCCAGGTTTCAGTAAGTCTCTTCACAGGTTACCAGTTTGAGAAAGAACTATTTACCACCACCCTCTGGGTAGGGCCTGTCAACCAGTTCCTCACCCAACGGAAATACCACTTGTCTAGGCTGTAGCGCAACAGTTTCTCTAGGAGGAAGCTATGAGGAACGGTGTCAAAAGCCTTGGAGAAGTCCAGGTAGACAATGTCCACCGCTCACCCCACATCAACTGATTGGGTCACTTTGTCGTAAAAGGCTATCAGGTTTGTCAAGCACAATCTGCCCCTAGTGAATCCATGTTGGCTTTTCCCAATCACATGCTTCAGTTGACTTGCGACAGTCACTAGGAGTATTTGCTCCATAACTTTCCCAGGGACTGAAGTGAAGCTGATGGGTCTATAATTAGCTGGGTCCTCCTTGGAACCCTTCTTGTATGTGGGGATGACATTAGCCTTCTTCCAGTCTTCAGGGACATCCCTGGATCTCCATGTCTTCTCAAAGATCATGGAGAGCAGCCTCGCAATGACATCAGCCAGCTCTCTCAACACCCTTGGGTGGATGGCGTCTGGGCCCATTGATTTGTACAGATCAAGCTCCTACAATTGATGACACACCAACTCTTCATTCACTGATGGTGAGCCTGTGTCTGCATCAACCTGGATGTTTGTTCCCGTGACCTGGGGCCCAACAGCGCTGGTAAAGACAGAAGTGAAGAAGATATTGAGGACCTCTGCCTTTTTCAGCACTGTTGGTGACTAGTTCACCTCTCCTGTTTAACAGCAAGCCAATATTCTACTTCTGTTTCTGCTTGTTGTTAACAGAACTGAAGACCCTTTCTTGAAGTTTTTGACACCTTTGGCCAATTGCAGTTCAAGATGATCTTTTGCTTTCCTAACTGCATCTCTGCATAACCTGATAATGCCCTTGTAATTTTCAAGGAGTAATGCTCTACTCTTCCATCTCTGGTACATTTCCCTTTTGGTTCTGAGCAGACCCAGAAGCTCACAGTGAAGCCAAAGGGATAAACTGTTTTTGTGTATCTAGGAGAGTGTTCTTGAAAAACTCCCAGCACTCACTAGCTCCTATCATGGAAGCTTCCCATGGGATCCCTTCCAACCGAGCCCTGAGTGGGCTGAAGTCAGCTCTTCTAAAATCTAAAACCTCAGTCTGACCTTCAGTGTGCTCAGCAGTATTTCAAACTCCACTGCAGCCAGCGCTATCACTAACCAAGGTATTACAAAGCAGGTTTTCTTGGTTTATGAGTAGCAAGTCCAGCAGTGCGACCATTCCTGTTTGGCACATCTAACATTTATATGAGCAAGGAGTCCTCTACGCATACCTGGAACTTAATGGATGACATGTGAGCTGCTGTGTTGTTCTTCCATCAAATGTCTGGGTAGTTAAAGTCACCCATAAGAACCAGGTTTCGTTGACGCAAAGCTTGCTCAAGTGACTCAAGTATTGCTTCATTGGCCTTGCCATCTTGGTTTGGGGTTCGGTAGCAGATGCCTACTGTAAGGTCTGCCTTGGAGATGACCCTCTGATTTTGACCCAGAGCCTTTCGATAGGGCTTCCACAAATACCATAGTTGAGTTCCATACATTCAAGCTTCTCCTTAATATAGAGAGTGACTCCTCCACCTCTTTTTCCTTACCTGTCTTTACGAAACAGCCTATAGGCATCCAGCATGATCCTCCAGTCACGTGAGTTATCCCTCCATGTTTCAGTTATTCCTATGATATCACAGCTTTCTGATTGGGCACAGAGCTCCAGTTCCTCTTGTTTGTTTCCAGGACTGTGTGCATTAGTATACTGTTGGAGGAGCTCTGTGAATTGGCTCTGGCAAAAATCAGCTGAGCTGGGCTGTGATAAAAAGTACTGAGGATTTTGCTGAGTCACGCGACAAGGAGAGAGGCAGTGAGAAAATCCCCAAGATAAGGTCAAGAAGACCTTGTAACAGATAAACAACTTAGGGAAGCAGGCCAGAGAGAGACCGGGACCCGAGCATATAGCAGTAGCTGCAAGTAGGAGGAACAAGTAGGAGGAAAATGCTAATGTAACCTTAGAGCTTTGAAGAGGGGCATGATGGTATAACTTTTAGAGTTAAGTTAGCGATTATAGGGCTTTTGGAGCCAAATTAAAGATTATAAGACAAGTGTATGTAAGGGGAAAATGATTGTTAGACAAGCCAATGATTGTTAGATAAGTAGACATAACTTAAGTAGACATGGGCTATGGTGTAGTCGTGAATGAGCTTCGCAATAACCAGAACTTGCTCTACCACTCATATTGAGTCTATTGCATGGTTCTCCTTGCTCGTCGCAGTATACATACACTTCAGGCAGTTGATCTTAGAATCATAGAGTCATAGGATCACCTGGTTGGAAAAGACCTTTGAGATCATCAAGTCCAACCATACCTGTTCACTACTAAACCAGATCCCTGAGAAACTCGTCTACCCATCTTTTAAACACCTCCAGGGATGGTGACTCAACCACCTCCCCAAGCAGCCTCTGCCAGTGCCTGGCCATCCTTTCAGGGAAGAAATTTTTCCTAATGTCTTGTCTGAACCTCCCCTGGTGCAACTTGTGGCCATTACCTCTCATCCTATCACCTGTCACTTGGGAGAAGAGACCAACACTCACCTTGCTACAACCTCCTTTCGGGTAGTTGTAGACAGTGATAAGGTCTCCCCTCAGCCTCCTCTTCTCTAGGCTAAACAACCCTAATTCCCTCAGCCGCTCCTCGTAAGACTTGTTCTCCAGTCCCTTCACCAGCTTTGTTGCCCTTCTCTGGACATGCTCAAGCACCTCAATCTCTTTATTGCAGGGAGGGGCCCAAAACTGAACCCAGTATACGAGGTGTGGCCTTATCAATCCTGAGTACAGGGGCACAATCACTTCCCTGGTCCTGCTGGCCACACTGTTTCTGGTACAGGCCAAGATGCTATTGGCTCTCTTGGCCACCTGGGCACACTGCTGGCTCATATTCAGCTGGCTGTTGACCAACACCCCCAGGTCCTTCTCTGCCAGGCAGCTTTCCAGCCACTCCTCCCCAAGCCTGCATGGGGTAGTTTTCTCCCAAGTGCAGGACCCAGCACTTGGCCTCATCAAACCTCATCCTATTGGCCTCAGCCCATCTATCCAGCCTGTGCAGATACCTCTGCAGAGCCTCCCTGCCCTCAAGCACATCAACACTTCCACCCAGCTTAGTGTCATCTGCAAACTTACTAACAGTGCACTCAATCCCCTCATCCAGATCATTGATAAAGATATGGAACAGGACTGGACCCAGTGCTGTGCCCTGGGGGCACCACTTGTGACTGTCTTCCAACTGGATTTGACTCCATTTACCACCACTCTTTGGGCTTGGCCATCCAGCCAAGTTTTACCCAGCAGAGGGTGTGCCTGTCCAGACCAATGGCAGCCAGCTTCTCAAGTAGAATACTGTGAGAAACGGTGTCAAAGGCTTTACCAAAGTCCAGGTACACTACATCCACAGTCTTTCCCTCGTCCAGTAACCTTGTCATAGGAGATCAAGTTAGTCAGGCAGGACCTGCCTTTCAGAAACCCATGTTGACTGGGCCTGATCACCTGGTTGTCCTGTGTATGCTGTTTGATAGCACTCAAGATGATCTGCTCCATGACCTTCCCCGGTACCAAGGTCAGAATGACAGACCTTCTTCTAAATGGGTGTAACATTTGCCAGCCTCCAGTCGAGTGGCACTTCCCCAGTCAGCCAGGACTGCTGGTAGATGATGGCAAGGGGTTTGATAAGCACCTCTGCCAGCTCCCTTGATACCCTTGAGTGGATCCCACCTGGCCCCATAGACTTATGAATGGCTAATTGGCCAAGCAGATCTCTAACCAATTCTTCTTGGAATGTTGGAGCTTTGTTCTGCTCTCTCTCCCTTTCTTCTGGCTCAGGAGGCTGGGTACCCAGAGAACATCTTACCTTACTATTAAAGAATGAGGAAAAAAAGGAATTAAGTACCTCAGTCTTACGCTTTGTCACTATTGTTCCCCCTGCATCCCGTAAAGGGTGGAGATTCTCCTTGGCCCTCCTTTTGTTGTGAATAAATTTATAGAAACATTTATTATTATCTTTCACAGAATTGGCCAATTGAAGTTCTAGTTAGGGTTTAGCCCTTCTAATTTTCTGTCTACATGATCTCACTTTATCCTTGTAGTCCTCCTGAGATGCCTGTCCCCTCTTCCAAAGCTCATATATTTCCTCTTCTTTCTGAGATCCACCCAAAGCTCTCTGCTCAGCCAAGCTGGTTTTCTTCCCTGCTGGCTCATTTTACAGCACCTGGAGATGGCCTGCTCTTATGCTGCCAGGATTTACTTCTTGAGGCCCATCCAACCCTCTTGGGCTCCTTTGTCATTTAGAACTGCCTCCAAAGGAACTTTATCAAGTAGCCTTCTAAACAGTTCAAAGTCTGCCCTCCAGAAATCCAAGGTGGTAGTTCTACTGACCCCCCTCCTTACTCTACCTAGAATTGAGAATTCTAACATTTTGTGATCTGTGTCCCCCAGGCGTCCTCCAACTATCACATCTCCCACAAGGCCTTCTCTGTTCACAAACAGCAGACCCAGTGGGGCACCTTCTCTAGTCGGTTCACTCACCAGTTGTGTTAGGAAATTGTCTTCCATACACTCAATGAACCTCCTAGATTGTTTCCTTTCTGTTGTATTATACTTCCAGCAGACATCTGGAAGGTTGAAGTCTCCCACAAGAACAAGGTCTAGCGATTGTGAGACTTCTCCCAGTTGCTTGTATAAGATTTCATCAGTTTCTTCGTCCTGGCTAGGCAGCCAATAGCAGACTCCCACTGCGATATCTGCCTTATTGGGCATTCCACTGATTTTTACCCATAGGCACTCAACCTATTATTAAGCTCCATGCAGTCAAAACATTCTCTAACATAGAGATTTACCCCACCACCTCTCCTTCTTTGCCTATCCCGCCTGAAGAGTTTATAGCCACCCATGGCAGCATTCTAGTTATGTGAGTTGTCCCACCACATTTCCGTGATGGCAATTATATCATAGTTTTCTTGCCGTGCAATGACTTCTAATTCCTCCTGTTTGTTGCCCATGCTGCCTGCATTTGTGTAGATATGCTTCAATGGGGCTATTGTTTCCGCCCCATTCCTGAGTGGAATAGTCTTAAATCCTGTGACTTCTAGCTGTAGTTTCTAATCCACCAATAACCTTTGCATTTTGTCTGTCACTCGGAGTGCTATCCCTCACTTCCACTGAGGTGGCAGACCAGGGGGCCTCACTAGTACATCGTCCCTCAGACACTCGAGTGCTATTCCAAGCTTTATTCCATTAAGCCTGGTATTGTCCCCATCCCCCTCCCCTTTCCAATCTAGTTTAAAGCTCTGTTAATTAGCCCTACCAACTTCCCGGTAAGTGTCCATTTGCCCCTTGGGGACAAGTGTACCCCATCATTTGCCAGCAGGTCTGGTGTGTAGGCCAACCCATTGTCCAAAAAAACAAAGTTTTGCTCCTCACACCAGGTTCAGAGCCAGGTATTTATTTCCTGGCCCTTCCTACTCCTACTCTCATCATTCCCTGTAACAGGAATGACAGAAGACAACACTATTTGTGCACCCATCTTCCGTCTTCCAACTGGATTTGACTCCATTTACCACCACACTTTGGGCTCAGCCATCCAGCCCAGGTTTTAGGTTTTGCAGACCATCTTGCAAGCATGGAGCTGCATGCGATAGACTGAATCTTTCCAGAGCAGCTGAGCTTTTCTTTCCTTTCTCTAATCCAGAGTGCAATGATGTAACATTATCCTTTCAGTCTGCATAAAACATTTTTTGGTAAAAGCATTTCACTTACCATCTGTGTCGAGGATGTGCTTCTGGGGAAATGGTGGATCCGAGGTGTAGCTAAGTAATGCTGATTGGGCTGAGGGACTGGCTGGACCTGGAACTGAGCATAGGTCAGTCCTTCGTCGACACTGAGGTCCTTGTGGGCACGAGGATGAAGATATGACATAGATCGCATGGTTTTATTGCATGGCCTAGAGCAAGTCAGATCATGCTCACAGCAGAGGAGGGCAACCTCCACTGGTGGGCTCTGAGTTGCTGTGGGTGCCTCAATCTGGGTGATGCTACTGCTTGGAAGGGAGTTTCATCCAATTTGGGCAATCACCCACCAGGTTAGCAAGAAGGAGTGAAAGCTTGGTTGTATGCCAGTTAGTATTTTTGTCAGTCCAGGTCAAGACCTGCACAACAGCCTGCTAATTTCAGAGCAAGAGCCTTTCTGTGGCTCCAATTGATCCCCAGGCTCAGTAACTCAATCTGGCCAGACCAGGTCCTCCCTGTGCCACCTTTGCTGCAAACAGTTACATTTTGCCTTGAATATTTTGCAGAAATACGGCTAAATGCCTCAGTGCACACACTGATGAACCATTCTGGGTAGTTGTTAGGAACCAGCTAGGCACCATCTGGGAGCTTTTTGACATGCCTGTGATCTTCTTGGAGATCTCCCAGTCCAGGTCACAGGAGGACCTGAGAAGACAGGGGAGACTGCACCTCACCAAAATCCAGCTTCAGGGAACCCCAAAACTGCTGTTTGTGCAAAAAATATAAAGGTTTTAAGAAATTTCTTGATGAAACTAATGTAGGAAATGGTGTCACATGACCAGCAGGCCAACACCATCAAAGAAGGACATCCCCAATGGTCCCACTTGCCCACATGGCCCACGCAAACCAAGTGGGATCTTCACCCAGGCTGGGACTCATCTTGGTGAGTTTAGGCACTTCAATCCTCCAGAAAAACAACTCAGCTCAATCCAGGACTTGACACGCCACGGCTCTGCCCAATCCAAGCATGGAGAGACAAACTGCAACCCCATTCCCACACCATGTGGATGGTGGGAGAGGAGACCCAATGCAGCATCTCCATCTATAATCCAATTAGCTGATCCCTCCTCTCTCCAGCCAGAGTCTCTCAGCAAACAAGTGCTTTAACCATTATTCACTTTATTGTAATTACAAAAGCCAGTGCTTGAATAAACATTGTCTTCACATTTGCCAGAGCAAATCACAGAAGTGGCTTCCTGTTTCAACCTCGAACTTCTCTTCCCCTGTGTGGAGGACAGCAACAGTGAGTGCCACGGTTTGTTAGGAGCAACCCAGACACGTCTTCCAGCAGCTGTGAAACTGTTTTCACTCAACAGCAACTAATGGACATGAGGGGACAGTAAACACAGAAATACTTTACCCAGGAAGAGCCTGTGTACCAGGCAGCAGCTCAAGCGCTATAGTATCTCCTAATAAGACACCTCGCACCAAGCTGAAGCAAAGAGAGGGACCATCTTTTATGGCCCTGTATTAACCATATGCTAAACAGACAAAACCTGGTGGAGGACAAAACACAGCAGGCAACTGGCAGAAACACAATCATGGTGAGAATACACAAGACTGGGCATTTTCCAGCTCCTGTGTCACAATTTTTGATATTTATCCAGTTGCTGATGACTGTTCCCAGTTGGATGGAAGGCTTGACTGAAAGTCAAGAAGCTTTGGGTCCATTCCCAGGCCTGCCACTGGCCTGATGCATGACCGTAACTGTTTCCTCTCTGCCTTCCCATATTCCCTGTCTACAAAATAGATGCAATGATCCACAGAGTGCTTTGAGATCAAGAACCGAAGAGAACTCTCAAAGACGAATGGCTATTATTAACTTGCACAATAATTGAAATAACAGTACTGTTGAACTGTTTGTGCACCGGCGCATCTAGAACTTTAAAATTCGATATTGAGGCTCTTGACATGATGGTGTGGGTCTACAGAAGGGCCCAAAGCAGAATACTGCATGGAATGGTGTTTTCATAGAATCCTCTGGTTGGAAAAGACCTCTGAGATCATCGAGTCCAACTGCACTCATCATCCGCTAAACCATGTCCCTTAAAAATTAATCTATCCTTTTTTTTATATACCTCCAGGGATGGTGACTCAACTACCTCCCTGGGCAGTCTGTTCTAGTGCCTGACCACCCTTTCGGTAAAGAAAGTCTTCCTAACGTCTTGTCTGAACCTCCCCTGGCGCAACTTATGGCCATTTCCCCTTGTCCTATCACCTGTCACTTGAGAGAAGAGATCAACACTCGCTCTCCCACAACCCCCTTTCAGGCAGCCGTAGACAGCGATGAGGTCTCCCCTCAGCCTCCTCTTCTCCAAACCAAACAACCCCAGTTCCCTCAGCCGTTCCTCATAGGACTTGTTCTCCAGCCCCTTCACCAGCTTCGTCGCCCTTCTCTGGACACACTCCAACACCTCAATGTCCTTCTTATACTGAGGGGCCCAGAAATGAACACAGTATTCGAGATGTGGCCTCACCAGTGCCGAGTATAGGGGTACAATAACCTCCCTTGTCCTGCTGGCCACAGTGTTTTTGATACAGTCCAAGATGCCATTGGCCTTCTTGGCCACCTGGGCACACTGCTGACTCATACTCAGCTGGCTGTCAACCAACACCCCCAGGTCCTTCTCCTCCAGGCAGCTCTCTAGCCACTCCTCCCCAAGCTTGTAACACTGCATGGGGTTGTTGCGCCCCAAGTGCAGGACACGGCATTTGGTCTTGTTAAACCTCATCCCGTTGGTCTCAGCCCATCGATCCAGCCTCTCTAGATCTCTTTGCAGAGCCTCCCTTCCTTCAAGCAGATCAACATCACCACCCAGCTTGGTGTCATCTGCAAACTTGCTAACAGTGCACTCGATCCCTTCATCCAGATCATTAATAAAGATATTGAACAGGACTGGACCCAGCACTGAACCCTGGGGAACTCGTGACTGGTTTCCAACTGGATTTAAGTCCTTTTGCTACCACCCTCTTGGCCTGGCCATCCAGCCAGGTTTTTACCCAGCAGAGGGTGTGCTCGTCCTGGCCAATGGCAGCCAGTTTCTCAATCAGAATACTGTGAGAAATGGTGTCAAAGGCTTTACAAAAGTCCAGGTACACCACATCCACAGCCTTTCTCTCATCCATTAACCAGGTAACCTTGTCATAGAAGATCAGGTTGGTCTGGCAGGAACTGCCTTTCAGAAACCCATGTTGACTGGGTCTGATCACCTGGCTGTCCTGCATGTGCTGTGTGATAGCATTCAGTATGATATGCTCCATGACCTTCCCCAGTACCGAGGTCAAGCTGACAGGCCTATAATTCCCCGGATCCTCTTTCCGACCCTTCTTGTAAATGGGAATTATGTTTGCCAGTCTCCAGTCAAGCAGCACTTCCCCAGTCAGCCAGGACTGTTGATAGATGAGGGAAAGGGGTTTGGCAAGGACCTCTGCCAGCTCCCTTCCCAGGGTTTGGGAGTGAATAAGTAGAGCACGTTAGCTGAAGAAAATCAAAACCAACCATCACTTTCTAACTTGTGCTATGTGGACAACTGTACAGCATCTTGATGCTCAGATGTGATGTTCAAGAGCTGTGGTGTCTATGGTACACAGCCTGCCATCAATCAAATAGTGAAGGATAAGGCTCCAGATAACAGGTTGGATGGTTTCACTAAATTCATATGCAGAAGTTGATTTAAGGAACCAAATAGGAGTTTATTTCTTCTTCACCAGAAGATTTTAATTGAAATTGGGCTGTCTGAGATGACTGATTGCCTTCAGATCTTCCTTCCATCCCCATTTCCCATAATAGTGCCTACCACCTACTATCTCCAAGCAAGCATTGCTGCTGCTCTTGCCGTGTAACACATTAGAGGAAAGGTTTTATATCTGTCACTGGGTAAAACTGTACATGTCCTCTGAGGGGAAGTGAGTCACCCAAATATATATGTAGTATATGATTTCCGTCAGCCCCACTCCTTCGGTTTTATAAGGTGATGGAGCAGCACAGGGGAGGAAAAAGAGGGAGGAGGAAGGGAACAATTTTTTATTACATCCTTCTAATTGATATATTTAAACACTCTGCACAGAAAGAGATGCAGAAAGAATAGCTCTATCCAGATGGTACATGAACCGCTTTGCAAACTGATATGAACAATATCATCCAGGCCAAATTCAGCTCACAATGGTGCCTGTAATGGGAATACCTGAGAAGAAAATGGCAGAAGGATATGACCATATTTTAGGTTGTATATTCTTACCTAGGGGGTGAAACCCCTGTGTTAAAAGGACTCTCAATTTACAGAGCAAAGTGCTCAGATGTTAGGAATTGCCATAATTAAGATTTCCTGTGACATTTCATTTCAGTCCCCTTGTGCATATACATTGTAATTGTCTCTAATTCACATGCTATTTTTTCCATTCAATGCACAGAATGGACTTTGCTCAGCTAACAAGCAGCTACTCAGAAGTATGTTTTTATTTTCTTATTCTTCCAAGTAGGGCCCCATACCTTATTAACTGTGAAAGAGCTCAAAAATCTTCTCTGAAAACAAAACAATCAATTCCCTGATCAAATTTTCCAGGGTATCAAACATTACAGTGAGAGAATGATTAACAACTATTAATTAATTCACACCAACCCATGAGGCAGGGCAGCACCATGATCCCTAATTTAGACCACAGAAAAAATTGTGGCCACTGTTTTTGAGTGCCTGGTGGACAGCAGAAGATCTAGTTCAGGCAGAGATGTTGGTCTACAGGAAAAAGACCCTGGCTGTGTCCTGCAGCAGGAAAAGCATCTAGAGGAAGATTAATGCTTGTATGCACTGTATATCCATGGATGGGAAGATATGGGTAATATTGATGCCTCAGTGTTATCATATACATGCATAAAGGCTTTAGCATGGACTCATGACCTTCCCAGAGATGAGTTTTCCCATCGCACACTCTCCCATTGTATCTGTTGAGCTACACTATTAGCTTTCATGAAAGCACTGATCCATGATGACATTCACCAATCCTTGCAGCCTCCCCAGGAATTTTTAAACACCTCATTCAATGCACTAGTGGAATGTGGAATACTTACCAGTCTGTGCCTTTGGCTAAATACCTGGGCTAGGGCCCCATGGGTTGTGGAGTCTGCAGTTGGTAGCTGAAGTCAAAGCTGGAGTGTAGACTGTGAGGCTGAAAAGATATGTGCTCTAAAGCCCACCTGCAGGGAGGAGGAGACCAGCAAGTGAGTTAGCCATGCAGGGGACACTGGTACATACAGCTCCTGCTCCGAGCCTGTGTCAATAAACCAGGGGAAAACCCAAACTGTTGGGCTTGTGAATAGTGTCTGAGAGAAAACAGTCCAGACATGTGTCAAAGATGATGGGAAGAGGAAATCAGAGCTGTGTCATTTACTCATGGTCACTACTGACATAATGCAGACCTCCGCTCTCACCCACTATGGCATCAACACACACTCACTTTACAAGAGATGCTATTTGGTGGCAAAATGGAGAGAAAAAGAGGAAACCAAACAACTTCTTCCTTGGAAGTTTTGTGCCATTTGCAGTATTTTCTTTTTCTCCACTGTCAGTCCTATAAACAACATATGAGATAAAACTTGTCTCTGGTTCAGCCATTATCCATCACCATAAAGAAGCTGCAGGTTGTCTTGTCTCCCCCTGCAGTCCATAAACTCCTGAGGAACTTCATTTGTAAAAGGATTACTCAGAAGTAATTGAAAGCAGAATCTACTCTCACTGGCCTTTGCCAACATTTCTCTGGATGATGGACAGGCCAGGCTGGTATCCAACTCATTCTCCCCCAGCTTTGCTGCCTTTGCAGGCAGGGGAAGGAAAGTGGTAGAAAATATATCAAGCTTATTCTGGGGATTTGAGTCTCTTCTCATGATTATTGTCCATTTGAACTAGTCAGGAGAAAAGCATGTGTTGCTTGATCAGTGTCCACTTTTGGAGACAAGGTGGATGCACAAGCAGAATTTGCACTACAGACTCATACCCCTTGCTCCCTGCTGAGTTCCTGCTTACCAGTGGAGCCATTGAAAAGTAAATCTATTGGAAAACACTAGAGCAAATAGAGCAAGGAACTTCTAGATAAAGATTTTTTTCATGCAACCACAGCTCAGAGGCTTCACTTTTGAAGGCACAATTCAGATTCCCATTACTAGGACCTCATGCCCCACACCTGTAAGCTTCCAGACACCCTCCTCTGATGTACCTGTGCTTTCAGAAACAGGCTGTGGGACCAGGCAAGTGGTTCCTTGCCCTTTTCCACACCACAATCCATTTGCAAATGTAATACTGACAGCATTTACCAAAGAAGATTCTGTGTGGAATTGTGCTCCTTGCTTTTATTTGAATTCAGATTATGACTAAGAGATAAACAGTTGTATTATTGGTGCCTCAGCCTCACACATATTTGCTACCCCATTATTAACTAATCATTAAATCCACCTAAAATCCAGCTTATGCAAAACAAAACAACGATGAGAAGAACACACAATTTTAAGACAGAAAGGGTGTGGAAAGAAAGAATTTTCCATCTGTAGCATTCTTTCCAAATGAAGCATTATCACAAAGACTCATCCTGTGATTCTTGATCCATGGGTACAACCCACAAATAGCTTCCATACGTTTCCACGTGCTACCTAAACCCCTGTTCACAAGAAACACAATCAGGACAAGGCCAGGCATCCATTTCCACCATTGCTGAGTTACAGTAACTCTCTCTACAGTCATCAGCCCAGTCTAAATTTAGGCGTCTTTCCGTGACTGAATGTGCTGCAGGTCAACGGCATCATTCCCTCATAGAGGCAGGAAGCCTGCCTAGACCCAGAGGAACAAGGTCTCCATGTGCAAAATCTAATGGGACAGGTGGATACAATCTCTTACAAGATTTTGAAACAGCAGCCACAAGGAGGTAGCTTGTGCATGCAGTCTATTGCCCTCTCTGCCATGCAGGACAGGTTCACTGCCACACCAAGGTGTTGCCACCTAGACCTTGGGACATACTAGTTGAGCACAGTATGGATCTCCATGGGAAAGGTACTCCTGCAGGTGAAATCTGGCCTGCAGCTTCCCTTCTGATGCATGCATTTTAGGGGTACACAGATGAATTTGTGAAGAAAATCCAGGTAGGTCATGAAGGCAGGGTGAGCAGGCAGGATGCAGGTAGAGCACAGTCTCTCTCCGAACTCAGGAGGTAAGTTCAGAGGGTGTGCAGGAGCATGGTATCCACCCGGCGTGAAGCTGCATCCTCTGCACCTGCCAGAAGGGATGCATCAGCCCAGACTAAGCTCCCAGGAAAACATACAACCATCCAGGTCTCTGGCTGCAGGGAGTGCCACCAGCTTGCACTGGAAATGGAGGGCAGCAGAGGCAACAGCTGTGTAAGGTGTGACCAGGTGGACTATCTCCTCAGCCTGGTGGCAGAGCTAAAAGAAGAACTAGATAGGCTAAGGAGCATCAGGGAGTCTGAGCAAGGGATAGATTGGTGGAAACACACCCTGAACACTCTGAAACATTGAACAGAAACAGCCACCAGAAAAAGCCCCCGAGCAAAGGGATTTGGGGTATCTTCCCCCCACCAGGATGTAGGCAGGGACTCAAAGGGAAGCAGTGAGTGGAAGCAAGTCCACAAACAGGGCAGCAAGAGAACCCCCTCCTTGCCCACACCTCCCTGAGTGCCTCTGCACGATAGATAGGAGGCTCTCGCTGTGGAGGACCAGTCAGTGGACAATGTGGGTGCCAATCCGTCTACACTAGAGGAGTGGCCAAGACCAGAATGACACATGCCCCATATCACTACAACAGCCACAAGGAAGAAAAGACGAGTCATAGTCACAAGAGACTCCCTGATGAGGGGAAAGGAGGGGCCAATATGTCAAGCAGAACCTACTCATAGGGAAGTTTGCTGCGTCCAAGGAAACCGGGTTAGGGATGTCACTAAGAAACTCCCCAGTCTGGTACAGTCCTCAGCCTACTGCCTGTTACTCCTCTCCCATGGGGGAGGTGACGAAGCTGCAGTACGTAGCCCAAGAGTGATTAAAAGAGACTTCAGGGCCTTGGGATGGTTAGTAAAGGAATATCTGGCCCAGGTGATTATTTCCTCCCTCTTTCCAGTTGTGGGCAGTGACATTGGAAGGAATAGATGGACCCAGTCTATTAACACGTGGCTCCGTGGCTGGTGTCACCACAAAAAACTTTGGAGTTTTTGACAATGAGATGGCTTACACAGTACCAGGCCTACAGGTATCAAATGGGAGCCACCTTTTTCAAAGATGTAGGAGAGGGTCTTTACTCAGGAGCTTGCAGGGCTCATTGACAGGGCTTTAAACTAGATGTGAAGGGGGAGGGGGACAATATCAGCCTTGTCTATGACAAGCTATGGGATGAAACACAATTGTTAGGGGCACAGGTTGCTACTATGGGCCCTCCACCTGTTGCCCTGGGGTGTGCTGGGGGCACTACAGTACAGCTGGAGTCTTGTGGAGATGAGCTGAGTGTTCCTGAGATAGATAGCAGAAATCAACAAGGAAACCTCCAAGGAACACCTTAAGGGGAATAAGGGGTGTTTCACTAAGAAGGTGACACAAACAACAGCCCAGCTGAAGCACCTCTACACAAACACACAGCTTGGGCAACAAACAAGAGGAGTTGGAAGCTACTGTGCTGCTAGAAAGCTACGATCTGATTGCAGTTACTGAAACTTGATGGGATGAATCCCATGGCTGAAGTGTGGCTATTGATGCCTACAGACTGTTCAGAAGGGACAGGCTTGGATGGAGGGACGGAGGTGTTGCCCTCTATATCTGGAAATGGATAGGGTGAAGAGCTGTCCCTGAAGAATAGCCACAAACAGGTCAAAAGCTTATGGGTGAGAATAAGAGAGTGAGGCAACAAAAGGAACCTTGTGGTTGGTGTCTACTACAGGCCACCAGATCAAGGGGAGCCTACTGCTGAAACCTTCTTCCTCCAGCTACAGGAGGCTTCATGCTCGCAAGCTCTCATCCTACTGGGGGACTTCAACCACCCTGACATCTGCTGGAAAAGCAGCACGGCGAGCTGTAGGCAATCCAGGAGACTCCTAGAGTGCATAGAAGGTAACTTCTTAATCCAGGTAACAGACACCCCTACCTGAGGGGATGCAATACTGGACCTGATGGTCACCAATTCAAGGGAGCTCATCAGTGCTGTCAAGATTGGAGGCAGCCTGGGTTGCAGTGATCATGCATTGGTGGAGTTCAAGGTCCTGATGGATATGGGACAGGCGAGGAGTAAAGTCAGGACCTTAAATTTCAGGAAAGAAAACTTCCAGCTCTTCAAAGAGTTTGTCAGTAGGACCCCCTGGGAAACGGTCCTCAGGGACGAGGGAGCAGAACAGAACTGGCAGATCTTTAAGGATGCTTTCCACAGAGCACAAGAGCGCTCAGTCCCCAGATGCAGGAAATCAGGCAGGGAAGGGAAGAGACCAGTGTGGCTGAGTCAAGACCTGCTGGTAAAACTGAAGAGCAAGAAGGAACTGCACGGGCAGTGCAAGCAGGGACAGGGAACCTGGGAAGAGTAGAGGGATGCTTCCCGGTTGTGTAGGGATGCGGTCAGGAAGGCCAAGATACACCTAGAGCTGATCTTGGCAAGGGATGCAAAGAATAACAAGAAGGACTTCTACAGGTCTGTCAACCGAAAAAGGAAGGTTAAAGAAAGTGCACCCCCGATGAACGAGGGTAAAGCCCCTCCCACTGTAGAGGAAGATCAGGTTTGTGACCACCTGAGGAACCTGAACATATATTAGTCTAGGGGACCTGATGATATGCATCACAGAGTCGTGAGGGAATTGGCTGATGTAGTTGCCAAGCCCCACTCTCCAAAATATCTGAAAAGTCATGGCAGTCAGAGGAAGTCCCTGGTGACTGGAAGAAGGGCAACGTTGTGCCCATATTTAAAAAGGGTACAAAGGAGGACCCAGGGAACTACCAACCTGTCAGACTCACCTCTGTGCCTAGGAAGATGATCGAACAGATCCTCCTAGAAGTCAAGCAAAAGCACATGGAGGATAGGAAGGTGATTCGAGACAGCCAACATGGCTTCTCCAAGGAAAGTCCTGCCAGACCCACCTAGTGGCTTTCTATGATGGGGTGACCATATCAGCGGACATGGGAGAAGCAATGGATGTCATCTATCTGGACTTCTGTAAAGCCTTTGACATGGTCCCCTGTGGGAGACTGCAGTGAGTTTGCGGATCCCTTGGCAGAGCATGAGATATCTGACCTCGACCAGATAGTTGTATATCCGTGAGAAGGTGTGAATCCCCCAACCAGATGGCCATGTACCCATGAGAATGTGGAAACCCTCTAATGGAAAAAAGTAAATAAGTTGCAAGAGTTGTAAGAATTCATGAAACTACAAGATAAGGGACTTAGATGAGCTTGGTTGAAGATTGACATGTAACTGTAGCCAATAATTGCTTGTGTATATGCAATAAGCACCAATGATATTAGAACACATATATGCTGAAAACATAAAAGCCAGCTGTGTGAAACAATAAAATGCTTAATGCTTAATACCTCATACATGAATGCTGCTTGAACTTAGTGTGTTGAGTCCATCTCAACAGCGACAGTCCCCCAAAACATCCTCATCTCTAAATTGGAGGGATATGGATTTGATGGGTGGACTGTTTGGTGGATAAAGAATTGGTTGGATGTTCGCATTCAGAGCGTATTAGTCAACTGTTTGATGTTCAGATGGAGACCCGTGACAAGCAGTGTCCCTGAGGGATCCACACTGGTACCAGTGCCGGTTAATATTTTCATTGATGATATAGACAGCAGGATCGAGTGCACCCTCAGCAACTTTGCGGATGACACCAAGTTGAGTGGGGCAGTGGTCACGCCAGAAGGATGGGATATCATCCAGAGGGACCCGGACAAGCTGAAGAAGTGGGCCTGTGGGAACCTCATGAGGTCCAACAACGCCAAGTACAAGGTCCTGCACCTGGGTCGGGGCAAACTGTGGTTTCAATACAGGTTGTGGGACAACGTGACTAAGAGCAGCCCAGTGGAGAAGGACCTGGGGGTACTGGTGGATGAAAAGCTTGACATGAGCTATTAATGTGCACTCGTAGCCCAAAAGCCCAACTCTGTCCTGGGCTGCATCAAAATAAGCATGGCCAGCAGGGCGAAGGAGGCGATTCTCCTCCTCTACTCTGCTCTTGTGAAACCCCACTTGGAGTATTGCGTCCACTTCTGGAATCCTCAACATAAGAAAGAAATGAAAGTGTTTGAATGGGTCCAGAGGAAGACTACAAAGATGATCAGAGGGCTGGAGCACCTCTGCTATGAGGACAAGCTGAGAGAATTGGGCTTGTTCAGCCTGGAGAAGAGAAGGCTCTGGGGAGACCTCATAGCAGCCTTCCAGTGCCTGAAGGGGGCCCTACAAGCAAGCTGAGGAGACACTTTTTACTTGCAGTGATAGGACGAGGCAGAATGGCTTTAAATTGGAAGAGGGAATATTTAGATTAGACATTAAGAAGAAATTCTTCATTACGAGGGTGGTGAGACACTGGCACAGGTTGCCCAAGGAATTTGTGGATGTCTCCTCCCTGGAAGTGTTCAAGGCCAGGATGGATGGGGTCTTGATCAGCCTGGTCTAGTGGGAGATGTCCCTGCCCATGGCAAGGGTGTTGGAACTAGATGATTGTCTTAGTTTAAAGGAAATATTAAGATGTCTGTTGGGGTTCTATCTCCCACAAGAAAATCACTACAGCCCTTTGCAATTAATAGACTTCAATCAAGAGAAGATGAAATTGTATAGGAAAAGATAACAGTTCTCAACTGTTAAAATAAATATGTAACCAAACACAGAACCGAACAGAAAACAATGCTGTAACCCAACACTTCAAACCCAACAGTTCAAAACCCAACAGTTCAAAAGAGTTAAGTAAGTCGTCCGCGGTCCAGATGGGCTCCGAGGGCAAAACAAAGCTCTCATAGGGGAAAGGCAGTCGCAAGGTGGGTTGGAAATCCAATCCTAGGAGACGCTGGGGTGGGAAGGGAGGAAGGAAACAGGAAAGAAGTCCAGAAAGTCCGCCAGCTGGTGCTGACTGCACTCCTCCTCTCTGTCTTTCTCTTTCTCTCTGAAAAAAAACGGCACAGCCCCTGTGTGTTAGCGGAGAGACAAACACATAACCACTCGGGAGAGGTTATATGCGGTGTTTTATTTCAAGGCCCCGGGAACCAGGGGTACACACCCAAATCTGGTTCCAAAACCGTTACAGCGCGACCGCATTTTATTCTCTACATGTTACATCACCTAATGTATATTCAACAGGTTACAGCTAATACATATGCATATATATATATTACTTCATCGGCTAATTATTATTACTTTGGCACCAGCTTCTTCTGTTTTTCTTAGTTAACTCCGGTATGCAACGTCTTCTTATCTCAACCGCAGGCCCAGTCTCTTTATCTCTACTGCAGGTGCAGGCTTAGCTAGGATAAGTTTCGGGTACTTCACAGAGTTCTCATGAGATAAGAAAGACTAAATAGCCGCTACTTCTAATAATCACTAACACACAAAGTAATAGGATTTAAAACCACTACAAAACACACATTTAAAACCACTGTATTTAAAACTATTATAATCACTATTCCTACCTACTTAATACCAGACTAATAAAATCTCACACTTTTCCAACATTTTCCCCCTTTGAAAATACTTAATTTTCTGCAAGTATTTTCACTTACACAGTTGCTTCTTGGTATGTCGGTGGGGATGTTGGGTATTGTGAGTATTCTCGTGTGACTGCTCCAATAATTTTATGAGTCCAGTTACTACTACAAGTGATTTCTTTTCGGATAAATAAATACATCAAGTAAATCACAAGGAATACTATTAAAAGAGTACACACTGTTTCATCGAGAGATTGAATCCATCTGGTAAGGTGGATTCCTAAACTATTGAACACTGCTCCAACCCAGTTATGACTGACCTCTTTCTCTTCCTTTTCTGCCACCTTCTTAATTTTTCCAAGTTGCGAAATGTCATATTCTATATCTGCAGTAACATTTGGTATATGTACACAGCAGTGATCAACACGATCTTTGAGATATCCACAAGCACCATGATCTTTTAATAGTAATATATCCAATGCTACTCTGTTCTGAAAAGTCATTTTTGTTGTTGCTTGTAATTGCAAGTTTAAGTCTCTAAATCCCTTTTTAGCTACTCTTGCCAATCTTTCAGTCTGTCCAATCAAATTATAAATCATTTCTCTATTACGATATGCAGCTACCTGAGCAATGAGGGATTCTAATGCCCATCCTACCTTTACTCCAGTTGAGGGTTCCTGCCAAGTGTCATCTATATCTTTAATGTCATCATTTATGTCTCTTCTTGCTCGAATCTGTAAAGTTTCTAAGTTACCCCTAAAGGGTGATCTTTTCCAAATTGGACAAAGTGTTGGTAATCCTAGGGTGATTTCTTTGATGGGTCCATCTATTAATAAATGGGTGGTCCAAGTTCCATCACTAGCTGTCCGCACAAAATGACCCATGCTTTGTATTGTAATTGTTTTACAATTTATATGCTGATATTCACCCATACTTTTCAAGTTGTGACATGCACAGCCAATTTCTAATGCTACTCTCACTGGTACCAAGGTGATAGTTTCCAAATCTGTATCACAATCTAAAACCTTTGAACAATTCCACCATGGCACATGTTTAGTTTGATCATAATTGTCTTTTGGTTGACCATCGAAAGCACCAGGATGTTTCTCCACCATATTGGTACCTCTGAACTATACTCATTGACCTGATTGTGTCCCATCGGTCGGATTTTGTCTTATTCTTTTCTCTGCATCGCCAATAAGGTTCCTTGTCAAAAACAGTTACCATTTTCACCTCATTACATGTACACCATCCTGGTATACCAGGGCTGATACCAAAGAAATATGGGGTTTCTGGAAACACTGCTCCTGGTAGTTTATAACAGTCCTCCTTACTTCCTGAATGATTCCAGGTTTGCCTGCTAATTTGTAGTCTATCCTTCTGCACTGTCTTAAACTCCTGCCAACATTCTATTTTATTTTCTTTATTTTCAATTTCCAAAAAGGGGAAGGTTATTATTCCCCAACTGATAGGTTCTCCAGCCGTTTTTGGTATTGGTAGGCATGCTGTTATTGAACTTATATTCTGCATCTGGGCGAAATCTCTGATTAGACCTATCATCAGATTCTCCTTCACAGATGTTAACAATGTTGACCAGTGGCAGAACCAGAGGGCATGGACTTAAGCTTCGTCAGGGAAAGTTTAGACTTGATATGAGGAAAAAATTCTTCACTGAAAGGGTAATTGGCCATTGGAATGGGCTGCCCAGGGAGGTGGTGGAGTCACCGACCCTGGAGGTGTTTAAGGGGAGACTGGATGAGGCACTGAGTGCCATGGTTTAGATGATGGTTGGTGTTAGTGTTGGTGTTAGTGTTAGGTTATAGGTTGGACTTGATGATCTCAGAGGTCCTTTCCAACCTTGTGATACTGTGATACTGTGAATGTGTATGGATTAGCTACTACCAGGTGAACATCTTTTGTAATACTATTAATTGCTCTTAAATCCTGTATCATCCTGTATTCTCCATTTGGTTTCTTTACTGGAAAAATCGGGGTATTATATTCTGATTCACATTCCTCCAGTATCCCAAATTTTCAGAATTTTTCAATAAGCTTCACTATCCCATATTGAGCTTCTAATTTTATTGGATATTGTTTTACCCGTATTGGCTTTGCTCCCTCCTTTAGTTCTACCACCACAGGTTGTGCCAATTTAGATTTTCCTGGAATATGGGTTTCCCAAACAGTAGGGATTCCTGCCTCCTCTACTTCCTTAGGTATTGGAATCTTTGGACTATCTTTTAGTACCAATATATGTCCTGATCTCGATTCCGGGACTTGCATTATTAATTCCCCATTTTCAAATGTAATTTTAGCATTCAATTTAGACAGTAAATCTCGGCCCAACAGAGAAACTGGGCGGTCTGGCACATATAAAACTTCATTTGTCAATTCCTTCCCTCCAAATCGTAACTCCAGGGGTCGCATAAATGGTCTTAAACATAGAAAGGGTAACTCTCTGCAGCCAGCTCTCCATGGAGACAACTCTACATGGGGAGGTCCGAACACCTGGCAAGAGCCTCTGCTGATGTTCAAGGGATTTGCAGAACTTGTTGTGCACTGTGGGGGGAGGACTGTTGGCATCTGCCGGACCACTTGCTGCCAGGCACTCGGGGCTCCCTGCATAGAGTTGTCCTCATGTGGAGCTGGTCATATAGCGGTGTCCCACGGAGAATTGGCTGAGGACATTTGGCAACAGAATATTGTCCTAGACTCTCTCAAACTTGCATCTGCTCAGCATCAATCGATGCCATGCCACAGTGGCTCAGACAGGAGCAGAACTCTTCAGCACATCCATACCCCATGGGCACTCAGGAACCAGTCTGAGCACAGCTTAGGGGAAGGGACTGTTCTGCCCCACAAGACTGTGGGGATGCAGTAGCAGCATCCCAATCTTGTTCTGGCCCTGATATCCACTCCCCTGTTAGCAGCTTTTGAGTGAGGACCAGGAGCACTGATGTCAGACCTCTCATCTTCACACACCTTGTCTCCCCTGTCCATAGGGATTTCCAGTAAAGATTTCCATCCTGCTCTCCCCTCATCATCAAAGAGGGGAAAGATGCTTTTTGGGGCACAGTTTGCCTGACCTGGTTTAAATGTTCCTGCTAAGGAGACATCAGAGCAACATTTGAAACTTGTCCTAAAAATAGAGGAGGCTGTTGGAGAATGGCTGTGGGAGCGTGGACATGGTTCAAAGGAGGAGCTCTGTGAATCCGCCCTGACAGAAAACAGCTGAGCTGGGCTGTGATGAAAAAGTACTGAGGACTTTGCCAAGTCACGCTAACAAGGAGGAAGGCAGTGAAAAAATCCCCAAGATAAGATCAAGAAGACCTTGTAACTGATAAACAACTTAAGGAAGTAGGCGAGAGTGAGACCCGGACCCGAGCATATAGCAATAGCTGCAATTAGGAGGAGCAAGTAGGAGGAGGAAGTAGGAGGAACATGCTAATGTAACCTTAGAGCTTTGAAGAGGGGCATGATAGAGTAACTTTTAGAGTTAAGTTAATGATTATAGGGCTTCTGGAGCAAAACTAAAGATTATAAGACAAGTGTATGTAAGGGGCAATGAATGTTAGACAAGCCAATGATTGTTAGACAAGTAGACATGAGTTAAGGAGACATGGGTTATGGTAGAGTCGTGAATGAGCTTCGCAATAAACCAGAACTTGCTTTACCACTCACATTGAGTCTATTGCATGTTTCTCCTCGCTTGTTACAAGTGGTGCCCGAACAGGGACTCCCAAGCCCTGTTCTTCACTGGACAGCGAGATTGGAGAAGCACTGGTAGCAGCGACCAGGGAGCAGAAGATCAGCGGACGCCGCCGCGACACGTCTGATCCGTGCCTGAACTCAGGGAGCAGAAGATTGGATGGACCTGTCCCGATCCGTGCTCGAAACCTATGATGACTGGGAGGGTTTGCCGCGACGCGCCTGATCCGTGCTTGAACCCGGGAAGCAGAAGATCAGAAGGACCTGTCCCGATCTATGCTCGAAACCTAGGATGACTAGGAGGGTTCACTGTCTGAATCGAAGCTACCCAGGAAAAAGGCTGCATTTCACCGGACCAGATAACTAAGAGGAGTCCACAGAGCGCGCAATGGAAAAAGAGGTAGCTTTCGAACTTTTAAAATGCTTTTCAGAAAAGCGGGGAGTAAGTCAGTTGAAAGACTTGACTGGGCTACTCACATTCGGAAAAATGAAAGGGTATTTTAGCAGCCCTGAAAGTTTGTTTGAAGTAGAAGAGGGATGAACTTCTGGGACTTTATATATCACTAATATAGGAAAAGAGCTATTTACTGCTTGTAATACAACTTGGAGAACTGTGATTAATGCCTTGCAAAAGTTAAAAAATAGAATCGAAAATGGCCGCTGCAGCTGTGCAAGAAGTAACAGCCCCTGTATCTACAACCACAGCTGCTCCACTGTCTCGCAGCCACAGTCGCATTGAAGTACTTTTTCTTGGTGCTATTAAGGGTCAATCGAGCAATAAGACGTGTGACTCTGTTAATGAGCTATTAAGAGTTAATAATATGTCTAATGAAGCAGAAAAAACAAGCGACCTGCCATCAGCCGCGAGCGATGTTCACGCTTCGGCGGCTGGAAGTGAACTGACAGACAATACGGAAGGAACTGCAGTGGCACCGAGTGATGATGTAAGAGTGGGAGGAGCCAGCTGTTGCAAGAAGTTATACCCACCCTGGCTTCCTCCTCCTCCTGAAGTGGTTTGTTTAGCAGGAGAACTTGCTTTACCACTCACATTGAGTCTACTGCATGGTTCTTCTCGCTTGTTACAGGAGGCTGTTTTGGGTGGGCTATTCTGCGTCAATCCCATCCATATACATTTTGCATGCATTGATCTCCTCCCCTTCATGTTTTAAATGGGACTGTAGTAACCAGCTGGGTTTTCCTGCTAGATTTATTTATTCATCCTACCCAACACATCAACACGTTCACACAGTTCCAGAGTGAGTGGCAGTGATTTGGGTGTGGGTTTGGGAAACCAGTGTAGTGTTTCACCATTTCTGGAAACAATACATCAAGTTGGATGGGGGATGTTTTTGCAGTCCAGCCTTTCTTCTTTGCTGGCTTTCTGTCAAACCAGCAGCAAAGCCAGAACTTTTTGACAGCAGAGCACAGCTGTTTCTCCTAGCATCTGCAGAAATATGCCACCAAAGCCAGCTGTCTGACCTCATAGAGCAAGCACAGCATTGGGAAGCAGCAAGAAGACAGGCTGGTTATTAAAGAAAGGGAGGTGGCAAGTGCTGGGTATGTCATTAGTGCTGCTATTAATGCTGAAGGCTAAAAAAGTTCATAGTGGTGAGAGGCAAGGATACAAGTCAAGACATGGGATATCTACTTGCAGAGGGACTGTTTGATCTCATGTTGCAGGTTACCTTCTGGATTTCATCCTAAACCTTGCAGAGACGTGCCAAGTGCAGGGCATAGCATTTACTAGGTGTAAGAGTCAGTCCGAAGAACAGTATTTGTCTCAACATCGCCATCAGAGACTTAGAGAGATACCAAGGGGGTACTGTGCTGTTCTCCAGTATCACAGTATCATAAGGTTTTGATTGAAGCATAACCTCTTGGCATGGTTGCCTTGATTTTGCACTTTGAGATCATGGTAAACGAACCATCACGTGCCCACCGAGTGGACCGTGACACCAGGCTGCACGAGACCCTCAGCCTGGCAGGAGGACAGCACAGCAGCATGTATGGTACCTGCTGCCTAGGGAAGCCAATATACTGTACGGTCCCCCTTGATTTATTTAAACACCACACAAAAAAAACACACAAAAAAATGCCTCTCCTGACCCTTGCAAAACAGGAGTTGGGAGCCATTCAGAAGCTGGAACTTATTTCAAGAAAACAATATGCAGAAGACAGAATCATCTAACTAATGCTAGGGTATAAAAAAAATGAAGATTTTCTCTTAAGAAGAGAAGAAATATTCCTGGTAGATGGGTCCATGGGATGCAGCAAATGCAACAAGGTTAGCAAGTTCCCAGTACAACACTAAAAGGTCCTATCCTGAGCCCATGAGCTCACCCCCTGGTCCTAGGGTAGCCCTCAGCATAGGGGCTTACGCCTGTGGAGTAATGAAGTCCTGGAATGAATAATAACATATAAAGGGAAAATCTACCCAGACAGCAGGAAATATGTACTTTATAGGGCCAAATGTAAAGTCATTCATCTAGGAAAAAAGATAGAGGCCCTATTTTCAGGTGACAGGCTATCTGAGGGAAAGTGATTTTTGGTAATCAGCAAACCTTGAACTTTCCAGAGCCCAGTAGCATCTGAAAGCATAAGTGTTTGTTATATAAAAAGTGTCTGGGGGGGGGGGGGGGGGGGGGGGAGGAGTGGGTGATATCACTTGGGAGCAATATAAACCCTTTATATTGATGCCAAATCCAGGAAGGAGGCTTGGAGAAGAGCCCAAGGGTGTTATGTACGCACCCTGGAGGGAGGCACTGCAAGACACCTGTCTCTCCATATTAGAAAGAGCAAAGATTAAACTGTGGTACCTTGCACTGGTTGAGCAGGATAAGGCTCATCAGCCTGGTAATTGGGCCTCACAGAGCCCATTGGCTGAGGTTGACCTGCAGCCAACATGGGCTGAAACACCAGACACCACAACCCACAGCTGAAATCCCCTCCTCAGCACCAGGGCTGATAGAGTTGAGGCTGGATAGTTTCCTAAAGGACATCCTACCACTTGGGCAAGAATTAATTTTGAGATGTGGGACAGAGAAGGTGACAACAGCTGTCCCTTCCAGCATGAAAATCCATCTACTTGTGGGTATTTTCCCCTCCTGCTGAAGTTAAAGGAGGTTGATTGCAAGGGACTTGGTTTTCCACCACAATGGGAATAGGAAATCAGATTCCTACTTATTCCATCAGTATCCATCAGGGCTGCAAGTGGCCCAGCAGCAACCAGGTAGGGTGCTGCAGGTATGGTTCCATGTCACAGGTAGCATCTCATTTCCCTGCAACCAGCCTCTGAAATAGCTCGATGAACATCTGGCATCCCTGAGAGTGTTAAGACTAAGTCAATGTTTCCATCGTCAACCTCACTTTTGAGGAGCTCGTAACTCTCTATGTTTGTGCTCTCATGGGACCAAAACTTGGCACAGAAGCACACAGCACAGATGCAGTTTTATTTGGTAATAAATAGCTTAAATCTCAAAAGTCTGGAGTCCTTTGGCTTAAACGTGTAAAATGGCAAGTGTGGGATTTTTTTCCTACCTTCCGATAATTTTGCAAAAGCAGTTTATACTGAATAATGGCAGACTTTTTTCAGATGCACACAGTCCACAATGTCATTTCTCAAATATCTTGCCTTATTAATATCTGCTCTTTAAGAGGATCACTGTCCTTCACCCAGTGCAGTATCAGCATTGCAGCCCAAGATTTCTGGGGGTGACTTGCAACGCCAGATTATTTAATCTTTGGCACATTAAGCCTGACATTCAGTAAGAGCTAAAACACAGCAAAAATTCCTCAAACCCTTTAATCAATGTTGGTATTGTTTTGAGGATGGTTTTCTGTTTTAATTGCACCCCTGTGACATCCCGCTTTTCCAGAGTTCAGGCAGTTATTGAAGCCCAGCACTATCTAACCAACCCCTACGTGAGCATTGTTTTTTTGTCAGTTGTCTGCCAGGATTTAGCTCTTTCAGATTTACCCCAAACACAGAGTTTGCTCTGTCGGGGCCAACTACTTTTCAGTGGCCAAAAGCCAAGGAGATGCCCCAAGCCCCCAGACCAAGGGCTTGGCCACCCTTCAAAAGTCCACCTCAGCTGAAGCAGAGAGAAACAGCAGTTATTTTGCTCATATGGTCAGCATCAGATGTTAGAGGGTCCCCAGTGGGATGCTGGACTTCTGCCCAACTGGTGCCATTATCCAAATACATTGTTATCTGCAGGGCTGGGATTTTTTGCAGGAGGCAGCAGGGGGCTGCTGGGTAGGGGAACATTGCCCTGGTGTGGGGATTTGGGCTGATGTCAGGTCAGGATCATGTAACATGGCCCAAGAAGGACTATGCAAATGTTACTTTAGGAAAATATCCTTTCCTTGTGTTGGGAATGCACCCATCCTCCCCTCTGAGCCACATCCCCATTTGCTAGGAAAGAGAATCGAAGGCAAATTTTCACCCAAAACAGCCTCCCACCGAATTCTCCATCTCAACACCAGGCTTGCAACCCAACAGCATGCACAGAGTCTCCCCATGCACTCATCCCATGTGTCAGCCTCCCCAAATCCCAGCAAACACAGAGAAGAATTACTTACAAGAGAGGTACAGGAAATTTGCTGGCTGGAAGCAAGGAGGGCATCTTGTGATGCAGAGCCCACCCCTTGTCCCAGAAGGTCTCAGCCTGCTGCCAGCTCTGTGTACGTGTAGTCTCCAGAAGGAATGGGATAGACCACATATGGTATGGATTTGCACAGGATCCAGGTGACTCACTGAATGAGGGAGTGGTGAATCGGAAGGAAAACTCCCAAATATACAGGTACACTCTGGGCCATCTGCCCTCAAAGCCAAAGGTAACTTTATAAAGCACGTAGGAGATCATAGAATCATAGAATCCTCCGGTTGGAAAAGACCTTTGAGATCATCGAGTCCAACTGTACTCATCTTCTGCTAAACCATATCTTTCAAAAACTCATCTACCCGTTTTTTAAACACCTCCAGGGATGGTGACTCAACCACCTCCCTGGGCAGCCTGTTCCACTGCCTGACCACACTTTCAGTAATGAAATTCTTCCTAATATCTAGAACCTCCCTGACGCAACTTATGACCATTTCCTCTTGTCCTATCACCTGTCACTTGTGAGAAGAGATCGACACTCGCTCTGCTACAGCCTCCTTTCAGGCAGCCGTAGACAGCGATGAGGTCTCTCCTCAGGCTCCTCTTCTCCAAGCTAAACATGAGATGTTGCAGTAAGAAGTCACTCGTGAAACTGCTCTGATGCAGCATAGCAGTGTACCTAAGGAAGAAGCATTCTCCTGCTGCAGTGAGGCCATTGTAACAATTTTTAGGTGGATAAATTGCAACACTGCGTCCAAAGCTACCTCCAACCACATCAAGGTCTTCCTACCTCTTGTTCAGCTAAGATGCATCCCAGCTGGGTCTCTGGAGAAAACACCAGACATGGTCCACGTTTGGGGAGCATTTACTTAACATCAGACCAACACCAGTTTTGTGTGCTGCAACCCCCCCCCCCACTGGCTTCAATCGGCCTTCAGGACAAACAGCAGTTGACAGGTCTGCTCTCCCTGTGCTTGTCATCAATGAATGGCTTTTTTTTTCTTTTTTTTTAGATTTAAAGGCAATAGGGTGCCAGTAATTAAAGTAGTTTGAAGAAGCAAACCCAGCCACCTCAAACAGAAAAGTTGTTGCAGAGCCAAAAGATCAATCAAAGTAAATATTAAAGATTCAGAAACTACTGACAAGTCCAGAATGAACCAAGTCAGGTGACAAAGGAGACCCATACGCAAACCTGCAACCCCAGGTTTCATGTCTTGACCAGTTGCCGTGGGAGGAATGAGGGGCAGATGAGGAGAATGCAGGGGATAAGGAGAGAGACCCCAGCAGCAAAGTCTGCTCTCCGAGAAAAATGCAACCTCCAGCAGTCTTCTCCTCATCAAATTAGTTCAGGCAGAGCAAAACTGAGTGTTGCAGGGTGGGAAACAGGGATGGATCCAGATTCCTCACACCACATCAACCCCTTGGTTGGACATGATGGGTACCTCATGGGATGGAGAGCATCAGGAACCCAGGGGAGTTGCTGGGAGATGAAAAGTGCTTCTCAGCAGGGGACAAGCAAAACCAGGCAGCCTGAAGACACCCGAAGGGAGAGTTAGCAAGGCAATGGCAGATGAGTTTATCTCCTTTTACCATTTTTTTTTCAAATAACTGCCTCCTCCCATAGCACACAGGAGCAAACCACCCGGCTAGGACCTGAGCTGACCTCCCGTTATGATTTTCACCATTCCTGACAGTGGTTTTGCTGAGCCCACTTAGACAGAAACATTTCTTCTCTCTCACATGGATGTTGGTTTTATTACACCTACCTTAGAAACCTACATGCTGCCATTCAGCATAACTAGCAAGCACAGTAGGTATGGGGAGACCAGCAAACCCCCTTGGAGAAGTTCATTAGCAGCACCAGGTTGCCACCTTATCGTACCAGGTTGCCACCGTATGGTTTCTCACTTTCCAACGCAAACCTTGATTTTGAGAAACAAAACTGGCATTCAGAGGGAATTCAGTTCCCAGGGCTGCAGGTGCTGATCTTAACAGAGACAACAAAATAAAGAAGAGGTTTTCAGTTGCAGAATAGCTTGTAAATTGTTGTTTACAGAGCTGGTTAAGTTCCCCATAAATACAAATAGTGGCAATGACCTCAGTTAGATGAGCTGTCAGCTGTAGGGAAGAAAGGGGGATGCTGTGGCAGGGGAAAGCATGTGTCCCCAGGGCTTTCTCATCAGGCACTTTTTAACTTAACTGATGCATCCACCCATGTGTTTTCAGGATCAGTCACTGCCCGTCACGTATGACATGAGATTTCTCTCATGATGACGGGTTATTTCATATTTACAGGGTGCCTTGTATGGGCTTTTAGTAGTTTTAATCAGTGCAAGATTCAGCTGCTCCTCAAGCTCCTGCTCTTGGACCTCTGGAAGTAGTGAGAAACCCAGTGTCAGACACCAGAAATTGGTCTAGTCCAGGGGTGTCAAACTCATGGCCCGCAGGCCAAATTCAGCCCTCCACCTTGTAGTGGCAGTCTGAAAAATAAAACTAACATGATTCCAGCATGGAGAAACCTGGAATACTTTATTGAGCACGAGAACACAATTTTATAGGTCTCAGGGGGCTGGACATTTTAATGAAGGGGGCAACCTATGTTAATTAGGGAGTTACACAAGTTTTCACTACAATCTCCAAATAGTTAAATTTTCTCCAGGTAGGATTACATGGGAGATAGAGACATTATAGACATTTAGACATTGTTTTAACAATCATCTTAAAAAGTCCTTTCTTAATCCTTCTTGGAGCCAGGCTTATCTTCCAAGGTTGCATGGCAATAGATCTTCCTTTCCTCAGGAGATGTTGTCAGCTCCCAAACTCCTTTCCTCCCAAATTCTTTTCCTCAGGAGATGTTATCAGCTCTTGTCTTCCAAGGTTTATGATCCCAATTAGCTGAACTTCCTTCTGCTGAGAGCTGGATTTAGCCTCCTTCATCTTCCCCTTTTTTATTTTGTAATTGGAAAAGAAAGGCTTGAGAAAAACTTTGATTGATCATTCAATGAATACAAGAGAATAAACAAGGAGTATATAACAGAATACAGAGAAAAGCAAAAAATTCCAAATACAGCTACAGTAATTATTTTCTTAAACCCTGCACTAATACTGAAGACATCTAACCAATCAAATAAACTGCTAATTTCACTTTCATTATTTTCCTTTAGCTGATTTGATAAAGTTTTCAACTTATCAATACTCTTGTGAATAGATTCTGAGTGGTCACTCAAATTCATGCAACACAACCCTTCAAAATCTTCACAGCCGTGACCATGAGGTAGTAACAAAAAATCTATGACTGCCCTATTTTACAGGGTAGCTTGTCTCACAGAAGTAACATCTGTAAGCAAATCTTTCAGTGCGGAACTGGTGGCATTAGCTTCTTTTGCTAGCCAGCATCCCATCTTGTCAAGCACACTTAACACTTAACCAGCTCTTATGCCTGGAATTAAACTTCCAGAAAATCTCTGTGCATGGATCCAAAATATGATTTCAGAATCACAGTCTGCCTTAAATCCATGTGTATTAAAATCTTGCTTGTTAAAGGAGCATTTAAGGTGTTTACTGTGTAAAGGGCCCTTAGAAGGCAAGGGGTTTTTTACTGGATTAAACCGAGCAAGTTTACCCAGAGTACATGGTCCTCCTTCAGCTTTGCTCAGAATGCCTTTCCACACTCTTTCTCCACAAATTAGAAATAAGTCATCAGGAAGTCTGATTGGAAAAGGTTTTGATTTGATGTTTACTGCATTAAGGTGGTGTTTACACCAAAAACTTTCATTGTGGTATGCACTTGTGGGAATCATCTAAAATCACTGGATCGTGTGTGTGTGTGTGGATTTTCAGGGTTAAAATAAAAGCACAGGGGGGCATTTAAGCTGCCCATGACATCTAATTCTTGAGGCTTTACAGTTAATTTTGTAAGATAATTTTGATATGCCCCTTTGAGCTGGCCATAGTCTGTGCTATCTTTTTCGAAGAAATCATCTATTGGCACATTATGAGTTTCTGGGTGTGCACATGGGGGGTAATGCTTTCTCAGAAAAGCAGTCCATTCTCCTCTGGAGAGTGGAATTCCTACCAGACAGGTCCAAAATGGGTTTGTTGGGGTAGCAACTGACAGGCACAGGGTGTCAGTTCCCGTGGCTTTTGCTAAGGTAGTCCAAACATTTTTTCTGCTGGAGGTTAGCCATTTGTGTGGGACTGGAGCAGGAGGCGGCATTCTTGCAGGCATTCCGGTGGTCATGAGGGCGATGCAAGAGATGGTTGTATACAATGTGACGGGATCCATCTCAGTCCACGATCTGTTAAAGCACAACCATATCCTTTTCCCCATGTTATCAAAGGACAAGGACCTTGCTGCTGACCTGAAAATGGATCTTTAAATATTACATTCGGTTTTGAATTTTCAGGCATGTGTGCAGGTATAAAATTGGCAACATTTTACCATCGGTAAAGACTGTTTGGGCATCTTGAAGTGGAACTGGAGACCAGTGAGTTCTCAACTTCAAGGGAATTTGGTTAGGCCTCTGTAAAAAAGCACAAGCTGGCAAATGGATATTTAATTGACCTTGATAACCGATTAAAGCTATTTGAAAATCAAAACTGAGTGTCTGCAATTGTTTTAAATGCTCTGTGGTTAAAGGCAAGTACACTGTTTTGGGATCAGTAGCCGTGAGTTCCCAGCATCTAACACATCCCTTATAACATAGCTTAGAAATCATTTCTGGCAGTGTGGTAACTGTTTTTTGAAAACTGGTGAGGTAGAAAATCCCATTCCCATAAACAAAATGCAGTGTTGTTCTGGTACAGCTGACTTATTAGCCAATAGGGCTATCGGGGTCCTTTTTGACGACAAGTGTCACAAGTTCATTTTGAAGATGTCGATATCCCTGCTGTGAATTTAATTTCTGTTCCACGATGTGCAGAGTTGCGCTGGCTTCTGGAGTCAGTTATCGAGGTGATGTCAGGTCTGGATCTCCCTTCAATAAGTCAAACAGTGGGTGCAATTCATCTGGGGAAATTCCTAGGGGAGGTCTAAACCAATTAAGCATTCCCAAAAGCTGCTGTAAATCATTGAGGGTTTTTACTGATGTGGAGATGGATACACATTGAGGCTGTATAGATGTTTCTGTGATTATCCAACCCAGATAATGCCAAGGAGATTCCTGTTGAATTTTCTCTGGAGCTACTTCTAGTCCATGATCTTTGACTGCTTTAATTGTGGCTTTCAGAGCTTGCTGCATCAAGTCTGTGTTAGCTGCACACACTAAAATGTCATCTATGTAATGGTAAATAAGAACCTCTGGATATTGCAGGTGAACTGGAGACAGGACATTTGTCACATTCAGCTGACGTAAGGAAGGTGAATTTTTTCATACCCTGAGGCAAAGCATTCCAGTGATATCACGCATATGGCTCGCTGGCATTTAGAGATGGCACAGAAAAGGCAAACTTCTCTGCATCTCTGGGATGGAGGGGGATTGTGAAAAAGCAGTCTTTTAAGTCAGTTATGGTTAAAGGCCAGTTCTGTGGCAGCATTGCTGGGGATGGGAGGCCAGGCTGTAATGTTCCCATTGGTTCGATGGCCTCATTGATGCGTCTTAAGTCATGGAGTAAATGCCACCTCCCACTTCGCTTTTGGATCACAAAAAATGGAGAATTCCACGGACTTGTTGTTGGAGAAATGTGTCCGCTTTGAAGCTGCTCTTCTACCAGAATTTGAAGTTGTAGCAATTTATCTCTTGGTAGAGGCCACTGTGTGTGTGTTTTCCATTTAAGGGCCAGAACTCGCTGCCTTTCAGTGGCCATTAGGATAAATTTGAACTGAGTCCAATTCCCCACTGTCCAAGGGCATCTCTACCCTACAGTGTAACTGAAATGTTTAAAACGAAAGGTCTTACGGTTGCTGAACGACCTTCAGCTCCTGTGTAGGTGTAGGCTCTGCTGGGTAAGACGACTCCAGTCACTCCTTTGATACTTGCGATCAGCGAGACAAGGGGCCACACGGCCGGCCACTGCTGCGCGGAGATCACGGTAGCATCAGCTCCTGTGTCTGCGAACCCTCTAAGTAAAACTGTCTCTTTGCGAACAGAATGGAAAACTGAGCATGGGAGGCTTGGTCGATCTGTGGATAGAGTCTGTGACCAGTTAATAAAGTTTCTAGGTACCAGCTCGTCTCCCGTGGAGCCAAAGCCTTGATCTCCCCTTTGTCTGTTGCTCCAGTCAGAGGGGTGTGCATGTATTAGGATCAATTGAGAAATCCGCGTTCCTTTGCCGATACAGGCAGGCAGCAATGGGGTCCAAAGCATTACTTTAATTTCTCCTGTAAAATCTGAATCTATGACTCCTGGTAAAATGAAAACTTCACATGCAGAGGTAGCGGAATAACCGATTAAGAGAGCACTGCATCCATTTCCTGGTGGCCCCTGTACCCCTGTAGAAACAATCTGTACCTTTGAGTCGAGCAGGATTACGGTCATTGCTGCTGCTAGATTGATTCCGGTGCTGCCTGAGGTATGGGGGTTGAGAGAGGGGACGGGTACCAGGTGCTGAGGTTGGCTGCAGGAACTTTTTCTGTCATCACGCTGTTCCCCTGAGTACTGCGCTGGAAGTTTCCCGACGGCCCTTTCCCGTTTCCTCTTGGCAGCAGCGGGTAGCCTTCCTTGGTGAACTTAGAGTGACAATCTTTTGCAAAATATGAGCCCTTTCTGCAGCAGCAACAGACAGGCAGTTGGTTTGATTGCCTTTTTCCCAGGCAATACTTTCTTATGTGACCATCTTGCCCACAACCAAAACAGCGCTCTTGAGGGGCAAAGGACTATTGTGCTGCGACCAAAGCTTCAGCTAGGGAAGCAGATGCATGAGCCTGTGTCCCAACATTGTTGCAAGCTTGCAGCATTTCTGCTAGTGTGGGATCTCGCATAGCCTGTAATATCTTTGGCAGTCTGCATTTGCCTGTTACACAGCAAGTTTCTGAAACAGGGCGTCCTGTGCAACTTTGTTATCAACCTGTTTGTTAATTGCATCTCTGAGCCTGTCTGAAAACTGATAAACCGGCTCCTGTGGTCCCTGGCGAACCAAGATAAAAGAAGGGGATTGTATTACAACCTCAGAGATTCTATGGGATGCTTGCAGTGCCAGGTCCTTTGTCAGGTTTAAATCATGGAGTGGGATCTGAGCCTGGGCTGCAGGAGCAGCATATGATCCTTCCCCAAGCAATCTGTACAGCGTGTTTGCTATAGGGGTCCTGTTTGTAGCTAAAGCCTCCTCTGTAGCTTTTTTGCTTAGGCTTTTCCGTTTCAAATAGAGTGAATTGCATTGTGGTTAAAGTCATCCTAGCGATGGAGGAGCAGTCATGTGGGGTTTAGAGTAAAAGCACTAAAGAGGTTTTCCAGTATACCCATTGTAAATGGGGCCTCTAACCCGTATTCTATGACAGATTTTTTCAAGTTTTAAGACTGGGTATGGTACAGGTTCCCAGTGCAGAAGTCTGTTTGGTGGTGTGTAAACAAGAAAGGCTTTTAACATGTCTATGTCCCCTGCTGCCACAGCCTCCTGCCATAAGCCCTCCCACCGTAATCTGGGATCAGGGGGATTTGTCATATCAATGTCGAATTCATCTGGATCCCAGCAGTTTTCTTCCAATAAGGAATCAGTCATCCCTGGATCCTTTGTGCTGGTACCACACTTTTGAAAAGCCCTTTGCACATGCTCTGTAGCGTTATTGCGAAATTTTCTTTCCCCAGGCTGTTTGGAAACAGCTTCAGTTCCTGACAGGGGTAGAAGCATGGGAAGCTCGTCTTGCAGGGGTATGCATGCATTTGGGATGCCTGGGCTGGTGCTGGGGGTTTTGGGGAGGGATCGATCTCTCAGGGTCTCATATAAAATTCTCCATGGCTTTAAAACTTTTGTAGCTTTTTCATTCCCCTGCGTTGCCTCCTCCCACAGTCGCACCCCCACTTTGTCCCATAACGCATCATCTAAAAAATTAGTTGTATTCAGTTCTGTAAAGTTGTGTTGAACCCAGAGCAACAGGCTTTGCAAGGACGATTCGTCCAGTGTTTTTCCATGCTGCTTTAGCACATGTTGCAGGATTAGATAGGCATGATTTTGCTCAGTTGATATGTTTTTGCTCTTTCACCTGTAATGTCTTAATCAATCTAAAATCCTTATTATCATATCTAGGAGCTGTTTCTGGCAATTTTATTTCTTCCTCTGGCACTAAAGTAATGATGTCTGTTTCTGCAGCCTCTTTAGCAGCGTTACCAGCCAATTGATTTCCCAAACCAATATTAGATTTCTCCAATTGATATGCCTTACAATACATAATAGTTACTTTTGTGGGTTTCTGAATACTGGCTAGTAACATTTGAATTTATTCTGAGTGCTTGATTCCAGTCCCTTGAGCTGTTAAAAGCCCCCTCTCTTTCCAAATTGCTCCATGGGCATGTACAGCTCCAAAGGCATATTTAGAATCTGTCCATATATTCACTCTCTTGTCTCGACTCAAATCCAAGGCCCTGGTAAGAGTCACTAATTCAGCTTTCTGAGTGGAGGTTGTTGATGGCAAAGCATGAGCTTCCACTATGAAGATTGTTGTGGTAACTGCATACCCCAACAACCCCCTTCCTCCTCACATAAAACTGCTCCCATCCATAAATAATTCCCAGTCTGGACTCTCAGGTGGTAGATCTTAAAGGTCTGGGTAGTTGGAATATACTTCTTCAGTTGTCTGCAAACAATCATGCTCAGGAGTCCCTTCTACATGGTCAGTAGAAAGCACCACTGCTGGGTTAACAACTGAGGTGGTCCTTAAGGGGGACATCATCTTGCTCCAATAACACCACCTGGTACTTCAACATCTGACTAGGAGAGAGACTACGTGCTCCTTTTTTGTTCCAGGACAATTATGACCTTATGTGGTACATATACTGTCATTTTCTGACCTATTGTAAATTTGTGAGCTTCCTGGATCAACATTACTGTGGCAGAAACTGCTTTCAGACAGCCCAGCCATCCTTGGCTGTCACTGTCTAATTGTTTTGAGAGATAGGCCACTGCATGTTGCTGCTCTCCCAGAAATTGCAATAACACAGCACTCCCAGTACTGTCCTGCATCCCAGATGCTGGTTCTTTCATTAAATACAATTTCAGATATTTGTAGGGTGCTCTGCTATTATCAGTCCAATTCAAATGCTGAGGGGGAGATGTTTTTAATATCTCATACAAAGGCTCTACGAACAGTCCATAATTTGAAATCCCGAGCCAACACCATCCCACCATCTCAAGAAAAATACTTAACTCACAGACCATTCTGGAGTTGACAAAGAGCTTCTTTTCTTTCTTTATATCTAATACTGTAAAGCAACCCTGCTTTTCAGTTAAAGCTGTTAAAAGAGTATACGGATTCACAACCACTGAACAATTTGATTCATTGCTCTAAGATCCTGTACTAAATGGCAACACTTAACATTCACCTTTTAACTGCTAAAACTGATGCATTATATTTTGACTCACATTCCACTAACAACTTACATTTCAAGAATTTTTGAATTACTGATTCTAACCCAGGTTTAGCTTCCGATTTCAAAGGATATTGTTTAATTCTTACCGTGACTGATCCTGTTTTCAAATCACCTCTTACAGGTTCTGTCCAGGTATCTCTCCAGTCCACACTGCCAGGATCACAGCATCTTCAACCTCTCGAGGGATTATTTTCCTTGAATGTTGTCACCCTGTAATAATAAAGCTGTCGCTGTGATATATTTAGATTCTGGTATATAAACTTCAGCTTCCCCTTCTCTAATCCTTGTTTGAGCTTCTAATTTTTCAAGCAAATACTTTTCCTAACAATGACTTTGGAAAGCCTGGCAAATACAAAACCTGATGAGTTACCCACTGTTTTCCTAATTTAAATTTTCATATATTTTAAAAATTATTTGCTTTCTCTAATTTCTATCATAACAATAATGCTTATATTTTATTATATATTTATTTTATTACATATTTTTATATTATTATTGTCATCCTTTCAAAGAATTCATTACAGAACATTACAGAATATGCAGCCTCGGTGTCCATCAGAATTTCAATTTTCTCTTCCCCCCACATGATTTTAAACAGAGATTCTGTAGAAAATTCCTCCTGTCTCCTTCAGTTCAGTTCTACAGAGAACAGGGAGTTCAGAGGGGTATCTTGATTCAAGAGAGGGAATTTATGTTTCCAATGACCCTCCCTTTTACAATAAGCACACTAATTTTCTCCTGGCTGTACCCAAACTTTCTGTGGTAAGAGGCTCCAATCTCAACCCCTTCCCCTGTATCCTCCCCTATGACCTCCTCTTGCATGATTGCTTCCTTCCAACACTGCTATCAGTTGGTTATTAACAGCCCTTTCTTTTTTGGGCATCCCTATTTCTATATGCAGTCTAAGCCACATATAATAATTGTCCCGAGTCTCATGTCTCAGCTTCTTGTAAAACAATAGAGTCACTGTTCCCTGCATAACTTCCAATGCCTGCTTTATGAATCATCTCCCTCTTTGTACCATCAAACAATACTTGCATAATCACCTTAATGTCTTTCCAGTCAGAATCTTAAATTTGAATCATTATCTCTAAAGCACTAGGTGTCCAATCTGGATTGTCTCTATAATTCCCAGCTGCTAACTTCCAATTCTTCAAATCAGTAATAGAAAAATGGACTTTTGGAATCACCATTTTTTTCATTTCCCAAAACTTGACATAAGGGAGTTTGTATGACTTCTCCCTGCTTACCTCTCAATCCCCTTCTCTCATTCATCTACTTCTGATGCCTCATTGTGAAACCCTCCAACACAGTGTCCGGGAGTGATCAATAATCAGTTTCGTCCTCAGGTTCACTGTCTTTTTGTTTTTCATAAACTTTCAAACATCTTTGCCCAATACTACAAGCAGAACATTTTTCAAAGCTTTTCCCTTATCTTTTTACAAGGCTAAGACAAGGGGATCACTAGGCGCTGAATTTATACCACATTCCTTTTGCCGTTCTGGGTGATTCTGCAACATATAAAATATATTTGAATGCATACTTTTGTCCCATTTTTGTTCTCATCTTAGAAAAATCATTAATTGCAACAAAATATTAAAATTCAGTGGCCCATTAGCAGGCCATCTTCCCCTTCATCTAATTTACACAACAGCCACTACTGATTGCAGTATTTAATTAAATATTCTTTTGTTACTGTTCCCTCTGGAGGCTCCCCTAACTGCTTCCGATGCTTTAAAATGCACCCCAGAGGGGATTTATTTACAACACTGACACATCCTTGATGATCCCGCACCCGTATGACAAACAGGTGATTACAGTGTGTTACCACACAATAAAAACCCCAGAGAGTAATCAGCATAAAAGCCCAAACTCTGCAATACCATGTGAAATCAAATTTTACTTAACTTATTAAAACAAGAAAGGTGACAAATGATTGGTAGTGATTAACAAGTTAACAATAACATCCTTAAAGGCAATGCATCTAATAATTACTACAAGAGAATAAGTATAGTAATTAAAAATATACATCACCAATTGCTCTATCATCATCATCCAGATCCGCAGTCACTGTGAGGCCCCTATTGCAGTGAAGATTTGGACAGCCTGTCCTGGCTATTGAGGGGCCACTACACAGTGCATCCACCTATAGGTGGGATATCCAAAGATTGCTCCAGAGGGTCCAGTTTTTATATTGTTAAATAAACAATTTACATCATTCTAAAAATGTGAGAACTTTGGTCTTGGCTGCTTCGTTGTCCCCCTCTCTCATAGTGTGGCCAAGACTACAGAAAGATGGAAAAGAAAGCAGCTGGATTTCTCTTATCTTTAAACTGAGGAGGCTGTTTAAAGTGCAGCTCTCTCTCCCTTTCACACAGTGTTCATGCTGGAGAAGCTACAAATAAGGTCGTACAGCCCAATTCTACTGATAAGTTGATGCATTTTTCTCTCTGTGTATTAAGAATGGCACAACACAATTTTATTGATAATACGGTTGTAAGAAGTTACAGATTAAACAGCACACACAGCAATGCAATACGAATCATCCATGGGTCACCTATTTGGTTTCAGGCCTGTTGATCAGGCCCTGTCACTTCATATGAACAGATCGCAAACAAAGCAAAAACAGATCGCAATTCCAACTCCTGCAATCTCAAGATCTTGGATAAAACAGGTTGGCAAATCATGTCCAAGTCAGTTTACACAAAACAAAGCAGCAAACCATACCAAAGTCAGTTTCCCAAACTTAAACAAATTATCTTCACACAATCACCAATTTCATAGACAATTACAAATGGAGAGTCCCTCATGCAGGCAGTCACACAGACAATTACAAATCACAAGCACACCAAAACAAAATCCCGATTATGTAGCAAAATTGGAGACTCTAACCCCAAACCAAAATCCAGATTACATACCAAATATACCAAAGTTGGGGACTCTAACCCCAAGCCCAAATTAGGTACCTTTCTATTTCAACCCTGCAGGGCTTTCGCCTCTGACTTATGAGCAGGCAATCAAACCAAAATCCAGAAAGGATGCTTTAATTCTTACCTGTGGAATCCTTGCTCCCAATACACTGTCTGGGGGGTGGAGTGGGGGTGGAGGTTTCCCCCAAGAAGTTCTCAGTTGCTGACTGGAGTATCCTTGACCCCCAACAGATTTGAAATCCTGAAAGCAAGTCCCATCTGCGGTGCCAAATGATACCGAAAATGCTGGCAAATAAACTCTCTAAGACTCGTTTTGGAGTTTTAGAAATCAAGCATCCTTTCAAAAAATACGGCTACTTTCATGAAACTTAACTGAAGTTAGAAAACTAATTCTGTAGAAAACTAATTCTACTTTAGCTTAAATCAAAATATTCCACTTTTTGTAATAATAACTACTTCCTGTATCACAAACACTGTTCAACATCAGCTAAATCATTGGTGTGTTATCAACATTGTTTTAGTCACAAATCCAAAACACAGCACCATAAAGGCTGGTACAAAGATAATTAACTCCATCGCAGTCAGACCCAGCACAACATTTACAACTACAATATGAGAGCTGGAGATCTCTGCTGACCCCAGCTGTGATGCTAGGATATGGAAGAGAGGAGGAATACTTGGACCCCATGCAACATACAGACATTCATACTGTAAATGGTGTGACATTTAAAATTACACTAGAATGTTCTGAATTTGCAGTCTGGGGACACTGCTCTACACGTCACAGCGCAGTTTGGGCATGTTGATCTGGTTCAGTTTCTGTACAGCATTGCATTCATTTCAAACTTTTAAGACAAGGTGAGTCATAGACGCTTTCTATTTCTGTTAAACAAACACAACTTTAGTATGAGTGATCCAAACTTCTAGTCTTGCCTTGCAGCCTCTGATGTTTGAATAATAGAATTATGGAGGTTTCCATACGTCTTTAATAAATGAAGACTACTGTTACATGCATGAACCAACCAAAGCATTAGTCCTAAAACACAGGTTCTCTTGAAAATGAAAGAGAGAATGTAGGTCTGGCTGATGGTGTGTACTCTGTGAGTTCAGCTAATGCTTTCTATGATTTATTGCATTGAATTTAGCTTTTTTACCAGTGATGGGAGATTTCTGAAGAGTCAAGCTCTCACTTGAAAAATTAACTTCGGAATGGTTCCTTTAAAGATTTTTTTTTTTTATATAAAATCTGTGAGTTCTGAATTGGAAACTTGTGAGAAAACAGGAAGGAAAAATCTTAATAGAAAAGAAGTCTATTCAACTCAAATTTCATTCTGGAAATTTTACTTCCAGTGTCTGTAGGATTTCCACAAGGCTTTCAAAATACCGTATGTTCTAGGACTACCTTGATATTGCTTAAGCAGCAGCAGGTTCAAGAGTCACATGAAGTGCTGTTCGACTGTTACTTATTCCTCAGATTTCCACAGAAACTTTGAATCCAGCCCTCTGATATTAGAATTGATAGTATCATCATCGCTATTTGTCAAGTGCAAATGGATAATCAGTTGCTTAGAGTTAGACAGAATGACTCCTTTTGGCTTTTAATCCTTCCTGCTTTGCAGTGGGCTACAAAAGCATTATTTTCAGTAGTTTATTTTTGCAAATCTTTTGAGTTCCTTAAGGATTTTCCACAGAATTGTTATGAAGTACAGGGAAAATGAAGGTGAATGTTTTGAAGCTTGCTTGGTTCAAACAAAAAACAAAGTAGAACTTCAATCAGAACTGAAGTTGAACAAACTCAAAAAGACTACAAATTCAAAGTCTTGTCTTAATGTGCCTTTAGATGACTCAGATTTCTAAGTACCTGAGTTACTTCCTTCGTAAATTATTTATATGTGCTTTTGAAAATTGTAAGCAGAGAATGATCTGCCTCAAACTGCAAGTCTCATGGGGTTTATATCTCCTTGGTGAATGATCTATTTTAAACACTTTATTAGTCCATCAGGACAGAGAATGTAGAAGTTGCTTATGAATGATGATGTGTTTTCAAGTAAAAGAATCAAGATAAATAATTAGCTTTAGCAACATGGAAACAGCTAAACTAGTATTGCTGACATATCAGGTATTGTCAATAGATAGTGATGGAAATCTAGTGAGTTATCACAGTCACCTAGTATGTCAACAAGAATTATTCTTGCTTTGAGAATGTTAACATTGGAAATTACCACATCTCTTTAAAGGCCTTACTTAGTAGACTTTTCTTTCCTGTCATCTTCCTCTATTTCTAAGTCAAACCAGGGAATAGTTACTTCTAGCATTTGGCTTCATCCCTTTTTTGTTTATTTTCCTAATCCATGTTAATAGGAAGAAGACATTTCATTCAATGCATTGCACTGCTTGGCATAGCTACTACTTCCTAAAGCACTTCTTGAAGCCGGTTATAATGTGAACATTAAAAATAAAGAAGGGGAGCCTTCACTCTCAACAACATCTGATATGGGTTATCTTGTTATTATAAAATGCTTGTGAGCTGGTTTGAGCTAGCTTTCCCAAGCTCTCCAACCGCTCAGTCTGCCTCTTTCCCAAAGCTTCCCCCCTTTCAAAGGAAAAAAACTATGGAAGAAACCAAAATCACAGTAAATATATGTATTTCTATATTTTCCTAAATACAAAGAACTACGCCGCAAGGATATGCAAAGGAGCAAGGGAAGAGGGGAAGGGAAATGGAAAAAAAGGACAAAAAGGATCTATATAACACCTGGAATACAACTATAACACCCGTGAACTAACAAAGTAAAGAATTAATGAAATCTTACCATACCACCTCCCCCATGGAGAGTTGGACAGCCAGATCCGACCCGTTAAAAATTTTTCCACAGGCTCTCTTATCTACACCCTATTTATATGTTATGTTGCGTTAAAGGAAGATATGGAATACTTCCATGGATCAAAAGTCAATCATCTACCACAGCTTGGCAGAATATGGAGCTAACCTTGATGTAACAGACAAGGTTAGTAATGTGTGAATGACTTGCGCCCTTAGTTCAAAGATAAGAGATATCCAGTCATTTCTTTTACCTCCCTTCTCGGGGCCCTAGGCAGGCTCCAAGAGGGAAGGGACAATGAAGCAGCTGAGACCAGAGATTCTGCATTTTTTTAAAAGTGTTCAAAGTTGTTTATTTAACTGTATAAAAGCTGGGCTGCGTAGGGCCCCCCAGTTGTCCAGGTACAGGCTCTCCAAATCTTTGCTGCAAAAAGGACTCCCTGGTGACTGTGGATCTGGATGATGATGGTAGAGCAATTGGTGATGTATCTTTCTTAATTACTATACTTATTCACTTGTAGTAATGATTAGATGCATTGCCTGTTATTGTTAACTTGTTGTTAATCCTTACTAATCATTTGTCACTTTGGGGGAGCATTTACAGAAGGTTATTGATGCGGGGGATAGTTGAGCCCCCAAACATTTGACCATTTGGGGACAAATCATGATAATTATTAAAATGGCTCAGAAAAATTTTATCACTAATACCTTCTCCTCTTCTGTTGAGGCATAAGCGCCTCCACTGTCAGACTTCCAACCCACGCAAACTGAGGATCGCCCTCCCTCCAGGGCTCCATCTAACAATCCTTTGCTCGATACCATGGTCGCCAACAAAGATATTACTCCGGAGGATGACCCTTTTGATCTAGGTCCAATAGACCCTGAGTGGGAACCGGACTAGTTTCACCCCACGCCAGAAACGGCCGTTTTTCACTTGGGCGTGGAAACGGGGACTCATAATATATGGGAGGTATGCAAGCAGGAGGCTATAAGAAATAGCGATTGGCAAATTGCCTTGGCATTTCCAGTTATGCATCATGCTAATCAACAACCGCTCTGGCAGCCCCTCACTTATGATGCAGTAAAGGAGCTGTGGTGAACAGTAAAAGAAGGAGGAGTACACTCCCCATTTACTGTCTTGCTGCTTGAAACGTTGGCAGAATCATAAACGTTATCTCCTCACAATTGGAAATCTTTGATGAGAACGGTACTGATACCTACTCAGTTTATGATGTGGTATACAGAATATAAGGAAGGGTGTACGGTGCAGATGATAGAAAATCTCAATAACCATAATCCAATTAGCTATGATGAATTAGCCGATGAGAATGCCTTTATTAAGCCACTGACACAAGTGCCTTTTCTGCGAGAAACGTATGCTCAAATTAAACAAATTACCCTTTGGGCAGTGCGAAAAATTCAGGCATAAAAAGGTGAAGGACTTCAATATTGTGTTAAGGTGCTGCAGGGACGTAATGAACCATATGCAGCCACTTTAGAGCAACAAGTTGATAATGATGCCGCAAGAGGGCTGTTGCTATTGCAGTTGACTGTTGACAGTGCTAATACTGCCTGTAAGCGTATATTAAAACCTATGAGAAATTGTAATCCTACTTTGGCTGATATGGTCAGAGCATGTCAGGATATTGGATTGACGGAGCATCAAGCTAATGCTTTAGCTAATGCTCTTGTGGCGCAGTTGAAAGTATCAGATAAGCAGTTGGGTCAAGGAGGGTGCTACTGCTGTGGTGCCTTAGGACATTTACAAAGAGACTGCCTGCAAAATGCAAACAAGAAAATTCTTCTGCCCCAAGACTGTCCACGTTGTGGGAAAGGTAGACATTGGTCTAACGAATGCCATGATAATGGGCAAGCTCTGTGAGATGGGAGGCGTGAGACCACACGCCACAAACATTCAAATAAATCCGTGCCCCAAACAATCAAATAAATCCGTGCCCCACTGTGTGGTCAGCTCACCCCAGCCACTGCAGGAAGTGCAGGGCTGGACCCAGCCCCTGCCCACTCAGTCACAATAACAGCAACGGACATAATTCTTATTCTGACAGGGTTTTGGGGGCTGATCAGAAAGGGACTACATGCTTTATTAATTGTCAGGTCATCAGTCATGAAACTGGGACTTTTTATTTTACCTGGAATCATTGATTCGGATTACAGTGGAGAAATTCAGATCATGGCATGGGTGCAGATGCCTCTCTGTTTTGTTCAGCAAGGACAGTTTATTGCACAGCTTGTACCTTTTCAGGGGGAGGCTTCCAGGGGAATTGAATATAGAGATGAAAAAGGTTTTGGCAGCACTGGAACACCACAAATATTGGTGGGCAAAATGTTTCGAGGCAACCCAACCAATGATAACATGTACTATTGATAGACATTCCTTTACAGGACTTGTAGATACTGGTGCAGATATTTCTATAATTCAGAGCACTGCATGGCTGCCAGAATGGCTCACGACAGACCCCGTCTCCACGATCGTGGGGGTGGGAGTGAGCGAGTTTGAGCTAGCTTCCCGCTGTGCTCTCCAACACTCAGCGAAAGTCCCCTCGCCCTCTCCCAACTTCCCCTCAGGTAAAGGAAAAAAACTATAAAAAACTTAGGATAAAATGAAATCACACTAAATATATGTGTATTTCTACATATATTTAACTACACACAGCAAGAATATCATGCAAAACTCCCAAGAAAGGGAAGAGGGGAAGGGAAAATGGTAAAAAAAAAAGCAAAAAGGAACAAAAACAAACCAGGTACGCACAATTGAAAAACCCGGTAACTAACAAAATAAAGAACTAGCAAAATCTCACCACTTCCCTTGAGGAAAGCTAAATCCAACCCAGGACTCTCCCCCCACGTGTGGGCAGACAAGAGCAGTCACCACAGGCCTCAGCTCCAGACAAGACCAACGCAAGGGATCTCCCACTCTCAATCCTCCCGGAAGAGAAGACAGCCAAACTCTCTTATCTACACCTTATTTATATGTCGTGTTATGTTAAAGGAAGATATGGAATACTTCCGTGGATCCTGACCTCCGTTGTTAAGGAAGACCTAAAAAGGGCATTGTTAAGGAAGACCTAAAAAATCCAAAAGCCAACCCACTACAGAGAGGAATGCAGCGGCCAAAGCAGAGTGTGCATCTCCGGGTAATCGTCAGACCAGAGGAACAGATAGCCCAGGCTGCTCCTTTCATCGCGCTGATTCCGTGTACTCAATGGGTCTAGGGTGTACTTGGACAGTTTGGAACTACAATTCACATTGAAGAACCACAACAGTGACATATTGCGCAGGGACCATTGAACAGCTGTTCCAAACCCAGCAGCAACTTCAAACTCACTTGGTTTACACAACAACCTATGTGGGTCTACCAGTGGCCCCTACGTTGGGAACAGTTAGAACAACTTCACAGACTAATAGAGGAATAGTTAGCTGTCAGCCACATCGTACCCTCCACGAGTCCATGGAACACTCCTGTCTTTTGTATTCCAAAAATGAGTGGTCAATGGCGTTTATTACATGACCTTAGGGCAGTTAATGCTGTCATTGAGCCTATGGGAGCTCTTCAATTGGGGGCTCCCCTCACCATCAATGCTGCCAGCCAATTGGCTTTTTACACTGATTTATTTGAAGGACTGTTTTTTCACTATTTTTTTATATCCTGAAGATGCACCACATTTTGCCTTTTCTACTCCGTCATTAAACCAACAAACACCCATGCAGCAATACCACTGGACAGTTTTATCACAAGGAATGCGCAATAGCCCAACGATCTGTCAAGCTGTTGTTGATGCTGCACTTCATCCAGTAAGAGTCCAGAATAGAGATGCCATCATTTATCATTACATGAACAATATTTTGATTGCTGCATCATTTGACAATGACTAGGAAAGAGTTGTTGAACAAGTGTACAAAGCCATTGAACGAGCTGGTCTGCATGTCTCACCAGAGAAGGTCCAGAATACCAACCCATGGAAATACCTGGGATAGAAAGTCACTCAGCAAGAAATCCATCCACACCCCCTTTGTATAACAGAGAGGCAGCATGAAGTAAAAATTGTTTCACAAGGTTCAACACAAGTAACTGAATTGGTTGCAGTGAATATGGCCTTGTTAAAATTCAAAGATGAACCTGTTAATCTTGTCACTGACTCATTTTATGTAGCTGGGATGATAGCAAAGCTTGATCATTCAGTGATTAAGGATGTGGAGAATCCCTTCTTGATGGCTGAGCTTTGGATGCTTTGGTCCTTAATAGATCAAAGGAAGCATGATTTTCATGTTATGCATGTTCGGTTTCACAGTGAATTGCCTGGTCTTGTAATGGAAGGGAACCAATTAGCAGACTTCTACACCATGTCTTCAGTGGCTCCTAACCAACTTGAGTAAGCCAAATTGTCACATTCCTTTTACCATCAAAATGCACTTTCAGCAAACCATGACTCAGGTATGTAGTATTCTTACAACCTGTCCTGATTGTCAACTCCTAACTACACTGCCTACTTGCCTAATAAAGAAGTAATTAACCCACATGGTATTAAAGGTAATGATTTGTGGCAAACAGATGTCACACATTTTGGAGAATTCGGCAAAATGAAATGTGTACGTATAACAATAGATGACTTCTCTGGGTATCTTCATAGAATCATAGAACCTTCTGGATGGAAAAGACCTTTGAGATCATCGAGTCCAGGCCAATGGTAGCCAGTTTCTCAATCAGAATACTGTAAGAAATGGTGTCAAAGGATTTACCAAAGTCCAGGTACACCACATCCACAGCCTTTCCCTCATCCATTAACCCCGGGTAACCTTGTCATAGAAGGAGATCAGGTTGGTCTGGCAGGATCTGCCTTTCAGAAACTCATGTTGACTGGGCCTGATCACCTAGCTGTCCTGCATGTGCTGTGTGATAGCATTCAGTATGATCTGCTCCATGACCTTCCCCAGCTGACAGGCCTATAATTCCCCGGATCCTCCCTCCGACCCTTCTTGTAAATGGGCATAGCTTTTGCCAGTCTCCAGTCGAGCGGCACTTCCCCAGTCAGCCAGGACTGTTGAGAGATGAGGGAAAGGAATTTGGCGAGTACCTCTGCCAGCTCTCTTAATACCCTTGGGTGTATCCCATCCGGCCCCATAGACTTATGCATGTCTAACTGGCCGAACAGGTCTTTAACCAAGTCTTCTTGGAACATTGGGGGTGCACCTTTACAGTCTTCTGGCTCAGGAGGCTTGGAGCCCAAAGAACATCTTACTTTCCTATTAAAGACCAAGGCAAAAAGGCGTTAAGTACTTCTGCCTTGTCCTCATCCTTTGTTACTACCATTCCCCTTGCATCCAGTAAAGGAGGGAGGTTCTCCTTGGTTCTCCTGTTGTTAATATACTTGAAAAACCATTTCTTATTGTCTTTCTCCAAACTGGCCAGTTGAAGTTCCAGTTGGGCTTTAGCCCTTCTAATTTTTTGCCTACATGATCTCACCTGCTCCTTATAGTCCTCCTGAGATGCCTGTCCCCTCTTCCAAAGCTCATATATTTTCCTCTTTTTCCTGAGACTAACACAGAGCTCTCTGTTCAGCCAAGCTGGTCATCTTCCCCGCTGACTCATTTTACAGCACACAGGGATGGCCTGCTCTTGCGCCGCCAGAATTTCCTTCTTGAGGAGCATCCAGCCCCCTTGGGCTCCTTTGTCATTTAGAACCGTCTCCCACTGGACTTTATCAAGCAGCCTTGTACACAGTTCAAAGTCTGTCCTTCGGAAGTCCAAGGTGGCAGTTCTGCTGACCCCCCTCCTTACTACTCCAAGAACTGTGAATTCTGTCATCTTGTGATCACTGATCCCCAAGTGTCCTCCAACAGTCACCTTCCCCACAAGGTCCTCTCTGTTCACAAACAGCAGATCCAGCAGGGAGCCTTCTCTAGTCGGTTCACTCCCCAGTTGTGTCAGGAAGTTATCTTCCATACATTCGATGAACCTTCTAGACTGCTTCCTTTCTGCTGTGTTATACTTCCAGCAGGCATCTGGAAGGTTGAAGTCTCCCACAAGAACGAGGGCCAACGATCGCAAGACTTCTCCCAGTTGCTCGTAGAAGAGCTCATCGGTTTCCTCATCCTGGCTGGGCGGCCGATGACAGACTCCCACCACTATGTCTGACTTACTGTGGATTCCATTGATTTTAACCCATAAGCACTCAACCCTATCATTAGCATATTTTAGTTCAACACAATCAAAACTTTCTCTAACATAGAGAGCAAACCCATCGCCTCTCTTTCCTAGCCTGTCCTTCCTGAAGTGTTTATAGCCACCCATGGCAGCCCTCCAGTTGTGTGAATCATCCTACCACGTTTCCATGATGGCAGTTACATCACAGTTTTCTAGCCTAGCAATGGCTTCCAGTTCCCCTTGTTTGTTGCCCATGCTGCATCCAGTAGTGTAAATGCACTTCAGTTGGGCTGTTATTTCCACCCCTTTCCTAAGTAAGTGGAATAGGCTCAAGTCCCGATTGTCTACTATCGGTGGTTTGTAACCCACCGATAAACCTTTGAATTCTGGCTGCCACCTGGAGTGCTATTCTCCACTTCCACTGAGGCGGCAGACCAGGGGCTCTCACCAGTACACCGTCCCTCAGAGCCTGAGGTGCCATTCCTATGATTTAGTCTATTGAGCCCAGTGATGTCCCCCTCCCCCTTCCAATCTAGTTTAAAGCCCTCTTGATTAGTCCGATCAACTTCTTGGCGAGTGTCTTTATGGCCTTATGGGAAAGGTGTGCCCTGTTGTGTGCCAACAGGCCTGGCTTGTAGACCAAGCCATTGTTGAAGAACCTGAAGTTTTGTTCTTCACACCACATTTGGAGCCAGTTATTCAATTCCTGGCTCCTCCCATTCCTTCCCTCACCATTCCCTATGGCAGAGGAGAATACTACCTGCGCACCTGATCCCTTTGCCATTTGACCTAAGGTCCTGAAGTCCCTTTTAATTGCTTTGAGATTTCTAGTCGGTTTTTCATTATTACCCACCTGGAAAATGAGTAGTGGGTAACACATGGGAGGAAGGGCTCGTGATGTTTGTAAACATTGGCTCACCTATTTTGCTATTCTAGGTGTTCCACAATGAGTGAAGACTAACAATGGGCCTGCCTATAGCTCTGCTTGCGTTCACATATTTTTACAATAATGGGGGGTTGAATATGTTACAGGTATTCCTCATTCACCCACAGGCCAAGCAATTATCAAATGCACTCATAGAGTCTTGAAAGAACAGCTCACAGAACAAAAAGGGGGGAATATGGGGTTGGTATCACCAGAGGAAGGTTGTGGAAAACAACCTATATTTCCTTAATTTCCTGAATCAAGATGAGATGTATAAGTCAAGACAAGGAAAACAATATGGTTTATCCATGCCCTTTCCAAGTAAATCATTGGTAATGGTAAAAAAAATCTACTTTCAAGAAAATGGGAAGGAACAAAAGATCTGATAACGTGGGGTTGGGGATATGCTTGTGTTTCTACAGGTGACCGACTGCAATGGGTCCCATCACATTTTGTGCGGCCCTATGTCTCAGCCTCATTGGAGGAGCCACGGGATTGCCTGCTATCAGCTAGACTGCACCTGACATTTTTGGCTTGTCCTTGCCAATGCAATGAACACAAGCACAATGTGTATTTCCATGACTACACCAGCTGATCCTTTTCACACATGTTTGGTAGGTGTGCCATTGACAAGTTAGAAATTAGATAACCTTTATAATGACACAGTGCGAGGATCATGCAAGAAGCTAGGTACTATTGAGCCTCTCTGGTGGTGTCATGCAAAGTGGCAACAGTATGCATCTTAAACCCAGGGATGGTATAATGCCTCACTATGGATGCTAAGCAGTTTCCCAGCTTTGCCAATTTAGCCACAAGAACTAGGCATTATGGATACATTGCAAAGTCACATTTATTTCTTTTTAAATTTTGCATCCAGAATATATGTGAATAAAACTAGGTTTTATGTTTCAGCAAACAGGGCAGTGTTTAAAAATGGAATGTGGTGTAACTGCACTGCGTCAAGTCAAATTACTGCTGGAATCGATGCTGGTGGCCTTCCTGATGGTATTTTTTTGATCTATGGAGAGAGGGCATGGAAAGGCATTTCCAGGAAGGCTATGGGCTATGGGTGGACCATGTGCTTTCAGCCAACTAACATTGTTTAATCCTAGCATTGCATCTCATAATTTAACACATCATCTCAGTCGTCATGTGAAACGAGCTGTAGCATCATTCAAGGAAGACTGTGATTCAAATGTTGAGTTTTGGAATAAAGCTGAAAGAATTTCTGCTTCTTTAGTTGTACCTATAGGAACTGCACAGGCATTAACTACTCTTAACAAGTTAAGATGTTAGCTTGCTAAAGAAAGCAATGCAACTAGCACTGCTTTGCAAAGCTTATTAATGGATATTAATTCAATAAGGTATGCTACATTATAGAATAGAGCAGCAATTGATTTTTTACCCTTAGCTCAAGGTCATGGATGTCAGGACTTTGAAGGCATGTGTTGTATGAACCTTAGTGACCACTCAGAATAAATTCATGCAAGTACTGATAAGTTGAAAGTTTTAACACAACAACTAAAAGTACATGCAGAAGGAGACTTCTTTGGGTTTCTTTAATGGTTTGGGATTTGTGATTTTGTGTTTATTGAGATTATTTGTCATTGATTTAATTTGTATTTTTATCCCATGCATTTTGACCTGTGTACAATGAATGACTGAACGCAGTATTAACAAAGTTACGCATGTCCATGTAGTGCTTGTTTTGGAATTATTAAATAAAAACAGGGGAGATGTAGAGGAAAGGAACAAGGACAAACTGCTGAAATAAGAAGAAGGGTATGAGTAAAATGTTGAAGTAAACAGGATTTGAGTACATGAGAGTAATAACTGTGCATTGTTAGCCAGAGCATGAGAAGCTGGGGAGGAGAACTCCTGCAAATAGCTGCCTTATTGGGACAATAACCATAAAAAGAACAAACATCTGGGTAAAGATGTATAAAGCACTGCTTGCAAAATAAACTTTGTCTCACTTGCACCACAAGTAGAGTCCGTGCCATAATATGCCACAGTATTCAAGAGTTTGGGCTTTTATGCTGATATCATTCTGTGGTTTTTATTCTGTGGTAACACAAGCAGCAATGGCTATCCATCTTTCCTGAGAGGAGCTATGCTGTTAAGTTCTCGGATCCATGAACACAATGCCCATTGCTGATAGTAGAACCTGGCTGCACTGTCATACCAGCACTCCGGCCTCCATTGTTGAGCAGAACGTACTCTTTTGGCCAGGACTGGTCCTTCTCCATGGCAACTACCTCCCACTCTTAGGAGCAGTCTGATGCAAGAACCTGTGTGTACTTCACTGAACTTGCTTTTAAAAATTGCTTTATACCTGACCTGATGGTGGGGTCTTTATAGAAACTTTGGGGTCCTTACTTCTCCCCATATTTCATTGTTTTCCCACAGACCACCCACAACTACTCACATTTGGCTGCTGATTATGTTGGGTCAGGGCGAAACTGTGGCATTTATTTTTGTGAAAACAGAATCACAGAATGGTTGGAAGGGATCTCGAGATGATATGGTCCAACCCCCTTGCTCAAGCAAGACCACCTAGAGCAAGTTGCCCAGGACTTTGTCCAGGTGGCTTTTGCATATCTCCAAGGATGGAGACTCCAAACGTCTCCGGGTAACCTGTTCCAGTTCTCAGTCACTCTCACATTGAAAAAGTGTTTACTGATGATCAGATGGAACTGTCTGTGGTTCACTTTGTGCCCGTTGCCTCTTGTCCTGTCAGTGGGCATGACTGAAAAGAGTCTAGCTCTGTCCTCTTCGCACTCTCACTTCAGGTATTTATATGAATTAATAAGATCTCCCCAGAATCTTCCCACAAATGCGTGCATAAGCTCAGAACAGGGCAGAATACCCCAACTGTGGCCTCACCAGTGCTGAGTAGAGGGGAAGGATCACCTTCTTCCACGAGTCAGCAATACTTTGCCTAATGCAGCCCTGGAAACTGTTAGTTGCCTTTGCAGCAAGGGCACATTGCTGGCTCATGTTCAACTTGGTGTCCACCTAGACCCCCGAGATCTTTTTTTTGCCAAGCTTCTTTCCAAATGGGTATATATTGGTGCCTGGGGTTGTTCATTTCCAGGTGTAGGACTTTGCACTTCCCTTTGTTGAACTTCATGAGGTTACTGTTAGTCCATTTCTTCAGGCCGTCAAGGGATCTCTGGCTGACAGAATGACCCTCTGATACATCGATCCCTCCTCCTAATTTTGTTGATTTTGTGTTCTCTTCCTGTTGCATCACCCCATGCCCTCTGCTTAGCAATCCTGTCCGTTACTCCTGCACAGGACTTCTGGTTAGTCCATCTGTCTCCTGTCATTCTTAGTTTAAAGCTCTCCTTATAAGGTCAGACACCCTGTTTGCAAAACAAAATAGCTTTACTCTTTATTTCTTTACTTCGCTTAGTGAGGTGGGTCCCATTACTCCCATGCAGACGCTGATCTTCAAATAGGTTCCCATGGTCACAGAACCCAAAATCCTGTTGCCAACACCAGTTCCACAGCCAATTTTTCCCTTCACTGGCAGGAGGGAGAACACCACCCGGTCCCCATGCCTTTGACTACTTTCCCCAGAACTCTATAGTCACTTAGATAATGTCCAGGTTTCCCTTGGCAGTATCATTTGTGCTCATATATCAGCAGAGGGCGGTAGCCAGAGAGCCAGATGAGCTTTGACAGACCCTCCACAACATCCTGGATCTTGCCCTCCCCCCAGTCCTAGCAGGCAGAAAATCTCTCTAGATAATTGGTTGATTTGACAGATTGATACCCCTGTGTTATAGAAGAGTCCTGAAAGACTCTCTTATCGAGTCGCGAGGTTCAGACTGGACCTCCTTGCTTTCTAAACTACCCCTCAGAGAGGTAGTCTAGGTGTGGCTGGATCCAGGCTTAGCCCCCAACTGTAATGAAAAGTTCAGACCCTAGGTTCTGCCACAGAGTCGGTTTATTTTCAGCTTGAGCTGGGTGCCTCCGAAGGAGCCCACCCCGATTGATGGAATTCCTGGGAAATTATATCCTTACAATGTAAGATCTGCCCCCCTCCATGTACTTTTAATGTGCTATCCACATGGCAGCTGGGCCAATGATATTTCAGGGCTGGGGTCTCCATGCTCCTTATTTGGTTTTCTTTCCTGCTTCCATGCACATCTCTTATCTTTAAGATTTGCAACTTCCTTATCTTCAGGCTTGGCTTCAGCCCTGAGGCCCTTTTTTGTGTAATTCTGTGAATGTTCATCCTCCTGTCTTATCTGTACCAAAGTCCCCTTGTCAATCTATTGCTTGCTTTGGAGACCTTTTCCCTTAAGTCATAAGTTTTGGTCCTTGTTATCTTTGTGGAGCAAGATGCCCTGTACCTCTTCTTTCTCTCTTCTGTTTAGTCATTCTTGCTAATGAACAAAGTTCACTAATGCTATAAGCAAGATTATTTTAATCCTCAACAGTCCCCTCTTTGTTTTTATTCAGCATATGAATGGGAAGTGATTGTCCCCCCTGTACTCAGTGCTGGTGAGGCTGCACCTCGAATCCTGTGTTCAGTTTTGGGCCCCTCAGTATAAGAAGGATGCTGAGGTGCTGGAGCGTAGCAAAGAACAGCAACAAAGCTGGTGAAGGGTCTGGAGCACAAGTCTTATGAGAAGCGACTGAGGGAACTGTGGTTGTTTAGTTTGGAAGAGGATGAGGGGAGACCTTATTGCTCTCTACAGCTATCTTAAAGGAGGTTGTAGCAAGGCAGGTGTCAGTCACTTCTCTCAAGTAACAAGTGATTGATTTCTGTGATTGATATCTGTTCATATTTTAGACATAATTCACAGAATTTCTCAAAATGCTTATTCTTTATACATCTCCTTATATATAATATTATCATAAGTAACAAACATACCGCAATCAAATCCATCATAATTTCTACAGGATGGAGTATGAGATTAAAGATTCCCATTGCTATCAGTGACCACCCAAACAAACTATCCCACCAATGATGTCTTGCATCTTTCTTTGGTCTTTCCAAGATGCAATGTATGTCTTTCACATCATGAGGCATAGTGATCAGGGTTCTTTGTTTGTTCTGTTGGGTTTTTTTTTTAATATCTGATACAGGTCATCATGTTAGAGTAGCTTTCTCACCAGTGTAAGATTCGTTCTGATAGAGGCAGGTAATAAATCTTCAATTAGGGTATAATTGGATTGTGGTAACAGGTAGGAAATAGCATATGTATTATAATGAAATTGATCAGTGACGTAATGAGATTCAAAAATAACAAGATTCACTCCTATTTCCTACATAGTATAATAAGTATATATGCAAGCACAGAGATAGAGAGATATATGTGTACACAAAGATATATCAATATTTAGGCATAAGAGAAGTACAGGTCATGACAGATAGAGACTACACTGAAAATTTCCCTCTTAAGATTACTGAGAATATTCTTATTCAATGCACCAGCATTCCATGACAGGCAATGATTGACTCTCAAAGGGGGATGACTTCATCTAAAGCCTTTTCATTTGCTGTGCTAGCAAATGAGATCACGCATGACACCTGAGAGGCGTCCCAATTCAGGGGGAGATTACTGGTCTCAGCCTGCTGCGATCCAGAAGAGCTCAAAGGACCTTCTACATAATCACATACGTACAGGGTTTCACAGTATCACAGTATCACAGTATCACAAGGTTGGAAAGGACCTCTGAGATCATCAAGTCCAACCTATAACCTAACACTAACACCAACACTAACACCAACCATCATCTAAACCATGGCACTCAGTGCCTCATCCAGTCTCCCTTTAAACACCTCCAGGGTCGGTTACTCCACCACCTCCCTGGGCAGCCCATTCCAATGGCCAATCACCCTTTCAGTGAAGAATTTTTTCCTCATATCAAGTCTAAACTTTCCCTGACGAAGCTTAAGTCCATGCCCTCTGGTTCTGCCACTGGTCACCTGAGAGAAGAGACCAACCCCTGCCCGACTACAACCTCCTTTTAGGTAGTTATAGAGAGCAATGAGGTCTCCCCTGAGCCTCCTCTTCTCCAGGCTAAACAGCCCCAATTCCCTCAGTCGCTCCTCATAGGGCTTGTGCTCCAGCCCCCTCACCATCTTCGTTGCCCTCCTCTGAACACATTCCAGTATCCTAACATCTTTCCCAAATTGGGGTGCCCAGAACTGGACACAATATTCAAGGTGAGGCCTGACCAGCGCCGAGTACAGGGGGACAATAACTTCTCTGGTCCTGCTTACTACACTATTCCTGATGCAGGCCAGGATGCCATTGGCCTTCTTGGCCACCTGGGCACACTGCTGGCTCATGTTGAGCTTCCTGTCCACCAGCACTCCCAGGTCCTTTTCTGCCTGACTACTCTCTAGCCGCTCTGTCCCCAGTCTGTAGCTCTGCATGGGATTGTTGTGTCCAAAATGAAGTACCCGACATTTGGACTTATTAAACATCATCCCATTAGAATCGGCCCAGCTCTCCAATCTGTCCAGGTCCCTCTGTAGGGCCATCCTACCCTCTAACAGATCAACCCTTCCTCCCAGCTTGGTATCATCTGCAAATTTGCTGATGATGGACTCAATCCCCTCATCCAAATCGTCAATAAAGATATTAAACAGGACGGAACCCAACACCGATCCCTGGGGAACACTACTGGTGACCAGCTGCCAACTGGATGAGACACCATTGACCACCACACCCGCACGCCTTTTTCCATTCATCTTTGTTTCTCAAATAAAAAAACAAATCTACATATGGCACTTCATCCCATTTACCCTCGCGGCGACAGACTGACATGAGTTGCTGGATTGTATTATAGTCCAATGTTTCATTTTATGGCCATTGGACCTGATCCCCTAATTTATATTGTGTCCACCATACATTACAATAATCAATTAAATTCCCTTTTTGCATGTCCTGCCCAAACCGCCCCTCCTTCCAGTGACTTAGAATATACCCTAACGGAGATAATTTAGGTATTAGAGATGATTTAGGTATTGGTGACATCTTAATTCTTTCTTGACACAAATTAAAACAACATATACCAGACAAACAATATATACCAGACTAGACAAAATAACACATAACACATAGAACAAACATGACGTTCCCAAAATTACCAGACAGATTATCTGGTTACCAGACCAGATAAATTACCAGACCACTGATGCCGAACTTGCAGGGCTTTCGCTCCTGTCTGACAGACGGCGCCTGGGCTTTACCCTTGGAGCTCCAGAGCCCAACCAAGCGCAGCTTTCGCCACGTCTAACAGGCAGGCTTTTACCAGACCACAGAAAATGGTACCATTACCTTACAGATTTTTACTTTACCAGACCCCAGAGAATTTTTACCTTACCAGTCTAACAGGTAGACTTTTACTTTACCAGACCGCAGAAAATGGTACCATTACCGGAATAAAGATAAAGCACCGTGTCTTACCAATACCTCTGGTCCGTCGGGGGCAGCGGAGGTCGGTCGCGGTCGATGGCTCCCCGAAAATCACCCGGTGCCGGCTGGAGCAGGATCGAAGCGCGAGCCGCCTCAGCGATGCCCGTGAGGTCCCATCTGGGTCGCCAAAACTGTTAACGGAGAGTCGAACACATAACCACCCGGGGGAGGTTATATGTGGTGCTTTATTTCGAGGCCCCAGGAACCAGGGGTACGCACCCAAATCTGGTTCTGAAACCATTACAGCGTGACCGCATTTTATTCTCTACATGTTACATAACCTAATGTATATTCAACAGGTTACAGCTAATACATATGCATATATAGATTACTTCATCGGCTAATTATTATTACTTTGGCTCCAGTGTCTTCTGTTTTTCTTAGTTAACTCCGGTGTGCAAGGTCTTCTTATCTCAACCGCAGGCCCAGTCTCTTTATCTCTACTGCAGGTGCAGACTTGGCTTGGATAAGTTTTGGGTACTTCACAGAGTTCTCATGAGAGAAGAAAGACTAAATAACCGCTACTTCTAATAATCACTAACACACTTAAAGTAACAGGATTTAAAACCACTATAAAACACATTTAAACCCACTATTCTTAAAACTATTATAATCACTATTTCTACTTAAATAATATCAGACTAATAAAATCTCACACTTTTCCAACAGTAACACAGGACGGCTTTGAGGAGTCAGACTCCGACAGTGCCCCTGGAACGCCTGTGGTGTCTCGCACTTGGGCCAAGAAAGAATTAACATCAGTACCTCTACAGGCACCTTTATGGGAGGCAGTTGGGCCAGAGGAAACATGGTGCTAATTAAGGTACCCTTTACCACAATGGATTTAGAATCGTGGGAAAGGAAAGCAAAAAGCTATAGAACGGATCCTGTAGGGTTGGCAAGGCATTTCTAGTACTTAGTTAGACAACATAACCCTGACTGGAAGGATATTCAATTAATGTTAGATCATGTAAACAATTAATATTGGAAAAGACCCATGAACTAGGTGAAGACCATCTTAAAGAGTCAGGGGAGGATGTACTGGCTTTTTATAGGCCAATCAGCCAAGGCTATAGGAGGAAGTTACAGAAGCTGGGAATGCCTGAGGGACAAAGTTTAGAAAAAATTCTTGATGAGGCTTGAAAAGTATTTAGTAGTAGAGAAGTGGAAGAAAAAAGTAAAGATTATAAAGCCTAGGATAGGAAGGCTCTTATAGCAGCCTTACAGCAAGGGGGAGTTATGGCAAAAAGGGAAACAGGGGCCCCAGAAAGAAGAGGTCCTTAGAGACCCCTTTGGGGATCGATCAGTGTGTATGGTTCAAACAAACAGTTCCCAGAAAATACAGGGGGGTAGAAGAATCATGAACACCCCCAGAACCCAGGCTCCTGTGGCCAAAGACTGTGAGGACTGACAGGGACCTGGGGAATCTACCATAATGGATCTGCTGGTTATGTTAAAGATAGGGAAACAGCAACGGGGGGTGGAGAGCAACATTCTTGGTTTTAAATAAGACATTAACACCTGCAGGTAATGATTTTGTAATGGTAAAGGGAGCTACTGACCAAAGCATAAAGGCATATTTCCTCAAGCCCATGAAGTTTAAATTGGGAAAGAAATTGGGAATACATAAATTTCTTTATATGCCAAATTCACCAAAGCCATTATTGGGACAAGATTTATTAGAAATAAAATTTGGGAAGGAAGGAATAGACTTTAAGGTGGGGAATGACCAACTGATTGAGCTTTTAAGTTTAGCCCTGGTAAGTCCCTCTGAAAAGACAGAAGTACCAAAAGAGGTTCAGGATCAAGTATTTCCAGGGGTAGGGGACACTGAAACACCCGGCAAAGCAAAACCAACCTTGCCTGTAACAGTCAAAATCAAACCAGGAACTAAACCAGTAAGGGTGAAGCAATACCCCTTGATATTAGAAGATAGGAAAGGAATTTGCCCAATTATAGAACGATTTTTAAAGTATGGACTATTAGTGGAATGTGAATCTGAGTATAATACTCCTATATTGCTAGTGAAAAAAACAGATGGAAAATACAGGAGAGTCCAAGACCTTAGGGCCGTTAACAAAATAACTGAAAATTTATACCCTGCGGTGGCTAACCCATACACTTTGTTAACCAAATGGAAGCCCGAATTGGCCCGGTTTACCATATTGGATTTAAAGGATGCTTTCTTTTGCATACCTTTGAGCCCAGAGAGTCAATTACTGTTTGCCTTTGAATGGGAAAACCCAGACTCCAGGAGAAAAACACAGCTAGCATGGACCTTACTTCCTCAAGATTTTAAGAATAGCCCAATCCTTTTCGGCAACCAGCTGGAATAGCCACCTGGAGCTGGGACTATATTGCAGTATGTGGATGATCTCCTCATAGCCATAGAAACAAAGGAACAGAATATAACATGGACAGTGAGTTTATTGAACTTTCTTGGACTAAGTGGTTACTGAGTCTCTCCGCAGAAATTTCAAATAGGCCAGCAAAAGGTGATATATCTAGGACATGAAATCACATCTGGCGAACAGACCTTACGGACGGCGAGAAAGGAAGCCATCTGCCAAACTCCCAAGCCACAGACGGTTAAGGAGCTCTGAACATTCCTGGGAATGACAGGTTGGTGTCACTTATGGATCTACAACTACGGACTCCTGGTAAGACCACTTTATGAACTTATTAAAACTAATTCAAGATATCTCACTTGGAATAGAGAAGCCAAGCAGGCTTTTCACAATTCGAAATGAGAACTCATGCAAGCACCACAAGCACCAGCTTTAGGGTATGAAACCTTTTTGGCTGTTTTCCCATGAGAAGTAGGGCATTGCATTGGGAATTTTGGCTATCCCCACAAAGATTCCTCAAATATCAGGACATCATAGTAGAGCAAGATGATATCCATATAATGGTTGTTAACATTGTCAATCCAGCATCCTTTCTCAGTGGAGCAACAGGAGAGCCCATGACCCACGATTGCCTGGAGACCATTGAAGCAGTGTATTCCAACCGGCCAGTTCTAAAGGAACAGCCATTGGAGGATGCTGAAGATACATAGTATACAGATGGCAGCAGCTTTGTCCGACAAGGTCAACGTAAGGCCAGTTATGCAGTAACCACTACTGATCAGGTAATAGAGGCCCAAGATCTCCCATCTAACACTTCAGCACAGAAAGCAGAAATCATAGTCCTAACCCGAGCCTTACAGTTAGCAAAAGGATCAACATTTGGACTGATGTATGCGTTTGGGGTGGTCCATGCTCATGGAGTGGTCTAGAAAGAAAGGGGACTTTTGTATATATAAATATATATATATAATATATAAATTTATATATAATATATATATTATATATAAATATATATATAAAATATATATATAAAACATGCTGAAGAGATCCTTAACTTGCTAGAAGCAATTAAATGACCAGAAAAAGGTAGCCATCATGCACTGCAAGGCTCATCAAAAGGGGACTATGGATCAGGAAATAGGTAACTCTATGGCAGACCGTGAAGCCAGGAGAGTGGCTGAAGAAGGCCTAGCAGAATTGTGGTCTTTAATCCCGGACGGTAAAATCTAAATTGATCCAAGTCCTAAATATTCAAAGGAAGACCAAAAACTCATTAGAGACCTAGAGGGAAGAACAGAGGAAAACAGATGGATTAAGATACCACAAGGGAAAATAGTAGTGCCTAGCACCATACTTTGGGCTATAATAATGGCTGAGCATAGAAAAACTCACTGAGGAGTTGAGGCCTTTTGTAAACACCTGAGCAAGTGCATTGTTACCTTTAATCTGTACACAACCATCAAACAAGTGACACAACAATGTGTCATTTGTTTGCAAAATAATCTTCAAGTGACCCGAAACACTGAACTAGGGCAAATATGGAAAGGTAATCTCCCTGGGTAGTGGTAGTAGATCGATTTTTCAGAACTCCCTAGGAAGGGGGGGATTTTGATACCTGTTGGTATTAATTGACACCTTTTCAGGATGACCAGAAGTGTTCCCTTGCCTAATGAACAAGGCTAGAGAAGTGACTAAGGCCTTGTTACACAAAATTATACCAACATTTGGGGTGCCAGCAGTAATATCCTCAGACAGAGGCCCTCATTTTGTGGCCAAAGATACACAAGTTAGTAGGTTCTTGGGGATAGAATGGCAGTTACACACCCCCTACAGGCCACAAGCGAGTGGTCAGGTGGAAAAGATGAACAACCTTCTTAAATTACAAATTGTAAAGTTGGGTCAAGAAGCTGGACTAGTTTGGCCTCAGTCACTACCCTTGACTTTGTTATGCATTAGAACCAAACCAAGGACTAAGGAAGGATTAAGCCCTTTTGAAATATTGTATGTATCTTAGTTTAAATGAAAAACTAAGATGTCTGTTGGGGTTATATCTCCCACAAGAAAATCACCACAGCCCTTTGCAATTAATAGACTTTAATCAAGAGGAGAAGATGAATTTGTATAGGAAACGATAACAGTTCTCAACTGCAAAAATATATATGCAATCAAACACAGAACCAAACAGACAGCAATGCTGTAACCCAACACTTCAAACGGAAGTTTGGAGGAGGAAGGAAATGAGAAAGAAGTCCAGTAAGTATGTAGGGAAATCCAGCTGGTGCTGACCGCACTCCTCTCTCTCTCTCTCTCTCTCTCTCTCTCTCTCTCTCTCTCTCTCTGAAGAAAACCGACACAGCCCCCGTGGAGCAGGGCTAATGATCCCAATTGCCGCTCTCTCCCAACCACTGCACATGAACCACGGCTTTCTCCTTTCCCTGTCAAAAAGTGTGGCAGCAAGTCCTGTACCGGAAGCCACTTCCTCTTCCCTGGATGTTCCCAGTAATACTTCTCCCCTGGAAACTCATGGCCCCAGCGGACTCACCGATCCCCCACAGAGCCGGCCAGGCCCTTCCCCCACCAGTCTCAATGTTGGCAAGGGGAGAAAAAATTCTGAAAAACCTGAAACTACAACATTATTCGCTCCGAATTTTTCTTCCATGCCAACACCTTCACTGAACTTGAACTTTTAACTATATACACGTTTCCAACTATATACACACTTACAGATATGTACGTACAGGTACATTAGTAGGGGTGGCTTACCCAAAGATAAGGTCTCCTTGAGGTATGCATTTAGTTTCTCCATTCTCTTGCATTACCCAACAGGTGCAACCAGATCCTTGAGCAAAGACAATCCCACAAATGGGTTTGCCTTTGCTTGAGACAGGGTTAATCCAAACCGTTTTCCCTAACATACCTCTCAGGTGTACTACAGGAACTTTATCTCACAGTATCACAGTATCACAAAGTTGGAAAATAACTCTGAGATCATCTAAACCAACCTATGACCCAACACTAGCATCCACTCATCATTTAAACCATGGCACTAAGCGCCTCATCCAATCTGTTTTTAAACAACTCCAGGGACGATGACTCCACCACCTCCCTGGGCAGTGCATTCCATTGGCGAATCACTCTTTTAGTGAAAATTTTTTTCCTAATATCAAGACTAAACTTCCCCTGACGAAGCTTGAGACCATGTCCTCTTGTTCTGTCACTGGTCGCCTGAGAGAAGAGACCAACCCCTGCCTGCCTACAACCTCCTTTTAGGTAGTTATAGAGAGCAATAAGGTCTCCTCTGAGCCTCCTCTTCTCCAGGCTAAACAACCCCATCTCCCTCAGTCGCTCTTCATAGGGCTTGTGCTCCAGCCCTTTCACCATCTTCATTGCTCTCCTCTGGACACACTCCAGCATCTCAACATCTCTCTTAAATTGAGGGGCCCAGAACTGGACACAGTACTCAAGGTGTGGCCTGACCAGTGCCGAGTATAAGGGGATGATAATTTCTCTACTTCTGCTGGCGACACCATTCGTGATGCAGGCCGGGATACCATTGGCCTTCTTGGCCACTTGGGCACACTGCTGGCTCATGTTGAGTTTCCTGTCCACCATCACTCCCAAGTCCCTTTCTGCTTGACTACTCTCCAGTCACTCTGTCCCCAGTCTATAGTTTTGCATGGAGTTGTTGTGTCCAAAGTCTAGAACCCAGTACTTGGACTTGTTAAACTTCATCCCATTGGAATCAGCCCATCTCTCCAGTCTGTCAAGGTCCCTCTGTAGGGCCCTCCTACCCTCCAGCAGATCGACACTTCCTCCCAGCTTGGTATCATCTGTGAACTTGCTAATGATGGACTCAATCCCCTCATCTAGATCATCAGCAAAGATATTAAACAGGACCAGACCCAACACCGACCTCTGGGGGACACCAGTGGTGACTGGCTGCCAATTGGATGAGACACCGTTCACTATCACTCTCTGGGCTCCGCCAACCAACCAATTCCTAACACAGAGCGCTCCTGTCCAAGTCATGGTCTGTCAGCTTCTCCAGGAGTCTACTATGAGGAATAGTGTCAAAGGCCTTGCTGAAGTCCAGGTATACCACATCCACAGAGTTCCTCTCATCCACCAGTTGACTCATATGGTCATAAAAGGAGATCAGGTTGGTCAGGCAGGATCTGCCCCTCCTAAATCCATTCTGGCTGGGCCTGATCTCTCAGTCATTCTGCAGGTGCTGCATTATTGCACCCAGGATTATCTGCTCCATAATTTTACCTGGAACCGAGGTCAGACTGACAGGTCTGTAATGACCTGGATCATCCCTACAGTCCTTCCTGTGAATGAGCATCACATTAGCCAACTTCCAGTCATCCAGGACCTCTCCAGTGAGCCAAGACTGTTGATAAATGATGGAGAGCGGCTTAGCAAGCTCATCTGCCAGCTCTCTCATCACCCTAGGATGGATCCTATCCGATCCCATAGACTTATGAGGATCCAAGTGGCTTAGCAGGTCTCTAACTTCTTCTTTCTGGATTACAGGGGAGCTATATTCCATCCTGTCCCCATCCACCACTTCAGAAGACCAGTTGTCCAGTGAACAATCTGTCTCAGTGTTGAAAACGGAGGTAAAGAAGGCATTAAGAACCTCAGTCTTTTCCTCATCTTTAGTAACTATATTTCCCTCGACATCCAATAAGGAGTGGAGGTTGTTGCTGCCCTTCTTTCTGCCATTAATATATTTGTAAAAACACTTCTTGTTGTCCTTAACAGAAGGGGCCTATTTGAGCTCCAGCTGGGCTTTTGCCACCCTAATTTTCCTCCTACACGACTTAACGATATCTTTGAACATAACCTGATTCACCAGCCCTTCTTTCCAAAGGCGATACACCCTCTTTTTCTCACTTATCTCCTTCAGAAGCTCCTTACTCATCCAGGCCGGCTGTCTGCCCCTACAGCTCTTCTTATGGCACATCGGGACAGCCTGCTCCTGCACTTTCGAGATTTCATTCTTGAAGTAACTCCAGTAATCTGCCCGCCAAAAGTCCAGTGTGGAGGTCCTGTTCATGCCCTTCCTTGTTTCATTGTTTATGGAGAACTCAATTATCTCATGGTCACTGTATCCCAGACAGCCTCCAACCACATCACCCACCAGCCCTTCTCTATTTATAAACAGCAGGTCAAGGAGAGCCTTACCCCTGGTAGGCTTCCTCACCAGCTGTGACGGAAAGCAGTCCTCAATACACTCTAAGAACCTCCTGGACTGCCTCCTCTCGGCAGTGTTAAGTTCCCAGTAGATATCTGGGACATTAAAGTCTCCTAAAAGAACAAAGGCAGCCGATCTAGAGGCAACTTCCAGCTGCTTAAACAACAATAAATCTAGATCCACCTCTTCCTCCTGATCGGGCAGTCTGTAACATACTCCAACCAGGATGTCAGTCTTGATTGCCCCTCTGACTCTTACCCATAGGCACTCAATCTGGTCATCACTAATCTCAATTTCTACAGCATCAAGAGTTTCCTTTATATACAGGGCCACCCCTCCACCCCTTCTCTCCTGCCTGTCTCTCCTGAAGAGTTTGTACCCTTCCATGGCAGCACTCCAGTTATGAGAGTCGTTCCACCACGTTTCCATGATAGCAACTATATCATGGCTCTCCTGCCTGACCAGGACTTCCAGCTCCTCATGTTTATTGCCCATACTGTGTGCATTAGCGTACATGCACTTAAGTTGGGTTACTGACTTCACCCTTGATGATGACTCACTCCCTACAGTCACATCACTGGTGAGCCTGGTTACATCTCCCTCCCCCTTCGGGCCTAGTTTAAAGCCCTCTTAATGATCCCTGCCAACTCCTGGGCTAGAATCCTTTTGCCCCTTTTCCTTAGGTGGGACCCATCTGGATCTTGCAGGCAAAGTTCAGTAAAAGTTTCCCCATGATAATAGAAACCAAAATTTTTCTTTCGACACCAGCCTTTAAACCATTTGTTAACAGTGTGGACTTTCTTGTTCCTTGCAGTATACACATCTGACACTGGAAGAACTGAGCAGAACACCACCTGCACTCCTGCCCCATTGATTAATCGATCTAGCTCCTTAAACTCCTTTTTAATCACTCTGGATCCCCTCTTTTCAAGTTCATCACTGCCAGCCTGAACAACCAACAGGGGATAATAATCTGAGGGTTTAATTAAATCAGGGAGTCTCTTAGCGATATCCCGTACCTTGGCTTGAGGAAGGCAGCAGACCTTCCTGTGGGATGGGTCTGGCCTACATATAGGACCCTCTGCTCCTTTCAAAAGGGAGTCACCTATCATAACTACCCTCCTTTTCTTTTTAGTACTTGCGGTTCTGATCCACCTGACAGATGGAGCAAAATCGAGAAGTTCCCCAGACGAACTGTCTTCATCAATATCATCAACCCGAGCATCAAATTCCAGAACCCCAAACTTGTTTTGTAAGGGCAACTGGAAAGGTGGCATCTTGAAGGGAGTCGGAGGATGGGAGAGAAATCTATTACTCTCACAAGAGTAGACCTGCTCCCATTTCTCCTCAACAACTATATCCCTCCTCTCATCCTGTTTGTGAGAAATGCACAACTCATCTGTCTCCTGGGAAGTATTACTGGGGGCAGAAAGGGTGCAGCTCCACCAGACTATATCCCTTTCACTATCACGAATGCTTCTCAGCCTCTCTACCTGATCCTTAAGCTCTGCAACTATAAGCAGCAGATCGCTGATCCGTTCACACCTTATGCAGGTGTTATTTGGGTTGTCCTCAGGTACCACGAGCAGGCTAAGGCATTCCCTGCAGTCCACAGTTTAGACACTTGCATCCCTCAATGTGTTGGAAAAGTGTGAGATTTTATTAGTCTGATGAGATTTTGTTAGTCTGATATTATTTAAGTAGAAAAAGTGATTATAATAGTTTTAAGAATAGTGGGTTTAAATGTCTTTTATAGTGGTTTTAAATCCTGTTACTTTAAGTGTGTTAGTGATTATTAGAAGTAGCGATTATTTAGTCTTTCTTCTCTCGTAAGAACTCTGTGAAGTACCTGAAACTTATCCAAGCCAAGTCTGCACCTGCAGTAGAGGGTAAATGGGATGAAGTGCCATATGTAAATTTGTTTTTTTATTTGAGAAACAAAGATGAATGGAAAAAGGCGTGTGGGCTAATGGTTGTTGATACAAGCTCGAGTGAGCTATGTGGGGGGTGCCTAACAGAAAGAAAATGCACGAAGTGTATGGCTGTGGAGAATGGGGCACAGCACACAGAGGATGATTGTGATTTATTAATATCTCCGGTAATTCCATTGGCCCCACCGGCTCCGAGGAGTGTGGGGGGGAGAGATGGGGAGGATGAAGGAGAGAATAATGTGAAATATGACTGTGAGGATACCCCAGTTTCCCATAGAACACGGCAACAAAATGTCCGGGGGGGGGAAACCCGTCACCAGGCGTCCGGTGCTTTGTTGGCACCGCTCCAACAAGGGGTCAGGGCAGAGGGACCGGTGTATGTTAAAATACCTTTCTCGCCAGGAGATTTAATGCTTTGGAAGCAATCGGCTGGGGTTTATCGGGAAAACCCGAGTAAAGTGGCCCGGGTGGTAAAAATTATTTTAAAAACTCAGAACCCTGACTGGAATGATATTCAGGTATTGTTGGATACTTTGATGGTTTCCATGGAGAAGGAAATGGTATTAAGGACTGCGCGTGATCGAGTCAGGGAAGATATCAGGCAGGGTATAGTCACTGGGACCGTTGAACAGAATTTTCCGGTAGAAGATCCCATGTGGGATTACAATACTCCAGCAGGGATAAGGAGTCTAAGGAGATATCAGGAATGGGTGGTAGTTGGGGTGCAGAATGCTATGCCCAAGGCAATAAATTGGTCAAAATTGCATAATGTTAGACAAGTAAAGACAGAATCCCCGTCCGTGTTTTTGGAACGACTGAAGGAGGTGACTAGGAAATATACTGACTTAGATGTGGAAACAGAGCAGGCTAAAGTGCAATTGGCTTTGATTTTCTTAGGACAGTCACAAGATGACATAAGGAAAAACTGCAGAAGTTGGAGGGCGCAGAGTTGCGCGATTTGGATAAATTGTTAGATGTGGCTTGGAAGGTTTATAATAATCGTGAGAGAGAGAGTGTTCAAAGGCAGCAACGGAGCCTGCTGGCAGTCGTACAAGGCAGAGACCAGAGTAATTTTAGAAGTCAGGGCAGAGGAAGAGGAATGATACGTGGGTGGGGAAGGGGATTAGGATCTACACCTAGTGATTTAGGAGCCAGGTTAAGCAGGCTGGGCATAAATCAGTGTGCGTATTGTAAACAGGAGGGACATTTGAAAAGCAAATGCCCGCAAAGGAGACAGAGTCCAGCTGGAAATGCTGATATGGCAAGAATGATGGTTTTGGGAGAACACGAAAATCAGAACTGACTAGAATCAGATGAGCCTCTAGTGAAAATAAGGCCTGGAGGAGAGGAAGTGGAATTCTTAATAGATACTGGTGCAACGTATTCGGTTTTAAATGATCTGTATGGAAAAATAGGGAATAGGACAACTACAGTAGTGGGAGCCACAGGGAAAGAGGAAATACGGCCATTTATGTGACCCCTGGAGTTACGATTTGGAGGGAAGGAATTGACACATGAGTTTTTATATGTGCCAGACTGCCCAGTTTCTCTGTCTAAATTGAATGCTAAAATTACATTTGAAAATGGGGAATTAATAATGCAAGTCCCGGAATCGAGATCAGGACATATATTGGTACTAAAAGATAGTCCAAAGATTCCAATACCTAAGGAAGTGGAGGAGGCAGGAATCCCTACTGTTTGGGAAACTGATATTCCAGGAAAATCTAAATTGACACAACCTGTGGTGGTAGAATTAAAGGAGGGAGCAAAACCAATACAGGTAAAACATATCCAATAAAATTAGAAGCTCGATATGGGATAGTGAAGATTATTGAAAAATTCTTAAAATTTGGGATACTGGAGGAATGTGAATCAGAATATAATACCCCAATTTTTCCAGTAAAGAAACCAAATGGAGAATACAGGATGGTACAGGATTTAAGAGCAATTAATAATATCACAAAAGATGTTCACCCAGTGGTAGCTAATCCATACACATTGTTAACATCTGTGAAGGAGAAATATAAATGGTTTACAGTAATTGATTTAAAAGATGCTTTCTTCTGCATTCCCCTTGACAAAGCTAGCAGGAAACTTTTTGCTTTCAAATGGGAAAACCCACATAATGGACGAAAAACACAGCTGACGTGGGCGAGGCTCCCACAAGGATTTAAGAATCGTCCGACGCTCTTTGGAAATCAATTGGTAAAAGAACTGGAGTCCTGGACAACGCAAGGAGGAATTCAGGTACCCAGATCACAGTATCTCTTGTTGCAGTGTGTAGATGACATCTTCATTGCGACGGAACAGAAATCACTATGCATGCAAGTAACTATCGAGATTCTAAATCAATTAGGCATGAATGGATATAAAGTCTCAAGGGAGAAAGCTCAAATACCCTGTACAACTGTACTATCCCTAGGTTGTGAGATCACACAGGGGCAAAGGAGATTGGGGATGGATCGCATTAAAGCAATTTGTGCAATCCCAGTACCCCAAAACTTACATGAACTAAGAACATTTCTGGGAATGACAGGTTGGTGCAGGTTGTGGATACTGAACTATGGACTCATAGCTAAACCACTATAGGAGGCACAGAAATCACCAACCTTTTTCTGGGAAGGACCCCAACTAAGAGCCTTTAAGGAACTGAAAGAGGCCTTGACCAAGGCACCAGCATTAGGCCTACCGGACTTAACTAAGGACTTTCAATTGCTTGTCCATGAGAGGCAACGACTAGCACTGGGGGTCTTAACACAGAGACTGGGAAGCTGGAAATGACCAGTGGGATATTTTTCCAAACAATTAGACCCTGTAAGTGCTGGTTGGCCATCATGCCTAAGAGCTGTAGCAGCAAGAGTGATTTTAATACAAGAAGCTAGGAAATTAACCTTGGGGAAACATATCGAGGTATACGTACCCCACATAGTGTTAACTGTCTTAGAACAAAAAGGGGGGCATTGGCTCTCCCCTAGCAGAATGATGATGTTCCAGGCCATACTCACTGAGCAAGATGATGTGAGCTTGAAAACAACTAACCTGTTAAATCCAGCAGCTTTTCTAGGTGCAACCACAGAAGATGGTCCTCTGGAACACGATTGTGTAGAGGTTATTGAGCATACCTATGCAACTCAGACGGACTTAAAAGATACTCCGCTTGACCAACCCAACCAGGAACTTTTTACTGATGGTAGCAGCTTTGTGGAAAATGGTACGCGATATGCGGGTTATGCAGTAACCACAAAAAATACAGTAATAGAAGCCAAAGCCCTTCCTGCAGGGACTTCAGCCCAACGAGCAGAAATAATAGCTCTGACAAGAGCCTTAGAATTAAGTAAGGACAAACAAATAAATATATGGACTGATTCAAAATATGCGTTTGGAGTGGTTCACATACATGGAGCCTTATGGAAGGAGCGTGGACTATTGTCATCACAAGGTACTAATATAAAATATCAAACAGAAATTCTAAATGTAATAGCTGCTGTACAATTACCCAAGCAGGTGGCAATCATGCACTGTAAAGCGCACCAAGGAGGGGACTCCAAAGTGGCTGAAGGGAACACGTTAGCAGATCGAACAGCTCGACGAGTTGCACAACAGGTACAGACTATGATGGCCTTAATACTGATGAAGGTAAGCCCCTTTCAAAATTATCTCACTCAGAGACCAAAGTACTCAGAAGAAGACAAGAAACTAGCAGAGCTAGTGAAAGCTCAACTGAATCCAGAAGGATGGTATGTAACTACAACTGGACAGATAGTTGTGCCTCCTGCCATTATGAGAATGATTTTACAGACAGAGCACCAGAAATGTCATTGGGGAGCAGAAGCATTGGTGACATATCTAAAACGCGGAATAATCTCAACACAGATGTTAACAATGGCAAAATCCATAAATTCAAAATGTGAAGTTTGAAAAACAATCCAGTAGTCAGGAAAAGGACAGAAATGGGGCATATCAAGGTAGGTATGGAGCCAGGTGATTATTGGCAAATCGATTTTGTAGAATTACCAAAAACTCAAGGGTACCGGTATTTGTTAGTCGGGGTTGACACCTTTTCTGGATGGCCTGAAGCCTTTCCCTGTCGCACCAACCAAGCCAAAGAAACTGTAAAATGGCTATTAAAGGAAATTATTCCTAGGTTTAGGGTCCTTTTAGGTATATCATCAGATAAGGGACCACACTTTGTGGCCACCATTGTTCAAGAAATAAGTAAAATGTTAGGGATTTCTTGGAATCTCCACACACCGTGGAGGCCACAATCTAGTGGACAAGTAGAAAAGATGAACCAAACAATTAAAAGGCAAATTAGCAAAATATGTCAGGAAGCCAAAATTAAATGGCCACAAGCATTACCAATAGTGCTTTTGAGAATAAGAATTAAACCCAGGAGTGGGATGGGGGTGAGCCCCTATGAAATCCTCTTTGGAAAACCATATGAATCTCCGCAAACAGATCTGAACATTCATGTTAAAGGAGATCAGGATGTATTTAATTATGTGTTGTCTCTCAGTAGAACATTAACGCGACTGCGAAGTACTTTGATTTGGAACCGTCCATTGTCACTAGAGAACCCAGTACATGACATAGAGCCAGGAGACCAGGTTTACATTCGAGACTGGAATGAGGAACCACTGAAAGAATGGTGGAATGGACCGTACCTGGTGCTGCTAATGACTTTCACTGCGGTAAAAGGGATAGACTCCTGGATTCATTATACCGAGTAAAGAAGGTCTCTAAAGACTGGGATGTAGAAATATTGGGACTAACGAGACTCAAACTGAAGAGCAAATAAGGTGTTGTATTTTGTATACAGTACTTTGATTGTGATCTGGTCTTTAATGACTATGACGGTTGTTGTGGGGGAAAATGCCACTCTGTCTTGCAGGTTTAAAAATATGGCCCAAATAGAAGCAGGATTAATTCGAATTTGGCATAAGGTACCTGACAGATACCTTATAAGATACCTGACAGGTACAAATCACTGAGGCTAGAACAAAACGAGCAATAGAGGACACCCAACTACCTCAGGTAATTCACATTTCCCGACAGGATCCAGAGGAGAATCTGATGATAGGACTGATCAGAGATTTCGCCCAGATGCAGAATGTAAGTTCAATAACAGCATGCCTACCAATACCAAAAACAGCTGGAGAATCTATCAGTTGGGGAATAATAACCTTCCCCTTCCCCAAAATTGAAAACAAAGACAATAAGACGGTGTGTTGGCAGGAATTTAGAACTGTCCAAACAAATGAACAGAAGACCATAAGGCAAACGTGGAAACGCCTGGGTAATAAAAACGATTGCTACAAGTTACCCAGAGCAGAATTTATAAAAGCACCATGCAATATTTTTGGTGTTAGTTTCTATGAACCAGGATGGTGCTCTTATGATGAAATACAAACAGTAACTGTTTTTGACAAAGAACCTTATTGGCAATGCAGAGAAAAGAATAAGACAAAATCTGACCGATGGGACACAATCTGGTCAATGAGTATAGTTCAGAGGTACCAATATGGTGGAGAAACATCCTGGTGCTTTCGATGGTCAACCAAAAGACAATTATGATCAAACTAAACATGTGCCATGGTGGAATTGTTCAAAAATTTTAGATTGTGATACAGATTTGGAAACTATCACCTTGGTACCAGTGAGAGTAGCATCAGAAATTGGTTGTGCATGTCACAACTTGAAAAGTATGGGTGAATATCAGCATATAAATTGTAAAACAATTACAATACAAAGCACGGGTCATTTTGTGTGGGCAGCTAGTGATGGAACTTGGACCACCTATTTATTAATAGATGGACCCATCAAAGAAATCACCCTAGGATTACCAACACTTTGTCCAATTTGGAAAAGATCACCCTTTAGGGGTAACTTAGAAACTTTACAGATTCGAGCAAGAAGAGACATAAATGATGACATTAAAGATATAGATGACACTTGGCAGGAACCCTCAACTGGAGTAAAGGTAGGATGGGCATTAGAATCCCTCATTGCTCAGGTAGCTGCATATCGTAATAGAGAAATGATTTATAATTTGATTGGACAGACTGAAAGATTGGCAAGAGTAACTAAAAAGGGATTTAGAGACTTAAACTTGCAATTACAAGCAACAACAAAAATGACTTTGCAAAACAGAATGGCATTGGATATATTACTATTAAAAGAGCATGGTGTTTGTGGATATCTCAAAGATCGTGTTGATCACTGCTGTGTACATATACCAAATGTTACTGCAGATATAGAATATGACATTTCGCAACTTGGAAGAATTGAAAAGGAGGCTGAAAAGGAAGAGAAAGAGGTCAGTCATAACTGGGTTGGAGCAATGTTCAATAGTTTAGGAATCCACCTGACCAGATGGATTCAATCTCTTGTTGAAACAGTGTGTACTCTTTTAATAGTATTCCTTGTGATTTACTTGATGTATTTATGTATCCGAAAAGAAATCACTTGTAGTAGTAACTGGAGCAGTCACACGAGAATACCCACAATGCCCAACACCCCCACTGACATACCAAGAAGCAACTGTGTAAGTGAAAATACTTGCAGAAAATGAAGTATTTTCAAAGGAGGGAAATGTTGGAAAAGTGAGAGATTTTATTAGTCTGATGAGTTTTTATTAGTCTGATATTATTTAAGTAGAAATAGTGATTATAATAGTTTTAAGAATAGTGGGTTTAAATGTCTTTTATAGTGGTTTTAAATCCTGTTACTTTAAGTGTGTTAGTGATTATTAGAAGTAGCGGTTATTTAGACTTTCTTCTCTCATGAGAACTCTGTGAAGTACCCAAAACTTATCCAAGCCAAGTCTGCACCTGCAGTAGAGATAAAGAGACTGGGCCTGCGGTTGAGATAAGAAGACCTTGCATACCAGAGTTAACTAAGAAAAACAGAAGACGCTGGCGCCACAGTAATAATAATTAGCTGATGAAGTAATCCATATATGCATAGGTATTAGCTGTAACCTGTTGAATATACATTAGGTTATGTAACATGTAGAGAATAAAATGCGGTCGCGCTGTAACGGTTTTGGAACCAGATTTGGGTGCGAACCCCTGGTTCCCGGGGCCTCGAAATAAAGCGTCTCTCCGCTAACATTACCACAGGTGGTGGTCTTTCATACTCTGGTAAATCTTTATTCTGTGCCTTTCGGACCTTATTTGGGTTCATACACCTCTGTCCAATACTACATGCAGAACACAACCTCTTCAACTTGCTTTTTCCTTCTTTTAAATTTTCCCTTTCTAATGCCATCTCCATGGGGTCATGTGGAGGGTTTAAGCCACAGTCTTTCTGGTATTCTGGGTGATTTCTGAGGGTGAAGAATAGATCTGCATACGAATACTCCTCCCATTTTCCCTCTCTCCTCAAAAATAATGCTAGCTGCAAAAGGGAATTCAAAGTACCGTTAACCGGTTGTCTCTCCTCCTCTTCTAGTTTATAAAGGGGCCACCACTGATTGCAATATGCTACCAACTTTTCTTATTCATCGAGCTCCCGGGGCCTCATGCCAATTCCTTCCAATGTTTTAATATGAAGCCTAAAAGGCTTACCTCCGGACACTCTTTGCTTGGCTTTGTACCTGTTATTTTATTTCCTGGGTTTCCTTGCTTCTAGTTTCACATAGAGTCTTGACCCCCGTCTGAGGCGGAATAACTTGCTCCGATGGGGGATAATATGTTTTTCTCAGAACCTGTTCACAGGGTATTTGAAACCATGGATAAAGCTCTGGTCTCACTTCCCTAGTATCTATAAGCCTTACATTGCATTTAGTCCCAACCACCATACATAAAAATAATAACAAAGACAGATAACATTTATAACACTAGACAATATCTATTGCTTCATTCATCTCTGGCTGCTTCCCTCCCAGGAGATCAGAACTCCCCACTCGTTTCGTGCTTAATTGCATGTCTCAGTCACTCACACATCACACACTCACACAAAAGTGCTTTCATTGCTCAGTTTGGTGTTTCTTAAATCATTGAGCTCAGAATAAACACAGTACCAAACATTTACAACAGATGTAAAAATCTATCCAAACAGCACTCCCACTATCCCAGCAAGGAGTACCCAAGTTACCATTCCCTCACGGTCTTATATGTTCTTGGGGTTTCCCCCTCACCCCGCATGAGTCCCCATTGAGCCCAACAATACAACCAAGGGGCAAGCAATATAGCTTCCCTCACCTGGCATGGGATACCTCCCCACTGTCTTACGGGGTCTTGGTGAGCAATGCAGCTCCTCACCTTGCTTGGGATGTCTCCACACAGCTTCTAGGTTCCTCCCCTGCCCCCCATGCAGGTATTCCCAATTCCCATACCTTGCCCGCTTGATAGATGATCCTTGTCTGCCTCCGCAACAATCGAGTGAAGAGGGGGAGTTCCTCCAAAAATCCCCCCGGGGAGCGCCTAGGACATCTCTCTTCTCAGCCGGTTCTGCAGTTGGGCAGAGCGAGTCCCATCTGGGGTGCCAAAATTGATCTGCAGAATCAGACTCTATAACTCGATAAGAGTTATAAAGAAGGTATGTTTATTCGCCGGTGGGCGGCAGGTTGGATAGCTCCAAAAATTCCTGCGTGCTGATCACCCCTAAAAGACAATATTTAAAGCATGCATTCATACATATTCATTACATTTCCGAGAATAGGTAGGCTTAGGATAATTAGTTCAAAAAAATCATTAACATAGCCGGTAGACTATTGATACTTGCAAACTGATTCCTTCTTATCACTACACAGAGCGTACCAGTTCCTTCTTATCGGTGCCTAGGGCCCCAAGGCCTTTGGTTTGCAAAACTATGTTGTGAGATTTTCTATGTGCATATTATTCCCACGGTTGTCTTTCTAAAGTTTAATTACATTCTACTTTTTAGTTAGCTCCTACTATGTCAATGTCCTGGCAGCAAAGAGGGCGGGCCAACCATGTCCTGGGGTGCATCAAGCACAGCATTGCTAGCCAGTCAAGGGAGGTGATTGTCCCACTCTGCTCCACACTGGTGTGGCCTCACCTTGAGTATTATGTGCAGATTTGGGTGCCAGAGTATAAAAAGGATATCAAGCTACTGGAGAGTGTCCAGAGGTGGGCCACAAAGCTGGTGAAGGGTTTAGAGGGGAAGTCGTATGAGGAGTGACTAAAGTCACTTGATCTGTTCAGTCTGGAAAAGAGGAGACTGAGGGGAGATCTACAGCTTCCTGGAGGAGGGAGGAGTAGAAGCAGGCACTGATCTCTTCTCTCTGTCGACCAATGATAGGACCCAAGGGAACAACAGGAAGATGTGCCAGGAGATTTGGTTGGATATTAGGAAAAGATTATTCACTCAGAAGGTGGTGGAGCACTGGAACAGCTCCCCAGGGAAGCAGTCATGGCGCCAAGCCTGAGAATATTCAAGAAACATTTGGACAATGCCCTCAGACACACGGTGTGAATGTTGAGATCATCCTACGCAGAGACAGGAGTTGGACTCAATGATTCTTTTAGGTCCCGTCCAACTCACGACATTCTATGATTCTATGATCACAGAATTTTGACAACAGCATCTGTATTACAGCAGTGAGTTTGCTAGTGAGTATCACAGTATCACAAGGTTGGAAAAGACCTCTGAGATCATCGAGTCCAACCTATGAACCAACACCAACACATACTCGTCATTTAAACCATGGCACTAAGTGCCTCATCCAATCTGTTTTTAAACACCTCCAGGAACCATAACTCCACCACCTCCCTGGGTAGCACATTCCATTGGCGAATCACCCTTTTAGTGAAAATTTTTTTCCTAATATCAAGCCTAAACCTCCCCTGACGAAGCTTGAGACCATGTCCTCTTGTTCTGTCACTGGTCACCTGAGAGAAGAGACCAACCCCTGCCTGCCTACAATCTCCTTTTAGGTAGTTATAGAGAGCAATAAGGTCTCCCCTGAGCCTCCTCTTCTCCAGGCTAAACAACCCCATCTCCCTCAGTCGCTCTTCATAGGGCTTGTGCTCCAGCCCCCTCACCATCTTCGTTGCTCTCCTCTGGACACACTCCAGCATCTCAACATCTCCCTTAAATTGAGGGGCCCAGAACTGGACACACAGTACTCAAGGTGTGGCCTAGGCAGTGCCGAGTATAAGGGGATGATAACTTCTCTACTTCTGCTGGCGACACCATTCCTGATGCAGGCCGGGATACCATTGGCCTTCTTGGCTGCTTGGGCACACTGCTGGCTCATGTTGAGTTTCCTGTCTACCAGCACTCTCAAGTCCCTTTCCACTTGACTACTTTCCAGTCACTCTGTCTATAGCTCTGCATGGGATTGGACCTGTTAAACTTCATCCCATTGGTATCAGCCCATCTCTCCAGTCTGTCAAGGTCCCTCTGTAGGGCCCTCCTACTCTCCAGCAGATCGACACTTCCTTCCAGCTTGGTATTGTCTGTGAACTTGCTAATGATGGACTCAATCCCCTCATCCAGATCATCAACAAAGATATTAAACAGGACCAGGCCCAACACCGACCCCCAAAAAAGCAGGACATTGTTTATGTTTGATATCTTAAACAGGACAAGTTTTATTGTCCACCCCTGTGGTGTTTTCCTTTGAACTGTACCCCTAGCAGGGCTCCACTGCATTGTTTTTTACTAGCATTGATGTCCCAGGGCTCCCACCACGGTAACACTATGCTTTTTGTAAAGCCAAAGCTTTCACTTGCTGAGTGTTGTGCCTCGTCCCCGAGAGGTCCACATCTGCTTTTCACTCGTAACAAGCCTGTATGTCCAGGTGCCAGTGACTGAGGAGACTGGGGTCTAGGGACCAGCTACTGAGCCCAGCTGCTGGAGGAAGCCACCTTATACATATGTATGGATATAAGAGGCCCTACACACAAAAAAAAGACTAATCCTATAGCTCAGGAACCAAGAGTGGGAGGGGAGAGACAAAGAGATGGTTATAGAACGTGTTCTAACCTGTCACAGTGAAATAAGACTCAGCTCAATTGCTTCACTCAATACAAGAGGACGCGTGTTCAAATACAGAAATTTTCTTACCCTCAGTCGGAAAATGTCAGTATGCAAGAGTGAACAGGTGTTAGAACAAGACCTGTGTATACGGATGTTTGTAGCTGTGGAGGAGTTGATGAATCCACACAGGGAGCAAGCAATGCAAAAAGAATTAAGTAGGGAAGCAGATATATTGAGGGTTGGGAGTAAAGAGAGAAACAAGTGCAGAGGATGTGCACTTACAACAACAGAGGGGTAAAAAACCTGAATGTTAATGGTACCTGTGATGTCTTTTAAGGTAAAGAAGATAAAAAGAATAAGTGTGTGGGGAGGAGACATGAGAGTGGTCTGTGAAAAGCAATATTTACACTGGAAAAAAAAAAAGGGAAATAAATGGAGAATTTGGGGAGGGAATTCTCAGAAGTATGAGAAGTATAGAGACAGTTGATGGGAAGAAGAAGGGAAATTCACAGCAAATTTTCTTCTGCCTGATGACCCAGACAGTAAGTGTCCTTGGAAATCTACTGGAGCCATAGCAAGCTTATGATTTTTGTGTTTGCTATTGGTGATTGGATGAATCACTGTATGGTTAAGTTGTTGCTCATCTCTTTACTGCTTCAAGAAAGCTTTGTTTTTTGCTTTGGACCTCACTGTCATTGCAGAATTCTTTAATAGTGTGTGTAGATTATGCAAATTTATGGATACTGTTGCTAAATATAAGTTTACAGAAACTGGAGCTCATGGTGATGCTACTGAGTCTCATGGGCAAGGAGAAAGAGTACTGAAAAGGCTTATTTTTCCTCCTTTGCTCTCTCAAACAGAGGTAAAAATGATCCCATTTGCTGATGTTGAGCCTGAAACCGAGGATATAATCATAAAGTGTGGTTTTCATGAATACTCTAAGTGGCTCTTGAAGGAAGCCATGCAGCTATGTCTTGATCAACTATCCCTGCCCTCCTGCCAGTAAATGATCATTTGTATGATGAAGCACAAGGAGGAACTGTTGGAGAATGGTTGCAGGAGCGTGGACATGGCTCAAAGGAGGAGCTCTGTGAATCGGCTCTGGCAAAAATCAACTGAGCTGGGCTGTGATAAAAAGTACTGAGGATTTTGCTGAGTCATGCTGACAAGGAGGGAGGCAGTGAGAAAATCCTCAAGATAAGGTCAAGAAGACCTTGTAACAGATAAACAACTTAGGGAAGCAGGCCAGAGTGAGACCGGGACCCGAGCATATAGCAGTAGCTGCAAGTAGGAGGAGCAAGTAGGAGGAGAAAGTAGGAGGAACATGCTAATGTAACCTTCAAGCTTTGAAGAGGGGCATGATGGTATAACTTTTAGAGTTAAGTTAGTGATTATAGGGCTTCTGGAGCCAAACTAAAGATTATAAGACAAGTGTATGTAAGGGGAAATGATTGTTAGACAAGCCAATGATTGTTAGATAAGTAGACATAATTTAAGTAGACATGGGCTATGGTGTAGTCGTGAATGAGCTTCGCAATAAACCAGAACTTGCTTTACCACTCATATTGAGTCTATTGCATGGTTCTCCTTGTTCGTTGCAAGGAACTTATTCAGATGAACAATAATCCGGAGCAATGGAGCAATGGGTGCCAAGAGTGTAAGCATAGTTAATTGATCACTCATATGCTACACAAGTGAACTTAGAGAGTTGAGGACAGGACTTACCAAAAAGTCCTAGAGTACAAGTGTCAGTGTTACGATCAGATCCAAACATCGTGTTTTAGAGTTGTTTTGTTTGCTTTTTTGTTTGAGTAACTTAAATAAGTTCTGTGCAAAATAGAAACAGTTCCTACATCTTTATATGATCTTTATATTTAAGTGATAACAAAAAATTCATGCTTTGAAATGCTTTTATCTGAAGACGCAAGAATGTGCTAGCCAAGTTAGAGGTGTCTAAAACAATCTCCAAACAAGTCAAAAATGAAGGTGAAAAATGGAGCTTTCGTATACTTAAGTAAGTTTGTACAAATAGTAGGGAAACCTTGCCCATGAAACACCAGAGGTCCGTGTGATGTGGGAAGAGTTACAAGATGCATCAGGAATATGCTAGTGTTACATATCAAGTTGATATGCCACAATTGTGGCAGAAGGACACCAGTGAACTATTCATCCAGGTCCCTTTTCTAATACTGAGATGCTGTGCAGTATGTAGGCACTTTGAGGATCTCAGGTTAAAATTGCTGTGCAGAAATAATCTTATTAAATAACTTTTAAATGGGCTCAAAGTTGCCCTTTTCTTTTAAAATTTTTGGATACTTGTAGTTTTATGTTTCATTATTATTTTTAGATAATATTAGAACAGGGTTAATAGTAGATTTCATCTCTAGTTTCTCTCCAGTCACCTTAGGAAGCTATAAAGTACTCACAGAGTGACTTAACAAGACAAGATTCCTGGCACAGAGATTGTTTTTCACTTGCTGTTCATATATCACAAGGGACTCACATCCATGGCGCCAGAATTATTAAATGAATCAATGAGAAGTTCTTGACCAGTCACATTTAAGTTTGACAAATCGCCACAAAAATAACAGCGTGAAGTGTATATTTGAAAACTAATTATCTAGATGTAAAATTTGAAAGTTGTGCTGCTGTGACTTTGTTTTAATCTACACTTGGATTTTTGTTTTTTGCTTATTTTAGTATTGGATATTTTGAGATTAAAATCATTATATAACACTGAAAATGCTATAGATGGAGTGATGTAATCAGATAGACATTTAAAACGCAATGCAACTTAGTGAATACCTGGTTGCGTGTGTGTGTGTTCAAATTCCATAAAAATCAGTGTTTGAATTCACAGCATATTTAATATACAGCAGCCTAAAGATTGAAATTTTATATTAGAGGGTCAAATATAAAAGGATAGCTATACTACTTACAGGTAATTTGTCTACATAAAACCTCTCTCCAATAGATGGTGCTAGTTAATTAAAAAGCCATTTCCTTTCTCATTTATAGAATAATTCAACAATGGTAGGGTTTTGTTGGTTTGTTTAAGTAGAAATTAAATCTACCTGAAGTTCTATACCTGTAATATACATATTAAATGCTTGTAATAGATCTTTATAGTATCACATAAAAATATTTTTGAGATTAATAATTGGGACAGAGGAGGAGGGCTTTGGCATAATAGGAGTGGGTCAGTAGACCAGTTATTGAAGTAAACAAAGTGCTTATTAGTAAAAAAAATGTTAAGAGATTGCTTTCTTCCTCCATCCCCCAGAAACATTTACTACACAGTGGTATTTTTATCCTTATTTATAGGATTCCACTATACGATTATGTAGCATTTTTATGCCAATAAAAATAATACATGTTATGAAATTGCAACCTTTAGCTAAAAAAAACCCAAATCAAACCAGTATATGTTTGCAACACAGAAGAACTTTAACTCCTGAAACCTTTCACACCCAAATTTTTTCTATGCTTCTGAGGAGCAGCCATAAAATCCATTCATCATAATGAAAATATACTGACAAAGAAGGATGCCTCTTTAGCCAAGAGCCCCAGAAATTCCTAGTAAGCCGAGTGAAACATCCTTGATAGGAGTAGTTGGCAGGACAAAGAAACCTTGATGGGTGCAGCACAAAGAAACTGTGATAATGAACTGACATTCCAAGAAAACAGGAGTCAGCCGACAACTGACTCTTGGGAACTGATATACTCCACAAATTTATGTATCTACACCAAAATAGTATTAAAAATAACTTGCTACCTACCTTAAAGGAGCTTCTTTGCAAGAATAGCTCTGCAAAAGATCGCCTGGACAGACCAGATCCTTGCTGGAGACACCTGACTGACTCTGGACTCCATGACTTGGATCATCTTTGAAGTGAGACATTTTCATTGTTGATTAGCTTTGCTCCTGGGAGCAGTTTGGTGAGTGTCATACCAGTAACACCTCACGTAATATATTTGTAAGCATGCACACAGATAAAGGTTCATAAATATATACTTGCTTAACTAGTTAGCATTCTATAATAGCTTGTAATATTCATATACTTGCTTTACTCATAATATATATATACACACTTACTTTCCTAGTGGTAATGACTTGTAATGTGTATGTGCGTATATATATATATTTTTTAATAATCATAGTCTTGTAGTAAGTCTCAGAAACCCAGATCTCTGTGTCCTTGTATATTGTGGATTCCTGAGGAACTGATATTCTGGACGAAGGGATTGAGTGCACCCTTACTAAGTTTGCAGGTGACACTAAAGTGGGTGGAAATGTTGATCTGCTTGAAGAAAGGGAGGCTCTGCAGAGGGATCTGGACAGGTTGGATCTGATGGGCTGAGACCAACAGGATGAGGTTCAACAAGACCAAGTACCAAGTCCTGCACTTGGGATACAACAACCCCATGCAGCATTACAGACTTAGGGAAGAATGGCTGGAGAGCTGCCTGGCAGAAGGACCTAGGGGTGTTGGTTGACAGCTGGTTGAATATGAGTCATCAGTGTGCCCAGGTGGCCAAGAGGACCAAAGGCATCTTGGCCTGTATCAGAAACAGCGTGGTCAGCAGGACCAGGGAAGTGATTGTACCCCTGTACTCAGCACTGGTGAGGCCACATCTCGAGTACTATGTTCAGTTTTTGGCCCCTCACTACAAGAAGGACATTGAGGTGCTGGAGCGTGTCCAGAGAAGGGCAATGGGGCTGGTGAAGGGGCTGGAGAACAAGTCCTGTGAGGAGCGGCTGAGGGAACTGGGATTGTTTAGCCTGGAGAAGGAGTGGCTGAGGGAACTGGGATTGTTTAGCCTGGAGAAGAAGAGGCTGAGGGGAGACCTCATCACTGTCTACAACTACCTGAAAGGAGGTTGTAGTAAGGTGGGTGCAAGTCTCTTCTTGCAAGTGACAGGTGATAGGACGAGAGGAAATGGCCGTAAGTTGCACCAGGGGAGGTTCAGACTAGACATCAGGAAAAATTTCTTCACTGAAATGGTAGTCAGGCACTGGAACAGGCAGCCCAGGGAGGTGGTTGAGTCACCATCCCTGGAGGTATTTAAAAGGTGTGTGGATGAGTTTCTTAGGGACATGGTTTAGTAAGGGGACAGGTACAGTTGGACTTGATGATCTCAGAGGTCTTTTCCAACCAGATGGTTCTATGATTCTATGATTGAGCCAGGCCAGACCAAAGGGGTATTATGTGGAGAGACTTACTGAAACCTAGCTCACTGAAAGCAGACATGAGCCTGACAAAAGCAAGCTGTTTAGGCCTTGAGTGGGAAAATACTGAGCTAAGTGAGAAAATACTGACCAGCAAGGTCAGCGGGCCCTTGTTGTGCAGTGAAGCTTAGGCAAGGGAGATAACAGGATGTCTCCCACGGGACCAGATGGATTTCTAAAACTACAGGAATGTATGTGATGCTTATGCAGTGATAAAGTCTGTAACCAATAAGGAGCTAAGGTTTTGTAATATGCATGAAGCTCATTATCGTGGCTATAAAAATGATTGTAACACGACCAATAAACGAGTTCCACTGATGAACCATCCGGTGTCGGTGACTCCCTCCGTCTTCAACAAAATGGTGACCCCAACATGCCCCGTTGCTAAAGAAAACGGGGGAGAACACCATAGGTGGACGGAGTTGGGTTGGGCTCTGAGGCGGCCAGAGCGGTGCTCAACGCCATTGGAAAAGGCAGGAGCAGCACCCCCAGGGATCATAGAGGTGGTACTGGGCCGTACGTGCTACCGGAGCTGGAGGACCGCAACAGCGCTGATATGGATCGGCAAGTAGCATACGATTTATTTTTAGCTAACATAGAAAAACGAGGATCAAAGAGCTGGACTCCGGATCTGTCCTGACAAAGGAGGGGACGCTGCAACGTGAGCTGACTTTGGAAGGGTGCAATGGCCATAAACAGGTACCTGGCGCAGGATAGAAAAATGGAAAAAGAAGCAGCTCTTAGTCTCCTAAAGTGCTTTTTATAAAAGCGTGGTATAAAGGATTCCATTGAATCATGGAATAAAGAGGAGTTTTTTTTCACAAACTCCGCTAGTGCTTTTGAAGCAGAAGAGGGATGAACTTTTGGGACTTTGTATATCACTAATGTGGGAGAAGAGCTATTTACTGCTTGTAACACAACTTGGAGAACTGTGATTAATGCCTTGCAAAAGTTAAAAATAGAATCGAAAGTGGCCGCTGCAGCTGTGCAGGGAGTAACAGCCCCTTTATCTACAACCACAGCTGCTCCACCGTCTCGCAGCCACAGACGTATTGAAGTACTTTTGTTGCTATTAAGGGTCAATCGAGCGAAAAGATGTGTGACTCTGTTAATGATTTATTAAGAGTTAATGATATGTCTAATGAAGCAGAAAAAACAAGCGACGTGCCATCAGCCCCGAGCGATGTTCACGCTTCGGCGGCCGGAAGTGAACTGACAGACAATACGGAAGGAACTGCAGTGACACCCAGTGATGATGTAAGAGTGGGAGGAGCCAGATGTTGCAAGAAGTTATACCCACCCTGGCCTCCTCCCCCCAAAGCGGTTTGTTTAACAGGAGACAACTCATCTGAAGATGAAGCACAGCCACAGCATGAAACAATAATTCCACGAAGTAGCAAATTACAAGATCTCAAGAGGCAAATGGAGGAAGCTACGAATGCTCTACACCACACAATGGAACAATCATTGTCGACATTTGCATCACATGCGAGGACTGAAAGATCTGTCCAGGAACTGGCTGAAAGTACTACAAAGCTTTCAGCATCACCTTTTGGTGGTATAGGTAAAGGGTTATGTCCATCACCCGTATGCAGACAGTTCTGTGATTCTGCAAAAATCTGGTAGGTAGTCAGGTGTAATCCGAGATGCCATATTAGAGGGAGATTGGCATCCAGCAGGTAACCTAACTTTTCCTGTATTATTTAATCAACATGGTAATAGTTATGAGCAGCATGATTTGGAAAATTTTACAACAAGTTAAAAAGACTGTGCAGGAGAATGGGATAAAGTCTGAAGCCATTAGGGCTAAGTTAGATTGGATTTTTACAGCAGATGTTAATTTGCCATATGATTGTCAAAATTTAGCTAAATTGTTATCTCCTTAAAAGGGGCCACAACAGGAGAAATTGTTCAGCTAAGAATAAGAGACATAAGGGCTTTAAGGTTAAGGGACATGCTGTGTTTCAGAATAACCTTAAACTCACCTCTAGGGTATAAGAGAAGGTAGTATAGTAGTAGAGTTATATAACTGTAAGGAATGAACATTAAGACAACCAATCAATAAGACCTATGTGAACAGAGTAGCAGTATCATGTTATAGAGGTAAAGTAGAGAAAATTTTTGCAAACATGGGAATTAAGCATGTAACAGGTATTCCGCATTTTTCCACAGTTCAAGTGATTGTGGAATGAGCATATAGAACTATTAAAGAATACCTTGCAAAGCAGAAAGATGTAACAGAATTAGATCCGCAGATAAGGTTAAGTAAAGTGCTTTTTACACTTAATTGTTTAATTATCTTAGTTTGGTAGCAGGTTTAGAGCAAGCATCTGTAGTAATTCATAATAGAGGTGTGAAAATGTAAGCTACACCTGAAATACAATTGTGTTATAAGAACCCTAAGACAGAATTATGGGAGGGACCGAGCCTGTTGCTATTTACTGGTTGTGGTTATAGTTGTGTTTCCACAGATCAAGGTCCCTTATGGATTCCCAGTAAATGGACACGCCCAGCAGTCGGGTCAGTCAACCGAACACATGAGAGCCACAGCAGAGAGTAATAAGCATTCTACTGTAACAACTTCAAACAGAAATTAACACATCAAGCAAGAGGTTTCGCCCACGATATGTAATTGTGAACATACTTGACTGACAAGTACTGAGAGGGGCTTGAGAATTGAATTCTGTTATTGCTGTTAATTGTGATTACAATTATGTAGATTGTAATTGTGCTTTGAATCTTTTATTAGAGTGTGGAGTTTGTGCCAAAAGGTTGATAAGAAATAGTCATATAGTAGCAACTGAAGGTAGTCTTTGTATTGCACATTTTCACCAGAATTTTGAGGATTTTTATATAGCAGCAGGTATCACATATAATCAGCCACATTTTTATCATTTTGCATCAGGAAGTGCTTTTCGCCAAGCTCAAGCAATTTGGTACTTAAAACTTGCCATCCAGCAAGTTAAACAATCCAAGAAGTCAAGACTGATTGCTTTGCAATGTGGACCAAATTGACTCAAATTAAAGGAAACAGAGGATGTTCTTGGAAATTGATTTTCAATTTGGTATTACAGGCTGGCTAAGAACACTCCTGATCAAAGATATGTGTTGTTTAAATCTGTCTGATCACTCAACATCAATACACAAACAAATAACAGAAATGCAAACACACTTAAAAGACTTTAGCTTGCAGACCCATTGAGAATGATTGGCCAATATTGGATTTGGACCCTGGGTATCAGAATTGTTGAAACAAGGACTAGTCATATTAATTATAAATTTTGTCACCTTACTGATTCTCCCTTGTATGTTTAAATGTTTGCAGAATGTACTTGAAAAACCTAGTGCAAAATATGTTACAAAGCCACATTGCCTTAAATAAAGAAAACAGGGGAATTGTGGAGAGACTTACTGAAACCTGGCTCACTGAAAGCAGATATGAGCCTGACAAAAGCAAGCTGTTTAGGCCTTGAGTGGGAAAATACTGAGCTAAGTGAGAAAATACTGACCAGCAAGGTCAGTGGGCCCTTGTTGTGCAGTGAAGCTTAGGCAAGGGAGATAACAGGATGTCTCCCACGGGACCAGATGGATTTCTAAAACTACAGGAATGTATGTGATGCTTATGCAGTGATAAAGTCTGTAACCAATAAGGAGCTAAGGTTTTGTAATATGCATGAAGCTCATTATCGTGGCTATAAAAATGATTGTAACACGACCAATAAATGAGTTCCACTGATGAACCATCCGGTGTCGGTGACTCCCTCCGTCTTCAACAGTATTAGCTTTCATTTCACCCACTCATCACTCTCACTTCTCTGCTGATGACCACTTCACTGAAGGCACTTCATACAGTTCCTTTTATACACTTTTCCTTTCGCAATCGTGGTATAGTGGAAGCACTCTGCGCATGCTTCCGTTGTTGTCAAGGGGTCTTTTTCTGCTTCCTGATGGTCGTCGGGGCTGAAGTAAGACGTCTTCCTCCCTTGCCCCATAGTTGACCCCTCATTCATATGTCCTTATATGGGGTTGTTTGTCATGTTTCTGTTGGTTCCTGGAACATCTGACGGTTATCTTATCTTGCACAAGCGGTATCTGGTGGTCATTTTAGTTTGCATAAGCGATTTCATATCTTTTGCGGTTTGACATTTACATTGGGCTTAACATAAATCTTAATAAACAATACCATAGTCCATAGTTTCTCACAATATGAAGATTTTGTTAAGTTTGAAAGTTGATTGTACTTAAAGCTGATCTGTTTCTGCTATATGCTTTGCTTCCTTAAGGCTTTTATTGTTTAAAATTTTGCAAGTATGCAGAATGTACCAGAAACAGAAATTATAGGGGATTGCTTAAAAAAAGGATTGCACCTTTAGCAGGATGGAACATCCCTGAGCCTTGATTGGTGATTCAGAAGGGGCCAACCTTGAAGGAGGAACATTTTGCAACTCAGCAAGTTAAGCAATTACAGAAGTGGTTGAGAGTAAACTATCTCCATTTTAATGTAATTATAATGCTAAAAATCACACCCACAGGTTAAGGGACCATGATCCGGGGGAAAACCCTTACTTGCCAGGCATGAGTAATTTTGTTGTGTAATAATGTAACTGTATGTAAATCACTAACCAATCAGAAGTCGCAGGTTGCACTTGGCAAATGAGTTACTAACTAAATTATATATAAATTGAGTACGCAGGAATGTTTGGGTGTGCTAACTTTCTGGATTTGCCATCTAGCACTCGTCTCTGTGCAGAAATGCAATAAACAATATATTGGCTCAGTGTGTGAGATTGGCTTATTGCACACCAGGTAACAAACTCCATTTGTGAGCAAACAATTTTGGTGACCCAGATGGGACTGTGCTAGAAAGCATTGTTTGGATTGACTTGCTGCAGCCAGTGGGGTGGTGGATGGGCCAGATTCCAAGTGTACAAACCAAATCTATTCTCAAGGAAGAGAGAGACTCCAACAGTCCCTCTCCTTTGATGGGCAGTAAGTGACACAAAGATGCAGTGCTAAAAATGACATATTGTCCGGAAAGGGATATTGTGGAGAATCTGGTGTTTGCAATATCTGGTATCTGTCTGGTCATCTCCATGTAAATCACATCGCGGAAAGACACATGGAGAATCTGGTGTTTGCAGTCTGAGTGGTATTTGTTTGACTACCAGAATAAATCGTAGCAGGAGAATTCTTCAACACAATGAGTTCATGGATAAAGCATTTTTTTCCTAGGAAATAATATGGGATCTACCTCCTCTACTGGGACATCCCACTGTACACCTTTGGAATGTATCTTAAAGCATTGAGATAAATTTGGGGGGAGATCCTCTAATTAAGACCAAGCTTCAAAGCATTGTAGCCAATGGTGGCTGGTGTATAAGAGAGGATGGAGAAAATGGCCACAAACAGAGTAATTGAATTATAATACTATTTTGCAATTAATGTTATTTTGTAGAAGAATGGATAAATGGGATGAAGTACCTTATGTGGATTTATTTTTCTCTTTATGGAGGGATCACGATGCATGAAAGAAATGTAAGCTACTTGATAATGATCCAAATAGCATGTATGTGTTAGCTGAGATAAAGGGAAAGAAGAAATTAGAGAGGTGTTGTTCAGCATGTGATATAGGAAACAGGTGTATTTGTAAAAATGAAGAAGATATGCAGATGTTGGTTGCAAAGCCCAGGGAGAAGAGAGTGAGAGCAGTAGTGCAAGTGAAGGTATAGCAGGAGAGGCACAGCCAATAACTCATGGAACACATGCATTTAGCCTGGTTGCTGGTAGAACTAGGTCACAAAATAAACTGGTAACTCATGCTCCCTCCTGACAAGTGGTGGGACCAGAGGGCCTGCCAGTATTCATCCATCAGATTTATTGAACTGAAAAGAATCAGTAGGGTCATACAGGGAAAATTCAGAAAAAAATATATAAATTGCATCAAATAATAATGCTAACTCTTAACCCCACCTGGGAGGATATGTAGACCCTACTAAATACCCTTTTTATGCCAGAGGAAAGGAGGCTGGTATTGCATAAGGTCAATGAGGAGAATGAAAGACAGAATGAAAGGGATGATCCTCCTAGATATATGCCAAAAGCAGAACCTGATTGGGACCCAAATACCAGGGAAGGATGAGCCAAACATATCAACAGCTTATATTATACAGGATTCAACATAGGGTCCCTAAGCAGAAAGATATCTCAGTTATATGGAGTAAGACAGGGATTAGATGAGAACACCTCAGAATAGGAAATTACAAGCAAGCCTTCTGGCAGCAGCGATAATGAATGCTTCAAGTTGGGGTTGAGGTTTTAAAGGGAGAGGGGGAAGTTGGGGATAGGTTCCTCAACAGTGGTATAATGGACTTATTAAGCCTTATGGATGGTAAATACTGAACGTTGCAAAAGGGAGCAGTTTGCAAAAGGAAACAGTTCTACCTGAACAACTAACAACCTTAGCTTGCAAGACAGATGGACAGCAGGGGGGTGGTCAGGAGACAGAAGCAGACTTGCTGATGTCGGGATGGTTCAAAATGAAGGGGACCAGAGGTGAATTTAAGAATGTTCCCAGGAGATCCCCTGGTTCCAGTACAGCTGGAGAATGAAGCCACAGGATTTTTAATCAACACTGGAGCAACTTATTCATTAGTTAACACTTGTAAGGATTCATTAAGTAAATTTTCCATGTCAGTTGTTAGTGTCTTGGGAAAGCAAGAGATCAGGTCTTTTCTTAAACTAATGGAATGCAAAATTAGAAACAAAACACTAACTCATGAATTTTTGTACATGCCAGGATGCCCAGTGCCTCTTTTGGGATGGGAGCTGTTAAATAAGTTGCAAGCACAAATTATATTCTATGAAGATTCTATTCAGGTTCACATGCCTAGGGACAACGTCTGGAGAACCCACTTATATCTGTTACAAGGAGATGACAAACTGGTGAAAGAACCAAACTCGGCGAGGATCAGCAGAAGAAACGGTAAGTTCTGCAGCCATGTACTTGATTGAGGTGTGCAGGTAAATCCCCGAGGGAGAGAAAGGCCAGGAGGGAACCCCCGGGCAGGTGACTCTACTGAAAGCTGGAAGCGGCAGCTCCCACATGGGCAGCTCCCACATGGGCAGCTGACATGGCAGGGGGTTGGTCCCGGCAGCATCGGCAGATTTAAACGAGCGCTGCAAACAGGAGCGGGCAAATAGGTGTGTGGCTTGTCAGAAGGGCATGGTGAGCCGAGGCAGTTTTCTAAGGCAGTTCGCAAAGGCAGGGCACAGGGAGAGCACTGACATACCAGAAATACCAGAGAAACACGTTGGCCACTTGCCAGAAAAGTAAGGCATCTCCTAGCTTTGCTCCAGTCACGACTGAAACAGTCTCACAAACTGAGCCCCAGTGGGTGCATGCTGCCACCCAGATTCCAAGCTGCAGGATGTGCCCCCCTCCTGCACTGGTGTTGGATGCCAGTGGCGAAGTCACCTGTGGGGGGTGTGCTTGGGTAGAAGAACTCTTCCGCTTGGTCAAAGAACTCAGGGAGGAGGTGACCAGGCTAAGGACTATCAGGGAGTGTGAAAGAGAGATTGACTTCTGGAGCAACACTCTATGATCCCTGTCTCAGCCCCAACAAGCAGACATGCCTTGTGCAACAGAGGACTCCCCATCCTCTATCCGCTCAACCGAGGAGAGCGATTTAGGAAACGGAGGAGAATGGCAGCGGGTTCCTGCTCGTCGCAGCTGGCATATGTCCCCTGTTTCAAACTTGGCCCTGCAGGTTCCCTTGCAGAATAGGTATAATGGTCTGCAAGTGGATCCGAACCCCATTGTTGACAATTCTCACAGCCTGGAAACGTTCCCCATGTTAAGAAACCTGAAGCCATCAATTAAAACAGCTTCTGTAAAGAAGAAGAGGAGGGTCGTAGTCATTGGGGTCTCCCTCCTGAAAGGAAGAGGACCAATTTGCAGACCAGACCCATTACATAGGGAAGTCTGTTGCCTACCTGGGGCCTCTGTCAGAGATGTGGTAAGGAAACTTCCAAATCTTGTTAAGGTCATGGATTATTATCCACTACTCATCTTTCAGGTAGGAAACAATGAAAAATCAACTAGAAACCTTAGGGCAATTAAAAAGGACTTTAGGGCTTTAGGACAAATGGTAAAGCGTTCAGGTGCACAGACAGTATTCTCTTCTCTCATAGGGAATGGCGAGAGAAGGAGTGAGAAGAGCCAGGAATTAAATACCTGGCTCTGAACCTGGTGCGAAGAACAAAACTTTGGGTTCTTTGACAATGGGTTGGCCTACACACCAAGACTGCTGGCAAAAGATGGGGTACACTTGTCAAAAAAAGGACAGAAGGACACTTTCCAAGAAGTTGGTAGGGCTAATCAGGAAAGCTTTAAATTCGATTGGAAGGGGGAGGGGAACTACACTGGGTTTTATAGAATAACGCCTGGGAATGGCACCTCAGGTTCTGAGGGACAATGTACTAGTGAGGGCCCCTGGTCTGCCACCTCAGTGGAAGTGGGGGATAGCAATCCAGATGTCAGTCAGAATCCATAGAATCATAGAATTATAGAATCTTCTGGTTGGAAAAGACCTTTGAGATCATCAAGTCCAATTGCTAAACCATTATCCACTAAACCATGTCTCTCAAAATCCATCTATCCTTTCTCTAAATACCTCCAGGGATGGTGATTCAACCAGTTCCCTAGGCAGCCTGTTCCAGTGCCAAACCACCCCTTTGGTAAAGAAATTCTTCCTAATATCCAGTCTGAATCTCCCCTGGTGCAACTTATGGCCATTTCCCCTTGTCCTATCACCTGTCACTTGTGAGAAGAGATCAACACTCGCTCTCCCACAGCCCCCTTTCAGGCAGCCATAGACAGCGATGAGGTCTCCCCTCAGGCTCCTCTTCTCCAAACTAAACAACCCATGTTCCCTCAGCCGTTCCTAGTAGGACTTGTTTCTCAATCAGAATACTGTAAGAAACGGTGTCAAAGGCTTTACAAAAGTCCAGGTAAACCACATCCACAGCCTTTCCCTCATCCATTAACCCAGGGTAACCTTGTCATGGAAGGAGATCAGGTTGGTCTGGCAGGATCTACCTTTCAGAAACCCATGTGGACTGGGTCTGATCACCTGGCTGTCCTGCATGTGCTGTGTGATAGCATTCAATATGACCTGCTCCATGACCTTCCCCAGTACCGAGGTCAAGCTGACAGGCCTATAATTCCCCAGATCTTCCCTCCGACCCTTCTCGTAAATGGGAGGTACGTTTGCCAGTCTCCAGTCGAGCAGCACTTCCCCAGTCAGCCAGGACTGTTGATAGATGAGGGAAAGGATTTTGGCAAGGACCTCCATCAGCTCCCTTAATATCCTTGGGTGTATCCCATCCAGCCCCATAGACTTGTGGAAGTCTAATTGGCCAAGCAGGTCTTTAACCAAGTCTTCCTGGAACATTGAGGGTTCGTCTTCACAGTCTTCTGGCTCAGGAGGCTTGGAGCCCAGAGAACATCTTAGCTTCCTATTAAAGACCAAAGCAAAGAAGGCATTAAGTACCTCTGCCTTGTCCTCATCCTTTGTTACTACCATTCCCCTTGCATCCAGTAAAGGAGGGAGTATCACAGTATCACAGTGTCATAAGGTTGGAAAGGACCTCTGAGATCATCAAGTCCAACCTATAACCCAACACTAACACCAAAACCCACACTAACACCAACCATCATCTAAACCATGGCACTCAGTGCCTCATCCAGTCTCCCCTTAAACACCTCCAGGGTCGGCGACTCCACCACCTCCCTGGGCAGCCTGTTCCAGTGCCTAACCACCCTTTTGGTAAAGAAATTCCTCTTGTCCTATCACATCACTTGTGAGAAGAGATGAACAATCTCCAACAATCCAGGAGGACTTGGTTAGAGACCTGCATGGCCAATTGGACATACACAACTCTATGGGGCCAGATGGCATCCACCCAAGGGTATTGAGGGATCTGTCAGAGGTCCTCTCCAAACCCCTTTCCCTCATCTACCAACAGTCCTGGCTGACTTGGGAAGTGCCACTTGACTGGAGACTGGCAAATGTTGCACCCATTTACAAGACGGGTTGGAGGGAGGATCCAGGGAACTACAGGACTGTCAGTCTGATCTCAGTACTGGGGATGGTCATGGAGCAGTTTATCTTGAGTGCTATCATACAGCATGCACAGGACAGTCAGGCGATCAGGCCCAGTCAACATGGGTTTATGAAAGACAGGTCCTACCTGACCAATCTGATCTCCTTCTATGACAAGGTTACCCACTTAATGGATGAAGGAAAGGCTGTGGATGTAGTGTACCGGGACTTTAGTAAAGCCTTTGACACCATTTCTCACAGCATTCTACTTGAGAAACTGCCTGCCATTGGCCTGGACAGGCACAGCCTCTGCTGGGAAAAAACAGGCTGGATGGCCAGGCCCAAAGATTTGTGGTAAATGGAGTTAAATCCCTTTGGAAACCTGTCATGAGTGGTCCCCAGGGTTCAGTGCTGGATCCAACCCTGTTCAGTAGCTTTATTGATGATCTGGATGAGGGGATTGAGTGAACCCTTAGGAAGTTTGTGGATGACACTAAACTTGGTGGCAGTGTTGATCTGCTTGAAGGAAGAGAGGCTCTGCAGAGGGATCTGGACAGGATGGATTGATGGGTTGAAACCAACAGGATGAGGTACAACAAGACCAAGTGCCGAGTCCTGCACTTGAGACACAACAACTCCATGCACTGTTACAGACTTTGGGAAGAATGGATGGAGAGCTGCCTGGAAGAGAAGCACCTGGGGCTGTTGCTTGACAACCAGTTGAATATGAGCCAGCAGTGTGCCCAGGTGGCCAAGAGGGCCAATGGCATCTTGGCTTTTATCAGAAACAGCATGGTCAGCAGGACCAGGGAAGTGATTGTGCCCCTGTACTCAACATTGGTGAGGCCACACCTTGAGTACTGTGTTCAGTTTTCAGCCCCTCGCTACAAGAAGGACATTGAGGGGCTGGAGTTTGTCCAGAGAAGGGCAACGAGGCTTATGAGGGGACTGGAGAACAAGTCTTATGAGGAGCAGCTGAGGGAACTGGGGTTGTTTAGCCTGGAGAAGAGGAGGCTGAGGGGAGACCTCATCATTTGCCTACAACTGCCTGAATGGACGTAGTGGCGTGGTGGGTGCTGGTCTCTTCTCCCATGTGACAAGTGATAGGACAAGAGGAAATGGACGTAAGTTGCACCAGGGGAGGTTCAAACTAGACATCAGGAAAAATTTCTTCACTGAATGGGTAGTCAGGCATTGGAAAGGGCTGCCCAGGGAGGTGGTTGAGTTGCCATCCCTGGAGATTTTTACAAGGCAGGTAAGACGAGTTTCTTAAGGGCATGGTTTAGTAAGGGGACAGGTATGGTTGGACTTGATGATCTCGGAGGTCTTTTCCCACCAGATGATTCTATGATTCTATGAAGTACCATCAGAAATACTGGATGACATAATTCCAATGGCGTGGGCAAAGAAAGTGCCGGGTCAGGTGAAATCAGTGACACCAATAAGGGTATAGATGAAGGCCGATGCCCAACCTGTGAGAAGGAAACATTACCCTATAAAATTGGAGGGAAAAAATAGGACTAGAATCACTAATAATTTTCTGAAAAATAGACTGTTACAAGAATGCTAATTGAAATATAATATTCCAATATTCGCTGTAAAAAAGTTTCAAACACAAGAATATAGATTGGTACAGGACTTGAGAGCTGTCAACTGAATTGCAGTGGACATGCACCCAATGGTGTCAAATCCATATACTACTATATAACTACTATTTCAGAAAAAAAATCTTTTTTTTTTACAGTCTTAGATTTGAAGGATGTATCTTTCTGTATACCACTGGAGGAAGAAAGTCAGAATCTGTTCACCTTCAAGTGGGAGAGCCCGACAACAGGGTGGAAAACTCAACTATGCTGGAAAGAGTTGCCACAAGTATTTAAAAACAGCCCCACTCTATTTGGTAACATACTTGCCAAAGAATTGGAAATATGGCAAGGTGAGAACCCATCTGTCACCCTCCTACAATATGTAGATGACATTTTGTTGGGAACAGATACAGACAATCAGTGTAAAGGAGCCACTATTGACTTGTTAAATTTCTTTGGATTGGCGGGATATCAAGTGTTGAAAGAAAAGGCACAGGTGATGAAATGAACTGTCACCTACATAGGCTTTGAGATATCCCAAGAGAAAGAAGATTAGGGACTGATCGAAAAAAGGTGATATGCCAAATTGATCCTCATAAATCTAAGAAGGAACTGAGGAGGTTCCTAGGGATGGCTGGTTGGTGTCAGTTATGGGTATCAAACTTTGGACTAATGGCCAAACCCTTTTATGATGTCTTGAAAAGTCAGGAGGAAATTCTGGAATGGACTCTTGAATGTTGAAAAGGCTTTGTGAAATAAAACAAGCCTTGATGAGCATACCTGCTTTAGGACTGCCAAACTTTAGCAAGTCATTTTTGCTATATGTACATGAACAAATGCATATAGCATTGGGAATGTTGATTCTGTTGTTGGGGACTTGGAAGCAACCTGTGGCCTATTTTTCAAAAAAACTAGATGAAGTAAATTATGGCCTTCGTGCCCAAGAGCAGTGGCAGCTACTTGTTCTGTTGATAATGGAGGCCTGAAAGCTGATGTTGGGACAGAAAATTACAGTAAGTGTCCCACACCCAGTTGTAGCAGTCCTGGAACAAAAAGGACATCACTGGTTGTCCCCAAGTTGAATGGTACAATATCAAGCCATTTTAGTTGAACAAGATGATGTAGTCCTGAAGACCTCAACAGCTTTGAATCCAGCTACTTTATTGTCTACAACCAGCGATGAGGGTCTGGTGCATGATTGTTTGCTAATCATTGAACAAGTGTATTCCAGCAGATTGGACCTGAAAGATGTATCATTGGAGAACCCAAATTGGACCCTATTCATGGACGGGAGAAATCTCATTCAAAATGAGAAGCAGAAGACCAGGAATGTAGTGGTAACTATGCTACAGGACATCGATGCATGCCCTTTACCAGCCAATATCTCTGCCCAAAAGGCAGAGTTGATTGCATTGACCATAACCTTAGAACTTTCAAAAGGGAAAAGGGCCAATATATATACAGATTCCTACAAGTACGCCTTTGGAGCCATCTGGGAAGAATGAGGGCTGCTATTATCAACCCAAAACTCCTATCAAACATGAAGTAGACATATTAAAGTGTTGATTGCAGTGACAATGCCTAAAGAAGTTGCAGTGTTCCACTTTAAGGCTCATCAATTTGGAAATACAGAAATAATTATGGGAAACTGTAAGGCTGATGAGGCTGCAAAAGAGGCATCTGAGACTGAGATGATGGATGCTTGGATCGCAAAGGACTTAGTTTTAGAAGCGCCTTTTTATACAGAAAAAAGAGGAAAAGCTGGCTGAATTATTAAAATGCTCCAAAATAAGAATGGATGGTGGGTGACACCTAGTGGACAATGTATAGTTACAGCTCCTGTTATGAAGGAACTACTGGAACGAGTTCACACTGGAACTCATATAGAAGCAAATGCAACTGTGTTAGCCCTGAAAAGTTATGCAAAAAGACCACAGATGCAGTGCTATGTAGAATCAGGTGTTAAGCGATGCACTGTTTGTTGCAAAAATAATCCTAAGATTCAGGAAGAAGCCTCCTCATGGAGAAGTAAAATGGGGCCACTTCCTAGGGGAGCACTCACTAATAGATTTTTCTGAATTACCTAAAAGCAATGGTTATAATTATCTCTTGGTATTTGTGGACACCTTTTTCGGGATGACCTGAAGCTTTTACATGTCAATACCAACAAGGTCAGGGAATGCATTAAAATTTTATTGAAGGAAATAATTCTGAAGTTTGGAGTGCCAAAATGGATCTCCTCAGATAGAGGATCCCATTTTATAGCTGAAATAGTAAGGAAGATTTCTAAATTTTTGCAGATGCAATGGGATTTACATACTCCCTGGAGATCTCAATCTAGTGGAAAGGTAGAAAGAATGAACCAGGCTTTAAAAAGACAGTTAGTTAAATTATGTCAGGAGATGCATCAAAGGTAGACAGAATTATTACCCATAGCCTTGATGATAATCAGAATAACACCCAGAAACAGGGAAGGAGTGAGTCCTTTTGAAATGGAAAGAACATGTCCTATAAATTTGACTGAAGGAGGAGTACAAATGCATATTACAGGGAACAAGATAATCCCGGAATATATTTTATCCTTAGTTAGGACATTGTCATCACTTCATAAATACATCCGCATCCAGGTCTTGGTACCACTGGATCCACCAGTGCATGATTTCCAGCCTGGGCACCAAGTGTACATCCAGCTATAGAAGGATGAACCACTGACTGTGGTCTGATGCTTTCCACAAGCCTGTCTCCCTCATTTGGCGCCCGAACAGGGACACCGACCCGTTGAATCCAGAATATCTGGACGAGCAAGGACGCCGACCTGCTGAATCCAGATTACCTGGATGAGCGAAAGCCCCAATCCGCTGAATCCAGAATATCTGGACAAGTGAGGATGCCAACTCACTAAAAACTGGACTATCCAGACAAGCGAGGACACTGACCCGCTAAATCCGGACGAGCAAGAGCCCTCGAAAGTGGACAGGATTGGGAGAAAAGGCCGTTTTGAGGCACCGAAGAGAAAGTCGATGCTCCAGGTGCCGGTAAGCTGCATAACTCAGAATACTGAAGGAAGCAGCTAAGCAATTATTACTGAAATTCCTCGCTGTGCGAGAAGCTGCCGTGCCCACAAAAAAAGCTATTACAATTGCTCGGGTGGGCTCATAAAATAGGATATTTTAAGCAGCCGTCTCTCATATTTAGTTTATAAGAGTGGCGTGAAGTTGGAGATGAACTTTGGGACTTAAATATCACTAAAATAGCAAAAGAGCTATTTACTGCTTGTAATACAACTTGGAGAACTGTGATTAATGCCTTGTAGGAGTTAAAAATAGAATCAAAAGTGGCCACTGCAGCTCTCCAGGCAATAACAGCCCCTGTATCTGCAACCACAGCTGTTCCACCATCTCTCAGCCATAGTCACATTGAAGTATTTTTTAGTGCTATTAAGGGTCAATCGAGCGATAAGACATGTGACTCTGTTAATGAGCTATTAAGAGTTAATAATATGTCTAATGAAGCAGAAAAAACAAGCGACACGCGAGCGATGTTCACACTTCAGCGGCCGAAGTCAACTGACAGACAATACGGAAGGAACAACAGTGACACTGAGTGATGATGTAAGAGTGGGAGGAGCCAGATGTTGCAAGAAGTTATACCCACCCTGGCCTCCTCCTCCTCCTGAAGTGGTTTGTTTAACAGGAGACAACTCATCTGAAGATGAAGCACAGCCACAGCATGAAACAATAATTCCACGAAGTAGCGAATTACAAGATCTCAAGAGGCAAATGGAGGAAGCTATGAATGCTCTACACCACAGAATGGAACAATCATTGTCGACATCTGCATCACATGCGAGGACCGAAAAATCTGTCCAGGAACTGGCCGAAAGTATTATAAAGCCTTCAGCATCACCTTTTGATGGTATAGGTAAAGGGTTGTGTCCACCGCCATATGCGGACAGTTCTATGATTCCGCAAAAGTCTGGTAGGTAGTCAGGTGTAATACGACATGCCGTACTAGAGGGAGATTGGCATCTAGCAGGTAACCTAGCTTTTCCTGTATTGTTTAATCAACATGGTAATAGTTATGAGCAGCATGATTGGAAAATTTTACAACAAGTTAAAAAGACTGTGCAGGAGAATGGGATAAAGTCTGAAGCCACTAGGGCTGAGTTAGATTGGATTTTTACAGCAGATGTTAATTTGCCATTGTGATTGTCAAAATTTAGCTAAATTGTTATCTCCTTAAAAGGGGCCACCACAGGAGAAATTGTTCAGCTACTGTGTGGTGTGATCATTGTCAAAAAAAACCCCAAAAAACAAAAAAACCCACCAAAACCCAAAAACAAAACCACCAAAAAAAACCTACTGAAATATGTGGGATAGCAAAAACATGAATCAAAGCACGAAGGGACGTCGCGCAACAACACAAGTGGCAGGTCCCTCAGTGCTGTCCAGCAGCTCCCTCCACCAGCCACAAGGGGAGCCTGGGAATCGATTTGGCAACAGCAGTAGATATTACTCTAACAACCACAGCTGTGCATAAAATACCAACTGGTGTAACTGGGCCTATTTTTTATAAAAGAAGCTTAATAGGAGCTCTTTTGTTAGGGAGATCATCTGCTAGTGTAGCAGGATTAATTGTGCTACCAGGGGTAATTGACACTGACTCAAAAAAAAAAAAGTACCTTTAGGAGTGGTAATTTACAATGACACATTGTATCCCTTTGCATTAATACTACAATGTTCTGCTTGGCAAAAGGACAAGGGAGAAAGAGTTCAGTTATTGGAATGGGTTTTTGGTAACATCACACCTAAAAGAGTATTGTACCTATGCTAGAAACTATGGCCAATTTGGTAATGAAGGCCAGGATGCGGCTGGTAGCCATTATAGGCCAGGAACCAGATTTTATTCACTTACCAATGACACTCTCAGAACTAGAATGGGCATTAGCAAACTCACTACCCTTGCAGAACTGGTTTTTAAACTGGTCAGGAGTATTGTCAACTGATTTTCCAGCAGGCAAAATAGGTATGCTATTGAGGACACAAAAGTGGACTGGCATTCCGCTGCAATCAGTCATACCACTTAATAATGCAGGAGAGTTGTCAAAGACAGCAGCAATTGTATGGGAAGAAAATGGTCAGTGGCAAAAGAAAATTATAAAAGCAATTGAAACAGATACATTGCAAACACTGGAATTAACAGCTGTGTGTTGGGCATTTTGTAACTGGATGTTTTGCCAGCTTAATGTTGTAACAGACTCTTTGTATGTTGCAGGTGTGGTCCAACGCATTGAGGACGCCATGTTAAAAAGTACTGGTAGGCCAAGATTGGTACAGTTATTTCAGCAGCTGCAGCAATCGCTGCGACAGCGCACACAACCATATTGTGTTATCCACATTTGTAGTCATCAATGGAGTCTGGGCCTTGGACAAGGCAATGCAAAGGCAGACGCCTTAGTCTCAGTGGGACTGACTACCCAATGTCCCGCGAGTAGATTTGATTTGGCCAGGACAGCTCATAGTCAATTTCATCAGAATGTCAAAGGGCTAATGAAACAATTTGGCCTTACTCACTCAGAAGCATCTGGCATAGTGAGAATGTGTCCTCAATGTAGCCAAAATGGGCCCGGCATAGGAATTGGTGTAAATCCCAGGGGACTGAAAGCATTAGAAGTGTGGCAGATGGATGTAACTTATGCAAGCAGTTTTGGCAGATTGAAATATGTTCATGTTACTGTTAATACCTTTTCGCAATTTGTGTGGGCAACTGCACAAGCAGGGGAAAAAGCATTACATGTGAAAAGACACCTTACACAGTGTGTTGCTGTAATGGGACTGCCAGAGACTATCAAGACCGATAACGGACCGACATGCACCAGCCAGAGTGTTCAAAAATGGTTCATGCAGTGGGGAGTAAAACACATTACTGGAATCCCACATTCCCCAACAGGTCATGCTATCATAGAAAGAACTAACAAAACTTTGAAAGAATATTTAGCTAAGTTTGTAGATGAGTTAGACGTTCAAGAAAAACTAAGTAAAGCACTTTTTGTAATGAATCACCTTTGTATTTATGGTAATAGCAATGAGCCAGCAGCTTTATTACATGGTAGAGCCTTACCAAAAGTGCAAGCCAATTGTTCAGCAAAAGTAAGGTACAGAGACCCGCAGACAGGCTAATGGAAGGGTCCCACAGAAGTGTTGTTTTTTGGTCATGGATATATTTGTGTTTTAACACCAACAGGGCCTCAATGGATTCTGTCAAAGTGGACAACAGTAGTAGCCAGGAGCCTCGACAAAGAACAGCTCCAAGATTCTGGTCAGAGTTGTAACAACATCACCTTCCAGCCACAACTTAAAAATCAATGAAGGTGGTCTAGATAGCTGGCTTGGCAGTTTAGGCCTCACTGGTTGGTTAAAAGATTATGTTAAACAATTAGCAAACATATTAATTGTGTTGTTTGTATGTTTAATTATTTTTAGTTGTTTTTGTAGAATAGGATCCCGTGTAATGTCGCGTTTTGGTTTTGTTGTGCAAAAGAAAAATGGGAGAGATATGGGAAATATGTATGGATTTAGGGCTAAGGGCTTTAAGAATAAGAGACATAAGGGCTTTAAGGTCAAGGGTCATGCTGTGTTTCAGAATAACCTTAAACTCACCTCTAGGGTATAAGAGAAAGTAGTATAGTAGAGTTATATAACTGTAAGGAACTAACATTAAGACAACCAATCAATAAGAGGCGTGTGAACAGAGTAGCAGTATCATGTTATAGAGGGAAAGTAGAGAAATTTTTGCAAACATTGGGAATTAAGCATGTAACAGGTATTCTGCATTTGTCCACAGTTCAAGTGATTGTGGGACGAGCACATAGAACTATTAAAGAATACCTTGCAAAGCAGAAAGATGTAACAGAATTAGATCCTCAGATAAGGTTAGGTAAAGTGCTTTTTATGCTTAATTATCTTAGCTTGGTAGCAGGTTTAGAGCAAGCACCTGTAGTAATTCATAATAGTGGTGTAAAAATGCAAGCTACGCCTGAAATACAACCCTAAGACAGGATTATGGGAAGGGCTGAGCCCGTTGCTATTTACTGGTCGTGGTTATAGTTGTGTTTCCACAGATCAAGGTCCCTTATGGATTCCCAGTAAATGGACACGCCCAGCGGTCAAGTCGGTCAACCGAACACACGAGAGCAACAGCAAAGAGTAATAAGCATTCTGCCTCAACAACTTCAAACAGAAATTAACACATCAAGCAAGAGGTTTCACCCACGATATGTAGTTGTGAACACACTTGACCAACAAGGACTGGGGGGGGGGGGGCTTGAGAATTGAATTCTGTTATAGCCGTTAATCGTGATCGCAATTGTGTATATTGTAATTGTGCTTTGAATCTTTTATTAGAGTGTGGATTTTGTGCCAATAGGTTGATAAGAAATAGTCACATAGCAGCAACTGAAGGTAGTCTTTGTGCTGCACATTTTCACCAGAATTTTGAGGATTTTTATATAGCAGCAGGTATCATATATAATCACCCACATTTTTATCATTTTGGATTAGGAAGTGCTTTTTACCAAGCTCAAGCAATTTGGTTCTTAAAACTTGCCATCCAGCAAGTTAAACAACCCAAGAAGTCAAGATTGATTGCTTTACAATGTGGACCCAATTGACCCAAATTAAAGGAAACAGATGATGTTCTTGGAAATTGATTCTTAACTTGGCATTGCAGACTGGCTAAGAACACTCCTGATCAAAGGTATATGTATTTTAATAGTTATTTTGGTATTCGTGATTTTAATAATTTGTATGCTATCTTGTGCAAGGAAATGTTTAGAAAGAATTATTCATGCAGCCCGGGTTGTGCAAAAAGAAAAAAAGGGGGAATTGTAGGAAGTATTTTAGAAGAATCAGGGCCTTTTGCGATCCTTGAGGCCTGTATGCACAACCCTGCCTACATGCAGTGACCTTGGCATGTTGTGAGAAAATGGAATGTTAGCTGATAGATAAGAAAGAGAATGTGTAACAGGAGGTTTCAGCTGCAGGAGAAGGAGGGCTGCAGGGTATCAGGTAACAGCGCAGTAACAGCTCTCATTGACCAATAATGAGGTGACAAATAGTACCGCTTAAGCGCAGGGGAAAGCATATATATGCGTTTTAAAGAAGGCAATAAACATCTGCTTCAGCTAGCTCATATTGAGTCGTCTAATGCTTTCCGCAAGCCTGTCTCCCGAAATCAATCTAAAGGAACACCCAAATACCTGCTCTCAAATTTAACGATGAGTAGGACAGAAATCCCTAGTTCTTATAATTGGAATTGTACTAAAATCTACAACTGTTCTACTCATACATCTGAATTACAAAGAATAGGACCTTTAACAAGGGCATTACAATTAGGATGTCTGTGTAGGAATTATTCAACACTTAAAAAGGATACATGGACAGCAACAATGATCAAGAAGAAAATTATAAACTGTGAAAAGGAAATTATTCTTCCTATAGGACATACTATATGGGTATATAGTGATGGATCACGGTCACTTCGATTATCTTTGAGGGGACCAAAAAGGCAAGCTACTTTGAAAATATTAACTTTATGCCCCTTATGGAAAAAGCAGCCCTTAGATCCTGAATTGTGGGGAAAAATAAGAGCTATGAGGTAGACCCCTGGCAACATCCATCAATAGGAACAACTGTGGGATGGCTTTTAGAATCAATATTTAGCCCTCAGATGTCATAATTTAGAAATCATGTATGGTTGCATAATTTGACAGGACAAATTGAAGCATTAACAAATTCCATGGAGAAATGGCTTGCACGATTTAAATGTATAATTACAGGCTGCTTCAAAAATGACTCTTCAAAACTGTTTGGCTGTGGATTTATTACTTTTACATAAACACAGGGTTTGTGATTGTTTGAAACTTAATGATGAAAGGTGTTGTATTCACATTCCAAATGTGACCCAACACCTAGAATGACAACTTGAAACCATTAAACAGGTGGCAGCCAGGAATTAAGAAAGGGAATGGAGACTGGATGGTTGAATAAATTTTTACAAAGGTTAGGATTCTCTTTGACTGGATGGATGCAGAGCTTAGTGCAAAATCTCATAGTATTCTTGATCATTATGTTAATTGTTTGATTATTGTTTGCATTGCAGGAAGATCACAGGGTGAAGCTCAGCAAAAGCAACAAACAATACAGAGGGAGGAGTATAGGGTGGTGCAGAGACCGGCTCTGCAGGTGCCTCAGTTAAATTACTCACAAGTGTTGCAGGTAAAGTTCTTCCCTGAAGTTTTCATATTTGATTTCAACCATCCTCTTTGTGGTAGTCGTATGCCTAATTGTCCCATACGCACCAATAATCCATTTGCTCTGGAAATCTATCTTCAAGATAATGTCACTAAAAGGTTCGTTTCTGCTAGTCAAAAAGTTCCTTGCGGTGACCACTATCTTAAGGGTCTGTCTCCTTCTGTCAGAAACAACCAAACTTCCTGACATAATTTAATTGCACACCTTTTTCTCCACCAATCAGCAGAGTTTAACATAATTATTTCAGGCACTTGAGCTCCACCTAAACCTCTACTGCAATGATACAAGTTATTTTAAAAATTAAAACAAAGGGGAAGCTCTGGGGGGAAGACTTTTTGGGATCACCCCATCTCCCCACCTCCTTTGGGACGCTATTGGAGGTAAGACCTTTGTGTTATGCGCACTAAATATATATCTTAACATCAAGCTAATTATTAGTATCTCTCTATACTTTGGTCTTAACTACATATTTCTTATCTGTATATCGCTCCTATCTATGCTCAGGTGCTTGACTTTCAATGTTTTTCACAAACAGTATCTTATCCCCAGCCACCTCCAACCTCTTACTTAGTCACAAACTGTTATAATAGAATTATTATAATAAAACTGACGTGTTTGCGCATATACAAGTCTCGGGAATCTTACTAACTAAGAGGGATTTAAAGGGAGTTTATGATTTAAACTCAGCAAGCTAGACAAGATTGATTGTCTTTGCGAGATTGCTGAGAAGAGCCCAAGTGCAGCGGTGTTGAGCAAACTGGATAAGATTAATTGTCCTGGCACGATTGCTCAATGTTTGTTGTAACCTGACAAACTGAACAGTTTATTTTTGTTCTTGCGAGACTGATGGAAAAAGGGTGAAGCAGATTGGTAACTCTCCCTCTGAAGTCTCTAGTATTCTAACTTAAATCCTGACAAATTTAAAGGCAACAGGGTGGCACCACTACCTGCTAAAAATTCTATTTTACATTCACTATTTCCACCCCCAGGAGTATCTCTAAAACTCTGACTTGGAATTTCCTAATTTCTTTAAATCTCCAGCTCCTTATTCAAAAGTCATGCTAATAAATTGCACTATTATCTAACTATACAGATGAACAAACTTTAATCCCCCACCACTAAAATTACAAAAGATAATCATTAACTGGGCCCCATCTTGTGTAAGTCTCCTGCCTGTCTGATGATCCTAAGAAATTTTTTAAGGTATTAAAAATATCAGGGGCTTTTAGCAACATTTCCCCTTTTTGAGACTTTTGAGGCCACTTGTCTTATTTTATGGTCCTCATAAGTCTCACTTTTTCTTTTAAGTAACATCACATAGGTTCCAGAATTTGCCTGAAGAATCAATCATTTGATACAACTTAATATAAAAGACTTGCCAGCTATCCAGTCAACAAAAATCCAAGTCCATTCAACAGTTTACTCAACCATCCTCCTTCTAATCCTTCCCATAATTCCCGACTGGCCGTAGCCACTTGTTTAATTCTATCCAATTGAACACTTATATTTTCTGTTAATTTTAGGAAGTTGCTTGCAATTGTTCATTTAATTCCATTAACCCTAGTTGCGTTGCATTTTAACATTTTGTCTTCCAGTGGTCATCTAAACTTGGATAGGTAAGCTTAACCTGTAGAGGATCATTTGGATATTTTCCTCTACCTTCCTAAAAAATATACCTCTTAGCTTTGAGAATATTCCCAAGTCCCAGCTTGAGGTGATTTCAGTGCCTGAGTTATTTGACAACCCCAAAGGATATTGGTGCATTGATTGCCTGAAGGCCTATAAAAAATTCCATTGGTTTCTCCACTTCCCTGGGAAGAAAAGTCAGGCTTTGTGATATTACAGTTGTGTATTCTTGCATCATTTTTCCTTGTCCAATTAAGAGTATACTTTCCTTCCTCATTATACCAACTAACTGAATTGGTGGATACTTCACTACACATATCTCTCCAAGTTTCATTAAGGTCTATCATCAAGACCCTCCAAGGCATGATGGAGTGACCACATCAGTGGATATGGGAAAAGCAATGGATGTCACTTATCTGGACTTCTGAAAAGCCTTTGACATGGTCCCCCCACAACATCCTTCTATCTAAATTGGAAGAATATGGATTTGAAGGGTGGACTGTTTGGTTGATAAGGAATTGGTTGGCTGGTCGCATTCAGAGAGTTGTGGTCAATGGCTCAATATCCAGATGGAGATCCGTGACAGGTGGGACCAGTGCTGTTTAATATTTTCATTGATGATATAGACAGTGGGATCAAGTGCATCCTCAGCAAATTTGCAGATTACACCAAGCTGAGTGGGGAAGTTGTCACACCACAAGGATGGGATGTCATCCAGAGGGACCTGGACAAGCTGGAGAAGTGGGACTGTATGAACCTCATGAGGTTCAACAAGGCCAAGTGCAAGGTCCTACATGTGGGTCAGGGCAATCCATGGTTTCAATACAGGATGGGGGACGACGTGATTGAGAGCAGCCCTGAAGAGAAGGACTTGGGGGTGCTGATTGATGATAAGCTCAATATGAACCAGCAATGTGTGCTTGCAACCCAGGCCAGCCATATCCTGGGCTGCACCAGAAGTGTGGTCAGCTGGTCGAGGGAGGTGATTCTCCCCCTCTACTTTGCTCTCACGAGACCCCACCTGGAGTATTGTGTCTGGTTCTGGCATCTCCAACATAAGAACAATATAGAACTTTTGGAATGGGTCCAGAGGAGGGCTACGAAGATGATCAGAGAGCTGAAGCACCTCTGCTATGAGGACAGGCTGAGAGAGTTGGGTTTGTTCAGCCTGGAGAAGAGATGGATCCGGGGAGACCTCATAGCAGCCTTCCAATACCTGAAAGGGGCCTGCAAGAAAGCTGGGGTGGGACTTTTTACAAGGGCATGCAGTGATAAGGACGAAGGGGAATGGCTTTAAACTGGATGGGGGAAGATTTAGATTAGACATTAGGAAGAAATTCTTCATGATGAGGGTGGTGGGACACTGGAACAGGTTGCCCGGGGAAGTTGAGGCTTCCCCCTCCCTGGAAGTGCTCAAGGACAGGTTGGATGGGAGGTGTCCCTGCCCATGTCAGGGGAATTGGAACTGGATGATCTTTAAGGTCCCTTCCAACCCAAACTATTCTATGATTCTATAAATTGGATTTTCTGCCATGAAATCCCATAAGATAATTATTCCTGTTACACAAAACCCGCAAAACTATAATAAATGCCATTCCTGGTCATTGGCCCAGTTTGTGTTAGTTGCCACTTAGCAAGAAGTGCCTTCTTTATCCAGGTATAATGAATCCAAGGGTCCACTCCCTCAGTTTCACAGTGGTGTTGGTTGTCAGCAAAACCTGATATGGTCCTTTCCACTTCTCGGCCAAAGGAGTATCCTTCCAAACTTTTAAATATACTTCATCTCTTGGAGTAAAAGGCTGTGCAGGCAGTTCAATTGGAAATGGTGATCTGATCCATTCTCTCTACTTGCTCACTTGACTGTGGTCTCCACGGAGTGTGTAAATTTCAATTAATTTTAAGAACTCTACAAGCTTCTTTTACTACTTCTGATATAAAAAGTGATGCCCTATCCAAGGACATTCCCAAAAGCACACCAAAACTTGAAATAATCTCTTTTGAAAGGATTTTCACCAGTTCTCTTGCTCGATTGGTTCGACACGGGAAAGCTTCTAGTCAACCTGAAAAAGTATCTACCGGAACCAACATATATTTATACTGATTACTCCTTGGTAGTTCGGAAAAATCAATTTGCCAGTACTCACTGGGAGTGATTCCCTTCCTTACCTCTCCTGGAGTGGGCTTAACCTGCATTTTTTGATTATTTTTGAGACATAGTTCACACTGGTTAGTAAAACTTTTTGCAATGGGTAGCATTTATATTTCTACAGTAAATCTCTTAACATGTTCCACTAGTGCCTCTGCTCCCATATGCATTTCTTGATGAATTTTACTCATGATTTGTTTCATTATTTCTTTTGTAACTATACATTGTCCATGATCCTTTGTCCATCATCCTTCTGTATTTTTTTGAAAATGTAACAGACTGGCCAATTTGTCTTCCTTATCTGTGTATTTAGGAATTGCAACATCTAATTTCTGTTGTGGTACCAGTGTGCTGATTAAATTTCCCATTGTAGCTCTTTTTGCTGAAGTATAAGCCTTGCAAATTCCTTTTTTTTTACTTTTGTATCTCCCTCCTGATGCTTCTAATAATTTTAAGATAGTTTTTGCATATTTAATAGGGGAACCTGTTGCTGGCAACAGTCCTTGTTCCCTCCAAATTGCTCCATGAGTATGCATTACCCTGAAAGCATATTTAGAGTCCGTGTATATATTTACCTTCCTTCCTTCTGATAATTCCAGTGCTCAGGTCAAGGCAATGATCTTGGCCTTCTGAGCTGATATCTGCACTGGTAATGCTCTTGCCTCCACTTCTTGCTCCATAGTCATCACAGCATATCCATCTCTTCTTTCTCCATTCACCACAGAACTGCTACCATCAGTGAATAACTCCTCCTCTGGATCTGGAAGAGGGATATCCTTCAGATCTGGCCTACTTGCATATACCTGTTCCATAACTTGTAGGCAATTGTGCTCTGGTTCACTATCCTTTTCCACAGGCATCAAGGTAGTAGGATTCAGGATGCTGTTTGTCTTCAGTGTCACATCATCTTGTTCAATAAGAATTACCTGCTATTGGGTTATTCAACTCGGTGATAACTCATGTTTTTCCTTCTGATCTAAACCAGCCCAAACTAAATGTAGTACTGATACCAAAAATGCCGGCAAATAAACTCTCTAATGCTCATTTTGGAGTTTTAGAAAGCAGCATCCTTTATTTCAGCACTGAGCGGCATGAGGGAAAGATTTCCATCAATCATGTGCAATGAGACTTATCTTTAGATAAGTGAAGAAATATTGTCTGGGTACAGCACTATTTAAAAAAAACAACATACTATCAGAAGAACAGTCTGTGTCTGTCAAACTTTCACAAATATTGCCACTTAGATATCGCTTAACTGAAGTGAGTCAGAAAACCAGTTCTACAGAAATGTTAAGAGAAATTTGCTGTTGGAAGTTTTATAAGCTGCTGCTGAGAGCCACCAAGAGTGAAGAAAAAGTTCTTAATTTTGTCCCCTATACAGACCTTTCCAGGGCTAGTTTAAAACCTAGTCATGCTGATCAAATAAAAGAACATGTTAGAAAAAAGATGAAAATTTAATTTAAGCAGGTGTGTTTGTATAAGAGTCAGGATTCAGTAATTAATAGAATACTGAGGAACTTTCTTAGAATGGAATCAGTCAGAGAAAGTGAGATGTACTGAAGTGGAACAAGAAGAAAGAAGTTTGTTAAGAAAGAAGAATTAAGAGGACTTAATAAGTGAATTCTGAGGACATGAAGACCCCATGGAAAATTTGAAAGGCGTTATACCTTATGTAATCAGGATAAGAATAGTATATAAGTCAACTTGCAACTTTGTATCTTTGCTATCCACTGCAGTGGTAGCCCAACTCTGAGTTGTGCAATTAAAGCAAACCTAGTCTTATCCACAAACTTTGTCAAATTTTTTTTTTAACAGAAAACGAACTCTACTTAAGTCAAAATATTCCACACAAAACAATAACTGAGATAAGTTACCACCTGCTGTGTGATTTGTGCCTTTTTCTTGTATAGTCAAAATCCTGCCATTACAAGAAAATTTAAAAGATCAATTGTCATTTTGTTGAAGGATTCTTTTCTGTCTGCCCCCAGCAATAAATCATCAACAGGGATTTCTGATGTTTCTTCTACTTGTGTAGAGTTCTTCTCCTGTAACAGATAGACTTGCACCTGCCAAGCATTATCTTCAGGAATGTACACTTTTACCTTTCCTTTATCAAATTTAATTTGAACCCCTGGCTTGTTCAATAACTCCCATCCTAAGAGGGGGGAGGTATACAAAAATTCATGAACTACCGTTCGTTTTCCAATTTCACATTTAAGAGTTTTAAAAACAAGCTTTATTTCTTGCTTTCCCATGGCACCAATTATTAGCATTGAGAATTTACTCATTGATACTTTACAACTATTCAATACAGAACATGTTGCCCCTTTCTCTTCTAAAAAAAAAAAATGTTTAATTCCCTAGCTTAACTGGAACCAGAGGCTCTGCTGGGGAATAAGAATTTTCAGCCCCTGGTCCCATCCATCAGAATCCCCCTGTTCCTTCATCATGAGCTCATTATCTTCTTGGGAGGCTAATGAGGGGGTCGAACCAAGGAACCCACATCCTTTTGGGGCACTCATTTTTCCAGTGTCCCTATTCTGACCTGTTCCTAAAGGGGATTGATTTCCCATATTCCCCCGAAATTCTCATCCCCTTCCATGCCCACATTCCCTGGGGAACTCTCTTGGGGAAGAGGAGGCTTGTGCGTGGTTAAAAGCCACTTCAAGAACAGCTCTGTGTTGTTTCTGATCCTTTACTGTCTCCTTTTCCTCTGCCTCGGCTTTGTTCTCTACCTTTGCCTCTATCAATACTTTCAGCAATTGCTTCTGCAATCAATGAGGCTTTGAAGTGACAGGGCCTAATCAACAGGCAATATGAAAACTGGACCCTCTTGCAGTGACTTTGGAGACCTCACCTATGAGTGGACGCACTGTGTAGGACCTCACAATTGTCCGAGACAGGGTCTCCAAAATCCTTGCTGCAACTGGGGCTCCCCAGCAACTATGAATCTCAATGATGATGATAATAGGGCAATCAGTGATGCATCTTTCTTAATTACTATATTTCTTCTCTTGTAGTAATCATTAGACACATTGCCTTTAAAGTTGTTGTTGTTAACTTGTTAATCACTACTGATCATTTGTCACCTTTCTTGTTTTAATAAGTTAAGTAAAACTTGATTTCCCATGGTATTCGCGACTTTGGGCTTTTATGCTGATTGCACCCTGTGGTTTTTACTCTGTGGTAAAACAGGCTTGTAACTTTATTACTCTTTGCCTTTTTTTTTTTTTAAAACACCATCCATCTCTCTTCTGCATTTGAGAAAGTATTCAACAATGCTTGCATATTCCTTCAATTCAAATTATAATAAGCACATACATTTTAAAAAGTTGCACAAACATTTAAAAAAGTTGCATATAGCAGTGAGCAGTTTGAGGAGGGGGGCAGCAGCCAGTTGAAGCAGGAAAAAAAAAAAGCTGTGGTTTGAAACACTTCACACACACATTGCGGCTTCTGGCTGAACATCATTGCCATCAATGACTTACATTTCAATGCATCACCCATCAACAACTTACATTTCTTATGAGTCTCATAATCATTTTTTAAAGTAAAGAACAAATCAATATATATCATTGCATCTCATTTTTCCTGTCTTCAACAGAACAATATCAATTGCAAAATAGTATTATATTTTAAAAATCCAAACTCGGGCCATTTTTCTTCATAATTTAATTTATAAGTTGATTCTCTCTTTTAATGAGAAAATCCCCCCAAATTTTCAAAATAGATCCCAAAGGAGAACAAGGAGGGATCTCCATGGGTTTTCCCAAACCCATATTATTACCTAAACCCAACATTCTTAACCAAAAAATTTCATGCACTCCGGTAGTTACTGTACAAATGTGCATGAAAATTTTACCACAACCAAAGATGTCTTACCCAAATATGCCTTAACCAATATGCCTCTGCTGTGTGACCGCACTGCCATGACTAATGCAGGGCTTTTTCCAAATCATATTGCAATGTCTCTTAAAGAAGTGTTGCATTTTTGAGTTGCTTACCCACTCTGAGTGGGGAGAAATACTCATGGAGTCCTCCAATCAAAAGGTCAGTGTGCACTGGAGTCTGAAGAGTAGCCTCCTCCTGCCTCCCCCATCCATGTAGCAGGCAAGGCTTACAGCTGTCCCATCTGGATCACCATAAAATGTTGTCCAAAATATGGACATATATATGGAACAAGCCAATAACTACATCACCGAGAGAGACATTGTTATTCAGGTTTATGCAAATCCTGGCTGCTTGGGGGGGGGGGGGGGGGGGGTGTCCCTCAAATCAAGCACACCTCAAGGAGTTTGTTGCTGTCATTTATACATAAAGTTACACAAAACCATACATTATTCATCATGCATATAATCACATCTTTACATGCAATTATAATAAATGCCAAGTCATTCCTTGCACTTTCTGCACATGCGCCAAGGGGATCTTTAGGGGTCTCCATTAGTAGGTACCCCAAAAATCACCTACCAAGTTCACTCATCGATCAACTCTTCCCAATCTCCTCTCAATTTCCTACCAATTATTGGCAGTATCTCTAAAATACTGGCTTGGAACTTCTTAATTTAATTAAATATCCAGCTCCTCATTCAAAAGTTGTGCTAATAAATTGTACTATTATCTAACCATACAGCTGAACAAACTTTAATCCCCTACCACTACAGTTACAAAAGATAATCATTAACTGGGCCCCATCTTGTGTAAAAGTCTCCTGCCTATCCTAAGATATTTTTTAAGGTATTAAAAATATCAGGGGCTTTGTGGAGAGACTTACTGAAACCTGGCTCATTGAAAGCAGACATGAGCCTGACAAAAGCAAGCTGCTTAGGCCTTGAGTGGAAAAATACTGAGCTAAGTGAAAAACTACTGACCAGCAAGGTCAGTGGGCCCTTGTTGTGCAGTGAAGCTTAGGCAAGGGAGATAACAGCATGTCTCCCATGGGACCAGATGGATTTTGAAAACTACAGGAATGTATGTGACGCTTATGCAATGATAAAGTCTGTAACCAATAAGGAGCTAAAGTTTTGTAATATGTATGAAGCTCATTAACCAAGCTATTTAGGTAGAACTACTGCTAATAAAGACTGAGACTTGTTAATCAAACACCATATGCGTGTCGTTAAGTCTCCCGCCATCTTCAACAAATGGTGTCCCTAACAAATGGTGACCCCCCGACAGGGCTTTTAGCAACACAGCTATCCTATGGATACTTCAGCCCACTTGCAAAGTGTAGAAGAGTTTGATGTGCTTATCTCTACTGATTCTGTGCATGTAGATCTGACAGATCCGAAAAAAATCATGAGAGTCACTGAGAATTCTTTCCATGGAGTACAAAACAGACTTTTAACAGTAGTTTCAGCTCATTTGCAGGAGAGGCCAAATATCTCACCACTTCTCTGTGGAACAAATAAAACATTGACATGAAGAAGCACGAGTCTCATTCTGGCTATGATCTGGATTCCTTGCTGTGGATGGCAGTCAGTGGAGCAGTTCACCTCATTGTCTGCAGAAATTATAGCAGAAGGTGAGGAGAAATATTAATGTCACTTTTGCCATGAGAAATGGCCAGCACCACCCACCCTGAACTCACACCTCCTGCTGGAAACAAGGAGCAAGATGAGAGTTTAGGGTCTGTAATGACCTGCCAAACCTGCTCACCTGCTCAGTGGTGATCTTTTAAATCTTTGTGCTGCAGGAACACATCACATTCTGGGTTTACTCAGAATTCCAGGATTTTCTTTAAATGCATTCAAAGTTATGACAATTTACAAAAAGAACTCGGCAAAAGGTTTTTACAAAATAGCAGTAGCTCAAATATAGTCAATGTCATACAAAAGTGTCGAGATGAGGTAGTTTTTGAAGAGAAGATAAGGAGAGAAAGAGAAAGAGAAGAGAAAATAACAGGGAAAAAGAAGATAGAACACAAAGAGGGTCACCACTCCCTTGGATCCAACCTTGGTTTTGGTTTGTGGTCTTTAAAACGTTATCATAGTCTAAGGAGTAGTGGGTATGCATGTGTGCTTTTTGTCACAGGTTATTTATACATAAATTTCCATCATTGTCCCTTAATGTACAGAGGATGGGATTTTGCCACCTGAATATCCCTTCTTGGAAAGTCCTGGAGTTGGCACACGTCATGAGTTGGGTCAAAGGGTGGTGGGGTTGAGATCACTTGCAGTTCAAAAGACCCTTGCTCAGAATGACTGATGCTTGAACCCTCTGGACATGCAGACATAGTCAGGTTTTACAGTGATTCAGCAGATTTTTTGCCTACTCACAAGGCACCAAAGCCCCCTCCCTTCTCTGACCACACACTGCGTCAGCAAGCTGTTAAACCACCAAAAGCCTCAAGCACATACAGTTTCACTTTAAGATGAGTGTTTAAGACATGCAAACTAATAATTTGAGAAATTGATCCTTACAGGTCCATCTTTCTACTGACAGAAATTCTTTGCAATGGACACATCCCATTTTATAAGTGTTGAGAACATACAGAGTGATGATGGGTGATTAGAGGATCCTTCTCTCTGAGAAGGTTACAGTACATCTAAGCCTTTGTGAAGACTGTATAATTTGGTCACACAATAGTTTCTACTTGCAACTCTGAAAGAGTAATTCCCCTGAGATCACACAAGCTGATTTTACTGCCCTATTACAGCCCATGGCTAACAAACAGCATACCTATAAGCCTCAGTACTTTTGTGGTTCAGCTCTTTCCCCCACCTCTGCCCAACTCCACTATAAGCATTGGAATATCAGAAGAACCCTGAGAACCATAGGAAGAGATCATTGCTTCTTTACAGAAAGTTAGGGTAATATTTAGCCTTTGTTCAATGCACAGACATAGAGTGACATTTTCTGACTTATATCTACCTGGACTAAAGTTCAGTTAGTTCAAACAGGAGGAGTGCACCCATCACAGAGTGACTAACACATTTATCTATATTTCTTTCCCAACCACGCACAGGTTAATGATTACAGAGTCTAATAAATAGCATTATTGGTTTAAAACTGAATAATTTTCTGAACTGCATAAAGTGTTTATTTCATCGAATCATAGAATTATTTGGGTTGGAAGGGACCTTAAAGATCATCCAGATTCAACCCTCCTGCCATGGGTAGGGACACCTTCCACTGGATCAGATTGCTCTAAACCTCATCCATTGTGGCCCTGAACACCTCCAGGAATGGGGCAGCCATGACTTCTCTGGGCAACCTGTGCCAGTGCCTCACCACTCTCACAGTAAAACATTTCTTCCTAATACCTAATCTCAATCTCCTCTCTTTCAACTTAAAACCATTAACCCTTGTTCTATCTCTGCACTCCCTGATAAAGATCCCCTCCCCAGCTTTCCTGTAGTCCCCCTTTGAGTACTAGAAGGCTGATATAAGGTCTCCCCAGAGTCTTCTCTTCTCTAGGCTAAACAAGTCCAACTCCTTCAGCCTGTCCTGATAGGGGTGGTGCTCCAACCCTCTGATCATCTTTGTGACCCTCCTTTGGGCTCACTTTAACAGATCCATGTCCTTCCTGTTCTGAGGACTCCAGAATTGAACGCAGCACTCCAGGTGAGGTCTCATGAGAGTAGAGTAGAGGGGCAGAATCATCTGCCTCGACCTGCTGGTTACACTTCTTTTGATGTGGCAGGATACAGTTGCCTTTCTGTGCCAGCTCATGTTGCGCTTCTCATCCACCAGCATCCCCAAGTCCTTATCTTCAAGAATTCTCTCAATCCATTTTAACCTAGCCTGTAATTGTGCTTGGGATTTTCCCGACCCAGGTGCAGGACCTTGCACTTGGCCTTGTTGAACGTCATGAGGTTCACCTCTCAAGCCTGTCAAATTCCTTCTGGATGGCATCTCTGTTCTTCAGCATGTCGACCACATCACACATCTTGTTATCTGTCTCGTCCCATAAGGGGAGAGGAGACTAAAGTTTGTTAATTCTCCCCCCCCACCCCCTCCATTAGAAAAATTTGGTGAAAAAGCACCAAAGGTCCATAAACATAAAGCAATTTATTGCTAATATGTGTCCACAATACTTAATCATGCAAGTAAAATATGTGACCTCAAAAATGAACACAATACTAAAAATGTGTGGCTCCAAACACAATACTGCAATATATGTGTAAAATATGCAGCACTGAACAAAGTACTGTGATAAGCCATGCATTAATTGAAAAGAGAAAAAGAGTGGAGGTCATGCACTTAATTCAAAAAAGAGGAAAAAAAAAAGAGGAAAAACAGGAAAAGGAGAGAAAAAGATCAACAGTCCTGGTTGCAATGTCTCCCATTTCCTTCTGGAGAGGGCCCACATTTTCCCTAGTCTTCCTTTTATCACTGATGTACCTATAGAAGCTTTTCTTGTTGTCCTTGACATCTTTGACCAGGTTTAATTCTATCAGGGCTTCAGCTTTCCGAACCTGATTCCTGGCTTTTTGGACAATCTCTCTGTATTCCTCCCAAGTTCCCTGTCCTTGCTTCCACCCTCTGTAGGCTTCCTTTTTTTTATTTAAGTTTGTCCAGGAGATCCCTGTTCATCCATGCAGATCTCCTGGTGTTTTTGCCTGACTTGCTCTTTGTTGAGATGCATCACTCCTGAGCTTGGAGGGGGTGATCCTTGAATATTAACCAGATTTCTTGAGCCCCTTTCCCCTCCAGGGCTTTATCCCATGGTATCCAACTGAGCAGATCCCTGAAGAGGATAAGTCTGCTCTCCTGCAGTCCAGGGTAGTTGAACTTTATTCATTAAAACATCATTGTAATATCATTAAAATATTAAAACACACCTCAGCACCTAAGGCTACCTGTCTCCTCCCCACCTCTGAGGCAAACCCCTCCTAAAACCACTCCTACTGGGCATGCGCAGTTAAATTTTGGCAAGAGAAGTGAGAACATTTTCTCCACCAATCGGCAGGGTCTGATGTAATGTATTCAGTCACTCAAGCTCCACCTAAATCTCTGTCCCAAAGGTGCAATTTACTATAAAAAAAAGCAAATAAAGAAAGGATGAGCGAGGGGGTAAATGTCACCAAAAACAACAGGCTGGACCCCATTTCCCCCTCCCCCCCAACATCGGAGCATCGTTTGGGTAAGGTCTTTGTGTTGTGCATGATAAATATATATCTTAACATCAAGCTGATTATTGTTGTCTCTCTATACTTTGAGCTTAACTACATATTTCTTTCCTGCATATCACTCCTTCTATGCTCGTGTGCTCGACTTTCAAAGTATTTTCGCAAACAGTATCTTATTCCCAGCCACCACCAAACCCTTATTTAGTCACAAGTTGTTATAATCTTAACAAAATCAACTTGTTTATACATATACAAGTCTCATAAACCTTACTAACTGTTAAGAGGGATTTAAACTCGGCAAGTTAGATGAAGTTGACTGTCCTCATGAGATTGCTAAGAATAATCTGAGAAAGAAGGCGATTTAGAGCAAGCTGGATGATATGATATTATCCTTGTGTTATTGCTTTATTTTACTGTATTCTGACGGGCTGGGCAATTATTTTTGTCCTTGTGACACCGCTGGATAAAAAGGGGTTCAGGCCCAAGAAATGCAGTGAGGAACAAGCTGGATTGCTCAGTGTTTTTGCCGTGGTAGGCTTTTGGCGATAAAAGGGTTAAGCATATTGCTAAACTCCCTTAAACCCTTAACTCTCTCCCTCTTTCCCTCTGAGTTGCTATTATTATTGTTGTTGTTATTATTATAACACTTATTACATAACATCTCCTCACTGCCCTAAGGATCTTGAACACCATTTCACAGTCACTGCATCTAAGGCTTCCCTTGAGCTTCACATTTCCCACCAGCCCTTCCTTGTTGGTGAGAACTTGGTCCAGCATAGTGTTTTACCACAGAGTGCAAACCACAGAGTGCAATCAGCATAAAAGACCTAAACTCTCAAATTACAATGTGAAATCACAAGAAAGGTAACAAATAATTAGTAGTGATTAACAATGAGTTAACAATAACAGCTTTAAAGGCAGTGCATCTAATCATTACTACAAGAGAATAAGTATAGTAATTAAGAAAGATACATTAATTGCCCTATTATCATCATCCAGATCCACAGTCACTGTGGAGCCCCTAGTTGCAGAGAGGATTTTAGAAAGTCTGTCCCTGGCAATTGGGAGGTCCTACACAGCACATCCTCTCATAGGTGAGGTCTCCAAAATCACTGCAAGAGGGTCCAGATTTTATACTGTCAAATTAAACTTGCATCATTCCAAAAACGTGGAATCTCTGGTTTCAGCTGCTCCATTGGTCCCCCTCCTGGAGCCTCACCAGAGTCTAGGGAGGGAAATCAAGGGAGCTGCTATATCTCTCTTATCTTTGAACTAAGGGAGCTGTTGAGGTGCAGCATTCCTGCATAGCTCTTCTCGTTTCACACAGTGTCCATGCTCCATGTCTGCCGTGCTGATTGGTCAGGCAAAGTGTTGCTGGCCAATCAGAATGGTGATCACATGCTGTCCATGAACTCAGTGACTGTGGCTTATCTCTATGATGCACCTTCTCACATCCTGTGTATACTGAAGAAGATACAATTAAAGTGGCACAGCACAATTCTACTGATAATACAACTGTGATGCATCTTCTCATGCCCTGTATAGCACAATTCTACTGATCATAGCAATGATCAGAAGTTACAGATTAAACAGTATGCATAGCAATGCACCTATTTTGTTTTAGGTCAACTATTTTGTTTTAGGCTTGTTGATCAGGCGCTGTCACTTCATATAGCACCTCTCCTCCTTGGCTCTTTTACTTGGCGAAAGAAGTTGTCATCAAGTTGTCATCAACACATTCCAGGAATCTCCTGGATTGCTTGTGCCCTGCTGTGTTGTCCCTCCAACAGATAACAGGGTGGTTGAAGTCCCCTATGAGCACCAGGGCTTGCAAACGTGAGGCTGCACCTGTCTGCCTCTAGAGGGCCTTATCTGCTCACTCTACCTGGTCCAGTGGCCTGTAGCAGACCCTCACTATAATGTCACCTGTCCCTGCCCTCCCTTTATTCCTGACCCATAGGTTCTTTGTCAGCTCCTTATCCATCTCCAGGTGGAGCTCCATGCACTCCAGCTGCTCATTGACATAGAGGGCAACACCCCCTCCTTGTTTCCCCTGCCTGTCCTTCCTAAAGAGCCTATATCACTTAATCCCAAAAATCCAGTCATAGGATCTGTCCTACCATGTCTCAGTGAAGTCAATGAGATCATAGCCCTGCAGGCATGCCCAGGTCTCTAACACCTCTTGTTTATTCCCAGTGCTAAGTGCATAAAGGCACTTAAGTTGGGCCCCCAATAAAGCTGACTTTCAAAGGTTTCTGTTTCAGTTAGTCTGGAATAATGACAGAGACTTAAAAACATTCAACAAAAATGCCATGATGCTGTTTGGACTGTTCTGTGGTCCTATTTAAATATTTTTACGATAGAGTGATTTGTGAAATCTAGCAGTGAGGTTTATATAGCACGTCATGCTCTATAGTTTTGCGCCACTGGCAATGCCATCTAGCATTTTTGAAAACAAAACCACCTAGCAGCAAAAGAAAATCTGTTCTCAACATCTCACAAATCCTACATCTCTAAGCCAGGGACCCAAAAAATACAGCACAGACTCTGGTAAAAGAAGTTTTTTTAATTCCCATACATGGTTTAGAGGTAAAGCTTCAATAGCATGAGGGATGATAAGTCAGATGTCATTACCCGATTATTACCCACTTCTGGTGGTACAGGCTGGTAGTGATCAACTAGCGAAAAGAGGGTCAAGGGTAGTTAAAAAGAAACTCCAGGAGCTGGGACGGTCAATAGATAGGGCAGGAGCACAGGTGGTGTTCTGTTCAGTTCCCCCGGTGGCAGGGATGGATACAGACAGGAATAAGAGAATATATGCAGTTAATAAATGGCTTAAGGGCTGGTGCCGGCAGAGGAATTTTGGGTTCTTTGATCATGGGGAAACCTTTACAGCACCTGGCCTGCTTGACCCAGATGGGTCTCGTCTAACTCCGAAGGGTAAGAGGATTCTAGCTCAGGAGCTGGCAGGGCTTGTTGAGGGGGCTTTTAACTAGGCATGACGGGGGAGCGGGGAGTTACTAGGCTCACCAAAGATGTTCCTGTGGAGGATGAGCCATCCCAAAGGGGGTTGTCAGTAACCCAACTGAAGTGCATGTACACAAACGCACACAGTATGGGAAACAAACAGGAGGAGCTAGAAGTCCTGGTCCAGCAGGAGAGCTATGATAGAGTTGCTATCACGGAAACGTGGTGGAACGACTCTCATAACTGGAGTGCTGCCATGGAAGGCTACAGGCTCTTCAGGAGAGACAGGCGTGAGAAGAGGGGTGGAGAGGTGGCCTTCTACACTAGAGAAACTCTGGATGCTGTTGAAGTCGAGATCGGTGATGACCAGGTTGAGTGTCTATGGGTAAGAGTCAGAGGGGCAGTCAGGTCTGACCTCCTGGTTGGAGTGTGTTACAGACCGCCCGACCAGGAGGAGGATTTGGATCTTCTGTTGTTTAAACAGCTGGAGGCTGCCTCTAGATCGGCTGCCCTTATTCTTTTAGGAGACTTTAACCTTCCAGATATCTGCTGGAAACTTAACACTGCTGAGAGGAGGAAGTCCAGGAGGTTCTTAGAGTGTATTGAGGACTGCTTTCTGTCACAGCTGGTGAGCGAGCCCACCAGGGGTGAGGCTCTGCTTGACTTGCTGTTTACAAACAAAGAAGGGCTGGTGGGTGATGTTGTTGTTGGAGGCTGTCTGGGGTCTAGTGATCATGAGATAATTGAGTTCACTCTGAACAATGTAATAAGAAAAGCCAGGAACAGAACATCGATGCTGGACTTTCGGCGGGCAGATTTTGGATTATTTAAGGAACTGGTCAGGAAAGTACCCTGGGAAATAGCTCTTAGTGGCAAAGGGGTCCAGGAAGCTTGGATACACTTCAAGAATGAAATTTTGCAGGCGCAGGAGCGGGCTGTCCCTGTGTGTTGTAAGAAGAGTCGTAGGGGCAGACGGTCGGCCTGGATGAGCAGGGACCTTCTGAAGGAACTAAGTAAGAAAAAGAGGATGTATCATCGTTGGAAAGAAGGGGATGTAAGCCAGGTCATGTTCAAGGATGTTGTTAAGTCGTGTAGGAGGAAAATCAGGGAAGCAAAAGCCCAGCTGGAGCTCAAATTGGCCACTTCTGTTAAGGACAATAAGAAGAGTTTTTATAAATACATCAATGGCAGAAAGAAGGGCGGCAGCAACCTCCACTCCTTGTTGGATGTGGAGGGAAATATAGTAACCAAAGATGCAGAGAAGGCTGAGGTACTTAATGCCTTCTTTGCCTCAGTTTTTAACAGCAAGGATGTCAGCTCGCTTGACAGTTGGCCCTCTGAAGTGGTTGATGGGGGCAGGGTGAAATATGGCCCTCCTGCAATCCATGAGGAGGAAGTTAGAGACCTGCGGAGCCACTTGGACCCTCATAAGTCTGTGGGGCCGGATGGGATCCATCCTAGGGTGCTGAGAGAGCTGGCGGATGAGCTTGCTAAGCCGCTCTCCATCATCTTTCAGCAGTCCTGGCTCACTGGAAGTCCCGGAAGACTGGAAGTTGGCCAATGTGACGCCCATCCATAAGAAGGGCCGTAAGGATGATCCAGGTAATTACAGACCTGTCAGCCTGACCTCGGTCCCAGGTAAAATCACGGAGAAGATAATCCTGGGTGAAATCATGCGCCACCTGCAGAACCCAGCCAGCATGGATGTAGGAGGGGTAGGTCCTGCCTGACCAACCTGATCTCCTTTTACGACCATGTGACTCGCCTGGTGGATGAGAGGAAGGCTGTGGATGTGGTATACCTGGACTTCAGCAAGGCCTTTGACACTGTCTCCCACAGTAGACTCCGAGGGAAGATGGCAGCCCGTGGCTTAGATGGGAGCACTTTGTGCTGGGTTAGGAATTGGCTGGATGGCCGAGCCCAAAGAGTAGTGGTGAATGGTGTTTCATCCAGTTGGCGGCCGGTCACCAGTGGTGTCCCCCAGGGATCGGTATTGGGTCCAGTCCTGTTTAATATCTTTATTGATGATCTGGATGAGGGGATTGAGTCCATCATCAGCAAGTTTGCAGATGATACCAAGCTGGGAGGAAGGGCTGATCTGCTAGAGGGTAGGATGGCCCTACAGAGGGACCTGGACAGATTGGAGAGCTGGGCTGATTCTAATGGGATGATGTTTAATAAGTCCAAATGTCGGGTACTTCATTTTGGACACAACAATCCCATGCAGAGCTACAGACTGGGGACAGAGTGGCTGGAGAGTAGTCAGGCAGAAAAGGACCTGGGAGTGCTGGTGGACAGGAAGCTCAACATGAGCCAGCAGTGTGCCCAGGTGGCCAAGAAGGCCAATGGCATCCTGGCCTGCATCAGGAATAGTGTAGTAAGCAGGACCAGAGAAGTTATCGTCCCCCTGTACTCGGCACTGGTCAGGCCTCACCTTGAATATTGTGTACAGTTCTGGGCCCCCCAGTTTGGGAAGGATGTTAGGATACTGGAATGTGTTCAGAGGAGGGCAACGAAGATGGTGAGGGGGCTGGAGCACAAGCCCTATGAGGAGCGACTGAGGGAGTTGGGGCTGTTTAGTCTGGAGAAGAGGAGGCTCAGGGGAGACCTCATTGCTCTCTACAACTACCTAAAAGGAGGTTGTAGTCGGGCAGGGGTTGGTCTCTTCTCTAAGGTGACCAGTGGCAGAACCAGAGGGCATGGACTTAAGCTTCGTCAGGGAAAGTTTAGACTTGATATGAGGAAAAAATTCTTCACTGAAAGGGTGATTGGCCATTGGAATGGGCTGCCCAGGGAGGTGGTGGAGTCACCGACCCTGGAGGTGTTTAAGGGGAGACTGGATGAGGCACTGAGTGCCATGGTTTAGATGATGGTTGGTGTTAGTGTTGGTGTTAGTGTTAGGTTATAGGTTGGACTTGATGAGCTCAGAGGTCCTTTCCAACCTTGTGATATTGTGATACTGTGATGTAAAAGTCATGATTTATTTTAGCAGGACAAAGAAGGCATTGAAATACGCTTCCTGTTCTTTCCCATAAAACTTACTTTATATGTAATAAATGAAGACCAGTGAATATATGATGTCAATGACAGAACACAGATAGATATCCTGCCCACTGCAGAACCATATGCAGGGTTACTCAATTCAGACCATTTGTCATATTGTCCCCTATCTCAATTTAGCTGTACTCCATAGACAGCAACAAGGTGCTAAGTCAATACTGTATCTCACATTTAATGTCAATGTTAGAGCAATATTCTGCATTTAACTTCCTTTTGGGTTTTGGTAGTGGGGTTCTGCAGGAGTGGCTCTGGGGTCCCCCTCTGGGATTGGTTTGTCTTCCTCTCTTGGATGATTTGGCCCATTCTGAAATCTAAATCACTTGATACTGGTATTATATATCCATATAAGTAATCTATCATACATGTATCTGCTGTTTCATTAATGATAATTTTGTAGCAACCTGTGACAGTATATACCTATTTGGTGGTTGTGGTGTGTGGTAGAGGAGCTGTGCTTCTCTACCAACATGCTTTTGTGCAAACAGAATTTGATTGCCCATTTTAATTAATGGGTGGGCGGGTAAGTGATGCCGAATGTGTCCTGTAAAATTTGTCATTGCTGCTTGGAGTGCTGAACTGTTGGCAAGGCACCACTCAAAGTATTCACTTTGTACTGGCACAACAATAGTTTCCGGGTTTTGTGCCAACAATTCCACACAACGAGTCCTGGCTTTTATCACAATCTAAGCTAAAAGTTCAAACAGGCCAGGGGCAGTTTTTTTAGGTCTGAATGGAAGGAAGACCCATTCCAGTACATGGAGAGGGTCCTGCCAGTCAAGAGTTCCATTGTGCCAACATGGCAAAAGGTATCAGATTGTCAATCAAAATAAACACTTGGACTGGTATAGATAAATCAATTCTCCAAATATGTTTCTGCGAAATGGCTTGTTCTACTTCACGGATTAACTGTTTTGCTTCTGGGGTCAGAATTCATGGAGCTGAAATATCTGAATCCCCTTATAACAAATCGAATAATGGTTGCAGTTTAGAAGATGTCAGGCCTAAATAGGGTCGAACCCAGTTAAGTACTCCAGCTAATTTTTGTACATCATTGAGAGTTTTAACTTGTATTTGCAATTGAACTGGCTGTGGCATTACTGTGCAGTTTAACATCTTCATGCCCAAATATAGCCAAGGTTGCTGGTGTTGTATTTTTTCTGGAGCAATCACCAGCCCCTGATGCTGTAATGATTTTAGTGCTTCTGTTTCCATTTCTGCTAGCATCATTTGTGGTGGTGCTGCAAGCAAAATGTCATCCATATAATGATAACAGTATCCTGTGGGAAATTGTTCCCTAACTGGGCTAAGAGATCTTGCTACAAACCATTGACAAATAGTAGGTGAATTTTTCATACCTTGTGGTAATACTTTCCAGTGATACCGTTTGGCAGGTTCACTATTTTTCACTGAAGTTACTATGAATGCAAATTTTTCCATGTCTTGTTTGTCTAAGGGAATAGTAAAAAAACCCAATCTTTTAAATCCATTACTACAATTTCCCATTGCATTGGAATCATAGTTGGTGAGGACAATCCAGGCTGCAAAGCTCCCATAGTTGCCATCACCTCACTAATTTTTCTCAGAACATGTAGCAAACGTCATTTCCCTGATTTCTTTTTTATTACAAACACTGGGGTGTTCCATGGGCTGTGGGAGGGTTCTATGTGTCCTGCATCAGGTTGTTCTTTAACTAATAGGTGCAGGGCCATGAGCTTTTCATGAGTAAGGGGCCACTGGTTCACCCAGACAGGCTTCTCTGTTAACCATGTCAATGCCAGCGTGGGTCGTGCCAAGCCCTGCAGTACAGTGACCTCTGCTAAAAATCCGTTCTTATTTTTATCCCCCACTGCCCAAGACAATCCCTCCCCCACAGATTTAAAGGTGCTGATGTCACATAAGGGCAAACAGTAGCTTTTTGACCCTCAGGATTGCAAACAAGGACAGGCTTAGCAGCCATATGGGTAACAGCAATGCCCCCAAGGCCCATCACTCCCATATTGTTTGACACAAGAGGCCAGGTAGGAGGCCAATCACGCTGAGCAATAACAGTAACATCAGCCCCTGTATCCAACAATCCCGAAAGTCTTATCTGAGAGGGAGCAGCGTGGTCCATGGTGAGCGAACAGGTCATGTGTGGTCTCTTGTCCATGACAGTCTGGGACCAAAAAACAGATAGTTTCCCCGTAGATCCAAAACCACCATCTCCATGAACAACATGTTCTGTCCTTGGAACATAGCTCACAAAAGGCACAAGTTGAACAAGTCTAGTTCCCTTAGGAATGGTGACCAGCAGTGTTGCTGTAGAAACCATAGCACAAATCTGTCCTGTGTAATCAGCATCAATTACTCCCACATGTATTATTAATCCTTGCAATGTACTACTTAAACGTCCTATCAATAAGGCACTTAGTCTATTGCCAATCAGTCCCCAGGCATCTAAAGGCACTCGGTGAATTTGATAGTCTGATATCGTTACTCTGTTGGCAGTGGATACATCCATTCCGGCTGATCCGGCAGTTTTTCCTGACAATTTGTCGCACAAAATTTAGGAGATGTGGGTTGCTGCTGTGCTGCCTCCATGAAGGGATATGTTATATCATGAGAAATTTGTGTCAGAGTGCGCCTCTTTGCGCTCTTCTTGCCCTTTCCCTGCAGTGGCTGTCTATTAATAGTATATTTAGATCTACACTGTTTTGCAAATGTCTGTTTTTTCCACATCAAAAACACTGTGCTACTGGCAGTTTAGGTTTACTATTGGATGTTTTATTTTGTGTGCATTGGGTTTTAGTACGTCCGGTTTGTCCACATTGATGACAGTATAAATTTTGAATGTGTGCTGCAGCCATTACCATTGCCTTATGGTCTAATGACCCCACTTTTGCACAGGCAGAAATCATTGCTTCAAGTGTGGATCACCAAGTAAAGCCTCTATGATTTTTTTGGCAATCTGCGTTGGCATTATCACGGGCTAATTGCTTAACCAATATCTCCCATAAATGGATATCAAAAACGTGTTTTTCCACTGATTCCACTGATTCCTGCAATTTTTCAACAAAGCTAAGAAAAGGCTCATTAGCTCCCTGTCTAATAGTTTGGTTCTGCTAAATTTGTTGTTTGGAAAATAGCTTGCATTCCCAATTCTTTAACCTGTTCTAATACTAGGGAAGGCCACTCTGCTTGTTGTTGTGGGTTATTATATTGTCCTTCTCCCATAGGGACGCCTGTTCCGTTTCCAAATCGTGGGTCATCCTGGCTAAACTGTAAATTAACAACAGCTTGCTGCTCACACAACTGCTTCCAGTTGGACTGAAACATTAATCATTGCACCGGCTGAAAGAGAATCTGAGCTAAATGCTTTATATCCCAAGGCACCATAGTTTCCATGCTTAATAATCGTAACAATCGCATAATAGGGGGTGAATTAACCCTATATTGTGCTACTGTACGTTGCAAATCTTGAATTACTTTCCATGAAAATGAAGAGTGAGAATTGGCCTCCCCTGCAGCTGTCTCCCATCACACCTGGAAAAGCGGTTGGTCCTGCCCACGTCTGATCCGAGACTGCCCCCGTGCGTTCTACAATATCCCATGCAGCACTAGCTGTCGCAGAAACTTTCATGTCCTCCCAAGGAAATGACTCCTGCGGGTCCCGAGGAGTCACCGTGACTTTGGTGGCAAAGTCATCGCAGGTGGACCTTGCATCAGCGACGGGCGACAACGCTAACACCCCCACCCCGTAACCATAATTTTATCTAGGCGCTCCTTCAAGGAATTCATTTCATCCTCGTCAGGTCAGGAGAGTCATCGCTCCCACGTGTTATCAAGATCTTTTCATCATTTTTCTGGTGTCCATTTTGCTCCCGGGGCAACATCCCAATTTTAACTATCTGCTGTCTGCTGTTCTCGGGGTAGCACACCAGCTTTAGCAGTCTGCTGTCCAACTCGCCCCCCCCCCCCCCCCCCCCCCTTATTAATAGGAAATTCATCCTCGGAATCATCAACCAATGGATTATGTCCATGCTGCTTTTTTTTTTTTTTGGAACGTACAATAGGCGGGAGTAACGGATCTGAAACCACAGATGTTGGCCCTTCCGCTACAGTAGGGGGATTAGAGAGAGGTTCGTCACCTTCTCCCTCTGCCTCTTTCTTAGTTTGTTCCTGGCTGGTATTATCCTGTTGTTGTTTAAGATCTCTAAAAGTGTCTCGCAACAGGTGCCATGTGGTTAACAGCTCAGTGGCCTCTTTTTGCCCCTTTGAAACCTCTTCAAGTAAGTCCTTACCCAATTCCTCCCATATAGAGACACTAAAAGCCCTTCTCGGCGACCCCATAAAAGCATCTGTCGAAGGTGGAAGGGAGATCCCTCGTTTCTTAAGCATTAGCTGCCACATCGATAGAACAAGGCTTTCTTCTTTTGTTAAAGTCCCCCTCATTATTTCTATGTTCCTGGTAGCTCACCTTATCAGATGTCTTCTTCCTCTTCTCCGGGGTTCTTGCAGTTCTGCACACTGCAATTTCTCTGCTATACCGGGCTCCGTTTCCACCAGAGTACCAGCTCCGGTCGTCTTAATCGCGTCGGTGTTCGTTGATGAATCACGTCGGGGTCACCAGATGTCGCTGTTGAGACGGATACGATACACGACGTTCAAGCAGCATGCATGTATGATGAAGGAGGCATTAAGCATTAAACATTTTATTGTTTCACACAGCTAGCTTTTATATATTTTCATCATATATGTGTTCTAATATCATTGGTGCTTATTGCATATACACAAGTAATTATTGGCTACAGTTACATGTCAATCTTCACCCAAGCTCATCTAAGTCCCTTATCTTGTAGTTTCATGAATTCTTACAACTCTTGCAACTTATTTACTTTTTTCCATTAGGGGGTTTCCACATTCTCAGGGGTACATGGCCATCTGGTTGGGGGATTCACACCTTCTCACGGATACACGACTATCTGGTTGAGGTCAAATATCTCATGCTCTGCCAAGGCATCTGCAAACTCACTGCAGTCTCCCACAATTACCACAATGCTGAATCCTTTACTCCCCTCTTTGTAGCCTTACTTATTCATTTAGTTTCAATTTCAATGTCTCAGAAGAGCATTGTATGTTTGAATCACTTACCGTTCACAAATGGGGACATGACTTGAGGAATTCCCCAAGTTATTGGTATGCACTGGAATCCAAAGAGTTGTTCTCCTCGCTGGTCATCAGCAAGTCAAACTGGACAAGGCTTATAGCTGTCTCACCTGGACCGTCGGAAAACTGTTGTCTGAAATGTTTGATTTGCCACACAGCATACTGATAGCACATCTATGACACCAAGTCGAGACATTGATTTTTTATTACTGAGTTGCACAAGTCTGGGTAGCTTGGTGATTTTTTCACAAATCAAAGCACACCTAACAGGAGCCTCTGCGCTCACAGTATTCTGATTGAGAAACTGGCTGCCATTGGCGTGGACAGGCGCACCCTCTGCTGGGTTAAAAACTGGCTGGATGGCCGGGCGAGAGGGTGGTGGTAAATGGAGTTAAATCCAGTTGGAGGCCAGTCACGAGCGGTGTTCCTCAGGGTTCAGTGCTGGGTCCAGTCCTGTTCAATAGCTTTATTAACAATCTGGATGAAGGGATTGAGTGAACCCTTTGCAAGTTTGCAGATGACGCTAAGATGGGTGGAAGTGTTAATTTCCTTGAAGGAAGGGAGGCTCTGCAGAGGGATCTTAACAGGATGGATTGATGGGATGAAACCAGTGGGATGAGGTTCAACAAGACCAAATGCAACCAAATGTCCTGCACCTGGGACACAACAACCCCAGGCAGTGTTACAGGCTTGGGGAAGAATGGCTAGAGAGCTGCCTGGCAGAAAATGGCCTGGGGCTGCTGGTTGACAGCCATCTGAATATGAGCCAGCAGTGTGCCCAGGTGGCTAAGAAGGCCAATGGCATCTTGGACTGTATCAAAAACAGTGTGGTCAGCAGGACCAGGGAAGTGATTGTGCCCCTGTACTTGGCACTGTTGAGGCCGCACCTCAAGTACTGTGTTCATTTCTGGGTCCCTCACTACAAGAAGGATATTGAGGTGCTGGAGCGCATCCAGAGAAGGGTGACAAGGCTGGTGAAGGGACTGGAGAATAAGTCCTATGAGGAGTGGCTGAAGGAACTGGGGTTGTTTAGCTTGGAGAAGAGGAGGCTGAGGTGAGACCTCATTGCTGTCTACAGTTGCCTGAAATGTTGATCTCTTCTCACAATTGACAGGTGATAAGACAAGAGGAAATGGCCATAAGTTGCATCATGGGACGTTCAGACTAGATGTTAGGAAGAATTTCTTTACTGAAAGGGTGGTCAGGCACTGGAACAGGTTGCCCAGGGAGGTGGTTGAGTCACCATCCCTGGAGGTGTTTAGAAAGCGGGTAGATGAGTTTTTGAAGGACATGTTATAGCACAGGATGGGTATGGTTGGACTAAATGATCTCAAAGGTCTTTTCCAACCGGAAGATTCTATGATTCTGTGATAAACAAATTTTAGTCTGTTCTGCTGATTGCTTATCAAGTTGTTTAGAAGAGTACATTCTCTTTCCAACGTTCTGATTTACATCCTTATCAGTTGCAAAGTCCAGGTAATCTTCTTGGAAGTGGTGCCTGTAGTTTTTTGATAGGCCATAAATTAGTGCGTCTAATGCGGTTTGTTTCTTGTCTCCTTGTTTTGTCAGGTCTGTGTCTCCGCATAGTTTGTTTCTTATTCTCCCTTTCCCCCTTAGTTTCCTAACTGAGAAGGTTCCTAATCAGATAACCTTGCTGTAATAAACATTCTCATACTCTCACATGCCTGTATCAGTTCCTATGCTTGACCAGGTTTGATTTTCATCACCCTTAAAGGAGTAGATGTTCCCTTCCACATAACATTATATAATTAATCTTAGATTTTTTTTCTCTTTGGTAAAGTCTAAAGACCTGTGTTTATTATGTAGTTAGCATTTCTTTCATTCTCTTGGAATGAACTCTCATTCTTAGTTCCCAATTCAGTAGCTATTGGATTTGATTACCTACCATCAAAAATTCTGACTCAAGCAAATTAGCTCTTCCACCTCAGTTTCTCGGAAAACTGCATAATAATTCTCACTTTTAGTATTATTCTTTCAACATATCAGTAAACTAAGCCTCACTAACAACAAAAGAATTTTGCATGAAGTAGAGTGAATATTTTTTGAAGGTGGCAAATTTAGAATGGGTGTACAAAACCCAAGATTAGTGAGGAACCCCAGGAAGATAATTTCATCCTTTCCCAAAGAAAGATGCAGTAGCATAGCAAAAATAGTAACTTCCATAACTTGCTGTTGCCATCTTTCTTAATACTTCTGAGAATGAACTCTGAATCATATCATATATTTGTTTTGTACTGCTTTTGCTATTAATGTTGTTTGCTGATATAGCTTAAAGGTTAATTTGTTATCTATTTTATTACATTCATAAGAATTTTAAGTTAAAAAAATACCTGCTTTTCTAAGTTAAAAATGTCTAGAAGTCAGTACTGTAAAACCCAATTAATTAGAACTTTTAAGAACACAACAAACCATTACCAGCATGATTCTATTTGTAAATCAAAATGTTTGTAAGGATAATTTAAGAAGACATCCCACAACTTAGTTCAAAGATGAGTATACACCACATGTAGATAGTTACTTCCGAAGTATTAAAAAACAGCAGTCCAATCTTTTTGTGCAAAATGCATGAAGTTCTTATATTTCCTTATACATATTTAAAGGATTAGATGCACTTTCAGAGCTGTCTTCCACACAAATGTTATGAGATATTGCAAAAAATAAAACAGCCTGCTCCCCAAATAGTGGCTGTATATGTAAACTACCATTGATTTAACTTGAATATGCATTTACAGTAGCATAGAGTGTGCTTTAAGTTGTGGTGATAACAAAAATATGCCTCTCAAATGTCAGGTCTAGGTGGAACTCACTAAAGACAAAAACAAAAGAAGGTTGCTCAAATTGAAGTGCATAGATGCATTCATTACCAGAGTCATCTTTGAACCTGAGTAACAGTGTGGCACCAAAAGCATAGAGATGTTACAAAAAGGACTTACATGCAACAGAGTATGACAAGTAAATGCCAAACTATATAGATATTTTCACTGTCAAACTACAAAAGCCATTTATATTTTTTGTACAACTGAAATAAATCATGACAATGATTTAAGAAAAGGGATATGCAGCAGAAAGCAGTAATTAACATCCAAATAGAATAGCTACACGTTATGTATAGACCAGCTTATTGACACTGGTAGGACCTCAGCTAAATTATGATGTACATATACTGCTGCTGTACACCAGATTTGGAAGAGAAATTGAGAAATTCAGAGCAGTGAACTAGTAAAATGGGAAAGAGCAAAGCCTGAAAAGAATGTTTAGAGGCCTGATAACTTTTCCCATGCTGCCAGTCCTAAAAATCACAGAATGGCTGAGGTTGGAAGGAATCTAGTCCACAAACCCGCTCCTCCAAGCAGGGTCACCTGCAGCTGGTTGCCCAGGACCATGTCCAAACAGCTTTTGATTATCTCCAAGGAGGGAGACTGCACCACCTCTCTGGGAAACCTGTTCCAGTGCTCGGTCACCCTCACAGTAAAAAACGGTTTCTTGATGTTGAGACGGAAACTCCTGTTTCACTTTGTGCTCATTGGCTCTTGACCTGTCACTGGACACTACTGAGAAGTCTGTCTCCCTCTTCTTCATTCCCTCCCATCAAGTATTTGTACACATTGATGAGACACCCCACCCACCCCCCAAGCCTTCTCTTCTCCTGGTTAAACAGTCCCGGTTCTCTCTGTGTGACTGGTACCCCCTGCTCCTGACCCCTGGTAATATGGTTAGCATAACTAAAGCCATTTTATAAGGAAAACGGCCATTGTCTGTGACTAAGCTGGTCATGTATGCTCCTCATCGGGCCTTGAAGGTCCTGCGCACCAGGCAGACTTCTCCCCTTCCCTATCAGCCTCTAGGTTTCTGGGCACCAAGCTGACTAGTTCCCTCCTTACCAGCCTTGAAGGTCCCAGGCAGCTGGCCAACCAGGTTGTGATGACCCTAACACAGAACAGGGAAGTATAGCAGCACACAGAGCACCAATTATAAAATTAAGCTGTGTTAGAAGTCCTGGATGGGAACTGCTGCTGGATAGCAAAACTCATGATCCTCCAGTGGTCAGGGATGCTTCCACTGTCGTCTGCTTCTTCTGAGGATTGAGTGATCTGGAGGTGGGGGGTGTTGTGTATTTTGACTCTGGATTGATTGTTATGTTGATACTGGAAGCCAAGAATTAAGATTTGACCTGAACTGCAGAGGGTCCAGGTGATTAGAAACCATAAGCTAAGCTGTACTATGCTACTTATAAAATTGTGCTACACTGATTCTGCTAAATAAAAATCCTGTGCTACGCTGATTATAAGATTCTATGCTATGCTGATCATAAACTTTTGCTAAAAATAAAGCTTTTATTGCAACTATCACTTAGTGTTATCATCATTCTGCCAAGGATCCCCTAAAGAACTTGTCTCTCACCATAAATTCAGGTGACACTCGGTGTTTCCTCATAAGAGAGATGCTCCAGTCCTTTATTCATCTTCGTGGCCCTTTACTGGACTCTCTATAGTATGTCCATGTCTCTCTTATAAAGGGGAGCCTAGAACTGGACATGGTACATCAGATGCAGCCTCACCAGTGATGAATAAGGGGGAAGGATCACCTCTTTCAACATTCTGGCATCAGTACCTTAATGCAGCCCAGGATCACAGAATCACAGAATGGTAGGGGTTGGAAGGGACCTCTGGAGATCATCCAGTCCAATCCCCTTGCTAAAGCACATTCACCTAGAACAGGTTGCACAGGAATGCATCCAGACAGGTTTTGAATATCTCCAGAGAAGGAGACTCCACAACCTCCCTGGGCAGCCTGTTCCAGTGCTCCATCACCCTCACAGTAAAGAAGTTTTTCCTCATGATCAGGTGGAACTTCCTGTGCTCCAGTTTGTGCCCCTTGCCCCTTGTCCTGTTGCTGGGCACCATTGAAGAGTCTGGCCTCATCCTCTTGACACCCGCCCCTTAGATATAAGCATTGATAAGGTCCCCTCTCAGTCTTCTCCAGGCTGAACAGACCCAGGTCCCTTAGTCTTTCCTCATAAGAGAGATGCTCCAGTCCCCTAATCATCTTCATGGCCCTCCGCTGAACTCTCTCTAGTTGTTCCTTGTCCGTCTTGATCTGGGGAGTCCAGAACTGGACACGGTACTCAAGATGGGGTCTCACTAGGGCAGAGTAGAGGGGGAGGATAACCTCCCTCCACCTGCTGGTCACATTCTTCTTGATGTACCTCAGGATACCATTGACCTTCTTGACCACAAGGGCACATTGCTGGGTCATCATCCACTTGTCGTCCACCAGGACTCCCATGTTCTTCTCCACAGAGATGCTTTCCAGCAGGTCAACCCCTAGTTGGTGCATGGGGTTATTCCTCCCAAGGTGCAGAACCCTGCACTTGCCTTTGTTGAACTTCATTAAGTTCCTCTCCACCCAACTCTCCAGCCAGTCCAGGTCTCACTGAGTGGCAGCACAGCCTTCCAGTGTATCAGCCACTCCTCCCAGGTTTGTGTTATCAGCAAACTTGCTGAGGGTACACTCTGTCCTCTCATTCAGGTCATTATGAATATGATAGTGTTAACCTTCTTTGCCACAAGGGCACATTGCTGGCTCATGTTCAGCTTGGTGTCCACCAGGAAATGCCCCCCTCCCCCAGTCCCTTTCTGCAAAGCTGCCTTCCAGACGGTCAGCCCCCATCACATATTGGTGTATGTAGTTGTTCCTTCCCAGGTGCAGGACTTGGCACTTCCCCTTGTTGAACTTCATGAGGTTCCTATCAGATCGTTTATCCAGCCTGTCAAGATCCCCTTTGGATGGCAGCACAACCTTCTAGTGTATCAGCCACTCCTCCTAGTTTTGCATCATCTGTGAACTTGCTGAGGGTGCAGTCTTTCCTGCTGTCCAGGGGTGCTGGTAACTTGGTGTCAAAAATATATTTTGGGGTGTTCATATAAGATTTTCCTCTCTCTATAATCAGGAAAGAGGAAGGAATAAGGAAAATCTCATAATTCCAATATTCAAAGTCAGGTTTACCTTTAATGACATAAAATAATTAAGTATTCATGCATTACTATGAAGAACTTATGTGTCTTAAGGAAATACAAAGCATTGTGGTAGTTCTCTCTTCACTGCTCATCACCTCTAGGCTTTGATAAATTTTACATTTTTTTTTTAAATTTTGTGAGTAAAATAATCAAATTCTAATTAAGCACATTAATTCAAAGCAGACAAATGTATCAGCTAAACACTGACAAACACTTCCACTGTTCTCCACTGCTGAACTACTGCTAATAGTGTGAGCTATAGTGTGTTCTAGAAATAGGAGGCTCTCTCACAGACTTACATAAACCCCTGAGGAGGAATTTTTCTGCTTTTGGTGAAATACAGTTTAAGAATTATGCTTTACCTCAGTCAAATTCCATCTTATTGACATTTATACTTACTTGGCAAAAAGAAAAGAAAAAAAAGATTTGACTTATTGAGCAAACTTTTTATAGGGGAAAGTATTATACCAGCATACATAGCTCAACTTTAAAATACTATGTCCTTTTTAATTAAAATACTGAAGAAATTGCTTCTTCACAGTCTGAAGTCACATCAATACATTTTGCTCATGAGAATAAAATTTACAGTCATGAGATGCACATAAAGGATTTATTTTAAATGTTTTAAGGATAGAGTTACATCATAATTATAAAAATTACTTACAGAATTAAGTAACAGATTTAAAGTGTTCATACTTCTAAATGCAGAGAAATAAAACTAATGAAACTGAGCTCGAAAGATGAAGTTGTTACCTAATTTTAAAATGTGAACACCAAGACCTTTGAACTATACACATACCAAGAACCATTCAAATTGCACTAATGATGTAAAATACAAAAATACACAGCATTCTCAAGGAACCAGAAACTGCTTTTAACATGATTATTTTTCCCTGAAGCAACTGTAATCTATTCTATCTGAAGATAAAGCCTCCATTTTTAAATAATTCATTTATAGAAGGTTTATATCTATTGCAATAAATAGGATTTTCCCCAATGTATTTCAGTCTTTATGTAGTCCAACTTAGTTTAGGGTTTGGCACTCAAAAGAAAAAAATGTACTTATTGATTGTGATTTTATTTATTCTTGAACAGAATACATGGTCCCTTCAAATGCTGTATGACATATACAACTGGAAAATTACCTTCCATTGGCACTATGTTTGCCTCACCAGTGCATTTAATCCTACTAACAACCATTCAAACAGCACAATAAGCAAATTCACAAAAAACTGAACACAAAATAAAAAAACAGAACTAAACCTAAACATTATAACATGCAACTTTAGTTTGTTACACTGAACATTCTAACCTTTTAGGCATGCAAAAAAAGATGGTCTGCATTTAAGTTTCTTTTTTTTCCTTTTAAAAAGTTTTTCATGGCAGCCTGACATCATGCACACACACAATATACAACAACACTAAAGCAGGTAAATGAGAAAGGCTAATAACTTTTATACAAAGATCCATGGCTTGTGCCATCACAAGCCCTATGATAAATTTGGAAAGTAATGTTGAACCCCTAGAAAAAGGGACCAACATGTAGTTACTAGGGCAATGCAAGTACTGCATGCAGATCTGAAACATGAGCCTAAAACAAAGCCCAAAGCAGATGGTAGGGAGTGGAATTAATCTCAAGTCTCAAAAAGGTGGTTTAAGCTATTAAAAAAAAAAAAACACAAAACCACCCCTTCCTCAAACTTTAAGAAAAAAAATTGAAAAGAAAACCCCCATGCAATAGCCAATAGGAATATTTAAAAACAAACATAAAATTTGACAGTGTATAAATTATATTCTAATTAGTAAAATGTGGTGTATTAAGAGTGGCTTGCAAATAACCCACAAATGCAAGCCTAATGGTGAAATGTTCCAGTAGACCTAAACTTCAAACCAAACTTTGTATTCCTTAGATGTAAAGCCCAAAATTAACCATACTGTTATTCGTGTATTTTTTGTGTAATCAATACACTCATTCTTGTGCCACAAATATCAACTTGGACTCATGGAGCCAGGCTCAGCTTTGAGATTTACATGCAGGACTCTTAAGAGTCAATAGAAAGCACATAACAGATCTGCAGGATGAAAGCACTGCTTTGCAAATCTGCTCACTTTGTTCAAAACATGATGAAAATTTACTGACTCAGGTACTTAGTGCTTAAAGACTGGATTGAGAAGCTGTGAACTGAAAGACAATATCCTGCCTTTGGTTGCCCATGATGAAATACAGGACATAACGCAATACAGTAGCAAGGAACAAAGAATTAAGATATCATATTTATACAGTATTACCGTTTAACAACATAATGAGGCACAAGCCTTAAGGCTAAAATATGAAATCAAGCCCCCCCCAAAAAAAAATGGACAGCAAGGGGCTTAAACCACTGAGTCTTTGATATCAAGAATACCCACAATAGAGGTCAGACCTCTGATCTCTGATTAACACTACCTCTCTTGCATCCTTCCACTAACAGCATAAGGTTGGATATCTATGTATAGCTTCTTTCCATCAATAGCACTGGCTGCATTCACATTCTTCACATACTGTATTTCTGTGAAGCAGTGCTTTGAAGCTTGTAGAGCTCTGCTTTAACATGACAATTTTGTTGCTGTGCTTATCCTTGTTACAATTCAGATGCTTTTAAAAGTTGCTACACTTAAAAAACCAGCAAATACCCTAACCTCGATTTACAACTATGTTGGCAGGATTAAAACTGTGAAAGGATTCTGCTGTTGTGGGCTGCTATTTACATCCACAATCTAATGCAGATGACTGAACCACTGAGCCTGTCTATAGCTCCCATTAGATAGTACACCACTAGCATGCAGAACTCTAGTGTTTATAGAATGAAATTCATGTTAACAACATACCTCAAAGCAAGGACACCACAAAAGGCAACAACAGGTTTAAACTGTAGATTTGTCTGGATACTCCTTAAGTGGAAAAGCCAGAAAAAGAATACACTGAGAAGATGCCTTCTTGAACCAAAATGATTAAAAACAGTAGCAAAACCCAAAACAAAGCAAAGGAATATGGCACACTGAGCAGAAGGCAACAAATGCTTCTCCTTCTTTAAAGGAGGTCTTCAGTGTAAAAGGACCCCTCCACTCCCATAAGATTGTATTTACCATGTAAAAGATTAACTGCTATTAGTTTTTTTAAGTCCACACACAAACATCCGGGTTGCTAGGCTCTGATATTAAATGAGAGACTACTGATTGCCAATGAGTAGTCTAAAGTCTTCTTAAGTAGCATATATACTGTTAAACTTGTGGCACCAAGCACTGGTTCTGCTAAGAAATGTGCATAACAAAACAACATTTAGGATTAAAGGCAGCTTTGTTGTGTGTATTTTACTGGTTTCTACAACTTGTAAACACCACCTGCATTTTCTAATTAACTGGTTATACAGATTAAATATATTTTTTATAGTTTAAAGTCTTTTCACTGAAAGGTGCGTAAGTCAAACACTTGATATCCTACTGCCCTGTGACTAGTAAAAATGTGCAAGTGTTTCCATTTACTGCAAGTTCTTAAAAAGATTAATTTGAAATAAAGTGTAGAAACACAGTAGACAGATTGATGTTACTTGGATTAGGCACTCCTTACTGCTACACAAACTGTTTAAATCTTTCAGAAGATTCATCTCTGTCCCAACCCAGAAAACAAGGACTGCCAGTAGCCAAGAAATTAAATTTAATGTTACAAAAGAAGGCATATAGAAAATAGCAAACTACACTTGCATGTGGCAGTTGAACAGGTGAGTGCAAGGTTGAAGAAAGAGTTAAACTATATGAAAAAAATCTAGATTACAATACTAGATTGACTTCACACAGCTTGAATTTGCAGCTGTCCTTTGCTTTTAACTCCCTCCCATCCAAATATATTGACTTCCTTCAAGAAAATTCTCTTACGCAAAATGTGTCACGTTCACATAACTTTGCATTATTCAGAACAAAACAGTTTTGCTGGCAAAGATTGTGGGTTCGCAGGGACATTTAAGCTTTCATTTAACTGAAAAACAGTCAAGTATTTGTGTCTACAAATTTTACATTTAATAGTTCCACAAATTTGGAAGAAGTTCATGATGATGTCTAGGATGTCTTCACCAAATCATAGACATAAATATGGAAATCATCATCAAACTTGATGAAATAGACAGATGGTTTGGCTTCAACTTGATGAATGACCATGCCAGTCCGTTTTGAGCCATCTTCTTTGGCATATTCCACTTGTTTGCCTACCAGGCTGTCCACAACTTCACCTGGTTCCCGTTCTGCAGGAGGTGAATCATCTGTAATATTAAAATACAATGTACTTTGGTAGACATTTATGGATTTTTTACAATATACAAAACTGCAGAGCCATCTTTAAAAGTTAAGAAACAATCACACATTTAAAGTGCAGAGTATGTCTAAAACAAGTTGAGTTTTTCAGACAAGCACATAACTATTGTTATGCTTCTAGAAAGTACAGTCACAGAGATTTTTTTTTTTTAGGCAATACCATTTTCAATTTTATGAAGTAAAATATAGCATTTCAATTGTTTAGAAAAGTAAATTTTTTGACATGAAGGATCACCCACCAATTAGAGAACATGTTTGTAGATAACTGAATGTAAGTCCCCAACAGAAAAAGGCACTGAGTTTCTTTAACAGAAAGGCAGGTGTGCTAGAACTCCCTCTCCCCATATGCCTTATCCAAAATGTCAATGCAAATATGCCATTGCAACAAAACCACATCTTCCAAGCGAAGTGTAATCTCCTCAGGGATTCAGGGAAGGTAGCTCATAGTTCAGCATATCTTAGAAACAGAAGCAAGTAGCAGACAGTATCAGGGAATAAAGAGCGCAATAAAAATTTAATTCTTAAATATGGAAAGCATAAGTCTTTTAGCGTATTTTTCCAAGATGGGAGAAAGCAAAGCAGGTATTTGGACGTGCCAGTTCTAAAATAGCTTGCTTTATTTTTTTCTTTAGGAATAAGAAGGTCACTTTTTCCATTAACATTAGTGGCTCACTGTCTTCAAGTCACACATATGTTGTTTTTTGTTAGGCTGGAAAAAGTCTAAAAACATAGGATTACCCATGAGACTAACTGTCATCAGTGCTAGATCTGAAGGAAGACAGTCTCAGAAACTCAATGAATGAATTTTAAATAATATTTATTTAGTGCATTGTATAGCCAAACATTAGCCATCTAATTAATAATTTACTTTAAAGTCAAAATTGCCTCTCTGTCAGAGAGGTGTTTTCAAGGTGCAGGAGAGAAATGAGAGTACAGTATTCCTGACAAACTTTTTTCTTCTTTTTCTGTGCTAGCTATCCAAATCTCTTTAAGCGATATTGATTCTGTGAAAATCCTTCTATATTTATAGGAAAAAAATCAATAACTTTCACTTCAAGAAAGGAAGAAAAAATATTCCTCCAAACCTATTGAAAGTTTTTTTCCTGTATATGTAAACACATAAGAAAAAATGAGTTTTCAAAAGATTAGTGCTTCCTTCCTCCATGAAGCTATTCAAAAGCTTTCTAAACTGAAGATGCCTACCCAAACTAAATTAATTTGATTATTTTAGTTAGCTCTAAAACATTATTCTTATAAGAACTTCTTCATAAATACAGCTCCTTGAGATGGTTCTTTTTTTGTGACACTTCTATAAGAAAATAACAGTGGAAGACTTCTAAGTTTGTCCATTTCTCTTAAAAAAATCCAAGTGTAATCTCTTCCACAATAGTATGTATATCTTTATCAGAATTAGGAATTATTATGGAAAAAGATTTCCCAGTATTCATTGCATACATATTTCACCACTGATTCAAGTAAAATATTTCAGTTGTTTAATATAGATGTATTTTCTATTGTACTGTAACCTTTGTTAGTTTTGATACTTAAAAAGATCCTTGTTTGTCAACTCTCTTTTCCATACATAAACCATAAGCCAAACAATAATGCAAAGAGAGATGTCACTTTCCAGAAGAAAAAAATAACTGGCCTACTTACTGGAATCAGGCATAATGCGAAGGTCACCTTCTTTATAGTCATCTAAGAGTTGGTACATGTACAAGACAGGATCTTTCTCGTAGGTAATATAAAACCATGTGTTCATAATAGGAGCTCGAGCCAAGATCATCCCCCTCCATTCATCTTTTGAGCCATCCTCTGTCTCAAACATATGTTCCACAGCTTTGCCAATCATTGTGTCTGCCAGGTGGGCATCACTAATTCGAGATGAAGCTGAAATAGTAGCAGTTCATAAGTACATCCATTTAAAAGTACAGAAATAAGTCTTTATAAAAAAAAAAAATCTTTATCCAGATGCATGAATAAATTTGTTTGAAAGTTAGTCAATTCACATACAAAGCAAATACTGTCCATTCCAGAAAGTTGAAGACCAACGAACTGCAGAACTTGAAGAATTATTTTAACATTTAACATTTAACTTTTATTGACATTTTCCATCATTGTACACCATCACCCACAATCACCCCCAATTAATCAAACTATCATAATGCAAGGTAAAGGGAGATCAATATAGGCCACAGCAGAGAATAGTGTCTATATTTTAAATATTTAAAATATTTGTATTGTAGAGGGAGGGGAGAAAGAGAGATTAAATCACAGAGCAGCTGTATGAAGTTATTAATGAAAGTATTCAGTTTGGTTCCACCTAATGCTCTTCTAGAGACTGATACTGATCTTTGCAGTCAGGAAAAACAAGAACTTATTCCATTCAGAAATAAGTAATCACTAGGGTAAATTTTAAACTTTACAGTTTGAAAAACCCTGCAGTTTAACATTTCAGTGCTAATTATGAAAACTTGTTACTAGTAAAGTTATTTCACTTAGAAAATGCCTTTTTTTTCCCCTCCTTTTGTATTAATAACAAGGGAAAGCACATGAAAAAACAACCAACCAAAAACATAATTACTGTCACGAGACAATATAGCCAGGACATTTCTCAGCTGGCTCACAGTTTAAATTTTAATAGAAATATCAACGCTACATGTAGCTTGTTAGGGATAAGACTCTAAACAAGAAAAAAATACAGAATGTACTGCATACCATTTAAAGACAAAAGACCGTACTATGTTCTGGTATCATCAAATCTTTGTGAAATCAAGAAAAATTAAACAGAGCGTTTAGATTATGTGCCATGCAATGAAAAACAATTTAATAAAATTTAAATGTTCTAACATATGTGCATATAGGAAAAAACTTCTTACCAACTCTGTCTGGAAGGACTTCAAGTGCTGAAACTCTTTCATCTTTGTGCAGTTCTAGTCCATACACACAATCAAATCCATCATACTTTATAAGATAGAGAGAGGGATTTACAGGAACTTGATCAAGAACTGTGCCCTTCCACTGTGTTACAGGTCCACTCCCTTCTTTCCAACCATGCTGTATTCTGCAGCCTACAATGTTTCTTCTTGGCTGAGAAATAGGTTTGCTTGGTCCAACATTGTTTCTATGCTTTCTGTACACAGATACAAACATAACATTAAACAAGTACATATTCAAAATTCTTCTTCAGACAAAAAGCTGTATACTTTAAGAAGGCAATATATTATTATATATTAATAAAGACACATTAAATTCTAACACGTACAGCTTAGTGGACATTATTGAAATTAGGGTATAAAGCATATCACATTGTACTGGAAAAAGAAAAAAAACACACTGAAAAGTAGTGGAAGACTTTCAACATTTTGTATAAGGTTGCTTTCATAATAGTAGTTTCTAAAACTAGTTTGCTTAAGCCAAAAGAACTATTTAGTCATTGCTACACTGAACATCAAATGTAAAACTTGCTTGTTAAAACCCTAAATCAAGTCTCAAAGAGCAATATTACCTAACAGTATTATACTTTTGCTACTTTGTTGATCTCTGTATAACAGTAAACATAATTCCCTTACCCCAAGAAGAAGTTATCAGTGGAAATATTAGTGGTGGTTGACTAAAATTCTTCAAAGCATTTGTTTTCCCTAACCTGTGTTGTCACTTGAAGGAAATTTCGCTTCCCTCTGCACTTACAGCTATCTTTGACTTCAAGTGTTTTAAAAAACTCACGGTAGCGACAATATTGTTCTAACATTCCTTTTTAGTACAATATAAGAAAAATTATATGCAAAGGTCACAGCAATCTTTAAAGAAGATAAGAGATTAAATATACATTTTACTCTTCCTCAGTTTTTTTAATCCAACTTGCATTGAAAGATTCCTTCCTGTGAATATCAGTTGCTCTGATAAACATTCATGTAAGCTATTTGACAGTTTCAACCCACTAAAACAGTTACATAAGCTTTATTCTATACAGTTAAAAAAAAATAGTAACCCACAGTTGTGAACACAAGTGAAGAAACATATGAACATTACAATAGTCCATTGTTAATAAATGTATATTATCTTTATTTTAGCACGTTACAATATGCATATTCATTCCTAAAATGATATTTTGAGGGTTGCCTGATTAAAATTCTCACAAAATAAATTTCTGGATTAGTTACCAGTTATAGCACACTTCATTTAAATGGCAATAAAATATACACATCGCTATCATGCTTAAAAACATCTAAAAAAAGAAAAATCAGTTGCAGAAAACAACATTCATCCTTAGATTAATGACAGCGACTAAGGAGAAACAATTCCTTCAGCAGCTTGTACCACCTACAGACTTGCATTCTCCATGAAAATCTTAGCAAAGTTCCACAGTATGTTTTGTCAAATTATCTTTGGTGATGACCTTGTCACAGAGGTCAGTCTGCATTCATAAACTGTGCTGTCAAAGTTAGAAGCATTATAGAAATGCTAACCTCTTCCAATTAAGAGGCACTCCCCTGCAAAGTTGGTTCCAATTTTCCAAAGAAACTTGAACACATGTTCAGATACTAGTTCTTGCTCAAGTATTACATTTTTTTAAATTATAATAGTCTCAGTAATATTTTATTATGAAGAAATTAGAGGAGAGATCTGGTTCTTGGACACGATGAAAATGACTTTGCTTTGCATGCAATTAATTTATTTAGTTTTAATGAATCTTAATTCCATTTTAAGGCATCCTCACAGAATAAAACCAACTGTTACTGAAGCTAAGTTAAAGCTGAAAAAGGTAAAATAATACTGTTCATGTTTAACTACACAGTCAATTTCACTTTCTGTTTATAAAGCATAATCATAACAGTTAAATTTGCACAATTATGTAAAAAGCTTCAGTCATTTAAAAAAATATGGAAAAAGGCTACATAATTAAGTTCAAATTGGTAACTACCTTTTAAAACACCTTGGAGAGAGTAAAATTCATTATAAATGCAGTTACAAAACAAGCAGCAGCTAGGTATACTCGCAGTTAAAGTTTTTCTTTGTCTAAAGGCTGTACTACTGGACAGCCACTCATTCTCATTTGTAGTGGTTTCATATAGCAAGAAATATGATTTTCAAACAAATAAACTGCCAAAGAAAAACTATTTTGCTTGCATCTGAACATGTAATAAGAAAGAAAACATAGCTTTCTAACTGACCACAAATAACAGAATCATCGAATGGTCAGCCTATAAAGATCATCTAGTTCCAACATGTCTACCATGGGCAGGAATATATTTCATTAGATCAGGTCACTCAAAGGCTCATCCAACCTGACCTTGAACACTTCCAGTGATGGGGCATCCAAAACTTCTCTGGGCAACCTGTTCCAGTGTCTCACCACCATCACCACAAAGAATTTGTTCCTTATATCCAATCTAAATCTATTCTCTTTCAATTTAAAACCATTGCCCATCTTCCTATCACTCCAGGCCTTGATAAAAAGTCTCTCTCAGCCTTTCTTCATAGGAGAGGTGTTCCAACGCTCTGATAATTTTAGTGACCCTCTTCTGGACCCATTCTAACAGGTCCATGTCTTCCTTGTGCTGGGGGCCCCACAGCTGAATGCAGTACTCCAGGTGAGGCATCACATGAGCAGAGTAGAGGGGGAGAATCACCTCCTTTCACCTGTTGGCCATACATGCAGCTGTAAGAGATTGATTCTTTTTTGCTGCCTTAAATCACTTGGTTTTGAATGTTGAGGCTACAGCAGAGACCATGGCCTTCAGTTTTATCGCACTCTTGCAAGCAGCCCAACTGTGCTTGCTGCCCAGAGAGGTCATGCTGCAATCCTGCTGGGGGAGAGCAAGGGCAGAATGGTACCTGAAATTTGCCAGAGAGCTCCCTGGAAGGAGCATCTCCCCCAAGCTCAGTTCCAGAACTTTCCTAGAAGAAGCACTACACAGGCCCACCAAAACCTATAAATAATACTCCGCAAGAGGAGCCCTTTGGGTGCCCACCATCCGGAAAGGGCCCATCAGCGCTGGACCCCCAGGGTGGTGAATCTTTGCTGTTTTTTCTTTCATTTCCTCTTTATTTTCCTCCTTTCATTCTTTCTTCCTCCTCGTTATTCGTACCAAGGGTTTAATAAGCCAACGCTTTTCCTATTCCTAAGATTTTTGTCTGTGAGAATAAATATCTTTTAGACCAATTATTGGTGTTATTTTTTACCTTAATTAGCTGAGGGAGTCCTTAAATTTATAGAGGGACCCAGGGCCCACCCCTCACATCCCAGGACATGGCTGGCTCTCTGAGTTGCAAGCACGCATTGCCAGCTCATGTCCAATTTTTCACCCACCAGTATGACTAAGTCCTTCTCTGCAGGGCTGTTCTCAATCCCCTCATCCCACAGTCGGCACTGATATTGGGGATTGCCCTGACCCAGGTGCAGGGCCTTGCACTTGGCCTTGTTGAACCTTCTGAGGCTCACGTGGGCCCACTCCTCAAGCCTGTCAAGGTCCCTCTGGATGGCATCCCTCCCCTCAAGTGAATCAACACTCAGCTTGGTGTCATCTGCAAAGTTGTTGAGGGTGCACTATTAATGAAGATATTAATTAGCATTGGTCCCAGTACTGGCCCTTGAGGGACACCACTAGTTACTGGTTTCCACTTGGACATTGAGCTGCTGAATATAACTCTCTGAAAGTAGCCATTAGGTCAAATTCCTTATCCATCTGACAGTCCATCTGTCAAACCCATCTCTCCAATTTAGTGGTAAGAATGTTGTGGGGGACCGTATCAAAGGCCTTACAGAAGTCCAGGTAGATGACATCCATAGGTCTTCCCTTGTCCACTGATCTAGTCACTCCGTCATAGAAGGCCACTAAATTAGTCAGGCACAATTTGCCCTTGGTGAAGCCATGTTGGCTGTCTCTAATCACCTCCCTGTCTTCCATATCTTTTGACATGTCTTCCAGGAGGATTTTTTTCCATGATCTTACCGGGTACAAAGGTGAGGCTGATTGGTCAATAGTTCCCAGGGTCCTCCTTTTTACCCTTCTTTAAAAATGGGCATGATGTTTACCTTTTTCCAGTCACTGAGGACTTTACCTGTGTTCTGGTTTGAGCTAAAGTAGAATTGATTTTTTAACTTCTCAGCTTAGCCTCGTCTAAGTAACTTCATTTTCTGAAAGTTAGCTACATGGTTCCAGACAGCGTCTGTCTCTAGAAGTGATAACACATTTATGATTATCACCAAAGTAACAGGGCATTGGTCTGCAGAAAGGCCATTGCCTATATCTATCCCTATGAAGATGAAGGTCATCCTCAAGGTGGTGGAATGCTGTAAGTGAAAGGGGCAAAAAAGGGTTACACCTGCAGGGAGGAGTGGACAGGACAGGTGACCCAAATCAACAGAGTATTCCATCCCATGTACATCATACTTGGTACAAAACGGAGGGATCACAAGGGTCAAGCTTTCTTCTTTGATGGCCGATGTCTAATATGGACCTTGTCTGTTTTATTGCCCCTGATCCTGGATCCGTGCATTCCTGAGTCCAGCTCCCTCCTGCCACTGAGTCCAGCCTGGGAGCTTTCCCTGTGCCTACTCTGCAGCATCAGTGGTGACTCTGTTCATCAGGTGCAGTGGGGTTCAGTTTTGTATATTTGTACTTATTATTTTCTTACTAATAGTATTTTCCTTATTATTATTATTATTGTTTCATTAAAGCTGTTTTAGTTTCCAACACATAAGTCTCTTTCTCTCATTTCCCTTTCCCTGTGTGTGTGGCAGAATTGGGACCATCACAACTGCCTTTGTTTAGTTGCCAATCAAGCTGAGATTGGGGCTAAACTGTGACTGCCTGACTGGCACGACTTTTGAAATATGGTGGAGAATGGCTTGGCAACTATATCAGCCAATGCCCTCAGGACCCTGGGATTCATCTCATCAGGTTCCATGGACTTGTGTACGTTCAGGTTCCTTAGGTGGTCTCGAACTGTATTTTCTCCTACGATGGGAGGGATTTCCTTCCTCCAGTCCCTGTCCTGAGGTTCAGGGATGTGACAGATATGGGAAGAGGGATTGTCAGTGAAGACTGAGGCAAAAAAAAATTGTTGAGTACCTCAGCCTTCACCATATTGGTTGTCGCCAACTCTCCTGTCTTATTTATTGAGGGGGTAGATTTTCTTTAATCTTCCTCTTGTGGACAATGTACCTATATGTTGATCCTCAATGATCCTGATGGGTCTCTTCCAACCCAGGATATTCTATGAAGAGGGGAGTAGACAGAAAGGCCAGTTGCATGTTAAAATGGTGTCGGTCAGTAGGCTTGTCTGGCTGAGCCCTGCACCTGATCACCAGAGTTTGTCCTATCATCTTCAGTGTGGTGCAGCAGACTGCACAGCAGTTCACAAGGAAGGGCATGCAGGAAGGGCGCCTCTTCAAAGAGAGGCATTCCACTGGCAGCGCGGGAGTCCTGAGGTACACAGAACCCAGCACCCAGATATGTTCTGTGACCACCTGTGCAGGTCAAGGGCACTTGTCCTACCTGACCCTCGAGGCAGAATGGTAGGCACTCAGATAAGGGCAAAGGCTGCAGCTCCAGCCAGGCGGTCTGCGCCTTCTACCCCAAAGGTGGCCGATACCTCCACATAGATAGAGCTGCTGAGGGCAGAGGCTGCGATGCAGACCTCAGACTGCAGGAAGTGCCTGGACCTTTCTCCTGTGGCAGGGGCAGGTGGCAGAGCTGCCTGCAAAAGGTGTGCTCAGGTGGAGGAGCTCCTGCAGCAGGTGGCTGAGCTGCAAGAGGCAGTGAGAAGGCTACGCAGCATCAAGGAGGCCGAGAAGGAGCTGGATAGCTGGTTCCAAATGTAGTCTGCTGTGGACTCACAGCCCATGGCCAATCAACCAAAAACTCCTCCACTGGCACACACAGAAGGGAGGGGAGACAATAATGCAGAAGAATGGAAGCTTGCAAGGGCAAGGACCAGCAGGAGGAAGAGGCTTCCCTCAAATCCTGAGATGTCCTTGCAGAACCCCTTCACTGCTCTACAGTCTGAAGAGGAAATATCCGTCACATCCAGAGACAAAATCTAGTTTAAATCTCTTTCCATGAGCCCTGCTAACTCCTGCACAAGGATCCTTTCCCCGCTTTGAGACAGGTGTACCCCAATCTGCCGTCAGCAGGTCTGGTGTCATGTAGAGCAACCCATGATCAAAACCCCAAAATTCTGCTAGTGGCACCAGGCTTGATCTCCTGGCTCTTCCTGTTTCTTCCTTCATCATTCCCTGCAACTGGAAGGATCGAGGAGAACACTACCTGTGCTCCTGATCCTTTAACCTGTCGTCCCAAGGCCCTGAAGTCTCTCTTGATTGCCCTCAGATTTTTGTTGTAACTTCATCACTGCCTACAAAAAAAATCAATAATGGATAATAATCCCAGGGCCATATGGCTATATGGTAGGAAGTTTTCTCTTCACATCTTAAAACCAGGCCCCAGGGAGGTTAGCAGAGTTCCCTAAGAAGTGGGCCAGGTCTGCAAATTGGGCCTTCTGTCCCCCACAGGAGAGAGTCTCCTATGACAATGACTTCTCTTTTTTTCTTGGAAAAAAAGTGGAAGTGGTTTTGACACAGGACAAAGGACAACTTAACTTTGGCAACATCTCCAAGGTAGATGAACCATCATCCTTTGTTGGGGTCACCATTTGTTAAGGACACCATTTGTCGAAGACGGCGGGAGACTTAACGACACGCATATGGTGTTTGATTAACAAGTCTCAATCTTTATTAGCAGTAGATCTACCTAAATAGTTTGGTTAATGAGCTTCATACATATTACAAAACTTTAGCTCCTTATTGGTTACAGACTTTATCATTGCATAAGTGTCACATACATTCCTGTAGTTTTTGAAATCCATCTGGTCCCGTGGGAGACATCCTGTTATCTCCCTTGCCTAAGCTTCACTACACAACAAGGGCCCACTGACCTTGCTGGTCAGTAGTTTTTCACTTAGCTCAGTATTTTCCCACTCAAGGCCTAAGCAGCTTGCTTTTTTCAGGCTCATATCTGCTTTCAATGAGCCAGGTTTCAGTAAGTCTCTCCACAATCCTTGTCACTGTTTTGGTGTTTGCTGCGCTGAGCAGGAACTTGCCACTATTGCCCTCTATCCCTTATATCACTGTGTTCAGTTAGGTGGAGAGAGGACAAGGAACCCTCCACATCATGTGTCCTGTCTGCCTGACAGGCCTGTCCCAGGGAAAGTAGGATGTGATTCCAGTAATCTGTCTCTCTCTCAGACTCCATGATACTCCTCAACCTATTTACCTCCTCCTCTGTCACTAAGCTGAGGAGTTCCTCTGCCTGGGCACATCTCCCACAGGTGTACTCACTATTGCCATCTGATACTGGCATAACAGTAAGGCACATCCTGTAGTCTGACACTTGGGTGGCAGCGTGTTCCCATTGGAGCTCTGTCTGGGAAGTTGCGTCACTCATAATGGGTGGTTGAACTGGCAGAGCTACAGTGCCCTTCCTGCATGCCCTGCCACGTGATGCCCCTTGCTGACGCACCACGCCCTGTTTGCTTGTCTTGGTCGAAGTGTTCCCCTGGCATTCCTGGTTGCTAGCACTCCCTAGGGGTTTCTTCCCCCCCCCGTACACCACGGTTGAGAGCTCCACTGCGGCTCATGCCAGCAGTGGAGCAGCCTGCCTCAGCAACAGCATTTATTTGGAAGGCATTAAGCTGATAAGTAAAATCCTGTTACATGAATAAGTTATTTTAGCAGAAGCAGATAACAGAAAGTTCAAAGAAATTTAGAAAACAGTACAAATTAAGCAGAGTAGCAAAAGTCAGTACTATTTCTATATTTCATGATGCCATGTAGAAAGGTTATTAAAAATATAATTTTGATCTTACTACAGACTGTCACTAATGGGATTGTCTGATCAGAGAATTTTTATAAACTATTTTTCTTCAATATTCAGACTATGAGGCACATTACTAGAGACAGAAGTTTTAAAGTACTTTCTGTATTCCTTTAAAAGCCATCATTCAGTTGTGAAATTAATTTTCCTATGATTACAAGTGTATCTGGTATATGTGGCGAGGTTTTGGTAATGGACACACATACACAATGAGACCTGCAGGGATGGCCTCAATGAGAAGAAGTCAGGGCTGCCCTGTGCTGGACACAGTCGATTCCCGTTGGCTTGGCAACGGCCCCACTGCAGGCCAAAGCTGAGTCAGTCAGCAAAGTTGGTGGCACCTTTGTGAACACATATTAAAGAAAGGGCAAAAAAAACAATGGACAGACAGAGAAGGAGAGGAAAAAAAGTGAAAAAAAAAAGTGTGAGAAAGAGCAGAGGGAACACCAAATTCAGAAAAGGAGGTATTCCATCGTGTTAGAGCAGATATCTACACTGCAGCCTGGGTATGACCCATGCTGGAGCAGTTAGATATTTCCTGAAGGAACTGTGGCCCATGGAGAACCCATGGAGAACCCATGCTGGAGTAGATTTTCCTGACAGGACCTGTGGCCTGTAGAGAACGCATGCCAGAGCAGGGGGAAAGTAAGTATAAGAGGGAAGGAGTAGCAGAAAGCAATTGTTATGTATAGACTGTAAACTCCCTTCCCCTGGGAGTGGTCAGTGATAGAGAAGTCTAGAGTGAAGAAGTGAAGCTGAACATGGGAAAGCGAGGAGGAAAGGTGTTGTTTTAAAGTTTGTCTTCCTGTTTCTTACCACCTGAATGTATTTTAATTGACAATTAAAATAGATTCAGTATAACCAAGTACAACCTGCCACAAGTTAGTTTAATGTGTGATCAGAAACTCACAAGGAATAAGTACAGTGGTAGTGAAACTTCAGATACAACCTCCACCTCAAAGTCCTTGAACCTGGAGAGCATAAGATTTTATACTGTTTTGTGCACTCCTTCCCTACACATCAAGTGTGGAAAGGATGAGAGCCAAGAGACTATTGACTGATCTGACACAAATAGGATCAGCTTCATATTCACAGAGATCATCACTACCCATTGACACTGACAGAACACACAGAATTGCCTTTTTGCAGCTGACCTAAAACCATGAGACTCCCTTCCAAAAGGGTCAATGGTTAACTACTATTTTAGGTAAGAAGAGTTCAAAAGACTAATCCACACAGTTCATTTTATCACTTCCTCAGTTACTGGACCATGCCCTGTTCTATCCTGTTAGCTCTGCCCTCCCCCATGAACTTCTGAACCTAGTTTAGAATCTCCCCTATGGCTTTCAAGTGCCAGTAGACTTGTTCCTCTTTTTCTTTAAATGAGGAATGTAAAAGTCATCATAACTAAATCAATGACAAAGAATGCATTACTAATTCACAGTCTGCTGTAACAGCTCATAACAGTATCAGCACACATTTTAAAATAATGATTCATATCCCACTTGTTTACTATAAACATGTCTACAGCACTACTTACTGGTTCATTTAAAAAAACTAAGCAATAACTATCAAATAAAAACAACTCTATACTAGTCTGTGATTCTCAGAGAAGTCAGTGAGCAGCACACAAAAAAGTCATCTTGGTTTGGTACAGAATTAAACCTTTACCAAACAATTCTTAAGCAATTAAACTGGGCTAAATGAACATAAAACTCAGCTGGGCTTTTAAGTTAAATGTCTCAAAATCATGTGACTTAGGATCATGACTTAATATGCCCCATAAAAGCCTTTATGCTAAAAAATATACAACCTATTTAGGTATTAAAATAAGTGTATATTGACACAACAATAAAGACAAAACTAACCACCCTCAAGTACAAAAGGCAACCCACCTCTGATAGTCTTCCCATCATACACTCCTTTTTCTGAGCGGTTGAAAAAGAACAAGAGAAATTAAATTTTAACTCTACCTGTCTCTAGACAAATAAATGTTTATCTTTGCCTTGTAAGGAGAGAGACAAGACTGAATAGTGAAGAGTTGGTGAAAGGAATTAGAGTAGTTTTACATCAGGTGTTGTGTCTGGGAAACAGTTAATATTAATTCAATTATTAATCACAGAAGATATTTCTGCCAGACAAATTGCTTTGGACTGATGCATGTTGTATATCACCACTATAAGACTTCATACTCAAAATATAACTAGTAGCATTTCAATAAATTTCACCTTTCCACAGCTTATTTTAGAGTTCACCCACCAGAGATGCAGTCAGATGCAAGATCTAGCTGTTAGACACTAATTTCAACCATGTCTAAGCTATTACCTCTCTCTTCTCACATTTACTCATAGCAGCATTTAGCTGCTACTATTTAAAAAATGCAATAGGGAGAATAATTCATGCCATGAATGTGTAGGATAAGCAAGTAACCTTCACACAAATAGCAGTCGCATCATAGAAGCACTTCAGTATGTTATTTATTTTTTAAAAAAGGTGAAAAATCCTTTTCAAAAACTAAAGCTGTAATGAATGCTAGAGTATGTGTGTCCAATTTATGGTTTGCAACCCTCTTGTCTCTGAATTGTAGAGTAAATTACAGAAATGTACTGACAGGATAATTTCTCTCAGAGTAACATTCAAAATTATGTTTAGAACTCTACCAATGGTGCATTCTTTCCCACTGCCCTCTCAAAAGAATTAAAGTCTGACTCCACACATAAACAGTCTGAATACTACTCCACATGATTGTCAAGAATAAAATGACTGCAACAATACAGATACATTTCTAGAATGGTACTTCCAGTTATTGAGAAATATACTTTAGGAAAGATATTAGCAACTTACTTGTGGGAAGTTCTTTTCTTCATCATGCTCGCAGAGACTCCTGCATGACCTACAATATAAATGATGGAATTAATTACTGAACAATAGTGTTTATACACAATGTCAAAAAGGTATCTTACATGAAAGTTCTCTTTTTCAAGTAAAAAAAGTTAAACACCTCATGCTGTGATTGATCAATGAGCTCCTACAATGGAAGGAGGCTCGGAGGAGACAGGCAAGGACTATGTTCTCAGGAAGCTAATTGAAGAAGTAGGAAGTGATTACAACTATTACAAAAAGTTGAACTTCTCTCAACACAAAGAAGATGGGATAAAATGGCTACGACAGTTGTATAACTGCCCTTGAGTTGTTGTTGTTAATAATAATAATAATAATAATAATAATAATAATAACCTCCTGAGTTAGCGAGATCAGAATGGGTGAGTGTATACGTGACTCAGCCAAACTGAGTATAAAAACTCAGTGTGGAGACAAAATCGAGTTTAAAGACTCAATATAGCATATATACTATAAAAACTGTACCACTAACAGAAAGAACTTTGAAGAGAGCAACAGGCTTGAGCCTGTTTTAACCCACATATTCCTTCCCAATGACTGGGAATGCTCAGCATCGTGATGGAGACCAGCAATAAGAATCACATTTGTATTGTGATTCGACTGTATATTGCAACTGCTATACTCTGTTAAATGTAACTTGTACTTGTAAAGACTTAAGTAAATTGCTGTATCATTCTGTTAAATCAAAGTTCCATGTAGTGTCAAATAACTTTAAAAAACTAGAGTTGGCATTAAACATTAATCCCTCTACATATGGAATATCTAAAAGAGCCCAGTCAGAGTGCGTTGGACATATGTTATGTTATCAACAAAAAAACTCCTCATATATCTGTAGAAACATGTTCAGAATCTCATATATGGATGTTTAAATTCACACCTACAGAGAAATACTTAATTGAAGTTTCTCTACGGATCCAAACAAATTATTTAACATTATGTGCATTTTCCAAGCATAGCTTTGGTATATGTATTTCAAAAATTCATTTTCATAATAGTAGTGTCACACAAGAGTTACGCACTGAAAGTGCAATAAACCTTAAAAGCTTTGATAAATATTTTAATCTTCAGATGGAGAAATCAAGAGGACACATATCAAGTGACAGAAATGGCAGAATTAAAATAAGACTACATACATCTTGTTTCCAACACTCAAGCTTGTACTGAATCCATGGAAAGATGTATCTCGGGTTTTAACAACATCTGGAATTTAAGTTTTCAAAAATGAGGCCCTCCATGCAAATAGCTACAGTAAAGAACCTATTTGCAATTTTTGACTATTAAAAGACCAAGTAAATAGAACTACTCTTTGAACATGTTTATAAGAACTATCAGCTAAAAATTAAAATAAAAGATATCACAAAAAGTCTGAATAGAAACCTAAAAGACTTTGGGACTTGACTACAAGCACTAAACAAGCATTCTCAGCATATCATTAGCTACCCCTTAGTTATATGAGGAAAAAAGTTTAAAAACATGCTTAAAAAAAAATCCATCCTCACAAAGTAGAAGAACATGAACACACAGATTTCATATTTTCCATTAATGGTTGATGAGACAACGTAAGATTAAATCAGCTCAAGCACTTAAAATGCTATAGAAAAAAAATCCACATGTTCAGCAGGGTGGTTCAGCACAAAACTTGTTTTCTGTCTTATGCTCAGAGATCAAATCTTATTATACAGTGCAATGCATTTAGCCTTCCAAAACAAAAGGAACTCTACAGGTACACAGATGGAAGATCTATTACAGAAGCTGCAAAAAACACAAAGGAGAAGCTATGCATGCTACTGAGAATAAGTGTTTACCCTGTTCAGTAACTGCTAATCTTAGGTACCTGGTATTTTTTATAGTACTCAAGCTCTACAGTCAGATGTCTTTTCTCAAATTCACTTGTGTTCAAAAATTCTTGGCTATCCATATGCAATCTCTATTCATGAAATGACATGCATCAAACTAACAATTATTTACATCACTGAACTAAGAGTTTGAGTAGACTACCCTTTTTAGCTATCAGGAGAAAGAGCTTGACAGTTCCTGACTGATTTCAAGAACTTGCTTGTTCACCACCTTTCCCCAAAAAGAAGCATCTGGAGGTCTTCCATCTCCAAGCATCTGGAAGAAAAGGTTATCAGGAGTCGTCAACATGGGTTCACCAAGGAGAAATCATGCTTGAACAATCTGATAGCCTTCTATGATGTCATGACTGAATGAGTAGATGAGGGGAGAGCAGTGGATGTTGTTTATCTCGACTTTAGCAAGGCTTTTGACACTCTCTCCCACAACATCCTCATAGGTAAGCTTAGGAAGAGTGGGTTAGATGCATAGACAGTGAGGTGGACTGAGAACTGGTTGGATGTCAGAGCTCAGAGGGTGATGCTCGGTGGCACAGAGTCTAGTTGGAAGTCTGTAGTTAGCGGTGTTCCCCAGGGATCGGTACTGGACCCAGTATTGTCCAACATATTAATCAATGACCTGAATGAGAGGACAGAGTGTACCCTCAGCAAGTTTGCTGATAACACAAACCTGGGAGGAGTGGCTGATACACTGGAAGGCTGTGCTGCCACTCAGTGAGACCTGGACTGGCTGGAGAGTTGGGTGGAGAGGAACTTAATGAAGTTCAACAAAGGCAAGTGCAGGGTTCTGCACCTTGGGAGGAATAACCCCATGCACCAACTAGGGGTTGACCTGCTGGAAAGCATCTCTGTGGAGAAGAACATGGGAGTCCTGGTGGACGACAAGTGGATGATGACCCAGCAATGTGCCCTTGTGGTCAAGAAGGTCAATGGTATCCTGAGGTACATCAAGAAGAATGTGACCAGCAGGTGGAGGGAGGTTATCCTCCCCCTCTACTCTGCCCTAGTGAGACACCATCTTGAGTACCGTGTCCAGTTCTGGACTCCCCAGCTCAAGACGGACAAGGAACAACTAGAGAGAGTTCAGCGGAGGGCCATGAAGATGATTAGGGGACTGGAGCATCTCTCTTATGAGGAAAGACTAAGGGACCTGGGTCTGTTCAGCCTGGAGAAGACTGAGAGGGGACCTTATCAATGCTTATATCTAAGGGGCGGGTGTCAAGAGGATGAGGCCAGACTCTTCAATGGTGCCCAGCAACAGGACAAGGGGCAAGGGGCACAAACTGGAGCACAGGAAGTTCCACCTGATCATGAGGAAAAACTTCTTTACTGTGAGGGTGATGGAGCACTGGAACAGGCTGCCCAGGGAGGTTGTGGAGTCTCCTTCTCTGGAGATATTCAAAACTCACCTGAACGTGTTCCTGCACAAGCTGTTCGGGATTGAACTGGATGATCTCCAGAGGTCCCTTCCAACCCTAACCATTCTATCATTCTGTATCTAGCTCTAAACAAAAGTCTACTAAGCAAACTGAGTACTGTTCAGTTTCTTGTGATGGTAACTTAAGATAGTGCCCAGTTTAATAAAAAAGTTATGTCATTGAGATGAATAATGTGAATACAGTCTACTCACAAGAAGAGATGATAACAATGTACATGAATATCCCAGTAAAGGCAGACATTGACCTGTTTAGGCGGATCCAGAGGGGGGCCACAAAAATGGTCAGAGGGCTGGAACACCTCTCCTATAAGGTAAGGCTTAGAGAGTTGGGGTTGTTCAGCCTGGAGAAGAGAAGCCTCCGGGGACTCCTTATATGAAAGATGAGGAGAAACGTTTTACCAGGGCCTGTAGTGATAGGACAAGAGGCAATGGTTTTGTCCTGGTTTAGCTCAAATCCCCAGCCTGGTCAGCAGCTAAACTCTGGGCAACTGTAGTCCCAGTTCTCCCCCTCACAGGGAAAGGGAAATGAGAGAGAGTGACTTGTGAGTTGGAAACTAAAACAAAAACATTATAATAGTTTTAATGAAATAATAACAATGGAAAGAAAAAGATTATTATTAATAAGAGAATAATAAAATAGATATAAAAGCAAAACCACCCCTCTTCCCATGGCTATAGGTCACCACTGATGCTGCAGGGTAGGTGCAGGGAAAGTACACAACTGGACTCAGACTCAGAAAGGAGCTGGATTCAGGAACCGGATTTGGATCAGGAGCAGATGGACAGATGAGGTCCTCACTGGATGTCAGCCATTGAAAAAGAAATCTTGACCCTCATGTTCCCTCAGTTACATTGAGTATGACATATATGGAATGGAATACTCTGTTGGTCAGTTTGGGGTCACCTGTCCTTTCTGCCCCTCCCTGCAGGTGCGACCCTTTTTTGCCCCTTTCACTTACAGCATTCCACAACTTCAAGGATGGCCTTGGTTTCTATAGGAATAAGTATAAGCATTGGCCTTTCTGCTTACCTTTCATCCCATTACTTAGGGATAACTATAAATATTAAGCATTATCACTTCTAGAGGCAGACACTGTCTAAAAAACACATGTTCTTCAGAAAAGGTTTAACTGAAAAGTTAGAGGAGAATTTATCAGAGAGCCCCTCGAGTCACAGACGTATCCTCACAGAGGTAGAGTCAGTGCTCACTTTATTGTGCTTCCACACGTTACTTTATACTCACAATCTGTGTTCACACGCTACAAGTGTACACATAATTGGCTACTACATGCTGTCCATTTGGTATATTCTCTGTCTTAATTGGTTATAAGTTTCTGTTCATGCGCTGTTACCTGATACCCTGCAGACCCCTTCTTTTGCAGCTGAAACCTCTTGTTTCACATTCTCTTTCTTATCTATCAGCTAACATTCCATTTTCTCATAACATGCCAAGGTCACTGTATCTTTGTTGTTCAGCAAGTAGGCAGGGTTGTGCATACAGGCCTCAAGGATCACAGAATGCCCTGATTCTTCTGAAATATTTTCTACAAGAGTTGGTTCTCTTTTAGCTCAAATGAGGACAGGTTTTAAATTGAAAGAGGACAGATTTATACTGGATGTAAGGCAGAATCTTTTTTATGATGCAGGCAGTGAAACACTGGAACAGGTTGCCCAGAGAAGTTGTGGATGCCCCATCCCTGGAAACATTCAAGGTCAAGTTGGACAGGGCTTTGAGCAATCCTGTTGACTGAAAAGTTGGATTTGTTATCCGGCATGCAAATAGCCAATCTGACACAGCAAGTAGAGACACTGATTTTATTTCAGAGTTCTGCAACTCTGGGTGCTCGGTGCCTTTCCGCAAATCAAGCACACCTGACTGGAGCCTCAATGCTCAATTTATTACAAAAGCTACAGGTGATTATATTACCGTTGTGAACTTTACATTTTTTTTGCTTTGCTTTCATGTGCAAGCTTTGTATTAAGTTAGCTTAACCTTGTGATTAATGGCATCCTATATATGGTACAGTGTCCATGGGTGCCACTGTTATTGTGCACACCCTGTGTGAATACAGTAAGCATTTCATGGAACACGTTGGACCAGCGTAAGTTGTGTATAAACAGGCCCTGATGGTCTATGCTGTAAGACAAGATAAAACCACACAAGGAGAAAGGACTAAAAGGTCAGAAGAAGGATAAGACGGAGAAGCTTCATTACTTCACTGGAGACCACCAAAAAAACAATAGAGAACTTTGGACATGCGCAGAGAGACAATGATGATGTGGCACTGAGAGGGATCAACATAATTTATTTCCCCAAAATAATTACAATATGTAATAGCTTTCTGAGAAATATTAATGAATATGTACCAGTTACCTGATTTAAGGAAAGCAAAATCGTGATACCGGTGCACATGATTTGGCGGAGGTACCCCCTATGTGCCTGGATCCATAATAAAGCCATGCTCACTCTTTATCACTAAGTGCTACGGAGTCTGATTGCGGCAACAGTTTGTTTGCACCACAGATGGAACAACTGTGTTTAAACCTCAACTGGATTCTGAGATCCTGGGGAACTCCAGTCAGCACTGAGATCGACGTAGGGCCCCTCGGAAGGGACAAAGCATCTCTTGCATAAGGTATGATGCTGTCTATGGGTTTAATTGCTAGCTTGCACAGGATTACCAGTGCCAGCCGAATAAAGGGGAGGGAGAAGGGCTCACTTGCACAAAAATACCAAATCTCACAGGAGTGCCAGCCCACTTGGGGTCAATACAATCTACACAAGGTGGCATTACAAAAGGGTCAACCTCTGGGATGTTTGTGAAGACATTTTAAAGACTGGGGAAAAAAACAGGGTTCTATGAAATATAGCCAAAAAAAGGGACCCTAAATTCATAAAATCATAGAATCTTCTGGTTGGAAAAGACCTTTTAGATCATCAAGTCCAACCGCACCTATCATCTGCTAAACCATGTCCCTCAAAAACTCATCTATCCTTTTTTTAATACCTCCAGGATGGTGACTCAACCACCGCCCTGGACAGCCTGTTCCAGCACCTAACACTCGATCCCTTCATCCAGGTCATTAATAAAGATATTGAACAGGACTGGACCCAGCACTGAACCCTGGGGAACACCGCTTGTGACTGGTTTCCATCTAGATTTAACTCCATTTACCACCACCCTCTGGGCCCGGCCATCCAGCCAGTTTTTCACTCAGCAGAGGGTGTGCCTCTCCAGGCCAATGGCAGCCAGTTTCTCAATCATAATACTTTGAGAAACGGTGTCAAAGGCTTTACAAAAATCCAGGTACACCACATCCACAGCCTTTCCCTCGTCCATTAACCTTGTCATAGAAGGAGATCAGGTTGGTCTGGCAGGACCTGCCTTTCAGAAACCCATGTTGACTGGGTCTGATCACCTGGATGTCCTGCATGTGCTGTGTGATAGCATTCAGTATGATATGCTCCATGACCTTCCCCAGTATCAAGGTCAAGCTGACAGGCCTATAATTCCCCAGATCTTCCCTCCGACCCTTCTCGTAAATGGGAGGTACGTTTGCCAGTCTCCAGTCGAGCGGCACTTCCCCAGTCAGCCAGGACTGTTGATAGATGAGGGAAAGGATTTTGGCAAGGACCTCCGCCAGCTCCCTTAATATCCTTGGGTGTATCTCACCTGGCCCCATAGACTTGTGGATGTTTAATTCGCCAAGCAGGTCTCTAACCAAGTCTTCTTGGAACATTGTGGGTTCGTCTTCACAGTCTTCTGGCTCAGGAGGCTTGGAGCCCAGAGAACATCTTAGCTTCTTATTAAAGACCAAAGCAAAGAAGGCATTAAGTACCTCTGCCTTGTCCTCATCCTTTGTTACTACCATTCCCCTTGCATCCAGTAGAGGAGGGAGATTCTCCTTGGTCCTCCTGTTGTTAATATATTTGAAGAAACATTTCTTATTGTCTTTCCCCAAACTGGCCAGTTGAAGTTCCAGTTGGGCTTTAGCCCTTCTAATTTTTTGCCTACGTGATCTCACCTGCTCCTTGTAGTCCTTCTGGGAAGCCTGTCCCCTCTTCCAAAGCTCATATATTTTCCTCTTTTTCCTTAGACCAACACAGAGCTCTCTGTTAAGCCAAGCTGGCCTTCTTCCCCACCGACTCATTTTACGGCACACAGGAATGCTCTGCTCTTGCGCCACCAGAATTTCCTTCTTGAGGAGCATCCAGTCCTCATGGGCTCCTTTGTCATTCAGAACCATCTCCCACTGGACTTCATCAAGCAGCCTTCTAAACAGTTTGAAGTATGCCCTCTGGAAGTCCAAGGTGGCGGTTCTTCTGAACCCCCCTCCTTACTCCTCCAAGAACTGAGAATTCTATCATCTTGTGATCACTGAGCCCGAGGTGTCCTCCAACAGTCACCTTCCCCACAAGGCCCTCCCTGTTCACAAACAGCAGATCCAGCTGGGACACCTTCCCTAGTCGGTTCACTCACCAGCTGTGTCAGGAAGTTATCTTCCATACATTCGATGAACCTCCTAGACTGTTTCCTTTCTGCTGTGTTATACTTCCAGCAGACATCTGGAAGGCTGAAGTCTCCCACAAGAATGAGGGCCAGCGATCGCAAGACTTCTCCCAGTTGCTCTATATTGGAATTGATGTTGTTCAGTAGAAGGGAGGGAAAATGGGATTAAGTTCAAGTAATTTTAGATATCTTACTCACGTTAGACGAACGCCTTATGGTGCTAGCGAAGGCTAAGAAAGAGGCAGAGAGAATACATATGCAAAATGTGCATCTGGGGAATGTGAACAATCATTTTTCCCCTGCAGATCCCCATAGGGATCCTAATAATCTGGGGCACCAGGATTTTCTTACAAGATATCAGAGGCTCGTACTGTTTGGAATTAAACATGCTATACCAAAGGCTATAAACCTATCAAAATTATATCAGGTGATACAAGAAAATATGGGCCTCCAATCCACATGCAGCATGCCAGGCAGACTCTGTCCATAAAAGAGGTTCTCCCATTTCAGTAATTCAAGCAATTATATAATTTTTCTTACAAGAAAAAAAATCTCTGTTCATAAAGGGTGTTCACACAAGAACTTTGTACTGTTTTTTAAGATAAAGGCAAGGCCATGCAGGGAGCAAAATCACGGTACCAGGTGAGAGATGCCTGCAGGTGCCTATGTTACAATCAGCTGGCTGAGTTTATCTGGTGGCCAAGGGATTTGTGCACAGAACACAAGCCTTGAAGGTCCATATATTTATGCTACAGGAAAGTCTGGTGTCAAGTGAGCTCCCAAGAAAGGGAGTAAATCTGCAGTAAATCTGTTGGTATGGGCACCTGAAATTCCTGGAAATTCACGGACAGCAGAACCAGCTAAGATAACACTGAAATCTGGCGCTAGACTGGTGAGACAAAACCAATACCCTTTAAAATTGGAAGCTCAAAGGGGACTTAAAGGAATGATAGGTAGGTTCTTGGAACACAAATTGCTAGTATAATGTCAGTCAGAGTATAATACCCTATCTTACCTGTTAAGAAACCTCACTTGGACAAATATAGGTTAGTGCAGGATTTAAGAGCAATTAACAGCATCGTTACAGATATTCACCCAGTAGTGGCAAATCCCTATATTAACCTCCATCAAAGAGACAGTTAAATGGTTTACAGTGTTAGCCTTAAAGGATTCTTCTGCATACCTGTGGAAAATGAAAGTCAGTCATTGTTTGCTTTTGAATGACAAGACCCAGACATGGGCTGGAAGGCTCAGCTGACATGGATAGTCATACCACAAGGCTTCAAAAATAGCCCAACCTTGTTTGGAAATAATCTGGCCAAGGACCTGGAGGTTTGGAAACAAGACAACTCTGAGTAAACTTTACTGCAGGATGTAGATGACATTCTGTTAGCCACAGAGACTTATGAGAATTATACAGAAAACTATTGATTTATTGAATTTTCTTGGGGGTTACGGATGCAGAGCATCATAAAGGAAAGCCCAAATAGCAAATCAAGAAGAGATATACCTGGAATTTACAGTCTCAAAAGGGGAAAGAAGTTTGGGGACACAAAGGAAAGAAGGTATCTGTCAAACTCCAGAGCTTTGAAGTTTAAGAGAACTCCGAGCATTCCTGGGAATGCCTGAGTGGTGTCACCTTTGGATTCCAAATTATGAACTAATAGTGCAACTGTTATACCGTGCTCTTAAGAATCCGTCAAAGACCTTGACTGGACAGAAGCAGGCAGAGCATTGTTCCAGGAGTTGAAAAAAGCCTTGATGAGGGCTCCAGCCTTAGGACTACCAAATCTGACTAAACCTTTCAAACTGTTTGTTAACAAGGGACAACACATAGCGTTGGGAGTTCTGTCTCAAAAGTTAGGAATGGCAAGAAGAGTCATTGGATATTTCTCCAAGGAATTGGACAATGTAAGCAAGGGATGGCTGGCTTGCCTCCAGGCAGTGACATCTACCATGCTCCTTATCCAAGAAGCACGAAAATTAACATAAACTGACAGTTTATGTACCTCACACAGTGCTTTCTATCTTGGAACAAAAAGGAGGTCATTGGCTATCCCCAAGTAGAATGTTGAAATATCAAGAGGTTTTATTAGAACAAGATGGCGTGGAACTGCAAACTACAAGTGTTACTAAACCTGCAAAGTTTTAAAAACCTAGAGAAGAAGAGCCTCTAAACCACAGCTGCCTGGAGACAATAGAATACGTTTATTCAAGTCATCCAGATTTGAAGGATACTCCCTTTGAGAATCCAGAGTTAGAAATCTTTACGGATGGAAGCAGTTTTGTTTAAAATGAGAAACACCTGGTTGGATATGCAGTGGTAACTCAAATGGAAGTGCTTGAAACAAAGGCACTACCCCATAATACCTCTGCTCAGAAGGTGGAACTTATTACCCTACAAAGAGCATTAGAACTATCTGAAGGAAAGAGAGTGAACATATGGACTGATTCGAAATATGCCTTTGGAGTGGTACATGCCCATGGAATACTATGGAAGGAACAAGACCTACTCTCGGCACAGGGAAACCAAATAAAATATGGAGAAACAATTAAAGCCTTATTGGAAAGTGTAAACAAACCTAGCTATAACGCACTGCAAGGCCCATCAGTTGGGAAATACCCCTATCCAATTAGGGAATAAATTAGCCGATAAGACAGAAAGGAGGTTGAAGAAGAAAGCATCCTAACATTAAAATCTGAAAAATGGCTAAACAGAACTTAAGGAGTCAACTAAATATTCAGCTAGTGACAATCAATTAGCCCAAGAGTTAAAAGCTATCAAAGATCAAAATGGGTGGTGGAAAATGAAGAAGGATTAGATAATAATACCCGAGTCTCTAATGAGACAAGTCATTGAGAATAGACATAGAGCAACACATTGGGGAACAGAGTCTCTAATAGATAGTTTAAAATCTTTAATATTAAGTTTCAGGATGATGGAAATTGCTAAAAGTGTAGTAGGAAAATGTGAAACATGCCTCAAAAATAATCCCAAATTAAGTGTCTGACCACAATTAGGTTAAATACGAAAGGGAAATTGCCCATGGGATTACTGGCAAATCGACTTCTCTGAGTTACCAAGAGAACAAGGATATCGGTACCTTCTGGTCTTAGAGAACAGATTTTCTGGATGACCAGGAGCATTTAAGAAAAAAGGTTCACCCTAGATCATGGAGGAAGTCATTCAATATGAAATATTATATGGTAACCCCTACTTTTATAACAGCCTACCTAGAAATTATACCGTTTTAGGGGAAAGAAATCTTAAAGAACATTTGATAACCTTGGGAGTGTTATAATCATTACATCAGCATATTGTGGTAAAATCCTCCCTGAATCCAGATACGCAGGTACATCCTTTCCAACCTGGGGACTGGGTTTATTTGAAAACCTGGAATGAAGAACCACTGCAGGAGACGTGGAAAGTACCATTTCAAGTCCTCCTAACAACACACACTGTGGTAAAGCTAGAAGGCATGGAACTGTGCATTCGCTACACTTGAATCAAGACAGCACCTGTTCCCAGCTCTGCAGGGACCTGTCGGTGGAAAGTATATCCTACAGGAACACTTAAGCTAAAACTTAAGAGACTAAATAATTAAAATTATCTCTGAAACTAAGCTCTAAATAATAATCATTATGATGATGCTTGTAAGCAAAGGGGAAGACAACAGCATATTGGAATTGATAAAAGGTTTTGGTAAAATGAATAGACTCTTTAGTGCAACAGCCTTCCTCCTCATGCCACATTCCACCTCAGACCCAGTACACTGGGGAATTATTCTCCTAAATTTCATGGATCCAAATAATGGATAATGCCACCAAAGCATTAAGGCAGGCCAATGCTAGCTATTACTTAGATAATAAGATCCAATGTAGACAGAGGGGAAGTGAAATTCTCCAAGACAGAACACTCTGGAGACAAGGAAGTAATAATACTGTCTTTGGGCACCACATTAATTCCACTTACCCAAATGGATCTACCCTACTAGATTATCACTTTTTAGACTGGGTCACAGAACACAGTGGAGGACAAGTCACTGCTGGGTTAATGACCCTATGTGTCATCAACAGTGGACTCAATGTGACTGGATTACTGAAATGCAAGATCATGTGGAAAGGTTCCAGGACCTGGGACAAAAGGTTACAAAGAGACTGGAAATATATATCTCCCCTGAAGTGGTGTTTTAAATGGGGAAATAAAGACAAATATAATCATAACAAATTGGCTTGGAACTATACTCAAGGAATTACATGCAGTCTCATCAGGGGCAAATCGAATAACGATAGCCCTCCCTTTAATATAAAAAGAGCATTAAAAACGCAAGAGCTTTGTAGTAATGCTTCAGATTGTACATCACTGGGAGTATCAGCCCCTGGGTACAGAGTTTGGGTAATGGGGAGTGGATCCTGGCCTAATAGATTATCTTTTACTGAAGAAAACGTACCTGTAACTTTAGGTCTCTTGACACTGTACCTTATTTGGAAACAAAAACAGTAAACCCTCGATATTGGGGAAAAATCAAAAGAACTATTGACGAAGAATATTAGGAAGGGCCCAGTACTTCCACTGAGATAGAATGGAGACTCCAGAGTTTCTTACTCCTAGGACTTATGGCATTAGAAAATCAAATACTGATTGCAAATCTTATGGTGGCAAGTAGAAACACTGGCTAATTTAACTGCTAAATGATTATAATTGGTCTGTAAGCAGTTACAGGCTAACACAAAGGCAGTGTTACAACACCACCTAGTGTTACACCTATTATTAGCTGAATAACATGGAGTCTGTGGCTATTTAAAACTAGACACAGTTCATTGCTGCATTCACATTATAAGTGGAATATCGCTGACTGGATGGCTGTTACCTTAATGCAAGTAGTTACTACTGAAAAGGTGGAATATTCTGGTTTGAGCTAAAGTAGAATCAGTTTTCTAACTTCAGCTAAGCCTCGTCTAAGTAACTGTATCTTTGAAAGTTGCTGACAGTTTTTTAGACAACTTGATTTCAAACTATTTTTTTCCAGACACTGTTCTTTTGAGAAATGATAATACCTTGTGTTAAGTATAATACGTGCTGAACAGATGTGTCTTCTTCTGTAATCGTTTCCGTCTGTTTATAGTCTCTCTCTATCTATAAAGAATGTAAGGTCAGTCAGAGAACTGGTCCTGTCCCAATTAGTGGAGATTTGGCTGTTGTGAAGTTCATAACAACATTAAAATTAGTCCTTGGAAGTAACAGAATATGCATGAGATATCTGGGAAATATTCTGCATATGCATGTAGATGGGAAATATATTCTGTATATGCATGTAAATGGGAAATATATTCTGTACCCAGCTCTCCTCTCGTTACACGATTGGTGGAGTTATCCCACTTACGTCCAGCGCTGTATTAAAGGATGATTGCTTTCTAAAACTCCAAAACAAGTCTTAGAGAGTTTATTTTCCAGCATTTTCGGTATCAATCTGATTTTAGGAAACTGAAATCATGATACCAGTGCACATGATTCGGTGGAGGTATCCCCCTTGTGCCTGGATTCATAATAAAGCCATGCTCGCTCTTTATCACTAAGTGCTAAGGAGTTTGATTTTGGCAACAATTTCACCAAGTTCTCTACTGTGCCTGTTTAGTGAGTAGCAGCTTGCTTCTGGAGGGGGTTTCTTATGTTCCTCTTGCAAATTGGCAATCTTGATGATGAGGTCTGCTTTAATATGTCCTCCTTTGGTTGATTAGGAGTGCTTTGATCTTTTACTTAGTACAAGTTTTGCTATTTCATTTAGCATTAACAAATGTTAGTCTGTTCTGCTGACTGCTTATCAAGATAGTTAGAACAGTACACTCTCTTTGCAACGAAAGTACAATAGCATCCAGATGCTTGTATCTTAACTTCAAAGTTGGGGGCTGGAGGAGGGGCTGGAGGAGTGTTTAAGATGTCAACAGTACTACTTTATTTCTCACTCTGGAAAGCATCTTTGTTACTACTAAAGCAATACACCAATAAGCATTAGTGAGGATCACTAGTGAGGATTTTCAAATCAAGAAAAGTCCAAGCATCAGAAACACAGTGCTTACATAGTTCAAGCACATGTAACAAAACTTGATTTAGCACTTGCATTAGTGGAGTGGTTAAATATACAATATACCAAATCTCCCAACTGATCCCCTTTCAGTCACAGAAAAATTAATATCAGAGAATATCGGGACTCCAAGTACTTAATAATGCAAGTACAATATAAGACAGGTCAGACAGAAGCTTTATTAACTATGAACATAGTGAGAGAACATTCGGGTAGCATTTCCCCATCTGCTCCCACTTCATCCTCACTTATACACTGTTTCAAAGAAAGGAAAGAGGTGAGGAAAACCATTCTAACGTTAACAAAGACAGGTGTGCATTCTTGGGAAGAAGGGACTCAAGACATATTAATATGTTAATAAGGCCAAGTACCCATGCCCGGGAGGGATGGACCCCTTAAGTAGCTTGTGAACTGCCACAACTGCCACTATGGAGAGATGGCTCTCAGTGGAGCCTCTAGGAGTGGCACATCCAGTATTATCTCGGAGGTGGGAGTTGGAAACAACCACAGACTTCTACCTTTTACAGTAATGGAATTTTCTCTTTGTTAGGATAAACTTCTTATACAGATTTCTTAAATCTTAAATATTAATCATTTTCTACCACACTAAGATGATGTCTGGGCAAAATGGCTGTAGCATACCAGAGGTATCTCACACTGCTTTTCCTCCCATTCATTATAAAAAGCATCTAAAATAAAATAATGTTTTTAAATACTAGCCAAGATAATTACAAATATTAAAAAATATCAGCAAACACAGTTTTTCTACATCAGGAAATTGGTTTTACACTTGAAGACTATACTCTAAGCAGTGTTCTTACCCTCTAAATTGCATCAATAAGTTGTACATATTCCTATCTGTGCAACTGAAGCATGTGAAAGACTATTTCCCTAATAGGTGCTTACACTAAAGTCCAAAGATAGCACAAAAAGGCAGAATAGACTAGACTAATATTGTTGCAAGAGAGCATACTGCTCTAAACATCTTGATAAGCAATCAACAGAACGGGCTAACATTTGTATATCTTAATTAAAATAGTAGAGTTAAGTGTTAATCACTGTCATAATAAGGATCGTCTTTTTAGTATTAAGTTGTGTAAAATGCATAGTTTTGAAAAAGGATCATGTTTCTAGAACAGAGACAGATAAACAATGTTGGTGTTGTGAGACCTGTACATCTGATTCGTGTAAATATGGGACAATATTGAAGCAAGATGTTGAAATATAACCTTTTTTTGTATAACCATAAGCTTAAGCAACTGTACATAGTTTTTATATCTTGTGAAAGACACTCGGTGCATTTCTTGATAAACTAGTTCAACCCAGTTTTGCTGATAACCGCATAGTGCTACACAAGAAGATATCAAGAGCGCATGGGCAGAACCTAAGTCTATCTGGAGGACAAGCTGAGGAGGACTGCTAACTTTGTTGGAAAAGTGTGAGATTTTATTAGTCTGATATTATTTAGGTAGAAATAGTGATTATAATAGTTTTAAGAATAGTGGGTTTAAATGTGTGTTTTATAATGGTTTTAAATCCTGTTACTTTAAGTGTGTTAGTGATTATTAGAAGTAGCAGTTATCTAGTCTTTCTTCTCTCATGAGAACTCTGTGAAGTACCCGAAACTTATCCTAGCTAAGCCTGTACCTGCAGTAGAGATAAAGAGACTGGGCCTGCGGTTGAGATAAGAAGACCTTGCACACCGGAGTTAACTAAGAAAAACAAAAGACGCTGGCACCACAGTAATAATAATTAGCCGATGAAGTAATCTATATATGCATATGTATTAGCTGTAACCTGTTGAATATACATTAGGTGATGTAACATGTAGAGAATAAAATGCGGTTGCGCTGTAACGGTTTTGGAACCAGATTTGGGTGCGAACCCCTGGTTCCTGGGGCCTCGAAATAAAGCACCACATATAACCTCCCCCGGGTGGTTATGTGTTCGACTCTCCGCTAACAGTTTCACCCAACGACCACCAGATGGGAGCAGATAAGACCCCAAGTGATGAAGAGAGCATGTGTCATAGAAAATATATCTATTCTAGGAATCCATCTACATAAACCAACCTTTTCTCAGACATAGCCAGGAATATGTATTAGTATAGTAAATATAAACCGAATGGAAGAATTGTATGGTGTGTGTGTTGGTGGAGCGCAGACTCCCCGCGCACCCAGTGCTGTTTGCTTGCCTTTATTCGCTTAATAAATTGAAATTGCTGGACTGTTTACGGTCTGAGCCTTTATCATTTATCACAGTGCTATTCTGATTTCCTTGTAGCTCTTGAGAAGGGTGATGTGGACCTTTAGATAAAAATCAAAAGTCCAACAAGTAAAAGAGGGATTTGATACAAGAAGTAGTTGTTATTGCAGAGTATGGAATATTTTGACTTAAGTAGAGTTGGGTTTCAGTAGAACTGGTTTTCTAACTCACTTCAGTTAAGCGATATCTAAGTGGCAGTATTTGTGAAAGTTAGACTGTTTTTTTGATAGTATGTTTTTTTAAATAGTGCTGTTTCCAGACAATACTTCTTCACTTATCTAAATCACCTGAGGGAAAGGCCAGGAGGGAACCCCCGGGGCAGGTGACTCTACTGAAAGCTGGAAGCGGCAGCTCCCACATGGGCAGCTCCCACATGGGCAGCTGACATGGCAGGGGGTTGGTCCCGGCAGCATCGGCAGATTTAAACGAGCGCTGCAAACAGGAGCGGGCAAATAGGTGTGTGGCTTGTCAGAAGGGCATGGTGAGCCGAGGCAGTTTTCTAAGGCAGTTCGCAAAGGCAGGGCACAGGGAGAGCACTGACATACCAGAAATACCAGAGAAACACGTTGGCCACTTGCCAGAAAAGTAAGGCATCTCCTAGCTTTGCTCCAGTCACGACTGAAACAGTCTCACAAACTGAGCCCCAGTGGGTGCATGCTGCCACCCAGATTCCAAGCTGCAGGATGTGCCCCCCTCCTGCACTGGTGTTGGATGCCAGTGGCGAAGTCACCTGTGGGGGGTGTGCTTGGGTAGAAGAACTCTTCCGCTTGGTCAAAGAACTCAGGGAGGAGGTGACCAGGCTAAGGACTATCAGGGAGTGTGAAAGAGAGATTGACTTCTGGAGCAACACTCTATGATCCCTGTCTCAGCCCCAACAAGCAGACATGCCTTGTGCAACAGAGGACTCCCCATCCTCTATCCGCTCAACCGAGGAGAGCGATTTAGGAAACGGAGGAGAATGGCAGCGGGTTCCTGCTCGTCGCAGCTGGCATGTGTCCCCTGTTTCAAACTTGGCCCTGCAGGTTCCCTTGCAGAATAGGTATAATGGTCTGCAAGTGGATCCGAACCCCATTGTTGACAATTCTCACAGCCTGGAAACGTTCCCCATGTTAAGAAACCTGAAGCCATCAATTAAAACAGCTTCTGTAAAGAAGAAGAGGAGGGTCGTAGTCATTGGGGTCTCCCTCCTGAAAGGAAGAGGACCAATTTGCAGACCAGACCCATTACATAGGGAAGTCTGTTGCCTACCTGGGGCCTCTGTCAGAGATGTGGTAAGGAAACTTCCAAATCTTGTTAAGGCCATGGATTATTATCCACTACTCATCTTTCAGGTAGGAAACAATGAAAAATCAACTAGAAACCTTAGGGCAATTAAAAAGGACTTTAGGGCTTTAGGACAAATGGTAAAGCGTTCAGGTGCACAGACAGTATTCTCTTCTCTCATAGGGAATGGCGAGAGAAGGAGTGAGAAGAGCCAGGAATTAAATACCTGGCTCTGAACCTGGTGCGAAGAACAAAACTTTGGGTTCTTTGACAATGGGTTGGCCTACACACCAAGACTGCTGGCAAAAGATGGGGTACACTTGTCCCCAAAGGACAGAAGGACACTTTCCAAGAAGTTGGTAGGGCTAATCAGGAAAGCTTTAAATTCGATTGGAAGGGGGAGGGGAACTACACTGGGTTTTATAGAATAACGCCTGGGAATGGCACCTCAGGTTCTGAGGGACAATGTACTAGTGAGGGCCCCTGGTCTGCCACCTCAGTGGAAGTGGGGGATAGCAATCCAGGTGGCAGCCAGAATGCAAAGGTAATTCTTGGGTAACAAACCACAGCTAAAAGACACTTAGGAATTACAGTTATTCCACTCAGGGAAGAGGTGGAAACAACAGCTCAATTGAAGTGCATTTACACCAGTGCATGCAGCATGGGCAACAAACAGGGGTAGCTGGAAGCCATTGCAAGGCAAGAAAACTATGGGAGACCTTATTGCTCTCTACAACTACCTAAAAGGAGGTTGTAGTCAGGCAGGGGTTGGTCTCTTCTCTCAGGTGACCAGTGACAGAACTAGAGGGCATGGACTCAAGTTTCGTCAGGGAAAGTTTAGACTTGATGTTAAGAAAAAGTTCTTCACTGAAAGGGTGATTGGCCATTGGAATGGGCTGCCCAGGGAGGGGGTGGAGTCGCCGACCCTGGAGGTGTTTAAGGGGAGACTGGATGAGGCACTGCGTGCCATGGTTTAGATGATGGGTTGGTGTTAGTGTTGGGTTATAGGTTGGACTTGATGATCTCAGAGGTCCTTTCCAACCTTGTGATACTGTGAAACTGTATGAAACTGTGAAACTATGACATAATTGCCATCACAGAAACATGGTGGGATGATTCACACAACTGGAGGGCTGTCATGGGTGGCTACAAACCCTTCAGGCAGGATAGGCTAGGAAAGAGAGGTGGTGGGGTTGCTCTCTATGTTAGAGAATGTTTTGATTGCATGGAACTGAATAATAGTAATGATAGGGTTGAGTGCTTGTGGGTTAAAATCAGTGGAACCCACAGTAAGTCAGACATAGTGATGGGAGTCTGTTATCTGCCGCCCAGCCAGGACAAAGAAACTGATGAGATCTTCTACAAGCAACTGGGAGAAGTCTTGTGATCATGAGCCGTTGTTCTTGTGGGAGACTTCAACCTTCCAGATGTCTGCTGGAAGTATAACACAGCAGAAAGGAAACAGTCTAGGAGGTTCACTGAGTATATGGAAGATAACTTCCTAACACAACTGGTGCGTGAACCGACTGGAGAAGGTGCCCTGGATCTGCTGTTTGCGAACAGAGAAGGTCTTGTGGGAGAGGTGACTGTTGGAGGATGCCTGGGTCACAATTATCACGAGATGATAGAATTCTCAGTTCTTGGAGGAGTAAGAAGGGGGGTCTGCAGAACTGCCACCTTGGAGCAGGCAATCCCCAGGTGTTGTAAAATGAGTCGGCGGGGAAGAAAACCAGTTTGGCTTAGCAGAGAGCTTTGTACTGATCTCAGGAAGAAGAGGAAAGTATATGAGGTTTTGAAGAGGGGGCAGGCATCCCAGGAGGACTACAAGGATGAAGTGAGATCATATGAGGAGAAAATTAGAAGAGCTAATGCCCAACTAGAACTTCAACTGGCCAGTTCGGTGAGAGACAATAAAAAATGTTTCTTCAAATATATTAACAACAACAGGAGGACCAAGGAGAATCTCCCTCCTTTATTGGATGCAGGAGGGACAGTAATGACAAGGATTGACGATAAGGCAGAGGTACTTAATGCCTTCTTTGCCTTGGTCTTTAATAACAAGGTGAGATTTTCTCAGGACACTCAGCCCCCTGAGTCAGAAGACAGGGAAGGTAAAGCTCCAATGATCCAGGACGATTTGGTTAGAGACCTGCTTGGCCAATGAGACATACACAAGTCTATGGGGTCAGATGGGATCCACACAAGGTTATTAAGGGAGCTGGCAGAGGTCCTCTCCAAACCCCTTTCCCTCATCTACCAGCAGTCTTGGCTGACTCGGGAAGTGCCGCTCAACTGGAAACTGGCAAATGTAACTCCCATTTACAAGAAGGGTCAAAGGGAGGATCCGGGGAACTCCAGGCCTGTCAGTGTGACCTCGGTACCGGGGAAGGTCATGGAGCAGATTGTCTTGAGTGCTATCATACAGCACGCATGGGACAAGCAGGTGATCAGGCCCAGTCAACATGGGTTTATGAAAGGCAGGTCCTGCCAGACCAATCTGATCTCCTTCTATGACAAGGTTACCCGGTTAATGGACGAGGGAAAGGCTGGGGATGTGGTGTACTTGGACTTCAGTAAAGCCTTTGACACCATTTCTCACAGTATTCTGATTGAGAAACTGGCTGCCATTGGCCTGGACAGGCACATCCTCTGCTGGGTTAAAAACTGGCTGGATGGCCGGGCCCAGAGGGTGGTGGTAAATGGGGTTAAATACAGATGGAAACCAGTCATGAGTGGTGTTCCCCAGGGTTCAGTGCTGGGTCCAGTCCTGTTCAAATTCTTTATTAACAATCTAGACAAAGGGATTGAGCATACCCTTTGCAAGTTTGCAGATGACACTAAGCTGGGTGGAAGTGTTGATCTGCTTGAAGGAAGGGAGGCTCTGCAGAGGGATCAGGACAGAACGGATGGATGGGCTGAGACCAACACGATGAGGTTCAACAAGGCCAAATCCTACATTTGGGACACAACAACCCCAGGCAGCGTTACAGACTTGGGAAGAATGGCTGGAAAGCTGCCTGGCAGAAAATGGCCTGGGGCTGCTGGTTGACAGCCATCTTGAATATGAGCCAGCAGTGTGCCCAGGTGACTAAGAGGGCCAATGGCATCTTGGCCTGTATCAGAAACAGCATGGCCAGCAGGACCAGGGAGGTGATCGTGTCCCTGTACTCAGCACTGGTGAGGCCACACCTCGAGTACTGTGTTCAGTTTTGGGCCCCTCACTACAAGAAGGACATTGAGGGGCTGGAGCGTGTCCAGAGAAGGGCAACGAGGCTGGTGATGGGGCTGGAGAACAAGTCCTATGAGGAGTGGCTGAGGGAACTGGGGTTCTTTAGCCTGGAGAAGAGGAGGCTGAGAAGAGACCTCATCACTGTCCACAACTATCTGAAAGGAGGTTGTGGCAAGGCGGGTGCTGATCTCTTCTCACAAGTGACAGGTGATAGGATGAGAGGTAATGGCCAATATTTGCACCAAGGGAGGTTTAGAGTAGACATTATGAAAAATTTCTTCACTGAAAGGGTGGTCAGGAACTGGAATGGGCTGCACAGGGAGGTGGTTGAGTTGCCATACCTGGAGGTGTTCAAAAGGCAAGTAGATGAGTTTCTCCGGGACATGGTTTAGTAAGGGGACAGATACGGCCGGACTTAAAGATCTCAGAAATCTTTTCCAACCAGATGATTCTATGATTCTATAAAGAATGCAAGGCTGGACAGAGAACTAGCTTCAAAGCTCTAATGAGCAGAGACTTGGCTATTATGAAGTTCATAATAAAATTAAGGTTAGTTCTTGGAAAGTAGTAGAATATGCAACAAGATTGCTGGGAGAATTTATACATAATGCATGTAAGATGGATATATATTCTGTAACCAGTTTCTGTCTTGTTGCGCATGATTGATGGAAATCATTCCCTCATGCCGCCCAGTGCTGAAATAAAAGATGCTGCTATCTAAAATGCCAAAACGAGTCTTACACAGTTTATTTTCCAGCATTTTCAGTATTATTTGGTGCCCCAGATGGGACTTGTTTTCGCGATTTCGGATATGTGGTAGTCGAGGATGCTCCAGTCGATAACCAATAACTTCTTGGGGGGAACCTCCACCCCCTCGGACCACATCTTGGGAGCAAGGATTCCACTGGTAAAAATTAAAGAATTAATGCATCCTTTCTTGGTTTTTGGTTTGGTTTGGTTGCCTGCTTGTAAGTCGTAAGCGAAAGCCCTGCAGGGTTGGGCTAGAAAGGTACCTAATTTGGAATTGGATATATAATCTGGATTTTTGTTTGGAATTTCATTTGGGGATAGAGTCCCCAATTTTGGTACATAATCGTGATTTTGGTTTCAGTTTGCTTGTGATTTCTAATCGTCTGTCTGATTGTCTGTGCGACTGTCTGCGTGAAGGACTCAGTAATTGTCTGTTTGACTGATGATTGTGTGAAGAGTTGTAATTCGTTTGAGTTTGGAAAACTGACTTTGTCATGGCTTGCTGATTTGTTTTATCTAAGATCTTGATATTGCAGGAGTTGTGATTGCTATCTGTTTCTGTCCGTAATTGCCTGTTTGTCATCTGGGTGGGGGATCATCACAAGGAGGTGTTAGTGTTATAAATAAATGCCCTCTGGGGTGTGTTTTAATGCATCGGAAGTCGTCAGGGGAGCCTCCAGGAACGGTAACAAAGAAAATTTAATTAAATAAATACTGAAATTAATGGTGGCGGTTGTATAAATTAGATGAATGAGAACGATGGCCTGCTAATGAGTCACTGAATTATAATATTTTCTCGCAATTAACACTTTTTCTAAGAAGGGAACAAAAATGGGACAAAACTATGTATTTGGATATGTTTTATATGTTGTGGAATAACTCAGAGTGGCAAAAGGAATGTGGTATAAATTTAGCGATCCCCTTGTCTTAGCCTTGGAAAAAGATAAGGGAAAAGCTTTGAAAAGATGCTGTTCTGCTTGTAGTGGGCAGAACCTGTAAGAGGTGATTTGAAATCAGGATTGGTCCTGGTAAGCATTAACAATATTATTTGAAGTTGGAAGCTAAGCTTGGGTTAGTATCTGTAACTCAGAAATTCTTGAAATGTAAGTTGTTAGTGGAATGTAAGCCAAAATATAATACCTCAGTTTTAGCAGTTAAAAGGCAAATGGTAAGGGTTACCATTTAGTACAGGATCTTAGAGCAATGAATCAAATTGTTCAGGACATACATCCAGTGGTTGAAAATTTGTATATTCTTTTAACAGCTTTAACTGAAAAGCAGAGTTGGCTTACAGTGCTAGACTTATAAGATGCCTTTTTCTGCATTTCCCTTGAAAAGCGAAGTCAAGAGGTTTTTGCTTTTGAATGGGAAAATCCTGAAATTGGCAGAAAAATTCAGTATATGTGGACTGTTCTACCCCAAGGATTTAAAAACAGTCCAATAAGTTTTGGGAATCAATTAGCCAAAGAACTTGAAATACGGAAAGAGAAAATGATAGGGGAACAATATTACAATGTGTGGATGTGATATCCTTATTGCTACAACTGCTGGAGAAGATTGCTTGCGACTAACCGTAAGTCTTTTAAACTTTTTGGGGCTGATTGGATACAGAGTTTCCAGAGAGAAGGTTCAGGTATTACAGAGAACTGTGACTTACCTTGGATTTGAGATAAAACAAGGACAACGACAAATGAGAATGGAGAGAAAAGAACCAACTACCAGAATCAGACAGACAGACTCTTCAGGAATTGCAGAAATTCATGACTGTTAACAAATCCCTAGAGATTGATACGCCAGCACATCTGTTCCAGCCTGGAAACTGGGTGTATGTCAAGTCCTGGGACTCAGAACCATTAACTCCTAGATGGAAAGGACTGTACCAGGTACTTTTAACTACACACACAGCCGTGAAGCTGGCTGGAAGAGGACCCTGGATTCATTATGCACGGATTAAGAAGGTTCCTGCTTCATGGACCACAGAACAATGATCCCCAACCTGTGCACCACAAGGGAAGCGAGCTGGTACCAAAGTCTGACTGGAGAATCCAATGGGACTCAGGGAACCCACTAAAGATAAGGATTCAAAGAATTAGATCATTCTGATTTTTGAGGTCATGTTTCAAATGATCATCATTACAGTAACAACTGTGGGAGAAGGGGTAGATTGGAATGACATCAGCATATTGGAATTGACAAAAGCTTTTGGTAAAAATTGATTGACTCTCTAGTGTGACAGTCTGCCTCCTCATGCCACATTCCACCTCAGATCCCATTTTGTGCGGAATCATTCCATTAAATATTATGGATCTTCAAGAGTTGGATGATCTCAACAAAGTGCTAAAACAGGCTAACACGAGCTATTGTTTAGACAGCAAAATCAGTGCAGACCAAGAGGAAGTGACGTACTGCAGGATGCAACACTTGGGAGGCCGGGAAGTAACAGGACTGGTTTTGGGCATTGTGTTAACACTCCTTGCCCAAAGAAGTCCATCCCATTAGACCATAATTTCTTAGATTGGGTTGCAGAGTACAGTGAGAGAAAAGTCATTGCTGGATTGATGACCCCTGTGTGTTACCAACCGCAGCAGTGATGTGAATGAATTCCCAGAGTGCAATATCTTGAGAAAAGGCTCTGGAACTTGGGATAAAAAGTTACAAAGAGATTGGAGATATATCTCTCCCCTGAACTGGTGCTTTAAATGGGGAAAGAAAGATAAATTTGGTTACCCCAAGCTGTCCTGAACGGTACACAGAAAATCATATGCGACTTTGCCAGGGACAGAGGTAATAATAACAGCCTTCCCTTGACTTGTACTAATTAAAAGAAGAGAGTACCCAGAGAATCTGATATAGGGTACATCTTGGGCATCTGCACCAGGGGAGGACGTATTAATCAGACCCTGACATAAGGTCTGCCAATTTGGCAGAGAAACATAAGCAACCTGCCTCAAAGAGCAGATCCCTGCTCACTAAGCCTGTGCAGTACAGAACTTGTAACTTTATGTAATCACTAACCAACCATTTGTAGAGGGAAGTACTTTACATGTAATCACTCTGTAACTTTTGTAATAGGTTGAGTGTGGAGGCTCCAGTCAGGTGTGCTTGATTTGAGGAAAATCCACTTAGCACCCAGACTTGCCCAACTCTGTAATAAAATCAGTGTCTCAACTTGGCGTGCGAGATTGGCTATTTGCATGCAGGGTGGTGAATCCAACTTTTCAGATGACAGTTTTTCACTTGGAGGGGACCTACAACAATCCAACTATTCCAACTGCCTGACCAATTCAGGGCTGACCAAGTTAATGCACATTATTAAGGGCATTGTCCAAATGCCTCTTAAACACTGACAGGCACGGGACAACCACCACCTCTCTAGGGAGCCTGTCCCAGTGTTTGACCACCCTCTTGGTAAAGAAATGGTTTGTAGTATCTAGTCTAAACCTCCCCTGATGCAGCTTTGAATCATTCCCATGTATCTTGTAACTGGATACCAGGGAGAAGAGCTCAGCATCTCCCTCTCCACTTCCACTCCTCAGGAAGCTGCAGAGAGCAATGTCACCCCTCAGCCTCCTTCTCTCCAAACCAGACAAATTCAAGAGTCCTCAGCCTCATAGGACCTGCCTTTCAGTCCTTTCACCAGCTTTGCTGCCCTCCTCTGGATGCATTCGAGTACCTTAACATCTTTCTAAAATTGTGGGGCTCAGAAGTGAACACAACACTCAAGGTGAGGCTGTACCAACACTGAATCACCTCTTATGACCGGCTGGTTATCCTGTGTTTGATGCACCCCAGGATGTGGTTTGCCCTCTTGGCTGCCAGGGCACTGCTGACTCCTGTTGAGCCTGCTGCCAAGCAGCAACCCCAGATCCCTTTCTGCAGGGCTGCTCTCCAGCCACTCCTCTTCCAGTCTATACTTGTACCAGGCATTACTCCATCCCAGGTGCAGAATCCGGCATTTGGTCTTGTTAAATTTCATCCCATTAATCATAGCCCAATGCTCTGATCTATGTTCTAACATTAAGTAATTAGATAAGTAATTAAATGTGCATCGTGCAAGCACCATATATCAGTGGTATAAAACATGGTGAACCACCACTGCCAATACAAAGGAATAGTTGCAAAACAAAAAAGGACCTCCATTACTTTCACCTTATTTGTGACATATCGTCTGACCCATGTGAAGATAAAATGTTTGCATGTGAAGCAGTCTTTGAATGGCTGCAAGCACTATTCCTTCAAGTGGTAAATCTCATTATAACAAACTCACAACAGAAATACTGTTCTGCTTTTGTTTTCCCTACAGGAATTCAAAGATGAAATGGAATACTAAAGTTACAATGATAAAGTTAAAACTATAAAGTTATAACTAAAGTTATCTTTAGTCCTGTGTATTTAATTCCCCTCCCCCTCAAAGTTAAAGGTAGAAATAAACTCAGAGGACTTTTCTTTCTCAATTTAGAATTCCAAACAACTTGTAGAGTTTCTCTACAAAGATGTTTATTTTTAAATGTATGATGTTATAAGCATTACTGTGTCTTAATGACTTAAGACATTTGAGAGCAAATAAAAGTATTTTAGTATATTATTTTTTAACATATATGTTGCTGATCATCTTTAGCAAAGAATGACAAACATAACAAGCAAAGCAGCAACTTTGCTTACACAAATTATCCTGAAACCTCTACTATCACCTAAATGGCTTGAAACAGAAACATAATTAGCATTAATAATTCCCTGATAAGTGCCCAATTAAAACACACATTTACAAATTTCCAAACAATTTCAAGGGCCATACGTTCACACATTAGTGTATGAAGTGTTTTGGAATCAAATATGGTTTGGTCTCAAACAATAATGTGACTTTAAAGATGTTAACAGTAATTAGAGAACAATAATGGAGAGTTATTCAGATTCTATATAGTAGGAATGTCACTGAATGAATTTAAGTTCATACTCTTTACCTCCTTCTGACTATGGAATAACAAGTGTTACTGTTCTAACTAGCACATTCCATGAAATTCCATGTTTTAGACATCATTCAAAATAAACTCTGTACAACTAAGTTGCCATGAATATAAACCCAGAAGTTAATATTGAACAACAGCAACAAAAAACCCAAACACACAAAGAAAGTGATTCAATTTCTTTTATGCTTCTTCGTAATAAGCAGCAGAGTCAAACTTTGACAGATCTGAGGAAGGAGAAAATATTTATGGCTCAATCTCAAAAGACTACAAAATGAAATATTTTCCATAATAAAAAGTAAACACAAACTCCCAATTCCCAGTCAAAAACAAAAGAATCAAGCATTTAATTGTCAGCTGGCCTGTGTTTTTTGAACCTGAAATAATTCTATCTAATGTATCTTTAAAACAGAATGTTAAATTAAATAGCAAAACTGGCAGCCATGTTTCTGAACGGTTCTATGTTACTCTCCCAGAGAAAGAAAAAGGGTAAGACACCACAGAAATAAAATAACATTTGTTGAGAGTGTGGACTCTAAGGGGGAGTGCACACGTTTCAGTTGGGGGAGGCAGGAGAAGAGAATAGGAAGAATCATAGAATCATCTGGACGGAAAAGACCTTTGAGATCATCAAGTCCAACCGTACCTGCCCATTTAGTAAAACATGTCCCTAAGAAGCTCATCAACCAGTCTTTTAAACACCTCCAAGGAGGTGACTCAACCACCTCCCTGGGCAACTGTACCAGTGCCTGAAAATCCTTTCAGTGAGGAAATTTTTTCCTAATATCCAGTCTGAACCTGCCCTGGTGCAACTTGTAGCCATTTCCTCTCATCCTATCATCTGTCACTTGAGAGAAGAGATCAACATTCACCTTGCTACAACCTCCTTTCAGGTAGTTGTAGACAGTGATGAGGTTTCTCCTCAGCCTCCTCTTCTCCAGGCTAAAGAACCCCAGTTCCCTCAGCCACTCCTCATAGGACTTGTTCTCCAGCCCCATCACCAGCCTCGTTGCCCTTCTCTGGACACACTCCAGCCCCTCAATGTCCTTCTTGTAGTGAAGGGCCCAAAACTGAACACAGTACTCGAGGTGTGGCCTCACCAGTGCTGAGTACAGGGACACGATCACCTCCCTGGTCCTGCTGTTTCTGATACAGGCCACCTGGGCACACTGCTGGCTCATATTCAGCCGGCTGTCAACCAACACCCCCAGGTCCTTCTCCTCCAGGCAGCTCTCCAGCCACTCTTCCCCAAGTCTGTAACACTGCCTGGGGTTGTTGTGTCCCAAGTGCAGGACTCGGCACTTGGCCTTGTTGAAGCTCATCGTGTTGGTCTCAGCCCATCCATCCATTCTGTCCAGATCCCTCTGCACAGTCTTCCTTCCATCAAGCAGATCAACACTTCCACCCAGCTTAGTGTCATCTGCAAACTTGCAAAGGGTACGCTCAATCCCTTTGTCCAGATTGTTAATAAACATATTCAACAGGACTGGACCCAGCACTGAACCCTGGGGAACACCACTTGTTTCCATCTGTATTTACCACAACCCTTTGGGTCTGGCCATCCAGACAGTTTTTTACCCATCTGAGGGTGTGCCTGTCCAGGCCAACGGCAGCCAATTTCTCCAACAGAATACTGTGAGAAATAGTGTCAAAGGCTTTACCAAACATGATGTGCTGCACCATTTGTCTACAAAGTTTTTCACTGTGCAGGTCACTACTGAGTTTTGCAGTAGAAAATAGGAAGAGCATCATTTGCCCCCACCAAAGAATATGAAGTAATTCCAGGAGAGAAAACAACTATAAAGAAAGTTACATTACTCAGCTAAATTCAACAAAAAATAGAAGAATAAACAAACAGCATCCACTTTCAGTGCTGTAGTGGGTTGACCCTGGCTGGATGCCAGGTGCCCACAAAGCCACTCTCGCTCCCCTCCTCAGCTGGATGGGGGAGAGAAAATAAAACAAAAGGCTCGTGGGTTGAGATAAGGACAGTGAGAGATCACTCACCAATTACCATCATGGGCAAAACAAACTCGACTCAGGGAAATTAATTTGATTTATTACCATTGAAATCAGAGTATGGTAATGAGAAATAAAACCAAATCTTAAATCATCTTCCCCCCACCTCTCCCTTCTTTCTGGGCTCAACTTCATTCCCCATTTCTCTACCTCCTTCTCCTTCCTCCAAGCAATGCAGGGGGAATAGGAATGGAGGTTGTGGTCAGTTCATCACATGTTGTCTCTGCTGCTCCTTCCTTCTAACACTCTTCCCCCTCCAGCATGCTCCAGCATGGGGTCCCTTCCATGGGAGACAGTTCTCCACAAACTGCTCCAAAATGAGTCCTTCCCACTGACTGCAGTTCTTCACGAATTGCTCCAGCACAGGTCCTTTCCACAGGGTGCAGTCCTTCAGGAATGGACTGCTCCAGTGTGAGCTCCTTTGTCCATGGGTTTACAGGTCCTGCCAGGAACCTGCTCCAGCATGGGCTTCCCACGTGGTCACAGCCTCCTTCGGGTACATCTAACCTGCTCCAGTGTGGGGTCCTCCATGGGCTGCAGGGCAGATATCTGCTCCACTGTGGACATCCATGGGCTGCAAGAGGCCAGCCTGCCTCACCATGGCCTTCATCACAGGTTGCAGGGGAATCTCTGCTCTGGTACCTGGAGCACCTCCTCCCACTCCTTCTCTGATCTTGGTGTCTGCAAGGCTGTTTCTCTCACATATTCTCACTTCTCTCTCTCTGGCTGCTGTTGTTACACACAGGTATTTGGGTATTTTTCCCCTCCTTCTTAAATATGTTATTACAGAGGTGCTACCAACATCACTGATGGGCTCAGCTTTGGCCAGCGATGGGTCTGTCTTGGAGCTGGCTGGCATTGGCTCTATCAGACACAGGGGAAACTTCTAGCAGCTTCCCACAGAAGCCACTCCTGTAGCCTCCCTGCTACCAAAACCTTGCCACACAAACCCAATACAAACTTTTTCATCAAAATACTGGACTGTAGAATTCTTAACTTGCAATTTATAATTTCTAGTCCCTGCACACTAGTCCAAACAGAATGCACAGCTAAAGCAGTCTGGCTTAGTTTATGCAAGACTAAATATCAACATAAAGAACAATTCTTGACCAGTAACTTTCATTTTGGTGTGTCATTGCTGATAATCCTTACTACAGTGTCCACAAGTTTTACTGAGATTCATTAACCTATCGAGCTGGAAAACTTCGAATTATTCTAACTTAAGGCTAAGTGGTTACTCATATTTTGAGTGTCTTCAAAATAAAGAATTATTTTAAATACTACAATTTCTATTTACAAAACACACAATGCAGCAAAAATCTCTGTGTACATTTAGAAAAACCTTTCTGAAATGTTTGAGAGATGCTCTTTCACAATTACTATCTGATCAATTTCTATAAAATCATTAAAAATTTTACAGCAAGTTATAAATACATGGTGAATACATTACTATTTTCCAGCACTTCCGAGATGAGCAAAAGAGAAATTTTCCCCTTAAAGTGTTAGTTTATGGTATGGAATATCCCTTAGGTCATTTGGGGTAAGGTGTCCCAGCTGTGTCCCCTCTCAACTTGTGTACACCTAGTCTACTTGCTGCAGGGGGACAGCATGAGAAAGAGAGAAGGCCTTGACCCTGTGTAAGCACTGCTCAGCAATAACTAAAACATTCCCTATATTATCAACACTGTTTTCAGCACAAATCCAAAACATAGCTCCATACCAGCTACTATGAAAAAAATTAACTTCATGCCAGCCAGAACCTAGTACAACTTCTTATATGTAAGTCTGTACAGCTTAACTAAATTTATGTACACTCTTTCGATTCCACAGTTTCTACAATGAAAGCAATAATTCTTATCTTAAAAAAAAAAAATACAACCCCCCACAACCACGAACAAACAGCAACATCTTCATAAAGCCATGAGTACATGAGAAAATCTATAAAATAAGGACGCTCTTTTTACCCACTAAAAACAACAAACAAAACCCCCAAATTCAGTTACACCTCACCTGCATCAGCTCTGGATCGCTGACCTGGTGATTTTCCAAATGGGGTCTTCATTCATCTGTGTTTAAGCGAGCAGCAAAGCTGCTAGACTAGGGTGAAAATCCGGTTCTTCCCAACTCCCAAAATATCTTCTTACTCTCATAAAACAACAGCTACTTATTAATCCACCATCCAATCATCAATTTGTTCTTCCTCAAAAACAGGAGAAGCAGTTTCAATTATATCCCTCTGAAAAACAAACCAGAAAATACAGTCTGATTTGAGATCTGGTTATAATAAACACTGAATTGAAATAAAATATTTTTTCTTTCATGCCCAATGAGAAGTCTCTTCATATTCTGTTATTTTGGATACATTCAGTAAACAGAGGACAGGTGACAAGAAGACAGCCAAATATTAAGGATCATGCATTGAGAATATGAGGAAAAGTAAGTTTTGTATCAGATCAAAGTCATCCACAGACAGATACACATAGAAAAGCCTCATTAAAAAAAAAACATCTTTGCTTAGTATAGGGAAGAATGACTACTACTTTAAAAACCTTGCCTGAAAGCAGAAACTGCATTACCTTCACCAGAGGTAAAGCACAAACCAACTACTTCCATTTGGTAGAAAACAAACCAGTATTGCTTCACGCAGAATTCCTTCTCTACAGATACATTAAAGAAACTGTAGAAAAAAATCTAAGCACTTAAAAGGTAAAAACCCCACAGATTGTATTGCAACAACTATCAATTTGTTAACTCATTAGTTTATCAAAGATCTGCAAAAGTCACTGGCTACACCTAAAACTCAGATTCCTGAAACATTTAGTAATCACTTTCCTCTAGATTGGGAAGAGACAGGAGGACAATTCTTTAAAGTATTTTCCAAGATTTAAGTTATAGACACTTGTTATCACCTAAAATTCTGAAGAATTACAGATCAACTATTTCAGACTAATGTTTCTGGACAGCATGCATTTCTCCTAACTAATCCATTTATTTCAATGCTGCACATTTGCAGATGATACCAAGCTGGGAGGAAGGGCTGATCTGCTAGAGGGTAGGATGGCCCTACAGAGGGACCTGGACAGATTGGAGAGCTGGGCCGATTCTAATGGGATGATGTTTAATAAGTCCAAATGTTGGGTACTTCATTTTGGACACAACAATCCCATGCAGAGCTACAGACTGGGGACAGAGCGGCTAGAGAGTAGTCAGGCAGAAAAGGACCTGGGAGTGCTGGTGGACAGGAAGCTCAAAATGAGCCAGCAGTGTGCCCAGGTGGCCAAGAAGGCCAATGGCATCCTGGCCTGCATCAGGAATAGTGTAGTAAGCAGGACCAGAGAAGTTATTGTCCCCCTGTACTCAGCACTGGTCAGGCCTCACCTTGACTATTGTGTCCAGTTCTGGGCCCCCCAGTTTGGGAAAGATGTCAGGATACTGGAATGTGTTCAGAGGAGGGCAACGAAGATGGTGAGGGGGCTGGAGCACAAGCCTTATGAGGAGCGACTGAGGGAGTTGGGGCTGTTTAGCCTGGAGAAGAGGAGGCTCAGGGGAGACCTCATTGCTCTCTACAACTACCTAAAAGGAGGTTGTAGTCGGGCAGGGGTTGGTCTCTTCTCTCAGGTGACCAGTGGCAGAACCAGAGGGCATGGACTTAAGCTTCGTCAAGGAAAGTTTAGACTTGATATGAGGAAAAAATTCTTCACTGAAAGGGTGATTGGCCATTGGAATGGGCTGCCCAGGGAGGTGGTGGAGTCACCGACCCTGGAGGTGTTTAAAGGGAGACTGGATGAGGCACTGAGTGCCATGGTTTAGATGATGGTTGGTGTTAGTGTTGGTGTTAGTGTTAGGTTATAGGTTGGACTTGATGATCTCAGAGGTCCTTTCCAACCTTGTGATACTGTGATACTGTGATACATGGCTAAAACAACAGGTTAGGTCAACTCATCCTTTTAGCCTGTTTTCCTTAAGAAATGATTGCTGTAATAACGTTCTCTGTAGTCTGTCAGTCATCGGTGGCCTTCTCCCTTTTACTTTTTTCCTTCCCAACAGTGGCTTTGGAACATGTTTGGAATTTTGATAAAAGAGGAAAAAACAGAGGAATGCCCCTAACTAGGGACCCACCTGTGGGAAAAGGTGTACCTTATGTTCTTGCCTTACTGAACAACTGAATATACAAAGATACACATCAAGGTATAGTACAAGTGCTATGCTGAAACTTCCATTTACATCTACTAACACTTTGCCAATTCTTCCATGAATCACTAACACCTAGAAATATTAGATCAATGCAGATGAATATTGCAAGGAATGAAGAGCAACAGAGACTCAAACAAAATTAAATACTAGTTTCTGGTGTTTCTAGTTTAAGCAAATATTTGATGATTTTGATAGGGGGGTAGACATTATAAACAGTAAAAGATTAAGAAATTCTGACAATGCAAAGAGGTGAACTAAGGAATGTTGCAGTCTGTCATGTGTTGATTGTGAAGGATAAGAAAGGCCAGGATGTCTGGAAGACTGCATGGATAAGAGGAAGAAAATGCATTAAAAGTGTCTATATGTTAATCAAGAAAACGAGATATGTAGATAATTTACCCAATAAAATGCAATCAGGTGTTACGGGAAATCGAAGCTCTGAGAGAAGAGATCCCCAGAGTCTCCCCACGCAAATAAAGGTACCTGCTTTCTAAAACTCAAATTGAGTCTTGGGAACTTAAATTCTCTGCTGTTTCATGGCTTCAATTTGTAGGTTTTTGAAAGATCTGTGCTACATTTGGAAGAACTTTTTAGACAATCAGTCAGGAAGCAATAAGAATTTGTTAAATTAAACTTAAATCTCCATTTAAAAGAATTTATTATTTTTTCCACATTTCACCTCTTCCTGAAATCTATCCATTATATACACAGTAATGCTGCTGGAGGAACAATATTCAAGGTTTAAAACACATTTGAAGATGTGTTGAAGATGAGATGAGATATTATGGTTTAGAGAGAATCAACTGTAATCTCTCATTATACTTTTATATTAAACAAACAGCAAAAAACTCCCATCGCACACACATGCGAAAAATATCAGTACTTAATTAAAATATCCTTTTCCAGTAAGCTGTTAACTTGTCATCCAGGAAGTTGCAAATATTTCATAACATCTGTATGTATTATATGTGGGGTTTCTTTTCAGATTTGCAATCTATAGCTGCCAGAGTCCAATGCTCTCTGACCAGGCTCTTCATATGTTCCATGCATGGAGGGTATGATGCTACACTTAGCAAAATATAGCAATTGTAATACACAGTTCAAGCACAATACCAATGTGATCCCTATTACTAGTCTTTAGAATACGTTCAATGTCCCAGTGCTGGTCATCCCAAATCACACGGGTTGAAGCCAGCCCAAGCCCATTGCTCTCTTTAAAATTCTTCTGTTAGTTATTCAGTTTTTATACTAAATGTTGGACTGATCCACATATTCACTCCCCCTGTGCTGCTCTGGCTAACTCAGAGACAATCACACTCTTTTAATGAGCTCAGGGAGAAACATTTATACCATCAGTTGATCCACTCAACTGTTATCTAAAAGCCAACTTTATTTGCAACAGCTGTGGTCAGTCACACCCTGCATTATTCTCTGAGCTTCATGAGCATATGGCCCTTGCCCATCTCCACTGAACCTTCTTACATTGTAGGAGTTTATTAGTGAATCACAATAACAAATTGACATTGTAAAATACTGTAGAGACATTTTAGTTTCATTTTTTGTTGAGTAGCTATATTTACAAAGAAAAATGAAAGAACACACAAGTTTTGTCTACCAGTTAGTAATCATTTTATTGAAACAATCTGTCCCCAGTCAGTACTATGCCAACAAAGACATACCTCTTAGAAGGAAAAAGGCTTCCTAACCCTTTTAAAGTCACAATGCATTTGCTAACACTTAAAGTAGTATATCACTGTGCTCTCTAACCCTAAGGACACAAGACTACTTAAGTGAAAAGCTGATTCAGCAATTCAAAAATTTCCTATAAAGTAAGCCAAGTAACTTCCATGAATTCAACACTTAAGATTTTCACAGAAAGGAAACAAAAAAATTCTTAAAATTAGTATTCTGAATTCTTTATGTCAGTTTCACACTGACAGTTCTAAACGCATTAATAAGGATGAATAAAATGAGATTTTCTTAAGATCAATTGATATATTTTGAGAACATCTTGAACTTTAAAGTATATGTAACAATGTTAAGTCTTGTTTGCCGCATTAAAATAAACCAGAAAAAATATACAACTTACATATTTTTAATAAAGTTTTGCAATAAAATACTTTGAATTTTGTGGGTTTTTTTCTTGATAATTTTCCATATTAAAGATTTAGAATATTTACATGACAGCATTATACGTGCTGTTGACATTCATAATATTTATAAGGTTAAAAATGCCACGTTTCATGCAAAAGAAATATGTAGTGTGCTTTTGATGGACTAAGTCTTTTTCATAAGTTTAGTGAACCAATTCTAAAACCACTACTTTGTTCTTTCATATAGTAAGTAAAACACAGGTAGCTTTTTTGGATCCAAACTGACACATACAAAAACAACCATAAGGTGAGATTTCCCAAATGTTTTCCAGCTCAAGAACACTAGTGCCACATCACTGAAATTGAATACTAAAGTTTAGCTGTCTAGAAATTAAGCCCTGAAGGAAGCAAATTTTTCCTAGATATCAACAACTATTTCTTTGAAAGTTTAGGTATCTAGAATGGAGCCTCTACTTCTTAGAAACATGCTGAGAAGGAACTTTTTCATGCACTTCTAAATCCTACTGCAATCAAAGGATTATTTCAGACATTCTAGTAATCTAGAAATTAGGGCAATGTCACCTAATCTATATCTGACTGGCTTGATATTTGGTTAGCCTTAAGAATACAGTGGAAATTCCATACCCAAAATTAATGCAGGACTTTGTCCTTAAAAAGTGACAGCCTCCATAGTGGCATACAATATATGCAATTCCAAGGGATTCCTAAGAATAGCACTGTATTTACAAGTATCAAAGATTTCATTCAGTGGACCACCAGTGGAAACAGATAATAAACAATAAACTGCTGTAGTGGGTTTACATGGCAAGGTTTTGGTAGCTGGGAGGATGCAAAGGGTGCCTTCTGTGAGAAGATACCAGAACCTGCCCCCATGTCAGATAGAGCCAGTGCCAGCCAGCTCCAAGACAGACCCCACCACTGGCCAAGGCTGAACCAGTCAGCGATGTTGGGAGTGCCTCTGGGATGACATATTTAAGAAAGGGGAAAAAATGCTGCACAGCAACAGTTGAGAGAGAGTGGAGTGAGAATGAGATAAACAGTCCTGCAGACACCAAAATCAGGGAAGGAGGACAAGGAGGTGCTCCAAGCACCAGAGCAGAGATTCCCCTGCAGCCCCTGGTGAAGACCATGGTGAGGCAGGCTGGCCCCCTGCAGCTCACAGTGGAGCAGAGATCAAGCCTGCAGCCCTTGGAGCATTCCACATCAGAGCACATGGACATCACTGAGGGGAACTGCTCCAGAGGCAGCCTGATCTGCAGAAGCATGGCAGATATTGGCACATTGGGGGCTCTCCTGAGGCAGGAAAATGCCACGGCAGTGGAAAGACCTGCTAAGAGCCAGTGGCCCTCAAGGGAGATAATGATGAGGCCTGGGCATTGCCAAAGCAACTGTAACCATCCCCACACATGTAAAAAGCAGCCTAGGGACAGCTAGCAACCAGGAAAACGAATAGAGCAGGCAAATAAGGTGTGGCACATCAGACAGGGCAGTTCATGCAGAAGGGTGCACAGGAAGAGCTGATAGGATGACAATGCCTAAGAGGTGAGTTCTATTGGTGGTGATCACCTTCTCAGAAGGAGCTTAGCTATGGTATCCACCTAGCAGAAAGCCACAACCTCTGCACTCACCAGAATGGATGTGGCAACCCAGACAGAGCTCCCACAAAAACATGCAGCCATCCAGGCTTCAGGCTGCAGGGAGTGCCAGAGCCTTTCACTGGTAATGGATAGCAGTAGTGAGAACAGCTGTGTGAGGTGTGACCATGATCTGCTCAGCCTAGTGTCAGAGCTACAAGAGGAAGTAGAAAGGTTAAGGAGCATCAGGGAGTCTGAGGAAGAAATAGGACAGACCTTCCTCTTAGGGAAGTCTTCTGCCTCTCTGGGGCCTGGGTTAAGGACATTGCTAGGAAATCTCTTAGCCTAGTACGGCCCTCAGACTATTACCTATTATTGCTCTTCCATGTGAGAGGTGATAAAGCTGCAATGCATAGTCCAAGAGCAATCAAAAGAGAATTCAGGGTCTTGGAATGGCTGGTAAGGGAATCTGGAGCACAGGTTATTTTTTCTTCTATCCTTACAATTGTGGGCAGCAACATTAGGAGAAACACATCAACCCACTCTATTAATAAATGGCTTCGTGGCTGGTCTCACCACCACAATTTTGGGTTTTTCGATAATGGGATGGCCTCCATGGCACCAGGCCTGCTGGTGTCAGATGGGATTCTCCTTTCTCAAAGGCGGAGAGTGTCTTTGCTCACAAGCTTACAGAACGCATTGATAGAGCTTTAAACTAGACTTTAAGGGGGAGGGAGCTAACATCAGGCTCACCCGTGACAAGCTGAGGGATGACACATCAAGTTTAGGGACCGGGTGCTAGTGAGGATCCTCAGCCTATTGCTCTGAGACATGCTGGCTACGCTGCAGTACACTGTCAAAGTTTAGCCCCCCTCCCAGATTAGTCAGCAGCTAAACACAAGGAGTTATGGGGCCCAACATACACACACAAGGAAAGAGGAAAGGGAAATGAGAGAAAACGAGTTGTGGGTTGGAAACTAGAACAGCTTCAATGAAACAATAATAATAAAACAGAAAGTAATATTAATAAGAAAATAATAAAATATATACAAATATATGAAATCAATCCCCCCCATGCCTATGTGCCATCACTGACACTGCAGAGCAGGCACAGGGAAAGGTCCTGGACTGGACTCAGCAGCAGATGGGAGCTGGATTCAGGAATTGAATTCAGGAACTCATGGATCTGGGATCAGGGCAAAAAGACAGACGTACTGCTTCCTAGACAATGTCCACCAAAGAAAAGGGCCTGACCCTTGTGATCCCTCTGTTTTTTACCAAGTATGATGTACATGGGATGGAATACTCTGTTGGTCAGATTCAGGTCACTTGTCCTGTCCACTCCTCCCTGCAGGTGCAACCCTTTTTTGCCCCTTTCACTTACAGCATTCCACCACCTTCATCTCCGTAGGGATAGATGTAAGCAATGGCCTTTCTGCAGACCAATGTCCTGTTACTTTGGTGATAATCATAAATGTGTTATCACTTCTAGAGACAGACGCTGTCTGGAACCATGTAGCTAACTTTCAGAAAAATTAAGTTACTTAGACAAGGCTAAGCTGAGAAGTTAGAAAATTAATTCTACTTTAGCTCAAACCAGAACACAGATGAAGTCTTATGGAAATGAATCAGGGGCTCCTGAGGAGCCAAGAGGGAAACACCAGCAAAACACCTCAAAGGAATTAAGGGGTGCTCCTCTAAGAAGGTGACACTGAAGTGCCTCTACACCAATGCATGCAGCATGGACAACAAATAGGAGGAGCTGGAAGCCACCATGCTGCTAAAAAGCTATGACCTGATTTCCATTGCTGAAACTTGGTGGGACAAATCCCATGACCGGAGTGTGGCTATTGATGGCTACAGGCTGTTCAGAAGGGACAGGCTGGGAAGGAGGGGCAGAGGCATTGCCATCTACATCAAGTAATGGATAGAGCATGAAGAGCTGTCCCTGAAGAATAGCCAGGAGCAGGTCAAAAGCCTATGGGTAAGAATTAAAAACTGAGTCAACAAAGAGAACCTTTTAAGTATGTCTGAACACACCATAAGAGAACCACTATTTCTCTTGAGGGTTTATGACACCTCAGGTTGTACCAGTTTAGATTTTCAATTTAATCTTCAGTGGAGCAGGAAAAAGCTTTAAGAACAAGATGTCTAAAGATTCTTAGTAAGAAAATGCAGAAATTGAAGTCTGATCCATCAGAAACATGGAACAAGAATCTCAATCTGTGAAAAATCCTCAACTCACTGATCTCTCTTTTTTTAATTTTATATTTAAAAGATTTGAAACTTATAAAAAATTGTATTTAAGAAAAGTACAATTCAAAAACCAATCTCCAGAAATATAAAATTAAATCTCTCTGCATACAAACACTGCTTGAAAAATAATAAAAACCTCTGTACCACCTACACCTTCTAAATTCATTATAAATACTTTTTTTTTATTCAAGAGTTTTATTCTACAGAAGCTTCCAGGAGATTTTTCTGTTGCTCTAAAGTATGTAGCTAAATCATTACAAAATTTTTCTTCAATAGGATCCTTGGTGCTTTGCATGCACAATTAATGAAAATTAAACAAAAATTAAAGGTAGTCTTTCACATGTTACATTTACTTCACTCTTGTCACATTCTGCTTTGAACTAATCTCCAAGTTCTTCGGAGCTCTACTCTTCTGAAAGTCCACAACATTTAAAATATTTGGATTTTAACTGTTTTAGAGGCGAGATCAGCCTTAATAAGTGCACAAAAGTATCCATTAATACTGCATACATTGGTTACATTCAAAATATGTAAGGGTACTTAGGCTTCTGCAAGTGTTCATCCCACAGCTCATGATACATTGAGGGTATCAGGTTAAGAAGTCCTTGCCACTGACAGTATTTAGTTTGCCTGTCTCTGCCCACATCTATTACAAATCAGTTTTCCTTTCAGATATTGGCTAGGTCTCTTGACCTGCCCAAAACCATCTGACTTTAAACCATAGTCATTAAAGCTAACTTCCACTCCAGAATACTGAGTTCAAACAAAACAAGTCTTTCACTTCTTCCTAAACTTGCTTTAAAGATCTTACTTTCCAAGCATTGCCTCACAAAAATGTTCTTTCTATATTATCCTTCTCTCCAGCTTCAGCTTCCATCCAAGTAATGTTACCATTGCTTGACAGAAAATTTTTTTCAGTGATCTGACAACAAACAGTCCAGTCACTTGCCCAACTTTTCCACATGTCAGTTCTTCATAAGAATTACTCTCTCTCAGGATCACTGCAGCATTTCTTCCTGATCTAGCCTATTTGCACAGGTAGCTGCAATACATGGCATATCTGTGGTTTCTGGTTTCTCACTGAGGGCTGCTTATCACAAAGAACTTGTAGCTTTCACCTCTGAAAAACTCTGCATTTTAGTCAATACCCAAACCACATAAACAGTGTAAAGCAGAACGCAAGGCAAACACAAAAAATGTCTCTGGTCTTCAGCAGCACAAATGCCACACTCCTAAACTATGGTTGCAATTCTACCCACCCCACATAATGCTGGATAGAAAGAACACATACATGCGGACTTCAGAGAGCTTTGCTGCCAAACTCCAGTGAGTCTTTGCTAAGCATGCATGAACAACAATTGTTCAGTGCTTATTTGTCCAGAGTTGAATTTTTTTTATTAGTAGTTCACTAGTTGTTCCATTAGGTCACGGTATGTCCTTATCAAAGATATATGCATTCTAAAATTTCATATCTCTGCTTTAAAAGTTAAGATATTGGACCCAGAAAGGCTAGTTTCTTTCTTTGGTTGAAGTTTTCTTAGAAGTTCACTCCAAGTAGCTTAAAACATACATCTATAATGAGAAACACAAATCTTAATGGTTGATCTTGGGCATTCAAAAGCAACTGCATTTCAAAATTTAAATATGAAGTACCTTCCGGCATATACAGAGACATGGACAGACTCACAGCGCTGTTTTTATTTTCTCCCAGTACCAAAAGATTTTTCTATGCCTTCTTTAGAAGCATTTCCCATCTGCTATGTCATCTACCCTAGCATGCTGTATTAACTCTGAAATAAGAGGACACCATTTTTAACACTTAACTTTGGAACAATCCAAATTTTGACCATCTCCTAGGTATTAGTGTTTCCATTCTGTTAGAGGAAGCATATTCAAAGTTTTACAATCAGTGATCCCGTCCCTCCTTCCACCTGGTGATTTCTCATTTACAATTAAATTTCTGAACTATTGCCAAACTATTTCCTTTGTACTTTAAACCAGAGCATTTTTTTCATTACGGCACATAAAACACAACAGCTCATAGTTGCTTTGGGTTTTTTCTTCATCCATTTTGAAACAAATAATTTTACCAACAAGTTCTGCAAATGGACTAAAATTAGTGTTTTCAACACTAGCTAAGTCCTGCCCAGTAATCTCAAAATCATTTTATAAGCCCTAACCTTACCAGCCTTTCTCCCCTTGGTAAGTGCATGTGCATCAGAAAACAGTTGGTTTTCCTCACTGTTCACCAGCCAACACTTATGAAGAGAATAAATGAAAACAAATATTGATCAGAATGAATTTTCAGCACATGTATCCTCCATGCATACACAAATGTTTACAGCAAAAGAGAAAGAACTATACAGTAATTCAGGTCAGACAGGACTACTGGTAAATGATGGAAAGCGGTTTGGTAAGGACTTCTGTCAGCTCCCTCAATACCCTTGGGTGGATCCCACCTGGCCCCATAGATTTGTGAATGGCTAATTGGACAAGCAGGTCTCTAGCCATTTCCTCTTGGATGATGGGAGCTTTGTTCTGCTCCCCATCCCTGTCTTCTGGCTCATTGGGCTGGGTACACAGAGAATATCTTGCCTTACTATTAAAGGCTGAGGCAAAGAAGGCATTAAGTACCTCAGCCTTATCCTCATCCTTTGTCACTATTGTTCCCCCTGCATCCAATAAAGGATGAAGACTCTCCTTGTAGAAACAGTTATTATCTTTGACAGAATTGGCCAACTGAAGTTCTAGTTGGGCTTTAGCCCTTCTGATTTTCTCTCTGCATGACCTCACTCCATCCCTGTAGTCCTCCTGAGCTTTGGAAAAAGGGGCAGGCATCTCACAGACTTTCCTATTTTTTTCTGAGATCCACTCAAAGCTCTCTGCTCAGCCAAGCTGGTTTTCTTCCCTGCTGGCTCATTTTTCAGCACATGAGCATGACCTACTATTGCACCACCAGGATTTCCTTCTTGAAAAGCATCCAGCCCTCTTGGGCTCTTTTGTCTTTTAGGACTGCCTCCCAAGGAATTTTATCAACCAGCCTTCAAAACAGTCCAAAGTCTGCCCTCTGGAACTCCAAGGTGGCAGTTCTGCTTACCCCCCTCCTTACTTGTCCTAGAACTAAGAATTCTATCATCTTGTGATCGCTGAGCCCCAGGCGTCCTCCAACTATCACATCTCCCACAAGGCCTTCTCTGTTCACAATCAACAGGTCCAGTGGGGTGCTTTCCCTAATTGTTTCACTCACCAGTTGTATTAGGAAGTTGTCTTCCACACACTCCAGGAAGCTCCTAGACTGTTTCCTTTCTGCTGTATTATACTTCCAGCAGACATCTGGAAGGTTGAAGTCTCCCACAAGAACAAGGGCTAGCGATCGTGAGACTTCTCCCAGTTGCTTGTAGATATCCCATCAGTCTCTTCTTCTTGGCTGAGCAGTCTAGAGCAGACTCCCACCACTATATCTGCCTTATTGGGTGTTCCACTGATTTTTACCCATAGACACTCAACCCTCTCATCACCATCACTGAGCTCAAGGCAATCCAAACACTCTCTAACACAAAGGGCTACCCCAACCCCTCTCCTTCCTTGCCTATCCCACCTGAAGAGTTCATAGCCACCCATGGCAGCATTCCAGTTATGTGAGTCATCCCACCACGTTTCCATGATGGCAATTATCTCAGTTTTCTTGCCTTATAATGACTTCTAGTTCCTCCTGTTGGTTGCCCATGCTGCGTGCATTGGTGTAGATGCACTTCAGTTGGGCTGTTGATCCCACCATGCTCCTGATGGGAGCAATCTTAATACCTAAGTGACTCCTCGCTGTCATTTCTAACCCATCGATAACCTTTGCATCTTTGCTGCCACTTGGAGTGCTATCCTCTACTTCCTCTGAGGTGGCAGATCAAATGACCTCACTATCACACCATCCCTCAGGCACTGGAGTGCCATTCCCAGGCTTATTTCTATCATGGCTGGTTTCATCCCCCTCCCCCTTCAGAAGTAGTTTAAAGCTCTGTTGATGAGCCCTGCTAACTTCTTGGTAAGCATCCTTTCGCCCCTTGGGGACAGGTGCATCCCATCATTTACCAGAACGCCTGCTCTTGTGTAGGCCAACCCATGGTCAAAAATCCAAAGTTTTGCTCCTCACGCCAGGCTCAGAGACAGATATTTATTTCCTGGTTCTTCCTGTTTCTCCCCTCATCATTCCCTGTAGCAGAAATGACAGAGAAGAACACTACCTGTGCACCTGATTCCTTCACTATTTGTCCCAAGGCCCCAAAGTCCCTTTTAATTGCCCTCAGGTTTCTTGTTAGGGTTTCATTACTGCCTACTTGGAAAATCAATAATGGACAGTAATCCATGGGCCTTACTAGAGTTGGAATCTTTCTTTCCAAGTCTCTAACCGAGGCTACAGGTAGGCAGCAGACTTCCCTATGTAATGGGTCCAGTCTGTATATTGGGCCGTCTGTTCCCTTCAGAAGACTGAATCCAAGGCACTTCAATTAAAGTAGCTGGCACTATCAGCTACAATGTGGTCAAAGAATAGTATCTGCATACAGCTATGCCAGAAGTGACTGAAAACAAAGAGATTACTTCAAAGATGGCAAGTGGACTCAACAATTGCTCACAATGATAAGTGTTCTCACTATAAATAGGTAGTATAAATCATCCATATAAGAACAACTGGAACGTTATTAGTAAGCAAAGAGATAAAGTTCTTTGTTCAAGCTACCACTTGCAATTGAAGGTTTAAAGTTCAGCAGCTCATCTGCATGTTAAGCATTGTTGAAATCATAGAACTACTCTTAAAATTAAGATCTACTCCCACCACTATTTGGAGATACAGACCTTGAATAGCACATAATAGCATTCATCAATAACATTAAAAAAAAAAAGGACACTAAAAGCTAGCCTTAGCAAGGAACTAAAAAATCCTACCTGTAAATGTTTACAGTATACTGTCAGTAACTTATTTTACAAATAGATCTCCAAGAAAACTCCATCATAAAAGATAATTTAACAACACATCTCAACCACCTTGCAATAACTGCAAATACTAGAATGCAATTAGGTAACATTTAAATCTAATAAACTGGCAAATGTAACTCCCATTTACAAGAAGGGTCAAAGGGAGGATCCGGGGAACTCCAGGCCTGTCAGTGTGACCTCGGTACCGGGGAAGGTCATGGAGCAGATTGTCTTGAGTGCTATCATACAGCACGCATGGGACAAGCAGGTGATCAGGCCCAGTCAACATGGGTTTATGAAAGGCAGGTCCTGCCAGACCAATCTGATCTCCTTCTATGACAAGGTTACCCGGTTAATGGACGAGGGAAAGGCTGGGGATGTGGTGTACTTGGACTTCAGTAAAGCCTTTGACACCATTTCTCACAGTATTCTGATTGAGAAACTGGCTGCCATTGGCCTGGACAGGCACATCCTCTGCTGGGTTAAAAACTGGCTGGATGGCCGGGCCCAGAGGGTGGTGGTAAATGGGGTTAAATACAGATGGAAACCAGTCATGAGTGGTGTTCCCCAGGGTTCAGTGCTGGGTCCAGTCCTGTTCAAATTCTTTATTAACAATCTAGACAAAGGGATTGAGCATACCCTTTGCAAGTTTGCAGATGACACTAAGCTGGGTGGAAGTGTTGATCTGCTTGAAGGAAGGGAGGCTCTGCAGAGGGATCAGGACAGAACGGATGGATGGGCTGAGACCAACACGATGAGGTTCAACAAGGCCAAATCCTACATTTGGGACACAACAACCCCAGGCAGCGTTACAGACTTGGGAAGAATGGCTGGAAAGCTGCCTGGCAGAAAATGGCCTGGGGCTGCTGGTTGACAGCCATCTTGAATATGAGCCAGCAGTGTGCCCAGGTGACTAAGAGGGCCAATGGCATCTTGGCCTGTATCAGAAACAGCATGGCCAGCAGGACCAGGGAGGTGATCGTGTCCCTGTACTCAGCACTGGTGAGGCCACACCTTGAGTACTGTGTTCAGTTTTGGGCCCCTCACTACAAGAAGGACATTGAGGTGTTGGAGCACATCCAGACAAGAGCCATGAGGCTGGTGAGGGGACTGGAGAACAAGTCCTATGAGGAGAGACTGAGGGAACTGGTAGTGTTTAGCTTGGAGAAGAGGAGGCTGAGGGGAGACCTCATCACTGTCTACAACTACTTGAAAGGAGTTTGTTATGAGGTGCTGGTCTCTTCTCCCATGTGACAAGTGATAGGAAGAGAGGAAATGGCCAATATTTGCGCCAGGGGAGGTTTAGACTACATGTCAGGAAAAAAATTTTTCACTGAAAGGATAGTCAGGCATTGGAACAGGGAGGTGGTTGAGTCACCATCCCTGGAGGCATTTAAAAGGCAGGTAGATGAGTTTCTTGGGGATATGGTTTAGGAAGGGGACAGGTATGGCTGGACTCTATCTCAGAGGTCTTTTCCAACCTTGTGATTCTAAGATTCTATCAATATAGTCACCACAGTTTATGACAACAATTTGTAATGGTTCCAAAACCTGCTGAAATCCTAACAGAAGGCAAATTTCTCAAAAATTTTCCAAGCAAGCAAGTCAAACAAAGCCTTGCATAACATGGATTTACAGCAGTTTTACAACGCACGTTGCCTTTTTCAATTTTTTGTGTGTGTAATCTCCAACTGTAGAAACATTCTCTTCAACCTCTCTGATAGCCAAATCAATTCACCTCAAACTCTGCATTCCATCAAATTCATATTTTAGATTAAGACAGAAAGTTAAATCAAACCACTGCCACATGGTGAAAACAGTAGTAAGTACTGTTTTCACTATTACTTAGAAATTACTTTAGTGATCCGAGGCCCATTTTTCACTGCTCATAGATAATATACAAATTCATTTATTAATTTGTTAATTAGTTAATCACTGTTGAGTAACTGAGTTCTGCACATATCCATTGACATATCAGGTTACAGACTTTTGCTCAGATTTTTCCATATAGAAGTATTACAGTTGACTTGGGAGCCATGGCATGAATACACATTCCAAAATGCAATTTGGATGACTCAAGTTTTACATTGTGGTAAACTCAATACTATAATTTATTTTCTCCTCCAGTTAATCAACACTTGTTAATAGGGATGGAAAAAGTGTGATAAAAAAATGTAGATTAAAGAAATCAATATATGATACTTAATTCTTGCATTAAAATGCAATAACTACTTTTATTTCAATAAAAATGATTGCACTATGCCAGCGCTTCTTCACTAGAAGCTTCCAAAGTAAAGAGTTATGACATTACTTTAGGGCACTGCTAGAAGTTATGGCTAACAATGTGTACATGCTGTAAAGACTGTGTTTTTAAATATATTTGAAAAATGAAACATTTACTGAGTTACAGTAACACATGTTTAGAAAGTAACACATCCTTTGCACCTTGAGCATTCGTCCTTAAGTTAAAACCTAGATATATTGTTCCCCAGCAGATCATTTTAGATATGCCCAAGAAATTCAAATGTTATTTTGGTTTTATGTCATTAAAAAAGAGCAATAAAATATATAGGCTATTATCATCAAAGCCAGAAGGGGGTACTCCAAATAACTGAGGTTGGGAGGTACTGAACATTTGTCTTCTGTTAGGAGAGGTCAGAAACATAGTCTCCTAGTTTAGTATTGCACTTCAGTTTACAATGCCATACCTTTTCTTTCTTAAGAAAAAAGTTCTCCTTTTAATAACAAAAAATACTTCCATTTATGCTACTGTCATCACAAGGGCGAATTAATCTGTGACAGAAGACTAGCAACACAAAGACTCGGCAAGTGTTAATTCCAGTTTTATATCCTGAGATCTGTGAGCTATTTACGATACTGACAAGGAGATACAGAGAAAGACAAGAAACCCCAAAAAAACCCTATACTACCTATGTTTTTTTCAGTACACAATGCCTATTCTAAGATAACTAGTTCAGGTCGTTTTAACAAGATTGTGCCGAGTTGATACCTTATATTGAACTACATCCTAAAATGAAAGAAACGGCACTAGATCATTTTGCAAGTACAATACAGTATTTAATCTCGCCAGCACTCTGGTGCAGCAGCCAGCCCGCTCGCCCCCTCTTCCCCGCAAGAGATACCCGCATTCCAATCAAGCCTCTCTCAGCAGGGTTCAGCCAATTCTCCCCCTCACTCCAGGCCTTGCTAGGCTCCCAAATCCCTTCTGATTTTAGGTTTCATTTTGTTGTAAACATCAAAACGAAAGGAGAAAGCCTCCAAAGCAACGATCCTTACCCTTGAAATCCCGCCATGTGCACAAAAAGGAGGGTGAGTTGTTTCTCTTTTTTTTTTTTTTTTCAAAAATGGAAGATGAAGGGGAAGAAACAAAAGCCTTAAATGGAGGAGAGGCTAAGCGGCGGAGACAGAGGAAGAAAGAGGAGAGCCTGGCGAAGGAGCAGGGCAGGGCGAGCGTCAGCCATGTTGTGTGTGTTGGTCCGGTATTTACAAATCTGCAGCAGCAGACTCTCTGGGAGAGAGTGGAAAGAAGGGAGGTGGAAAGAAAGAAGTGGAGGGAGGAGAAAGAAGGAATCGAGGGAGGAGGGGAAAGCAGCAGCGGCAGCAGACAAAGGAATCTAGCAGAGCGCGCGCATACACACGGCGCGTGCAACCCCAGCGCGTTAGCAACTCTCCCAGCTGCAGCCTTTGGCTACTGCAGCGCGGCCGGGCCCTGCCGCCACCACCCTCACATCCCCTTCGCACCATTTTCTCGGGGGGGGGGAGGACGGACGATGGGGCAGAGGCATACCTCCATTCACCTCCCCCAAAGCGCACTATCGACAGAGAGGCTTATCCGCCGGGAGCCCAGCGGCGAGCCCCAGCACAAAGTACAATAGCTCCCCAGAGAGGAAGGGGGAGATGTACAGCTGCAACCCCTCCCGTACCAAAGGAAGGGGCCGTACCAAAGGAAGGCAGCAGTCCTTTGGAGCCCGGAAGAGTGGGGGTTACCAAAGAGCCGAGGTACTACGTGGGAAGATATAAACGGCAACACGATCTTAAGGACTTCCACTCTCGCCCGCCTCCCGCGGCTTCCGGGCAAGCTGCTGAGGCGGACAGTGAAAAAGAAAGGGTAACAGAAACGGAACACCGCAAGTATGTAAAGAACATCAGCCTCGAGGGAGTGGAAGGAGAGCTAGGAACAGCGGGTCCAAGCTCATTCCACAGCGACTCCCTTCGGCTCTGCCCAGTACTAGGCTAAACTAAGCCAGGCCAAGGCCGGCGCGAGGGCAGCTCTTCCCCCACCATTCGCTACTCTCTTACCTGCTGGAGGCACCTGGGAGCGTTAGCGCTGCAGCCGCAGCAGTCCTCCTGTCTCACTAGGCCATTCAGCTTCTCTGCGGTAGCAGCGGGGACAGCTATTGTCTCATTTGCCCCCCTCTGCCGTCACCACTGCTGCGCCCTATTCGCCTCTGCTACATTTGGATCCTCCTCTCCGTACATAAGCTGCACCACCAAGATACAGACCTCCTCACCTTCCTGCCAAATAGTGAGCTAACCGCATCGAGATGTTCAAAACACAGGGCCGGACACCGCCCTCCTCCTCTCCGCCAACGCGCAGGCGTACTGCAAATTCCAACTGCGACAAGAGCGCAGGAAGTAATCCTCCAGCCAGTTCACCACTACTCGCTAGCGCGCAGTTGCGCCCGTTGTTACTGCCGCTCCTCCTCCGTCGCCGATGTCGTCATCTCCTGGTCTTCCGTCGGCGGTCGTGGCGGAGGGTGGTGTGGGCTCGTCCACAGATTGTTGTCTGTTGGCCCTTCTCCAAACGTAGGCCCTGGGGCAGTGAACGTCCATCTTTCCCCATCCATCCGTCCGTTTGAACTCAGCCCAGTACCCTTGGCACTAAGAGTCTCCACTCAGGCTTAGGGACTCAGCTGCCACTTATCTGTTTGTAGGTTCAACCAGTAGCAAAGCTGAGCACGTATCCCAGAGACACACACAGAGGACGTTGACACGTCTGGTTACAGACTGCCACAGAGAAGGTACTGCCTTCAAGAGCACCTAACACACAGGATCCATGTAAAACAGACAGCCAAGTCCTCTTCTTACTCTTTGGCTGGTAGAAAGTCACTAATGAAGTACTGGCATTGACCCTCTGTCTACCTGGTGCCTCTGTCCCAATCCCAGGCCCTCTTTTACCTGCTTCATAGGTGCCCTACTCACTGGCTAGTCCAGCTTGATGTTCAATAGCAAACATGCATGCACTCACAAGCTCATCCCACAGACACTCCACATTCACAAGTTCCCCTGGGAATAGAAGTATTGATCCTTGCCTGCCTGATCCCCCAGCCCAGACCTGAGCCCCCTCCCTACTACTTGCTGAACAGCTTGAAGTTTGCTTGCAAATACACTTTCCACCTGGCCATGAACATGTCCAGAGATGGGGCAACCTGTGCCAGTGCCTCACCACCCCAGAGGAAAAAATGTCTTTCTAATATCTAATTTAAATGTCCCCTCTTTCAGCTTAAAACTGTTACCCCTCATCCTATCGCTGCACTCATTGATAAAGAGCCCTAATCCAGCTTTCCTGTAGGCCCCCTTTAAGTACTAGAAGGCTACTGTAAGTTCTTCCTGGAGTCTTCTCAAGGCTGAACAAGCCCAACTCCCTCAGCCTCTTCTCATATGGGAGGTGTTCCAGCCCTTTGGCCATTTTCGTAGCCCTCCTCCGGACTTGCTCTAACAGATCCATGTCCTTTCTGTGCTGAAGAATCCAGAAATGAACAGAGGACTCCAGGTGACCTGCTGCTCACACTTCTTTTGATGCAGCCCAGGATACGATTAGCTGCTTGGGCTGCAAACTCACATTGCCAGCTCATGTTGAGCTTCTCACCCACCAGCACCCCCAAGTCCTTCTCTTCAGGGCTACTCTCAATCCATTCTCCACTCAGCCTGTATTTGTGCTTGGGATCGCCCCGACCCAGGTGCAGGAACTGGCACTTGGCCTTGTTGAACCTCATGAGGTTTTCACAGGCCCGCCTCTCAAAACTGTCCAGGTCCCTCTGGATGACATTCCTTCCCTTCAGCATGTCAACTGTGCCACGCAGCTTGGTGTCATCGTCAAATTTGCTGAGGGTGCCCTCAATCCCAGTGTCCATGTCTACAACAAAGATGTTAAACGCTGCTGGTCCCAATACTGATTCCTGAGGAAGGCCACTCATCACCGGAATCCACTTTGACATTGAGCGGTTGACCACAACTCTTTGAGTGTGACCATCCAGCCAATTCCTTATCCACTGAGTGGTCTTTCCAATTTAGAGACCAGAATGACATGCGGGACAATGTCAAATGCTTTGCACAAGTCCAGGTAGATGATGTCAGTTACTCTTTCTTTATCCACCAGTGCTGTAGCCCCATCATAGAAGGCCACTGATTTGCCCTTAGTGAAGCCATGCTGGTTGTTTCCAACCACCTCCTTATTTGTTATGTGCCTCAGCAGAGTTTCTAGGAGGATCTGCTCCATGGTCTTGCCAAGCACAGAGGTGAGACCAGCCTGGAGTTCCCCAGGTCTTCTTTTTTTCCTTTTTTAAAAATGGGAGCTATGTTTCCCCTTTTCCAACCAGTGGGGACTTCACTGGACTGCCATGACTTCCCGAATATGATGGATAACGGCTTAGCAGCTTTATCCACCAGTTCCCTCAGGATCTGTGGATTCATCTCATCAGGTCCCATGGACTTGTGCACCTTAAGGTTCCTTAGATGGTCTTGAACCTGATCCTGTCCTACAGTGGGTGGTTCTTTGATCTCCCAGTCCTTGACTTTGCCTTCTGCAGCTTGGGTGGTGCAGCTTGAGCCCTTGCTGGTGAGGACTGAGGAAAAAAAAAAGTCATTGAGTATCGAAGCCTTCTCCATATCCTGGGTAACCAGGTCTCCCATTTCCTTCCAGAGAGTGCCCACATTCTCCCTAGTCTTCCTTTTGTCACTGACACACCTATAGAAGCTTTTCTTGTTGCCCTTGACGTCCTTGGCCAGATTTCATTCTATCAAGGCTTTAGCTTTCACAGTATCACAAGGTTGGAAAAGACCTCTGAGATCATCCAGTCCAACCTATGACCAAACACTAGCACCCACTCGTCATTTAAACCACGGCACTAAGTGCCTCATCCAATCTGTTTTTAAACACCTCCAGGGACCATGACTCCACCACCTTCCTGGGCAGCGCATTCCATTGGCAAATCACTTTTTCAGTGAAAAGTTTTTTCCTAATATCAAGCCTAAACCTTCCCTGACGAAGCTTGAGACCATGTCCTCTCGTTCTGTCACTGGTCGCCTGAGAGAAGAGACCAACCCCTGCCTGCCTACAACCTCCTTTTAGGTAGTTATAGAGAGGAATAAGGTCTCCCCTGAGCCTCCTCTTCTCCAGGCTAAACAACCCCAGCTCCCTCAGACGCTCTTCATAGTGCTTGTGCTCCAGCCCCTTCACCATCTTCGTTGCTCTCCTCTGGACACACTCCAGCATCTCAACATCTCTCAAACCGAGGGGCCCAGAACTGGACACAGTACTCAAGGTGCGGCCTGACCAGTGCCGAGTATAAGGGGATGATAACTTCTCTACTCCTGCTGGCCACACCATTCCTGATGCAGGCCAGGATACCATTGGCCTTCTTGGCCACTTGGGCACACTGCTGGCTCATGTTGAGTTTCCTGTCCACCATCACTCCCAATTCTCTTTCCACTTGACTACTCTCCAGCCATTCTGTCCCCAGCCTATAGCTCTGTATGGGGTCGTTGTGTCCAAAGTGTAGAACCCAGCACTTGGACTTGTTAAACTTCATCCCATTGGAATCAGCCCATCTCTCCAGTCTGTCAAGGTCCCTCTGTAGGGCCCTCCTACCCTCCAGCAGATCGACACTTCCTCCCAGCTTGGTATCGTCTGCAAACTTGCTGATGATGGACTCAATCCCTTCATCCAGATCATCAATAAAGATGTTAAACAGGACCGGGCCCATCACCAACCCCTGGGGGACACCACTGGTGACTGGCTGCCAATTGGATGAGACACCGTTCACTATCACTCTCTGGGCTCAGCCAACCAACCAATTCCTAACCCAGCACAGAGCACTCCTGTCCAAGCCACAGGCTGTCAGCCTCTCCAGGAGTCTAATATGGGAGACAGTGTCAAAGGCCTTGCTGAAGTCCAGGTATACCACATCCACAGCCTTCCTCTTGTCCACCAGCTGAGTCACATGGCCATAAAAGGAGATCAAGTTGGTCAGGCAGGACCTGCACCTTAGCAAGCTCGTCTGCTAGCTTTCTCATCACCCTAGGATGGATCCCATCCGGCCCCATAGACTAAAAGGATCCAAGGGGCTCAGCAGGTCTCTAACTTCTTCCTCCTGGATTACAGGGGAGCTATATTCCATCCATCCCCAAGTGGAGCTCCATGCACTTCAGCTGCTCATTGACATAGTGTGTTACCACACTTTAAAAAACACAGAGTGCAATCAACATAAAAGCTCAAACTCTCGAATACTCTGTGAAATTAAGTTTTACTTATCTTATTAAAACAAGAAAAGTAACAAATGACTGATAGCAATTAACAAGTTTACAATTCCAGCTTTAAAACAATGCATCTAATCATTACCATAAGAGAACAAGCATAGCAATTTAGAAGAGCTACATCACCAACTGTTTTTTCATCATCATTCAAATCAGACTGGAAGAGTCTTAACAGTTGGGAAAAGAAACAACAAAAAACATACATCGCCAACTGCCCTTTTATTCTCACCATCCAGACCCGCAATCGCTGGGGAGCCCCTTCTGCAGCAAAGATCTGGAGAGCCTGTTCCTGGACAATTGGGAGGACCATGCGGCGCATCCGCTTGTGGTAGAGTCTCCAGAGATTGCTGCAAGAGGGTCCAGCTTTTATATTTTTAAATAAGCAACTTACATCATTCTAAAAAGCAGGAACTCTGGTTTCAGCTGCTTCGTATCCCCTCCTCCTGGAGTCTGGTCAAAACTACAGAAAAGATGAGAAGGAAAGCAGCTGGATTCTTCTTATCTCTAAACTAAGGAGGCTGTTTAAAGTGCTTTCTCCTGCTTCACATGGTATTCATACTTGTGAAACTACAATTAAGGTGGTACAACTCAATTCCACTGATTAAGAATAGAATAACACAATTTTACTGATAATACAACTGTGAGAAGTTACAGATTAAACAATACATACAGCAATGCAAACTTTAGTTTAAAGCCCTCTTCACCAGCCTGTCAACTTATGACCAAGGATGCTTTTCCCCTTCTCTGACAGATTGACCCCAGCAGACCAGGTTTCTCAAAGCGAGTCCCATGGTCTAAGTAGTCAAACCCTCGGCTGTGGCACCAGTCCTGCAACCATTTGTTGATTTGCCAGACTCGACTGGCCTTTACAAACCTCATCCCTTTGACTGGGAGGATTGATGAAAAAACTACCTGCACTCCAGAGTCCCTTACTGCTGCTCCCAGGGCTCTGTAGTCTCCCTTGATACCCTTCCAACTGCCCCAACTTTATCATTGGTGCCCATGTGAAACAACAGCAGTAGACAGGAGTCTATGGGCTGCACCAGGTTTGGCAACCTCTTGGTGACATCCCTGATATGAGCCCCAGTAGGCAGCACAGCTCTCTGAAGAGTGGGTCAGGTCGGCAAATGGGTGCCTTCATCCCTCTCAGAAGAGTCTCCCACTGCTGTCACCCATCACCTTTTCTTCATTGTGCTGGTTGTGATCCAGGGGACACACGGGCTTGTCTTACTCAGCTCCAGTGTCTCTGGATGTGACGGATATTTCCTCTTCAGACTGTAGAGCAGTGAAGGGGTTCTGTAAGGACATCTCAGGATTTGAGGGAAGCCTCTTCCTCCTGCTGGTCCTTGCCCTTGCAAGCTTCCATTCTTCTGCATTATTGTCTCCCCTCCCTTCTGTGTGTGCCAGTGGAGGAGTTTTTGGTTGATTGGCCATGGGCTGTGAGTCCACAGCAGACTACATTTGGAACCAGCTATCCAGCCTCTGCCCTCAGCAGCTCCATCTATGTGGAGGTATCGGCCACCTTTGGGGTAAGAAGGCGCAGACCGCCTGGCTGGAGCTGCAGCCTTTGCCCTTATCTGAGTGCCTACCATTCTGCCTCGAGGGTCAGGTAGGACAAGTGCCCTTGACCTGCACAGGTGGTCACAGAACATGTCTGGGTGCTGGGTTCTGTGTACCTCAGGACTCCCGCGCTGCCAGTGGAATGCCTCTCTTTGAAGAGGCGCCCTTCCTGCATGCCCTTCCTTGTGAACTGCTGTGCAGTCTGCTGCACCACACTGAAGATGATAGGACAAACTCTGGTGATCAGGTGCAGGGCTCAGCCAGACAAGCCTACTGACCGACACCATTTTAACATGCAACTGGCCTTTCTGTCTACTCCCCTCTTCATAGAATATCCTGGGTTGGAAGAGACCCATCAGGATCATTGAGGATCAACATATAGGTACATTGTCCACAAGAGGAAGATTAAAGAAAATCTACCCCCTCAATAAATAAGACAGGAGAGTTGGCGACAACCAATATGGTGAAGGCTGAGGTACTCAACAATTTTTTTTTGCCTCAGTCTTCACTGACAATCCCTCTTCCCATATCTGTCACATCCCTGAACCTCAGGACAGGGACTGGAGGAAGGAAATCCCTCCCATCGTAGGAGAAAATACAGTTCGAGACCACCTAAGGAACCTGAACGTACACAAGTCCATGGAACCTGATGAGATGAATCCCAGGGTCCTGAGGGCATTGGCTGATATAGTTGCCAAGCCATTCTCCACCATATTTCAAAAGTCGTGTCAGTCAGGCAGTCACAGTTTAGCCCCAATCTCAGCTTGATTGGCAACTAAACAAAGGCAGTTGTGATGGTCCCAATTCTGCCACACACACAGGGAAAGGGAAATGAGAGAAAGAGACTTATGTGTTGGAAACTAAAACAGCTTTAATGAAACAATAATAATAAGGAAAATACTATTAGTAAGAAAATAATAAGTACAAATATACAAAACTGAACCCCACTGCACCTGATGAACAGAGTCACCACTGATGCTGCAGAGTAGGCACAGGGAAAGCTCCCAGGCTGGACTCAGTGGCAGGAGGGAGCTGGACTCAGGAATGCACGGATCCAGGATCAGGGGCAATAAAACAGACAAGGTCCATATTAGACATCGGCCATCAAAGAAGAAAGCTTGACCCTTGTGATCCCTCCGTTTTGTACCAAGTATGATGTACATGGGATGGAATACTCTGTTGATTTGGGTCACCTGTCCTGTCCACTCCTCCCTGCAGGTGTAACCCTTTTTTGCCCCTTTCACTTACAGCATTCCACCACCTTGAGGATGACCTTCATCTTCATAGGGATAGATATAGGCAATGGCCTTTCTGCAGACCAATGCCCTGTTACTTTGGTGATAATCATAAATGTGTTATCACTTCTAGAGACAGACGCTGTCTGGAACCATGTAGCTAACTTTCAGAAAATGAAGTTACTTAGACGAGGCTAAGCTGAGAAGTTAAAAAATCAATTCTACTTTAGCTCAAACCAGAACACAGGTAAAGTCCTCAGTGACTGGAAAAAGGTAAACATCATGCCCATTTTTAAAGAAGGGTAAAAAGGAGGACCCTGGGAACTATTGACCAATCAGCCTCACCTTTGTACCCGGTAAGATCATGGAAAAAAATCCTCCTGGAAGACATGTCAAAAGATATGGAAGACAGGGAGGTGATTAGAGACAGCCAACATGGCTTCACCAAGGGCAAATTGTGCCTGACTAATTTAGTGGCCTTCTATGACGGAGTGACTAGATCAGTGGACAAGGGAAGACCTATGGATGTCATCTACCTGGACTTCTGTAAGGCCTTTGATACGGTCCCCCACAACATTCTTACCACTAAATTGGAGAGATGGGTTTGACAGATGGACTGTCAGATGGATAAGGAATTTGACCTAATGGCTACTTTCAGAGAGTTATATTCAGCAGCTCAATGTCCAAGTGGAAACCAGTAACTAGTGGTGTCCCTCAAGGGCCAGTACTGGGACCAATGCTAATTAATATCTTCATTAATAGTGCACCCTCAACAACTTTGCAGATGACACCAAGCTGAGTGTTGATTCACTTGAGGGGAGGGATGCCATCCAGAGGGACCTTGACAGGCTTGAGGAGTGGGCCCACGTGAGCCTCAGAAGGTTCAACAAGGCCAAGTGCAAGGCCCTGCACCTGGGTCAGGGCAATCCCCAATATCAGTGCCGACTGTGGGATGAGGGGATTGAGAACAGCCCTGCAGAGAAGGACTTAGTCATACTGGTGGGTGAAAAATTGGACATGAGCTGGCAATGCGTGCTTGCAACTCAGAGAGCCAGCCATGTCCTGGGATGTGAGGGGTGGGCCCTGGGTCCCTCTATAAATTTAAGGACTCCCTCAGCTAATTAAGGTAAAAAATAACACCAATAATTGGTCTAAAAGATATTTATTCTCACAGACAAAAATCTTAGGAATAGGAAAAGCGTTGGCTTATTAAACCCTTGGTACGAATAACGAGGAGGAAGAAAGAATGAAAGGAGGAAAATAAAGAGGAAATGAAAGAAAAAACAGCAAAGATTCACCACCCTGGGGGTCCAGCGCTGATGGGCCCTTTCCGGATGGTGGGCACCCAAAGGGCTCCTCTTGCGGAGTATTATTTATAGGTTTTGGTGGGCCTGTGTAGTGCTTCTTCTAGGAAAGTTCTGGAACTGAGCTTGGGGGAGATGCTCCTTCCAGGGAGCTCTCTGGCAAATTTCAGGTACCATTCTGCCCTTGCTCTCCCCCAGCAGGATTGCAGCATGACCTCTCTGGGCAGCAAGCACAGTTGGGCTGCTTGCAAGAGTGCGATAAAACTGAAGGCCATGGTCTCTGCTGTAGCCTCAACATTCAAAACCAAGTGATTTAAGGCAGCAAAAAAGAATCAATCTCTTACAGCTGCATGTATGGCCAACAGGTGAAAGGAGGTGATTCTCCCCCTCTACTCTGCTCATGTGATGCCTCACCTGGAGTACTGCATTCAGCTGTGGGGCCCCCAGCACAAGGAAGACATGGACCTGTTAGAATGGGTCCAGAAGAGGGTCACTAAAATTATCAGAGCGTTGGAACACCTCTCCTATGAAGAAAGGCTGAGAGAGACTTTTTATCAAGGCCTGGAGTGATAGGAAGATGGGCAATGGTTTTAAATTGAAAGAGAATAGATTTAGATTGGATATAAGGAACAAATTCTTTGTGGTGATGGTGGTGAGACACTGGAACAGGTTGCCCAGAGAAGTTTTGGATGCCCCATCACTGGAAGTGTTCAAGGTCAGGTTGGATGAGCCTTTGAGTGACCTGATCTAATGAAATATATTCCTGCCCATGGTAGACATGTTGGAACTAGATGATCTTTATAGGCTGACCATTCGATGATTCTGTTATTTGTGGTCAGTTAGAAAGCTATGTTTTCTTTCTTATTACATGTTCAGATGCAAGCAAAATAGTTTTTCTTTGGCAGTTTATTTGTTTGAAAATCATATTTCTTGCTATATGAAACCACTACAAATGAGAATGAGTGGCTGTCCAGTAGTACAGCCTTTAGACAAAGAAAAACTTTAACTGCGAGTATACCTAGCTGCTGCTTGTTTTGTAACTGCATTTATAATGAATTTTACTCTCTCCAAGGTGTTTTAAAAGGTAGTTACCAATTTGAACTTAATTATGTAGCCTTTTTCCATATTTTTTAAATGACTGAAGCTTTTTACATAATTGTGCAAATTTAACTGTTATGATTATGCTTTATAAACAGAAAGTGAAATTGACTGTGTAGTTAAACATGAACAGTATTATTTTACCTTTTTCAGCTTTAACTTAGCTTCAGTAACAGTTGGTTTTATTCTGTGAGGATGCCTTAAAATGGAATTAAGATTCATTAAAACTAAATAAATTAATTGCATGCAAAGCAAAGTCATTTTTTTGGAGCAATATCCACTATCAATACAGACTGTGGGATGAAGGGATTGAGAGTAGCCCTGAAGAGAAGAACTTAATCATACTGGTGAGTGAAAAATTGGACATGAGCTGGCAATGTGCACTTGCAGCCCAGAAACTCAGCCATATCCTTGGCTGCATAAAAAGAAGCATGGCCAGCAGGCTGAGAGAGGTGATTCTCCCTCTTTGCTCTGCTCTCATGAGACCTCATCTGGAGGCGTTCAGCTCTGGGGTCCCCAGTACAAGTCAGACATGGACCTGTTAGATAGGGTCCAGGTGAGGACCATGAAAATGATCAAAGGGCTGGAACACCTCTCCTATGAGCATGAAGAAAGCTATGAAGATAGGCTGAGAGAGCCTGGGTTGTTTAGCCTGGAGAAAAGAAGGCTCTGGGGACACCTTATTGTGTCTTTTCAATGTATAAAGAGGGCTTATAAGAAAAATGGAGACCTTTTACCAGGGCCTATAGTGATAAGAAGAGGGGCAACAGTTTTAAGATGAAAGAGGGTAGATTCAGACTGGATATAACGAAGAAGTTCTTTATGATGATGGTGGTGAGACACTGGAACAGGTTGCCCAGAAGTTGTGGATGCCTCATCATTGGAAACATTCAAGGTCAGGTTGGGTGGGACTTTGAGAAACCTGATCAAGTGAAAGATATTCCTGCCCATGGCAGGGGAGTTGGTCTAGATGATCTTCAAAAGTCCCTTCCAACCCAAAACATTCTATGATTCTAAACAAGTTTATTACAAATATTTAAGTTCAGCAGAAAGTTAAACATCACTTTCTCTTAAGTTATTCATAAAAGAAAATGGAAAATTAGTCCTCTTATAAATGAGACCATTTAACGTAGAAGATATACCACAGAGCAGTTAAAGGAGCACACTAAATGGGTTAAGGTGAAAATTTCCAATATCAAAACCAGAAGAAAATCAATTTAAATACAGAAAAAGCAAAGAGCAACTCAGATAGACAGAAATGGAAAAGTTTTGTCGATACTTGAAACAGTAACCTGGTAGGATAGAAATTAATCAGATTTCTCCACTGAACTTTAGCATCAGAGTGCTATGCTTATTTCTGACTATAAACCTTTTCCTTAAATAGGCAGTTAAAAGTGGGATCAAATGACCAGCCACAGACATGCCAATAGTTAATCATTTTAGAACAGATCCATAGCACTTATTTTGTAACATGCAGTTCTCTCAATTCTTTGCTTTCTTAGAAATCTACAGAATGAAATATATGCTTATAGGGAAGAAAAGTTTTAACTCATTAGGGGAATGAATCATTCCATGCTCCATTCTAGTGAAGAGGGATCTCAAATGTGAGGCATGAGAAACTAAAGCACTGAGCAACAGCTTTAAATAGATGTCAGGGTCAAGTGCAATGGGCTAAAATAGTTGAAGCCCTTCCTTGAGTGAAAATCCCATTAAGAAATTGCACATCCTATTCTCTTTATTACCTGGTGTTACAAGCAAAAAGCAGGTGTGGATCCCACAGGCATGAGGCACAACACTCAGCGAGTAAAAGCTTTGGCTTTATTGAAAGCATAGCATTACCACGTAGGGAGCCCTGGGACACCAACCCTAGTAAAATGGGGACCCAACACAGCAGAACCCTGCTCAGGGGTGAGACTCAAGGGAAAGCACGACAGGGCTGGATAATAAAACATGTGATGATTAATATATAATACATATGCAATGTCCTGTTTTGCTCATTAGCAAACTCACTGATGCAATGCAGGTGCTATTGTCTGAATTCTGAGATCTGCAGCTGGCTATCACGTTGGCACCCATGCAAGAGTATGTGTAGGTCAGGGAGGTGAACTATCCTGGGTTACCGTGGCAGTGTCTTTTCGCACCCTACACCTGGTTAGCTAGGGAATTCTCTTCTTAGTAAGATGACCTTACTGTCTTTCAGCTGAACTACAGCAACTCAGTATGTCTAGACATGAGGTCATTAGTGCTTATGAAACTCCAGCTAGTACAGAGCAGCTGCTATAGTCCAATACTCTCTGACCAGGATCTTTTATATATTCCACCCACGGAGAGTGTGATGTTTAATATAAAACTTACATATTTGAAGAGAGTTATGTTACATGGGATTCCTGATTTAGCAGAAATGATCCAGCAATATACTGAAATCACAATACAAGTGTAAGTTACACTTACCAAAACATAGCAGTTGCAATACACAGTTCAATCACAACACCAGTGTGATTCCCATTACCGATCTCTATAATATGCTCACCTTCATGACGCTGAATGTCCCCAGTTGCTGGGATGGAATACGTGGATTGAAGCCAGCTCAAGCTCTCCTCAAAATTCTTTTGTTAGTTGTCTAGTTTTTATGTTGGGCTGAACCAAATACTCACTCCTCCCATACTACTCTGACTAACTCAGGGAGATATTCACACTCTTTTAATGAATTCAGTGTCGTGGATAGGAATTTACAAAACTTTGGTTTATCAGCAATTTAGAATTTTTAAGGTAAGATTGCAAAATACCCATTCACTCTTAATTTTCAATTGATTAACAAAGTAATAAATGATTCCATATATGTGTTAATCAAATTAATGAGCAATTTAATCAGATTTGAAAAGTATGAGATTGACTCCTATTTACTACACAGTATAAGTATACATGCAAGCACAGAGATATACGTGTACACAAAAATATATCAATATTTAAGTGTAGAAGCAGTATGAATAATCACAATTACAAAAAATTATGTATGAATTTAAGTATACAAATTGATAGAAAAAGGGATAGATAGAGAGGCTAGCCTGGAAATTTCCCTCTTGAGATTGGTGAGAATACTCACATTCAATGCACCAGCATTCCACAACAGGCAATAATTGACTCTCAAGGGGAGGACAACTTTTCCGAAGGCCTCTTTCATTTGCTGTGTTAGCAAATGAGATCACGCACTACACCTGAGAGGCATCCCAACTCAAGGGGAGATTACTGGTCCCAGCCTGCTGCAATACAGAAGAGCTCAAAGGGACTTCTATATAATTCCATACTGACAGGGTTTTGAGATAATTGATTTTCATCAGATATTTGAATATTTGAATTTTGATATTTCAACATTCACTTTGACTGCACTTGGAAGATGTCATGTTAGTGGAACTTCCCACTAGTTGCCTCAGACCACCTCACTTGGGCTACAGTCCAGGTATCAAGTGTCTGGGGGGGTGTGACTGATGGTCAATCTCTTTCTCAGGTGACGATGGGGCCTCTTCCCAGGCACACAGGATCCCAAGAGCTCTGGATCACTGTGTTGTAAGTATACTTTCCCCAGTGAACCTGGTTGAGATGACTGGTTATCGGTCCCCTTCTTCAGGCAATGTGGGAGTTTCTTTCCCAAGCAGAGCAGTTTCAAGTAGGCTGAGGGAGATGCCCTGGCATCCTGGATGACTGCCTCTATACAATGAGTATATTCCCTATGAAGCCTGTGTAACACTGGATCAGACAGTAGCCCAGAGAGGGGAGAGAAGGTGTTTTTCAAGTTTCCAGATTTGTCTGTGTGACTAGTGGGGTGGGAAGAAGTCCCACTACCACACTCAGGGAGAAACATTTACACAGCCATTTGATCTACTCAGCTGTCATAGCTGTTAATCTGAAACAAAGGCCACCCTTATGTTTCCTTTGTGTTGTGATAAAGTCAGCTTTCTTTGCAACAGCTGTGGTCAGTCACACCATCTATTATTCTCTGAGTTTTATGTACACATCACCCTTGCCCATCTCCCCTGAGTCTTTGTCGTGGTTTTAGCTGGGATAGATTCAGTTCTCTTCTTAGAAAGCTACATTTCTAATTAGCTGCACTTTTCAGTAGCTAAAGTATTCCAAATTCTGAGAGAATAAAGGTGATAAGACATTATGATTTAGTTTTGTGACCAGGCATGTCATTTCCATGGAAACCAAGGACTTCTGCAACTTCAGACTACCAGGTGCATAACACTGGGAGAAGCAGATTTTGGACAGCTGGCTCAAACTGACTAAAGAGAGTATTCCATACCATAAATGTCACTTACTATATAAGCTAGAAACTCTCTTGGGATGGCCTTTTTTAGATGGCATCTTGGGGCCAGTACTATTTAATATCTTCATAAACGACCTGGATGCAGGACTTGAGGGTTTACTAACCAAGTTTGCTGATGACATGAAACTGGAGGGAGTGGTTGACACTCTGGAGGGCAGGGAGGCCCTGCAGAGGGATCTGGATGGATTGGAGAGCTGAACAATCACCAATTGTATGAAGTTTAACAAGGGCAAGTGCTGGGTTTTGCACCTGGGACACGGCAACCCTGGATATACACACAGACTGGAGAGCGAGAGGCTTGAGAGCAACCCTGCCAAAAGGGACCTGGGGGTTCTGGTCGACAAGTTGAACATGAGCCAACATTGTGCCTTGGCAGCCAAGAGGGCCAACTGTGTCCTGGGGTGCATCAAGCACAGCATTGCCAGCTGGTCAAGGGAGGTGATTGTCCCACTCTACTCTGCACTGATGCGGCCCCACCTTGAATATTGTGTTCAGTTTTGGGAGCCACAGTATAAAAAGGACATCAAACTACTGGAGAGTATCCAGAGGAGGGCCAAAAAGTTGGTGAAGGGTCTAGAAGAGAAATCATATGAGGAGAGGCTGAAGTCACTTGTTCTGCTCATCCTGGAGAAGAGGAGACTGAGGAGTGACCTTATAGCTGTGTACTGTTTCTTCACAAGTGAAGGAGGAGGAGCAGGTGCTGATCTCTTCTCGATAGTGACCAATGATAGGATTAGAGGGAATGGCAGAAAGATGTGTCAGGAAAGGTTTAGGTTGGATATTAGGAAGAGGTTCTTCACCCAGCAGGTGGTGGAGCACTGGAGCAAGCTCCCCAGGGAAGCAGTCATGGAGCCAAGCCTGACAATATTCAAGAAGCATTTGGACAATGCCCTCAGACACATGGTGTGAATATTGGAATTGTCCTATGCAGAGACACGAGTTGGACTCGATGATCCTTGTGGATCCTTGTCTCTTCCAACTCAGGTCATTCTATGATTCTATAAGGAGATCATCTTTAACTTTAGTCTTGATGTTGAGACAAGATAATTTGAATTACTTTATTTTTGGTCCAATGATGTATTTCTCTCTCAAAATCTGTTTAGAATTTTAAATTGTTCCTATTTCTTTCACTGATCCTACTGCTGCTCTGACTTTTTATGTGATATGTACATGGTCTTGAACAAAATAACTTTGCCAGTGCTGAATTTAATTTAACTTTAGTTACTGCTGGTATGGCTCTTTTAAATTAGAAGAGTTTGAGTGTACTCCACTAAGTTATGTCTTGGAATTGTGTAGAAATTGAACGTACCAAAGAGTCATCCTCATAAATAAAAGTAAGGCACAGAACTTAGCTGGAAAAATGCTGAGGACATTTTGTTTGAAATGTGCTGAAAGTAATAGATGTTTCAAACTGTTGTGAAAAATCAAAAGTTGTTTCTGATACTTTTGAATGCCCATCAGAAGAGCATAAAGGGCTTCAGCTCACATGTACTGTGTTTTCAACAGCCAGGTGAAATAATGTTCAAATTTCCTTACATATATATGTGCACACAGTTGCATGCTAGCTACTTATATGAATAAAATGTAATTCAGATATGAGCTTAAATAGAGACATATGTCATGAAAACAACACAGGAAATAAAAGGAATTATATAATACTATATCTACTGCAGAAAGCAGTCAACCAGATTTACTGAGAAAAACCCTGGCTCAATTTCAGACTTGGGAGTTTTAAAAGGAAGAGAATTTCACTATTTGCACTATATAACAGAAGGGGAAAGTTTAAATGTAAAAAAATAAAAAGGAAGGAAAGAAAATTCATACACATATTCACAATAAATATAAATTCATGAATAATGATAAGTACGAGTGCTTGTCAAATTGTTTTAATATTCATAACAAAACCTTAAAATTACATCTATTTTGTTGATGAGAAAACCAAGGCACAGTGAGATTATTGATTTCTATGGCAGCATTTTGTTTCAAGTGTGGTGACTGAAGAATCATAGAATCACAGAATGGTTTGGGTTGGAAGGGACCTTAAAGACCATCCAATTCCAAACCCCCTGCTATGGGCAGGGACACCTCCCACTAGACCAGGCTGCTCAAGGCACCATCCAACTTGGCCTTGAACACTTCCAGGGAGGGGGCATCCACAACTTCCCTGGGCAACCTATGCCAGTGTCTTACCACCCTCATCATGAAGAATTTCTTCCTAATGTCTAATCTAAACCTTCCCCCTTCCAGTTTAAAGCCCTTCCCCCTTATCCTGTCACTACAAGCCCTTGTAAAAAGTCCCTCCCCAGCTTTCTTGCAGGCCCCCTTCAGGTACTGGAAGGCTGCTATGAGGTCTCCCCGGAGCCATCTCTTTTCCAGGCTGAACAAGCCCAGCTATCTCAGTCTATCCTCATAGTAGAGGTGCTCCAGCCCTTGGATCACCTTTGTTGCCTTCCTCTGGACCCGTTCCAGCCGTTCCATAGCATTCTTATGTTGGGGATTCCAGAACCAGACACAATGCTCCAGGTGGGGTCTCATGAGAGTGGAGTAGAGGGGGAGAGTCACCTCCCTTGACCTACTGGCCACACTTCTTTGGATGCAGCCCAGGATATGGTTGGCCTTTTGGGATGCAAGCACACATTGCCGGCTCATGTTGATCTTCTCATCAATCAGCACCCCCAAGTCCTTCTTTTCAGGGCTGCCCTCAATCACATCATCCTCCATCCTGTATTGAAACCACAGATTGCCCCAACCCAGGTGTAGGACCTTGCACTTGGCCTTGTTGAACCTCATGAGGATCACACAGGCCCACTTTTCCAGCTTGTCCAGGTCCCTCTGGATGACATCCCATCCTTCTGGTGTGACAACTGCCCCACTTAGCTTGGTGTCATCTGCAAACTTACTGAGGGCGCACTTGATCCCTCTGTCTATATCATCAAACAAAATATTAAACAGCCTTGGTCCCAGTACGGACCCCTGAGGGACATCACTTGTCATGAGTCTCCATCTGGACATTGAGCCGTTGACCACTACTCTCTGAATGTGACCATCCAACCAATTCCTTATCCATCGAACAGTCCACCTGTAGAGTTAAATATCGGGAAGTAACACAGAGAATAACACAGAGGCCTTGACAGAGTTTGATAATGAGCTAAGAACTGGCTAACCTTGAAGTAGTGGAAAGTCCTGAGCAGTGCTTAGATCTCTGGTATGCTTACAAAATACCTATCATACTGATGAGCATTTTGTCAGTTTTTCTGTATGGTTGTAACTTTTCTCTGGTCTTCAACTTGAACTGTAAAATGTTTGGAGAGTAAACTGTCTTAAATTTTCTAGGAATTATGCAAATAATGAAAATAAGGCTTGGGAGATGTATGTTGTCTAACCCATCTTGTATACAAAAGACAGTCAACTACATCTGTATGATTCCGGATGGTTGTTTGCCCATCCTGTTCCTTAATCACATGTATTTTGGGCAGTCAGAAGATCTGTGTCTTAATGTTGAAAGAAGACCCAATGTTTTGTTAGTAGTTGGTTTACCATCAATGGAACTGCAATTATGAAAGATCTGTCAAAATATATGCTGACAGAAGTGTCTTCAAAACACAGCTCAAAAGAAAATTCTCTCTCTGGTGTGGTGCAAATACTTTTAAAATATCTAATTCTTAAATGCTTTTAGAGTTAGGGAGTACACGGATGTTTGACATATTTGGAAACTGTAGACCACTGGGTACTTATGCTTGACATCTTGTGAGTAGGGGGAACATTCACAAAGGCTGCCCTCAGATCCCAGAGGGTCATATCGCTACTAAGGAAAATACTTTTTCTATAAATGAATCAAAATGGTCTCTCTTGGACCATTGACTGCTGAGGACCCCTTTTATAAGTATAAACATACTTTACTGTTAGGTGTCAGCCATAAGAGCATGAGCAAGCAACCTCTCTTCTAGTTTATGTGCTGTCCTAACAGTTCAGTTGTTTAAAGTTGGAGGGGATTCACTCTTACCCTCAGTTATAGCAGTGTTGGCTTGTATAGAGGGGATGATGAGGCAAACTTATCTTATTTCATATGACTAGAGATGTAGCTGTATCAATATTGGATGAAAAGTACATTTTTAAATGGTAACGGCTTGGGACGGGATTCTTTTCTGTGAATAAGCATCCTAGTTGTCAATCATGCTGGGGCCTCTAACCATAATTCTGGGAGGCTGTATGTTTGGGTGGGAGTGGGGCAAGTTTTAATATGAAGCAAGGATGTGGTGGATTGGCCCTGGCTGGCAGCCAAACTCTCACCCATCTGCTCTTTCACCCTCTCCCCCAGCAAGATGGAGGGAGAAAATAGGAAGAACAAGAAAGCTTGTGGGTCAAGATAAAAACAGGGAGATTAATTAACTGTCATGGGCAAAGTAGACTTAACTTGGGGAATTTAACTTGATTTATTGCCATATATATGTAAATAAATATAAAATGTACTGACTCAAATATAGAGAAATGGAAGCAAAACAAATATTACAAGACTTACGAAGAACACACTTGGGGAAGGCACTTCTTCCTCCTTTTCCCAGACTCAGCTTCACTCCAAACTCTTCTCTTTGCCCCTTGTTACATCTGCAAGTTACACTCAGTCCCTTCAGTGATGCAGTGTGTATGTGGGGAGTTTGATATGGTCAGCATATAGCAGTTTCTGTCTGCTGCTCATTCCTTCTCACTTTTTCTCTGTTGTGGCATGGGTTCTCTACAGGCTGTAGTCCTTTTAGGAATGTCAGCTCTGACATGGGCCTTCTGCAGACTGCAGTTCCTTCAGGAATATTTGCTCTGCCATGGAGCTCTTTCTGTTCTGACCTTGGTGTTCCCTGTTTGTCACTCCTTTTTGTTCCCTTCTTCCCTCTCCCTCTGGTGTCTTCTCTCATTTTTATCATATTATCACAGAGTTGTCATCAGCTTTGCTGATTGGCTCAGCTTTGACCTGCGGTGGATCTGTTGCTGAGCTGGCTGGAACTGGATGTTCTTGTGATACAAGAAGTGGTTGTTATTGCAGTGTGTGGAATATTTTGGCTTAAGTAGAGTTGTTTTTCTGTAGATTTGTTTTTCTAACTCACTTCAATTAAGCAATATCTAGGTGGCAGTATTTGTAAAAGTTAGACAGACACAGACCATTATTCTGACAGACTTTCAGAAAGCCTTGCCTGCTTATAAGGGGAGGATTATCCTGCTTTCTTTTGTTTCCCTTTTTGGGTTTCTGTTTTCTCCCTTTCTCTGCACTTCAGTTCAGTAGACTTAACCTTATTCAAAGAACTAGAAGATAATTTAATCTGTCTCTCTGCAAATAAGTATTTATGTTTTCAAAAGAAAAAAGACTACTTTTTTATTACTAATACCTATATTTATGCAAAATCTCAGGAAATAGAAGATATAATTAAGTGCTTATGTTGCTAAATCTAATTCAGGTCAGACATGAAGCTTTCTGCAAAGATTTTTCAAGCTAAGAGGAGGAGAATCTACCTGTTGTCCCTGTTAAAAGTTCTCATTCTGAAGTTCTGTCTTGAATGCACTTTCCCATTTGTGCTGAATGTACAATAAATAAGATAACCTAGAAGCAGGATTTTTTTATAAAAGCTTATTATCAAAGTAAGAAATTAATGCAAATTTTCTGTAGGACAAGCAAGGTATGGTAGGGAAAAAGAAGATTCCAAGATGATCTTCATTCTTAGAGTCTTGACTTCCTTCTTGCCATAATTTTTCACCTCTCTGTTAATATAGGACAAGAGGAATTAAATGTTTGAGGCACACATTTTGCTTATCTATAGAGGAAATTCCTCAAAGCCAAAGCCTATTCACAGGCAGTCTTTTCAGTTATATAAACTTTGTAAGTATAATAAAATTACCTTCTTTCTCTGCTGAATTCTCACATCTGCAAATTGCATCTAGGTGCTGGTAAACACCATTCCAGTTCACAAGAGAAGGAGTGTTGTTTTCCCAAGAGGCTAGGTATCTCGTGTTCTGAAAAAAACACTCTAGCAAGGGGGGGTTAGCATTGAATACAATGTGAAGTCTTGAGCCCCAGTTTGGTTTTGACAGCTCAGTTAAAAGAAATTCCTTCACTTAAACCAGTTTTGCTAATTTCTGAGCAAAAAATGTTCATATACTTAAACTCACATGGGTGTTCTCTGAAAGTACATTTTTCCATAGTCCAGTAAATATCTTTACAATTTGCCTTTTACTTACAAGTGATACCAGCAAATACTCTCTAAGACTCATTTTGGAGTTTTAGAGAGCAAACATCCTTTATTTCAGCGCTGGGTGGCATGAGGGAATGATTTCCATCAATCATCATGCGCAACAAGACAAGAGCTGGAGACAGAATATTTATCCAACTTATATGCATATGTATAAATTCTCCCAGACATCCAGTCAGCAATATTCCACCTATACGGCTTAAAAATTTATTCAGCCAGTTGTTTTCTGCATCCTCTCTAAGATCCCAAGCTTGTAGGCAACAGCCTGGATTTGTTCTAGCTGCTTATTAAGACCTTCTGTTATGTTTGAGATACGGATAAAAAAATAATCTGTGTACAATTTCAAATACCCACAACCTCCGTGCTCTTTGGCCAGCAATAAACCTAAAACCAGGTAGTGTTGTAACACTGCTTCAGTATTGGTTTGTACCAGATGGCTGATCAATTTGAATCCTTTGGCAATAGAACTGGCCAGTGTTTCCACTTGCCAGGTAAGAATCTCAATTAGAATCCGATTTTCCAGTGCAGTCAATCCCAGGAGTAAAAATATCCTACCTCAGTGGATGTGCTTGACCCTTGCCAGTTATCCTCATCACTGTCTCTTTTAGGTTTTTGTTTGTTTGTTGTTTGTTTTTTTTTTTTTCCCGATAACAAGGGTTCATAGGGCTTCGCTTCCAGACAGGGCACAGTGTTGGGAGACCTAAGGTTACAAGTGTATTTCCTTTAGTAAAAGATAATCCGGTAGACCAAAACCCACTTCCCAATACCCATATGCTGTATCCAGAGGTCGGCACTGCGGCCTGTGAACTGTTGGAGGTGTTGATACAGGTTTCTTGCAATTCTAATGCTCTTCCTATAATCAAGGGAAGGCTGTTATTATTATATCTGCCCTTGACAAAGTCACATGATTTTCTGTGTACAGTTCCAGGACAACTTGGGGTAATCAAATTTATCTTTCATCCCATTAGAATCAGCCCAGCTCTCCAATCTGTCCAGGTCCCTCTGTAGGGCCATCCTACCCTCTAGCAGATCAACCCTTCCTCCCAGCTTGGTATCACCTGCAAACTTGCTGATGATGGACTCAATCCCCTCATCCAGATCATCAATAAAGATATTAAACAGGACGGGACCCAACACCGATCCCTGGGGGACACCACTGGTGACCAGCCGCCAACTGGATGAAACACCATTGACCATCACTCTTTGGGCTCGGCCATCCAGCCAATTCCTAACCCAGCACAGAGTGTTCCCATCTAGGCCACGGGCTGCCAGCTTCCCTAGGAGTCTACTGTGGGAGACAGTGTCAAAGGCCTTGCTGAAGTCCAGGTATACCACATCCACAGCCTTCATCTCATCCACCAGGCGAGTCACATGATCATAAAAGGAGATCAGGTTGGTCAGGCAGGACCTACCCCTCCTAAATCCATGCTGGCTGGGTTCTGCAGGTGGCGCATGATTTCACCCAGGATTATCTTCTCCATGATTTTACCTGGGACCGAGGTCAGGCTGACAGGTCTGTAATTACCTGGATCATCCTTACGGCCCTTCTTATGGATGGGCGTCACATTGGCCAACTTCCAATCTTCCGGGACCTCTCCAGTGAGCCAGGACTGCTGAAAGATGATGGAGAGCGGCTTAGCAAGCTCATCCGCCAGCTCTCTCAGCACCCTAGGATGGATCCCATCTGGCCCCATAGACTTATGAGGGTCCAAGTGGCTCAGCAGGTCTCTAACCTCCTCCTCATGGATTGCAGGAGGGCCATATTTCACCCTGCCCCCATCAACCACTTCAGAGGGCCAACTGTCAAGCGAGCTGACATCCTTGCTGTTAAAAACTGAGGCAAAGAAGGCATTAAGTACCTCAGCCTTCTCTGCATCTCTGGTTACTATATTTCCCTCCACATCCAACAAGGAGTGGAGGTTGCTGCCGCCCTTCTTTCTGCCATTGATGTATTTATAAAAACTCTTCTTATTATCCTTAACAGAAGTGGCCAATTTGAGCTCCAGCTGGGCTTTTGCTTCCCTGATTTTCCTCCTACATGACTTAACAACATCCTTGAACATGACCTGGCTTACATCCCCTTCTTTCCAACGATGATACATCCTCTTTTTCTTACTTAGTTCCTTCAGAAGTTCCCTACTCATCCAGGCCGGCCGTCTGCCCCTGCATCTCTTCTTACAACACATGGGGACAGCCCGCTCCTGCGCCTGCAAGATTTCATTCTTGAAGTGTATCCAAGCTTCCTGGACCCCCTTGCCACTAAGAGCTATTTCCCAGGGTACTTTCCTGACCAGTTCCTTAAATAATCCAAAATCTGCCCGCCGAAAGTCCAGCATCGATGTTCTGTTCCTGACTTTTCTTATTACATTGTTCAGAGTGAACTCAATTATCTCATGATCACTACACCCCAGACAGCCTCCAACAACAACATCACTCACCAGCCCTTCTTTGTTTGTAAACAGCAGGTCAAGCAGAGCCTCACCCCTGGTGGGCTCACTCATCAGCTGTGACAAAAAGCAGTCCTCAATACACTCTAAGAACCTCCTGGACTGCCTCCTCTCAGCAGTGTTAAGTTTCCAGCAGATATCTGGAAGGTTAAAGTCTCCTAAAAGAACAAGGGCAGCCGATCTAGAGGCAGCCTCCAGCTGTTTAAACAACAGAAGATCCAAGTCCTCCTCCTGGTCAGGCGGTCTGTAGCACACTCCAACCAGGAGGTCAGACCTGACTGCTCCTCTGACTCTTACCCATAGACACTCAACCTGGTCATCACCGATCTCGACTTCAACAGCATCCAGGGTTTCTCTAGTGTAGAAGGCCACCTCTCCACCCCTCTTCTCATGCCTGTCTCTCCTGAAGAGCCTGTAGCCTTCCATGGCAGCACTCCAGTTATGAGAGTCGTTCCACCACGTTTCCGTGATAGCAACTCTATCATAGCTCTCCTGCTGGACCAGGACTTCTAGCTCCTCCTGTTTGTTTCCCATACTGCGTGCATTTGTGTACATGCACTTCAGTTGGGTTACTGACGACACCCTTTGAGATGGCTCATCCTCCACAGGAACATCTTTGGTGAGCCTAGTAACTCCCCCCTCCCCCGTCATGCCTAGTTTAAAGCCCTCTCAACAAGCCCTGCCAGCTCCTGAGCTAGAATCCTCTTACCCTTCGGAGTTAGACGAGACCCATCTGGATCAAGCAGGCCAGGTGCTGTAAAGGTTTCCCCATGATCAAAGAACCCAAAATTCCTCTGCCAGCACCAGCCTCTAAGCCATTTATTAACTGCATATATTCTCTTATTCCTGTCTGTATCCATCCCTGCCACCGGGGGAACTGAACAGAACACCACCTGTGCTCCTGCCCTATCTATTGACCATCCCAGCTCCTGCAGTTCCTTTTTAACAACCCTTGACCCTGTTTTCGCTAGTTGATCACTACCAGCCTGTACCACCAGAAGCGGGTAATAATCAGAGGGTTTAATTAGGTCCGGGAGTCTCTTGGCGATGTCGTGTACCCGGGCTTGGGGAAGTATAATATATCTGTGCATAATGAATCCAGGGTCCTTTTCCAGCCAGCTTCACGGCTGTGTGTGTAGTTAAAAGTACCTGGTACGGTATTTTCCACCCAGGAGTTAATGGTTCTGACTCCCAAGACTTAACATACACCCAATTTTCAGGCTGGAACGGATGTGCTGGTTTATCAAGCTCTAGGGATTTTCTGGCAGTCACAGATTTCTGCAATTCCTGAAGAGTCTTTCCTAAAGATATCAAGTAGTTATTAATGTCCAAATTCCTCTTAACAGTGATATCTTATGGGATATGTGGCATCTGATAAGACCTTCCATACAATATCTCATACAGACTAAGGCCCCCTTGTTGAGGTTGAATTCAAATTCTTAATAATGCTAAAGATAAAGCTTTGGTCCAGAGATTTCCTGATGTATTTTACTCAACTGCAGTTTTAAAGTATAATTCATCCTTTCCACTTCCCCACTAGACTGAGGCCTGTAAGGCATACGCATATTCCAGGATATTCCTGAAATACTACTTAGTTTTTTGATTACTTCTGTGAGATGTGTACATCTGATTCGTGTAAATATGGGGCAATATTGAAGCAAGATGATGAAATATAACCTTTTTTGTATAACCATAAGCTTAAGCAACTGTACATAGTTTTTATATCTTGTAAAGGCACTTGGTGTATTTCTTGATAAACTAGTTCAACCCAGTTTTGCTGATAACCACATAGTGCTGCACAAGAAGATATCAAGAGCGCATGGGCAGAACCTAAATTTATCTGGAGGACAAGCTGAGGAGGACTGCTAACTTCACCCAACGACCACCAGATGGGAGCAGATAAGACCCCAAGTGATGAAGAAAGCATGCATCATAGAAAATACACCTATTCTAGGAATCCATCTACATAAACCAACCTTTTCTTGAAAATAGCCAGGAATATGTATTAGTAGAGTAAATATAAACCAAATGGAAGAATTGTATGGTGTGCGTGTTGGGGGAGCGCAGACTCCCCGCTGTTTGCTTGCCTTTATTTGCTTAATAAATTGAAATTGCTGGACTGGTTACGGTCTGAGCCTTGATCATTTATCACATTTCTGCCACAAAATGAGGACCTCTGTCCAAAGACCTTCCTAAAGACCCCCCCAAAACCTTGGAATAATTTTTTAAATAAAATTTTTACTACTTTTCTTACCTTATTGGTGCGAGCAGGAAAGCCTCTGGCCAGTTCAAAAAGGTATCTACTAAAACTAAAGTATGTCTATATCCTTATTTTTGGGGTAACTCAGTAAAATATATTTGTCAATAATCTCCGTGGAATTTCCTTCTTTAATATTCCCAAGTATTACTCGCTTATTGGTATTTGGGATTGTTTCTTTGGCATACTGCACATTTTCTGTAACTGAACAAACAATTTCCGTCATGGCTCTGACACGTGGAGAAACGACCTTACAACCTGAGAGGTTATAAAGGAGGTATGTTTATTCAGCGCTGGGTGCACACGGGAATGCTCCTCCACAAACGTGCACACCCTGCATGGTTCTTTGTACATATTCATTGCATGTGAGTTTGGAGCATGGGAACTGTGTAGATATTCTCACTTTCTTTTGTGAGTCTCGCTGTAAAGTACCCTTGAAAAGTGTCTGAGTAAAAAGGTTTGAAGAGCATCCAGGAGTTTAGTGGGAACCGATTTCAGAAAATTATTTTCAGATGCATGAGTAGCCCCCTTGGGCTGTATATTGGAACACTGGAATAAATTGGCAGGGTGAGGAGGCATGATGAATAAGAAGAAAATGGTAAATTACTGTAATGAGTGGTGGTCGCTGTATAAATTAGAGGATGGAGAAAAATGGCCTGTAAACGGAACTCTGAACTATAATACCCTTTTACAGCTTATCTTGTTTTTAAGAAGGGAAAGAAAGTGGGAGGAAGCCTCTTATGCAGACTTATTTTTCTCCCTTCAAAACCACCCAGAATATCAGAGGGATTGCGGCCTTACACCCCCACAGGACCCCCTGATAATGGCATTAGAAAAGGAGAATATAAAAGACGGAAAATGCAAGTTGAGGAGGTGTTGTTCTGCATGTGTCATTGGATGGAGGTGTGAGAATGAGAATAAAATTCGGAAGACTCAGAATGTTAGTTTGCCAGAATATGAATGACCACCTGTAGGTGCAAATAACCAGACTAAGGACTCAGAATCAGATTCAGATACCCCCCGGGACGTCTATTACATCCCACACAAGAGCCAAGACAGATCTGATTCAAGCACCCCTGAGGGAGGCAGTGGACCCAAACAGGGGTCCTGTGCTAGTTAAGGTACCTTATGGTGCGATGGATTTAGATTCTTGGGAGAAGAAAGCAAGGGGTTACAGATCAGACCCTGTGGGGGTGGCAAAACACTTCCAATACCTAGTCAGACAGCATAATCCTGATTGGAGAGATATCCAGCTGATGTTGGATCATGTAACTGAAACTGAAAAATTGATATTGAGAAAGGCTCAAGAGATAGCGAAGGACCATCTTAAAGGATCAGGGAATGATATAAAGATTTCTTCCCTTTGCAAGATCCTCATTGGAACCCCAACCGAAGTATCCATATGCAACTACTGGAACAATATCGTGACTGGATAGCAAAAGGGATAGAGAGGGCTATTCCTAAGACAGTTAATTGGTCAGCTTTGTATGAAATTAGACAGGGGACAAATGAAACCCCATCTGAATACCTTGAAAAGCTTTGGGACACTATGAGGCAACAGACTCCTTTAGACCCTGAATCAGAAGTAGGGATTCAGCAGCTGGTTTTGCTTTTTATAGGGCAATCAGACAGTGATATAAGAAGGAAACTACAGAAACAAGGAATGCCTGAAAGACAAAATTTGGAAAAGCTGCTCGATGAAGCTTGGAAAGTATTTATCAATCGGGAAGGAGAAAAAGAGAAGAAAAGGGAAGAGGATTGGAGAAAAGATAGAAAGGCTTTAGTAGTGGCTTTACAATGGGGGGGGGGGGGTAGTAGCAAAGAGGGAAATGGGAACTCTAAAAGGAGGGGGTATTCGTAGACCCTCTCTGAGGATGAATCAGTGTGCGTGGTGTAAGCAAATGGGACATTGGAAGAGTGAATGCCCCATACGACAGTGAGGGAGGGGAAAGAAGAATTATGGACCCTCCTAGAACCCAAGCCCCGGTGAGTGAAGATTGACAGGAACCTTGGGAATCTACCCTAGCGGATCCACTGGTTATATTAAAGCCAGGAAAACAGCAACGGGGGGTGGAGTTTTTAATAGATACTGGAGCAACATTCTTGGTTTTAAACCAGGTTTTAACGCCTGTAGATAATGGTTTTGTAATGGCAAAGGGAGCTACTGGGCAAAGCGAAAAGGCGTATTTTCTCAAACCCTGGAAGTTTAAACTGGGAAAACAATTGGGAATACACAAATTTCTTTATATGTCAAATTCACCGAAACCATTATTGGGATGAGATTTATTGGAAAAACTGGGGGTGGAAATAAAGTTTGGGAAAGAAGGAATAGAATTTAAAGTGGGGAGTGGCCAGCTAATAGAACTTTTAAGTTTGACCTTAGTAAGTCCTTCTGAAAAAACAGAAATACCACAGGAAATACAAGACCAGGTATTCCCAGGAGTATGGGCTACAGAGGTACCCGGTAGGGCAAAACCAGCCCTACCCATAAAAGTCAGAATTAAATCTGGAACTAAACCAGTGAGGGTGTGCAGCGGATAAAGGCATGGACCCCGATGCAGGTGCAAAATGGAATCAGAATCTGAATCGTTTATTGTAACACAAATTCCTCTTTTATAACAGTCATTGTCCACAGCCAATTTTGCATCTATGATTGGGCTAAAGCACTTTTGAACCACCTTAAGCTGTTTCTTAATTGGTAGTATAAGTTCTGTTTTTCCCAAACTCTAACCCCCTCATTATCGCCTTTTGATAAATGCTAGGGACTTTCCACTACTTTCAGGGTTAGCCAATTCTCAGCTCATTATCAAATCCTGTCAAGGCCTCTGTGCTATTTCCCAGGCTTAACCCTACAAGGGTGAAACAATATCCCTTAAGATTAGAAGTTAGGAGAGGAATTTGTCCAATCATAGAACGATTTTTCAAGCACCGATTATTAGGGGAATGTGAATCTAACACGCCTATATTGCCAGTGAAAAAGCCAGATGGAAAACACAGGATAGTCCAGGATCTTAGGACCATTAACAAAATAACTGAGGATCTATACCCTGGGGTGGCTAACCCATACACTCTGTTAACCAAATGGAAGCCTGAATTGGCCTGGTTTACCATACTGGATTTAAAGGACACTTTCTTTTTTATACCTTTGAGCCCAGAGAGCCAATCACTGTTTGCCTTTGAGTGGGAAAACCCAGATTCCAGAAGAAAAACACAGCTTACATGGATTGTACTTTCACAGGGCTTTAAAAATAGCCCTACCTTCTTTGGTAACCAGTTGGCCAAGGATTTAGAACAATGGGAATCACCACCTGGAGCCAGAACGGTGTTGCAGTATGTGGATGATCTCCTGATAGCCACTGACACAAGAGAGCAAAATGTAATATGGACAGTGATTTTATTGAACTTTCTTGGACTAAATGGTTATCGAGTCTCTCCACAGAAAGCACAAATAGCCCAGCAAAAGGTGACATATCTAGGACATGAAATCACAGCTGGTGAATGGACCTTAGGGGCAGTGAGAAATGAAGCCATCTGCCAAACTCCCAAAGCACAGACAGTTAACAAACCTTCCTGGGAATGACAGGTTGGTGTCGCTTATGGATCTACAACTACGGACTCCTGGTAAGACAACTTTATGAACTTATTAAAACTAATTCAAGAGATATCACTTGGAATAGAGAAGCCGAGCAGGCTTTTCACAATTTGAAATGAGAACTGATGCAATCACCAGCTTTAGGGTTACCAGACACTATAAAACCTTTTTGGCTGTTTTCCCATGAGAAGCAGGGCATTGCATTGGGAATTCTGGCCCAAAACCTTGGCCCAGATCGAAGAACAGTGGCTTACTTCTCCAAACAATTGGATGAAGTAAGCAAGGGATAGCTGAGCTGTCTCAGAGCCGTAGTTGCAGTAGTAACTAACATCCAGGAGGCCCGTAAATTTACCATGGGCCAGAAGATGACTGTATTGGTATCACATACTGTCTCTGCCATGTTAGAGGCGAAAGGGGGACATTGGCTATCCCCACAAAGATTCCTGAAGTACCAAGCCATTATGGTAGAACAAGATGATGTCCAAAAAATGGTTATTAACATTGTCAATCCAGCATCTTTTCTCAGCGTAGTGACAGGAGAGCCTGTGATTCGTAACTGCCTGGAGACTATTGAAGTTGTGTATTCCAGCCGGCCAGACTTAAAGGAACTAGAGGACGCCGAAGACACATGGTATACGGACAGCAGTAGTTATGTCTGGCAGGGTCAGCGAAAGGCTGGTTATGCAATAACCACTACTGATCAGGTAATAGAAGCCCGGGCCCTTCCCTCTAATACTTCCACCCAGAAGGCAGAGATCATAGCTTCAACCTGAGTCTTACAACTGGCGAAAGGGACTGATTCTAATTATGCATTTGGGGTGGTTCATGCTCATGAAGCAGTCTGGAAGGAAAGGGAACTTTTGTCCACCCAAGGGAAGCACATAAAACATGCTGAAGAAATGCTTAAATTATTGGAAGCAATTCAGCTACCGGAGAAGGTGGTCATCATGCACTGCAAAGCTCATCAAAAGGGAACCACGTACCAGGAGATTGTTAATTCTATGGCAGACCGTGAAGCCAGGAGAGCAGCGGAGGAAGGCATAGCGGAAGTACAATCTTTGATTCCAGATGGTAAAATCCAAATTGATCAAACTCCTAAATATTCAAAAGAGGACCAGAAACTGATTAGGGATCTGGAAGGTAAAACAGAGGAAACTGGTTGGGTTAAAACACCACAAGGGAAATGAGTAATACCTAGTACAGTACTCTGGGGTATAATAATGACCGAGCACAGAAAGACTCATCGGGGAGTTGAAGCACTGTACAAACACCTGAACAAGTGCATTATTGCCCGGAATTTATACACGATCATAAAACAAGTGACACAGCAATGTGACATTTGCTTGCAAAATAGCCCTCAAACAACCCGGAAGGTTGAATTAGGGCATATAGGGAAAGGCAATTTCCCTGGGCAGTGGTGGCAAATTGACTTTTCAGAACTGCCTAGGAAAGGCGAATTCACGTACATGTTGGTACTAACAGATGCATTCCCTTGCCGAACAAACAAAGCTAGAGAAGTGACTAAGGCAAGAAATAGTACCAAGGTTTGGGATTCCAGCAGTGTTATCTTCAGACAGAGGCCCTCATTTTGTGGTCAAAATTACACAGCAAGTTAGTGGGCTTTTGAGAACAGCTGCATACCCCTTATAGACCACAAGCAAGTGGTCAAGTGGAAAAGATGAACTGCAGAAAATATTTTAGAAGAATCAGGGCATTCTGTGATCCTTGAGGCCTGTATGCACAACCCTGCTTACTTGCCGAACGACAAAGATACAGTGACCTTGGCATGTTATGAGAAAATGGAATGTTAGCTAATAGATAAGAAAGAGAATGTGAAACAGGAGGTTTTAGCTGCAGAAGAAGGGGTCTGCAGGGTATCAGGTAACAGCGCATGGACAGAAACTTATAACCAATTAAGACAGAGAATATACCAAATGGACAGCATGTAGTAGCCAATTATGTGTACACTTGTAGCGTGTGAACACAGATCGTGAGTATCAAGTAATGTGTGGAAGCACAATAAAGTGAGCACTGACTCTACCTCTGTGAGGATACGTCTGTGATTCGAGGGGCTCTCCGATATTTGGCGCCCGAACAAGGGACAGGCAGCCTTGACGAACGAAGCTTTCTCGGAGACGGCGGTTCACGGGGAAAGAAAGGGTCGAGGGAAGAGGAACGAGCTGTCTAATGCTTTGATACAGAGTGGCAGCAGAGGAGAGCCGGACAGGAGAGGCTGAGAGTCGGTGACCTCAGACCAAGGTAGGAAGACTAGCTATCTTCCCCTGTCAGTTAAAGGGCTGCAAGCATGGAAGCAGAGTGTGCTGCAGCGAAAAAACTGCTACTAGGAAGCACTAGCGAGCACAAGCAGTTACTGAGAAGGCGTTAGAAAAATTAATACAGTGGGCCAGAGAGCATAAGCATATGAAATGTCCATCAATGTTGTTTGATTGGGAGGAGTGGAGAAGGGTTGGAGATGAACTTTGGGACTTAAATATCACTAAAAAAGGAAAAGAGCCATTTACTGCTTGTAATACAACTTGGAGAACTGTGATTAATGCCTTGCAGGCAAAAATGATCGCTGCAGCTGTGCAGGCAATAACAGCCCCTGTATCTACAACCACAGCTGCTCCACCGTCTCGTAGCCGTAGCTGCATTGAAGCATTTTTTGGTGCTATTAAGGGTCAATCGAGCGATAAGACGTGTGACTCTGTTAATGAGCTATTAAGAGTTAATAATTTTTCAAATGAAGCTGAAAAAACAAGCGACATGCCATCAGCCGCCAGCGATGCTCACGCTTCGGGCCAGAAGTGAACTGACAGACAATACAGAAGGAACTGCAGTGACACCCAGTGATGATGTAAGAGTGGGAGGACCCAGCTGTCGCAAGATGTTATGTCCACCCTTGCCTCCTCCTCCCCCTGAAGCAGTTTGTTTACCAGGAGACAACTCATCTGAAGATGAAGCACAGCCACAGCATGAAACAATAATTCCACGAAGCAGTGAATTACAAGATCTCAAGAGGCAAATGGAGGAAGCTATGAACGCTCTACATCACAGAATGGAACAATCATTGTCGACATTTGCATCACATGAGATGACTGAAAAATCTGTCCAGGAACTGGCTGAAAGTATTACAAAGCCTTCAGCACCACCTTTAGGTGGTGTAGGTAAAAGGTTGTGTCCACCACCATATGCGGACAGTTCTATGATTCTGCAAAGGTCTGGTAGGTAGTCAGGTGTAATCCGAGATGCCATATTAGAGGGAGATTGGCATCCGGCAGGTAACCTAGCTTTTCCTGTATTGTTTAATCAACATTGTAATAGTTATGAGCAACATGATTGGAAAATTTTACAAGTCAAAAAGACTGTGCAGGAGAATGGGATAAAGTCTGAAGCCATTAGGGCTGAGTTAGATTGGATTTTTACAGCAGATGTTAATTCGCCATATGATTGTCGAAATTTAGCTAAATTGTTATCTCCTTCACAGCAAATAATATGGGATAGAGAATGGCCTCGTCTTGCAGAATTGGAAGCCATGAGGCAAAGGGATCCGCAAGATATGTGAAATGGTATAACTCCAGAAATGTTGGCGGGATCCGGGGGCATTTTCTAATGTAACTTTACAATTGCAATACCCTAGAGCATTACACCATTTAGCAGCACAATTGGCTCAACGGGCATTTTATGCAATCCCTGATGATAGTCCAACTCCCTCATTTACAAATGTGAAACAGGGGTTAACAGAACCATATACAGCATTTATTGATCATTTATCAGCAGCTCTTACAGCTCAGTCTAACATGAATGCGGATGCCAAACAAACAATTTTTAAACTGTTAGCCTTTGAAAATGCAAATGCAAAGACAAAAATCTATTCTAGCGACATTGCCTAAGGAAGCCAGAGTTGGTGATATGATTGAATTAGCAAATCGGGCGCAAAATAGTGCCACAGGAAAATTAATTCCTCAAGCTGTATCGTCAGCAATGGCACCAACGACTAATCTGTTGGCAGTCAAGTCAGGATGCAGTACAAAAGATCAAAAACATCTAGTGATAAGCCTGTCACAGGAATTTGTTACAAATGTGAGAAAAAGGGCCACCACAGGAGAAATTGTTCTGCTACTGTGTGGTGTGATCATTGTCAAAATAATAATCATGCTACTGAAATACGTAGGATAGCAAAAAAAATGAATCAAAGTGCGAAGGGACCCCGCGCAACGACACAAGTGGCAGGTCCCTCAGTGCTGTCCAGTAGCTCCCTCCACCAGCCACAAGGGGGAGTCTGGGAATCGATTTGGCAACAGCAGTAGATATTACTCTAACAAGCACAGCTGTGCATAAAATACCAACTGGTGTAACTGGGCCTATTTTTTATAAAAGAAGCTTAATAGGAGCTCTTTTGTTAGGGAGATCATCTGCTAGTATAGCAGGATTAATTGTGCTACCAGGGTTAATTGATGCTGATTTTGTAGGAGAAATAATGATTTTGGCTGACACGTTAACACCACTCTTAATCATAAAACAAGGCACAAAAATTGCTCAATTGATTTTGTATTTGAAACATCCTACTGACAAGGAAATATTCAGAACAGCACCAGAGCGGGGCTCAAAAGGATTTAGATCTACTGGGCATACACTAGTAAATCTTGTACAGCAAATGCAAAACAGGCCAATGATAAAATTAATTCTCATGAGTGATACAGAAAAACTCCCTGTTAAGGCCATGATGGATACTGGGGCTGATGTCACAATCATCAACAAAAGGTTATGTCCCAAAAATTGGCCCATGCAGCAAGTGTGTGATACAATTCAAGGTGTTGGAGGAGGAGCTCCTCCACAAAGCTCTATGCCAATCCAGATCATGTTTCCAGAAAGTCAATCTGTTACCCTTAGACCATATGTAATGTTGTTACCTGGGGACTTGGAAGGTTTAGTTGGTCGTGATGTTATGTCTCAACTGGGTGTTGCATTACATGTGCTACCAACTAATACAATTTTTTAGTACAGGTCACTGCAATGCAGTTGCTGACTCCGAAAATTCAATGGAAAACAGACAAGCCTGTATGGGTCCATTGTCTGCAGAGCGACTGCAAATTGCACATCAACTACTTCAAGAACAACTACAAGTAGGACACATTAAACCTTCCATAAGCCCCTGGAACACACCTATTTTTGTAATTCCAAAGAAATCAGGAAAATGGCGATTATTGTATGATTTACGTAAAGTTAATGAGCAGATGTGGCCAATGAGTGCATTACAACCAGGAATGCCATTGCCCACTATGTTGCCTCAAGATTGGCATATCTTAGTAATAGATTTGAAGGATTGCTTCTTTACGATTCCTCTACAGCCAGAGGATACGGTACGGTTTGCATTTACCCTACCGTCAATCAACAAAGCTGCACCAGCGTCTAGGTATGAATGGGTAGTATTACTGCAAGGGATGAAAAATTCTCCCACAATGTGTCAACTTTATGTATCCTGGGCTTTAACCCCAATAAGAGATAAATTGTCAGATACAATCATTTATCATTACATGGATGATATTTTGTTTTGTCGAAAAACACCCATTCAAGAAAATTTTATCACATTTATTGGTGAAACTCTTGCTGCCAAAGGTCTTGTGATAGCTCCAGAAAAAATACAGAAATCACCTCCATGGAAATATCTAGGTTGGCTAGTTCATGCCAAAACAATTACACTGCAAAAAGTAGAAATGAAAACATCAATAGCAACCTTGAATGATGTGCAAAAATTGATTGGTGATCTACAATGGGTACGAAATGTAGTGGGTATTACAAAGACATTGAACCACTAATGCCCCTTTTACATGGGACAGATGCCAATCAGTCTGTTACCTGGACTTCTGAACACAAGCAGGTTGTACAACAGCTAAGTACCAAAATTGTACAGCAGGCTGCAGATCGTTATTTAGAAAATGTACCTTTAGGTGTGGTAATTTACAATGACACATTGTATCCCTTTGCATTAATACTACAATGTTCTGCTTGGCAAAAGGAAAAGGGGGGGAAAGTCAGTTGACATTTCATCATCATCTAATGCCAAACAGAACAGCAAGCAGAATCAAACACCTAATGCCAGAACGAAAAATCAAGTAGCAATCCTGGAATGGTTGTTTCCACCTTTTACAGCACCTAAGAGTATATGGCAAAGAACGGAAGTAATCAGCCATTTGATAAAAAAGGGTCGCCAGAGATGCAAAAATGTTAGTGGCAGTGAACCAGATTGGCTAAGTTTGCCCATTAAATTAGAAGACTTAGAGTGGATGTTACAAAATTCTGAGACTTTACAGATATCCTTATTAGGATATGAAGGTACATTACACAACAAAGTACCGGTGGATAAAAGATTAGGCTTTATTTTACGACAACATTGGATCCAAAGACCTAAAGTTGTTCAAGAACCTCTACAGGGTCAGACAGTTTTTACAGAGGCAGGAAAAAGATCCATGCGTGCTGCCTGTGTATGGAAGGAAAAGGATGAGTGGCAGCATCATGTTATAGAGGGAGATACACAGGATTCTCTGCAAACATTGGAGTTAGCAGCAATCACCTGAGCATTAATTAACTGGAAAGATTCACCAGTGAATATAGTATCTGACTCGCAATACTCAGTAGGAGTTGTAGAAAGAATTGAAGATGCATTAATCAGACCTCCTAATAATAAAAGGCTAGGAGAATTGTTTTTCCAGATTCAACAAGCAATTAAAATTAATGTTCGGACAGAACAGTGCTGTATCATCCACATCCGTAGTCATTGCAATAACCTAGGATTGGGCGAAGGTAATGCTCTAGCTGATTCACTTGTCAGTGCCGCCATTCCTACCCCGGTTGATGCCTTTACCATGGCTAGAGAAAATCATTCTATGTTTCATCAAGCTGCTCGTGTTTTAAAGCGACAATTTAACCTAACTTGGGCAGACGCTCAAGGTATAGCTAAATTGTGCGCACAATGTAGTCAGCATGGAAAAGGGTTAGGACTAGGAGTGAATCCAAAGGGATTGGGAGCTTGTGAAATATGGCAGATGGATGTCAAACATGTACCTGAATTTGGGAAGCTTAAATATGTGCATGTGTGCATTGACACGTTTTCAAAAATGATTTGGGCCACGGCACAGGCAGGAGAAAAAGCAATACATGTAATCAGACATTTGACTGTATGCTTTGCAGTAATGGCGGTACCAAAATGTATAAAAACAGATAATGCCCCTGCATATGTGGGAGGAAGAGTAGAGAAATTTTTGCAAACATGGGGAATTAAGCATGTAACAGGTATTCTGCATTTGTCCACAGGGCAAGCGATTGTGGAACGAGCACATAGAACAATTAAAGAATACCTTGCAAAGCAGAAAGATGTAACAGAATTAGATCCGCAGATAAGGTTAGGTAAAGTGCTTTTTACACTTAATTATCTTAGCTTGGTAGCAGGCTTAGAGCAAGCATCTGTAGTAATTCATAATAGTGGTGTGAAAATGCAAGCTACGCCTGAAATACAATTGCTTTATAAGAACTCCAAGACAGGATTATGGGAAGGGCCGAGCCCGTTGCTATTTACTGGTCGTGGTTATAGTTGTGTTTCCACAGATCAAGGTCCCTTATGGATTCCCAGCAGTCAAGTCGGTCAACCGAACACACGAGAGCGACAGAAAAGAGTAATAAGCATTCTAATTCAACAACTTTGAACAGAAATTAACAAACCCAGCAAGAGGCTTCGTCCACGATATATAGTTGTGAACATACTTGACCGACAAGGACTGAGGGGGGGGCTTGAAAATTGAATTCTGTTATAGCCGTTAATTGTGATTGCAATTGTGTACATTGTAATTGTGCTTTGAATCTTTTATTAGAGTGTGGAGCTTATAGCAATAGGTTGATAAGAAATAGTCACGTAATAGCAACTGAAGGTATTCTTTGTACTGCACATTATCACCAGAATTTTGAGGATTTTTATATAGCAGCAGGTATCATATATAAACAGTCACATTTTTATCATTTTGGACCAGAAAGTGCTTTTTGCCAAGCTCAAGAAATTTGGTCCTTAAAACTTGCCATCCAGCAAGTAAAACAAGCCAACAAATCAAGGTTGATTGCTTTACAATGTGGACCCAGTTGACACAAATTAAGGAAACAGATGATGTTCTTGGAAATTGATTTTCTCAACCTGGCATTACAGGCTGGCTAAAACCACTCCTGATCGAAATAATACATATTTTAATAGTTATTTTAGTAGTCGTGATTTTAATAAATTGTATGCTGTCTTGTGAAAAGAAAGGTTTAGAAAGAATTGTTTATGCAGCTTGGGTTGTGCAAAAAGAAAAAGGGGGAATTGTAGAAAATATTTTAGAAGAATCAGGGCATTCTGTGATCCTTGAGGCCTGTATGCACAACCCTGCCTACTTGCCGAACGACACGGATACAGTGACCTTGGCATGTTATGAGAAAATGAAATGTTAGCTGATAGATAAGAAAGAGAATGTGAAACAGGAGGTTTTAGCTGCAAAAGAAGGGGGGCTGCAGGGTATCAGGTAACAGCGCATGGACAGAAACTTATAACCAATTAAGACAGAGAATATACCAAATGGACAGCATGTAGTAGACAAATATATGTACACTTGTAGCGTGTGAACACAGATTGTGAGTATAAAGTAATGTGTGGAAGCACAATAAAGTGAGCACTGACTTTAAATCTAAAACAGTGAACCAGGTTAGATCAGGTGTCAACACTGTTAACAGGGTATATGGATTGGCTACCACTGGGTAAAGATCTTCAGTTATTTTGTTTATAGTCCGTAGATCCTGAACCACCCCATATGACCTGTCAGGCTTTCGGACGGGTAATATGGGGATATTAAAGCCAGATTCACACTCTCTAAGTAATCCAATGTGTAAAAATTTTTCTGTCACTAAACGGATCCCTTCCCTGTCTTCCTTTTTTTAAGGGATACTGTTTAATTCTTACTCGTGCTTGTCCTGTCTTAAGTTTGACTTCTACGGGTAAGGCATTCTTAGCTCTCCCAGGTATATCGGTGGCCCATACCTCTGGATACACTCGATTCAGAATTGCTTCATCATTTCCTTCTTCTGTTTGGACTGTGGTCAAAGATAAGCTCGTTATTTGTATATATTGTTGATTATCCACCTCCAGAGTAATATTTCCTTTCTCAAATTTAATTGTTACTCTTAGTTGCTCTAACAAATCCCTTCCCAGAAGGGCCTTTGGAGAATTAGGCATATACAAAAATCGGTGTATACCCCATTGCTTTCCTAATTGGTATTTTAGTGGCTCACAAAAATATGCTTTTTCTGCTTGGCCAGTAGCTCCTTTAACCGTAATAAAATAATTTCCCAAAGGTATTAAATCTTGATTCAAAACCGAATATGTTGCTCTCGTATCTACTAAAAACTCAACTTTCTTTTGTTCTTTCCCTAGCTTCATTATAACCGGTGGATCCACTAGGGTAGATTCCCCAGGTCCCCGTCAGTCCTCCTTGACATGTGCTATTACCCCGTCATAACTCTGGATTTAGTTCTCGGAATCTTGGGACACTCATTCTTCCAATGACCCATTTCCTTACAGAAGGCACACTGGCCCTTTTTTATCCGAAATGGTTGTCTTTGGGGTTGTCTTCCTTTCTCTTCCCTAACCACTGCTATCATTCTCCTCTGATGTCTCCTGTGTTTCTCTTCCCAATTGGTATACGCCCTCCATGCTTCGTCTAGCAATATTTCCAAATTTCTACTCTCGGTTGGGTGTAGCTTTTGTAATTTATGCCTAATGTCTCCTGTTGCCTGTCCCAAAACCAGGGAAACTAGTTGCTGTATTCCCACCTCTGACCCGGGATCTAAAGGGGTATTTTGACGCATCACATCTCGCAGTCTAAAAATTCGGATGGTGATTCAGAAGGTCCTTGCCTAACTGCATACAAGGCTGACCAATTAATTGTTTTAGGGATTGCTCTTTTTATTCCCCTTGAGATCCATCCTTGATATACCTGCAATCTTTCTCTGTGGGCATCTGTATTCGGATCCCATTTTGGATCCTGGAGTGGGAAATACTCCTTAACATCTTCTCCCATTGTCTTATAATGGTCTTCAGCCAGATTTCCTGCCGTTTTCAAAACTAGTTGTTCTTCTGTCTCAGTGATGTAACTTAATAACAGTTGTATATTGTTCCAATCACGGTTGTGTTGTTTTATTAAAAGATCAAAATGCTTTGTTACACCCACTGAGTCCTCTCTATATCCTCGAGCAATCTTTTCCTGCTTATCTAAGTCAGCAGCAGAAAATGACACCCTTACCAGTATAGTTCCACCATCAGGTCCTACTGCTTCTCTGAGCGGTGCCTGTAAAATTGTTGAAGCGACCTTCTGTCAGGTACGGGAGTATACAGGACTTCCTAGGGATGAATAATCATCCAAATCCTCATTTTGTTCCCAAGATTTGGGGAGAGGGGCAAACAGGTCAGAAAGATCTTGATCCTGCGCCTATTGAATCTTACTTGCTTTCGTACATCTTTGGCCAATGTTACAGGCTGAACAACACCATTTCAGCTTCCCAGCTGTTTCTTTATTATGTTCCCTTTCTAAGGCTAATACCAAGGGATCCTGTGGTGGTGCTATTCCGTAGTCCCTTTGCTACTCGGGATGATTTCGGAGAGAAAAAAACATATCTGCATATGAAACTTCATCCTATTTTCCTTCCCTTCTTAAAATCAACATTAGTTGGAAGAGGCTGTTATAGTCAGTTGAACCACTTTGCGGCCATTTGTCCCCATCCTCCAGTTTATAAAGGGGCCACCACTGGTTGCAATATTTTACCAAAGTCCTTTTACCCTCTGTTCCTCCTGACCCCACTATGTCCCTCCAATGGGCCAAAACACACCCTAATGGGGTCTTCTTTAACACTTCTTTATCCTGGGAATTACCCATCGTGTTCTAAACTAATTCCCTCCCCTAATCCTCAAGCAAGTCTTCTACTCTTCTTCGTTCCTTTCTCTGAGTAAACCTCTTTCTACACTTCTCTAGAGTCTTTTCTCAGTCCTCCTCCCAAATGTCCCAATGTCCTGGAATAAAATTTCTTCCTCCACACTCAAGTTTCACTATTTCACTCTCTCTCAGGGATTCTAACAAATCATAAGGCCTCGGAACCTGAGGGAGGCACTTACAACAATAATTCCTTCATCTCCTAAATATACAAAGCCATCTTCTCCCACAAATTTTACACTTTATTAATGTCCAAGCTTCATGAAATTTCTGAAAACTAATGCCATTATCAAAATACTTAACTCCACATATGAAACATGGAATTTTTCTTTGGGTTTCTTGAGGGTCATGGTGAAGTTCTTCAGGTGTGGCAATGGGATGCTGCCAGTCTAAAGCAACTAGTTGTTTAAGAGGGGTTTGATACACCCCTTCCTCTTTCTGAATCAAAAACCCTAGTGGAGAGGGAAAAACCTCACCCAGCCCAAACCACCGGAGAAGCTCTTCCTTCCTCTGGAAATCCACCTTGCTTGTAAAAGTTTAATCAATCAATACTTCTTTCACTTCGTTCATCTCTGGCCGCACCCCTTGTGGGACAACGGAACTGTGGATCGGAACCCCACACTCACTTTGTGAACAGTTGCACGTCTCAAACACTCACACTCAAACCAAATATTTACCAGTTTACCATTTACAGGCCGGCCAAACTCCTAATCTACAATAAATAGCTATTATCAAAATACAAATTTTGATGGCCACACTAATTACCCTTAATAAATAAATTGTCATATACGATCAAATTACAAATGGCACCAATATCCCACAGCCTAGGCACTTACAAATTAGTTATACAATAATTATTCCAGTTATTATCCCTCCTGCAGCTGCAAAAATTATCCAATACGTCATGAGTTGTCCAAAGGGGTCCGCTTACTCTTCCCCTGCTTCTTATACAATCATTAGTAGGTCCATGATGGCTCCCAAATTCGAGATGCAGCGGCACCCTCCAGAGACTGGACCAATGGGTGGACCGTCCACCTCCAGTCTCCAGCCCGAACTCCTATAGGTACCCCAACCAACCAAACCAAAGAGATTATGTCACACGCCAGACATCTCTGCACGATTTACCAACGACCCTTACCATGCACGACTTATAGGTCCCAATCTTAAAACATACCTCTATACTCTGTGTTCATAGATGGCCGCTGTCTGCTCCCCCCAGACAGCGGCTGGGAGTGGAGCTGCTCCAAGGGAGGGCTCGAGGCGCGCCTAGGACGTTCACTCCTCAGTTGATCCTGCAGCCGAGCAGAGCACGTCCCATCTGGGTTGCCAAACTGACACGCGGAGAAACGACTTTAAAACCTGAGAGGTTATAAAGGAGGTATGTTTATTCAGCACTGCATGCACGGGGGATCACTCCCCCACAAACGTGCACACCCTGCACAATGCTTTGTACATATTCATTGCATTTCCCAATGCGCCTGTGAGAAATGGGTGACTGATTGGTGGGAATAAGAAAGAATAGTAAAACTTTAAGATAAGGGGTATTTGTAGGACTATTGGTAATTCCATGCCTGGTTCCTTCTTTTATTAGGCTAATGCACTCTGTTGTGCAAGGGATGACAGTAACCACTGTACCCCTGAACTCGGAGAAAGAGGATGATAAGCATCCTCTAATGGTATTACAAGTCCATAAAGAAAAGAAGCCTACAGAGATCCAGTTAGCATTGGCAAAATTTGAAGCAAAACCATGAATCAATACTATCCAGAAAGAGATGAGGGATTGTGAGAAATGGGAGACTGATTCGTGGGAATAAGAAAGAGTAGTAAAACTTTAAGATAAGGCAAAACAGACTGTTTAACATAGCTGCGGGCAGGGAATCTGGTACAGGATGTGCTTGGCTTTGTTTCAACTTGTTTTCGGTCGTTGTTGTGGCCGGAATTCTGGTTTGTTATGTCAGGGTTGCGGTGCCGGGGCTGGGCGGAGGTCACCTAAAGAATACCCCTAGCAACAGTGGAATGTGCACAAGAGGAATGGCACTACATCACACCAAGGAAAGAAGAGGAGGGGGAAGTTTTGGGGAAACAGAAACTATAAATAGAAGAAACTGGACTGAGCACGCATGCGTGTTGGTGGAGTGCAGACTTCCCCGCACACCCAGCGCTGTTCACTTGCCTTTATTTACCTAAGCTATTAAACAATATATTTTCCTTGTTCGACTGATTTGGACTCATTCACATCAGTTTGGTGACCCCGACGTGATGGTCTTGGATCACAGACCCTGACTCAGGTATGGAGGGGCGCCCCACCTTTAGGTGGCTCCTGCCGGAGTTATGCTGGGACTGTTGGAAAAGTGTAAGATTTTATTAGTCTGTTATTAATTAAGTATAACATCAATTTTATTAGTCTGACCAACACCATCACGAACAAAATAACAGCAAGCAAAGAACATTTTGGTGAGCTGCCTTTTGAGACTGCAGTTTTAAACCCATAATTCTGCGCATGAAGATCCGAATGAAGACGACAGAGTCATAAGAGTATGAGGGGTACTGTTCGGTTGGGTGGGATTTTGTTGCCTGTGTGCGTAAGAGTGTGATTGAGATGGGACGCAGTCCCGAAGCGAGTGCAGAGGTCTTCTAACTGTGGTTCCAATCTCCCACGAGGGACTTGGCTGGTGAAGGACCGAAGCGATTGCATTAGTATTCGTGGATGAGAGCACTATACGATCCCTGCAAGATACTAAGGTAACCAAGGGCTATCAAAATGGCCAGAGGAAAATATGGGACAGGGAAAGACAAAATTACCTGGTCCTAAGAAAGGGAGCAAATTACCAGATATACCACCACAAAGACCATTAGGTTTAATGATAAAATATTGGAATAATAGGGGCCACAGATAAAGGAAAACTAAGGAAAAAATGGTTCAATACTGTATGGTGTGGCCGAAAGAACCTTTAAGACCGCATGTCTTTTGGTCTGGCTTTGGGTCTTTTGAGGATTGGGTATGCCAGGCATTAAATATATATGCAAATTCAAAAGAACCTTTTGATCAGGAAGCAAGTGACTATGCTGCTTTATGGAAAAGGGCTTCACAACCCTTTCCAACCTCAGTGTTAACTGTAAAAGAATCTAAGAATGAGAACAAAAAGGAGGAGAAGTGGGAGCCTTTGGACAATTTATCACCCCTTTATCTAGAGAATAGGAGCCAAGTACCTCAGGCACCTCCACCCCAGGAGGTACTGGAGCAGGTTGGGCTTCCTCCATCTCTGGACTCCTTTGTTAACCCTATCACACCTCCCCCTCCCTCTCCTCCAGTTTACAGAACTAGAAGTAGGCATAGAATTGAAACAGAAGAAGGGGCAGCTGGACTGCACCGGTTAAGAGAAGTACCCCTTGGAGGCAACCAAGGAGGCATTGGATTTGTTGCAGTCCCCCTTAACACCTCCGATGTAAGGAATTTTAAGAAAGAAATGGGGACCCTCTTGAATGATCCCCTCGAAGTAGCAGAAAAATTAGATCAGTTCCTGGTGTTGGAAAAGTGTGAGATTTTATTAGTCTGATGAGATTTTATTAGTCAAAAACCTCCCCCGAGTGGTTATGTGTTCGCCTCTCCGCTAACACTGGGACCTAATACTTATACCTGGAAAGAAATGCAGTCTATCCTGGGAATACTATTTACCACCGAGGAGAGGGGTATGATCATACAAGCAGGAATGAGAATTTGGGAAAGACAAAATCAAGAAGGACCCCCCAAAGATCAGAAGTGGCCTAATATAGACCCACATTGGGGCCAACAACAGCCAGGAGGAAGACAGAGTATGAGACATCTGAGGACAATAATTATAGAGAGAATTAGAGAAGCAGTTCCAAGGGGACAGAACATCAATAAGACATTTAGTGAGCATCAGGGGAAAGATGAGTGTTGCGGTGAGCGAGAGTCAGAGACTTACTCATAGAGTTAATGTGAATGCTCTAACTTTATTGATAGCATGTACGGTTATATATCTTTGGATAGAGGTACACGCGACCGGCATAGCTAGCTGATTGGGTTAATGCTTCTGTCCACGCACCTTACGGTTGCTACTAATTGGCTGGAGTACACTGTCCACGCGAAGGGCTTCTGGCTCTGATGTCAGCTGGGCTGCTTCTTCCTTATCTTGGTCTCTGCTTCACATCCTGCTGATATTTTGCAAGCAGACGAATTCCTCTTGATTGTTTACCAAATTGCTACGAGATAACCCTATGCCCTGTTCGTACAACTCTAGTATTTTCCCATGCCCAGCTTCAGCTAGAAATTCTTCTACAATTCCCCCTTTTTCTTTATGGACAGGGAGTGCTTGGTGAAAAAGGGCACGGGTAGTGGACTGAATCATGTTCTGCAAACAAGCACAAAAACATGGGATACATGCAAAAAGACATAAAAGCATTACTAGGATTAAGAACCCTGTTTTCAAGAGGGAGGTAATTCATGGTCCAAAGCCCAAAGAACGCAACCAATCTTCAAGACCAAAGCCTGTATTTTGTCGCAATTGGTTAGACAGCTCTTGTAAGTGCGCGTGATTTGGAATGTCCAGAGAGGTTCATGCAACAGATGAGTCTCCATCAGAATGGCTAGAAAGGCTGAGATGAAGCCTGCAAATGTATTCAGGCATAGACCCGAATTCGGTGGCTGGTATGGCACTTCTCCGAACTAAGTTTGTGGCAAAATCTTGGGGCGATATAAGGAGGAAATTAGAAAAATTAGAACACTGGCAGGAGAAGGGTTTAGAAGAATTGCTCAGGGAAGCTCAGAAAGTGTATGTTAGAAGGGATGAAGAAAAGCAAAAAGCAAAAGCAAAAATTTTTGTGGCAGCAGTTAGAGAAAGCCAGAAGTCCAGAACACAGGCCCCCAAGAAAAGAAGAGGGAATTCCAGTAGGATCTCTCAGGAGAGGCCTAGCCAGGAGAAACCGAATGTTTGCCCCGTTTGCTATTACTGCAACAAAAGGGGACACATTCAGAGAAACTGTCGAAAATGAGAAGAAATTAAAGAAGAATGGGGGTGTCAGGGGCTCTATCTTTTGGGGACTTCAACATCTAATGAGCCCTTGATGAAGTTACTAATTGGTTCCCACAAGGAAGAGACATTATTTTTAGTAGACATAGGAGCTGAGAGATCAACTATTCAGAAACTTCCCTGAGGAACTCAGGAAGAAAAATATTACTGTAGTAAGAGCAAAAGGGGAACCCTTTAAAGTCCCAGTATTAGAGGATGTAGAAATAGAATCTGAAAGTAAAAATTGTTTAAATGACCTATTGTTGGTGTCAGAAACAGAGCATAACTTGTTAGGTAGGGATCTGATTTTGAAATTGGGGATTAAATTTATAGTCAGGAAAATAAATTGCAGATTCAATTATATACCCTAACTACACAAGATGAGGAAACCATTGATCCATCAGTATAGTATCAAGAAGGGGATACTGGAAAGATAGAAATGGATCCGATGATTGTCCAAATAACAAATCCACACCTCCCAATTAGGGTAAGGCAGTATCCCATTTCATTAGAAAAACGAAAGGGATTAAAACTTATAGTAGATAGGCTTTTGGAAAAGGGAACTTTAGAGCCCTGTATGCCACCCCATAACATGCGCATCTTACCAGTAAATAAAACGGATGGGTCTTATAGAATGGTACAGGACTTGAGAGCTGTAAACCAACAAACTATAACCAAGTTCCCTGTAGTGGCCAATCCCTATACCTTATTGAGCCATCTGTCTCCTAGACATACCTGGTATAGTGTAATAGACTTAAAAGACGCTTTTTGGGCTTGTCCTCTAGATGAAAAATCAAGGGATTATTTTGCTTTTGAATGGGAAGACCCTGAAACAGGCCAAAAGCAGCAACATCTACAGTGGACAGTGCTACCCCAGGGATTTACAGAATCACCAAATTTGTTTGGGGAGACTTTAGAAAATATATTACAATCTTTTACCCCTCCTGAATCTATGAAGTTATTACAATATGTGGATGATTTATTAATTGCAGGGGAAACTGAAGACAACACCCGACAAATTACGATTAAGTTATTGAATTTCCTTGGAAAAAAGGGACTAAAGGTGTCTCATCCAAAATTGCAATTTGTAGAACAAGAAGTAAAGTATCTGGGGCATAGGCTAAGTAAAGGGAACAAGATGTTAGACCCTGATTGGATATCAGGAATTTTAGCTTTGAGAGCTCCCCAAACAAAGAGAAATTAGGCAACTATTAGGATTTTTAGGATACTGTAGGCCATGGATTGAGTGATATAGTGAGAAAGTATAACTTTTATATGAAAAGTTAGTGAATAATCAGCTCAAATGGCATCTAGAAGATGAAGAAAAATTTGAAAAGATAAACAGAATGTTAACAGAAGCCCTGATATTAAGCCTTTACACCTTTTTGTAAATACTTCTATTCAAACTGCATATGGAGTATTAACGCAGGATTGGGCAGGAATTAAGAAGCCTGTGGGGTATTGTTCAAAATTATTAGATCCGGTAAGCCGGAGATGGGCTGCTTGTTTACAAGCCTTAGTAACCGCTGCATTATTAAATCACCATTAGCTATTGCATATCCAGATTTTCTCTTCCCTTCTATTACTCGTGAAGATCCGTCAACAAACAGTTTCTTGCCTTCCTCTAGTTCAGATTCCTCCAAGTCTGAACTAATTTTAGTTTGCAGTTCTATAACTTCTACACAATCATGTTGTAGTTTTTCCTGAGGTTCCCCAAATAGAGATTGTGCTGGACTTGGAGCTGAGGTTGCTTTTAGTTCTAAATCAGGGGAGTCAATTAAGATAGCTTCATATTTCAGGATTCGGCTCTCAGTTAGCCATTTTTTTGCCTTTTGTTGCAAGACCCCTCTCACATTATGAGGTGTGTATACCATAAGGGGAGCATTAAAAGTAATTTTTCTGGCCCCAGAGAAAATAAAAACGAAGAGAGAGGGTAAGACCAGAGTGGGAACCAGTACTGTGGCTCAAGAAAGTCTGCCAAGGGCTGCAACCCCTTAGGGCTGTGACGGCCAAGTAACATGGCCCCGGCTGGACCTCTCCTGCATATAATTGGGGCCAGTCTCCTGACTCCAAGTGTAACACAAAATTGTACCAGTTGCGTCACAACTACTAGACAGGGGAAAGTGGTGTCCCAGACCCTAGTTTATCATATCATCTACAATTGCAAAGGCCGGAAGTTACAGTATCATAAGGTTGGAAAGGACCTCTGAGATCATCAAGTCCAACCTATAACCCAACACTAACACCAATCATCATCTAAACCATGGCACTCAGTGCCTCATCCAGTCTCCCCTTAAACACCTCCAGGGTCGGTGACTCCACCACCTCCCTGGGCAGCGCATTCCAATGACCAATCACCCTTTCAGGGAAGAGCTTTTTCCTAACATCAAGCCTAAACTTTCCCTGACAAAGCTTGAGTCCATGTCCTCTAGTTCTGCCACTGGTCACCTTAGAGAAGAGACCAATCCCTGCCCGACTACAACCTCCTTTTAGGTAGTTGTAGAGAGCAATGAGGTCTCCCCTGAGCCTCCTCTTCTCCAGACTAAACAGCCCCAACTCCCTCAGTCGCTCCTCATAGGGCTTGTGCTCCAGCCCCTTCACCATCTTCGTTGCCCTCCTCTGAACACATTCCAGTATCCTAACATCCTTCCCAAACTGGGGGGCCCAGAACTGGACACAGTATTCAAGGTGAGGCCTGACCAGTGCCGAGTACAGGGGGACGATAACTTCTCTGGTCCTGCTTACTACACTATTCCTGATGCAGGCCAGGATGCCATTGGCCTTCTTGGCCACCTGGGCACACTGCTGGCTCATGTTGAGCTTCCTGTCCACCAGCACTCCCAGGTCCTTTTCTGCCTGACTACTCTCCAGCCACTCTGTCCCCAGTCTGTAGCTCTGCATGGGATTGTTGTGTCCAAAATGAAGTACCCGACATTTGGACTTATTAAACATCATCCCATTAGAATCAGCCCAGCTCTCCAATCTGTCCAGGTCCCTCTGTAGGGCCATCCTACCCTCTAGCAGATCAGCCCTTCCTCCCAGCTTGGTATCACCTGCAAACTTGCTGATGATGGACTCAATCCCCTCATCCAGATCATCAATAAAGATATTAAACAGGACGGGACCCAATACCGATCCCTGGGGGACACCACTGGTGACCGGCCGCCAACTGGATGAAACACCATTGACCATCACTCTTTGGGCTCGGCCATCCAGCCAATTCCTAACCCAACACAGAGTGCTCCCATCTAAGCCACGGGCTGCCAGCTTCCCTAGGAGTCTACTGTGAGAGACAGTGTCAAAGGCCTTGCTGAAGTCCAGGTATACCACATCCACAGCCTTCATCTCATCCACCAGGCGAGCCACATGATCGTAAAAGGAGATCAGGTTGGTCAGGCAGGACCTACCCCTCCTAAATCCATGCAGGCTGGGCCTGATCTCTTGACCATTCTGCAGGTGGCGCATGATTTCACCCAGGATTATCTTCTCCATGATTTTACCTGGGACCGAGGTCAGGCTGACAGGTCTGTAATTACCTGGATCATCCTTACGGCCCTTCTTGTGGATGGGCGTCACATTGGCCAACTTCCAATCTTCCGGGACCTCTCCAGTGAGCCAGGACTGCTGAAAGATGATGGAGAGCGGCTTAGCAAGCTCATCCGCCAGCTCTCTCAGCACCCTAGGATGGATCCCATCTGGCCCCATAGACTTATGAGGGTCCAAGTTGTTGAAGACAGAGGGAGTCACCGACACCAGATGGTTCATCAGTGGAACTCGTTTATTGGTCGTGTTACAATCACTTTTATAGCCACGATAATTAGGTTATACATATTGCAAAGCTCAGGCTCATTATTGGTCGTACGATAATTAGGTTATACATATTGCAAAACTTTAGCTCCTTATTGGTTACAGACTTTATCACTGCATAAGCGTCACGTACATTCCTGTAGTTTTAGAAATCCATCTGGTCCCGTGGGAGACATCCTGTTATCTCCCTTGCCTAAGCTTCACTGCACAACAAGGGCCCACTGACCTTGCTGGTCAGTATTTTTTCACTTAGCTCAGTATTTTCCCACTCAAGGCCTAAACAGCCTGCTTTTGTCAGGCTCATGTCTGCTTTCAATGAGCCAGGTTTCAGTAAGTCTCTCCACAATTCCCCCGTTTTCTTTATTTAAGGCAATGTGGCTTTGTAACATATTTTGCACTAGGTTTTTCAAGTTCATTCTGCAAACATTTAAACATACAAGGGAGAATCAGTAAGGTGACAAAATTTATAATTAATATGACTAGTCCTTGTTTCAACAATTCTGATACCCAGGGTCCAAATCCAATATTGGCCAATCATTCTCATAATGGGTCTGTAAGCTAAAGTCTTTTAAGTGTGTTTGCATTTCTGTTATTTGTTTGTGTATTGATGTTGAGTGATCAGACAGATTTAAACAACACATACCTTTGATCAGGAGTGTTCTTAGCCAGCCAGTAATACCAAATTGAGAATCAATTTCCAAGAACATCATCTGTTTCCTTTAATTTGAGTCAATTGGGTCCACATTGTAAAGCAATCAATCTTGACTTCTTGGGTTGTTTAACTTGCTGGATGGCAAGTTTTAAGTACCAAATTGCTTGAGCTTGGCGAAAACCACTTCCTGATGCAAAATGATAAAAATGTAGCTGATTATATGTGATACCTGCTGCTATATAAAAATCCTCAAAATTCTGGTGAAAATGTGCAGTATAAAGACTACCTTCAGTTGCTGCTACGTGACTATTTCTTATCAACCTATTGGCACAAACTCCATACTCTAATAAAAGATTCAAAGCACAATTACAATATACACAATTGCAATCACAATTAATAGCTATAACAGAATTCAATTCTCAAGCCCCTCTCAGTCCTTGTCAGTCAAGTATGTTCACAATTACATATCGTGGGCGAAACCTCTTGCTTGATTTGTTAATTTCTGTTTGAAGTTGTTAAAGTAGAATGCTTATTACTCTTTGCTGTGGCTCTCATGTGTTCGGTTGACTGACCCGACTGCTGGGCGTGTCCATTTACTGGGAATCCATAAGGGACCTTGATCTGTGGAAACACAACTATAACCACAACCAGTAAATAGCAACAGGCTCGGTCCTTCCCATAATTCTGTCTTAGGGTTCTTATAACACAATTGTATTTCAGGTGTAGCTTACATTTTCACACCACTATTATGAATTACTACAGATGCTTGCTCTAAACCTGCTACCAAACTAAGATAATTAAACAATTAAGTGTAAAAAGCACTTTACTTAACCTTATCTGCGGATCTAATTCTGTTACATCTTTCTGCTTTGCAAGGTATTCTTTAATAGTTCTATATGCTCGTTCCACAATCACTTGAACTGTGGAAAAATGCGGAATACCTGTTACATGCTTAATTCCCATGTTTGCAAAAATTTTCTCTACTTTACCTCTATAACATGATACTGCTACTCTGTTCACATGGCTCTTATTGATTGGTTGTCTTAATGTTCGTTCCTTACAGTTATATAACTCTACTACTATACTACCTTCTCTTATACCCTAGAGGTGAGTTTAAGGTTATTCTGAAACACAGCATGTCCCTTAACCTTAAAGCCCTTATGTCTCTTATTTTTAGCTGAACAATTTCTCCTGTTGTGGCCCCTTTTAAGGAGATAATAATTTAGCTAAATTTTGACAATCATATGGCAAATTAACATCTGCTGTAAAAATCCAATCTAACTCAGCACTAATGGCTTCAGACTTTATCCCATTCTCCTGCACAGTCTTTTTAACTTGTTGTAAAATTTTCCAAATCATGCTGCTCATAACTATTACCATGTTGATTAAATAATACAGGAAAAGTAAGGTTACCTGCTGGATGCCAATCTCCCTCTAATATGGCATCTTGGATTACACCTGACTACCTACCAGATTTTGCAGAATCACAGAACTGTCTGCATACGGGTGATGGACATAACCTTTACCTATACCACCAAAAGGTGATGCTGAAAGCTTTGTAGTACTTTCAGCCAGTTCCTGGACAGATCTTTCAGTCCTCGCATGTGATGCAAATGTCGACAATGATTGTTCCATTCTGTGATGTAGAGCATTCGTAGCTTCCTCCATTTGCCTCTTGAGATCTTGTAACTTGCTACTTCGTGGAATTATTGTTTCATGCTGTGGCTGGGCTTCATCTTCAGATGAGTTGTCTCCTGTTAAACAAACCGCTTCGGGGGGAGGAGGCCAGGGTGGGTATAACTTCTTGCAACATCTGGCTCCTCCCACTCTTACATCATCACTGGTGTCACTGCAGTTCCTTCCATATTGTCTGTCAGTTCACTTCCGGCTGCCGAAGCGTGAATATCGCTCGCGGCTGATGGCACGTCGCTTGTTTTTTCTGCTTCATTAGACATATCATTAACTCTTAATAAATCATTAACAGAGTCACACATCTTATCACTCGATTGACCCTTAATAGCAACAAAAGTACTTCAATGCGACTGTGGCTGCGAGACGGTGGAGCAGCTGTGGTTGTAGATAAAGGGGCTGTTACTCCCTGCACAGCTGCAGCGGCCACTTTCGATTCTATTTTTAACTTTTGCAAGGCATTAATCACAGTTCTCCAAGTTATGTTACAAGCAGTAAATAGCTCTTCTCCCACATTAGTGATATACAAAGTCCCAAAAGTTCATCCCTCTTCTGCTTCAAAAGCACTAGTGGAGTTTGTGAAAAAAAAAACCCTCCTCTTTATTCCATGATTCAATCGAATCCTTTATACCACGCTTTTATAAAAAGCACTTTAGGAGACTAAGAGCTGCTTCTTTTTCCATTTTTCTATCCTGCGCCAGGTACCTGTTTATGGCCATTGCACCCTTCCAAAGTCAGCTCACGTTGCAGCGTCCCCTCCTTTGTCAGGACAGATCTGGAGTCCAGCTCTTTGATCCTCGTTTTTCTATGTTAGCTAAAAATAAATCGTATGCTACTTGCCGATCCATATCAGCGCTGTTGCGGTCCTCCGGCTCCGGTAGCACGTACGGCCCAGTACCACCTCTATGATCCCTGGGGGTGCTGCTCCTGCCTTTTCCAATGGCGTTGAGCACCGCTCTGGCCGCTTCAGAGCCCAACCCAACTCCGTCCACCAATGGTGTTCTCCCCCGTTTTCTTTATCAACGGGGCACGTCGGGGTCACCATTTTGTTGAAGACAGAGGGAGTCACCGACACCAGATGGTTCATCAGTGGAACTCGTTTATTGGTCGTGTTACAATCACTTTTATAGCCACGATAATTAGGTTATACATATTGCAAAGCTCAGGCTCATTATTGGTCGTACGATAATTAGGTTATACATATTGCAAAACTTTAGCTCCTTATTGGTTACAGACTTTATCACTGCATAAGCGTCACATACATTCCTGTAGTTTTAGAAATCCATCTGGTCCCGTGGGAGACATCCTGTTATCTCCCTTGCCTAAGCTTCACTGCACAACAAGGGCCCACTGACCTTGCTGGTCAGTATTTTTTCACTTAGCTAAGTATTTTCCCACTCAAGGCCTAAGCAGCTTGCTTTTGTCAGGCTCATATCTGCTTTCAGTGAGCCAGGTTTCAGTAAGTCTCTCCACACCAAGTGGCTCAGCAGGTCTCTAACTTCCTCCTCATGGATTGCAGGAGGGCCATATTTCACCCTGCCCCCATCAACCACTTCAGAGGGCCAACTGTCAAGCGAGCTGACATCCTTGCTGTTAAAATCTGAGGCAAAGAAGGCATTAAGTACCTCAGCCTTCTCTGCATCTTTGGTTACTATATTTCCCCCGACATCCAACAAGGAGTGGAGGTCGCTGCCGCCCTTCTTTCTACCATTGATATATTTATAAAAACTCTTCTTATTATCCTTAACAGAAGTGGCCAATTTGAGCTCCAGCTGGGCTTTTGCTTCCCTGATTTTTTTCCTACACGACTTAACAACATTTTTGAGCATGACCTGGCTTACGTCTCCTTCTTTCCAACGATGATACATCCTCTTTTTTTTACTTAGTTCCTTCAGAAGGTCCCTATTCATCCAGGCTGGCCATCTGCCCCTACGACTCTTCTTACAACACATGGGGACAGCCTGCTCCTGCACCTTCAAGATTTCATTCTTGAAGTGCATCCAGCCTTCCTGGACCCCCTTGCCACTAAGAACTATTTCCCAGGGTACTTTCCTGACCAGTTCCTTAAATAATCCAAAATCTGCCTGACGAAAGTCCAGCATCAATGTTCTGTTCCTGGCTTTTCTTGTTACATTGTTTACAGAGAACTCAATTATCTCATGATCACTACACCCCAGACAGCCTCCAACAACAACATCACCCACCAGCCCTTCTTTGTTTGTAAACATCAGGTCAAGGAGAGCCTCACCCCTGGTGGGCTCACTCATCAGCTGTGACAGAAAGCAGTCCTCAATACACTCTAAGAACCTCCTGGACTGCCTCCTCTCAGCAGTGTTAAGTTTCCAGCAGATATCTGGAAGGTTAAAGTCTCCTAAAAGAACAAGGGCAGCCGATCTAGAGGCAGCCTCCAGCTGTTTAAACAACAGAAGATCCAAATCCTCCTCCTGGTCGGGTGGTCTGTAACATACTCCAACCAGGAGGTCAGACCTGGCTGCCCCTCTGACTCTTACCCATAGGCACTCAACCTGGTCATCACCGATCTCCACTTCAACAGCATCCAGGGTTTCCCTAGTATAGAGGGCCACTCCTCCACCCCTCCTCTCACGCCTGTCTCTCCTGAAGAGCCTGTAGCCTTCCATGGCAGCACTCCAGTTACGAGAGTCATTCCACCACATTTCTGTGATGACAACTATATCATAGCTCTCCTGCTGGACCAGGACTTCCAGCTCCTCCTGTTTGTTTCCCATACTGCATGCGTTTGTGTACATGCACTTCAGTTGGGTTACTGACGACACCCTTTGAGATGGCTCATCCTCCACAGGAACATCTTTGGTGAGCCTAGTAACTCCCCCCTCCCCCTTCATGCCTAGTTTAAAGCCCTCTCAACAAGCCCTGTCAGCTCCTCAGCTAGAATCCTCTTACCCTTCGGAGTTAGACGAGACCCATCTGGATCAAGCAGGCCAGGTGCCGTAAAGGTTTCCCCATGATCATAGAACCCAAAATTCCTCTGCCGGCACCAGCCCCTAAGCCATTTATTAAGTGCATATATTCTCTTGTTCCTATCTGTATACATCCCTGCCACCGGAGGAACCGAGCAGAACACCACCTGTGCTCCTGCCCTATCTATTGACCGTCCCAGCTCCTGGAATTCCTTCTTAACTACCCTTGACCCTCTTTTCGCTAGCTCATCACCACCAGCCTGGACCACCAGAAGCGGGTAATAATCTGATGGTTTAATTAGGTCCAGGAGTCTCTTGGCGATGTCGTGTACCCGGGCTTGGGGAAGGCAGCAGACTTCCCTATGAGCTGGGTCCATCCTACAAATAGGGCCCTCCATCCCTTTCAGAAGGGAGTCTCCCACTACAATGACCCTCCTTTTCTTTTTCTTACTTGAAGTCCTGACCTGTCTGATGGGCAATGTGAGGTTAACAGCCTCCTCGGGTGAGTTGTCTGTCATACTATCCTCCACCTGAGCATCAAATTCCAGTACCCCAAACCTGTTTTGTAGGGGCAGCTGGAAAGGTGGCATTTGAAAGGGAGGTCTATAACCCCCACGAGAGCAGACCTGCTCCCAGTCCTCCTCACCAACCAGGTCACTCCCCCTATCCTGTTGATGAGGAATATGGCATTCCTCAGCCTCCTGGGGAGGATTACTGGGAGGAGAGAGGGTTCTACTCCACCAGTCTATCTCCCTTTCACTTTCACAAATACTCCTCAACCTCTCTACCTGGTCCTTAAGATCTGCAACCATAAGGAGCAGATCTTGAATCTGTTCACATCTCAGACAAGCATTTTTTGTATGGTCCTCAGGAACCACAAGCAAGCTGAGACACTCCCTGCAGTCCCGAGTCTGGGCAGCTGTTTCCCATAATAGTGGCTCAGTTTGGATGCCTACACTCCTGGTGGCAGAGGTTTTGCCACGCCTGGTCACCATTGCTGTAGGGGAGTGGGAAGCCAACCACCTGCCAAAGAGTGCCTGCTTGCCCTGCCTGCGCAAACTGCCTGCACTGTGATCCTGGTCGCCGGCGCTCCCAGGGAGATGCTTAAATGCCCCGCGACTTCTTCCGAGACCGCCCCCTGCCACGCGATCGGCCCACGTGACAGTTGCCGCTTCTGGGGTTCAGAGAGAATCGCTCTGCCAGGGTCCTCTCCTGAGCTTTTGCCTTTCACCAGGAACTCTCCACCCGCCCAGATTGAGCACCCGGCTGCAGTACTTACCGTTCCTGCCGCCGGTCGCGCCGAATCTGGACTCGTGCTATGAAAATCAAACTCAATATGCTCAGTGTAGATAAGGAAATAGGACCATCTGTTATGACCCGAAGGAAATTCCTTATCTATATTGGATTGAGGTGAGGACTAACAACCAGGATGGACAGCTAGTAGGGAAAAGCTCTATATTCACTAATCTCAGTAGTACACAATGGGTAACTTTTGATGCTTGTGACTCCATAGATGATGATACATATTCCAGCTGTGGAAATATGCCATGGAGAAAATATTGTGGAAAACACAATAAATATATGTGTGCTAGGGGAAACCAATGCCCAAGATCTTCTTATGAATATATAGAAAAAAGCTATTATTTTTGTCCCACTTGGCAGTGTATTAGTTGGGTCACTTGTGTTAGAGACAGGTTAGCGTTTGTCATCTAACTATGGTAACTAGATATCCAGGTAGCAGTGTTTGGTATATGGGGCATAGTAACTATATAGACCTTTTGTTTGTTAACTATGGTGACGGGCAAATAGAAATAGTTGATATGGGTACGGAGTTATGTTGTTCTAATCGATAAGTTTGCATAACTAATCAGGTTGTAACCATGAAACGGAGGCTGATCCAATGATAGTAGAGATTAGTAATAATTGGGATGAATATGCAATATATTTATGGATCATTTATCCAATGAATGTAAAGGGCACACTGGGAAGTGGGAATATTATGTAAATGAATCGTATATAGTGTATAAATATTTGTATTCTGTGCATAGTCAACAGAACTTGATTTGGGTCCTAGACCCCTTGTTCCCGGCACCTGAATAAAGCACCTACATAATCATTTGTGCTTATGTGTTTTCTCAATGCTAACACTTGGATGGGTAAAGCCACAAGTGTAGGATTAAGTGCTCAACTAACATCCAGGCCCAAGCCTAAGGCCTGTGATGCAAAAACGTGTACCCTAGTCAATCTCACGATTTTTAACCCTGGAAAGTGGAAGGATAAAAATTTAATACCCTAATGAGAACTGCATTGTATCAAAATGGTTTAGCTTTAAATTATTTGTTAGCACAGGAAGGAGGAGTGTGTGGCAAGTTTAACTTAACTAATTGTTGTTTAGAAATTGATGACCAAGGGAACGCCGTAAGCGAATTAGTAAGGGAAATGAAAAAAAAATTGCACATGTACCTGTTGAAACTTGGAATGGATTAAATTTGGGAAACATGTGGGTTAACTTAATGGGAGGTGGCTGTTTTGCCAAAGTAGGCATAGTACTATTAGGGGTATTTGCAGGACTATTGGTAATTCCATGCCTGGTTCCTTCTTTTATTAGGCTAATGCACTCTGTTGTGCAAGGGATGACAGTAACCACTGTACCCCTGAACTCAGAGAAAGAGGATGATAAGCATCCTCTAATGGTATTACAAGTCCATAAAGAAAAGAAGCCTACAGAGATCCAGTTAGCATTGGCAAAATTTGAAGCAAAACCATGAATCAATACTATCCAGAAAGAGATGAGGGATTGTGAGAAATGGGAGACTGATTCGTGGGAATAAGAAAGAGTAGTAAAACTTTAAGATAAGGCAAAACAGACTGTTTAACATAGCCGCGGGCAGGGAACCTGGTACAGGATGTGCTTGGCTTTGTTTCAACTTGTTTTCGGTTGTTGTTGTGGCCGGAATTCTGGTTTGTTATGTCGGGGTTGCGGTGCCGGGGCTGGGCCCTAGCAACAGTGGAATATGCACAAGAGGAACGGCACTACATCACACCAAGGAAACAAGAGGAGGGGGGAGGTTTTGGGGAAACAGAAACTATAAATAGAAGAAACTGGACTTAGCACGCATGCGTGTTGGTGGAGTGCAGATTCCCCGTGCACCCAGCGCTGTTTACTTGCCTTTATTTACCTAAGCTATTAAACTATATCTTTTCCTTGTTCGACTGATTTGGATTCAGTCACATCAACGCCTATACATATGCATTACCTGTCCCCGCTTCGTATTAAAATGAGTCTTAAAAGGTTATTTCCATATTCTCCTACTGGTGCTTGCACACTGCCTCCTGGTGGTGGTCGTTGGAGGGTCGTGGGGATGAAAGCCAACAGTCACCACGAGTAACCTCTGGTTCTTGCGCAGACTCAGTTGTTCCTTAGCCCTTATCCAACCACATGGCTAGCTTTAACTGGTCTTGGAGGCAAGTTCCTGTATCAGTTCCTGCAGCTATCCTTTGTTTTTACCACACTTTGATGAGCTTACAAAATACTCCTATTTTATACAAGCCTAAGCACCTACATTCTTTGCTTACTTACCCTAATGTCGTGCTTAGCACAGGCCACAGTTCACTTTCATCTGGAGGGGTATTCAATACACCTGGAATCGACTGCCCCAAGGGTGGAAACACAGTGCTATCATTTGTCATGGACTGATCCAGACTGCACTGGAGAAGGGTGGAGCCCCAGAACACCTGCAATGCATCGATAACATCATCATGTGGGGCAACAGAGAGGCACAATTGTTTGAGAAAGGGGAGAAAATAATCCAAATCCTTCTGAAAGCTGGCTTTGCCATAAAACAAAGGTCAAGGGACCTGAACAGGAGATCCAGTCTATAGGAATAAAATGGCAAGATGGCTGTCATCAGATCCCTCTGGATATGATCAAAAAATAGCAGTTAAATCTCTACCAACTAACAAAAAGGAAACACAAGCTTACTTAGGTGTCATGGGTTCATGCATTAGCCCTGGGGCCAGTCCGGGCAGGCCAAGATTTTTAAAACGTGCTCTACACAACAGCTGGGGAGAATGGCCCCACCTGGAGCCTCTAGCAGAAAGATCCAAGGGAGACTCGAGGCTGACCTCGAGAATTACGGAGTTGGGGATATAGTGGCAGCATATGAAGGAGTTAGAGATGCTTCAGAAGCAATCGGTACTGAAGCACAGCTCCTCCTAGCGTCCTGATTACCAGTGCTGGGCTGAGGTGGGAATAAAGCTAAATGTGGAAATAAAGCAAAATGTGGGGAGAGATGGGAATCTTCTCCCCCATAGGCTGAGTACAAGACAGTTTTTCTTTAAAGGCAAAGTCAGTGGATATGCAACACACACAGGTGCAGCACACTGTTCATCAGAAAGGAATGCAGCAAGGACATCTTGCCCTATGAAGTGGGGGACAGGGTGTTTGAAAAGGGAAGTAGCCAGTTGTAGAGACTGACTCTACTTCTATTGTTGTCTTAAACATCGACTGATTCTGCTTGCATTATCTTCAACAGCATCTGACTCTACCTGTATTGTTGTCTTTAACATCTTCTTGAGTGCTGTGGCTCCTGATGGGCTGACTGTGCTGCTGCTGCAGAGGAGGGGGAGTAGGTGCAGCAGCAGGTGCTGCCTCTCCACACCTGACTGCACACTCGGACCCAAAGGGTTCAGGCAGAGGTGATTCTGGCAAGAGTCTGTTGAACTGCCAGTGACCCTGGAGCCCCAGCCTCAATTCCAGAACTTTCCCAAAGAAGCCTCTGCACATGTGCCAATTTGAGAACTTTTGCAGCAAGACCACCCCTCATACTAATGGAGGGGGCATGGACTTATCCTATAAATAGAAGCCCGATAAGAAGGCAGGCACTGCACGCCCACCACCCCATGGAAACTGCCTGAGAAGACATTGCAGAAGAACACAGGACCACGTGCTCCTAAAGACCACGTTTTCCAGAGGCCCATGGAGTGATGACTGTTTTCCTCTTCCCCCCCTCCCCTCTCTTATTCTTCTCTCTCTCTGTCTGTCTCTCTCTCTCTCCCTCTCTCTTTGTTCCTTTTCTTCTGTTTTCCATGTGTGAGGAGAAGAAAGTTAATAGTAATTTTGCTTAAGCTGAAATAAGATTGTGTGGGCTTTGCCAACAGGTTCATACCCATATATTGGTAAATTGTAAGCGTTTAAGATAGACGGACAGAAAGCATGTAAGCTTGGGTCCCAGTCTGAGACCCAAGCCGAGGGATGTGTGCAGTCGAGATAAGGAAATAAATTAACTGTAAGAAATGAGCTTACAAATAAACTTTAAATGAGACCAAAGTCTGTGGAGCAAAGTTTATTAACAGCACTGGGTACATACCTTGCTAGTCCGTATGCACACCTTTACATTTCATTTACACATTTTTATACTATTATCTACTACGTATTCATATAGATTCCGAAAATTAGTTACATATTCATCATATTTCCGAGAAACAAAACTTCACTCCTTGTTGGCTGATGCAATCCTCACTCGCTCACCTGTGCATGTTCCTTTGGGGTCTTCAGTGGTCATCTGATGAAGGCTCGTAGTCTTCTTTGGTCTTGTCCTTTTCACCCCAGGGTTTGACACATGTGTGTTAGGGCAATAGTTAAATAACTTCCTTATCTGTTAGGGCAATAGTTATTTCCTTATCATGACTGCACATATCCCTCGGCTCGGGTCCCAGATTGGGGCCCAAGCTTACATGCTTTCCGTCCGCCTATGTCTTAAACATTTACAATTTACCAATATAGTTATGAACCTGTTAGCAAAACCCACGCAATGACTATTAATTTTATTCCCCTCACGTTAACTATTGGAGAGATGAAAACCATCCAGCTGGCTTTAGATATTGCTGAACTGCGACGAGCAAGGAGAACCATGCAATAGACTCAATGTGAGTGGTAAAGCAAGTTCTGGTTTATTGTGAAGCTTATTCATGACTATACCATAACCCATGTCTACTTAAGTTATGTCTACTTATCTAACAATCATTGGCTTGTCTAACAATCATTTCCCCTTACATACACTTGTCTTATAATCTTTAGTTTGGCTCCAAAAGCCCTATAATCACTAACTTAACTCTAAAAGTTATACTATCATGCCCCTCTTCAAAGCTCTAAGGTTACATTAGCATGTTCCTCCAACTTTCTCCTCCTACTTGTCCCTCCTACTTGCAGCTACTGCTATATGCTCGGGTCCGGGTCTCACTCTGGCCTGCTTCCTTAAGTTGTTTATCTGTTACAAGGTCTTCTTGACCTTATCTTGGGGATTTTCTCACTGCCTCCCTCCTTGTCAGCGTGACTCAGCAAAATCCTCAGTACTTTTTATCACAGCCCAGCTCAGTTGATTTTTGTCAGGGCCGATTCACAGAGCTCCTCCTTGGAGCCATGTCCACGCTCCCGCAACCATTCTCCAACACTGAACAAGAAAAATGGCCAGTACTTTATCTCTATACCGATTCATGATTGGCGGCTAATGCCCTATGAGGGTGGTTGCAGCAATGGAAGCAGAGAAACTGGCAGAGCAGCAGTAAATTCACCTGGGCTGCCCCATTGTGGCAAGACATTGCTGCCTGGGTAGAGAAGCTGGTTGTAAAGGTACATCACATAGATGCCCACGCACTCAAGCATCGGGCCACTGAGGAACTTCAAAATAACCAGCAGGTGGATCAAGCTGCTAAGATTAAGATGTCTCAAGAAGATTTAGACTGACAATATAGATGCAAACTATTTTTAGCCCAGTGGGACCATGACACTTCAGACCATCAAGGAAGAGATGCAATAGGGCATCGTGATCAAGGGGTGGACTTGATCATGGACACTATTGCACAGATCATCTGTGAATGTGAAACATGCACTGCAATTAAAGAAGCCAAATGGTTAAAGCGTCTCTGGTATGGAGGATGATGGCTGAAATATAAATACGGGGAGGCCTGGCAAACTGATTATATCTCACTTCCACAAATCCTTCAAGTCAAGCACTATGTACTTAAAATGGTAGAAGCAATGACTGGATGACTGGAAACATATCCTGTGCCCCATGTCACTGCCCAGAACAGTATTCTGGTCCTCAAAAAGCAAGTTCTGTGGCAGCATGGCAGTCTAGAAATAACTGAATCAGACAATGGGACTCAATTTTAAAACAGCCTTATAGACACCTGGATTGAAAAGCGTGATATTTAATGGATATAACACATCCCCTATCATGCACCTGCCTCGGGGAAAAGTCAAACGATGCAATGGACTGTTAAAAACTACACTGAAAGCAATTGGTACTGGGGCATTCAAGATTTGGGATGAACACTTGGCAGAAGTTCACCTGGTTAGTTAACACCAGGGGATCTGTTAATCAAGCTGGTTCTGCTCAATAAGGACTTCCATGTACTACAGAAGGAGATAAAGTCCCTGTGGTGCATATAAGAAATACGTTGGGAAAGACAGTCTGGGTTATTCCTGCAAATGATATAGAATAAGGATTTGAATACTGTCCTGCTGGGATAGAACCAGGTTTTTTTCTTAAAGATTTGCATTTCTAAGTAATTGCATTTCTAAGTATCTAAAGCATTAAGTATAGTGTGAGAAAAAAAGTTAATAAGATATTCTGGTTTAGTTTTGATTATCAGCCATGGAATGCTGTTTCCATGGAACTCAAGGACTCTCAGTTTCCCATGTTTTACAAGTAAGCAGGTGTATAAACTGGGAGAAGCGGAGCCAGGACAACTGACCCAAGTGCTATGTTAAAAGGGTGAAGGGTCTGATGTATGGCTCAGAAAAAGGTAGCTCTCCTGTCAGAGCAAACTTTCATGTCAGCGTTTGTGACAAGTGATCAAGGCTCAGACTGTAAACAGTCCAGCAATTTCAATTTATTAAGCGAATAAAGGCAAGCAAACAGCACTGGGTGAGCGGGGAGTCTGCGCTCCACCAACACGCACACCATACAATTCTTCCATTCGGTTTATATTTACTCTACTAATACATATTCCTGGCTATGTCTGAGAAAAGGTTGGGTTATGTCGATGGATTCCTAGAATAGATATATTTTCTATGACGCATGCTCTCTTCATCACTTGGGGTCTTATCTGCTCCCATCTGGTGGTCGTTGGGTGAAGTTAGCAGTCCTCCTCAGCTTGTCCTCCAGATAGACTTAGGTTCTGCCCATGCGCTCTTGATATCTTCTTGTGCAGCACTATGCAGTTATCAGCAAAACTGGGTTGAACTAGTTTATCAAGAAGTGCACCCAGTGTCTTTCACAAGAAAAAAAAGCTATGTACAGTTGCTTAAGCTTATGGTTATACAAAAAAAAGGTTATATTTCATCATCTTGCTTCAATATTGTCCCATATTTACAAGAATCAGATGTACACATTTCACAATCCCCCACCTTTTTCTTTATAGTATTGATTTGTGTTTTAGTTTCCAATCTAGTCAATAGTTGCTGTATTGGAATTAGTTTTGAGTCATTTGTTTTCACTATCATCTTCTGCCCATGTAGCAGGATCAGAGTAGGAAATTATCCTTTCAGGTGGCCATTCATTGTCCTTCCAATGCCCTATTTGTAGGCTCCTTTTATGTTGCCTCTGCCTTAACTCATTGGCTTCAGCATACAACTGGATTCCCAATCGTTCTCCCTGACTTATAGGCAACAAGAAAAAAAATGGGTCTTATGGTTCCTAATACACAGGACCCTGTCCAATTCTTTGGTAAATATGCATAAGCTAACCTGCCACAAATCCAATACTGGCCTTCAGGAGTCGGCCAACCATTTGGGATATTTGTTCCATTTGTCCAATTTCTAAATTTAGTGTTCATTTCTAGTGGTTTTCCCTGTTTATCCAAATCATTCCTAGTTTCATTCCACAGGTAACCTCCTTCACATTCCAGATTACCTACTTGTCTTCCATTATCTTTTAGATTCTGCCAACAACTTCCAATTATACTTGTTTGGAGTACCCATTGTTGTTTCCTATTATCCTTTCCTTTTGTTTTCCATATTTGGGAATCACTTATGTTGCTTTCCATAGCCTCCCATGGCCATTGTTTGCCTTGATTTCTCCCACCACAAACATAACAATTGGTTACACTTAACAATTTAGCAATATTTTCAACAAGATTTACAAATCGATTCTTAACCACTGTAGGGATTTCATACTTCACTCCTGTTTCTATTTCATGATAAAATGCGTTAAACAACAATTGATTCTGTACTGTTTCTCTAGATTTCTCCTTAACTATTACATATAAAAGCTCCTGGATCTTCTCCTGGTCCATAAATCAATAACCCAATCTTTACTTCTTGTTGTTTCCATTGTTCTGGGTTTAAAAAAAATGGTTAAATTAACAGGGTTACAAGAATGGACTGTACAGTTAGGAAATGGTTTTCCCTTTTTAATCTCTGCTTTCAACGGAGTCCCCCTACATTGTTGAGGCCACTCCCAACTGGAAACTGTACTCCAACAGGCACAGCCCCATCCTGAATTTCCACAATAATGATAGCTTCTTTCAGACAGACTGTCCTAATCCCAATCAGCATAACAATTACTGGGTAACTGGCTTTGATCTTTGGTTCTAGGACATACATATTTCTCACACTCACTATAATATTTTCTCCATCCAAAGTTTCCACAATTTGTATATGGGTCTTCATCAATGGCTTCACAAGCATCAAAGGTTATCCATATTGGATGGCTTAAATTTGCTATCACTTGACTTTTCCCAATTAATCTACCTCCTGCTGAATTTGCCCTTATTTCAACCCAATATTGATAGGGAAGTTATTTTGGATCATAACATACAGTTTTATCTCCTTCCTTACATAAAGCATATTGAGTCTGATATATATGCAACTTCCAGTTTTCTGTCCTTTACAGTCGTAGATTGTGTGATAAACCAAAGTCTGGGAACTCATTTGTCCCCTTCTAGTGGTTACAATACACTGACTACAATTGTTTGCTGTTGCCAAAGCCAGGAAACTCACTCCCAAAACAATCAGAAGAGGTCCGGTCAGGGCCATAGTGCTCAGTGGTCACAGTCCGAAGGGGTTGCAGCCCTTGACAGACCTTTCAAACCGCAACACCGGTTCCCCTCCAGTTTTGCCCTCCTCTGGATAAGTGGGTGAGTTTTTCTTGACTTGGTTAGATATATACTCTCCACTTGCGTTGGCAGCAATGATATCTAACCCACGGCAACCTTTCTAGTGGGGTTGTATGAATACAAAAACATTGTAGATTTCTATTTAAAAATTGTTCCTCCCTTCCTCTGTGGGTAATGATGTATTTGCGACAATTAAGACACTTAGCCCTTATATACAGATTATAGTGTCTACACAGAGGGCAGGGACTTGTGTTCGCCCCTGTCCAGGGATTCAAAATGATCTGGTTTTCTGTAGTTCCTTCCATATAACAAGAAACAGGAGTTGCCATTACCAAACCCCTACAGTGACCTAATTTTTCTCCTTGACTTCTTCTTCAGGTTCTTTTTATGTTTAACTTGGTATTTCCTGGTTCAGATGTTATTTTCCATGCCTTCACTGGACCTTTCACTCGCATGCGTCCATCCTTTCTCAGCAGTTCTTACAGCGGTTTCTGTAGTTAATAAAACAAGAAAAGGTCCTTCCCAGAGGGGAGATGAGGTTTCCTCTTTCCATGTCTTTATCAAAACCTTATCTCCCAGTTTTAATTGATGAATTGCAAACCCTAATGGTGGTGTTTGAGCTATTATCTCAATCTCTCTTAGTACTTGTAATCTTTTCCCAATAACGATTACATATTTCTGGCTATCATAGTCTTCAACTATATTATTTCCTAGAGGCATCCCTTGGAAATAAGGCATGCCATATAACATTTCATATGACGATAATCCAGTCTCACTGTGAGGTTTTGTTCTTATGTTTAAAAGTGCCAGGGGTAAAATATTTTGTCCAAGGCATCTGTGTTTCAATCATTAATTTTGCCAATTGATGTTTTATTGTTTGGTTCATTCTTTGTACTCTTCCTGAACTTTGTGGGTGCCACGGCGTGTGATATTCCCATTGGATGCCTAATGATTAACATAATGATTTTATTATTTTGGAGGTAAAATGTGTACCTTGATCAGAATCACTGTACTGGATTATCCCATATCTAGGTATCAGATGTTCTAATAATATTTTCGCTACCATTTGTGCTGTGGCCCGTGCCATAGGGTAAGCTTCTACCCATTGTGTCAAATGATCTACTATTACTAATAAATATTTTATTCTCCCCACCTTAGGTAATTCAGTAAAATCGACTTGTATTGTCTCAAAAGGTTGGTAAGCCGTTTTTCTTCCTCCTGTTACTACTTGCCGAAACACTTTCTTATTTATCTTTTGGCAAGTTAAACAACCCTGGGTAATTTTTTTAGTTATTTCAAAAATTCCAATGCAACCAAACTGTTTAAGAAAATGATCACTCAAGGCTTTTGTACCCCAATGAGTTTGAGCATATAAATGTTTCAAAATTTGTCTAGTGCATGCTTTTGGCAGCATTTCTCTGCCATTGGGCAGTGTCCATTTCCCTTGTTCAAATTTTGCCCCTATTTTCTCAAGTTTTAATAATTCCTCAGGGGTGAATTTTTTTTCTTTTTCTTTTTTTTTCTTCATCTACATCTTTCTTTTCTTGTATCATATGTATTTTAATGACTTGGGTTCTCAGAGCTGCATCTTGTGCTTCTTTATCTGCTAAATTATCCCCTCTAGTCTGATAATCTGGTCCCTTTTGATGGTCCCTAATATGTACGACTGCTATTTCTTTTGGTCCTCTTAATGCTCTCAAAATTTTTACTATTACTTCTTGATGTACAAGATTCTTCCCCTGAGTATTAATCAAGCCTCTTTCTTTCCATATTTTACCAAACGTATGGACCAGTCCATATGCATATTTAGAATCTGTGAATATAATTCTGCTTTTTCCCTCCAGGGTTCTGTATAATGCATATAATTCACAAGCCTGTGCCGACCATAATGGACTTAAAGGCCCTGATTCTACAGGCTCCAGTTCCTTATTAATTATTGCATATTCTGACTTCCTTTTTCCTTCCATTACTCAGGAGAGTCCATCCACAAATAATTTTTCTCCTTTTTCTAGCTCAGTGTCCTTGAAGTCTGGTCTTACTTTGGTCTAGACCTCAATTACTTCTAAACAACTATGTTGTAATTCTCCTACTGGTTCTTCAAACAAAAATTGTGCTGGACTGTGGGGTTTTAGAAGACCAAGGACATGTTCTGGGCAATCCAGAGCAGCAGGACCTTAGTCTGGCTAAGGCATAGAGATATCAACAGGCCTTGCAGGAATGTTGTGGCTAGGACACCTGCAAGAAGAATTTGGCAAGATAAACAGCCTAGCAAGCGAAAAGCAAGAAAGGGGGGTGATGCACACATGATTGAAGCTAAGACCTTGAACAGGATCTGAAACTTAAAACAGAGACGGATGGACAGTAGAGACTGACCTACTGTAAAGAAGCATTATTCGAGTGAACAGTACATGTTAACCAATCGTTCTTATTGTTATGCTTGAAAGTAGATAAGATAGAGTATATAACCATTAGCAGTAAAGCAATAAACTTGGCTTCTGTCTGATCACACTGATGGTGTGACGAGTCTGTGACTTCCGCATCAACAAGTGGCGCCCGAACAGGGACCCTCAGTTTGGCATTGGATGGATCAGCCAGCCCAGTGATTACCGGCGACGAGGGGGTGGAAGCCGGCCGAAGGTGAGTGCTGCCCCAACACTCGGGAAGATGTTAGCGCACATATAAATAGAAGGGAAATCCTGCCCTGATCAAGCAGGCGGCCAGGGAGGAGATGGGGTCCACACTCTCAAAAGAAGAAGAGGCAGTGGTTAAGCTCCTCCAAACTATTCTCTCTAAGAGAGGAATTTCATATGACTCGAGCTCCTTGAAGGCTTTGCTACTGTGGGTGCAAAGCGGGAACTTGATGCCCACTATAAATGCTGCTTTTAAAATCCCAACATGGGAATGAATAGGCGAGCAATTGTGGGATGAAATTAGTAAGGGATCCAAGGAGGCGAGGAAATTTCCCACTGTGTGGAAATTGATACATGAGACTTTAAAAAAGAACGTACAGTGACAGCCTCTGCATTTGCTGCTTTGTCGCCTGTTGAAGAAGCGCAGTCGACTACCGCTCAGGTGTTTTTAGGACCCAGCATTCCTTTGGCAAGGAGGGGAGCTAGTTCTACTCAACACTCCTCCAAAAAACAGACATCATGCACAGTCTCTATTTCTTCTCCCAACAATTCATTTGTCACCACACGGAAACAAGAGAAGCCTCTATCAGATTCGCCCAAATCGTCGCCCTCCAACAAGCAAAGCGGTTGCACCCTCCACCTCCCCCACCTACACCGCCCTCTCCTTCAAGTGTGTATGTACAACAGCAGCAATCTTTAGGGCTGGGAGATGTTCAACTGCGAGAACTGTTGAAAAAAATAGAAGATTTGGAGACACCAACGTCATGGAACAACATGCAGGGCCACTGATAAGTTCTTAACCCGCCCCTACTCCTGTTACCTCCCCTGTTAACCCTCTCATTTCTGTTCCAGAATCACTTGCGCTGTCATATCCAGGATTTAGGGGGATCGAGGGGGGTGTAGGAGTTAAATGGAGAGGAATTGTAAAAGATGCAATATTAGATGGAACAGTGATACTTTCAACTTTTCCTTCTATAATTGATGGGGGTCAGAATACTTGGGAATCTTTAGATTGGAAAATTTTGAAGGAAGCAAAATCAGCAGTGTCTCAATATGGATTAAAATCTCCATATACTCAGTCAATTTTGCAACATATTTTTTCGAGTAATCTTTTGGTACCCCATGATTGTTGTATGATTGTACAAATGTTATTGTCTCCTTCACAGCAGTTACAATTTTTTCACCATTGGCAATTATCTTGTGAACAATTATCGGCCACCCCGCGACAGCAGGGGGACCCTCTTTATGGTGTGCAATCACAAATGTTAATGGGTTTGGGTCCTTCTGCAAGGGCTGATTGGCAAGTGCAGTTTGCTACTGAAGTATTGCAAGCTAGTCAAGATGCGGCATTTAAAGCTATAATGAATGTTTCTGATGATAAGATCCGCTTGGGTTTTACTACAATTAGGCAAGGACCAAATGAATCTTTTCCAAAATTTGTAGATAGATTACACGCTGCCATAATGGCACATCCTGATTTACATGAAGATATGAAAGCCAAAATGTTAGAAATGTTAGCCTTTGATAATGCTAATGACAAAACTAAGCAGGTTCTTAGCACACTTCCTCAAGGCTCTGGAACTGCTGCACTCTTGGAAGTAGCAGAACGCATGCTTTTTGCTAATCAAGCCACTGTTATGGCTGCAGCAGTTGGAACAGCAGTGCGACCACTGGTCAAAAACCAAACAATTGGCAGATTTTAATTATTGATTTGAAAGATTGTTTTTTTTACAATACCATTGCATCCTGAAGATGCAGAAAAATTTGCTTTTACGGTGCCATCAGTGAACAAAAGTGAGCCAGCAAAAATATATCATTGGGAAATTTTGCCACAAGGCATGAAAAATCTGATGCCTCCTTGATTACCTCTGAGGGGCACTTCTCGTAAAGGATACAGAGAAACTCCCTCCTGGGTATGATTTTTACTTCTCGTACATGCAGCTGGAGGTACATCTGATATGGGTGCTGTTGGTGGTACTGATAATAGTGGTGGAATTGCTGAGGGAGGGGCCGCTAACAGTGGATTGTTAAGATATGGTGATGATAAGTTATCTAGCAGCTCCCATTCATTATTTTTTCTTTTTCTCTCCCTTCAGGCTTTTCATCTGCTTTTAATGCAAGTATTGAGGCTGAAAAAGGACGTGAAGTCCTGATCCATAGTTCTGCGTAATCACTTTCCACCTGACTAAAGGGTTCCTTTGCATTAACATATAGATTTAAGGCCTGGCAGACCCAGTCCTCAAAAGATCCAAAAACAGGCCAGAAGACACGTGGTTTTAAAGGTTCTTTTGTCCACTCTACCATACAATATTGAACCATTTTTCATTTACATTTTCCTTTCCTAGGGCCCCTATTATTCCAATTTCTAATCATTGTTCCTAACGGACTTTTTGGTGGTATGTCTGGTAATTTGCTCCCTTTCTCCTGGTCCTGAGTCTTTGACTTCATCTGACCCATCTAGGAATTTTACTGTGGCAATTCCTACAGCCCTTGATTGCCTTAATAAGAGTGTCTTGCAGGGGGCTTAGGACCTATCACTCACCCACGAATCCTATAAGAATCGCTTTGGTCCATCACTGGCCAAGTCCCTCGCGGGAGATCGGAACCGCGATTAGAAGACCTCCTCACTCGGTTCGGGACTATGTTCTGTCTCAATCACACTCTTACGCACACAGGCAACCGAATCCCACCCAACCAAATGGTATACACCTTATACTTACGACTACACTTACGACTCCGTTGTCTTCGTTTGGATCTTCTTGCGCAGAATTACAGGCAAAATAAACTGCTACAGCCATCAAGGGAGCTTAGAGAAAGTCCAATTCTTTGCTTGCCTTTATTCAGGTTCAGGATGGCGTTAGATCTGACACAACCCAATCAGGAGCCACCGAGTGGTGGGGCGCCCCTCCTAGATCGAGTTACAATTCAGAAACCAAGACCATCCTGGACGAACCCCCAATTGTGATAAATGATCAAGGCTCAGACTGTAAACAGTCCAGCAATTTCAATTTATTAAGCGAATAAAGGCAAGCAAACAGCACTGGGTACGCGGGGAGTCTGCGCTCCACCAACACGCACACTGTACAATTCTTCCATTCGGTTTATAATTACTCTACTAATACATATTCCTGGCTATTTTCGAGAAAAGGTTGGTTTATGTCGATGGATTCCTAGAACAGGTGTATTTTCTATGACGTATGCTCTCTTCATCACTTGGGGTCTTATCTGCTCCCATCTGGTGGTCGTTGGGTGAAGTTAGCAGTCCTCCTCAGCTTGTCCTCCAGATAAATTTAGGTTCTGCCCATGCGCTCTTGATATCTTCTTGTGCAGCACTATGCGGTTATCAGCAAAACTGGATTGAACTAGTTTATCAAGAAATGCACCGAGTGTCTTTCACAAGAAAAAAAAACCTATGTATAGGTGCTTAAGCTTACAGTTATACAAAAAAGGTTATATTTCATCATCTTGCTTCAATATTGTCCCATATTTGCACAAATCAGATGTACACATCTCACAGCGTCCAAAGAGGGACTTCCACTGAACAGTCTCACAGATTTGTCTCACTCAACCAGGCCTGTCAGCATCTGCGGGGGACTCCACTGAGCAGTTTCACGAGGTTGTTAGGAGCAGCATTTGTCTGTCAGAACCCATTATTCACTGATGAAATTCACAAAGATAAATCAATACAACGATTTATTGAAGCAACATCTATAACAAGTTTGAGATTGCTGGTGATAAATTCACTCACTGCAACATCAAACTAGACCTAAAAATTAAGCACTTATAGTTAACTATTTAATTTCTGGGTAACATTCAACATGGTCAGAGGCATAAATCTTACTCAGGAGGTGTCCCTACTTGGGGAGCTGTCTTATAGTTGGAGAACCCGTCCTCAAAAGAGAGAATTTGATATGCCAGATTCATAGCCTTGGTGATTCTTAGAGAGGTGAGACTAAGTCAGTTGTTGGGTGCCAATTGGCCCTTAGCTAGATTTATTGTGTCATCACCAGTGGGATCCAGCAGCTCAGCACAGCCCTCCAGATGGGGAGTTTCTTTACACAGATATGAGGCAAGTCAGGGTGTTCTTATCTGATTTTACTGCAGTAGCATCTGGCTCCGAAACTTTTGTATCACCCCAAACACAGTTGATTAGATTAAGTGTTAGACCACAATTCGCCTCATCTGCTTTGCAAGATAAGCGTGTTTTCTAGCCTTGCTACCCCCCACTTTTGGTGACAACAAGTCTGAATAAGCCCCGTATCCCATACGAAGCTGGCCAACAGAAGTATTCCATACCATAAATGTCATGCTCCCTATGTAAGCAAAAAACTTCCTTGAGACAACCCTCTTTCCTGATGGACGTTGTACCTGGAAGGTCCTGCTCATTCTTTTGCTCCTGGTGCCTTGTTTCCTACCTGCTGTGACCATGGCATTTTGACAGAAGTTCTGTGCTCGCTGTGTCTGCCATTTGGTGGTCATTGCTAAGAGTATGCAGTCTGCAACCACTATAATGACTGAGTATAGTTTTATATTATCAGTAGCAGCAGTAGTAGTAGTAGTAGTTTTTATTGCTTTATTAAAACTGTTTCTATTTCAACCCATGGGTCTTCCTTTCTTTTCCCATTTCCCATTCTTGAGTGGGGAGGGGATATTGAGTGATAGAGCAACTGCCTATTGCTTAGTCCCAGATACAGGGACTAAGACATCATAGTTTAAGATAATCAGTAGTCATGGACCATGCACATGATGGTGCGGTCATATAAGGTCACAGGCCAACTGGATTATAAAAATCCAGCTGAAGACACCATTCTAAGGACCCTTGCAATAGAGATTCCCATCATCATCTAGAAAGCAATCAGCCATCCTGTTTGAGAGAATTGATTCTCCATGCACATATTACCTTATCTAAAGATCTCAATAAATTAGGGATTTTGTGATTTTTTTTTTTTTTTAACATTCTGAAAATGTCTGTGCAAAACCTCTATAGGCCTTAATGAATTTCAGCTCAACCCAAAGATATGTCCTTTGGAGGGGGAATGACTTTTTTACTGAGTCTGGCTTGAAGTAGGCATTTCACAATTTTGGATGATTTTAGTAATCCTGTCTGATCATCTAGATGTTAAAAGTTAACTAACCTGTTAGGCAGCACGGAAAGTACCTTCTTTGAAGTTATGGTTTAATGGTCACGATAAGAGGGGGACCATTGTTTCACCAAACACATCAGTGGTATTAAACAAAGGGGACCAGCTCTGACGGGTGTTGCAATTTGAAATAAACCCCTAAGGCTTGTCTGTGCCAAGAGGAAAGGTAAAAAGTTCACCCTGAAGATGACTACTTCATCCCCAAAGACCCTTTGAGACCACCACCAGCAGGAACTGCGTGGACGCGAACAGGAGAAGCCTATGGAAATGATCTCTTGAACTCATTTTAATACGAAGCAGGGAAAAGTTATACATACGTATAGGTGTGTTAGGTAATCTCATGATTATGTAATATTGTAAGGAATATAATCTCGGGGAATCTTTTGTTTTGGTGCACAGGGTTTTGGGAGCTATCCACCCTGTTGCCCACCGACAAAGTAAAAACATACCTATTCTATAACTTTTGTGAGTTATAGAGTTTGTTTTCGCAGATCAGGCTGGCACAGAGTTAATTATCTTCATAGAAGTCTGTATGGTGCTATGTTTTCGATTTGTGACCAAGACAGTGTTGTTAATACACCAGTGTTTTGCTATTGCTGAAGAGTGCTTGCACAGTGACAAGACTTTCCCCCGTTTCTCACTCTGCCCCCTCAGTGAGTAGGTCAGGGAGGACAAGAGGCTGTGGATAAATGCAGCTGGGACAGCTGACCCCAATTGACCAATGGGATATTCTATACAAAATGATGTGCTCAGCAATAAAATGGGGAGGAGGCAAGTTTTGCAGGGGTTACCATTTCCTGGGACTGTCTAGGCATTGATTGGCTAGTGGTGAGAAGTAGTTTTTGCATTTCTTGTTTTTCTTTGGTTTGGTTTGACTTTCCTTTTACTTATTAAACTGTCTTTAACTCAACCCATGAGTTTTCTCGCTTTCTCTCTACAGGGGAGTGAACAAGTGGCTGTGTGGTGCTTAGCTGCCTACCAGGGTTAACTCACAGCAACTTGATAGTCAAATCCCATAGACTGCCATAATCAAAGGAGACGGATTTATAAAAGCATGAATCCTGGATTGCCCTTTAAATTTACATTCATGTCTTTAAGTATTGTTTAGACAACATACACATAGTTCCTTTCAACTAGAGTTCAGGAGCAATGCCCTCTCCTTTGTAACTCTTGGTTGGATTTCCATCAATGTGCAAATAAATCTTCATTAATACTGATTGGTATTTCATAGATCTTAGATAAGAGTTTCTTTGAAAAAAAATCACACTACTGGATTGTTAAGCCCTTGAAAATTTCACCCCTTCCACACAAGCACAAAGAAGCCCCAAAGCCCATTGAAATAATTGGAAAACTGCTAGGATATTGTGGAGGAGGGAGAGGGGATGGAATTGGATCTAGTCCACAAAGAGAAACCTTTACAAATATAGTTGAAAAAATAATTATTTATGTTTTCAGTAGGCTATCTTGCAATCCCATTTGATTTGGGAACATGGTGGCTTTCATTTCTGCTCCTAGATTCCACTTTCCCACGAATTGCTACACTTCTGCTACCTCTAGCCCTTTCTGCCCCAAACAGGATTGGCATAGCAATTTCTTAAGTTCAAAAAGTCGGTCTTTTCATCACAGAAGACAATCAGATTGAATAAGCATTATGGTGTCTTTGTAAAACCATGCTGATTATTCCCAATTACCACCACCTGCCTCATGTGCCCAGAAATGTGTTTCAACAGGACGTGTTTCATTATTTTCTCAGGGATTGAAGTGAGGCTGGCTGACCTATAGTTTCTCAGATGTTCCTTTCTGAAGATTAGTAAAACATCTGCCTTTCTCCAGTCATTGGGAATCTTCCCCAGTCTCCACAACATTGTTGTAATGATCAAGAACAGCTTTGAAATCACAGAATCTTACTTGCTGCAGAATTCCCCTCTGGTCTTAGGGGCCTGGGATTCCTGAAGAACAGTCATGTTAAGGGATGTTATAAGCAGCCACCAATTCCAGATGCTTCACAGTCTGAAGATTCCTCCTGTCTGACCGTTGAAGCTTAGCCTGGAGACCTGGGGGTCTTCATCCCAGGTTGATGAACGCAGCCACTGCTTTTCCATTTGTAGGTTCAACCAGTAGCGAAGCTGAGCATGTATCCCCCCCCACACACAGTGTTTCTCACTCACTCCTTTTTGTTCCCTCCTCCTCTCTCCATCCAACATTTTCTATGCTTTCTTAACTGTGTTTTCACAGAGGCACTACAAACTTTGCTGATTGACTCAACTTTGGCCTGCAGTGGATCCATTACCAAACTGGCTGGAACCAGCTGTGTCCAGCAGAAGGCAGCACCTCACTTCTTCCCATACAAGTCACCCCTGCAGTCCACTCCCAACTGCAAAAACTTTGTCACATACTCCCAGTACACACACACAAAGGACACTGACATGGCTGGCTGCACAGACTTCCACAGACAAGGTGCTATTTGCAACAGAACCTACATATAGGAATCACATAAAACATAAGTATAGACATCCAAGTTCCCTTCCTTCTCTCCATCTGGTAGTGATCATATAATCATAGAATCATAGGATGCCAGGTTGGAAGGGATCTCAATGATCATCTGATCCAACCTTTTTAGGTGATATTTAGTTTAATGTGATGGCCCAGCACCCTGTCAAGCTGAGTGTTGTAGTTTCAGGTTTTTGAATTTTTTTTCTCCCCTTGCCAACATTGGGACTGGTAGGGGTGGGGCCTGGCCGGCCCGGTGAGGAACTAAACAGTCCGCTGGGACCATGAGTTCCTGGGGGGGTAGCATTACTGGGGACATCCTGGGAAGAGAGTTGACTTCCAGTACAGATTTGCTGCCACACTTTTTGGCGCGGAAAGGAGAAAAGCCATGGCTCACGTGCAGTGGCTGGGAGAGAGCGGCGTTCGGGATCATTAGCCTCTGGGGGTTTAATTAAAACGATACCCATCCTTGGGGTGGAACACAGGGTAGTATTTTCAATAGTGCTATGACAGCTTTTGGGAAGCTCAAACTCTCCCTAGATGCCAGAGATAGCTTTCCTTTTGTAGTTTGCCTGCAATTTTGTACCACTATGGCCTGTGCCATTATGGCCTATCTCGTATATGAAGTTAGGACCAGGGGCCCTCGAGAATGCACCCAGAAGCACCCCCAGGGAGAGAAGGAAGAGAATAAAACGCCTGACATCATAGTGACTCAGGACATGGCTGAACCAGGAGAACAGTCTAAGCCAATGGAAGTTGCCCTTATCCAAAAAAGGAAATATCAGACACAATCAGTTCACCCAGTGGATGATGAGGGGGAATTGGCACCTTCACAGACAGCAGACCCAGAACCAGTGATTATTACTGAATCACTGTCATTTGACAATCTCTGTAGTCTGCGGAAAGGCATTACTCAACAGCCAAGTGAGCCCATCCTGACTTGGTTAATCCGAGTTTGGGACCTTATTTGTGAAAACTTACAAACTTGATGGTATTGAAGCCAGGTTTTGGCAGTCTCTGGCCCAGGATGTGGCTATTGAGCAGGTCTTTGTGAGGGAACCAAAACCCCTTTCACTCTGGGTGCAACTTCTAACAGGTGTAAGAGAGAGGTTTCTTTACAGATACATCCTGCAGGAACATCATCATAAGACAACTTGGAAGACTATGGAAGAAGGAACCCTATGTCTGAGAGAAATGGCACTGTTAGAAGTATTTTTTGGAAGAGATGGGCAATCCAATAGCGATCCAGACAAGGTCAGGTGCACATCACAGATGTGATGGAGCCTCTCACACCAGGGGCCAGCTGTATACTCCAATTTCCTGGCATCCACATATTCAGGAGGGAACCAAGAGACAGTGGGCTCTGTAATAGGTAAACACAGGATATATGAGGGAATGGTCCATGGCCTGATACAGGCCCATATCTCTACTGTAGAGACATTGGTTGAGAGTTTCAGGGATGAGCAGAGGAAACTTAGAGAGGAGATTAAGAAAGGTCTTCAAGTGGCACCAGAGTGGGTCATAGCCTCTGAGGTCAAAGCCTGGCACCCCCCAGCCAGAGAAAGGGAACAGGCCTCATGAGCCGAGCTGTGGTATTTCCTCAAGGACTATGGAGAAGACATGAAATGATGGAACTGGAAACCTACCTGTGCCCTAGAAGCTGGAGTGCAAGAACTGAAGGGGAGCGGAAGAAGTTCAGTGAGAGTAAGTGCAGTGCCAGTTTCCTATGGGCAAGGATCTGACCCGGCAGAGGGCACCTTCCAAATGTATCCATCTGGAAGGAGCTCTGATCACCATAACCAAGACCAGCATTAGAGGGGCCCTGCCTCTAGCCACGTAGAGGCACGGGACAACTGTGTCTATTGGACTGTGTGAATCTGATGGCCTGGCATATCAGATCCATAAGAATACAAGGCTTTGGTTGATACTGGCGCTCAATGCATGTTAATGCCATCAGGATATGTGGGCCCAGAAACTATCTCTGTTTCTGGGGTGATAGGGGGGTCTCAAGAGTTGACTGTGCTGGAAGCTGAAGTGAGCTTGATTGGGAGAGACTGGCAGAAACACCCCATTGTGACTGGTCCAGCCGTCCCATGTATCCTGGGCATTGACTATCTCAGGAACGGGTATTTCAAGGACCTAAAGGGCTATAGATGGGCTTTTGGAATAGCCAATGTAGAGACAGAAGGGATGGAACAGTTGAATTAATTGCTGAGTCTCTCAGAGAGTCCTTCTGCTGTTGGACTGCTGAAGGTTGAGGAACAGCAGGTGCCAATTGCCACCACAATAGTGGATCATCGTCAATACTGAACCAATCATGACGCTGTGATTCCCATCCATAAGATGATCCATGAACTGGATAGCCAAGGGGTGGTCAGTAAGACCCACTCACCCTTCAACAGCCCCATTTGGCCCATGCGTAAGTCTGATGGAGAATGGAGACTGACTGTGGACTGTCGTGGCTTGAATGAGGTTACTCCCCTGCTGAGTGCCGCTGTGCCAGATAAGTTGGAACTTCAGTATGAGTTGGAATCCAAGGCAGCAAATGGTATGCCACTACTGACATTGCTAATGCGTTCTCCATTCCCCTAGTGGCAGAGTGTAGGCCAAAGTTCGCCTACATATACGTCTGGAGGGGCGTGCAGTACCAACTGCCCCAGGGGTGGAAACACAGTCCCACCATCTGTCATGGACTGATCCAAGCAGCACAAGAGAAGGGTGAGGCTCCAGAACATCTACAGTATATTGACAACATCATCGTATGGGGGGACACAGCAAAGGAAATTTTTGAGAAAGGAAAGAAGATGATCCAGATTCTCCTGGAAGCCGGTTTTGCTATCAAACAGAGTAAGGTTAAGGGACCTGCCTGAGAGATTCAGTTCCTGGGAGTGAAGTGTCAGGATGGATGTTGTCAGATTCCAGTAGAAGTCATCGACGAGATCATGGTAATATCTCCACCAACCAGCAAGAAGGAAATACAAGCCTTCCTGGGTGCCATAGGTTTCTGGAGGATGCATATCCCAGAATACAGCCAGATTGCAAGCCCTCTCTACCTGGTAACCCGTAAGAAGAATGATTTCCACTGGAGCCCTGAACAGCAGCAGGCCTTTGAGCAGATCAAGCGGGAGATTGCTCATGCTGTAGCCCTTGAGCCAGTCAGGACAGGGCCAGACATGAAGAACGTTCTCTACTCTGCAGCCAGGAATAATGGTCTTTCCTGGAACCTTTGGCAGAAGGGACCTGGGTGAGACTCGAGGTCAACCACCTGGATTCTGGAGCTGAGGCTACAGAGGGTCTGAAGCTAAATACACCGCGACAGAGAGATTCTGCCCTGGGATCCTGGAGATCATCACGAACTGTCCTGAAGGTGAGAGCTTTGGTCTAGCAGATGAGGAGGGAGAAGAGCAGGTGGCATGTGCGGAGGAAGCTCTACTACACAATCAACGTCCGAAAGAGGAGATACGCTACGCCCTGTTCACTGATGGTTCCTGTTACATCGTGGGGACAAACCGAAAGTGGAAAGCAGCCATAAGGAGTCCCACATGACAAGTTTCAGAAGCTACTGAAGGAGAAAGAGGGTCGAGTCAATTTGCAGAGCTCAAAGCCGTCCAGTTGGCCCTGGACATTGCTGAATGAGAGAAGTGGCTTTGGTTTTACCTCTACACTGACTCATGGATGGTAGCAAATGCACTGTGGGGATGGTTAGACTGATGGAAGAAGGCCAATTGGGAACGTAGAGAAAAAACAATCTGGGCTGCTGATGTGTGGTGGGACATCGCTACCCGAGTGGAGAGGTTGACTGTGAGGGTCCGCCACGTGGACATGCATGTGCCTAAGAGTCAAGCTAATGAGGAACATCATAACAATGAGCAGGCAGACTGAGCAGCACGTGTCAAAGTGTCACAGACAGACTTAGACTGGCAGCATAAAGGAGAACTCTTCCTGGCTCGATGGGCCCATGATGCCATCAGGGCAGAGATGCCACCTATAGATGGCATGGGACCGAGGGGTGGATTTAACCATAGACATTATCTCTCAGGTTATCCATGACTGTGAGACATGTGCTGCCATTAAGCAGGTGAAGAGAGTGAAGCCCCTATGGTATGGTGGACACTGAGATAAGTATAGGTACAGAGAGGCCTGGCAGGTTGACTACATCACTCTCCAAGGTAAGCGCTATGTGCTCACCATGGTGGAAGCAACCACCGGATGGCTGGAGACACACCCGGTGCCTCACACCACTGCCTGAAACACCATCCTAGGCCTGGAAAAACAAGTCCTGTGGCAACATGGCACCCCAGAGCGAATTGAGTCAGACAATGGAACTCATTTCAAGAACAGCTTAGTTACCACCTGGGCGAAAGAGCACGGCATTGAGTGGGTGTATCATATCTCCTAACATACACCAGCTGCCGGGAAGGTTGAACGATGTAATGGACTGTTGAAAATGACTTTGAAGGCATTGGGGGGAGGGACTTTTAAACACTGGGATCAGCATCTAGCAAAGACCACCTGGTTAGTCAACACTAGGGGCTCCGTCAATCAACCCGGCCCTGCCCAGTCAGAATCCCTTCACAAGGTAGATGGAGATAAAGTCCCTGTAGTACACCTGAGAGGTATGTTAGGGAAAATTGGGTTGGATTAACCCTGCCTCAAGCAAAGGCAAACCCATTCGTGGGATCATCTTTGCTCAAGGATCTGGTTGCACCTGTTGGGCAATGCAAGAGAATGGAGAAACAAAATGCATACCTCAAGGAGACCTTATCTTTGGGTAAGCTGCCCATACTAATGTACCTGTACGTACATATCTGTAAGTGTGTATATAGTTGGAAACATGTGTATATAGTTAAAAATTTAAATACAGTGGAGGTGTTGGCATGGAAGAAAAAATTTAGGGTGGAAAATGTTGTAGTTTCAGGTTTTTTAATTTTTTTCTCCCCTTGCCAAAATTGGGACTGGTGGGGGCAGGGCCTGGCTGGCCCTGTAGGATACGGACGAGAGAAAGAACAGGCAGATAGACAGACAGAGACAGAGCGAGGCAGAGAGGAGTGCAGTCAGCACCAGCTGGATTTCTCTGCGGACTCTCTGGACTTCTTTAGCGTTTCCTTCCTCCCCCACCCCTTCCCAGCTCCTCCTAGGATTGGATTTCCAACCCGCCTTGCGACCGCCCTTCCCCCACCTGAGTTTTGTTTTGCCCTCGGAGCCAGCCGGAGGACTTAACTCGTTTGAGGTGTTGGGTTACAGCATTGCTGTCTGTTCGGTTCTGTGTTTGGTTACGTATATATTTTGCAGTTGAGAACTGTTATATTTTCCTATACAATTTCATCTTCTCGATTAAAGTATATTAATTGCAAAAGGCTGTGGTGATTTTCTTATGGGAGATATAACCCCAACAGACATCTTAGTTTTTCCTTTAAACTGAGACACTGAGCCTTAGAAGTGTCCAGTTTAGAAGAATCTACCACTTCCCTGGGGAGATTGTTCCAATGTTTAACTGTTCTCATGGTGAAAAATTTTCTTCTGAAATACAATTGGAATCTCCCCAGTAACGACTTATACCCATTACCCTTTGTCTTTTCCATTTTTACTCCTTGTAAAATGGGAATCTCTATCCTCTTGGTAGACAGCCTTTATGTACTGGTACATGGTAATAAGGTCTCCCTTAAAACTGAAATTCACTAGTGAAAACACATATACTCCCACTCTCTAGATTCATAAGGACATATATATTCATGGCTACCACAAGTACCAGCATAGCCCTTCTCTCCATCCTATACCCCTGCCTGGATCCTGAGCCCTCTTACATACTCCACGGATCTGCCTAGTCCAGCTTGCTGCTCACTAGCAAACAGATGCACACACTCATCTCACAGGCATTCCACACTTGCAAGTTCCCCCGCAAATACCAGCACAAACCCTCTAATATTCCTGCCTGGACCTGGGACCTCCTACTCTCTGGCTAGTCCAGCTTGACATTTTTTAGCAAATTGCACACACACACACCAAGTTTAGGGAAGATATAAATATTCCAGTCCCATCCCCGTCCCAGCAGCTGGTACCCAATCACACAGGCTTGTGACCTGCCGTTCCACTCCAACCACTGGCACTGAGCTCTTTACATGTCTCACTCACCCCAGTCCCTCCCAGTAGCTGACACATGGGGCGCACGCTGTTCCCATCTTATTAGCTGGAAGCCAATATCCTCAATTGCTCTATTTCCTGACACTGAAACATTCCCCCCCCAACTCTCTCCAGTAGCTTGATACCACAGGCTGTGATCACCTACACTCCCAGTCTGACTCCAGCCTAGTATCCACTCACACAGGTCTCACCAGTAGCTGGCATTTAGTCTTTACAGCATTCACACACATACATAGAGTGAGATTACGCAGACTGATAGTTAAAAAAGAATTTATTAAAATAAGACAGATGATTGTGTCAATCAGTCACATGGCTCAGTCAAGCAAGTGTACTGACTGGCAATGGTTTACGTGTGACTGGCCTCTTTTATATCCATTTCTGTCTATTGTCCCCTTTGTTCCTCCCTGACTCCCTTCCTCTGTACATTTCTTCATCAGTTTGCAAAGTTCCAACAACCTCCACCCCTGACCCTGGAATATCCAGGACCCTTGGTTTTGCATTCTTAACAGTTTCAAAGTCCAGGTTGACCCTCTTTGAAGTGATGTCTGCAGTTTCTTAATAATCCATTAATTACTGTGACTGATGAGGTTTGTTCCTTGCCATTGTCTCCGCTACATGTCTGTCATGTTTCTGTCTCTGTATGTTTTGTTTATTACCTCTCCCCTTTCCTTATCTTTCTGTTTTGTCAAAGTCCTCAATGAGATGTTAATAAAATAAGCATTTCCACACTTTACCATATGCTTATCAATTAATTTAATTGATCATTTTTGTTTCTTGTTATTGTCTCCATTATCATCTGTTAGTCAGGTTTCTGCCCTGTATGTTTTGCTTTCCCCTTTTCTTTATCAACCCATTTGACAAGGCCCTCCATCAGATAATCTTGCTGAAGCAGATTCTCACATTCCACATACCCTTACATGTCTTACCGGTAAAGCCAGAGGTGAAGGTTGCAGTGAGTACTTCAGCCTCTTCCATGTCATTTGTCTCCAGTTCCCCCTGCCCCATTTCACCCACATTTTCCTTAGTCTTCCTTTTGTTGTTTATGTAATTGCAGAATCCTTTCTTGTTGCTCTTCATATCCCTTGCCAGATTAAACTCCAGCTTGGCCTTGTCTTTCCTAATCCTATCCCTGCAAGATTGGACAACAACTTTATATACTGGGTCTCTTGCCTCTACTTCCACCTCTTGTACACTTCCTTTTTATGTCTAAGTTCAGTTAGGAGCTGCTTGCTCAACCATGCAGATCTCATGCTCCCTTTGCTCAATTTCTTTCAGAGGGGCATAGACCATTCTTGAGTTTCAGAGTTGATCTTTGCATATCAAACAGCTCTCCTGGACCCCTCTTCTCTCCAGGGTATCCTCTGGTATTCTTCCAAGCAGATCTCCAAAAAGGCTCAAGTGTGCTCTCCTGAAATGCAGGGCTGGGGTCCTGCTTTTTGTCCTGCTCCCTCCTCTTAGGATCTTGAACTCTACTATCTCATGGTCAACAGCAGTCAAGGATACCTTTGACTTTCACAGTTCTTTCTTGTTCATGAGTATCAGGTTGCGATGGGTTGACTCTGTCTGGATGCCAAGTGTCCATCAAAGCCACACTCTCACTCCCCTCCTCAGCTGGACAGGGGAAAGAAAATATAATGAAAGGCTTGTGGGTTGAGATAAGGACAGGGAGAGATCACATCCCAGTTACCGTCACAGGCAAAACAGACTCAACTTGGGGAAATTAGTTTCATTTATTACCAATCAAATCGGAGCAGGGTAATGAGAAATAACAAAAAAATCTTAAAACACTTCCCCCCATCCTTCTTAACTTTACTCCTGAATACTCTACCTCCTCCCCCCAAGTGGCATAGAGGGAACGAGGAATGAAAGTTTCAGCCACTTCATCACACACTGTCTCTGCCACTCCTTCCTCCTCACAAAGAGGACTCCTCACACTCTTCCTCTGTTCCAGCGTGGGGACCCTTCCACAGGAGACAGTCCTCCATGAACTTCTCCAACATGAATCCTTCTCAAAGGCTGTAGTTCTTCAGGAAAGGACTACTACAGCATGAGTCCCTTACAGGGATGCTCTTATTTTCACCCTTGACATGTCTTGCCAGTTTCAACTCTAGCTGAGCTTTGTCTTTCCTAATATTATCCCTGCATGTCCAGACAATGTTTCTATATTTTGCCTTTGTAGTTTATCCTTCCTTCTAACTCTTGTATGCATCCTTTTTGCATTGAAGCTCAGTCATGAATTCCCTGCTAAGCCAAGATAGATTCCTGATATAGCTACTCATTTCCATGAGGATATGAATAGGCTGTTCTTGTGCTTGGAGGAGCTTGCCCTTGGAGCCCTGCCAACTCTCTGGATCTTTGCCCTTCACAGTTGCCTTCCCACAGGATTCCACTCATCAGTCCCCTGAACTAGCCAGTCTGCTTTCCTGAAATGCAAGGTCTGTGCTCTGCTACTTGTCACAAAATGAGGATAAATTTAAAAATAAAAGAAATTTTCAAAAAGGCAGAGTTAGTGGAGTTTATGAGAGTTAGCAATCTGCTTAACCCTTTTTTCTCCAAAAATCCACTGCGGCAAAACACCAACCAAACATACAAGGCTTTCTCCTCACCACATTTCTTGGGCCTGAACCCTTTTTTTATATGATGATTTCACAAGGACGAACATAATCACCCAGCCCGTCATAATACGGTAAAATTAAGCAATAACACAGGGATAATATCATATCATCCACCTTGCTTTAAACAGTTTTCTTTCTCATATTATTATTGGCAATCTCGCAAAGATAATCAATCTTTGTCTACCTTGCCAAGCTTAAATCAGAAACTTCCTTTAAACCCCTCTTAACAGTTAGTAAGGTTTCTGATACTTGTATATGTATAAACAAGTCAATTTTATTAAGTTTATAACAACTCATGAATAAATAAGGGTTTGGTGGTGGCTGGAAATGAGATGCTACTTGCAAAAATACATTGAAAGTCAAACATCCAAGGATAGAAGGAGTGATATGCAGGAAAGAAATATGTAGTTAAGCTCAAAGTATAGACAGATACTAATAATCAACTTGATGTCTAAGATATGTACTTAGCGCACATAACACAAAGACCTTACCCCAAGGATGTTCCGATATTCAAGAGGAGGGGAGATGGGGTCCAGCTCATCAGCTGATCCCAAAAGTTTCAGTGACAATTTCCCGCTCCCAATCCTTTGTTTGTTTGCGTTTTTTATAGTAAATTGAACCTTTGGGACAGAGGTTTAGGTGGAGCTTGAGTAACTGAAGTCATTACATCAAGCCCTGCTGAATGGTGGAGAAAAAGTTCTCAGTTCGCTTGCCAGGACTTGACTGCGCATGCCCAGTAGGAGTGGTTATGGGAGGGGTTTGCCTCAGAGGTGGGGAGGAGACAGGTAGCCTTAGGTGTGGAGGTGTGTTTTAGCATCATAATGATATTACAGTGATGTTTTAATTGGAGTGCATAGATTATCAGAGAAACAGCTGCAACTCATCTTCTTTGGAATATAATTGAGCCTTGCTGATCGTTGCTGATAGCAGGAGCAGGCTGCGCTTGCTCCCAAGCACCTCAGCCCCGACTTCATCAGGTCAGCATGTGCTGGCCACATTCCTTTATGATGAGATGTGCGCTTCCTCTTTGTCTGCATAGTCCATTTCCACTGACTTTGCTTTTAAAGAAAAGCTGCCTTTCACTCAGAAAACTCTAAGGGTTCCCATTTATCCCCACATTTATCCCCACTCTCAAATATAGCTTTATTCATACATTTACCTGTATTCCCACAGCTACTTTCCTTCCTCGGTCCCCTCAAGTATCTTAAGCTCTACCATTGCTGTATTCAAGGCTTTCATTGGTTATCACATATCTCAATAGTTCAGCCTTGTTCATGAGTAGCAGATACAGGAGAGAGTCACCCCTACTTGGCCCATCTAGCAATTATGTTAAGAAGTTATGTCATGAGATTCTTTGTTACTGACCGAGGAAGAAGATGCGGACACCCTTAAGTATATAATTCCAAAGGGAAATTCTTTACTGCAATGTGCATGCAGCGCCCCAGCCTAATTCTGAGGGACGCAGGTTATATAGAATATACAGGTGGGCTATTGTCCAATCACAGTCCTAAGCTTATCGAAAGTCGGCCAATCACTCCTTAATGTTGACGTGCACAGTGGGGTTTCCTTCACATGGCTGTGTGATCAGAGACAGTGGTCTGGGCTGTTTTTCATCCTTTGTCTGCTGCATGCTCAGAACTGGTTTCCACTGATTTGTTATCAGGCAAGGCTATCGTAACTAGCTGAGCTTTTGTGCTTCAGTGTCTTCCCTCCTTGAGTTCTTGGAAACCTCACTCAAATGAGGGTAAAGTTCATCCTATTGCATGGTCTAAGTTTGTACTTTTCTTCACAGTCCTCCCTTTTCTCTTGACAGTCATGGTCAGATTTAAGTCACTCAGTAGGTGATTTTTAAGGATAATCTAGAACACAGAGGAAGACAGAAATGCAGGACATAAATTAAGCAAAAGCAAGTAAAATTACAACCAATATAGCTAAGAGCTTTTGGACCCAGAGGGAAAGATTGGGAAACAATGAGGTTACCAACTCAAACATAATGAAGGGTGCTTCTTTTCCAATATGATGCAATATTTTCACATGAGTCTTTATCTCTTCCATATCTGTTTCAATTCTTTGATCTTGTTTAACATGAATCCAACAGCTATCGTTAATTAAAGTACTCCTTGTGTGGCTAACACATAATCTAAAGCAAATCAATTCTGAACTACCATTTGTTATCTCTTCAGCAAACTTACTCCCTTACAGGAGTTTTTCTTTGTCTTGCATTCCTGCTTCCAACCAGTTTAACCTCTTCTGCAGTTAGGCCTTCTAGTCCTCAATGCCAGGTCATTCCTTGGTCACAAATCACCCCTGCTGAGCAGTTATAATTTTAATTTCCCCTTCATTCCTCCTTTTCATAATAGTTATTATGCATACATTCATCATTGCAAATCTTTAAAATTCCTCCTTATGCTTCTTGTTATATATTTCCATTCCTAAAAACTTAATTGCCTTTCTTCAGGTTATTTCCTTTTCTCCCTTCTTCATCTTTTAACAGACCATTTTTGAGTATCTTCAGATAAGGAGGCTCTAGACAGTACCTCCTCTTGCAAATAAGTAAATCCTACTAACTCACAAGACTATTAGTTGTGAATCCTTTTTTATTGTTTAAACTACTGAGGCTTGCAAAGGCTTATGAGACTTTTTGAGACTTATAGTCCCATACCATTTTCCTCTTAAAGATCTAAAGTGAAGTAGGAGGGCCGCAGACACCCTACTCATGACTCCTGAGACCCCATTAAGTGATATATATGTATATTCCTTGAGCAACAAACACATAATCTTACGCCATTGTGTTTTGCAATGATACCGAAAATGCCGGCTTTAGAAAGCAGCATCCTTTATTTCAGCACTGGGTGGCATGAGGGAATGATTTCCACCAATCATGTGCAACGAGACAAGAGCTGGGGACAGAATATATATTCAACTTATATGCATATATATAAATTCTCCCAGCAATATCTCATGCATATTCTATTACTTTCCAAGGACTAATCTTTATTTTATTATGAACTTCACAATAGCCAAGTCTCTGCTCATTAGTGCGTTGAAGCTAGTTCTCTGTTCGGCCTTGAATTTTTAGATAAGTGAAGGAATATTTTCTGGGTACAGCAATATTTAAAAAAAACCAACATACTATCAGAAGAACGGTCTGTGTCTGTCTAACTTTCACAAATATTGCCACTTAGATATCGCTTAACTGAAGTTAGAAAAACAACTCAAGTCAAAATATTCCATACTCTGCAATAATAACAACTTCTTGTATCAGAAGGACTACTTGAGATGCTTGCTTTATGTCTAACTGTAAGGCTGAAATAATGTTAACCATCTCTTCTACTACAGCAGATGATATATTTGCAACAGCCTTTTCTAATTCTGATACTCCTAGCCAGGGGAGAAATGTTTGTACAAACTGGTGGAATTCAGTTTATAGAACAACAAGTGGATTTTGCACAAAACATTTTGTACTTTTTTTTTGTATATTGGGGCAAATTGTGCTCATCTTCCTAATCTGGAACTGAGATGCCAGGAAAAATACCCATCCTAATGTACAAGTTCCAGTTCAATTAACAGGCATTATCCTCTGGGCCTTAGAGCCACATACCCCTCATAATCCTTCATTCTTTAAGGTCTTATCATATAACAATTCTTATAGGTTAGTATGTGACCAGTAACAATATAAACCCAAATACACAATCCCAGGGTAAACAAAGCTACAATTTCCAAAAACAATGTATGGGTTCTTGTAGGGTTAAAGCCTGGTAAGTAACACAGAGAATAACAGAGGTCTTGACAGAATTTGATAATGAGCTGAGAACTGGCTAACCTTGAAGTAGTGGAAAGTCCTGAGCAGTTTATCAGCAGGGATTAGGTAAAGAAATACAGAATTTATGCTACCAATTAAGAAAAAGCTCAAGGCAGGTGTACAAATGTTTTAACATAATCACCAATGTTAAATTGGTGTGTGGACAATGACTTTGCAAAAAGATTGTTATAAAGGAGCAATTTGTGTTACAAATAAACAATTCTGATTTGGACTTCATTTTGAACCCGCATCAGGGTCCATGCCTTATCCACCGCAAATGGTGCCCAAAATAGGGACCTGACTGAGACCTGACCAATTGGGACCAGAGACTGGAAAGATCCTTGGGCTAATCAAAATCACGGGGAGAGAGAGACTGGCGGCGGTGCCCAGTTGTGAAATCTAACCAGTGGGAGAGAGCTGAAGAATCTAGGCGCCACCTTCCCTGCAGGACAGGTGAGCTACACAACTGGGAACTATGGGAAATACTGCGACAGCTGAGGAACAATGAGTAGCAAATATTTTTAAAAGGATCCTTTCAAAATGGGGAGTTAAATATGACGAAACACACCTGAAATAAATGTTAGCATGGATAAGGCGAAATCAGGAAGATGTAGATGTAGCGAACATTTTTGACATAGGAACTTGGGAGGACTTGAAAGAAAAACAGTGGGATGCTGCCACGCGGGGAGAAGGACTGGCAGCTGGTTTATTAACAACATGGAGAATAATTGTAGAGTCACTGTGGGAACATAAAACAGAAAAAAAAGTTGCAACAGAAGCAGTGACAGCTCTGGAGGGTTCAGCAGATCGCATAACAAGCCAGGCAATACTGACTGCCCCACCTTTGGAGGGCTGGGAGTGTAATGAGCCCAAACACCGGCCACAGCCTTCCGCCACAGCCTTCCATGTCCAGACACCAGCTGCAACCTATCTTACAAGTGGAGGAGGAGAGGATCTCTGACTCCGAAAGGGGCACTGAAACCAGGATTACCGTCACCAACTATGAACTGTTTAACCTTATAACTGACTCACAATATGTTGCTGGAGTGCTTGCTAGCATTGAAAATGCATGGCTCAAAGAACTGAAAAATAAGCACTTATTTTTGTTATTTAAGAGATTGCTGTTTCTAATAAACACTCATTGTCATGATTTTTATGTTATGCATATACGATCGCATACACAATTGCCTGGGTTTTGGGTGGAAGGTAACAGGTGAGCAGATCATTTAACAATGCCCGCCTGGGTACCTCTGGTTCTTGATGTTATGCAGCAAGCAGTTATGTCACATACCTTTTTTCACCAGTCAGCCAGAGCCTTGAGACAGCAAGTCCAAATTTCATGGTCTCAAGCTTGCCAAATTGTTCAATCTTGTTCATTATTATCACAAAAATGAGGAGGACCTTTTGAGTTAATAACCTGGGGGAGAGGTTATGCTTGTGTCATTACAGATCAAGGTACCCAGTAGATTCCTGCCTGCTGTGTTCGACCCTACCTTGTGAGCAACACAGACAGAAGAATACCAGAAGACGATACTACAACTCCACAAACTCCACAACCTGATGATGCTGATCTATTGCACCCTGGTGAATTGGCCAACAACGACGTCATGGATGCAGATAGATGAAAGAAAAAATGTGTGACTTACCTTGACTTAGTACCATTGTCAGATTTTAGTTCAGTGACAGGATTTGTGAATGATTCAAGGTTGATTAAACAACTTGTTGGTTAACTTTAAATTCTGTTAGACATGCTACACTGCACTGCTATTCGTTTTTGTTGTTAAGCACAAGGTCACAGGTGTGAGGAATAAGGGAATGTGTTGTATGGATTTATCTGATCACTTGCTAACAATTCACCAAGCAAAAAAAAAAAAAAAAAAAAAAATTCACTCCCTGATCCATGAGGATTGGAGGATTGGGGTTTAGACAACTATCTAATTAATGGTTGGTTAAAGGATTTGGGAAATTAGTGATTGATTAAAAGTTTTGGGAAGTAATTTGATAATCATTAGCAAATTGATTTTAATATTAATTTTATTGATCTCGTGTATAATGACCTGTCTGCAAAGCGTAGTTCAAAAAATCAATACAGCTGGTCATGATGATAGAAAAACAAAAAAGGGGGAGATGTAGGATTAAAGCCTGGGAAGCAACACAGAGAATAACAGAGGCCTTGACAGGGTTTGATAATGAGCTGAGAATTGGCTAACCTTGAAGTAGTGGAAAGTCCTGAGCAGTTCATCAGCAGGGATTAGGTAAAGAAAAACAGAATTTATGCTACCAATTAAGAAACAGCTCAAGGCGCGCACAAGTGCTTTAACCCAATCACCAATGTTAAATTGGTGGGTGGACAATGACTTTGCAAAAAGTTTGTTATAAAAGAGCAATTTGTGTTACAAATAAATTATTCTGATCTGGACTTCATTTTGAACCTGCATCGGGGTCCATGCCTTATCTGCTGCAGGTTCTGTTGATATCAGTAGTGTTATCAAAGACTATTTGCAGGGTTATAGGTTGTTCGTCTGTTGACATTTGATAATCAAGGGAAGTTCATCCAGATCATTAAGGTCTGCTATGACAAGTTGTAAACTCTGCATTTGTCTAAAGGAGGTATGACCTTTTCAAACTGGGAAGCACGGATCCAGATGAGCAGGCCCTTACAGTTTACTGCAGTATTAGTAATTACCAGTATCTCATAAGGTCTCTTCCAGCATAGCTGAAGTGTATATTTTCACTGGTATACCTTAATGCAGACCTAGTCTCCAGGTTTCAAGGGGTGATAGACTGCAGTGGAGGACTCTGGCAAAGCTGTTTTCAGCTCTGTGTGGAAAAGTCCTTAAACATTTCATGAATACATTTGAAGTTCTTTAATTTTTCTTTCTTGCTACTAGCTGTATCTTCAGATATACCAACATTTTAATGATGTAGTCATTAGCTCAGTGACTTCACTTGAGAGATCCAAATGGACTGTGGCACTGTATAGTCCTGGTATGGCGTGGGTTAAGATGTTGCAAACAGGTCATTCTGAAATGTGATCCTGCACCACCCCACTGTAGACAGTTTGGACAGTGTTTTGGGAGGAGGTGCATGAAAGGGCATGTCGGATCCTGGACACCTGAACTGATCTGATCCAGGTGAGAAACGGGGACAGAGGGTTTAAAAGGCATGTGCATACCTCTTTCAGGACCAGCAGGGCACAAAGAACAGCAGGCTATAAGGAGTGGAATCTGAAAAGATGGTGACTATCTCTTCTATCTCTCTTACCAACTATCTCTTCTCTCATTCTCTCTCCTCATTCTCTCTTCGTATTTTCTTTGTAATAAGTGCAGCTGCAGCAGGCTGCAGCGGGCATTTAGTTTTGATTTCAGATCCAGTTTCAGTTTTGCTAGTGGATTGCCTGGAATACAGTATTGCCAGTGTTCCTAAGTTGTGGATTGTTTGCGGCAACATCAGGTTTACTGTTTCTTACTGGTGCTATATTGTGTACAGGTTGTTGATTGGTATTGTATCCATTGTTTGAGGCTATTTTTAGTAAAATATTGTTTACACTCTCCTCCTGAGTGATTTGCATCACTCTAAATACCGTGTTGGCAATTCTAAAGAGCTCTCCCTGTTAGCAGAGAGACGAACACAATACCATTTCCTGGAGCTCCAGAGCCCAACCAAGCGCAGCTTTCGCCATGTCTAACAGTCAGGCTTTTACCAGACCACAGAAAATGGTACCATTACCTTACAGATTTTTACTTTACCAGACCCCAGAGAATGGTACCATTACCCAAATAAAGATAAAGCACCGTGTCTTACCAATACTTCTGGTCCGCCGGGGGCAACGGAGGTCGGTCGAGGAGGATGCCTCCCCGAGAATCACCCGGTGCCGGCTGGAGCAGGATCGAAGCGCGAGCCGCCTCAGCAATGCTCGCGAGGTCCCATCTGGGTCGCCAAAACTGTTAGCGGAGAGTCGAACACATAACCACCCGGGGGAGGTTATATGTGGTGTTTTATTTCGAGGCCCCAGGAACCAGGGGTTCGCACCCAAATCTGGTTCCAAAACCGTTACAGCGCGACCACATTTTATTCTCTACATGTTACATCACCTAATGTATATTCAACAGGTTACAGCTAATACATATGAATATATAGATTACTTCATCGGCTAATTATTATTACTTTGGTGCCAGCGTCTTTTGTTTTTCTTAGTTAACTCCGGTGTGCAAGGTCTTCTTATCTCAACCGCAGGCCCAGTCTCTTTATCTCTACTGCAGGTGCAGACTTGGCTTGGATAAGTTTCGGGTATTTCACAGAGTTCTTATGAGAGAAGAAAGACTTTTCGTCTAAATAACTGCTACTTCTAATAATCACTAACACAAAGTAACAGGATTTAAAACCACTATAAAACACATTTAAAACCACTATATTTAAAACTATTATAATCACTATTTCTACCTAATTAATATCAGACTAATAAAATCTCACACTTTTCCAACATTTCCCCCCTTTGAAAATACTTCATTTTCTGCAAGTATTTTCACTTACACAGTTGCTTCTTGGTATGTCGGTGGGGGTGTTGGGTGTTGTGGGTATTCTTGTGTGACTGTTCCAATAATTTTATGAGTCCAGTTACTACTATGAGTGATTTCTTTTCAGATACATAGATACATCAAGTAAATCATAAGGAATACTAGAAAAAGCGTACACACTGTTTTGTGGAGAGACTTACTGAAACCTGGCTCATTGAAAGCAGACATGAGCCTGACAAAAGCAAGCTGCTTAGGCCTTGAGTGGAAAAATACTGAGCTAAGTGAAAAACTACTGACCAGCAAGGTCAGTGGGCCCTTGTTGTGCAGTGAAGCTTAGGCAAGGGAGATAACAGGATGTCTCCCACGGGACCAGATGGATTTTGAAAACTACAGGAATGTATGTGACGCTTATGCAATGATAAAGTCTGTAACCAATAAGGAGCTAAAGTTTTGTGATATGTATGAAGCTCATTAACCAAACTATTTAGGTAGAACTACTGCTAATAAAGATTGAGACTTGTTAATCAAACACCATATGCGTGTCGTTAAGTCTCCGCAGTCTTCGACAAATGGTGTCCTTAACAAATGGTGACCCCGACCGACTTCAAAGGAAGAATAAGACTGGATTTGCACCACGGCGAAACTGCGAGTGAGTTGGACCCTACGCAGCAAGGGTGGCAAAAAGACGTTCCGAAAAAAAAGAACTCCGTGCCCTAGGTGACCGCATAGGCGAGCCTAGCCATACGTGCTGCTGGACCCTGAAGGGCTGCAACAGCACTGATGAATAGGTATGGAAAGGGAAGCAGCATATAATTTATTTACTGAGTTTTTGTATAGAAAGGCAATAAAGGGAGTAGACTTAAAAAAGGAACTCCCTGGCCTATTAGCTTTAGGGTATGCTAAAAGATTCTTTGTAAATCTGCATACAGTACATTCTTTAGAAGAATGGAAGAAGTTTGGAGTTAAACTTTGGGAACTAGTGTTAGAAGATGATAAAATGGCAAAAAAAAGATGTGAAAGCTTTGGCGTGTAAGATATAGCACGCTTTTGCAGCATGAAATAGAAAAAAAAGCAGCAGAACAGGCGTCAGCCGTACGTTCTAAAAATAAGGAACATACTGCTGACTGGTTCTCTACCACACCGCTGCCAGCAGCCACATCAACTGTAATTTTACCTGCTACCCAAAAAGAAACAAATGTCTTACAGCCTTCGGCACCTCCTGCACATCAGGTACAGGAGGACCCGTCAGAACCATCCAAAAACATTCCACCTCCCTATCCTGAGCAGCCGTCAGAACAAGCGATCGAGCGGGCTCTTAGTCACGGGTTACCTCCTCCTAACAATGCTGTAAAACCTGTCCCCGGGGTGGAAAGCGACCTCGTGGAGGCTATGGCATGGGAACGGAGAGAGGCATGGACGGCTTTTGCAAAACACTGCATGCAAGAGGGAGATAAAGAGGGAATGCAGGCTGTGGATGAATTTCTGGCTTTCCCTGTGGTTTTTACTCCAGTTGGAGGAGGGGGTATGCAGGCTACAATTACAGCACTTGATTGGAAATTGTTAGCTCAATTGCGAAGTACGGTTAGTCAATTTGGTGCATCTGGAGAACCCACAAAACAAATCTTAGATTATATTTGGGGAACACAATTATTACTTCCACAAGATTGCCGAGCTATTGCTAAATTAATGTACACTCAGCACCAACAACTGCTATTTAATGCACATTGGCAAACTCTTGTTAACCAGGCAGTTATGGTGCAACGGGACCCAGCTGATCTATTATATGGAATAACAGTGGAGGAATTAATGGGGGTAGGTCCATACAGTTGTACAGAAGCACAGGCTATGATAGGGCCCGAAAAACTCAGAGAAGCTATGCGTCTGGTACGGGTGGCAATGGACAGAATCAAAGAACCGGGTGGGGTCCCCATGTATATGAGCATAAAACAGGGAAGAGATGAGCCTTTTGGGAAATTCATTGATAAGATCGCATCAGCTATAGAAAGGGCTGGAGTACCTGATTACATGAAAGGAACTATGTTAAAACAGTGTATCTTGCAAAATAGTAATGCTACAGCAAAAAATATAAGTACAATGGGACCACATTGGACAGTAGAGGAAGCCTTAGAAAGAATTTTGCAAATGCCATCAGGGGAACAAGCTTTTTTAGTCAGCACCATCAAGGAATTAGGGAAGGGGTTACAAGAACAAGCGCAAAGCACACAGGCTCAAGTGTTAGCTGCTCTTGCGCCCCTTCAAGCGTCGGTAATGAATCCCCCTGTGGGAAATAAAAATCGGCTAAAATGCTATCGCTGTGGCGGCTCTGGGCACATCCGAAGAGATTGTCGAGCGGCAAAACTTTGGTGTCAGAAATGCAAAAATGATTCCCACAACACTGCAGCTTGGCACAACAGGTCGGGAAACTTCAGAAGGAGCGCGTCGAATTGCAGTGGCCGCGCTCAGACACAAGGCGTCGCTGCTGTTCAACAGTCAGAGAAACCGAACAACGATCCTCTCCTCAATCAGCCACCAAACTGCGACCCGCCACAAGTGGAAGCCTCGGACTTGACCTGGAAGCCGCAATACATGTAACCCTGATATCGACTCAACCACAAAAGGTCCCCACCGGAGAAAAAGGACCTTTGATTATTAATGGACAAATGTTGGGAGCATTGCTTCTAGGTCGATCATCTGCCAGCCTAGCAGGACTTTTTGTGCTCCCCGGACTTATAGACGCAGACTACACCGGAGAAATTATGATCATGGTTTACACTTTATTTCCACCTATCAGGATTACAAAGGGACAACGGATTGCTCAGCTTATTCCACTGCCACAATTGACGGCAGGCATGAAAATTGACTGTCCAAAGAACCAACGGGGTGCAAAAGGATTTGGATCTACAAAGGGTCTCACAATGTTAACCTTGGACTTGTCCACTCGCCCAAAGCAAAAGCCATTAATCGAGAAAGGCCAGATCAGAGATTTGAATGGACTGTGTTACCACAAGGTATGAAAAATAGTCCTACATTATGCCAGCTGTATGTTGATGCGGCTTTGCAACCAGTAAGAAAGAAATGGCCAACATGTATCACTATATGGACGATATCTTATTTGCACAAATGGAACCATTTACAGAACAACAGATACAGGAGCTAAGAAATCACCTGGACAGATACCAACTAGTAGTGGCAGAAGAAAAAGTACAGAAAACAGCACCCTGGAAATATTTAGGATGGACAATCTCACAAAAATTTATAACTCCACAAAAGCTACAATTACAGACAGAGATCAAAACTGTTAATGATGCACAGAAATTATTTGGAGATTTACAATGGTTAAGACCAATAGTCGGAATACCCTCTGAATTGTTGAGTGACCTTCGCCCTCTCTTGCGAGGCACTGATCCTACGACTCCAGTGATGGTAACATCACAGCAACAAAAGGTACTCCAACAAATTACTGACTGTATTGTACAAGGAAAAGTACACCGTCGTTGCTGGGACAAACCCCTTGAACTTATGTTTTGGGCAGAGACTACCTATGTATTAGGTGCTATCACACAATCCTTAAAGAAAACGGGGGAGATAAGGGTCCTAGAATGGATCTCACCTACTATACAGCAGTCTAAAACTTTGCTCTAAAAAATTGAGTTGTTAGCTATCCTCATAAAAAAGGGCAGAGAATGTGTACTTCAAGTGGATGCAACAGAGCCAGCACTAATTAGAGTACCCATGAAAAAGGACTCATTGGAATGGTTTCTACGTAACAGCGAAACCCTGCAAGAAGCTTTACTAGGGCTCTCCTGCCCCATTGTATCAGACAAATTGGTCGATGCTCCGTTGGCATGGATTGGGAAATGGCATTGGATCGAGATTCCCAAGAGACAACTGCAGCCTATACCTGAAGCAAGGACGGTGTTTACAGATGCTGGTAAACGGTCACATACAGCAGCAATTACATGGGAAGAGAATGGTTTATGGCAACATCAAATACTCAAAGGACAAAGTGACAACAGTTTACAAACTCTGGAACTCTTAGCAGTAATTTGGGCTTTGATGCATATGAATATGTCACTTAATGTGGTAACTGATTCTATATATGTTGCTGGGGTGGTAGTCAGAATCGAAGGAGCTATAGTCAAAGAAATACAAAATCAGAGATTGTATACCTTATTTACACAGTTATTACAAACAGTAAACAGCAGGGAACATGAATATGCGGTTATACATATAAGAAGCCACAAATGGGACATAGGTCTGGGTGAGGGAAATAACAGGGCAGATCAATTAGTGTCAATAGCAGATGCAGAGCTGGAAGAATTTGATAAAGCAAGGAAGGAACATGAAATGTTTCACCACAATGCTAAAGGGCTAAGGAAAAGATTTAAGATCTCATCAGTTGAAGCCAAATCCATAGTAAGGTCATGTGCTATTTGCAGTCATCACAATAGTGGTGTAGGTTTAGGAATTGGAATTAATCCACGTGGGCTGAAAGCTAATGAAATCTGGCAAATGGATGTAACCTATGTACCTGAATTTGGAAGACTAAAATATCTACATGTCACTATAGATACCTATAGCCATTATATTTGGGCAACAGCACAATCAGGAGAAAAAACATTACATGTAGAGTGTCATTTAAGTGAATGTTTTGCAGTTATGGGAATTCCCCATAACTGGAAAAATACTGAGCTAAGTGAAAAACTACTGACCAGCAAGGTCAGTGGGCCCTTGTGCAGTGAAGCTTAGGCAAGGGAGATAACAGGATGTCTCCCACGGGACCAGATGGATTTCTAAAACTGCAGGAATGTATGTGACGCTTATGCAATGATAAAGTCTGTAACCAATAAGGAGCTAAAGTTTTGTAATATGTATGAAGCTCATTAACTAAACTATTTAGGTAGAACTACTGCTAATAAAGATTGAGACTTGTTAATCAAGCACCATATGCATGTCGTTAAGTCTCCCGCCGTCTTCGACAAATGGTGACCCCCGACACTGTTTCATCGAGAGATTGAATCCATCTGGTAAGTTGGATCCCTAAACTATTGAACACTGCTCCAACCCAGTTATGACTGACCTTTTTCTCTTCCTTTTCTGCCACCTTCTTAATTTTTCCAAGTTGCGAAATGTCATATTCTATATCTGCAGTAACATTCGGTATATGTAAACAGCAGTGATCAACACGATCTTTGAGATATCCACAAGCACCATGATCTTTTAATAGTAATATATCCAATGCCATTCTGTTTTGCAAAGTAATTTTTGTTGTTGCTTGTAATTGCAAGTTTAAGTCTCTAAATCCCTTTTTAGCTACTCTTGCCAATCTTTCAGTCTGTCCAATCAAATTATAAATCATTTCTCTATTACGATATGCAGCTACCTGAGCAATGAGGGATTCTAATGCCCATCCTACCTTTACTCCAGTTGAGGGTTCCTGCCAAATGTCATTTATATCTTTAATGTCATCATTTATGTCTCTTCTTGCTCGAATCTGTAAATTTTCTAAGTTACCCCTAAAGGGTGATCTTTTGCAAATTGGACAAAGTGTTGGTAATCCTAGGGTGATTTCTTTGATGGGTCCATCTATTGCTAAATGGATGGTCCAAGTTCCATCACTAGCTGTCCACACAAAATGTCCCATGCTTTGTATTGTAATTGTTTTATAATTTATGTGCTGATATTCACCCATACTTTTCAAGTTGTGACGTGCACAGCCAATTTCTAATGCTACTCTCACTAGTACCAAGGTGATAGTTTCCAAATCTGTATCACAATCTAAAACCTTTGAACAATTCCACCATGGCACATGTTTAGTTTGATCATAATTATGTCTTTTGGTTGACCATCGAAAGCACCAGGATGTTTCTCCACCATATTGGTACCTCTGAACTATACTCATTGACCAGATTGTGTCCCATCGGTCGGATTTTGTCTTATTCTTTTCTCTGCATCGCCAATAAGGTTCCTTGTCAAAAACAGTTACCATTTTCACCTCATTACATGTACACCATCCTGGTATACCAGGGCTGATACCAAAGAAATATGGGGTTTCTGGAAACACTGCTCCTGGTAGTTTATAACAGTCCTCCTTACTTTCTGGATGATTCCAGGTTTGCCTGCTAATTTGTAGTTTATCCTTCTGCACTGTCTTAAACTCCTGCCAACATTCTGTTTTATTTTCTTTATTATCAGTTTCCAAAAAGGGGAAGGTTAATTATTCCCCAACTGATAGATTCTCCAGCTGGTTTTGGTATTGGTAGGCATGCTGTTATTGAACTTATATTCTGCATCTGGGCGAAATCTCTGATCAGTCCTATCATCAGATTCTCCTCTGGATCCTGTTGGGAAATGTGAATTACCTGAGGTAGTTGGGTGTCCTCTATTGCTCGTTTTGTTCTAGCCTCAGTGATTTGTACTTCTCTGTCAGGTACCTTATGCCAAATTTGAATTAATCCTGCTTCTATTGGGGCTGTATTTTTAAACCTGCAAGACAGAGTGGCATTTTCCCCCACAAAAACCGTCATAGTCATTAAAGACCAGATCACAATCAAAGTACTGTATACAGAATACAACATCTTATTTGCTCTTCAGTTTGAGTCTCATTGGTCCCAATACTTCTACATCTCAATCTTTAGAGACCTTCTTTACTCAGGTATAATGAATCCAGGAGTCTATCCCTTTTACTTTTACCGCAGTGAAAGTCATTAGCAGCACCAGGTACGGTCCATTCCACCGTTCTTTCAGTGGTTCCTCATTCCAGTCTCGAATGTAAACCTGGTCTCCTGGCTCTATGTCATGTACTGGGTTCTCTAGTGACAATGGACGGTTCCAAATCAAAGTACTTCGCAGTCGCGTTAATGTTCTACTGAGAGACAACACATAATTAAATACATCCTGATCTCCTTTAACATGCATGTTCAGATCTGGTTGCGGAGATTCATATGGTTTTCCAAAGAGGATTTCATAGGGGCTCACCCCCATCCCACTCCTGGGTTTAATTCTTATTCTCAAAAGCGCTATTGGTAATGCTTGTGGCCATTTAATTTTGGCTTCCTGACATATTTTGCTAATTTGCCTTTTAATTGTTTGGTTCATCTTTTCTACTTGTCCACTAGATTGTGGCCTCCACGGTGTGTGTAGATTCCAAGAAATCCCTAACATTTTACTTATTTCTTGAACAATGGTGGCCACAAAGTGTGGTCCCTTATCTGATGATATACCTAAAGGGACCCCAAACCTAGGAATAATTTCCTTTAATAGCCACTTCACAGTTTCTTTGGCTTGGTTGGTGCGACAGGGAAAGGCTTCAGGCCATCCGGAAAAGGTGTCAACCCCGACTAACAAATACCTGTATCCTTGAGCTTTTGGTAATTCTACAAAATCGATTTGCCAATAATCACCTGACTCCTTACCTTGATATGCCCCATTTCTGTCCTCTTCCTGACTACTGGATTATTTTTCAAACAAACTTCACATTTTGAATTTATGGATTTTGCCATTGTTAACATCTGTGTTGAGATTATTCCACATTTTAGATATGTCACCAATGCTTCTGCTCCCCAATGACATTTCTGGTGCTCTGTCTGTAAAATCATTCACAGTATCACGGTATCATAAGGTTGGAAAGGACCTCTGAGATCATCAAGTCCAACCTATAAGCCAACACTAACACCGACCATCATCTAAACCATGGCACTCAGTGCTTCATCCAGTCTCCCCTTAAACACCTCCAGCATCGACAACTCCACCACCTCCCTGGGCAGCCCATTCCAATGACCAATCACCCTTTCAGTGAAGAACTTTTTCCTAACATCAAGCCTAAACTTTCCCTGACGAAGCTTGAGTCCATGCCCTCTAGTTCTGTCACTGGTCACCCGAGAGAAGAGACCAACCCCTGCCTGACTACAACCTCCTTTTAGGGAGTTGTAGAGAGCAATGAGGTCTCCCCTGAGCCTCCTCTTCTTCAGACTAAACAGCCCCAACTCCCTCAGTCGCTCCTCATAGGGCTTGTGCTCCAGCCCCTTCACCATCTTCGTTGCCCTCCTCTGAACACATTCCAGTATCCTAACATCTTTCCCAAACTGGGGGGCCCAGAACTGGACACAATAGTCAAGATGAGGCCTGACCAGTGCCGAGTACAGGGGAACGATAACTTCTCTGGTCCTGCTCGCTACACTATTCCTGATGCAGGCCAGGATGCCATTGGCCTTCTTGGCCACCTGGGCACACTGCTGGCTCATGTTGAGCTTCCTGTCAACCAGCACTCCCAGGTCTCTTTCTGCCTGACTACTCTCCAGCCACTCTATCCCCAGTCTATAGCTCTGCATGGGATTGTTGTGTCCAAAATGAAGTACCCGACATTTGGACTTATTAAACATCATCCCATTAGAATCAGCCCATCTCTCCAATCAATCCAGGTCCATCTGTAGGGCCATCCTACCCTCTAGCAGATCAACCCTTCCTCCCAGCTTGGTATCATCTGCAAACTTGCTGATGATGGACTCAGTCCCCTCATCCAGACCATCAATAAAGATATTAAACAGGAGGCACAACTATCTGTCCAGTTGCAGTTACATACCATCCTTCTGGATTCAGTTGAGCTTTCACTAGCTCTGCCAATTTCTTATCTTCTTCTGAGTACTTTGGTCTCTGAGTGAGATAATTTTGAAAGGGGCTTACCTTCCGTTGGCATTAAGGCCATCAAGGTCTGTACCTGTCGTGCAACTCATCGAGCTGTTCGATCTGCTAACCTGTTCCCTTCAGCCACTTTGGAGTCCTCTCCTTGGTGTGCTTTACAGTGCACGATTGCCACCTGCTTGGGTAATTGTACAGCAGCTATTAAATTTAGAATTTCTGTTTGATATTTTATATTAGTACCTTGTGATGACAATCGTCCACGCTCCTTCCATAAGGCTCCATGCATGTGAACCACTTCAAATGCATATTTTGAATCAGTCCATATATTTATTCGTTTGTCCTTACTTAATTCTAAGGCTCTTGTCAGAGCTATTATTTCTGCTCGTTGGGCTGAAGTCCCTGCTGGAAGGGCTTTGGCTTCTATTACTGTATTTTGTGTGGTTGCTGCATAACCTGCATATTGTGTTCCATTTTCTACAAAACTGCTACCATCAGTAAAAAGTTCCTGGTTGGATTGGTCAAGCGGAGTATCTTTTAGGTCCTTCCGAGTTGCATAGGTGTGCTCAATAACCTCTACACAATCGTGTTCCAGAGGATCATATTGTGTGGTTGCACCTAGAAAAGCTGCTGCATTTAACAGGTTAGTTGTTTTCAAGCTCACATCATCTTGCTCAGTGAGTATGACCTGGAACATCATCATTCTGCTAGGGAAGAGCCAATGCCCTCCTTTTTGTTCTAAGACAGTTAACACCATGTGGGGTACGTATACCTCACTATGTTTTCCCAAGGTTAATTTCCTAGCTTCTTGTATTAAAATCACTGTTGCTGCCACAGCTCTTAGGCATGACGGCCAACCAGCACTTACAGGGTCTAATTGTTTGTAAAATATATCCCACTGGTCATTTTCAGCTTCCCAGTCTCTGTGTTAAGACCCCCAGTGCTAGTCGTTGCCTCTCATGGACAAACAATTGAAAGTCCTTAGTTAAGTCCGGTAGGCCTAATGCTGGTGCCTTGGTCAAGGCCTCTTTCAGTTCCTTAAAGGCTCTTCGTTGGGGTCCTTCCCAGAAAAAGGTTGGTGATTTCTGTGCCTCATATAGTGGTTTAGCTATGAGTCCATAGTTCAATATCCACAACCTACACCAGCCTGTCATTCCCAGAAATGTTCTTAGTTCATGTAAGTTTTGGGGTTCTGGGATTGCACAACTTGCTTTAATGCGATTCATTCCCAATCTCCTTTGCCCCTGTGTGATCTCACAACCTAGGGATAGTACAGTTGTACAGGCAATTTGAGCTTTCTCCCTTGAGACTTTATATCCATTCATGCCTAATTGATTTAGAATCTCAATAATTACTTGCATGCATAGTGATTTCTGTTCCGTCGCAATGAAGATGTCATCTATATACTGCAACAAGAGATACTGTGATCTGGGTATATGTATGGATTAGTTACCACCGGGTGAACATCTTTTGTGATATTATTAATTGCTCTTAAATCCTTTACCATCCTGTATTCTCCATTTGGTTTCTTTACTGGAAAAATTGGGGTATTATATTCTGATTCAAATTCCTCCAGTATCCCAACATTTTAAGAATTTTTCTATAATATTCACTATCTCATATCGAGCTTCTAATTTTATTGGATATTGTTTTACCTGTATTGCTTTTGCTCCTTCCTTTAGTTCTACCACCAGGGGTTGTGCCAATTTAGATTTTCCTGGAATATCAGTTTCCCAAACAGTGGGGATCACTGCCTCCTCTACTTTCTTAGGTATTGGAATCTTTGGACTATCTTTTAGTACCAATAGATGTCCTGATCTCAATTCCAGGACTTGCATTATTAATTCCCCATTTTCAAATGTAATTTTAGCATTCAATTTAGACAGTAAATCTCAGCCCAACAGAGAAACTTCATGATTCATGTGTCAATTCCTTCCCCCCAAATCGTAACTCCAGGGGTCACATAAATGGCCGTATTTCCTCTTTCCCTGTGGCTCCCACTACTGTGAAGAGGACGGAAGAACGACATCTTTCTGCTTTGCAAGGTATTCCTTAATAGTTCTATATGCTCGTTCCACAATCACTTGAACTGTGGAAAAATGCAGAATACCTGTTACATGCTTAATTCCCCATGTTTGCAAAAATTTTTCTACTTTGCCTCTATAACATGATACTGCTACTCTGTTACCATGGCTCTTATTGATTGGTTGTCTTAATGTTAGTTCCTCATACTTATATAACTCTACTACTATACTACCTTCTCTTATACCCTAGAGGTGAGTTTAAGGTTATTCTGAAAACACAGCATGTCCCTTGATCTTAAAGCCCTTATGTCTCTTATTCTTAGCTGAACAATTTCTCCTGTGGTGACCCCTTTTAAGGAGATAACAATTTAGCTAAATTTCAACAATCATATGGCAAATTAACATCTGCTGTAAAAATCCAATCTAACTCAGCCCTAGTGGATTCAGACTTTATCCCATTCTCCTGCACAGTCTTTTTAACTTGTTGTAAAATTTTCCAATCATGTTGCTCATAACTATTACCATGTTGATTACACAATACAGGAAAAGTTAGGTTACCTGCCGGATGCCAATCTCCCTCTAATATGGCATATCGAATTACACTTGACTGCCTACCAGACTTTTGCAGAATCATAGAACTGTCCGCATACGGGTGATGGACATAACCCTTTACCTATACCACCAAAAGGTGATGCTGAAGGCTTTGTAGTACTTTCGGCCAGTTCCTGGACAGATCTGTCAGTCCTCGCATGTGATGCAAATGTCGACAATGATTGTTCCATTCTGTGATGTAGAGCATTCGTAGCTTCCTCCATTTGCCTCTTGAGATCTTGTAATTTGCTACTTCGTGGAATTATTGTTTCATGCTGTGGCTGGGCTTCATCTTCAGATGAGTTGTCTCCTGTTAAACAAACCGCTTCGGGGGGAGGAGGAGGCCAGGATGAGTATAACTTCTTGTAACAGCTGGCTCCTCCCACTCTTACATCATCACTCAGTGTCACTGCAGTTCCTTCCGTATTGTCTGTCAGTTCACTTCCGGCCGCCGAAGCGTGAACATCGCTCGCGGCTGATGGCATGTTGCTTGTTTTTTCTGCTTCATTAGACATATCATTAACTCTTAATAGCTCATTAGCAGAATCACACATCCTATCGCTCGATTGACTCTTAATAGCAACAAAAAAGTACTTCAATGCGACTGTGGCTGCGAGATGGTGGAGCAGCTGTGGTTGTAGATACAGGGGCTGTTACTTCCTGCACAGCTGCAGCGGCCACTTTTGATATACAAAGTCCCAAAGTTCATCCCTCTTCTACTTCAAAAGCACTAGCGGAGTTTGTGAAAAAAACCCTCTTTGTTCCATGACTCAATAGTAACTGCAATTCTTTATCAAAACCTTTATGCCACGCTCCCCACTTTTATAAAAAGCACTTCAGGAGACTAAGAGCTGCTACTTTTTTCCATTTTCCTGTCCTGCACCCTATAGTGCCAGGTACCTGTTTACGGCCCTTGCACTCTTCCAAAGTCAGCTCACGTTGCAGTGTCCCTCCTTTGTCTGCACGTCCTGATCTATGCTCGTGATTGCTGTTCCAACAATTCTTGTGTACTGTCTACGTGTCCTTGCTTGCTTAACCACATCTCCACACTACTCTAGTTGTTCTATTCCCTATTTTTTTATACAGATCATTTAAAACTGAGTACGTTGCCCCACTATCTATTAAGAATTCCACTTCCTCTCCTCCAGGCCTTATTTTCACTAAAGGCTCATCTGATTCTAGTCAGCTCTGATTTTCGTATTCTCCCAAAACCATCATTCTTGCCATATCAGCATTTCCAGCTGGACTCTGTCTCCTTTGTGGGCATTCGCTTTTCCAATGTCCCTCCTGTTTACAATACGCGCACTGATTCACAGTATCACAGTATCACAGTATCATAAGGTTGGAAAGGACCTCTGAGATCATCAAGTCCAACCTATAACCTAACACTAACACCAACCATCATCTAGACCATGGCACTCAGTGCCTCATCCAGTCTCCCTTTAAACACCTCCAGGGTAGGTGACTCCACCACCTTCCTGGGCAGCCCATTCCAATGGCCAATCACCCTTTCAGTGAAGAATTTTTTCCTCACATCAAGTCTAAACTTTCCCTGACGAAGCTTAAGTCCATGCCCTCTGGTTCTGCCACTGGTCACCTGAGAGAAGAGACCAACCCCTGCCCGACTACAACCTCCTTTTAGGTAGTTGTAGAGAGCAATGAGGTCTCCCCTGAGCCTCCTCTTCTCCAGGCTAAACAGCCCCAACTCCCTCAGTCGCTCCTCATAGGGCTTGTGCTCCAGCCCCCTCACCATCTTCGTTGCCCTCCTCTGAACACATTCCAGTATCCTAACATCTTTCCCATACTGAGGGGCCCAGAACTGGACACAATATTCAAGGTGAGGCCTGACCAGTGCCGAGTACAGGGGGACGATAACTTCTCTGGTCCTGCTTACTACACTATTCCTGATGCAGGCCAGGATTCCATTTGCCTTCTTGGCCACCTGGGCACACTGCTGGCTCATGTTGAGCTTCCTGTCAACCAGCACTCCCAGGTCCTTTTCTACCTGACTACTCTCTAGCCACTCTGTCCCCAGTCTGTAGCTCTGCATGGGATTGTTGTGTCCAAAATGAAGTACCCGACATTTGGACTTATTAAACATCATCCCATTAGAATCAGCCCAGCTCTCCAATCTGTCCAGGTCCCTCTGTAGGGCCATCCTACCCTCTAGCAGATCAACTCTTCCTCCCAGCTTGGTATCATCTGCAAATTTGCTGATGATGGACTCAATCCCCTCATCCAAATCGTCAATAAAGATATTAAACAGGACGGGACCCAATACCGAGCCCTGGGGGACACCACTGGTGACCGGCCGCCAACTGGATGAAACACCATTTACCATCACTCTTTGGGCTCGGCCATCCAGCCAATTCCTAACCCAGCACAAAGTGCTCCCATCTAAGCCACGGGCTGCCAGCTTCCCTAGGAGTCTACTGTGGGGGACCGTGTCAAAGGCCTTACTGAAATCCAAGTATACCACATCCACAGCCTTCCTCTCATCCACCAGGCGAGTCACATGATCGTAAAAGGAGATCAGGTTGGTCAGGCAGGACCTACCCCTCCTAAACCCATGCTGGCTGGGCCTGATTTCTTGACCGTTCTGCAGGTGGTGCATGATTTCACCCAGGATTATCTTCTCCATGATTTTACCTGGTTTACATGATTCATGCCCAGCCTGCTTAACCTGGCTCCTAAATCACTAGGTGAAGATCCTAATCCCCTTCCCCACCCACGTATCATTCCTCTTCCTCTGCCCTGACTTCTAAAATTACTCTGGCCTTTGCCTTGTACCACTGCCAGCAGGCTCCGTTGTTGCCTTTGAACACTCTTTCTCTCACAATTATTATAAACCTTCCAAGCCACCTCTAACAATTTATCCAAATCGCGCAACTCTGTGCCCTCCAACTTCTGTATTTTTTTCCTTATGTCATCTTGTGACTGTCCTAAGAAAATCAAAGCAAACTGCACTTTAGCCTGCTCTGTTTCCACATCTAAGTCAGTATATTTCCTAGCCACCTCCTTCAGTCGTTCCAAAAACGCGGACGGGGATTCTGTCTTTTCTTGTCTAACATTATACAATTTTGACCAATTTATTGCCTTGGGCATAGCATTCTGCACCCCAACTACCACCCATTCCTGATATCTCCTTAGACTCCTTATCCCTGCTGGAGTATTATAATCCCACATGGGATCTTCTACAGGAAAATTCTGTTCAACCGTCCCAGTGACTATACCCTGCCTGATATCCTCCCTAACCCAATCATGCACAGTCCTTAATACCATTTCCTGGAGCTCCAGAGCCCAACCAAGCGCAGCTTTCGCCATGTCTAACAGGCAGGCTTTTACCAGACCACAGAAAATGGTACCATTACCCAAATAAAGATAAAGCATCGTGTCTTACCAATACCTCTGGTCCGTCGGGGGCAGCGGAGGTCGGTCGCGGTCAATGGCTCCCCGAGAATCACCTGGTGCCGGCTGGAGCAGGATCGAAGTGCGAACCACCTCAGAGATGCCCGCGAGGTCCCATCTGGGTCGCCAAAACTGTTAGTGGAGAGTCGAACACATAACCACCCGGGGGAGGTTATATGTGGTGCTTTATTTTGAGGCCCCGGGAACCAGGGGTACGCACCCAAATCTGGTTCTGAAACCATTACAGCGCGACCGCATTTTATTCTCTACATGTTACATCACCTGATGTATATTCAACAAGTTACAGCTAATACATATGCATATAGAGATTACTTCATCAGCTAATTATTATTACTTTGGCGCCAGCGTCTTCTGTTTTTCTTAGTTAACTCTGGTGTGCAAGGTCTTCTTATCTCAACCGCAGGTCCAGTCTCTTTATCTCTACTGCAGGTGCAGACTTGGCTTGGATAAGTTTCGGGTACTTCACAGAGTTCTTATGAGAGAAGAAAGACTTTTCTTCTAAATAACCACTACTTCTAATAATCACTAACACACTAAGTAATAGGATTTAAAACCATTATAAAACACATTTAAAACCATTATATTTAAAACTATTGTAATTACTATTTCTACCTAATTAATATCAGACTAATGAAATCTCACACTTTTCCAACATCCCCAGTCATAGCTTTAAATGGCACAGGACATAGGACATACATCCCTAGGATCAGGGACTTAGCTGAGCATCCATGGAGACAAGGACCTCTTGTGCCACTGTATAGGTCAGTGCAGAAGAATTATGAGGAGACTAAGAGATGGACATTGTTCAGACTTCCCATACTCTTGTACCAACACATGCTGCAAAAATAACTTTATTTTGCTCTAGCCAGAAACCAGAATGTAAATATCATGCACCTGGCTTCACTGTTCACCAATCATATGAATACACAAATAGTAGTTAGGTAAATACACCGTTTGCATGCGTTGATCGCGCACCCACCTAACACATAAAAGCTAAGATATGCCAAACCCTATGCTTCTTGTCATGGGTCAAAGCTCGGTGACAGCATGAACATCTCCCACTTTCTGTGAACCTCTGCTCGATTGTTGTTGGGGAGCCCCTATTTTCTGACCTTGTACTGTATTGTCTCTGTGTATTCTGATCTGCCTCTGCAGGATGCAAAGCATTAGAATCTACACATTGTTGCTAACCAGAAATAAGTCTATTTATTCCGGTAGCACAGAATTCTGGAGTCCTGGAACTGATTAATTCTTCAAAGACGTTTTGAGCTGCTGTCTGGTTGTGGAAAACCTCTTGCAGGAAGTTGTTGAGATGCTTGAAAATGCAATAATCAGTGGGAGAGAGATCTGGTGAGTAAGCTGAGTGAGAGTTTCATAGCCCAGTTTGTGCAGCTTCTGCAGTCATTTGCGAGATGTGGTTGGGTTTTGTCATGGAGAAGAACTGGCCCTTTTTGATTGACCAGTGTTGGACATAAAAGTTGAAATTCTGGGTGCATTTTGTCAATTTCCTGGCAATATTTCTCTGCTGTGAGAGCTTCACCAGGATTCAAGAAGCTGTAGTGGATGATGACAACCAGAAAAGGAAGGTTCAAGAAAGCTTCCCCCCACTGACGAACAAAAATGTTGACCTCATATCAACAGACAAGGAGAAGGCTGAGTTACTCTGTCGCTGTCGAGACGAACGCGACACACGAAGTTCAAGCAGCATTCATATATGAGGCATTAAAGCATTAAGCATTTTATTGTTTCACACAGCTAGCTTTTATATATTTTCATCATATATGTGTTCTAATATCATTGGTGCTTATTGCATATACACAAGCAATTATTGGCTACAGTTACATGTCAATCTTCACCCAAGCTCATCTAAGTCCCTTATCTTGTAGTTTCATGAATTCTTACAATTCTTGCAACTTATTTACTTTTTTCCATTAGGGGGTTTCCACATTCTCAGGGGTACACGGCCATCTGGTCGGGGGATTCACACCTTCTCACGGATACACGACTATCTGATTGAGGTCAAATATCTCATGCTCTGCCAAGGCATCTGCAAACTCACTGCAGTCTCCCACATTACTCAACAACTTTTTTGCCTCAGTCTTCACTGGCAACCACTCTCCTCGTCCCTCCTGGGTCAGTGGACAACAAGATGGGGACCAGGGGGTATAGTCCATCCCACTATAGGGGAAGAACACGTTCATGACCACCTGAGGAACCTGAACATATACAAGTCTATGGGACCTGATGAGATACATCCCAGAGTCCTGAGGGAATTGGCTGATGTAGTTGCCAAGCCACTCTCCATGATATCTGAAAAGACATAGTAGTCAGGGGAAGTCCCTGGTGACTGGAAGAAGGGCAACATAGTGCCCATATTTAAAAAGGGTAGAAAGGAGGACCTTGGGGACTACTGACCTGTCAGCCTCACCTCTGTGCCTGAGAAGATCATGGAACAAATCCTCCTAGAATCTCTGCTAAAGCACATGGAGAACATGGAGGTGATTCGAGACAAGGCAAGGCCTGCCTGACCAACCTTGTGGCTTTCTATGATGGGATGACCGCATCAGTGGACACAGGAAAAGCAACAGATGTAATCTGCTTGGACATCTGTAAAGCCTTTAACATGGTCTCCCACAACATCCTTCTCTCTATGGATATGGAACTGATGGGTGATATGGAGCTGATGGAGATATGGAACTGATGGATAGACTGTTTGTTGGATAAGGAATTGTTTGGATGGACCTGGACAAGCCAGAGAAGTGGGCCTGTGGGAATCTGTGGAGAGTATTACTGAAACCTGGCTCATTGAACGTGGACATTAGCCTGACAAAAGCGAGCTGCTTAGGCCTTGAGTAGAAAAATAAGAGCTAAGTGAAAAAGTACTGATCAGCAAGGTCAGTGGGCCCTTGTTGTGCAGTGAAGCTTAGGCAAGGGAGATAACAGGATGTCTCCCACGGGACCAGATGGATTTCTAAAACTACAGGAATGTATGTGACACTTATGCAATGATAAAGTCTGTAACCAATAAGGAGCTAAAGTTTTGTAATATGTATGAAGCTCATTAACCAAACTATTTAGGTAGAACTACTGCTAATAAAGACTGAGACTTGTTAATCAAATACCATATGCGTGTCATTAAGTCTCCCGCCATCTTCCACAAATGGTGTCCTTAACAAATGGTGACCCCAACAGGAACTTCATGAGGTTCAACAAGGCCAAGTGTAGGTCCTACACCTAGGTTGGGGCAATCCACAGTTTCAATATGGGACAGGTGATGATGTGATTGAGAGCAACCCTGCAGAGAAGGACTAGGGGTTGCTAATTAAGAAGACGACAATGTGTGCTCACAGCCCAGAAGGCCAACCATATCCTGGGTTGTATCCAAAGAAGTGTGGCCAGCAGGTTGAGGGAAGGGATTGTCCCCCTCTATTCTGCTCTCATGAGACACCATCTGCAGTATTATGTCTAGTTCTGGAATCCCCAACATAAGAAGGCTATGGAACTGTTGGAATAGGTCCAGAGAAGGGCAACGAAGATGATCAGATGGCTGGAGCACCTCTGCTATGAGGACAGGCTGAGAGAGTTGGGCATGTTCAGCCTGGAGAAGAGAAGGCTCCAGGGAGATCTTATAGCCGCCTTCCAGTACCTGAAGGGGGCCTGCAAGAGAACTGAGGAGGGACTTTTTACAATGGCTTGTAGTGATAGGACGAGGGGGAAGGGCTTTAAACTGGAAGGGGGAAGATTTAGATTAGACATTAGGAAGAAAATCTTCACAACGAGGGTGGTGAGACACTGGCATAGGTTGCCCAGGGAGGTTGTGGATGCCCCCTCCCTGGAAGTGTTCAAGGCCAGGTTAGATGGGGCTTTGAGCAGCCTGGTCTAGTGGGAGGGAGGTTGGAACTGGATGAGCTTTAAGGTCCCTTCCAACCCAAACCATTCTAGGATTCTGTGATTCCACTTGCCAACCACCAAACAGTGACTGTAGCTTACTTTTGATATAGCTTTGTTTTGAGGAAGTGCTTTGGTGCTTCTTCCTCAGTCCAGCCACTGCACAGAACATAGTTGATTGTTGTATAGAATTCATTTTTTTGTCGCATGTCACAATGCACAAAAGAAGTGCAGAGCAGACTTCATAATGATGATTGCTTTTGGTTTTTGTTTGGCTCATGTGGCACCCATTTGTAGAAATTTTTTGATTTTCTACTTTGATGCAAGTGTGGAACAACTGTTGAGCGGTCAGTGTTTAGTTCTGCAACTTCTCCAGTTGTTTTGCATAGGTCCGCTTCAATGCTGACCCTCAGTTGTTTGTCATTTACCACAGAAGGACATCTCTACTATTTCTCACTCTTCTCAGAGCTTGTTAGACTGCACATAGAATACTGCATCCAGTTTTGGTCCCCACTATTCAAAAAAGTTATAGACATGCTGGAGAGGGTCCAGAAAAGTGCTTCTATGATGATCAAAGGATGGGAAACCACCATACGAAGTAAGGTTGAGAGAAATAGGTTTGCTCAGCCTTGAGAGGAGTAGGATTAGGGGAGACCTTATTACCATGTAGCAGTACATAAAGGGTGTCTACCAAGAGGATGGAGACTCCCTTTTTACAAGGAGTTACATGGAAAAGACAAGGGGTAATGGGTATAAGTTGCTAGTGGGGAGATTCCAATTGGATTTCAGAAGAAAATTTTTCACCATGAGAACAGTTAAAGATTGGAATAATCTCCCCAGGGAAGTGGTAGACAGTAGACACTTCTAAGGCTCAGCTTGACAGGGTACTGGACCATCTCATTAAACTATATATCACCTAAAAAGGTTGGACCAGATGATCCTTGAGGTCCCTTCCAACCTGATCCTATGATTCTATGATTCTATCTGCAACCCTTTTCATCTTCAAGGCTCTCATTTTTGTTACAAAATTTTTGGAACCAATGTTGAACTGTACATGCCTTGATTTTCACCTGGCCAAATGCTTGGTTGATATTGCTAGCAGTTTCCACTGCTTTACATTCCTGTTTGAAATCATACAACAAAAGTACTCGACTTTGCTTTTTTTTTCCCAATCTTTAACATATAAAAAAGAATAAACAGTGAAAACAAAACCGTTAGCATAAATAAGTAGAGTGAATTTCATACTACAGGAACACAGTTAAATAAAAGTTTAGTCCAAAACAAACATTAATTCAAAATAACTTATCTCCTTCTTTGACAAGGTGAGCTGCTTAGCAGGTGAGGGAAAGCCTGTTTATGTTGTGTTGTCTACCTAGACTTTAGTAAAGCCTATGACACCACTTACCACAGCATTCTTCCGGAAAAAGTAGCTGCTCATGGCTTGGACAGGTGCACTCTTCTCTGGGTAAAAAAAACCTGGCTGGATGGCTGAGCCCAGTTGTGGTGGAGTTAAATCCAGTTGCCAGTTGGTCGCAAATGCTGTTCCCCAGGGCTCAGTGTTTGGGCCGGTTCTGTTTAATATCTTTGTCAAAGATCTGGATGAAGGGATCAAATGCACCCTCAATAAGTTTGCAGATGACACCTAGGTGAGCAGGAGTATTGATCTACTTGAGGGAAGGAAGACTCCACAGAAGGATCTTGACAGGCTGGATTGATGGGCCAAGGCCAATTGTATGAGGTTCACCAAGGCCAATTGTATGAGGTTCAACAAGGCCAAGCATTAGGTCTTGCACTTGGGTCACAACAACCCCATACAACGCTACAGGCTTGGGGACAGCTGGAAAGCTGCCCATCAAAAATGACCTGGAGGTGTTGGTCAACAATCGTTTGAATATGATCTAGCAATGTGCTCAGGTGACCAAGAAGGACATGGCATCTTGGCCTGTATCAGAAATAGTGTGGTCAGCAGGACTAGGGAAGTCATTGCCTTTTTGTTCTCAGGACTGGTGAGGCCATACCTCGAAAACTGTGTTCAGTTTTGGGCTCCTTACTAAAAGAAAGGCATTGAGTTGCTGGAGTGTTTCCAAAGAAGGATAATGGAGCTGGTGACCAAAGATGGTGACAGGCTGAGAGAGTTGGGCTTGTTTAGCTTTGAGAAGAGAAGGTTCTGTGTGGAGAGACTTACTGAAACCTGGCTCACTGAAAGCAGACATGAGCCTGACAAAAGCAAGCTGTTTAGGCCTTGAGTGGGAAAATACTGAGCTAAGTGAGAAAATACTGACCAGCAAGGTCAGTGGGCCCTTGTTGTGCAGTAAAGCTTAGGCAAGGGAGATAACAGGATGTCTCCCACGGGACCAGATGGATTTCTAAAACTACAGGAATGTATGTGCAGTGATAAAGTCTGTAACCAATAAGGAGCTAAAGTTTTGCAATATGTATAACCTAATTATCGTGGCTATAAAAGTGATTGTAACACGACCAATAAACGAGTTCCACTGATGAACCATCTGGTGTCGGTGACTCCCTCCGTCTTCAACAAAATGGTGACCCCAACGTGCCCCGTTGCTAAAGAAAACGGGGGAGAACACCATCGGTGGACGGAGTTGGGTTGGGCTCTGAAGCGGCCAGAGTGGTGCTCAACGCCATTGGAAAAGGCAGGAGCAGCACCCCCAGGGATCATAGAGGTGGTACTGGGCCGTACGTGCTACCGGAGCCGGAGGTCCGCAACAGCGCTGATATGGATCGGCAAGTAGCATACGATTTATTTTTAGCTAACATAGAAAAACGAGGATCAAAGAGCTGGACTCCAGATCTGTCCTGACAAAGGAGGGGACGCTGCAACGTGAGCTGACTTTGGAAGGGTGCAATGGCCATAAACAGGTACCTGGCGCAGGATAGAAAAATGGAAAAAGAAGCAGCTCTTAGTCTCCTAAAGTGCTTTTTATAAAAGCGTGGTATAAAGGATTCCATTGAATCATGGAATAAAGAGGAGTGTTTGTTTTTTTTTCACAAACTCCGCTAGTGCTTTTGAAGCAGAAGAGGGATGAACTTTTGGGACTTTGTATATCACTAATGTGGGAGAAGAGCTATTTACTGCTTGTAACACAACTTGGAGAACTGTGATTAATGCCTTGCAAAAGTTAAAAATAGAATCGAAAGTGGCCGCTGCAGCTGTGCAGGGAGTAACAGCCCCTTTATCTACAACCACAGCTGCTCCACCGTCTCGCAGCCACAGACGTATTGAAGTACTTTTGTTGCTATTAAGGGTCAATTGAGCGATAAGATGTGTGACTCTGTTAATGATTTATTAAGAGTTAATGATATGTCTAATGAAGCAGAAAAAACAAGCGACGTGCCATCAGCCGCGAGCGATGTTCACGCTTCGGCGGCCGGAAGTGAACTGACAGACAATACGGAAGGAACTGCAGTGACACCAGTGATGATGTAAGAGTGGGAGAGCCAGATGTTGCAAGAAGTTATACCCACCCTGGCCTCCTCCCCCCGAAGCGGTTTGTTTAACAGGAGACAACTCATCTGAAGATGAAGCCCAGCCACAGCATGAAACAATAATTCCACGAAGTAGCAAGTTACAAGATGTCAAGAGGCAAATGGAGGAAGCTACGAATGCTCTACACCACACAATGGAACAATCATTGTCGACATTTGCATCACATGCGAGGACTGAAAGATCTGTCCAGGAACTGGCTGAAAGTACTACAAAGCTTTCAGCATCACCTTTTGGTGGTATAGGTAAAGGGTTATGTCCATCACCCGTATGCAGACAGTTCTGTGATTCTGCAAAATCTGGTAGGTAGTCAGGTGTAATCCAAGATGCCATATTAGAGGAAGATTGGCATCCAGCAGGTAACCTAACTTTTCCTGTATTATTTAATCAACATGGTAATAGTTATGAGCAGCATGATTTGGAAAATTTTACAACAAGTTAAAAAGACTGTGCAGGAGAATGGGATAAAGTCTGAAGCCATTAGGGCTAAGTTAGATTGGATTTTTACAGCAGATGTTAATTTGCCATATGATTGTCAAAATTTAGCTAAATTGTTATCTCCTTAAAAGGGGCCACAACAGGAGAAATTGTTCAGCTAAAAATAAGAGACATAAGGGCTTTAAGGTTAAGGGACATGCTGTGTTTCAGAATAACCTTAAACTCACCTCTAGGGTATAAGAGAAGGTAGTATAGTAGTAGAGTTATATAACTGTGAGGAATGAACATTAAGACAACCAATCAATAAGACCTATGTGAACAGAGTAGCAGTATCATGTTATAGAGGTAAAGTAGAGAAAATTTTTGCAAACATGGGAATTAAGCATGTAACAGGTATTCCGCATTTTTCCACAGTTCAAGTGATTGTGGAATGAGCATATAGAACTATTAAAGAATACCTTGCAAAGCAGAAATATGTAACAGAATTAGATCCGCAGATAAGGTTAAGTAAAGTGCTTTTTACACTTAATTGTTTAATTATCTTAGTTTGGTAGCAGGTTTAGAGCAAGCATCTGTAGTAATTCATAATAGTGGTGTGAAAATGTAAGCTACACCTGAAATACAATTGTGTTATAAGAACCCTAAGACAGAATTATGGGAGGGACCGAGCCTGTTGCTATTTACTGGTTGTGGTTATAGTTGTGTTTCCACAGATCAAGGTCCCTTATGGATTCCCAGTAAATGGACACGCCCAGCAGTCGGGTCAGTCAACCGAACACATGAGAGCCACAGCAGAGAGTAATAAGTATTCTACTTTAACAACTTCAAACAGAAATTAACACATCAAGCAAGAGTTTTCGCCCACGATATGTAATTGTGAACATACTTGACTGACAAGTACTGAGAGGGGCTTGAGAATTGAATTCTGTTATAGCTATTAATTGTGATTGCAATTGTGTATATTGTAATTGTGCTTTGAATCTTTTATTAGAGTGTGGAGTTTGTGCCAATAGGTTGATAAGAAATAGTCACGTAGTAGCAACTGAAGGTAGTCTTTGTATTGCACATTTTCACCAGAATTTTGAGGATTTTTATATAGCAGCAGGTATCACATATAATCAGCCACATTTTTATCATTTTGCATCAGGAAGTGCTTTTCGCCAAGCTCAAGCAATTTGGTACTTAAAACTTGCCATCCAGCAAGTTAAACAATCCAAGAAGTCAAGACTGATTGCTTTGCAATGTGGACCCAATTGATTCAAATTAAAGGAAACAGATGATGTTCTTGGAAATTGATTCTCAATTTGGTATTACAGGCTGGCTAAGAACACTCCTGATCAAAGGTATGTGTTGTTTAAATCTGTCTGATCACTCAACATCAATACACAAACAAATAACAGAAATGCAAACACACTTAAAAGACTTTAGCTTACAGACCCATTATGAGGATGATTGGCCAATATTGGATTTGGACCCTGGGTATCAGAATTGTTGAAACAAGGACTAGTCATATTAATTATAAATTTTGTCACCTTACTGATTCTCCCTTGTATGTTTAAATGTTTGCAGAATGAACTTGAAAAACCTAGTGCAAAATATGTTACAAAGCCACATTGCCTTAAATAAAGAAAACGGGGGAATTGTGGAGAGACTTACTGAAACCTGGCTCACTGAAAGCAGACATGAGCCTGACAAAAGCAAGCTGCTTAGGCCTTGAGTGGGAAAATACTGAGCTAAGTGAGAAAATACTGACCAGCAAGGTCAGTGGGCCCTTGTTGTGCAGTAAAGCTTAGGCAAGGGAGATAACAGGATGTCTCCCACGGGACCAGATGGATTTCTAAAACTACAGGAATGTATGTGCAGTGATAAAGTCTGTAACCAATAAGGAGCTAAAGTTTTGCAATATGTATAACCTAATTATCGTGGCTATAAAAGTGATTGTAACACGACCAATAAACGAGTTCCACTGATGAACCATCTGGTGTCGGTGACTCCCTCCGTCTTCAACAGTTCTGGGAAGACCTTATAGCAGCCTTCCAGTACTTAAAGGGGGCCTACAAGAAAGCTGGGGAGGGGCTCTTTATCAGGGTGTGATAGGACGAGGTGTAACAGTTTTAAGCTGAAAGAGGAGAGATTTAGATTACTTATTAGGAAGAAATTTTTTACTGTGAATGTGGTGAGCCATTGGAACAGGTTGCCCATAGAAGTAGTGGCTGCCCCATCCCTGGAGGTGTTTAAGGCCAAGTTAGATGAGGCTTTGAGCAATCGAATCTAGTAGAAGGTGTCTCTACCCATGGCAGGGGGGTTGGTACTAGATGATCTTTAAGTCCCTTGTAACCCAAACTATTCCATTATTTTATGATGATTCTATGAAGGGTCTGGAGCACGTGTCTTATGAGGAGCAGTTGAGGGAACTGAGGCTGTTCAGTCTGGAGAAAAGGAAGTTGTGGGGAGACCTTTTTACTCTCTACAACTACCTGAAAGGAAGTTGTAGGAAGGTGGGTACTGGCCTCTTCTCCCAGGTAACAAGTGATAGGCCGAAAGAAAATGGTCTCCAATTGCACCAGGGGAGGTTTACATTGGATATTAGGAAATATTACTTCACTGAAAGGGCTGTCAAGCATTGGAACAGGCTGCCCAGGGAAGTGGCTGAGTCACCATCCCTGGAGGTATTTAAAAGACGTGTAGATGTGGTGCTTAGGGACATGGTTTAGTGGTGGACTTGGCAGTGTTAGGTTTACAGTTGGACTCAATGATCTTTAGGTCTTTTCCAACCTGAACAATTCTGTGATTCTGTGAAGCATCACAGTTTACAATGACAAAAAAAAGGCAATTATTTTTTCACTAACCTAATACTATGAGGGTGGTCAAACACTGGCACAGATTTTCAAAACCTAGCTTTTCCTGCTTGAGCAGGTGTGCTGGACTAGATGATCTCTTTCAACCTCTATGATTCTGTGATTCTGTGTTAGTGGTTGGAATAACACCAAGTGGTTGCTCATCCATGAGAGTATCAATGAAATTCCCAAGGGAGACCTTGAGCATAGTAACTGTGACTACAGGGCTCAGGAAAAGTGGATGAAGGGCAATGGAGTTCAGGTAATAGTCTCCTCAAACATGCTGGCTCAGGTAGGAGCAAACTCACCCTGCACTTGAGCCTCACTCTGGTCCCTGGGAAAATCATGGATAAAGTCCTATTGGAAGATATTTCCAGGCACATGAAAGAAAAGGTGATTGGGAAGAGTCAGCATGAATTTACGAAGTGGAATTCACTCTTGACCTACCTGATTGCCTTCTATGATAAAATGACTAGATTTGTGGATGAGGGGAGAGCATTTCATTTACCTCGACTTTAGCAAGGCTTGATCTTCCACAACATTCCTGTATCCTTGTTTGAGCTTTAGAGTCTGACTTATTGGACATCTAGATGGTTATAAAAAAACAGGTCAACTGGCCATGCTCAAAGGATACCGGTCAACAGGTCATACTCTACCTGGGAGTCAATAACAAGTGGACTACTTCAGGGAATTAGGCTATTTAAGATCTCTATTGATGATCTGAAGGAGGTGCACTCATGAAATTTGCAAATGACACCAAATTTGGGAAACAGTTGATCTATTTGACAGTTAGCAAAGTAGACCCCCCCACACTTAACTCTGTTACTGGAATGGAACTATAAGAAAAAATTAAGTTGGAAGGAATCTCTGGAGATCACCTAGTCCACTCCCCTGCTCAAAGCAGATAGTCTAGATGAGGATGCTCAGGGCCTTGTTAAGTGTGGAATCTCCATCTTTAGAGATACTCAAAACCCACTTTGTGCTCATGTTTCAATACTTGACCACACTCATGGGGAAAAAAATTTCCTTACCTCTAATCAGAATTTCCCACATCGTAGCTTAGGCCCATTGCCTCTTGTCTTTTAACTGTGCGCTCCCCCTCATGTCAGCTCATGAGTCATCTGCATCAAGAAACTGTCATGAAAACACTTCAGAAATCTCCTGGTTTGATTATGCCCAACCATATTACCCTTCCATCTAGGGTTGCATGAAGAAGCACTGAAATATGGAGAGTACTCAAGGCAAGGACTGCATCCATTTCTAGGAAGACGCAACAGGCCAAAACTGTGCAAGTATACATCATATCTTTATTTTTATTATTGAACAACTGTCTCCAAAAATGGGCACAGAGATTAAAAATAAAAATTAATTGCACTACTTCATAAAGCATTAGTAGTAACTCATAAAAAAGTACAAGTTCTGTTAAAAAATTATCAAGCTTGCAAATGATTTCATTGCAGATATTTATAATACATTTAAAATATTTATAATACATTTTAAATATGTTAAATGACACAATAAAGTGTGATTTTAAAGAAAATGCTTGACAAAGCCTATAAGCTTTGATAATCATTAACAAACCAAACAAATAGCAAAATGAGGTAACAATGTACCAAAGGAAGGGACCCCTCCCTCAAATCAACATAACTCATTTATAGGAGTCTAACTATAATTCAGTTAAAATGTGTTTTCCAAAAGTAAAACAAAGGTTGGTAAATGCCGTTCCAAATATTTCTTAGCTTTTAACACATCTTGTTATCACATTCAGGAACCTTTACAGAAGCCATACACAACAAAAATATTTACTTTGCACAGTAAGATTTTTGGAAAGAAAATGATAAAATGAGACCTTGGAGATATCTGTAAGCCTTTAAGCCTCTCTCTCTCGGATCAAAGTTATGTTGAGAGCTCTTGCTAAAAGAAAAAAAAACCCGACACCATTAAAAACACCTGAACCCTCAACAGGTGTGCCAATATTATAAACTATTAACACCCCCCCTCCCCTTCCACTGAGTAAGTTTGGCAGGAAGGCAATGAACATTTATTTAAGTGTCTTGCTATATTCTGGTACCATCAGGCACCACAATAAGTGTGACATTAGACATAAATGTGCACAGTACATGGCAGTTAATAGCTGAGCATAAATCCCCTTCCTTTTCTCTTTGATGACCACAACAGAAAGACTTGGTTGTAGCTGGTCTGATCTGATTCGAAACACATGAACATGTGCTGTTTATACACACTAACCACTGGAAGCTAGTCTGCACACATCTGCAAGAGTCCCATGCGAACATAAGTAACATTCCAGAAGACATCAGTCACGGGACTGCAACAATAATTCAGTATTTTACTAAATTATCTATTCCATCTCCTAAATCTTCAGCTGCTTCACAGTGTTTTACTAACAAAAACCAGGACATTGCACACCAAGATTTCTCCATTTAAAGAAAGAATACTTTTCCTTTGACTAGCTTAGAACAAGTGTCTTCTTTCCATGCTTCAAATAAAATTAATACTGAGTGTTTTTCCAGATATACTAGAGACCTTAAGTATATACAGCACATACTTTTGAAAATAACCACATGATTTCATTTGCTAAAAAAAATAAAGTTTACTATAAGTGATTTAACATTTTTGATGTTATTGTCAGGAGTCCATTCTTTAGGGCCTTGGGAAGAGGAGAAATTGTAATATTTTGTAGTTGATATAGCTATATTTTTATGTAGCATTCTTAATGAATGACAATTGAATGATTGAAGTTTTGAATACTATCTGTGTAACTAAAAGATAAGGACATCTGAAACAAGCAAAAAACAATAGCTGCATTTTTTGTAGATTTGTAGAACCTTCAAAGAAGGGTCAGCAGCATAGAAAAGATAACATAGTCTGAAAATATAACTGATACAAGTATAGCAGCATACAAAGTATTAGAAATGACCAAGAACAAAGAAAGCTCAGACTGGCATCAAGTTATAGCATTATTGTGTCACTTGTACTATTGTAACCAAGGTATTGACACTAATTTTAGGAAAAAAACATTTTGATGCCAAAACTGCACAATTAAAAATACTATTTGAAAGTCAGTCAAATGAAAGTTGCCTCCCATTTCACAGCACTATTTGTTCTGGATAGTGTATCAATTTATTTTTCTACAGTGGAACATTCTGGAGACTTGACAGAAAAAGAAATTTTTTTCATGCCAAGCCTAACAGAAAATAAAGAAGGCTAAGAAGCAGCACCTTAGTAAAACTGTATTCTAGCAGTGAATGACTACCAACAATCGTTTCTGAAGCACAAAAAGCAAAAGTTCTACTTCTCTGAAAAAATGTTAAAAATTTGATTTCGTTCATTTAGTCACAGGAATAAAATCATATCCTCTTATAAACTATTTTAAATGTATACAAACTCTCTTGTAAACAAAGAGCATAAGTGATTAAAGCCAATGTTTATATACTAAATGAGTGCATACTTAGCACGTATAATCGTCAGAGAGAGGAAACTTTGCACAAGACCCTCAGCACCTTTTCAGCTTCCATTTGGAGGAGGAACAAAAAGTGCAGTACCTTAAAAACTCAAGTCTAATCTGAAATCAACTGAATGTAAATAAAACACAGCTAGAAGAACTGTGAAGGAGAACAGAAAAGATTCAACATTAAATTCACCAATTGGAAGTGTTAATATTGTTAACTGAGTTACATAATATTGCAACTCTGTATTGATAAAATAAACAGTAAACCTGTCGTACTGAAATTTGGATTTTCATTTGTGTGTAAAAACCCAAGGTTGCTCACATACAGAATAATGAACACGCTTTTTAGAGGTACACTTAAAAGCCTCCAATAACACCATTAATATACTAAGTACCATTAAGTATATTGGGGAGGAAATAGTAGATGTCTATAATTGCAGTACCCCCTGCATTCAGTGTGTGACTCCAAACACAAGGAAAGAAACCAGTGTACAGTACTAGTACTGTTTAAATAACATAAGATTATACACTGCAGCATAATTAATACTACATACATACATTCCTAGTACAGGCTGGTATACAAGGTCCGACACAAAAAAACTGAGACTACCCCTATAGCTCAGGAACCAAGAGTGGGAGGGTAGACAGAGAGATGGTTGTAGAACATGTTCTTGTCACAGTGAGACAAGGCTCAACTCAATCGCTTCACTCAGTATGAGTGGACACGTGTTCAAACACAGATTTTTTCTTGCTCTCAGTTGGAAAATGTCGGAGTGCAAGAGTGAGCAGCGAGTTCACATCAAGTTTCTTGTGAAATTGAAGCAATCTGCGATGGAAATATTTTCATTACTGACTGAGGCTTATGGTGAAGAGTGCTCAAAGGGACCCATTTTTTGTCAGTAGAAGATGGGAAAGCAAAAATGACAGACATCCTCAACAGCCTTTCAGGAAATGATCTGCGGAATTGCTTTGAACATTGGCAACATCATATGCAGCTGTGGGTCAACTCAGAAGGGACCTATTTTGAATGTGATTGCAGTTGACTTTCTTAATTTTCTAAATAAAAAGAGTTACAGGCACAGTCTCTTTTTTTTTTGTGTCAGACCTCAAACAAGTTCTCAAACAAATATACACACCTGGTCATAAGTGCACTTCACACATCCTTTCAATCCTCTCCCCATTCATGTCCACTCACAGTATCTGAAGGTAGATTGCTATGCTGTTCAGAGCTACCACTTTTTATAAAAGCACATGCTAAAAGATCATGTCCACTGTAATATCGCAGCAACGCTCGGAATTATCACACAAAAACCAAGAAAAGTTAGTGCACACACAAAATGAAGCTAAAAAACATCTTTGGAATTCCAATTACGCAGTTCGTATAGCAATCCCACAATTGTTAAGACTAATTATAAGCTTTATAATCAATTAAGTGGCATAGTGCAAAGAAATGTCCACCGATTCCTTTTTTGTAAAGGTAATGCTGGAAGTCATATGGGTAAGTTCAATGGATAGTTCATATATACACATGACCAGGACAACTCAAACCAGATTTCTGCTCTTAGATTAGTCATTCTGAATCACGATGCACTTCTGAAGCATCAGCTCTGCAAATTGGGCAGGTACGATTTGCCTGTAAAACCAGAAATAAAGTTTAATGCACTGATAAATGCAGTTATTAAGGTAACAGTGTCTTCAACCCAGAAACAAAATGAAATTAACACTCACAGTGATCAAGAGTACTCAAAAGGAACAAGAAAAAATAGACAAACCCAGTGTGCACCCATTTTCTGTTACTTTAGAATATGTGAAAATGAGGAAAAAGTTTTGTAAACTAAAAAGAAAAATACAGTGGGCAGAGAAACCCACCAACAGTAGAGAAACAAGACAGAGGTAATAGAATCACAGAATTACAAAATCGTTTAGGTTGGAAAAGACCTTTAAGATCATCAGGTCCAACTGTAAACCAACACTTCCAAATCCACTACTAAACCATGTCCCTGAGCACCACATCTACCCATCTTTTAAATATCTCCAGCAATGGTGACTCAACCACTTCCCTGGGCAGCCTATGCAAATGCTTGACAACCCTTTTGGTGAAGCAAGTTTTTCTAATATCCAGTCTAAACCTTCCCTGGTCCAACCTGAGGACATTTCCTTTCATCCTATCACTTGTTACTTGGGAGAGGAGATTGACATCTGCTTTGCTACAACCTCCTTTCAGATAGTTGCAAAGAGGCTCAGCCTCCTTTTCTTCAGACTAATAATCTTTAAATTATTATTACAAAGAAATATCTTTCGTTAATCACTAAAGAAGGATATTTCCATAGTGTAAGGAGACAACAGAAAGAAGATAAATGCAGCTTGTGCCCTTTTTTGTTACTTCAGAGCCTAAATATTAAAAAATAGAAACAAGTGATGAAATGCAGTAGAAAAATAAAGAAAAAATGAAACTTCAAATTAAAACATTATAAATTGCATCCAGATTTTATTTACCTTAAGCCATTTATCAACACACTTGGCATGAAACTCGTGGTTACAGGGTAAGACTCTAAGTAGCTGCCTTGCCTCAAAGTCACACATACACACTACACACCTAAAGAAAAGACAGCAAATATCCCATTTAATAAAAATAATTTATATTCTGTAGGCAACTTATAAGATGTGTCTGCAAAAGGTTTTTTTTTAAAACCACTGCAGTATCTACAGTGATCATTTTTTTGCGGGTATGGGTCTCTAGTGGACCAGTGTAAAATGAGAATTGCTTTTATTTTGTTCACCTTGGTTTCAAATCCCAAAGCAGATAAGGGTTCAAACTCATACCCATGTGAGTTCACTGGCCCAAGCAGTAAATAGATTGTATTACCATAACTCAAAATGATGGAGTTCATGCCTGCTGATATAAACAGGCAGTGCAAATCATATACTATATTTCTTTCAGTTTTAATTTTAATTTTTGCTATATCAAAATAATAACCAGAAAACTTGCTTTGAGTATTTCTCAAAGTTATAATTGATTAAAGATCACACACATTTTTTACTATGAAAAATTTCTCCTTAAATTACATCTAAGTGGAAGATCGCAAAAAATATTCTTCTGTTCAGTTCCAAATATTTGACAGCACTGTATATCTCTTTCACTGCCTCCCACCTATAGTTCATTTCCCTGTTATGTAAATCCTGCAAACAGAATTAGTCTTAAAAATAAGAAAATATAACTGTAAACCTCAAAGACTGTCAAAAGATCTTCCAGGAGCACTTGAAATTTAAGTAATTGGAAAATATTTCAATATAGGCTGAATTTCTAGTTCATGATGGCCATTTAATATCTAGTATGCCAAATAAAAATCTGGAAAGCTTTTTAAAAATACTGAATAACTAAATTTGAACATCTAATTGAAGTGAGACTATGAAGAATTTTAAAGCCAATATAAATGATATCTGATTTGAAAAAAGGTTTAAGAAAATTTATCTTTTGTATTTGAGTGCTTTTAGAGCACTTGTGTTACTGTATCTGCCTAGTTGAGGCTGCAGTCTAAAGGAATGGAAATGCAGTCATGTAAAGTATGCAATTTTGAAACAGATGTACTTACAATGTTTGTTCTGACTGATGATTGCTTGGATTGAATCTGTAAGATGGAAGCTGTTCGATGTCTGCCTTTGTCAGTCCTCGAGGTTTGGCTTCTCCTAGACGTTCTGCCAAATTCAGCAGTGCCTACAAAACAGGGAATTTGGACTTTTTACCATTCCTTGCTCAAACAAACTCTAACTCTACCAGAAGTGATGTCTTCTGCCATGTCACTATCCCACCAGGTAGCACAATCCATATCTCCATCAAGACGTTCAGTTTTGCTTCTTTCTCTGTCCAATTGCAAGTGCTATGGAAAGATGTCTTTCAAAGTGTGATCATTAATGAATCCTTCTGAACTGCATAAGATAGCATCTTTGGGATTTCTAAAAATCCATGACCTAACTGTTAATCACTCCTGAAGATGTATTCACAGCTCGATACATCTTTTCCTTTGGAAGTGAACTCCCTTCCCCCATCAAGTCAAGCTCTATGTATCCAAGAGTATAAAGGGACAACTTTTGACTCCCATGCCACTTCTTGGGCTAGCTGAATTGAGACATAGAGATTTTATGCTGAACCTTTGGAAACAAAGGCACAACATCAAACTGAAGAGAGACGCTTTCTGATTAAATTTTGTACTCGTTCATACAAGTAGAACACTATACCTAAGTGCTCCTCATGTAAATAATTACTGCTCCCTCATGAGAGCCTCCAGAAAAGCATCAATATCAACTTGACAGAGAACTGAAGCACAGAAGTTAAGCAATTTGATGAAATATGCAAAGAGTACAGATACTCAAACAGCCCAAAACCTGGAGCTCAACATGTCAGCTACAATATGTTTCTTTTAACAAGCACAAGGAGCATTGTAGGAGAGCTTGCCATTACACTGTAAATGCTATGCAACAGCATAAATACACAGCTCTGAGCACAGGCAAGGATAAATAGACATGAGGGGGGTAGGCGGCAGCTGAGGTTTTCTGAACAGAATCTGATGGGAATCCAACAGCCTGAGAAGCAGCAAGGACAAGAGTTGGGATCAGCCCTCAGTTATCTAAGACTCTACTGACATTTTATTTCAAAATATGAGACTTGTTGTACTCTCCTTATTGTCAAGAGAAAATATACATTAAAAGATTCTTGACAACATCACATTTACCTGAATTCATCCTATAAAGTAAATGCTAATCTGTAAAGTTGGAAAGGCACATAAAAAGCACTAAGTTATACCATATCAAAAAGAATAGGATATTTATGCTCGATATTTACAAATTAAGAAAAATGCAAAAAGAAGAGTCACATCTAGAATGGAAAGTTTAGGAATTTAACCATCGCTAATTTGAAAGGCTAGATTCTGGGGAAAGGTAATAGAAACAAACAAAATAAGAGTGTTTCTAACATCCAGTGTTAGAAACTAGTATGAAAAAAATGTTTCTAGATTCTGTCTTCATAAACATTACATTTATTTAATCTTGGTTTTCTCTTTGAAATGCAAAAGACAATTTAAGGTAACGTATTGAGTTAAGCTCTGTTCCTCATAAATTTGTACTTTACACACCAACCTCATAGTTTTCCACCTCTCCATCTTCCACGTCCAAATCAAAACTGAAAGATGGTCTAACTGCAGGTGGCACTGGAAGCACTGATCTGTCAGAAGAAAAAAGCAACACTAAGACTCAACATCTCCCTGAAGAAAAGGATGCAAACATATGTCAGAGGTAGAGTTGCTATTGACCTTTCTTGTGGAGAGTATTACTGAAACCTGGCTCATTGAAAGCAGACATGAGCCTGACAAAAGCAAGCTGCTTAGGCCTTCAGTGGAAAAATACTGAGCTAAGTGAAAAACTACTGACCAGCAAGGTCAGTGGGCCCTTGTTGTGCAGTGAAGCTTAGGCAAGGGAGATAACAGGATGTCTCCCACGGGACCAGATGGATTTCGAAAACTACAGGAATGTATGTGACGCTTATGCAATGATAAAGTCTGTAACCAATAAGGAGCTAAAGTTTTGTAATATGTATGAAGCTCATTAACTAAACTATTTAGGAAGAACTACTGCTAATAAAGACTGAGACTTGTTAATCAAGCACCATATGCTGTCGTTAAGTCTCCCGCCGTCTTTGACAAATGGTGTCCTTCACAAATGTTGACCCCAACACTTTCTTACATCAACAAATTCTAAGAACCAGTAAAAAGGTTAAATTTGAAATTAAGAATTAAAATTCAAAGTAAAAGAGTTAAAGGAAAGCTGATTGTGCCACTTTTTAATACTCACTGTATCGCATTTTTAAATTGCATTCTTACAATAAGGTTCAGTGTTATTGCAGAAATTAATCTCTTGATAGCCTGCATCACAGAGTTAATATTAATATTGAACAGTTTCTGATTTTAATTTTGACTTATTTAAATAGATAGAATGTCAACAAAGATAAACCATGTTTACATAGTACAAAAAGCATTCAAGGAATAGAATAGAATAGAATAGAATAGAATAGAATAGAATAGAATAGAACAGCTCAGTTGCAAGGGACCTTCAGTAATCATCTAATCCAACTGCCTGACCACTTCAGGGCTGATCAAAACTTCAAGTGCAGTATTAAGGGCATTGTCCAAATGCCTCTTAAACACTGACAGGTATGGGGCATCGACCACCTCACTAGGAAGCCTCTTCCAGTGTTTGACCACCCTCTTGGTAAAAAAATGTTTCCTAATGTCAAGTCTGAACCTCCCCTGATGCAGCTTTGAGCCATTCCCACACATCCTGTAAACAGATACCTGGGAGAAGGGATCAGCAGCTCCCTTTCCACTTCCCCTCCTCAAGAAGCTGTAGAGAGCAATGAGGTCACCCCTCAGCCTCCTTTTCACTAATACACATAACAGAGATGATAATTACAATATAGTACCTCCATATCACATGCATCTGAACTATAGCAGATGGAATCTACTTTAAAAGGTTATTGATAATCCCTTAATGTTACTTGTCCAATCCATTCTCTTCCAGAAATGGTTAATCAAGTGTAGAACTTTAAAAGCTGTAACAGATTATCAGTTCAGAAGAAAGAACTCCCCTAACGGAAAAAACACACCCACACCCGGAAGGCTCCCCTCATTATGATTCAGTAAGTAATTAAGAGTAAATTTATTTGCCTAGGTTTGGGTTTTTTTTTTGTAAGGACTGTTAGATATTTATCTACATAAGTAAGACTTTAGGATGTAACCGTGGGTATAACTCATAACTATTATCCAAGAATGAAGTGTAACCCTTCTTCTTTGAACAACTTTAAGGAGATTTCAAAAGAAAAAGGAGGCATAGCAGATAACAAAACAACATCATCATCAAACTGTTCACTTGTACTTGTTTTCTCCTTGCTCAGGTATGCATGCAGTAAAAATATACTGGAAACTTTAAATATAACTACAAGTTTTCTTATTTCTTGGGATTGTCTGAACTGTCTGTACCCTGTAGTAGAGCCCAAACATTGAAAAAAACATTGAAGGCATCAACTACTTTACAGAGTTATTTAGTAGTTTATGAGTACAATGTGCTTTGGACTTACAGCACATATGGTAATAGGCTGGGATGGTACGAGTGTGGTGGTATTGGCTGCTGTGATCTGTATCTACTGCGTCCTGTGAGTCTTCGAGGCATAAAAGGTGGATAAGGCTGTAAAAAGGAAAAAAACCTTTAATATTTTCTTGTCTTATTTAATAATGAAAATAAATGAAAAGTGAATGTTGAAATACATTTGTAAATAAGGCATTATACAAAAAAAAATCCAACCCTGTCCAAGTAAAAAAATACCAGCCTTTTCAAACAAGCGTTTTAACTATCAAATCTAATCAGTAATATATAATTATATTATACTGCAGGGAAACAAAAGTAACAATATTAACTAGAAACCTTTGCAAGCTAGCTAATAAGCATTTTATAAGGCTTAGCCTATATACAGGCTGGTTTGGACAGGCAGGACTTGAATTGGTGAACATGCAGCAAACCAAAAGCTGAGGGCTTTTGAACTGGTTCAGTGCACTGGCTTGTGCAACTGGTTGGGTAGGAATGAGAGTTTAAAACAACATATATACAGGAGTTCTTTTGCTGGTATAAGCCAAATATCCATTAGGGGGCATTGCCAGGTTGATCCATGATCCAAAACTGCTTTAAAAAAAGAGCAAGGTTTAAAATTAATAAATAAAGAAAACACATTCAGAGTTGAACTCAATTGCATTCCCTTTTGGAGGAGGGGCTGTAGCCTTTCAACTGCATACAGATATAGTGCCTAAAGAGACACTGAGGTTTACAGCTTCAACAAATTCTTTCCATAGACTATTTTCCAAATAGACTATTTCCAAAGCTCTTTAGTTTACTCACATAAGTCCTCAGTATGATGTTTAAAACGTCTTGCACTGTCTACTAAAATGGGAGCAGGTAAATAATTGTAGCTTAGACATAAATTGTAGTTTTCTAAAAATACTCAATAGTGGAAAAAAAAGTTAGCAGATTTTTAGAACCAAAATTCACGCACTACAACTGAAATGATATTCAGAGGTCTTGAGACATTTACTTTTATGAAGAACAATCACTCAAAGATTTTGTTAGCATGTTTTCATTCTTCCAAATTTGAGCCCCCAGACTATATGAAGTAAGTCTAACCATAAAAAACAACCACCCCGACTTTTCACAGCTGCAGCCAGTAATGAAATTCAGTGGCAAATAAAATGGTTATAACTTAAAGCAAGATCAAGAACTTGAACTCAGCATGCATGAGGATGTAGTACAAAACGCAATACTTACAACTCCAAATGAAACCTCTTGGTGTAAAGGATCATGGGTTAAGAACTGGATAGGACCTGAAGAAGTCAATGTTGGTGGATGAGTTGCTGGAGGGTAGGTAAAGCTTCCTATATGAAGATGTTCTCCAAGCAGTTCTACTTCATTCTCTATCCTTTGAAGTGGCTAAAAGAAACACAGGGTCTGTTGTATCAATAGAAAACCAGGGGGGTTAATTTATTTTTTAATACCAAGCCACACAGCTCCAATTATATGTTCTGAAAAGTTGTGGAAATTTTATGGAGTTGTACTGAGTATATGCAGCAAGGTTTTGGGGGGGAGGAGCCTGCAGTGGTGGTCAAACCATAGAATTGTTTGGTTGGAAAAGACCTTTGAGATCATTGAGTCCAACTGTACCTGGCCACTATTAAACCATATCCCTGAGCACTTCATCTACCTGTCTTTTAAATACCTCCAGGGATGGTGACTCAACTACCTCCCTGGGTAGATTGTTCCAGTGCTTGATAACCCTTTCAGTAAATAAATTTTTCCTAATATCTAATGTGAACCTCCCCTGGTGCAACTTGAGGCCATTTGTTACTTCTCAAAACAGTCTGAGCAGTATTTGTTAGTAATACTGAAATTATTTTGTATTTCTGTATTAATGAAATATTGGTAGAGCCCCAAATAAACAGACACAAAGGTGTCTAATCTCTTACTAGTAAGTGGAAATTAGAAAATGTAATTTATTTCCTTCTTTTCCAAAATAGCATCTTCTCTCATGTTTGCATAAGTCCTATTATGAAGGCATTAAATTTCATCCAAATTTGTTTAAGTGAAAAGAGACAATAATTTCCATAAACAGGGGAGAAAAAAGGTTCCAGTAGGCTGTAGAGGGTTAAAGTAATACTTTTTGCACCAGTTTTCAAGGGGGATACAGTGGTCACTTTAAATAAACTGTGAATTAATGTGGTAGAAGCATGCAATAGAAATAATGCTTTCTGCTTTCTGATCTCTCTACAAAGTTTTTTCTCTGAGACCACTGCTACACTACACTTAGATCTCTATTTTCCCTTTGACTTTCTGGAAGAACATCACTCGCAGAAGCAGTACATGAAGCAAACTTATGTCAGACAGACAGCATTACAGGCCTCCAGGGAAATGGAGTGGGCAACTGCTGAGAAAATCTTAAGAGAATAAAAATGAATTTCAAAACAAAACTTTTTTTTTCCAGACTAAGTCTTGTTCAGGTAACACTACTATAAAAAACCCCAAATGTTTCAGGAGAGGGGATAAGAAGCATTACTTACTGAACGTGACTGCTGTGCTTGGAAGGGAACAAATTGCCCTGGAGGTGGAAGGTGAGACGGGTGATGTGGAGAGAGGTGAGGAGGATGCAAAAGGAATGGGTCGTTAGAAATCAGAGGTGGGAATGCTGCATATGGTACTGGTAGATGTTGAACTGAGCACGCTTGAAGCACCTGAAAGAAAATGAACATTTTTACATCTAGAGGGAAAGGAGATTATTAAAAGAAAGCTGTCCACTTACTCTTAGCTTACAAACACAACCCACAAAATAATTCATTCAGGAACTCAATGAACAGTGATCCTAGCACAGAGCAGGGTCTAAAAGTGTGATGCTGCCAGCTTCACTTGCAAGGTGCAAAGGGCCTTTTATTTCAGTTGAAGTCAATAGGAGTCAGGGGTGTTCATTCTGCATTATGAGGCACATGTTCCCAAGAGGGGAGCAGGTGTACTTACCATAGTAGCTTCTATTCTTCCCATATATTACATTTAGAGACACATGCCAAGAAAACAAGCACTAGCTGGAACTGACAGATTGTGCCATAAACAACTCTGTTGCTTGAAGTTGGGCCTCTTCTCTTCCTTCACCTCTTGCTGGTACCTGTTGTCCCTTTTTCCTATGTCCTGAAACCCTGAGGTGATCTACTGAAAGAAAATGGTGTCCATCTGCCGCAACTGCAAGACTGTGGCTGTAACCCAAACAGAAACACTACAGCCTACCTATGGTGACATCTCCACTCAAACAGAACTCCCAAGGATCGATATAGCTGTCTAGACCTCAATCTGCATGGAGCTCTGGTATCTGGAAGTCCCTCTAGCACCTGAAGGCAGCAGTGGATGTCATAGCCGCACAAGTGTGCTCAGCTGGAAGAACTTTTCAGACAAGTAGCTATATAACAAGAGGAGCTCAATAAGCAGTGCAGTATCTGGGAATATGAGCAGGAGATTGATGCATGGTATTGTGCACCATCCCAGGTTGAGTGACAGCCCTGCCTTAAGGCTGTGCAAGGGGAAGGTAAGTGGAATGACTACATCAGTGGATAAGGGAAGAGCTATGGATGTCATCTATATCTAGACTTCTGTAAGGCCTTTGACATGGTCCCCCACAACATCCTTATCTCTAAATTGGAGAGATGTGGATTTGATGGATGAACTGTTCAGTGAATCAGGAATTGGTTGGATGGTCACATCCAGAGGGTAGTGGTCAAAGGCTCAATGTCCAAATGGAGACAAGTGTTGTCACTCAGGGATCCATATTGAGACGAGTACTATTTAATATCTTCATCGATGAAACAGCAGGACTAAGTATACCCTCAGCAAGTTTGCAGATGACATCAAGCTGAGTAGTGTGGTTGACACACTGGAGGGATAGGATTCCATCCAGAGGGACCTGGACAAGCTGGAGAAGTGAGCCCATGTGAGCCTCATGAGGTTCAACAAGGCCAAGTGCAAGATCCTGCACATGAGTCAGGGCAATCTCAAGCATAATTACAGGCTGAGGAATAAATGGATTGAGAGCAGCCCTCCAGAGAAGGACTTGAGGGTACTGATGGATGAAAAGCTGGACATGAGTCGGCAATGTGCGCTCGCAACCCAGAAAGCCATTCATATTCTGGACTGCATACAAAGAAGTGTGGCCAGCACATCGAGAGATCTGCACCTCTACTACAGTCTGGTGAGACCCCACCTGGAGTCCTGCATCCAGCTCTGGAGTCTAGACAAACAGGAGGAGTTGGAAGCCACTGTGCAGTTAGAAAGCTATGATATAATTGCAATCACTGAAACTTGATTGGATTAATCATACAACTGGAGCACTGCAATTGACAGATATAAACTATTCAGAAGGGACAAGCAAGGAAGGAGGGGTGGGAGGATTGCCCTCTACATAAAAAAAATGATTGACTGCAGAGTTGTCTTTGAAAAACAGTGATGAACAGGTTGAGAGCTAGAGCTTATGGGTAAAAATTAGGGGTCAAGGCAACAAAGGAAACTTTGTGGCTGGTGTTTACTAGAGGCTGTCCAATCAAGGGGAGCCTGTTGAAGAAGCATTCTTACTTCAACTACAGGAAATATGCTGGCAGACACTGATCCTGCTGAGGGACTTTAATCACCCTGACACCTCCTGGAAAAGCAGCACAGGAAGCTATTGGAGTGCACTGAGGAGAATTAAATCCAGGTAATAGACAGCCCAACCAGAGGCGATGTGTTACTAGACCTGTTGCTCACCAGCACAGATGAACTAATTGGAGAGGTCAAGATCGGTGGCAGCCTGGGCTGCAGTAATGATGCCCTGCTGGAATTCACAATCTTGAAGAGTAAAGTCAAGACCATGAATTTTAGGAGAACAGTCTTTCAGTTGTTTAAGGAATTAGTGGATAGGACTGCCTGGGAAACTACCCTTAGGAATAAAGGAGCAGAAGAAAGTTTGCAGCTCTTTATGGACATTTTTCTTAGAGCACAAGACCTCTCAATTCCTACGTGTAAGAAATCAGGCAAGGAAGGCAGGAGATCAGCATAGCTGAGTAAGGACTGCCTGGTCAAATTAACTATAAGAAGGAAATGCACAGGCAGTGGAACCAGGGACATGTATCCTGGGAAGAATATGGGGATGCTGCCAAGGTGTGTAGGGATGGGATTGGGAAAAGCCAAGGCACAGCTGGAGCTGAATTTGGCAAGGGATGCAAATACTACTACTAATGATAATGACTTTTACAGATATGTTGGTGAGAAAAGGAAGAAAATACACCCATTTTTAAAAAGGTTAATAAGGAGGACCCTGGGAGCTACTGACCAGTCAGCCTCACCTCCGGACCCAGTAAGATAATAGAACAGAATTTTCTGGAAGACATGTTGAAACATGTGGAAGACAGGGAGTTGATTAGAGAGAGCCAACATGGTTTCACCAAGGGGAAGTCATGATTAACTAATTTAGTGTCCTCCTATGGTGGAGTGACTGCATCAGTGGACAAGGGAAGACCTACAGATGTCATCTACCTAGATTTGTGTAAGTCCTTTGATGTGGCCCCCCACAACAGTCTGAACTATAAATTGGAGAAAGATGAGTTTGACATATGGACTGTTAGATGGATAAAGAACTGGCTGGATGGCTGCATCCAAAGACTTCGAGTTAGTGGCTCAATGTCCAAGTGGAAACCAGTAACAAGTGGTGTTCCTCAAGGATCCCTAAGTGGGACCAGTACAATTTAATATCTTCATCACTGACATAGATAGTGGCATTGAGTGCACCCTCAGCAAGTTTGCAGATGACACCAAGATTAGTGGTGCAGTTGATTCACTTTAGGGAAGGGATGCCATCTAGGGAACCTGGACAGGTTGGAGAAGTGGGACCGTGTGAACCTCAGGAAGTCTAACAAGGCCAAGTGCAAGGTCCTGCACCTGGGTCAGGGCAATCCCCAATATCAGTAAAGACTAGGGGATGAATGGATTGAGAGCCGCCTTGTGGGAAAGGACTTGGGCCTACTGGTGAGTGAAAAACAGGACATGAGCCAGCAATGCATCCTTGCAGCCCAGAAAGCCAATTGTGTCCTGGGCTGCATAAAAATACGCATGGCTAGCAGGTCAAGGGAAGTGATTCTTCCCTTATACTCCTCTCTAATGGGACCTCAGCTGGAGTCCTGCATCCAGCTCTGGGGTCCCCCAAAACAAGACAGACATAGATCTGTTACAGTGGATCCAGAGGAGGGTCATGAAGATGATCAGAGGGCTGGAACATCTCTCCTATGAAGAAAGGCTGAGAGAGCTGGGGTTGTTCAGCCTGGAGAAGACCTTATTGTGGCCTTTCAATATATAAAGGGGGCTTATAAGAAAGACAGAGAAAGACTTTTTACCAGGGTCTGTTGTGACAAGACAAGAGGCAATGCTTTTAAACTGAAATAGGGTACATTTAGATTGGATAAAAGGAAGAAAATGTTTACAATGAGGGTGGTGAAACACTGGAACAGGTTGCTCAAAGAAGTTGTGGATGCCCCATCCCTGTAAGTGTTCAAGGTCAGGTTGGACAGAGGTTTGAGGAACCTGATCTAGTGAATGATGTCCCTGCCCATGGTGAGGAGGTTGGACCTTTGAAGGTCCTTTCCAACTCAAACCATTCTGTGAGTCTATGATTCTAAGTTATAAGTAGCTTTAAAAGTTCTGCTCATTTCCATATTTTGAGTGGAGCCTCTGGAGTGAAAACTCCTCCTATGACCTATGAAGGCATCACCCAGAGACAGTTTCCAATGAAAGCAGACCTCTCCTCTGTGAAGTTACATGTCCAAAATATACTGTGATTCACTAAAGCTTTGAACTCTCAGGAATCAAGGTGGTAGTAGGGAGAATAGAATCTCACTTAATGGAAGTGCTCAGTTTCACTTCCAGCTCTACACATCCAGGAACAAGATCCCAAATTTGCATTCTTTCAACTGCTTTTTCAATCAGCCACCAGAATATCAGGCATTTCTTTTATGTTTCTGACTATTAAAAGTGTAACTCAAAATAAGTTTTTAAAAAATAACCATCAGTTCTTTTATGTAAACAAGGTAATTTACTAGCGATGTCTTTCAAGCATTAAACTTTACTGAATCAAGATTTATCAAGAAATGAGGAAGAGTACAGGACCCAGTTGTACTCTCTCTTGCCCAAAGCATTTTGTTCTTCTTAGAAAACACATTACAGTCAATATGCATAATGACTGCAAAGATGGCAAGGAGATAGTTTATGATCAGATTTCAATAGCGAAAGTGCAGTTACAACCTCATTTACTGTGGACGTGACCCCAAATTGATCCATACACCAAACTGATAAGGTTCAAGGTTAATCTGATCTCAAATGATCCTCTGAAATAAATAATAAATGTGCAGGTACAACATAACAATATTCTATAACACATGTAGAAGGTACTTTTGGAAATATTAAAACACAGTTCATCAGTTTATATAATAGCCAAGAATAAATGAAGATTATTATAGCTTTAATGTGTGTTAAGGGTACTGCATAAAGATTATTGAGCAACATACTGTGATGCGTGCTATGCAAGAGTTCAAGGGTTTATTTTAAATGTCCTTCAGGATTTCAAATCTATTGTCTTAATCAAACCCACCAAAGCGAAGTGCTCCGGAGCAGAGGAATCGTGCCGGGGGACTTTCCTTAAAGTGGCAACACTGCAGCAGAATTGCAGTGGCAAAAAGCGCAGGGAGAGGGAGGGTTCTTCAGCCCCCCCCCCCCCCCCCCCCCCCCCCCGCCCGAGCGGGAAAGGGCAGGCTCCAGACAAACGAGCAGCAGCTCTGACTCATCGTGGGCGGGGATAGGAGTGATGGAGGCCAATCCCCCTCACATACAAGAGAAGCCCCTGGAAACACAAGCAACCAGGAGTGCAGCGAACAGGGCGTGGCGTGGGGAGCGTTGCGGTAGTTACCGCAGCAATTACCGCAAGTAGTGCGAGCAGGGAGAGTGCCCCTTTGAAGTGGGCATCCCACTGGCCGAGCGGGAGTCCTGAGGTACACAGAACCCAGCACCCAGACATGTTCTGTGACCACCTGTGCAGGTCAAGGGCACTTGTCCTACCTGACCCTCGAGGCAGAATGGTAGGCACTCAGATAAGGGCAAAGGCTGCAGCTCCAGCCAGGCGGTCTGCGCCTTCTTACCCCAAAGGTGGCCGATACCTCCACATAGATGGAGCTGCTGAGGGCAGAGGCTGGATAGCTGGTTCCAAATGTAGTCTGCTGTGGACTCACAGCCCATGGCCAATCAACCAAAAACTCCTCCACTGGCACACACAGAAGGGAGGGGAGACAATAATGCAGAAGAATGGAAGCTTGCAAGGGCAAGGACCAGCAGGAGGAAGAGGCTTCCCTCAAACCCTGAGGTGTCCTTGCAGAACCCCTTCACTGCTCTGCAGACAAAACAGGAAACACTTGTCATATCCAGAGATGCTGGAGCAGAGTAAGGCAGCATCATGTGCTCCTCAGATAACAACCAGCACAACAAAGAAAAGGTGACAGGTGATCATAGTGGGAGACTCTTCTGAGAGGGATGGAGGCACTCATTTGCTGAACTGACCCACTCTCCAGAGAGCTGTACTGCCTACCAGGGGCTCATATCAGGGATGTCACCAAGAGGTTGCCAAGCCTAGTACAGCCATAGGTTTCCACACCTTCCACTGGATCAGGTTGCTCAAAGCCTCATCCAACCTGGTCCTGAACATCTCCAGGGATGGGCAGACACGACTTCTCTGGGCAACCTGTGCCAGTGCCTCACCAACCTCACAGTAAAATGTTTCTTCTTAATACCTAATCTCAGTCTCCCCTCTTTCAGCTTAAAAACATTCCCCCTCATCCTATCACTACACACCCTGATAAAGAGCCCTGTCCCAACTTTCATGTAGGCCCCCTTTAAGTACTAGAAGGCTGCTATAAGGTCTCCTAGGAGTCTTTGCTTCTCTAGGCTGAACAATCCCAACTCTCTCAGCCTGTCCTCATATGTGAGGTACTCTAGCCCTCTGATCATCTTTGTGGCCCTCTTCTGGACTTGCTCTAACAGATCCATGTCATTCATATGCTGAAGACTCCAGAACTGAAATCTGCACAAGGAGGGTAAGAGTTAGGATTAGGGGCTCCCCATGTAGAGTTGTCCCTATAGAGATTTGGCCATGGAGAGTTGTCCTAGACTCAAGACAAAGAGAAACAGAGATGCACATGCAGAGGAATAGGTAGACAGATACACATGCACACAAATGTGGAGACACACACTCATTCAAATTCAGAGAGAGAAAGAGAAAGATGTCCACACACAGATGCTGAGAAAGAGATGTGGGTGTGCATAGACACAGATAGAGACAGAGAGAGCGAGAGAGGCACACAGACATAGACAGGCATGCACAGAAACAGACAAACAGATACAGAGGAAAATAGACAGGTGTGTATGCACAGAGATGTGGAGAGATGTGTGCATATTCAGACGCAAAGAGAGAGACTTGCACGCACACAGATACTGAGAAAGAGATGTGTGTGCACAGAGATGCGTACACACAGATGCAAAAGAGGAGAGACAGAAAGATGCACACACACACATACAGCAGACTGGAGCACACAGACACAGAGAAACAGGGAAGTGTGCACACAGATGCAGAGGAAGAGAGGCAAAAAAGCATGCACACAGACTCAGAAAGACGCACGCACGTTCAGACAGAGAAAAACAGAGGTGTGCATGTGCATAGACATAGCAGAAGAGACAGAGACACCTGCATGTGCAAAGATACAGAGAGAAGTGACTGCACACAGACGAGGAAGGAAATACACACAGAGACATGCACATGCACAGACAGGCAGAGGAGTAGAGAAGGCGATATTCATGTGCACAGACACATGCAGACTCAGACGTGAAGAAAGACATGAGCACACACACAGACACACAAAGAGAGACAGAGAAGCATGAACACAGATGCAGAGAAACAGAGACAGGGATGCACACACATATACACAGAGCGAGACAGAAAGACACGCACACAGATGAAAGAGAAGAGAGACAAAGATGCTGGCACACATAGAGGTGAGGAGGAAGAGAGAGATAGAGGACACACGCTGAAACTCCAATATGAAATGGAGTCAAAGGCAGCCAAGTGGTATGCTACAATTGAAATTGTCAATGCATTTTTCTCAATCCCTTTGGCAGAAGAATGCAGGATATAGTTTACTTTCATGTAGAGGTGTGTCCAGTACAACTGGAATCAACTGCCCCAGGGGTGGAAGCACAGTCCCACTTTTTGTCATGGACTAATTCAAACTGCACTGGAATGGAGCAATGTGCCTGAATGTCTACAATACATTGATGACATCAGCAAGTGGAGCAACAAAGCAAAAAAAAAGTGTTTTAGAAAGGAAAAAGGAATAATTCAGATTCTTCTGAAAGCTGATTTCACCATAAAAAGAAGCAAGGTCAACAGACCTTCACAGGAAACCCAGTTCTTGGGAGTAAAATGGCAGGATGGACATTGTCATATTCCTATAGACGTGGTCAACAAGATAGCAACTATGTCCCCACCAGCTAAAAAGAAAGAAACACAAGTTTTCCTAGTCCTTGTGAGGTTCTGGAGAATGCATATTCCAGGTTACAGTCAGCTTGCGATCCCTCTCTATAAAGTTGGGGCCTTGAGCAACAACAAGCCTTTGAGTAGATCAAACAGGAGGCAGCTTATGTGGAAGCCCTTGGGCCTGTCCATACAGGACCAACTGTGCAAAATGTGCTCTATGCTGCAGCTGGGGAGCATGGTCTCACCTCTGGAGCTTCTGGCAGAAAACACCAGGAGAAACTCAAGGATGGCCTTCAGGATTTTGGAGCTGGAAGTATCGAGGATCAGAAGCCCACTACTTGCTGACTGAAAAAGAGATACTATCAGCATATGAGGGGGTTTGAACTACTTCAGAAGTTGTTGGTACAGAAGCATCTCTTTACATCTTGATTGCCTGTGCTGCACTGGATGAAACATCCATTCTATGCATCAATCAACTGATGCTACATGGAGCAAGTGGGTAGCGTTGATCATGCAATGGGCTCGAACAAGAAACCCCAAATATCCAGGAATGCTGGAAGAGATCATAGACTTGTCAGATGGAAGTGATTTTTGGAGCATTGCTTGAAGAGGTGTATCATGCCCAAGAGAGTAATCATAAGATGAAAGGCATTACGCTTTGTTTACTGATGGATCCTGTTGTGTTGTAGGAAACCATCAGAAGCAGAAAGCTGCTGTGTGAAGTCCCACATGACAATTTGTTGAAGGAGAAGGTGAGTTTGCAGAAATGAAAAACATCCAGCTGACCCTAGAGATTGCTGAATGATAAAAGTGATCAGTACTCTGTCTCAATACTAACTCCTGAATGGTGACAAATGCCCTATGGGGGTGGCTACAACAATGGAAGAAGATCAACTGGTAGTGCAGAAGTAACCCCATCTAGGCTGCTGCACTGTGGCAAGGCATTGCTACCCAGGTAGAAAGCATCACATTAAAAGTACATTATGTAGATGCTCACATGCCCACGAACTGTGCCACTGAAGAACATCAAAATAACAAACAGGTAGAAAAGACTGTCAAAACTGAACTGTCTCAGGTGGACCTCAACTGGAAGCATAAGTGTGAGTTATTTGTAGCTCAACGGGCCCATAAAACATCAGGACATTTAGGAAGAGATGCAAGAAAGACATTGAGGTGCTCGAGCACGTCCAAAGAAGAGCAGCAAAGCTGGTGAAGGGCGACTGAGGGAACTGGGGTTGTTTAGTCTGGAGAAAAGGAGGTTCAGGGGAGACCTTATTGCTCTCTACAACTACTTAGAAGAAGGTTGTGGTGAAGTGGGTGTTGGTCTCCTTTCCCAAGTAACAAGTGATAGGACAAGAGGAAATGGCCTCAAGTTGTGCCAGAGGCAGTTCAGATTGCATATTAGTAAAAATTTCTTCACTGAAGGAGTTATCAAGCATTAGATCAGGCTTCCCAGGAAGTCATTGAGTTACCATCCCTGGAGGTATTTCAAAGACGTGTATAGATGTGGTACTTAAGGACGTAGTTTACAGTTGGACTCCATGATCTTAAAGGTGTTTTCCAACCTAAACAATTCTATGATTCTATATCCAGGTCACAAGCTACCAGGCTTAAAATATAATTCTTACAGCATGGCTTATGTAACATACAGATGGACTTGTGATCAAGGGGTGGAGCTGACCATGGAGGCCATCACACAAGTCACCCATGAACATGAAACAAGTGCTGCAATCAAGCAAGCTACTTGAGTAAAATCTCCCTGGAATAGACGGCAGTGACTGGGTTTTTGATACAGTGAAGTGTGGCAAATTGACTATATTGGACCACTGCCACGAACACACCAAGGCAAGCACTGCATTCTCACCATGGTGGAAGCAACTACCAGGTGGCTAGAAACATAACCTGTTAACCATGCTACTGTTTGAAACATCATCTTAGACCTTGATGGGCAAATTTTGTGGTGACATGGTTCCCCAGAAAGAATTAAGTCAGACAATGGGTCTCATTTCCTAAATAACCTGATAAACACCAGGGCCAAGAAACATGACATTGATTGGGTGTATCACATCTCTATCAACCACAAGCCACTGGAAAGATTGAACAATATAATGGACTGTTAAAGCCTATACTGAGAGTATTGGGCATGGAAGCATTGAGATATAAATTTAGCACAAGTCACTTGGCTGGTTAATACCAGAGGATCTGCAAATCATACTGGTCCTGCCCAAACAAAGCCCCTCCATAGGCTGTGGAAGAAGATAAGGTCTCCATAGTGCACATAGGGAAGTGGCTGTAGAAGGCAGTGGGGATTGCTGCTCCCTTAGGAAAAGGCAAACCATTCATGGGACTGTCTTCACTCAAGGACCTGGGTGTATGAGGTGGGTAATGCAGAAAGATGGGGAGATCTGGTGTGTGCCTCAAGGAGATTTAACCTTGGGGGAAAATAATCTGTGATGTGAGTTGTATGTTGTAGGAATTAATGTAGCAGGAACTACCTGAATCGACAAAGAGTGAGCTTTGCAAGTAACCCAACAAGTGCAGCAATGACCTAAACCAAGCTGGTGTTGGTGCCCAACAATTGATCATGCTGCTTCTCCTATCCTGAGTGATCACCTTGACAGATGGGGCCCAAGTCATGACATGTTGTTATGAACATTTTGGTGAATAGTGGAGGCCCATGGAATGAGGAAATAATATCTAACTATCTGTTAAAGGGAGAAGGGATAGTAGTTAATGAGAATGTATAAATCTATATGTTGGATGTAAAGATGGTTTAATTATGTTGTATAAGTTACAAGTGTTGGCAGGAGGGGATTTAAGGAATGTGAAACATACAATGGAATGATCAGAAGATATGTTAATGCTTCAAATTATGTGGAATAAACATGATGCAAATGGGATGGAATAAGCAGTGGAGATTGTACTGGGTCTGGCTGGGATGGAATTAACTTTCCCCATAGCAGCCCTCATTGTACTATACTTTCTATTGGTAGCTAGAATGGTGTTGATAACATGCCAATGTTTTGGCTACTGCTGAGCAGTGCTCCCAGAACATCAAGGTTGTCTCTCCAACCTCCCTCCCCACAAAGACTAGGGGTGGGCAAGAGGTTGGGAGGGGACATAGCCAGAACAGCTGATTCAAACTGGGATATTCCATACAATATGATGTTGTGCTCAGCAATAAAAGCTAAGAGAAGTGGTGGTGGTGGTGGGGTGTTATTTAGAGTGTTTGTCTTCTGAAGCAACTGCTACACACACTGAGGCCCTACTTCCCAGGAAGTGGCTGGACATGACCTGCTGCTTTCTTTCATTCTGCTACCTTTATCTCAACCCATGAGTTTTTAATCTTATTTTCTCCCCCTGTCCCGCTGAGGAGCAGGGAATAAGCAAAGTTTGGTGTGAGGTACATGTGTGCAGAGTAAGAGAGACAGAGGCAGGCACATGCACACAGATGCAGAGAAGGAGACAGACACGTGCGTGCTCATACACAGACTGGAGCACCCCCAGACACAGAAACACGGAGGTGCACACACAAATATAGAGGAAGAGAGACAGGCAGATGCACAGCACACACATGGAGAGACGTGCACGCAGAGAGAGAGAGAGGCAGAGACACAAGCACACAGATGCAGAAGGAAGAGGCACACACACAGAGACACACATGCACACAGATGCAGAGAAGAGACAGATGCATGTACACATGCACAGATGTGCATACACACAAAAGCAGAGGAAGTGAGACAGGTACATGCACACAGATACAGAGGAACAGAGTTTTATACACACAAAGAAGTGTAAAGTGAGACAGAGAGAGACAAAGAGGCAAACAGACACACATACAAATGTGCACACTCAGATTCAGAGAAAGAGCATCTGAGAGACAATAATGCAGATAGACAGACATGCACAGACATGCACGCACACAGACATAGAGACATGCCTATGCAGACACAGAGAAATACAGGTGCATTCACACAGACACAGAAACATGCACGCGCACAGAGGCAGAGGAGGGAAGAGATCCATGTGCACAGAGACATGTCCAGACAGATGCACAGAGACAGGGAGACGCGCACACACACACACAGATACAGAGGAAGAGAGAGACAGAAAGACAGAGGCATACACACAGATGCAGAGTGTTATGGTTTAACCCTAGTAGACAGCTAAGCACTACACAGCCACTCGCTCACTCCTCCTATAGTGGGATTTAGGGGAGAACAGTGCAATAAGAAAAAGGAGGGAAAAAAACCCAAAGGAAAACAAAATCCAGAAAAACAAGTGATGCAAAAAACTGCTCACCACCAGCCAACTGATGCCCAGCCAGTCCCTGAGAAATGGCAGCCCCAGAAAATTTCCCCCTCCCTTTGGTCCATGGGGATCAACTGTCCCACCTGTGTCTGCTCCCAACTTCTTGTGTGCCCCCAGCCTACTCACTGGCAGGGCAGTGTGAGAAACAGAAAAGGCCTTGACACCATGTAAGCACTGCTCAGCAATAAGTAAAACATCAGTGTGTATCAACACAATTTCCAGCACTAATGCAAAACATAGCCCCATACCAGTTACTATGCCAAAAATTAACTCTATCACAGCCAAAACAAGCACATTCTCTGCCCCTTATTCCATACCATTTATGTGCTGGTCCCACACTATCCACTATGTGCTCATTAACCACCCCCGCCCTTCCCATCCTTTCACAGTTATCATTCCCTTAGTCTATGGACCACCCCTGTAAAATGTCTATTCAGTTGATTTATTCCATGACTTTGGGGTCCATCTGTTACGCAGGTCACTCAAGACAGGAGAGCATGGAGTTACTGGGCACCAAAGCCAGCTCAAGTCGGGTCACCACTGTACTCACACTGCTTCTCATGAGGTTCATCCTTCATTGGCTTGGGTGGTTCCTGTTGTACTTCCTATAACATGCAACTCAAATCATGAATTACAAGAATTTAAAGCTATATCGATTACAGTCTCCACCCTTGATCCCTGTTTACCAGGCCATAAGGTTTAACATTGCAATGAACTTTTCCTCTTGTTCCTAGCCTGGCTAGCAGCAAGGGGTTCCTGTTATAATACTTTGACATATGGCAGCGACAGCAGTGACAACATATAGCATTATACAACACTAGCATCATACAGCAATGATACCATACAACTCAAATCATGGGTTATTTTCACCCAGGATGAAATTTCCTTGTGATATACATCGGACTTCCCCATTCTTATGCATTACCCACCAAGTACACCCACATCTTTGAGCAAATAAAATCCCACAAATGGATTTGCCCTTTCCTGAGGAAAGAATAAGCCAGACTGTCTTTCTCAGCCAATTCCTCATATGTACTACGGGGATCTTATCTCCTTCCACAGTGTGCAGGGGACTGGGGAGGCCCAAGGGAGGACTGGGGAGGGCCAAGTCGATTGACAGATCCTCTAGTGTTAAATAGCCAAGTGGCTTTTGCTAAATGTGTATCCCAGTATTTGAAGGTCCCACCACCCATCGCTCTCAGTGTAGTTTTTAACAGTCCATTGGATTGTTCAATTTTCCCAGAGGCTGGTGCGTGCTAAGGGGATTTGATACACCCAGTCAGTGCCATGCTCCTTGGCTCAGGTGTCTATGAGGTTGTTGATTACCTCCACCACATCTAATTCCCTCAGATACTGGATACTTCCCTCAGTGTTGGTCCACTTGCCTTGGTAATTTACAAGACCTTCTTTGAGGGGATACCTTTCCTTCACACTCGAGGGGAGCCACCTCCAGAGACTGAGGACTCTTGACCCTTTTCCGATACCTTTGTTGATGGCCTTATCCCTAGCAAGGGATCCCAGCTGCTGGGCTTTCTTACTCACTAATTCCCGACTATTGGCCCCAATATTCCAGCACTGGAGCAATCAGCCGATAATTTGCTTGCCTGGTTAATGGCTTAAATCTTTGTATATCTCACAACTCACTCAGGGATAAGAATCAGGTGGCTTCTGGTTAATTCATGCATTCAGTCTCTTCCCTCCCCTGTTCTTGTGACTGCCCTGCTGTCAAGGACTGACATGTAAACCACAGACAAACGGTTCTTTATATTTTGTCTTAAACTGCTGTTATCCAGACATGGTTTGAGATGAGATGGTTGGCACTTGGAACTGGTTTCAAAAGATCACAACAAGGACACCAGCCTTTGCACCTGCTAAAATGCTCTTTGCGCAGGCGTGAGAGAAGGGAGTCAGTCGTCAGTCATACAGTTCAGGAGGGGCAGTGGGGGGCTTAACACTCCTCAGGCCAACTAGCATGCTTTTGTGAGATAATTGAGTGACAGCTTATATAACACAGAATCCCTCCTAGAGAATGCTCAGGGGATGTAAATAGGCCTGATCCGCAGGTAACCACGGTATAAAAGGGGAAGTCACTTTATCAATAGATGTCTCCATCTTCCAGGATTTTTTGCATCATATTTAATCGTAGGATCCTTGGAAAGGTGAACTATGTCTTTTCCATTGATTTTCTGTTTCCTCTTTTAATTTGCATCTCTTCTCTACTCTCTGATCCCAGAACAGTGTGAGAAATTGTGTCTCTTTGGCATAGCCAAGGCCAGCTCTTCTTCGATTGCTGTAGTCACCCCCACAGGGCATTAACAGTCATCCATGAGTCAGAGCAGAGATAGAGTACTGGCCATTTTTCTTGTTCAACAACATCTAAAGCCAGCTGGATGGCTTTCATCTCTGCAAACTAACTTGATTCACCTTTTCCTTCAGCAGTTTTTATGACTTGTCATGTAGGACTCCACACAGCAGCTTTCCACCTTTGATGTTTTCCCACAATATGACAGGATCCATCTGTAAACAGGGTACATCCCTTTTAATTTTCTGCTTATTTATTATACAGTGAGGCCTCTTCAGCATGAGTCACCTCCTCTGGTGACACTCCAAAGTTTTGGCCTTCTGGTCAGTCTATGATCACTTCCAAAAGTCCTAAGTAGTCAGGGTTTCCCATTTGAACCTATTGCATTATCAGTGCAACCCACTTACTCCATGTAGCATCACCTGCATGATGTTTAAACGGGACCCTCCCTTTGAACATCCAGCCCAGCACAAGCAATCAAGTTGCCAAAAGGAGCTGTGCTTCAGTACCAGCTACTTCTGAAGTGGCTCAAATTAATTCACATGCTGCTAATATCTCTTTTTCACTTGGAGTGTGATGAGCTTCAGATCCTCTATATCCCCAGCTCCAAAACCCTAGAGGTCGACCTCAAGGCTCCAGGTGGGGCCATGGTCCCTGGCTGTGGTGTAAAGCATGTTTTTCACACCTTGTCCTTCCTAGATTGGCCCAAGGGCTGCTGCAGAAACTATCTCCCACTGTTTTGATCAAAGTCTTACTGCTGTTCAGGGCCCTATTCGAAATTGTTCTTCTTCCCGGTCATTCGATAGAGAGGGCTTACGATCAAACTATAACCTGGAACATGCATTCTACAAAACCCCATAACACCTAAGAAAGCTTGCGTTTCCTTTTTGTTAGTTGATGAAGACGTAGCTGCTATTTTATTGATCACATCCATTGGGATATGACAATGCCCTTCTTGCCATTTTATTCCTAAAAACTGGATCTCCTGTGCAGGTCATTTGACCTTACTTTGTTTTATATCAAAACCAGTGTCACGTTAAAAGAGTAAAGGGTCTGATGTGTGGCTAAGAAAAAGGAAGCCCTCCTGTCAGAGCAAATTTGCCTGTCAGTGTCCAAAGAGGGACTTTCACTGAACAGTCTCACAGATTTGTCTCACTAAACCAGGCCTGTCAGCATCTGCAGAGGACTCCAGTTTCACGAGGTTGATAGGAGCAGTGTTTGTCTGTAAGAGCTCCTTATTCACTGATGAGATTCACAAAGTTGAATCAATAAAACAATTCATTGAAGCAACATCTCTAACAATTTTGAAATTGCTGGTGATAAATTAACTCACTGCAACATCAAGCCAAAACTAAAAATTAAGCACTTACAGTTAACTATAATTTCCCAGGTAAGATCTGACATGGTCAGAGGCTCAGATCTTACTAAGGAGGTGTCCCTGCTTGGAGAGGAGAGAGAGATTCAGGCCCGCCAACTTGTCCCATAGTTGGAACTCTCATCCTCGAAATAGAGGATTCTAAATGTCAGATTTATAGTCTTGGTGATTCTTAGAGAAGTCAATTGTTGGATGCCAATTGGCCCTTAGCAAGATTTATTGTGTCATCACCAGGGGGATCCAATGGCTCAGCACGCCCCTTCTGGACAGGGACTTTTGGTACAAAGGTATAAGTTGGGGGGGGGGTGATCTTATCTGGTTTTACTGCAGCAACATCTGGCTGTGAAACTTCAATATCATCCCAAATGCCACTGACTAGATTAAGTGTTAGACCACAATTTGCCTCATCTGCTTTGCAAGATAAGCGTGTTTTCTAGCCTTGCTGCCCCCCACTGTTGGACCCAACAAGTCTGAATAAGTCCAGTATCCCACAACCAGCTTTCAAAAGAATCTGGATTATTCTTCTCCCTTTCTCAAACACTTCCTCCGCTGTGTTGCCCTACATGACGATGTAATCAATATACTGCAGGTGTTTGGGAGCTTCACCTTGTCAATACAATCTGTATCAGTCCATGACAAATGGTAGCACTGTGTTTCCACCCCCAGGGCAGTCAGTTCCAGGTGCACTGGATACAATTCCACATGAACGGAAACTGTGCCCTGCACTCTGCTGCCAAAGAGATTGAGAGAAACGCATTAGCAATATCAGTTGTGGCAGACCACTTGTCTATTTTCAACTCCAGCTCATATTGGAGCTCTAGCATGTCCAGTATGGCAGCACTCAACGACAATGTGCCTTCATTCAGGCCACGATAGTCCACTGTTAGCCTCCACTCCCCGTTAGATTTTTGCACTGGCCATATGGGACTATTAAAGGGTGAGCGAATCATATTGATCACTCTTTGACTCTCCGGTCACCAGATCAGTTTAGGGAGTCTCAATTGGTGCAATATGGTCACTTGTGCACTGTCACGGTAGCAATTTGCACCTGCTGTTCTTTAACTTTAACTGCAAAAGCTAAAACCAGTCTTTAACAAGCTCTCAAATTTGAAGTACAGCAAAAAAAGGGAGCATGGCACAGATCAGATAAACCACTGTGAAGGACAGATAAGTCAACATCACAACCAGAAATTGTTAAACAGATATAATAATTATACGTTCCCTCCAATATACAGTCAAATCTGTCATTAGCTCAAACCCTTCGAGCCCCACATTGGCCCCAAAATGGACTGTTGTGGTTTAACCCCAGTAGGCAGCTAAAAATCAAACAGCTACTCGCTCATTCCCCTCCCTCCAGTTGTATGGGAGAGAGAATCAGAAGGGTAAAAGTGTGGGAAATTCATGGGTTGAGCTAAATACAGTTTAATAGGTAAAAGCAAAAGCTGTGTGCATAATAGTCTGAAATGCAAGGTTTGTACTCTGCTTCGTGCTTTCCTCAATCCCCTCAGGATCTTGAGTCCCTCTCAAGTGAAAGCTGATGAACTTTGAAAGTCTTTTCCTATAAGCATCTGAATGTATGTAGAATAGTTGCTAATGGATAGGGTAAGAGACCAGATCATAAACTAGCATCCATTTTGAGTCAAAAATACATGACAATATGAAGGGAGCAGGGAAGCACAATGTATCTACTAGCTCTAGAGCTTGCACTATTATATATACAATATTATATATACACCGTTACAGTTTACCCCAGGAAATAATATATTTTTTTTATATCAGGGAAGGCTGTATGGGCAGTCAAACTCTAAGCTTTCCATCTCCTAAGTCTAAGTCCAGAGTCAATATAACTAGAGAACCATACTTACTGGAGGAGGCACACTACAGATGGGAAGATGCTGTCCACTGAATACAACAGAACAACCTGGGACCTGCTGTGTGCTGCAGGGTGGTATGTGCTGGTCTGTACAAAGTGGAATTCCATGTGGCGCCACTGTTGTCACTGTGTATGAGACAGGGACTGCGCCCTGATGGATCTGCAGTAAAAGCACAAGTGTATGAAACAATTCGTTACAAGGGCTTTGGACAGTTATGGCATGGCATAGAAAACAAGCTTTCACATAACATAACAAAAAAGCATTTTTTACTCTGAAGGTGTTAAAAAAGGCAAATACCTGTAATCCTTGTCCTTTAAAAAAAAATCCTGTAATTGGAATATCTCTCTTCAGTCTATGCTTTTAGGACAAGGCCAGAAGGGAGCTCTCAAGATATTAAGCCCTCCAAGGCACTGTTAGAAGCACTCAAAAGCATCTCAAATTCAGCAAAGCTGTCCCTCCCACACATTGCAGTTAGTTCTTAAGAGGAAATAGTCAGCAGTAACTCCCATGAAAAAGCAGGTTAAAAAAAAAGGAAGGGAACCCCTACAAGTGACTAAACTTGTCCTTGTAGAGTGATTAAATGGTAACCCAGACTTTGAAGAAAAAACCCGTATCTTTGAAGAAAAAAAGGTCAGATAGATTTTCTTTCCTGTAAAGAAGTCAATCTCTGAATGCCTACTCAGGGCAACACTCCAGGGATGTGTCTTAACATGACTAACAACAGTAGTTGAAACCAAATATTCATTTAAAAGCTGAAAAAGACAAGGTTTCACATTCATAAAAATGCCTCTGAGACAACATCTTCTAAATATCTACAAACATAGTAGAGAACATGAAGGCTTACAGTATTTTTTAGTTAGCAATATTCACTTAGAACTCAATCATCAGTCTAAAGGTATAAGGTACTCTGGACCCAGACGCTGCTCAGTTCCTTGCATTACATCAGGAATCTAGCAAAAATTGCAAAGAATCATAAGTAGAGAAAGTGGATCCAAAGAAAGCAATTATTTTGAAGAACCTTCCTTCACAATCTACTAAAATGGAAACCACCCTTGGAAAATGAACAAGCAAGAACACCTCGTTACAAAGGTGAGAATAAGTATTATAGATTGAAGAGAGCTAACCTACTGAACTGGCCATGACATGCAGCGGCCAAAACAGGAACATCACACAGATGACTGAATAAAACTTCAAATCTCAAAAACGCACAAATTGGGAAAAATGCCACTCAGCAGAAACACTGAGTTTGACCTAGTTCAGGTACCAATGCAAATATTTTATATGTGAGCTATCAGAGAGTTTTTAATGCCATAACTGTTGGATGTTTGAGAATAGGGCCAGATGTGATTCAGGAGAGGTTACCACTGTTCTCAGTGTAGAAAGAAAGAAAAAAAAAGAGAAAGTGGTTCCCCCTCTAGAGTAGTTTGTGCAAAGCACCATTGTGGAAGACTCATAGTAACTCTGAAAACACTAAAACCTGGTTGTGGATGGTGCTTGGAAGGTAGTGACAGCATCATAGAACAATTGTTTCTCAAGATGACGCTGTAAGTCTGATCACCCAAAGACAAACACAAATTTTAATTTTATTTTTAAATACTTCAGTAACTAAACTGTTCAGATACAAGTGAAGGGTATGACACGGCCAGAAATATTACTAGTTTTAACCCATGCACTCTACTCCAGGTGCAGATACTTCCTTATTGAGCACAGAAAATATTGCTCTGCATAGAAAATGCATCCGTGGGTAGTCAACTGCTGCACTGAACGCAAATCACTTTGTAAGCTGTACTGTAAAAATTTTATTTTAAACCTGGCAGTTTGTGACCTGGATATAGAATCATAGAATCATTTAGGTTGGAAAAGACCTAGAGATCATTGAGTCCAACCATAATCCTAACAACTGCCAAGTCCACTAGTAAACCACGTCCTTAAGCATTACATCTATACAGGTCTTTGAAATACCTCCAGGGATGGTGACTCAATGACTTCCTGGGAAGCCTGATCTAATGCTTGATAACTCCTTCAGTGAAGAAATTTTTACTAATATGCAATCTGAACTGCCTCTGGCACAACTTGAGGCCATTTCTTCTTGTCCTATCACTTGTTACTTGGGAAAAGAGACCAACACCCACTTCACCACAACCTTCTTCTAAGTAGTTGTAAAGAGCAATAAGGTCTCCCCCTCAGCCTCCTTTTCCCCAGACTAAAGAACCCCAGTTCCCTCAGCTGCTCCTCATAAGATTTGTGCTCCAGACCCTTCACCAGCTTTGTTGCCCTTCTCTGGACACACTGCAGCATCTCAATGTCTTTCTTGTACTGAGTGGCCCAAAACTGAACACAGGATTCAAGGCGTGGTCTCAGCAGCACCAAGTATAGGGGGACAATCATTCCCCTCAGTGAAGATTGCACCCTTCAAAGCTAAGAGCAGTCAGTTTCTCCCAGAAAATGCTGTGGGAAATGACACCAAAAGTTTTACTAAAGTCCAGTTAAACGACATCCACAGCCTTTCAGCCTTTCCCTTATCCACTAAGCAGGTCACGTTGTCAAAGAAAGAGATCAGGTCAGTCGAGCAGGACCTGACCTTCACAAACCCATGCTGAATTGGGCCTGACCACCTGGTTGATGGTGCTCAAGATGATCTGCTCCATAACCTTCCCTGGCACTTAGGTCAGACTGACAGGCCTTTAGTTCTCCAGATTCTCCTTCATTTTTCTATTGTCTTTTATGGCAGTAGCCAGATTAAGTTCTAGTTGGGCTTTGGCCCTTCTACTTTTCTCCCTGCATAACCTCATGACATCCTTGTAGCCCTCCTGAATGTGCTGCCCCTTCTTCCAAAGGCCATAAACTCTCTTTTTTTTCTTGAATTCCAGACAAAGCTCTCTGTTCAGCCAAGCTGGTGTTCTTCCCCACTGGCTTGTCTTTCAGCATATAGGGACAGCCTGCTCCTGTGCCTTTAAGATTTCCTTCCTGAAGAATGTCCAGCCTTCCTAGGGACTCTTGTCAGCCAGGCCCCTAAACAGGCCAAAGTCTGCCCTATGGAAGTTCAAAGTGGCAGTTCTGCTGACACCCCTCCTTACTTCTCCAAGAATCAAAAACTCTGTCATTTCGTGATCTCTGTGCCCAAGACAGCCTTCAACCATCACATCACCCACAAGTCCTTCTCTATTTGCAAACAGTCGATCCAGCAGGGAACCTTCCCTAGTTGGCTCACTCACCAGCTGTGTCAGGAAGTTGTCTTCCACAAACTCAAGGAATCTCCTAGATTATTTCCCCCCCACTGTACTGTATTTCCAGCAGACATCTGGTAAGTTGAAGTCCCCCATGAGAAAAAGGGTTAGCAACTGTGAGACTTCTCTTAGCTGCTTATAAAATATGTCATTTTTCTCTTCATTCTGGTTGGGTGATCTATAATGTATAACAGCCTCCCACCATGATATCTGCCTTGTTGGCCTTTCCTCTGATTCTTACCCATAAACACTTGACCCTTTCATCACTGTCATCAAGCTTTAGACAATCCAAACACTCCTTGTCATAGAGGGCTACCCCACCACCTCTCCTTCCTTGCCTATCCCTTCCAAAGAGTTTGTAGCCATCCATTGCAGAACTCCAGTTGTGCGAGTCATCCCACCATGTTTCCATGATTACAACTATATCATAGCTTTCCAGCTGCACAATGGCTTCCAACTCCTCCTGTTTGTTACCCATGCTGCGTGCACTGCTTTAGATGCTCTTCAGTTGGGCTATTGATCCCATCACCTTTTTTGGGGGAAAAGCCCTAATTTCCACCTGATCATTCTCAGGTGCTTTTGTGGTTTCTAACACATCAATAACCCTTGCATCTTTGCTGCCATGTGGATCTCCATCCCCTATCTCCAATTAGACGGTAGACCGAAGAACCTCGTCAGTACACCATCCCTCATAATCTGGCATGCCACCCCCAGTCTAATCTCTAGCAAGCCTGGTTTTATCCCTTTTCCCCCTTCAAATCTAGTTTAAATCTCTTTCCATGAGCCCTGCTAACTCCTGCACAAGGATCCTTTCCCCGCTTTGAGACAGGTGTACCCCAATCTGCCGTCAGCAGGTCTGGTGTCACGTAGAGCAACCCATGATCAAAACCCCAAAATTCTGCTAGTGGCACCAGGCTTGATCTCCTGGCTCTTCCTGTTTCTTCCTTCATCATTCCCTGCAACTGGAAGGATCGAGGAGAACACTACCTGTGCTCCTGATCCTTTAACCAGTCGTCCCAGGACCCTGAAGTCTTTCTTGATTGCCCTTGGACTTCTTGTTGCAACTTCTTCACTGCCTGCGTGAAAATCAATAATGGATAATAATCCCAGGGCTGTACGGTTATAGGGTAGTAAGTTTTCTCTTCACATCTTTAACCCAGGCCCCAGGGAGGCATCAGAATTTCCTAAGAAGTGGGTCTAGTTGGTAAATTGGGCTTTCTGTCCCCCTCAGGAGAGTCTTTTATGACAATAACTCATCTTTATTTCTTTATGGAAGTGGTTTTGACACAGGGCGTAGGTCAACATAACATCAGCAATACCTCCAAGCACCTCCAACTGTGGTTCTTGTTATCATTTGTTTCCACTTGCAGAGTCTTGTACCTTTTACACAAAGGCATCTGGGAAGATGGGGTAGTCACTGAGCAGATGTGTCTGCTATGATGGGCAGGAACTTGTCGCCATTGCTCTCCATCCCTTAAGTCACCATGTTCAGCCAGGTGGAGAGAGGATAGAGAATCCTCTGTACCACACGTCCTGTCTGCCTGACAGACCTATCCCAGGGATGGTAGGTGTGATTCCAGTAATTTATCTGTCTCTCAGACTCCACAATACTCCTCAACCTACTCATTGCCTCCTGGAGCTCTGTCACTAAGCAGAGGAGTTCCTCTGCCTGGGCACATCTCCCACAGGTGTACTCACTATTGCCATCTGATACTGGCATAACAGTAAGGCACATCCTGTAGTCTGACACTTGGGTGGCAGCGTGTTCCCATTGGAATTCTGTCTGGGAAGCTGCATCATTCATGGCGAGTACAGAGTTTAGAGTGCTGGGTGGATACCATTGCTGCCTGGTTGAACTGGCAGAGCTACAGTGCCCTTCCTGCATGCCCTGCCACGTGATGCCCCTTGCTGACGCACCACGCCCTGTTTACTTGTCTTGGTTGAAGTGTTCCCCTGGCATTCCTGGTTGCTAGCACTCCCTAGGGACTTCTTTTATACACGTGGGGGCTTGGCCATTATTGTTCCTGGCCCCATCCAGGTCTTGTCAGACACTGTCCTGTGCACTGCAGGCTCCCGGCAGCTCTCATGGCTCCCTGAGGTTCCCCCAGTTCAGAACGCGCCCCCCCCCGTACACCACGGCTGAGAGCTCCACTGCAGTTCATGGAATTCTACTTCTCTTCCTGTCTCAGTGAAGACCTAACTTATTTTTCTTGACTAACTACAAATCTCATTTTCACATGCCATTTAAGGAGCTGGTTTAGGCTAGAATAAGTAATTTAGTGATGAGATGATATTATCATGAGCTTTGCTGTTATGTAGGCAGTAAGTTACATACATTGTGAATTCTATTTTTAAAGAATATATTTGAACTATGTAAAGCACTAAGATAAAGAGAGGTACTTCATTTGCAATGAAATAAAATACATTATTATGTCTTAAACTAAATTAACTTCAGAAACAGAGTCACATTTCAAAGGTGGGATGCAGAGATCTTTAGAACTGTGCCAACACACACTAATAGACTGTTGACTTTCACTTTTGCCTTAAGTAACAAATGCATCAATGTTTTTACTGAAGGCTGCAGCTCTCTATATAATGATGCTACTCAGAAGAAAAAAAAAAGAAAAAAAAAGTCTCCACAAGAGGACTAATAGGAACTAGTGTTATGTGACCTCCATTGCCAACTAATTTGTCAAGGAGAGTCCACTCATTTTCTCTCTTCAGAGAGGAAGACACAGAGTTTAAGACATTTGCATCTATGTTCTCAGTACACTCTTACCTGATCATGAATGTCAACCATCACTGTGTTCTGCTGTGGCGGATGAGCAGCTGGGTGCAACATACGATGGGATATATTTGGAGGGTTAAAGGCTTGGGGCTCTTCTATTGCTTGCTGCTGTCCATAAGAGAGATGGTGATAGTTTTCATCTTGGCGAACAGAATTGTGTCGAGACAGGCGATCCCTTCTTGCTCTCTGGCGGCGAACAGGAGGACTAAAAACGTATAAAGAGAAATATGTAAGATCACTTTAAAAAAGTTTTGTGACACTTTGTTGGCACAAAGACATTTGAACACTTGATTCACAGAATCACAGGATGGTTGAGGTTTAAAGGGTCCTCTGGAGGTCATCTAGTCAAACTCCCCTGCTCAAGTAGGGTCACCTAGAACGAGCTGCCCAGAACCATGTCCAGATGGCTTTTAAATATCTCCAAGGAAGGAGACTCCACAACCTCTCTGGGCAACCTGTCCCAGTGCTCAGTCACCCTCACAGTAAAAAAAAAAAGGTTTCTCAATTTTCAGACAGAAACTCTTGTTTTTCACTTTGTGCCTATTGCCTTTTGTCTTCTCACTGGGCACCACTGAAAAGAGCCTGGCTCCATCCTCTTTGCAGCCTTTCTTCAGATATTTATATAAATTGATAAGATGCCTGCCAAGCCTTCTCTTCTCCAGTCTGAACAGTTCCAGCTCTCTCAGCCTTTTCTCATAGGAGAGATTCTCCACTTCCTTAAAACCATCCTTGTGGACCTTCTTTGAACTTTCTCCAGCATGTCCATGTGTCTCTTGTACTGAGAAGCCCGGAACTGGACACAGAACTCCAGATGTGGCCTCCCCAGTGTTGAGTAGAGGGGAACGATACCTCTGTCAACCTGTGACACCCTGCTGGCATCCTTCCCTTTGACACCCTGTTCCCTGACCTCAGAAGTGTAGGCAGGGTCTCACCCACATTCCATATAGAGTCTGAAACTCTCAAATCACACTGCCATTGGTGGAGCCAAGGGGTAGTGCAACCCACCTTCATTCAAAAAGCATTTATACAATTGACTGTTGCTCCCAGAACACCCAGGCATCAAATGCTCCTGACAGTCCACCAGAGCTATGGCTTGATTTATAATAATGTATTTGCTATCCATGATCTGGTGAGTCCATGGATGGGTGCGTCATTGTATTGGGTCAGACTGGGATAGAGTTAACTTTCCCCATAGCAGCTCTCATTTGTAGCTAGAAAGGTGTTGATAACACACTAGTGTTTTTTGGCTACTGCTGAGCAGTGCTCCCACAGTGCTGTCTCTCTAACCCCAACCCTGCCAAAGGCCAGTAGGCTGTTGTTGGGCAGGACAGTTGACCCAAATTGACCAATGCGATATTTCCATACCATGAGACACTGTGCTCAGCAATAAAAGCTGAGAAAGGAGGAGGAGGAGGGGCATTTGCTATTAAGGCATTTGTCTTCCAAAGTAACTACTATCCGTACTGAAGCTCTACTTCCCAGGAAGTAGCTAGATATCACCTGCTGATGGGAAATAGAGAATAATTTGCTTGTTTGTTTCCTTTGCTTCCATGCGTGGCCTTTGCATTTCTTCATTAAACTGTCTTTATCTTGACTCGTGACTTTTTAATGTGATTATCCCTGTCTCACTGAGGAGGTGAGTGACAGAGCAGCTTGGTGGGCACTTGGCAGCCAGTCAAGGTTAACTCACCATAGTCGTTGCTCATCTTTCCTAATGCTTTGATAAAGGCAACGTTGTTTTATAATGTGTTGTCAAACTCCATTACTGTTCATACCACAACCTACTGGCAACACTCCACCTAATGCAGTCCAGGTTAGTATTGGTCTTCTTTACCACAAGGTTGCATTGCTGGCTCACATTCAACTTGGCGAACACCAGGACCCCCATTATCCTTTTCTGTTGATCCTCTTTCCAGTCATTCAACTCCCAGCATGTACTGGTGCATGTGGTTATTCTTCCTCAGGTACAAGACTTTGCACTTCCCCTTGTGGAACTAAAGATTCAGTAAACCTAAAATATCTTGGTTTAGTGTTCAGCAACCCTAAAAACAAGAATGACAATTTCAGTATATTTCCACATATTTATAATACTTGTGTGCTTCACAAAAATTATCTTTAGAGGTTCCTAATGAGTTGCAGCTGTGGCAATATTTGTATTTTACAATGGGTAACTGACATTTAAACCAATTGAAGCTAGCACATCTCCTTATTTTGAGTGAGCAATTTAGAGATTTGGGATTTGACCATGTATTCATGAGACAGACAATTAATAACTTGTCCATTAAAAAAAAGTTTGGATGAAATGAATTACATGGCATTTGTCATAAATTATGCAGTAGAATAAGTAGAGACCAAGGTGCCCTGCTTGATTCCACAATATACCTTACAAGCTCTACAAATGAATAACTTATCCATTGCATGTCAAATCGTTTGAGTTACATGAGATTTAGTGCTACTCTGGATACAGGCTCGAAGAGCCAAACTGCAGGAAAGAAACAGAAAGGGTCTGTGAATACTATAGCACATCCTTTCCAACACAGTCTGGAACAGAATGCAAATTCTCAGCTTTAATTGTTCTTCTTGCTATCATTGAATAACCCTGAAACCCATTGTCAACTTACTACATAACGCTGACATTTCTCAAGCTGCACCCAGTTTCACTACTGAAGGGTGGGTGGGGAGAAGGAGAAGGATACTATCACAGTCGTTCATATGCTATTGCAATTGTATTAGGTTGGGGCAAAAATAATGGCCATTTTTAACCATCAACTTTAAAGCAGTATATCTCAGCTTAGAATAAAATTTATTAATCGAAATAAGAGCAATTAGAATCTACACGTTGTTGCAAACCAGAAATAAGTCTATTTATTCCAGCTGTACTGAACTCTGGAGTCCTGGAACAGATGAATTCTTCAAAGACGTTTTGAGCTACTGTTTGGTTGTGGAAAACCTCTTGCAGGAAGTTGTCAAGATGCTTAAAAATGCAATAACTGGTAGGAGAGTCTGGTGAGTAAGCTGAGTGAGGGAGAGTTTCGTAGCCTAGTTTGTGCAGCTTCTGCCGAGTCATACAGTTGGGTGTTGTCATGGAGAAGAATTGGTCCTTTTTGATTGACCAGTGTTGGATGTAAACATTGCTGTTCTGGGTTCATTTTGTCAATTTCCTGGCGATACTTCTCTTTCGTGAGGGTTTCACCAAGATTCAAGAAGTTGTAGTTGATGATTCCACTTACCGACTGCCAAACAGTGACCATAGCCTGCTTTTGATGCAGCTTTGGTTTGAGGAAGTGTTTTGGTGCTTCACCTCGGTCCAGCCACTGTGTGGAACATCGACGATTGCCATATAGAATCCATTTTTTGTCACATGTCACAATGCAATCATGGAATGGATTGTTTTTGTTGTGCAAAAGAAATGCAGTGCAGACTTAATAACAGTGATTTTTTCTTTTTATTATTTTTGTTTGGCTCATGCAGCACCCATTTTGATTTTCCAGTTTGGTGCAAATGTTGAACAACTGTAGAATGGTCAACATTTAGTTTTTCTACAACCTCTCAAGTTGGTTTGCGTGGGTCTACTTCAATAATGGACATTAATTGGTTGTCGACTATCACAGAAGGACATCTGCGACCTTTCTCATCTTCAAGGCTCTTGTTTTCATTGCGAAATTTTCGGAACCAATGTTGAACTGTACGTTCGTTCATGGTCCCCTGGCCAACTGCTTGGTTGATATTGCTAGCAGTTTCCACTACTTTACATCCCCTTTTGAACTCATCCAACAAAACTGCTCGACTTCTTTGCTTTTTTTCATCTTTAATTTGACAGTGCAATATAAAAAAGAATAAACAGTGAAAACAAAACCATTAGCATAAATAAGTAGAGTGAATTTCATGCTATAAAATGGTATACTACAGGAATGCAGTTAAATAAAAGTTAAATCCAAAATAAGCATGACAGTTTTACAATGACAAAAACCAGCAATTTCTTTTGCACCAACCTAATATCATAGTCTTAGATTACTCATAATCGTAGATTGTATCCTTATCCCTCTCTGAATTGTTAGTATGATTTACCTGTTCAATGTCTTGCATCATGAAAATTTTCTTTCCTCTGTGTGATTCTAATCCTAGAGCAGATAATACCTAAGGCAGTAGGCATTCTTTTTTCCTTGGAATATTCTAATTATAGTTTTAAAGCTGCTATTTCCTACTAAAAAAAAAGATTGTAGGAGGGAAGGAGAGTTACCAACAGAAGTCCTAATTGCTTGGAAGAACAGTTAAGCAAATTCCATAATTATGATCAGCACTGATCCTCAGACAGAGCAACTTCTGTAAGACAGAAAGCAGGTAAATGAACCTACCAGGAGTGGGGCCCCACTAGATCTGCTGTTTACAAACAGAGAGGGACTGGTGGGAGATGTAGTGGTTGGAGGCCAACTGGGACACAGTGACCATGAAATAATACAGTTTTCAGTATTCAGGGATGTAAGGAGGACGGCCAAACAAACCTCTGTGCTGGACTTCTGGAGGGCAGATTTTGACCTGTTCAGAAGATTGGTCCAGAGCACAACCTGGGACACACTCCTCAAAACCAGGGGTGTACAGGAGGGATGGATGTACTTCAAGGAAAAAGTCTTGAGTGCACAGGAACAGGCTATAACAATTAGCCAAAAGGCAAGCCGGCAGGGAAGACGACCACCTTGGTTGAATAGGGAGATACTGAAGGAAATCAGAGATAAAAAGAGAGCCTACCGACTGTGGAAGGCAGGGCTGGCCACTCAGGAAGAGTATAGGACTACAGTTAGATCATGCAGAAGGAAATTAGAGAAACAAAAGCACAATTTGAAATTAATTTGGCTACTTCTGTTAAGGATAACAAAAAGCGCTTCTATAAATACATTAATAACAAAAGGAGGGGCAAGGAAAACCTCCATTCTTTGTTGGACCTGGGGGGGGAGCATAGTTACCAGGGATGAGGAGAAGGCTGAGGTACTCAACACCTACTTTGCCTCGGTCTTCACCAGTAGGAGAGGTGACCCTCATGATGACTGGCCTCTGGACCTCACAAATAGAGACAGGAAACCAAATGGCTCCCTTGTGTTCCAGGAGGAACTAGTCTATGAACTACTGAGCCACCTGGATCCACACAAATCTATGGGACCTGATAGATTCCATCCTATGGTGATGAGGGAGTTGGCAGAAGAGCTTGCCGAGCCACTCTCCATCATCTACCAACAGTCCTGGCTCTCTGAGGATGTCCCAGATGATTGGAAGTTGGCAAATGTCATGCCAATCCACAAAAAGGGCTGCAAGGAGGACCCGGGCAACTATAGGCCTGTCAGCCTGACCTCAGTGCCTGGCAAGGTTATGGAACAGATCATCCTGAGTGCAATCGCACAGCACCTTCAGGATGGACATGGGATCCGACCCAGCCAGCATGGCTTTATGAGGGGCATGAAGGGAAGCCTGTGGATGTAGTCTATCTGGACTTGAGCAAAGCCTTTGACACTGTCTCCCATGGCATACTCCTGGATAAACTGATAGCCCGTGGCTTGGACAGGTGCACTCTCAACTGGGTTACAAACTGGCTGGATGGCTGGGCCCAGAGAGTGCTGGTGAACGGGGCTGTGTCCAGCTGGCGGCCGGTCACCAGTGGTGTCCCCCAGGGATCAGTGTTGGGTCCAGTTCTGTTTAACATCTTCATCAATGATTTAGATGAGGGGATTGAGTCCATCTTAAGTAAATTTGTGGATGACACCAAGTTGGGAGGGAGTGTTGACCTGCCAGAAGGCAGAAGGGCTCTTCAGAGGGACCTTGATAGATTGGAGAGATGGGCTGAGTCCAACGGGATGAAGTTCAACAAGGCCAAGGGCCGGGTCCTGCACTTTGGCCACAACAACCCCATGCAGCGCTACAGGCTGGGGACAGAGTGGCTGGAGAGCAGTCAGGTGGAAAGGGACCTGGGGGTACTGATTGACAGGAGGCTAAACATGAGCCAGCAGTGTGCCCAGGTGGCCAAGAAGGCCAATGGCATCCTGGCCTGTATCAAGAATGGCGTGGCCAGCAGGACGAGGGAAGTGATCCTTCCCCTGTACTCGGCATTGGTGAGGCCACACCTTGAGTATTGTGTTCAGTTCTGGGCCCCTCAGTTCAAGAAAGATATTGAGGTGCTGGAGCGGGTCCAGAGAAGAGCAACAAAACTGGTGAAGGGACTTGAGCACAAGTCCTATGAAGAGAGGCTGAGGGAGCTGGGGTCGTTTAGCCTGGAGAAGAGGAGGCTCAGGGGTGACCTCATTGCTCTCTACAACTATCTGAAAGGAGGTTGTAGACAGGTGGGGGTCGGACTCTTCTCCCAGGCAACCAGCAACAGAACAAGAGGGCACGAGCTTAGACTCTGCCAGGGAAGGTTTAGGCTGGATATCAGGAAAAAGTTCTTCACAGAATGAGTAATCAGGCATTGGAATGGCCTGCCCAGAGAGGTGGTGGATTCACCATCCCTGGAGGTTTTTTAAAATAAGACTGGATGTGGCACTTAGTGCCATGATCTAGTAATCATGATAGTGTTGGATTAAGAGTTGGACTTGATGATCTCTGAGGTCTCTTCCAACCCAGATAATTCTATGATTCTATGATTCTATAAAGACTGCTTCAAAAAAGAGAGAGGTAGACGAAGAAGGGTGTAGGGTTGGGCTTCTGGGGTGGGTTTTTCCTCCAGCTGGGCAGAACAAATATCTCTGAAAGCATCAAAACTGCAAACAAAAGATTCTTTTACTACGTAGAGTTATTAAAAAAAATAAATTAGGAAAACTCAGAGTATCCAGATACACAGTTCTAAAAGCTTTCTAAATGTTAATTTATTGTGAATGACTCAGGAAGAGTATTCAGAACTACATCTAAATTATTAAATACCTATATATTGAAGTTACACTTCAACTTTTTTCTTCCAAACACTGTGCTAGATGTTGTACAAACCCAGTAAGTGACAGTCCCGGGCACTCAAAATCATTTACAGTCTAAAAAAGGTGATGTGTCCAGTTGAGTTGAAGTGAGTCATATGGAAGTAGACAGAAGAGCACATAGTGAATATGATATTTAGACAGAAACAGCCATCATAACTGAAGAGCCTTGATGTCATAGTTCTTTAAGGTAATTTCTTTGAAGCAGCAACTTTTTAAATGCCCTTACACTTTTGAAGTAAAATTGCTATTATGGCAAAGAATAAAGGAAGAACAAGAGGAAAAAGCAGCATAGCATAGCAAAGGGACAGAAGTTCCCACTTTCCATTAACTGGTATTAAAGAAAGAAAATGGATTTGTACTTTTTGGTTCCACACATGCACCAGTTGTGCTCACAATACAGAAAACTTCTGAAGCAAAGGATAATCAAATTGGGACAGCATCTTCTATAAATTCAATTTAAAAAGTGGAACAAAAAAGAATTTTGGTATTTAGTGTTTAGTATAAGGCCTGCCAGCTGTCCAAAGCAAAAGAGCTTCGTGACAGTCTCCAGTCAGAGCAAGCTGCAAAGTTGCCTGGTAGAGAAGGACTTGGAGGTGTTGGTTGACAGCCAGCTGAATATAAGCCAACAGTGTGCCCAAGTGGCCAAGAAAGTCAATGGCATCTTGGCCTATATCAGAAACAGCGTGGCCAGCAGTACAAGGAAAGTGATTGTGCCCCTGTACTCAGCACTGGTGAGGCCACACCTCAAGTACTGTGTTCAGTTTTGGGCCCCTCACTACAAGAAGGACATTGAGGGGCTGGAGTGTGTCCAGAGAAGGGCAATGAAGCTGATGAAGGGACTGGAGAACAAGTCTTATGAGGAGAAGCTGAGGGAACTGGGGTTGTTTAGCCTAGAGAAGAGGAGGCTGAGGGGAGACCTCGTCACTGTCTACAACTGCCTGAAAGGAGGTTGTGGTGAAGTGGGTGCTGGGGTGCTGGTCTCTTCTCCCAAGTGACAGGTGATAGGATGAAAGGTAATGACCTCAAGTTGTGCCAGGGGAGGTTCAGATTAGACATTAGGAAATATTTCTTCCCTGAAAGGATGGCCAGGCACTGGTACAGGCTGCCAAGGGAGGTGGTTGAGTCACCATCCCTGGAGGTGTTTAAAAGACTGGTAGATGAGTTTCTTAGGGATGTGGTTTAGCAGTGGACAGATGTGGTTGGGCTCAAAGGTCTTTTCCTACCAAGCGATTTTATGATTCTATGATTCAAACAAAGAATTTGTCCTATGGCAGGGAATAGAATTGGTGATGGAGAACCAACTTGGACATTGGAATGTACAACTGACTTGGAATATACATTCTTAAGAATAAAGGCAACTTGACCTCACTTATAAGCAGTATTATGTAAAACTCTAATAAGGCTATTTTCTTAATGCAATATATATTTGCTTATCATGAATCTGAAAATTCCAACTGAAAATAGGGCCTCATTTTACTAGGCACAGTACAGAAATCTCTGATCAAAAGATCTTGTAGTATAAAAAGTAATCCAAATAACAGAAAAATAAAAATCCAGATAATAAAGACCTTACAGAAAGTCACTGCAAAACATGGCAAAGATGCAGGCTGTGTCTACATTAGTAAGAAGTGTAGACCAATAGTAGTGAATCTATTGAGCAAATCAGTTGGTAATGAGTACCCAATATCCACCCTATACACATATCGGGAAACTAGAACAAGCCCAAACACTGAATGCCCATTTACAGCTGGAGTACATCTTCCAGTTCAGCTTTAACTGAAAAGAACCTGCTTCATGAGGTGCAAGATCACTCTACAATAGGGATCAACTCATGATAAGCAGCAATAAGGAAATTTACTTTGAATGATCCCAACTAAAACATTAAGATTGGTGGTAGTCTGTGCTGCAGTGATCATGTGCTGGTGGAATTCACAATCTTGAGGGATATGGGTCAGGCAAAGAGTAGAGTCAGGACCCTGAATTTTAAGAGAGTAGACTTTCAGTTTTTTAAGAAATTAATGGATGGGACCCCCTGGGAAATTGTCCTCAGAGATAAAAGAGCTGAACAAAGCTGGCAGCTCTTTAAGGACATTTTTTTTAGAGCACAAGAGCCCTCAATTCCCATGTGTAAGAAATCAGGCAAGGAAGGAAAGAGCATGTCTGAGTAAGAATTGCCTGATCAAAATAAAGTGTAAGAAGGAAATGCAAAGGACATGTATCCTGGGAAGTATATAGGGATGCTGCCCAGATTTGTAGGGGTGGGATCAGGAAAGCTAAGAGACAGCTGGAGCTTAATTTGTCAAGGAATGCGAAGAATAAGAAGGGCTTCTACAGTTAGAAGAAATGTACCCCCTTTGGGAAATAAGAAAGAAGAACTAGTGACAACCAATGTGGAGAAGGTTGAGATACTCAGTTTGACATATGGACTGTTAGATGGATAAAGAACTGGCTAGATGGCTGCATCCAAAGACTTCTAGTCAGTCATTCAATGTCCAAGAGGAAACTGGTAACAAGTGGTGTTCCTGAAGGATCTGTAGCGGGACCAGTACGATTTAATATCTTCATCACTGACATAGATAGTGGCATTGAGTGCACCCTCAGCAAGTTCTCAGACGACAGCAAGTTGAGTGGTGTGATTGACATACCTGAGGGTCAAGATGCCTTTCAGAGGGACCTAGACAAGAAGTGGGACCATGTGAACCTCAGGAAGTCTAACAAGTCCAAGTGCAAGGTCCTGCACCTGGGTCAGGGCAATCTCCAATATCAGTAAAGACTAGGGGATGAATGGATTGAGAGCCGCCTTGTGGGAAAGGACTTGGGCCTACTGGTGAGTGAAAAACAGGACATGAGCCAGCAATGCATCCTTGCAGCCCAGAAAGCCAATTGTGTCCTGGGCTGCATAAAAATACGCATGGCTAGCAGGTCAAGGGAAGTGATTCTTCCCTTATACTCCTCTCTAATGGGACCCCAGCTGGAGTCCTGCATCCAGCTCTGGGGTCCCCCAAAACAAGACAGACATAGATCTGTTACAGTGGATCCAGAGGAGGGTCATGAAGATGATCAGAGGGCTGGAACATCTCTCCTATGAAGAAAGGCTGAGAGAGTTTGGGTTGTTCAGCATGGAGAAGGGAAGGCTCCAGGGAGATCTGATTGCAGCCTTTCAATATATAAAGGAGACTTATAAGAAAGACAAAGAGAGACCTTTTGCCAAGACCAATTGTGACAGGACAAGGGGCAATGGTTTTAAACTGAAAGAATGTAGGTTTACATTGGATATAAGGAAGAAATACTTTATGATGTGGGTAGTGAGACACTGGAACGTGTTGCCCATAGAAGGTGTGGATTCCCCATCATTGGGAAGTCTTCAAGGTCAGGTTTGACAGGGCTTTGAGCAACCTATCTAGTAAAAGATGTCCGTGGCAGGGGGGGTGGTCTAGATGATCTTTGAATATCCTTTCCAATTGAAAGCTTTCTGTGACTCACAACAACGTTAAAAGAATCAAGCTCTGATCCATTAGTGCTTATCAGCTGTGGTTTAGCATCAGTGCTATAAAACGTAATTGGATTCCTACAGAACACGTGCACAGATGTGTATAAACTGTCCTTCCTCAATGATCTTGTTCTGGGAAGGTAGATTAGTTCAGGCACACACCAGCAAGTAATGATAATGGAAGGATGGAAGGAAATGTGTGCAGACTGGTAAAATGACAAGCAAAAATGCCAAACACATCATATTCTGGACAGGCCAATTCCAATTGTTTATAAATAAAAACATCTTGTGGACTGGATTTATGAGTCTCCACTGCACAGAACTGTATAAAGTACATACAGTAGTTATTCTGAAAAGAGAAACTTGAGTCAACAAACTGACTTTTTTTCTTAGATCTGACAGCTGTATGAACACCCATACTGTGTTCATGCTTTGGACTGAAGGCTTCCAGATTTGTGGACTTGAAAAAGAAAAAAACACAGCATATTTAAATGTATTCCTTCTAAGAGTATGTTATTATAGTTTTAAAAAAACTATCTATGGAGTCAGAGGAGAAGCAACCATGTTTTTTCAACCTCACCTAACATTTTACAGTCATAATGCACTGATACTTCCATTTTAGTAGAAATCATGCTATACGGTTTCTGTAATGTAAACAGAGGTCAGTGAGCTTTAAACTTTTATTAGATGATTTGGGCAGAGTGCGAGGAGGGAGGGGAATTGAAAGCTTTTGCTCTGAATAACTGAATAGAAGAGTAAAGGTCATCTTAATTTTTATGCTTTCCTATACACTCTTATCCAGACATCAGATCAACATAGGCATCTAAAACTCTACTCTTCCATGACTAAGGAAGCTTATTCCAAAAGTTCTGCCTCAGAGTGTTATGCGCTACACACTAAAAAACAGAGCAAAAATGTAATCTTTATAATATGCAAACCAACCACCTCAGCAACTGTATGATGCTATGGTATCCTTCAGTCAGGTCTTCCTTACTTTTGCTGTTTGCAAGACAAGGACTGAGTAGTGAGTGCAGTAAACATATGACACTACATATGGAACTTATTGCTTTTAATAGCACCCTGACAATAAATAGAGTTTTATTCCTGTATTGTGTTTATGTGGCAAGGTTTTGGTAGCAGTGGGGACTTCAGGGATGGCTTCTGTGAGAAGATGCCAGAAGCTTATCCCGTATTGGACAGAGACAATTCTAGCCAGCTCCAAGACAAACCAAAGCTGAGCCAATCAGCAACATTGGTAGCACTTCTATAACATATTTAAGAAAATATAAAAAAAAAAAAATTGCACAACAGCAGCTGGGAGAGTGGAGTGAGAAAATGTGAGACACCAAGATCAGTGAAGAAGGAGCAGGAGGAGGTGCTCCAGGTGCCAGAGCAGAGATCCCTCTGCAGCCCATGGTGAAGATCAAGGTGACACAGGTTGTCCCTCTGTAGTCCATGGTGGATCAGATATCTATCCTGCAGCCCGTGGAAGTCACCACAACACAGTAGGTGGATGTGTCCTTGAAGGAAGGTTCAGCCCATAGAGAGCCCACACAGGAGCAGGCTCCTGGTAGAACCTGTGACCCCGTGGAAAGGACTCATGCTGGAGCAGTTCTTGAAGAACTTCAGCCTGTGGAAAAAACCCACATTGGAGAAGTTTGTGAATGACTCCTGTGTATGGGACCCCGCACTGGAGCAGGAGAAGAGCGTGAAGAGGAAGGATTGGTAGAAACAATGTGTGATGAACTGACCACAACCTCCATTCCCTGTCCCCCTGCACTGCTCAGGAAGAGGAGGTAGAAGAGCTAGGAGTGAAGCTGAGCCTGGGAAAAAGGGAAGGTGGAAGGAGGATGCTTTAAGATTTATTCTTATTTCTCATTACCCCGCTCTGTTTAATTAACTACAAATTAAATTAATTTCCGCAAATTGAGTTTGTTTTGCCCGTGACTGTAATTGCTGAGTGATCTCCTTGTACTCATCTTGACCCACAAGCTTTTAGTCATATTTTTCTCCCTATCCTATTGAGGAGGTGGAGTGACAGAGCAGCTTGGTGGGTGTGGTATAACAGACTTGCTAGGCCCTGTGGATGGCAAGCACCAAACTCATCATGAATTTGCAAATGAGAGCTTGTTTTTGCAAAAGAGAACAGTTGGCAAGAGGGAGTGGCCAGCAACAAACAACTGTGTCTGCTAAAACAGATAGATTGGGTGGTGGTCTCACACTCGTATCAGCTGATTGACACCTGGGGGGAGACGGAGGCCGCACAACCTGGTGCATGGGGAACCGCCAAGTCCCCACTTCTGATGACACAAGTGTCCTTGCCAAGGGCCAATCAATACTAATTGACTCAGTCCCACCTTGCCAAGAGGTGCCAAACAGTTTTCAAAAGGAATAAAATTGGCACATGAAAACCCTTTCTTTGGGGGACAAAAAAATAACCACCTTACCTGATGGATGGATCAAGGGATCAAGGGGCCTGGATTTCCCCCCCCCCCCCCCCCCCCCTTTTGGGTAAGAGTTGTGTGCCTCTGACTCTGTACTCTGTCAGATGTTTTCCTGGGAAAATAACTACTATTGTTACTTGTTTTATATATATATGGTAATTCTTAACCAGTTATAATTGTTTTAGTACTAACGCAGTAAGTGAATTTATCAATGGCAATCCAAATTTGTTTTAATCTGTCACTTGAATTAAATTATTTACTACCTCCAGCATTGTGAAATTGTCTCTCTGACAGGCACTGCTACCAGTGGCTACCAGCTGCCCATTTGGGCTCTGAGTTGCAAGTATTAACCCTGTGTGTACCAGTCTCTAAGGAGACTCTCACAGGTAACTGAATTCTGACTTGTGGCAAAACATGTATAAGCACACACATATAATCCTTTAGTCATAAACTGTTGACCAAGTCTGGAACTAGAAATGGATTCAGCCACATCTGGGCTCCTCTCTGAGGGGACACTTAGAAAGCAAGGGGTCTGTCTTGAATCTCGTGACCCAACAGGAGGGCTCCCTCAGCCACCTGTCAGAATCTTACCTATTTAATGTGACAGTGGACACCTGACATCTAGCCAAGGTCAACCCACCACGGTTCCCCTCTTCCCACCTTTTTAAAAACTTATTTCTCCAGTACAGAATGACAGAAAGAAGCCAGCTCATAACAAAAAAAATGTTAATTTCTCTCTACTCTTACAAATTATTAGAAGAGGAAAGAAATTACTTTCAACATAGAGTTTTCTGTTGCACTTATTATAATTTAGTAAAAAAAAATCAAAAGAAGCACTGGAATATTTATCATCTAATAAATACTATTTATTGTTTCCTGAAATAGACTTCCCCTGAGTTGACAATAGAGACAATAAGTAACTGATCCCTAACCTAAATAGCTTACTTACCTACTCCTACTTCGTGCAGGTGTGCTGCAGCGTTCCCCAGAGAAATGATGTTGGTTGGACCGAGCCAAAGGAGGCTGCCTATTTGACGCCATCTCCCATGGTCTCATTGGTGGTGATGCAGTTGGTGATGCCACTGTATAGTCAAAGACTGAATGAGAAAGGCGTTGTCTCTTGGGACTTGAACTGTCTTCACTCTGTGTCAATGTAGACAAAAAACCCACCCTTCAGCTGAGTGATTTGTTTCCCATATTGGAATTCCAATATTATTTACTTCAGTTAGCATTAGAGAGGGACACTTAACAAACTATATCGAAACATCAAGTTAAACAACTATAAGTAGTTGTAGACTTAATTGCCCACCTGAGCATTTTTCCAAAAGCATATTTTAGCAACATCAAGATATTTTAGATACTAATGCTAAGGCAACCACAGAAGTTATATCAGAAAAAGGAGTAGACATTTACTTCATTATAATTTTCAACACAGGCACTACATCTCTAATACAGATTTAGGATATAAACACATGAATGATCCAAAGACTTTTTTGAAAAAGATAAGCACTGATTTCACACCAATAAGATCTATATTTGCCAGTAAATAGATGCCATATAGAGCTCTAGTTCAGCATATGCACTCTGTTCCTAACAGGTACATGCTTACATAGCTGAAAAAATATTTTAAAATGTTTGGATTACAAATCAGCTCTGCTATCCCAACACAGAGATGCCTCATCTTTTAACTTGTTAGTGCAGTAATAGTAATTAACAGGTAAAGACAATGTGATCAAAAACAACCACGATGAAAAACTTGGTTTAAGTTTGTGTATTTTTATGAAGTTCTACTGAGATTAGGTAGCTACAAGAGTTATCAGTGTTAATGATAAGAAAATCATTCACCTCCAAGTTTACATTTGGTCCTAAACAGAAATAGTTACCTCTCATTTTCACTGCTTGTCCTTACTTAAAATAGTTAGCTGGACATTTCTTCTTCTTCACCATAATAATTTCAGTTAAGAGATATGATGTGATGAGTTTAAGAAACCAAATATTTACAGTCATTTTCAGATGATGAATATAGGGAAAACTGAGCTTCTCTACAAGAATTCGCTTCCTAAACTGCCCCCTCTAACCCTGTTAGAAGCCTTTTGCTTCATATACTTTTAGAGACTATCATGTTTTAAAGCCTCTCTACACTTATTCATTCCTCACAGTTTTCCTCAGTTTACAAAACATTCTTTTTCTTCCTATTTTATTGTCCTTCTTATGATTTTTAGCTTTAAAGGAGTCTGACTTCCACTATCTGAACACTATCAGTTTAATAGAATATTTAATAGAATCATAGAACAGCCCAACTTGGAAGGGTCCTCAAAAGATCATCTGCTCCAACCTTTTGTGGGGAAGGAAGCCTAGATGAGATTGTCTAGCGCCCTGTCCAATTGCATCTTGAAAACCTCCAGTGATGGGGGATTCTACCACATCCCTGGGGAGTTTGTTTCAGTGAATGATTGTTCTCACTGTAAAACATTTCTTTCCTAAATAGAGATGAAACTTCTCTTGGTACAACTTGAACCTGTTGTCCCTTGTCTTTTCCATGTGACTCCTTGTGAAGAGAGAGCCTCCATCCTCTTAGTAGCTGCCTTTTAAGTACTGGAATACTGTGATGAGGTTCCCCTTGAGCCTCCTCTTTGCCAGGGAAAAAAGACCCAACTCCTTCAGTCTTTCCTCATACAGCAGGTTCTCCAGCCCTTTGATCATTTTTGTGGCCCTCCTTTGGACCCTCTCAAGTCTGTCTATGGCTTTCTTGAATTGTGAGAACCAGAACTGGACACAGTACTACAGGTTTGATCTGACAAGTACTGAGTAAAGTGGGATGGTCACGTCTCTGTCTCTGCCAGTGATGTCCCTGTGGGTGCAGCCCAAGGTCCAATTTTCCTTTGTTGCTTACAGAAGCACACTGCTGACTCATGTTCAGCTTCTTGACACCCAGGTCCCTTTCAGCAAGACTGCTCCCCAGCTACACAGATCCTAGCCTGTATCGGGCTCTTTGGTTATGTTGCCCCAGGTGTAGGACCTTGCAGTTGTCTTTGCTAAACTTCATACCTGTCCAGGTCTCTCCCTTCTGATGTGTCTGCCTAACCACACAGCTTGGTGTCATCAGCAAATTTGATGAGGATGCTTTCAATCCCATCATCCAGATCATTTATGAAGATGTTGAACAGTGTGAGGCCCAATATCAAACCCTGGGGGACCCCACTTAAGACAGGCTGCCAGCCTGAGTAAAAAACACTGATCACCATCCTCTGGTCACTGCCTGTTAGCCAACTTCCTACCCATCTCGCAGACCACCCATTCAGTCTGTATCTTGCCACTTTGTCCAAGAGAAAGCTGTGGGAAACAGTGTTGAACACTTTGCTGAAGTCCAGGTACTGCTCTCCTCTCCTCATGTAAACAAAATAAGGTATTATAGTGTAGAAGGTGATCAGGTTAGTCTGGCATGACTTGCCTTTGGTGAATCTGTGCTGGCTTTTCCCAATCATCTGCTTCATTTATTTTGTAATAGTTTTCAGGAGGAGTTGTTCCATTATTTTCCCAGGGACTGAAGTAAGACTAATGGGCCTGTAGTTTTTCCTGGGTCCTCTTTTGGGCTCTTCTTGTAGATGGTATGATATTTGCCCTCTTCCAATTGTCAGACACATCCCCAATCTCCATATCTTTTCAGTGATTTTTAGCTCCCATCTGTATAAGCACACTCTTTTTCTAATCCTTAAGTTGTATCAACATATGAGAAGAAAAAAGTATTTTCCCCTCTTGACTTTACAGTCTTTCTGACTACATTTCACCTCTTTTCAGACTTCTATTGTAAAGTTACATGCCACAAGCTGGAGATTTTTCTTCTTCTAAATCCTTACTCAAGCAGTTACCATTACTAACCCTAGTAATAATTTGGCAGGAGAAAAAGGTGAAATATCAAAAGAAAAGAACCATGCAATACTTAGGGGAATGCCGAATTTTAATATCTTGGGTTTTTTTCCACAGAATGGTTGAGTTTGGAAGAGACTTCTGGAGATCATTTGGTGCATCATCCTTCTCAAGCAGGGCCACCTAGAACCAGTTTCCCAGGACCATATCCAGACATTTTAATATCTCCAAAGGAGGGAGACTCCACAACCTCTCTGGGCAACCTGTCCCAGTGCTCGGTCACCCTTACAGTAAAAAAAGTGTTTCCTAATGTTCAGACGAAATAGCCTGTGTTTTGCTTTGTGCCCATTGCCTCTTGTCTTGTCACTGAGCAACACTGAAAAGAACCTATCTCCATCTTCTTTGAAGCCTTGTTCAGATATTCAGCGACATTAATAATGAGATCTCCCCTGAGCCTTCTGTCCTCGAGGCTGAACAGCTGAACAGTCCCATCTCTCTCAACCTTTCCTCATAGGAGAGATGCTTGAGTCTCTTAATCAACTTCATGGTCCTTCACTGGACTCTCTCCAGTATGTCCATGTCTCTCTTGTATCGAGGAGTTCAGATCTGGACACAGGACTCCATGTGTGGCCTCATCAGTTCTGAGTAGAGGGGAAGGATCACCTTCCTTGACCTACTGGCATCACTAACAACAATAACCCCCAACTGGAGAAGTGCCCCAGTCATGAGAAAAAAAGATTAAATCAGAATATGCACACTTTTACATACTAGAGAATCTTGCCAAAGACAAATTGTTAGGAAACTAAACTTCATTACTTCTACCACTTCAATTTTTATATTTAAATTTATATTTTTGTAGCAACAAAATGAATGTAGGACAATAATTTTTTTGTGATCTGCCTCAGAACACTCAGGCTAGGGAAAATCAAATTTTTATACCAAGTTGACTGGAGACAAGAAAAAAATATATGCAATAAAAGTAGCTAAGCCATGGAAACATGGCACACTGTAGGCTCTGGAACACAAAAAGGAAGAAATTAATTTAGGAAGGAGAGAGAGGGTGCAGTGAAGCTGGAAGAATAGTAAAATAAATTAAAGCCACACCATCTATACCTTTGCTGTGGTTTAACCCTTGCTGGCAACTAAGCACAACACAGCTGCTCACTCAGTCCTACCCCTGGTGGGATAGGGGGAGAATCAGAAGGGTAAGACTGAGAAAGAAACTCATGGGTTAAGATAAAGACTGTTTAATAATTAAAAATAAATAATAATTAAAAATAAGATTGTTTTGTGTAAGAAAGACAAAAAAACAACAAAGAGAGACGAAAATAAAAGCCAAGAAACGACAAGTGATGCAAAAGAAAACAATTGTTCACCACCAACTGACCAATGCCCAGCCAGTCCCCAAGCAGCAGCAGACCCACCAACCTCTGTCCCAGTTTTATTGCTGACCATGACATCAAAGAATCATAGAATCATCTCGTTGAAAAAGACCATAGAGTCCAACCGTACCTGTCCACTACTAAATCATGTCCCTGAGAAACTCATCTACCTGCCTTTTAAACACCTCCAGGGATGGTGACTCAACTACTTCCCTGGGCAGCCTATTCCAGTGCCTGACCACCCTTTCAGGGAAGAAATTTTTCCTAATGTCTAGTCTGAACATCTCCTGGCACAGCTTGAGCCCATTTCCTGTCATCACCTGTCACTTGGGAGAGGAGACCAGCACCCACCTCAATGCAGCCTCCTTTCAGGTAGTTGTAGACAAGTGATGAGGTCTCTCCTCAGCCTCCTCTTCTCCAGGCTAAAGAACCCCAGTTCCCTCAGCCGCTCCTCATAAGACTTGTTCTCCAGCCCCTTCACCAGCCTCGTTGACCTTCTCTGGACACACTCCAGTGCCTCAATGTCCTTCTTGTAGTGAGGGGCCCAAAAATAAACACAGTCCTCGAAGTGCGGCCTCATCAGCACTGAGTACAGGGGCACAATCACTTTCCTTGTCCTGCTGGCCATGCTGTTTCTGATACAGGCCAAGATGCCATTGACTTTCTTGGCCACTTGGGCACACTGCTGGCTCATATTAAGCCAACTGTCTGCCAGCACCCCCAGATCTTTCTCTTCCATGCAGCTTTCCAGCCATTCTTCCCCAAGTCTGTAACGCTGCATGAGGTTGTTGTGTCCCAGAGCCTCCCTAACCTCAAGCAGATCAACACTTCCACCCAGCTTAGCGTCATTCGCAAACTTGTTAAGCTCAGTCCCCTCGTCCAGATTGTTGATAAAGATATTGAACAGAACTGGACGCAACACTGAGTCCTGGGGAACACCACTTGTGACCGACCTCCAACTGGATTTGACTCCATTTATCACTACTCTTTGGATCCGGCCATCCAGTCAGTTTTTTACCCAGCAGAGGCTGTGCCTGTACAGGCCAATGGCAGCCAATTTCTCCAGCAGAATACTTTGAGAAATGGTGTCAAAGGCTTTACCAAAGTCCAAGTACACCACATCCACAGCCTTTCCCTCGTCCATTAACCGGGTAACCTTGCCATAGAGGGAGATCAGGTTGGTCTGGCAGAGTCTACCTTTCATAAACCCATATTGACTGGGCCTGATCACCTGGTTTTCCTGTGTGTGCTGTATGATAGCACTCAAGACAATCTGCTCCATGACCTTCCCTGGCACATAGTTCAGACTGACAGGCCTGTAGTTCCCCGGATCCTCCCTCCGACCCTTCTTGTAAATGGGTGTAGCATTTGCCAGCCTCCAGTAAAGTGGAACCTCCCCAGTAGATGATGGAAAGGGGTTTGGTGAGCACCTCTGACAGCTCCCTCAATACCCTTGGGTGGATCCCATCTGGCCCCATAGACTTGTGTATGTCTAATTGGCCAAGCCGGTCTCTAACCAATGGATCATTGGAGTTTTGTTCTGCTCTCCTTCCCTGCCTTCTGGTTCAGGAGGCTGAGTACCTAGAGGACATCTTACCTTGCTATTGAAGACTGAGGCAAAGAAGGCATTAAGTACCTCTGCCTTATCCTCATCCTTTGTCACTATTGTTTGCCCTGCATCCAGTAAAGGCGGGAGATTCTCCTTGGTCCTCTTACTGCTGTTAATATATTTTATTATCTTTCACAGAATTGGCCAGTTGAAGTTCTAGTTGGGCTTTAGCCCTTCTAATTTTCTCTGTACATGATCTCACTTCATCCTTGTAATCCTTCTGAGATGCCTGCCCATTCTTCCAAAGCTCATAGGCTTTACTCTTCTTCTTGAGATCAATAAAAATTCTTTGCTAAGCCAAGCTGGTTTTCCTCCCCACCAACTCATTTTACGGCACACGGGGATGGCCTGCTCTTGCACCGCCAGAATTTCCTTCTTGAGGACCATCCAGCCCTCTTGGGCTCCTCTGTCATTCAGAACTGTCTCCCGATGAACTTTATCAAGCAGCCTTCTAAACAGTTCGAAGTCTGCCCTCCAAAACTCCCAGGTGGCAGTTCTGCTGACCCCCCTCCTTACTTGTCCAAGAACTAAGAATTCTGTCATTTTGTGATCGCTGAGCCCCAGGTGTCCTCCAGCAGTCACATCTCCCACAAGGCCTTCTCTATTGACAAACATCAGGTCCAACGAGGCTCCTTCCCTAGTCGGTTCACTCACCAGTTGTGTTAGGAAGTTGTCTTCCATACGCTCCAGGAATCTCCTAGACTGTTTCCTTTCTGCTGTATTATACTTCCAGCAGACATCTGGAAGGTTGAAGTCTCCCACAAGTACAAGTGCTAGCAATCACAAGATTTCTCCCAGTTGCTTGTAGAAGATGGTCATGTGGCATGGAATATCCCTTTGATCAGTTGGGGTTAGCTGTCCCTGCTGTGTCCCCTCCCAACTTCTTGTGCACCTCCAACTTACTTGCTGTCAGAGCAGCCTGACTAGCAATAAGTAAAACATCAGTGTGTATCAACACAATTTCCAGCACTAATGCAAAACATAGCCCCATACCAGTTACTATGCCAAAAATTAACTCTATCACAGCCAAAACAAGCACATTCTCTGCCCCTTATTCCATACCATTTATGTGCTGGTCCCACACTATCCACTATGTGCTCATTAACCACCCCCGCCCTTCCCATCCTTTCACAGTTATCATTCCCTTAGTCTATGGACCACCCCTGTAAAATGTCTATTCAGTTGATTTATTCCATGACTTTGGGGTCCATCTGTTACGCAGGTCACTCAAGACAGGAGAGCATGGAGTTACTGGGCACCAAAGCCAGCTCAAGTCGGGTCACCACTGTACTCACACTGCTTCTCATGAGGTTCATCCTTCATTGGCTTGGGTGGTTCCTGTTGTACTTCCTATAACATGCAACTCAAATCATGAATTACAAGAATTTAAAGCTATATCGATTACAGTCTCCACCCTTGATCCCTGTTTACCAGGCCATAAGGTTTAACATTGCAATGAACTTTTCCTCTTGTTCCTAGCCTGGCTAGCAGCAAGGGGTTCCTGTTATAATACTTTGACATATGGCAGCGACAGCAGTGACAACATATAGCATTATACAACACTAGCATCATACAGCAATGATACCATACAACTCAAATCATGGGTTATTTTCACCCAGGATGAAATTTCCTTGTGATATACATCGGACTTCCCCATTCTTATGCATTACCCACCAAGTACACCCACATCTTTGAGCAAATAAAATCCCACAAATGGATTTGCCCTTTCCTGAGGAAAGAATAAGCCAGACTGTCTTTCTCAGCCAGTTCCTCATATGTACTACGGGGATCTTATCTCCTTCCACAGTGTGCAGGGGACTGGGGAGGCCCAAGGGAGGACTGGGGAGGGCCAAGTCGATTGACAGATCCTCTAGTGTTAAATAGCCAAGTGGCTTTTGCTAAATGTGTATCCCAGTATTTGAAGGTCCCACCACCCATCGCTCTCAGTGTAGTTTTTAACAGTCCATTGGATTGTTCAATTTTCCCAGAGGCTGGTGCGTGCTAAGGGGATTTGATACACCCAGTCAGTGCCATGCTCCTTGGCTCAGGTGTCTATGAGGTTGTTGATTACCTCCACCACATCTAATTCCCTCAGATACTGGATACTTCCCTCAGTGTTGGTCCACTTGCCTTGGTAATTTACAAGACCTTCTTTGAGGGGATACCTTTCCTTCACACTCGAGGGGAGCCACCTCCAGAGACTGAGGACTCTTGACCCTTTTCCGATACCTTTGTTGATGGCCTTATCCCTAGCAAGGGATCCCAGCTGCTGGGCTTTCTTACTCACTAATTCCCGACTATTGGCCCCAATATTCCAGCACTGGAGCAATCAGCCGATAATTTGCTTGCCTGGTTAATGGCTTAAATCTTTGTATATCTCACAACTCACTCAGGGATAAGAATCAGGTGGCTTCTGGTTAATTCATGCATTCAGTCTCTTCCCTCCCCTGTTCTTGTGACTGCCCTGCTGTCAAGGACTGACATGTAAACCACAGACAAACGGTTCTTTATATTTTGTCTTAAACTGCTGTTATCCAGACATGGTTTGAGATGAGATGGTTGGCACTTGGAACTGGTTTCAAAAGATCACAACAAGGACACCAGCCTTTGCACCTGCTAAAATGCTCTTTGCGCAGGCGTGAGAGAAGGGAGTCAGTCGTCAGTCATACAGTTCAGGAGGGGCAGTGGGGGGCTTAACACTCCTCAGGCCAACTAGCATGCTTTTGTGAGATAATTGAGTGACAGCTTATATAACACAGAATCCCTCCTAGAGAATGCTCAGGGGATGTAAATAGGCCTGATCCGTAGGTAACCACGGTATAAAAGGGGAAGTCACTTTATCAATAGATGTCTCCATCTTCCAGGATTTTTTGCATCATATTTAATCGTAGGATCCTTGGAAAGGTGAACTATGTCTTTTCCATTGATTTTCTGTTTCCTCTTTTAATTTGCATCTCTTCTCTACTCTCTGATCCCAGAACAGTGTGAGAAATTGTGTCTCTTTGGCATAGCCAAGGCCAGCTCTTCTTCGATTGCTGTAGTCACCCCCACAGGGCATTAACAGTCATCCATGAGTCAGAGTAGAGATAGAGTACTGGCCATTTTTCTTGTTCAACAACATCTAAAGCCAGCTGGATGGCTTTCATCTCTGCAAACTAACTTGATTCACCTTTTCCTTCAGCAGTTTTTATGACTTGTCATGTAGGACTCCACACAGCAGCTTTCCACCTTTGATGTTTTCCCACAATATGACAGGATCCATCTGTAAACAGGGTACATCCCTTTTAATTTTCTGCTTATTTATTATACAGTGAGGCCTCTTCAGCATGAGTCACCTCCTCTGGTGACACTCCAAAGTTTTGGCCTTCTGGTCAGTCTATGATCACTTCCAAAAGTCCTAAGTAGTCAGGGTTTCCCATTTGAACCTATTGCATTATCAGTGCAACCCACTTACTCCATGTAGCATCACCTGCATGATGTTTAAACGGGACCCTCCCTTTGAACATCCAGCCCAGCACAAGCAATCAAGTTGCCAAAAGGAGCTGTGCTTCAGTACCAGCTACTTCTGAAGTGGCTCAAATTAATTCACATGCTGCTAATATCTCTTTTTCACTTGGAGTGTGATGAGCTTCAGATCCTCTATATCCCCAGCTCCAAAACCCTAGAGGTCGACCTCAAGGCTCCAGGTGGGGCCATGGTCCCTGGCTGTGGTGTAAAGCATGTTTTTCACACCTTGTCCTTCCTAGATTGGCCCAAGGGCTGCTGCAGAAACTATCTCCCACTGTTTTGATCAAAGTCTTACTGCTGTTCAGGGCCCTATTCGAAATTGTTCTTCTTCCCGGTCATTCGATAGAGAGGGCTTACGATCAGACTATAACCTGGAACATGCATTCTACAAAACCCCATAACACCTAAGAAAGCTTGCGTTTCCTTTTTGTTAGTTGATGAAGATGTAGCTGCTATTTTATTGATCACATCCATTGGGATATGACAATGCCCTTCTTGCCATTTTATTCCTAAAAACTGGATCTCCTGTGCAGGTCATTTGACCTTACTTTGTTTTATATCAAAACCAGTGTCACGTTAAAAGAGTAAAGGGTCTGATGTGTGGCTAAGAAAAAGGAAGCCCTCCTGTCAGAGCAAATTTGCCTGTCAGTGTCCAAAGAGGGACTTTCACTGAACAGTCTCACAGATTTGTCTCACTAAACCAGGCCTGTCAGCATCTGCAGAGGACTCCAGTTTCACGAGGTTGATAGGAGCAGTGTTTGTCTGTAAGAGCTCCTTATTCACTGATGAGATCCACAAAGTTGAATCAATAAAACAATTCATTGAAGCAACATCTCTAACAATTTTGAAATTGCTGGTGATAAATTAACTCACTGCAACATCAAGCCAAAACTAAAAATTAAGCACTTACAGTTAACTATAATTTCCCAGGTAAGATCTGACATGGTCAGAGGCTCAGATCTTACTAAGGAGGTGTCCCTGCTTGGAGAGGAGAGAGAGATTCAGGCCCGCCAACTTGTCCCATAGTTGGAACTCTCATCCTCGAAATAGAGGATTCTAAATGTCAGATTTATAGTCTTGGTGATTCTTAGAGAAGTCAATTGTTGGATGCCAATTGGCCCTTAGCAAGATTTATTGTGTCATCACCAGGGGGATCCAATGGCTCAGCACGCCCCTTCTGGACAGGGACTTTTGGTACAAAGGTATAAGTTGGGGGGGGTGTGATCTTATCTGGTTTTACTGCAGCAACATCTGGCTGTGAAACTTCAATATCATCCCAAATGCCACTGACTAGATTAAGTGTTAGACCACAATTTGCCTCATCTGCTTTGCAAGATAAGCGTGTTTTCTAGCCTTGCTGCCCCCCCACTGTTGGACCCAACAAGTCTGAATAAGTCCAGTATCCCACAACCAGCTTTCAAAAGAATCTGGATTATTCTTCTCCCTTTCTCAAACACTTCCTCCGCTGTGTTGCCCTACATGACGATGTAATCAATATACTGCAGGTGTTTGGGAGCTTCACCTTGTCAATACAATCTGTATCAGTCCATGACAAATGGTAGCACTGTGTTTCCACCCCCAGGGCAGTCAGTTCCAGGTGCACTGGATACAATTCCACATGAACGGAAACTGTGCCCTGCACTCTGCTGCCAAAGAGATTGAGAGAAACGCATTAGCAATATCAGTTGTGGCAGACCACTTGTCTATTTTCAACTCCAGCTCATATTGGAGCTCTAGCATGTCCAGTATGGCAGCACTCAACGACAATGTGCCTTCATTCAGGCCACGATAGTCCACTGTTAGCCTCCACTCCCCGTTAGATTTTTGCACTGGCCATATGGGACTATTAAAGGGTGAGCGAATCATATTGATCACTCTTTGACTCTCCGGTCACCAGATCAGTTTAGGGAGTCTCAATTGGTGCAATATGGTCACTTGTGCACTGTCACGGTAGCAATTTGCACCTGCTGTTCTTTATCTTACACCACTCCCACCACAGTAGGATCCTCTGAGAGACCAGGCAAGGTAGACAGTGCTTTAATCTTCTGTGTACTCAAGGTAGCTATACTAAAAGTCTACTGGTACCCTTTTGGTTCTTTGAAGTACCCTCTCTGGAGGTAGTCTATGCCAAGAATGCATGGAGCCTCTGGGCCAGTCACAATAGGATGCTTTTGTCACTCATTCCCAGTTAAGCTCACCTCAGTCTCCAACACAGACACATCTTGGGATCCTCCCATCACTCTAGAAATTCAGATAGATTTTTCCCCTTTGTAACCTGATTAGTATTAGAGTACACTGTGCTCTGATTCCACCAGAGCTTTATACTCCCATGGGGCTGATGTGCCAGGCCAGTAAACCCAGTCGTCCCTTTCTTCTGCCTGACCTGAGGCAGGGCTCCTTTATTCCTGACCACAGTCTTCATTACTTGAGTTTTGTAACTGCAAACCAGAAGTCCCCATCAGGGTCAAAAGTATGATCAGCCCTTCTGCTCTGCCCAACAGACACTGGAGCAGTAATTTTCCTGAACTGATGCCTTTTGACTGTTGTTTATCCTTGCAGTTCCTGTATGTGACCATGTCTCCAGGCAGGTTCACCATCCCACTTCCTTATGTCCTCTCCCTGGTCACACAGGAGAACCACAAGGTTGCACATAGCATGCACTATGGGTACCTTTTCCCTTGAGCAGAAAAAGGCTAACACTTAATAGCTGAAAAAATGGTTGGTGTGGGTGAGGAAGACCTATCCTTCTCAGACTGCTGGGATAATTTTTGGGACAGTTTCTCCGCAGCCAAAACACAGGCCCATAGGGAGGAAGCAAGATTCTCTTCATATTCTCAGAGTTGTCTAGCCAATCCATCTATAGTTGGTTCCTCCGTATCTGTCCAGCTCATTATCGCCTGGGTTTTGGCATATGACATTGGTGCACTTCGTATAAACTTTCACCACGTGGACCACATTCACTAGATTTCATCCAGGTCTTTGGATACTTGGTCATCATCCAGATTGTTATAGATCACCTTCACCATGCATAATTCCCTCAGATATTGGATACCTCTCTCAATGGTGGTCCATTTGCTTTGGAAATTTGTAAGTTCTTCCTTGAAGGGTTACCTTTCACACTCGATGGGAGCCGCATGCAGAGGTTGAGGACTCCTGGACCCTTTTCCAATACCTTTGCCAATGGCTTTATCCCTAGCAAGGTATCCCAGCTGCTGGGCTTCCTTGCCCTCTAATTCCCAACTATTGGCCCCAATATCCCAGTATGGAAGCAATCAGCAGATAATTTGCTTGCCTGGTTGATGGCTGAAACAAGTGGTTTCTGTCTTATTTATGATTTCAGTCCTTTTCTCCTCCTGTTCTTGTAACTTCCCTGCTGCAGAACAGGCTGATGCTTCTGATTCTCTGTCCTGCTCCCTCTCAGGAGAAGCTTCTTCATCCCTTACTAAACAAGCTGATCACCACTTCCATTGTTTCTTCTTGCATACTGGGGCGACAGATACAGTTGAGGACGGGATCTCTGTTTTAGCCATGGTTTCTGTTGGTATGTTTTCCAATCCAGAGATGCATTCTTCTCCTTGAGGGTGCTCAACAGTACTGAGCAGTGTTTGATAGGTGCTGGTGAGGCCTCAGCACAGAATGATAAGTTATTCCTCTATGGAATAACCATGACATTTTTTTTTTCCAAACATTCTATCACTTCATCCAGATGCCATGCTTGTTCAGGAGTGAAGTTCCAGACCGCTGGAGGTGAGAAACTTTCTAGATACCTGCCCATATTCTCCCACATGCCTTGCTACCCTTAACCACACTGCCTCAGGGCCTGGGTCATATTACTAAATAGTTGGTTGACCTTAGAAAAAGCTGAAACAATATTCCTAACAAATATCAATAGAAGTATTTTGATTACCCAAGGATGCTCAAGATACTGAAAAGTTATTTGAATGAGGGACAAAACATCAGAGAAGGTGGTGAATGTATCATTCTGTATTTCCTCCACAAAAAACCTCTTAGAGGAAGAAATATAATTGTTAATTGTATCCATGAGATGGTACCTAAAGTATAGTAACGGCTTCAGTACAGAGCCCAAATACCAGATTAAGCTCAAGATCAGTGTTACGATAACAAATCTCCCAGGCAAGCATCACTAATCACTTCAAAGCAGAGTTAACTGCAAAAGTCAACACCAATCTTTAACATGGACAGCAAAAAAAAAAGAGCATGGGACAGATCAGATAAACTAATATGGAGAACATATGAAGCAATATCATGACCAGCAAATGTTAACAGATACAAATCCTTTGTAATATGGTCTGGTTAAATCTGTTGATATCTCAAATCCTTCATTGAGCACCAAAAGAGACTGTTGTGATTTAACCCCAGCTGGCAACTAAGCACCACACAGCTGCTCACTCACTCCCATCCCCGGTGGGATGGGAGGAGAACTGGAAGGGTAAAAGTGAGAAAGAAATTCATGGGTTAAGATAAAGACAGTTTGATGGTTAAAGAGGAATAATAATTAAGGAGATGTTTACATGCAACTGGCCCTTTTTATCTCCTTTATCCCACTATTTTCCCATGTTTGTTCCTCCTCAAATCACCTAAATCCATTCCTTACACCATCTTTGGTTCCTCCCCTAAACATCCCATAATAAATCCCGCGCACTCCAAAAATACTCTTCCCCTGCATCCCATCTTTTGTCCAATACCCCTAGGCACTAAAACACACACATACACTAGTCCGAAGGGTGCTCTTGTGTTGACCACCTTGGTGGGTTTCATGCCTGGACAATGGAGCTCATAGCTCAGCCCTGAGAATGGCCTGGACAGGATGTCCATTTCTTTGAGCTTTGAATTTGGGTTCTCCACCTGCCATTATGTTCCTGCGGTCCTCTAGGGTTGTAAAGGTTGGCCTTTGATGGGCTGATGGCTCTCCTGTACTGGGCTTGGTAGCATATTATTTGGGTTCTTCTACCCACCATTGTGTCTCTGAGCTCCTTTGTGGGTGTGCTGATGAGTTTTATCACATAATCAAACAACAACCTGTATAGCTTTATATCCTATGCTCTTATCAGGTAAGAAATGCAATAGAATATGATACCTGTTACAACAGTGACTGCTCCCAAAATATAAAAAACACTGAAGCCACATCATACTGACATTCAGCAAGTTCTCTGGGACTAGTGCTACTCCTAACAATTCTGTGGTATGCTTTTCTCCTGCCCAATAAGCAACAAGAAACAAGTGTTCTCTGCAGCTACATGACCTTTAGACTTTTTTTGCTTTTAAGAGAAAAAAAGATCAGTTGAAATAGTAATTAAATCAAGAAAAATCAAAGATTAAACAGAAAAAAATATTTCCAGCTTAAAGGCAACAGCTTTAAAATTAAGACATAAGATTTTTTACTAGTAAGAGATGAATTTTACGTCATGACATAAAGTCTCATTTCCTATGAAATCTAAACACATCAGGATGTCAAAAGGGAGAGAAAAGCACACCCAACCAACATAGCACACATTTTTTTAAGTATATTTCATATAGATTATAGTTTAATTGAAATTTACTACTGAAAAGATGTTTTTTTACTGTATTTGGTATACATGGCATGATTTTAGTAGTGGAGGGTCTGCAGGGGTGGCCTCTGTGAGAAGAGATAAGGGGCTGCTCCCATGCCAGACAAAGCTGGTTCCAGCCAGCTACAAAACAGACCCACCAAAGTTGAGCAAAACAGCAAAGCTGGTAGTACCTTTGTGAAAACATATTTAAGAAAGGGCAAAAAGTAGCAGACAGGCAGCAAGGGAAAGAAGTGTGAGAAACAATAATGCAAACATTAAGGTCCCCTGCAGCCTGTGGAAGAGATCACAGTGGAGCAGGTATCCACAATTGCAGCCTTTGGAGATTCCCATGGTGGAGCAGGTAGATATTACCTGAAGGAACAGTAGCCCATGGAGAGACTATGCTGCAGCAGGAAAAGTTTTAGAAGGAAGGAGTGGCAGAGAGGAACAGTTATGTACTGACTATAAAACCCCCCCTCCTCTTTTCCAATCCCCCTCTGTGCTGCTTGGGGGCAGGGGGAAGCAGAAGAGAGGTAAAAGAATCAGAAATGAAGGAGTGAAGTTGTCTTGGAAAAAAAAGGGTGGTGACATTGTTTTAATTTTTGGTCTTTGTTTCTCACCATTCAAATCTTTTAATAGGCAATACATTAAATTAATTTTCCCCAAGTCAAGCTTGTTTTGCTCATGTTTGTAACTGGTAAATGATCTCCCTGTCTTTATCTTGACTCATGAGTTTTTTCATCCTGTTTTCTCCCCCTGTCTTGATGAGAGGGAAAAGTGAGAGCAGCTTAGGTGGATGTCAACTGACCACAGTTACACTTCTGAACATGCTGTAGTAGTCTTTTTTATCTAGTTTACATAAATGATGTTGTTCTTTGCATAGAGAAAGTGAGAGTTATAGCATGCTGATTTATATTTTCACCAAGTCAGTATACCTTGAGATATGTCTCTTTTCCAGTTAAATTATAAGGATTAAACACATAAACTAATCATATTTTTAAAAAAAAACAAACAATGAAACCCAAACACAAAAAAACCACCCACAAATCAAACATAGAATGGAGTTATTATCCAAAACAATTAAGACTGATATCTAAACTACAACTCCATTCCTCCAAATATTGTCTACATATCAAAGAAGATTAAATAATATCATGATGCCCACAGATGTTTCTATTTTACCAAGAGCTGTGAATGATCAAATGTGGAAAAAAACAGGGACATAAGCTTCAAGAATAAAACTCAATTTGGCTGATGCAAAGTAGCCAAGACTTGTGAAGATAATCTGGAGGAAAACTACATCATGACGTGGACAAATCTGAGAAAGAATAATACTAGCACACTGATGCCAAATATTATGTGTTAAACATTTACTTTTATGAAAATTAAAACTTTTCATTAGGCAAAGTTTTCCAACTTTCAGAATTGGAGTCCACAACAACATATGATATCAAGATCAAAAGGGAAATGTTTATGACAAAAATGTAACTATTAAGCATTATTTGCAAGGAGACTTTTCAGCATCAAGAAAGGTGAACAGTGGTGTGATTTTCACAGAGACCCTGCAGAGATGAGAGCCTAGATCCTCAGCTGCACAGAAGGAGCAACCAGAGACTGTAGTCAGTTGTGGGGCATATGAAGAATCCCATGATGGTGAAGGCTGCAGGCTTGTGACTTCTGGGAACAGGAAGACCACTACTTCTCTACCTGCACATTTGCAACAGTGGAATAAGTTCAGTTCCCTGATAGAAGATGAAAGAAAGCCATGTCTGATCCATCAGATCCATCCAAGTCTGAACCACAAATCAGCACCAAGAGGAAGCAACAGGTGACAGTGGTGGGACACTCCCTCCTTCAAGAGATGGAGGCTCCCATCTGCCAAACTGAATTATTGTCTATGGAGCTTTATTGCTTTCCAGGAGCTCATTGGAATGGAAGACATGGTGGGACAGCTTGCACAACTGAAATGCCACAGTGGTAGATATAAACTCAAAAAAACCAATCAACCAAGCAAAAAACATACCACAGACAGGACTGACAAGTGTGTGTGTGTGCACATATGCACATGTGTGTGCATACATGTGTATTTGGGGGCAAGGGGGTGGATGTCCTGTATGTGAACGAACAGCTTGAATATATGGAACACTTCTATAGGACTGATGACAGTCCCTGTGAGACATTATGAGTCAAAATCAGAGGACACACCAGTAAGCACAACACTGTGGTGGAAGTCTGGGAGTTTGCAAATGAAATGAAATGAAAATTAAGTAGATGATGAATGAAGTGATGCACAGCTGGACCTGCTATTCGCCATCAAGGTTAGGGATATGATAATCAATGGTAGCCTTGGCTGCAGTGGACATGAAATAGCAGAGTTCAAGATCCTGAGGGGAGTAAGGAAGCCAAGCCACGAAGTAGAGATCCTGGCCTGGTAGGATCCCATGGAAGGCAGCTCTGAAGAGCAAAGGAACTCTAGAGAACTGACAGTTCGTTAAGAACAACAGTATCAATAATCAGAATTATACCCTACCCTCTCTCCCAGACTCAAGCCTTGATTTCAGATTTGACAGATAAGTCTTGGAAATCTGACTGTCTAGACACAGAAACAGAATTTCTCAATGAAGGAACATGAAGACAGTTTGAACTTGGGTACTGAAAATTTGACACAGAAAAAAGTAACCTCTCCAACTCTGAGAGCTGCCTTAAACTCTGGATACCTGTAAAGGACGCCAAAACAAGCCAGTCATTAGTGTAGATAAAAAAGGATTGCAAGATAGCACAAAGGAAGCTTGTAAATAAGTCTTCTCTGTGTGTAAAGTAATAAGTTCATAGGAACATTTGCCTGTGAAAGAACTTAAAAATTTGGAACAGAGAGCAACTTGGACTAATTTTTGTGTAGAATTGTAGCAGTTGCTGTTAAGATGGTGCATGCCTCCCTGAGCAATTTTTTCTCCCTACCAAATGTCTTAGAAGACACACTGCAGAAGAACAGATACCACTCCTGAATCTGCCAGGTATTACTGAAAGCAATATGTACCTTCAAACTAGGATGTATATTTCAGGTAGACAGACAAATAAATACTAGAATGGCACTGCCCATTTCTACTACTTTAGTCAAAATACTATTTCAGAGGAAAATCTAATGTGGTGGGTTAACCTTGGCTGGCTGCCAGACATCCACCCAGTTGCTCTCTCACTCCCCCTCCTCAACAGGACATGGAAAGAAATTAAGATGAAAAACCTCACGAGTCATGATAAAGATAGGGAGATCACTTACTAATTACTCTCACAAACAAAACAGACTCGACTTGGGGAAGATTAATTTAATTTATTGCCAATTAAAATAGATTTGGACAGTGAGAAACAAAGATAAAACTAAAACAACATCTTCCCCCTTGCCCCCTTCCCAGGCTCAACTTCACTCCTTCATTCCAGACTGCTCTATGTACTTCCCCACATCCTGAATAGCACAGGGCAGGGATGGGCAATCGGGGATTGCAATCAGTTCATTACAGTTCCTCTCTGCTGCTCCTTCCTCCTCAAACCCCTGCTCCACCATAGGTTCCTCCCATGGGACACAGTCCTTCACAAACAGCTCCAGCATGGGCTCTCTCCTGGCTACAGTGGGGATATCTGCTTCACCATGGTCTCTTCCATGGGCTGCAGGGGAATCTCTACTCCAGCACCTGGAGCACCTCTTCCCCCTCCTTCTTCACTGATCTTGGCTGCAACTGCCTCACGTTTCTTTCTCACTCCTCTCTCTCACAGCTGCCGTGCAGCATTTTTTTCCTTTAATTAAATATGTTTTTAATCAGACGCTACCAGCTTCAGTGATTGGCTCAGCTTTGGCCAGTGGAGGGTCTATTTTTTGAATCAAATGAAATTGGCTCTGTCTGACATGGGGGCAACCCTGACCTTCTTTCATAGAAGCCACCCTTGCAGCCCCTCCCTCTCCAACATAAACCAAATATACCTGTACTCTTGGCCTCTCTTCTTTGTGTAAACAAAACAAAACAAAAAACTGAAACACCAGAACACACAGAGTAAACCACAAACCCACACAACCCACAATGTGAACATTCTGCATTTCTATTCTATGAGAGGTAGAACAGGTAAGTCTGTTAGAATGCTTCTAAAACAATGGAGTTTGGGAAATATGGGAGGAAAGGGATGGGGGGGTATGACACTAACTTTAAAAATGGAAGCTAATCCACAACAACTACTTCATTTCAACAATATTCAATTGTTTGGCATTCCATAGCCAATTTGTATGCATAATATTGCTTCATATGTTTTGGGTTACTTATTTATTTCTATGAATTAAATAAACACAAATGAACTTTTGAATACTTATTAAAAGAAACATAACCTGTGTTGTAAAATAAGATATATCCTATGAAGTATGGTATATGTTTGTGCCCATTGCCTCTTGACCTATCACTGGGTGCCACTGAGAAGATTCTGGCTCCGTTTTACTCCCTCTCATCAGGCATTTATACATATTGCTAAGAACCTCCCTGAGTCCCTTCTTTTCTAGACTAAACAATCCCAACTGTCTCAATTTTTCCTCATATGAAAGATGTTCCAGTCCCCTAATCATCTTTGTGGTCCTTTGCTGGACTCTCTCCGGTATGTCCATATCTTTCTTGTACTGGGAAGCCCAGAACTGGACACAGCACTCCAGGTGTGGCATCACCAGTGCTGAGGAGAGGGGAAGGTTCATCTCTCCTCAAACTGCTGGCAATGCTCTTCCTAATGTAGCCAAAGATGCTGTTTATCGTCTTTGCCACAAGGGCACATTGCTGGCTCATGTTCAACTTGCTGTCCACCAGGACCCCTAGGTCCTTTCTTCAAAGCCACTTTCCAGCCAGTCAGCCCCCAGCCTCTACTAGTACACAGGCATCTCCGCTGAATTTCATTAAGTTCCTGTCTGCCCATCTGGTGCATCAACCATTCCTTCCAGTTCCTTTTTTTAGTTTTAAGAAATTAAACACAATCGGCCCCTGTGTCAACTTTGGGTTATACAACTAGTGACTGGCTTCCAATGGGACTTTGTGCCATTGATTATAACCCTTTGAACTTGAAAGTTCAATCAGATTTCAGTCTGCCTCACTGGCCATATATCTTGCCTGTACTTCATGAGTTTGTCTATGAATATGTTATCAAAGTCAAAAGCCTTGCTAAAGTTAATAAACAAAATTCATTGCTCAATACACACACACACACTCCTCCCCTCATAACAATTTAAATTGCACAAGATATCCAGAGATTTGCGCTTTGTATAGTGCCAAGATTGGTCTATCCTAGTTAGACTAATCTTCGTCTGAAGATCCTAGGAAAAAAAAGTTGTTTACATTAACTACAGCTGCTACAGTTAAGTTTTATTTGTTTTAACCATACACAGAACCATTAGTTATCGAAAACAGAGATAAAAGAACAATCTCCATACTTGAATTTTGTGTTTGGGTTTGAAGAAGAACATTTTTTTGGTAGTTCTAAGACCCAATAGGTATTCAGAGGATAAAAAGAGAAGCTTCCCAGGTAAGCTCCATCCTTGGCTTGGTAGACAGTTGAGAATGATACACTCCCTTCCTCCTCCCCCAACCACACTACACAAAACAAGCATATACCAGTCTTGATAGATTCTCCATGTCCACATATACAGACTTTTCTCATATCCACATATTCAAACACTTGAAACTTTGCCACTTGTCTTGGCAAGTTCCTTCCACAGGACCATTTAAACCAAGAAGCTACTTTTGATCTTTTACCACTCCAACTGCTTTACTTCCTAGACATATGGAAGATCCCACAGAAAGACATCTCAAACTCTAAAACATATCCTTATTTTGCACAAAGGATATTTTACGTCATTTAGACTTCTACTTCATTTTTAAAAAAAATATAATAATATATACCCTTCAAGTTGGTGTCATCTGCCCCTCCCTTTATAGAATCATAGAATCATCTGGTTGGAAAAGAACTCTGAGATCATCGAATCCAACCATAGCTGTCCACTTACTAAACCATGTCCCTAAGAAACTCATCTACTTTTTCTCCCATCTATCCCAAACTAAACATTTTAATTTCAGAGTGCAGTGCATTATACTAGGCACACTAGTTGAAAACAAACATATACTAAAGCTTCATATCAGACTTTTTTTAAACAACAAGTTTTTACACATGCAGCACAGCAAACTAAAAATCTACTAGAGTACTTAATGTCCAAATAGCTGTCAATCTGTCCTTGCAACAGATTGTCCATTTTTTGAAGGAATAAGCAGCACTGTATTAGGAATTTGAAGAAGATACTGTAATCAAGAAGTTAGTGATCTTGAAAGAGCCATGTCTGCTCTATTGGGCCTTTTGCTTAGGGCTTGAGAAGCCCATATGTTGGCATGAGTAGCTGCTGTAAAGGAATATGCTGGAATGTCCCATAATAAATAATCAGTGAAGAAGAAAAAAAAAAAGATATTTTCTTTATTTTCTTAGAGAAACAGCCATCTCAAAGCTTTACTGAAGTCTCTTAGGTATTCATTCTTTTTAGAAGCATTACAAATTGGGTTATTTGTGCTTTCATTACCTCTTGTGTAATAGTTTATTCTTACTGCAGCATGAAAGAACATGGAGAGAGTTCTATCAAAAAACTCAAGGAGCTGACCAAGTCAGACATTGTGTTAAGATGAAAGGCTCTGGAGAGAGGATGGGGCTGAAAACATATAATTATTAAGTTGGCCTACTACTAATGGAAAACCAGTGATTGCAGGAATGGAGACAGAATTGCAAGATTGACAGGAAGTGATTCAGTTACAACTGCGAAGATCAGAGAATTCCCTAAGGAACAAAACTAAAGGATGCATGTGTAGTGGTTTTCAGGCAAAAAAAAGCACACCAATTTTTGACAAGAGCTGAGGTGGTGGGGAAGAATAGAAGCAACAACATTACTGCAAAATGAACTAGGAGGTGGAACTACTAGGAAACAAAGTCTGAAAAGCACTAACTGAAAATGAAGAACTGTAGGGACATCAGAGAAATGAGAAAGCCCTCTCTTCAAGAAAAGCTTTTTAATGGATCGAAGGAATCGAGATTAAAGACATAGCCAAGGGAATCTTTCAGCAGCTAAAACCCTCAAGTCTGTGTGAGAGTCCAGGTAAGGCAGCTGCAGGGTAACTGCTCTTCTGCCAAGTGAGAGGCAGTTCCATTTCAGTCCAGACAACATGATCCTGCAGTAATTGATATCAAATTGGAGATAAACAGGTGTTGCTCCCCTCTTTCCCATCTGCTGTCTTCAGCCAATCATGAATGGTTTTAAGGACGTGCTGCTGTTAGTATTTCACTGCTGCAAAAATAAGAAAAGAAATTCTAGTTTTAGACATTCTAGTGAACAGCAGTCAGCTGAGAGCACCAAATAAAGTTACTTTCCTGTACTTTTATTTTTCAAGAAACTTAGGAACCTACAGACTTTAAGTGGAGCAAAATGCAAAAAGTAAAAAAGTCATCCTGTTGAACAGAGAGCTGGGTAGGCTATCTTAGTAACTTACGGACCAAGTTCAGCCCTTAGCTGAGCAGAATTTAAATACTCCTTATTACACTAGTTAACTTGTGCTCTCCTAGTCTATGTAAGGTTTCAGATCATTTTACTTCAGCATGTATTTTGTCAAGCCTACATCCTTCCCTTGGCTTCAAGTCCCATCCTTCTACTAGCACAAGTAAGGAAAAAAAGAGAAGGAGGAAAATAAAAAGAAAAGGAAAAAAACTCTTTCAAACTATGTTTTCACCCTTACTCTCACTTTTCAAATCCCTACATCTGGAAAGAGAAAAGTGTTCTTTGCAGATTATGATTAAGTGGCAAATCCTTTGGAAAAGTAACATGTGCTATCATGTGCACTCTTTCTGTGAGCAAATGTATAACGGTTTTGAAGTATAACTGACTATATTATTTCATGTTCAAATTAAGGGTGGTTTTTTTTAAGGATTATAAGTAAAAAGCACTCATCTTCCTAATAATATAGCTTTCATAATACTGTCATACTATTTTGTGTAGAATACATTTAATGCTTGAATGGCTTTCTGAAAGCAGAAGAAAAATTAAATTGATTTTGTCAACAATCCCACTTTAAATCCTATAAATCAACTTCTGACATGATATAAAGAAACCAAGATAATTTAAAAAAATATTTAGATGAGCTCATCAACAATCTTTATAAGTCATAAAAACACTGGCACCAATGCCAGTTATCCCACTCAGGCCCATATCTCCCAAAGAAGAGAACTACAAAGACAGAAGCTCTTACCTTACCACAGGTGAAAAACAAGGACCATCAAGCTTGCAACTTTAATTCATTATTTATTATATTTTCATTAAACCAAAACAAAATTGTTGGGAACTGTGGGTAACAAAGTAGATTCAGATCCAGTTTAACCTGTTCTGTAAGTCAGAGACATAGAAAAGTTCAATAAAGCTTGAGAATCCAAACCTATGAACTGCTTTTGCTTACATACCACCTCTCTTCTCACAGTCACCATTGCTTACCATATGCTCTTTTGATGACAGCAACTGTTTGAGTCTTCTCAATGCTATTTTTTCACATACACATTTTTAATTTTTCTTAATCAAAGCAAATAGATGTTTTGTGATCAGAGATTAGCAACATCAACTTCCAAGAATCACCTCATTTCCCACTAGGCTTAATCTTCCTCCTTGCTGTTACACTTCTCTAATGGCCTTCCCCTACTTCCTCTCTTGTTTCTGTTAGTACCAAGTTCTTGTCCCAACCAGACAGAGCTCTGAGCTGTGAGTAGGAGGACAGTAAAGAGCACTTTTTTCCTTTTCTGTGAAATAGGGGATTAAAGTACCAATACATCACCAATGGGGAAAAAAGAAGTTCCTATTTTGCACTCTTGTTACTGCTACAAAGCAATTAAAGCAGTCTGTTGGGCTAGCAGACAGCAAAATCCCTTAGGTGAGTGTAAATAGAACACATTTGATAAGTGAAACCAATGTAGCTTTCATAAACAACAATACTTTCAACAAGTGCACAGGCAACAACTAATTAAACAAGTAACAGGATCAAGACACTCCACCCTAGTCAACATACTTAGTTCTTTGATGTCAGACAGCTTATTATGCCTTCCAAGAACTTATTGCAAGATATCTCAAATAACCAGTGTTTGTTCAAAAAAAAACACCACTGAAAAGTTGTTGCAAAGATGAAATGCTAAATACTCAGGGACCCTCTCATGATTTCTAACCAAATTGCTACTGGTCAAGTTAAGGTCACTACCATGAGAGATAACATGTTAAAATGACCCTTTCCTGAAAATATCTCAACATAAAAATCAGTTTTAAGACACAACTATACTTAATTTCTCTAATATGTCTTAAAGAGTTTTTTTTAGAGTTTGCAATCAAATGAAATATGCTGACAAGCATTAATAGAAGTTCAGAAACACTACTGTCTTCTTATAGATGCCACTTTAAAAATATTATTAACTGAATTTCCATAAGTTCTCTTATTTGGCGCAGATCGGTGGTGGGAACAGTAAGTTCTGCAGCCAAGCACTAGATAAAGGAGAACAAGGGGTCCCCGGAGCAAGGGAAGCACCAGGAGGAGCAGGGTGGGGGAATCCCGGAACCGGTAGCTCTCGTGAGTGAGGCTGATGTGATGGAGGCATTCCCAAAAAGCATCTGTGGGAGATTTAAATGGTCCCTAGGGAATGCGAGCAACCAGGAGTGTGGCCAACAGGATGGACAATCAGGGCGTAGTGTGGCTGTTCATGTGGGCAGCGGATTGTACTTTCCTGGTTCCAGAGAGTAACTTAACTCATGGTCACTGCCTTCCCAGAAGAGGACCTAGCTATGGTTTCTACTCACCTGAATGTCATTGCCAGAAAGAATGTGGCGACCCAGACAGAGCTCCCATGCAAACATGCAGCTGTCCTGGTCTCTGGCTGCAGAGAATGCCTGAGCCTGTCACCAGTTCCAGAAGGCAGCAGAGACAATGGCTGTTTTCGGTGTGATCAAGTGAATGATCTCCTCAGCCTGGTGGCAGAGCTGAAGGAGGAAGTGGAAAGGTTAAGGAGTATCAGGGAATGTGAGACAGAGATAGACTGGTGGAGCAACACCCTACCATCACTGAGGCCAAGGCAGCAGGTGGAGGCTCTGCAAGATGCTGAGGATCCCCTATTCCCTTGCCACCAAGCAGAAAGACAGGACCTAAGATAAGTTGGAATGAAAAACGGTTCCTGTTCTGGGCAGCAGGCTCTGGAACGTGAGGGCCAGGCAAATAAGGATATAAGTGAAGGTCCATCCAGATGGTTGTCTAGGGCGACTCAGTCGACCCCATGCATTACGACTGCCTCTGTTAAGGAAAAAAGGAGGGTAATTGTCATCGGTGATTCCCTTCTGAGGGGAATGGAGGGCCCAATATGCTAACCAGACCCTTCCCACAGTGAGGTCCACTACCCCCTGGGGCCTGGTTTAGAGACGTTACTGGGAAACTTCCATGTCTGATTGGGCCCTCTGATTATTACCCGCTATCGGTTATACTGGTTGGCAGTGATGAGGTTGCAGAGAGAAGTCCAAAAGCCATCAAAAGGGACTTCAGGGCACTGGGGCAATTGGTTCAAGGATCAGGAGGACAGGCGGTGATCTCCTCAATCCCATCGGTGGCAAGGAAGAACACTGAAGGAACAGGAAAACTCATGTGATTAGCACGTGGCTCGGATGCTGGTATCATTGGTTGAATTTTGTTGGTTTTGATCATAAGGAGGTTTATGTGGCACTGGGTCTGCTGGCGACAGATGGAGTTCAGCTGTCTCAAAAGGAGAAATGGGTTCTCACTTGTGAGTTTGTGGGGCTCATCGAGAGGGCTTTAAACTAGTTTTGAAGTGGAAGGGGATGGAACCAGGCTCCCTAGAGATTAGCCTAGGGGTATCAGGCTAATGTTGGGGGCGAAACCCATAGCCCAGCCCAAGTGCCTCCACACCAACGCATGCAGCATGGGCAACAAACAGGAGGAGCTGGAAGCCATTGTGCAGCAGGATAGCTATGACTTAGTTGCCATCACAGAAACATGGTGGGATGACTCTCATGACTGGAGTGCTGCAATGGATGGCTATAAGACCTTTAGAAGGGACAGGCAGGAAAGGAGAGGTGGTGGGGTGGCTCTATATGTTAGAGAGCGGTTTGATTGTATAAAGATCAATGATTGTGATTACAAGGTTGAATGCTTATGGGTAAGAATGAGGGGGAGTCTGTTATAGGCCACCTGACCAGGATGAAGGTGTTGATGAAGCATTCTGTAAGCAGCTGGCAAAAATCTCACAATTGCAAGCCCTTATTCTCATGGGGGACTTCAATTTACCTGACATCTGCTGGAAATACAACTCCACAGAGAGGAAACAGTCTAGGAGGTTCCTGGAGCGTGTGGGAGATAACTTCTTAACACAACTAGTAACTGAAACTCGAAGGGGAGGTGCCTTGTTTGACCTGCTGTTTATAAACGAAGAAGGACTGGTGGGAGATGTGGTGATCAGAGGCCATCTTGGGCTTAGCAACCATGAAATAACAGACTTTTCAATTCTCAGTGAAGTGAGGAGGGGGGCAGCAAAACCACTGCCATGGACTTCCCGAGGGCAGACTGGCCTGTTCAGGTCACTGTTTGAAAGAGTCCCTTGGGAAACAGTCCTGAAGGGCAAAGGGGTCCATGAAGGCTGGACATTCTTCAAGAAGGAAATCTTAAAGGCACAGGAGCAGATTGTCCCCATGCACGGTAAGACGAATCGGCAGGGAAGACAACCAGCCTGGCTGAACAGGGAGCTTTTTCTGGAACTCGAAAAGAAAATGATAGCTTATCACTTTTGGCAGAAAGGACAGGCAACTCAAAAAGAGTACAGGGACCTCATTAGGTCATGCAGGGAGGAAATTAGAAAGGCAAAAGCCACCAGCTCAAATTCAATCTGGCCACTGTTGTAAGAGGTAACAAAAATGTTTTTTTATAAACACATCAACAACAAAAAGAGAACCAAGGAGAATCTCCATAATTTACTGGATATGGAGGGGAACATTGCTACTGAGGATGAGGAAAAGGCTGAGGTGCTTAATGCCTTTGCCTCCGTCTTTAAGAGTCAGACCAGTTATCCCCAGGGTATTCAGCCCCCTGAGCTGGAAGACAGGGTTGGAGAGCAGAAGAACCCATCATAATGCAGAAGGAAGCAGTCAACAACCTGCTACGCCACCTTGGGATCCACCCAAGAGTACTGAGGGAGCTGATGGAGGAGCTTGCCAAGCCACTCTCCATAATTTATCAGCAGTCTTGGTTAACAGGGGAGGTCCAAGATGCCTGGAGGCTCGCCAATGTGATGTCCATCTACAAGAAGGGCTGGAAGGAGGATCTGGGGAACTACAGGCCTGTCAGCCTGACCTCAACACAAGGAAAGATTATGGAGCGGTTCATGTTAGAATCATAGAATCGTAAGGTTGGAAGAGACCTCTGAGATCATCGAGTCCAACCATGCCTGTCTCCCTACTAAACCATATCGAAACTCATCTACCCGTCTTTTAAACACCTCCAGGGATGGAGACTCCACCACCTCCCTGGGCAATCTCTTCCAATCCCTGACCACTCTCTCAGTGAAGAAATACTTCCTAATGTCCAGTCTAAACCTGCCCTGCCGCAACTTGTGGCCATTCCCTCTCATCCTGTTGTTCGTCACTTGCGAGAAGAGAGCAGCACCCACCCCATTAAAACCTCCTTTCAGGTAGTTGTAAACAGTGATGAGATCTCCCCTCAGGCTCCTCTTCTCTAGGCTAAACAACCCCAATTCCCTCAGTCTCTCCTCATAGGGCTTATTCTCCAGCCCCATCACCAGCCTCGTTGCCCTTCTTTGCACACGCTCCAGCACCTTAATCTCTTTCTTGTAGTGAGGGGCCCAGAACTGCACACAGTACTTGAGGTGCGGCCTCACAAGTGCTGAGTACAGGTCCTGTTGGCCACGCTGTTTCTGATACAGGCCAAGATGCCATTGGCCCTCTTGGCCACCTGGGCACACTACTGGCTCATGTTCAGCCAGCTGTCAACCAACACTCCCATGTCCTCCTCCTCCAGGCAGCTCTCCACCCACTCTTCCCCAAGCCTGTAGCGCTGCATGGGATTGTTGTGTCCTAAATGGAGGATGACTCTGCACTTGGCCTTGTTGAACCTCATCCCATTGGTCTCAGCCCATCGATACAGACTGTCCAGATCCCTCTGCAGAGTCTCCCTTCCTTCAAGCAGATCCACACTTGCACCCAACTTGGTGTAATCTGCAAACTTGCTAAGGGTACATTCAATGCCTTCATCCAGATCATTGATAAAGATGTTAAACAAGACAGCACTGAACCCTGGGGAACACCGCTTGTGACTGGTTTCCAGCTGGATTTAATTCCATTTACCACCACCCTCTGGGCCCGGCCATCCAGCCAGTTTTTAACCCAGCAGAGGATGTGCCTGTCCAGGCCAATGGCAGCCAGTTTCTCAATCAGAATACTGTGAGAAATGGTGTCAAAGGCTTTACTGAAGTCCAAGTACACCACATCCCCAGCCTTTCCCTCGTCCATTAACCGGGTAACCTTGTCATAGAAGGAGATCAGATTGGTCTGGCAGGACCTGCCTTTCATAAACCCATGTTGACTGGGCCTGATCACCTGCTTGTCCCATGCGTGCTGTATGATAGCACTCAAGACAATCTGCTCCATGACCTTCCCCGGTACCGAGGTCACACTGACAGGCCTGGAGTTCCCCGGATCCTCCCTTTGACCCTTCTTGTAAATGGGAGTTACATTTGCCAGTTTCCAGTTGAGCGGCACTTCCCGAGTCAGCCAAGACTGCTGGTAGATGAGGGAAAGGGGTTTGGCAAGGACCTCTGCTCGTTCCCTTAATACCCTCAGATGGATAACATCTGGCCTCATGGATTTGTGTATGTCTAATTGGCAAAGGAGATCTCTAACCAAGTCCTCCCAAACAGCTGGAGCTTCATTCCCATTATCTTCTGGCTGACGGGGCTGAGTATCCCTAGGGCATTCCTCCTTGGAGTTAAAGACTGAGGCAAAGAAGTCGTTGAGCACCTCTGCCTTGTCCTCATCCCTCATCTCTACTGTCCCTTCTGCACCCAGCAAGGGAGGGAGGGTCTCCTTTGTCCTCCTGTTGCTGCTGATATATTTAAAGAAATTATTTTTATTATTTTTGACCAAAGTGGCCAGTTGAAGTTCTAGTTGGGCTTTAGCCCTTCTTATTTTTTCCCATGTAGTCCTCCTGGGACGCCTGCCCCCTCTTCCAAAGCTTGTAAACTTTCTTCTTTTTCCTGAGATTGTTACGAAGTTCCCTACTCAGCCATCCTGGTTTTCTTCCCTGCCGACTTGTTTTACAGCATACGGGGATGACTTGCTCTTGTGCCGCCAGGATTTCCTTCTTGAGGAGCATCCAGCCCTCTTGCACCCCTTTGTCCTTTAGAGCCACCTCCCAGTGAACTTTATCAAGCAGCCTTCTGAAGAGTTCAAAGCCTGCCCTTCGTAAGTCCAGGGTGGCAGTTCTGCTGACTCCTCTCCTCACTGCCCCAAGAAGGGAGAATTGTATCATCTCGTGATTGCTGTGCCCCAGGCGTCCTCCAACCGTCACATGGCCTGCGCTGTTCACAAACAGCAGATCCAGCTGGGCACCCTCTCTAGTCGGTTCACTTACCAGTTGTGTTAGGAAGTTATCATCCACACACTCTATGAACCTTCTAGACTGCTTCCTTTCTGCTGTGTTGTATTTCCATCAGACATCCGGGAGGTTGAAATCCCTCACGAAAATGATGGGATGCGATTGCGAGACTTCTCCTAGGTGTTTATAGAAGAGTTCATCAGTCTCTTCATCCTGGTTAGGTGGCCGATAGCAAACTCCCACCACAATATCTGGGTTACCACGCACACCACTGAGTTTAACCCATAAACACTCTACCTTATCATCGCTATTACCGAGTTCCATGCAGTCAAAACACTCTTTGACATATAGAGCAACCCCACCACCTCTCTTTCCTGGTCTGCCTCGCCTAAATAGCTTATAGCCATCCATGGTAGCGCTCCAGTCATGTGAGTTGTCCCACCATGTTTCTGTGATGGCGATTATATCATAATTGTCCTGCCTTGCCATAGCTTCCAGCTCATCCTGTTCATTTCCCATGCTGCGTGCATTACTGTAAAGGCACTTCAGATGAGCTGTTGTCACCCCCTCTTTTGCTGTCTGTCTAGTTGGGGATCCAAGGCTGTTGTGCCCCTCGGGTCCTGGGATGTTGTCCCCATATTTAATTCTATTAGCATGGCAGATGTTCCACTCCCCCTTCCAATCTAGTTTAAAGCCCTCTTAACTAGCCCTATAAGCTTCTTTGAGAGAGCCCTTTTGGCCCGAGGGGAAAGGTGCACCCCATCACCTGCCAGCAGGCTTGGCATGCATGCCAACCCATTATCGAAGAACCCAAAGTTTTGTTCTTCGCACCATGTTCTCAGCCATTTATTTAATTCTTGGTTCATTCTCTCATCATTCCCTATGACAGAGAAGACCACCTGTGCTCCTGAGTCCTTAACCATTTGCCCTAGAGCTTTAAAGCCCTTTTTAATAGCCCTAAGGTTTTTAGAAGATTTTTCGTTATTTCCTATTTGGAAAACTACTAGGGGATAGTAGTCCGTGGGCTTGACCAGTTTGGGAAATTTTTTGGTCACATCCCTGACCGAGGCCCCAGGCAGACAGCAGACCTCCCTCTGCAATGGGTCAGGTCTGCATATCGGTCCCTCTGTGCCCCTAAGGAAGGAGTTGCCAATAATAATAACCCTCCGCTTCTTCTTAACAGAAGCCATTTTGATTGACGGCTTCTGTTTTTTTGGCCTGGGGAATGTTTCCAGGCTATGAGTGTTTTCGACAATTGGGTCTGGTTCCACTTGTAGACCCATATATCTACTCTGCAAGGAAACCTGGGGGGCCAGATTTGGGATGGGGGAGATGCGCCTGCTGCGACAAGCAGGAACTTGCTGCTATTCTGCCTTATTGGTCAAGTTGCCCTCCTTAGTTGAGTACCTACAGGGTAGGGGGTCCACCTTTGTACAAAGCACGTCTGCCTGTTGGGGCTGAGACCGGGAGCACAGAGCATTAGCCCAGAAGTCTATTTCCTGCTCACATTCCCTGATAGTCCTCTGTAGTGGTTTGACTTTTGAATTTTTCAGATCTTCCTTAAAAAAAATGGCCATTACAGGTCTTCCTTAACAATGGAGGTCAGGATCCATGGAAGTATTCCATATATTCCTTTAACGTAACACAAGATATAAATAAGGTGTAGATAAGAGATACGTTCTCTTCTTCTTCCGGGAGGCTGGAGAGCAGGCGCTCCATTGCTGCTGGTCCTGTCTGGAGCTGAGGTCTGCAGCAGCTGCTGTTGTCTGCCCACGTGTTGGGGGAGAGTCCTGGGTCGGATTTAGCTGTTCTGCTTTCCTCAAGGGAAGTGGTGAGATTTTGCTAGTTCTTTATTTTCTTAGTTACCGGGTCTTACAAGTGTGCATGCCTGTTTTGTTTTAGTTCCTTTTTGTCCTTTTTCCTATTTTCCCTTCCCCTCTTCCCTTTCTTGGAAGTTTTGCATGATATCCTTGCTATATGTAGTTGTTTTTATTTAGAAAATACATAAATACATATATTTAGTGTGATTTCAGTTTTTCTATATTTTTTTCTTTGAAAAGAGGGGTAAGGTTTGGGAAAGAGGCAGACTGATCAGTTGGAGAGCTTGGGAAAGCTAGCTCAAACCAGCTCATCCTCTTGAATGCACTCACCAGGAAAGTGCAGGACAACAAGAGGATCAGGCCCAGCCTGCATGGGTTCATGAAGGGCAGATCCTGCTTGACCAACCTGATCTCCTTCTTTGACCAGTTGAGCCACCAAGTGGATGAGGTAAAGGCTGTGGATATCTACCTTGATTTCAGTAAACCTTTGACACCATTTCCCACAGCATTCTCCTAGAGAAGCTGGCGGCTCGTGACTTAGACAGGTGTACTCTTTGCCGGGTAAAACAATGGTTGGATGGCCAGGTACAAAGGGTTGTGTTGAATGGAGCAAAATCCAGTTGGAGGCCGGTCACAAGTGGTGTTCTCCAGGGCTCGGTACTGGGGCCAGTCTTGTTTAATATCTTTATCAGTTATCTGGATGAGGGGATCAAATGCACCCTCAAGAAGTTTGCAGACAACACCAAGTTGTGTGGGAGCGTTGAACTGCCTGAGGGTAGAAAGGCTCTGTAGACGGACCTGGACAGGCTGGATTGATGGGCCGAGGCCAATTGTATGAGGTTCAACAAGGCCAAGTGTCAGGTCCTGCATTTGGGTTACAATAACTCCATGCAATGCTACAGGCTTTGGGAAGTGTGGCTGGAAAGATGCCCAGCAGAAAAGGACCTAGGGGTGCTAGTTGACAGATGACTGAACATGAGTGAGCAGTGTGCCCAGGTGGCCAAGAAGGCCAATGGCATCCAGGCTTGTATCAAAAATGGTGTGGCCGGCAGGAGTAGGGAAGTGTTGAAGCTGTTGAGGCTGCATCTTGAATCCTGTATTGAGTTTTGGGCGTCTCAGTACAAGAAAGACACTGAGCTGCTGGAACGTGTCCAGAGGAGGGAGAACAAATTTTATGAGGAGCGGCTGAGGGAACTGGGATTGTTTAGTCTGGAGAAGAGGAGGCTGAGGGGAGACCTTATTGCTCTCTACAACTACCTAAAAGGAGGCTGTAGCGAGATGGATGCTGGCCTCTTCTCCCAAGTGACAAGTGATAGGACAAGAGGAAATGGCCTCAAGTTGCATTGGGAAGGTTTATATTGGATATTAGGAAATTTTTCTTTACTGAAAGAGTGATGAAACATTGGAACAGGCTGCCCAGGGAAGTGGTGGAGTCTCCTTCCCTGTGGATGTTCAGAAAAGTGTAGACGGGGTGCTTCAGGATGTAGTTTTGGAGGCATGTTAGTGTTGTGTTGATGGTTGGACTTGATGATCCTAGAGGTCTTTTCCAACCTTAATGTTTCTATGATTCTATGAGTTGTACACTAGGAATATCTAAAATACTTGGGGTTCTTACCTCTTGCTAAAGCAGATACTGTAAGATATACTATAATTTTTTAAGAAAAAGCCAATCAGTTACTTATAACTATCAAATTAACCTTTTGCAGAATGTGACACTAGGCTTCAAATACTTGGACATGGATCCAAGACTTTATAACTTAGAGGTGCAATGTTTTCATGGATGCAACACAGAGCAGCTTCAGGAACATTTACAAGCTTGCAACTATTGAGTTACTTTTGCTACACAGAAGAAAGCTTAAAGATCTTATATCCATGTCTCAATTACTTTTTTTTTTTACTCCACACCATTTCTTTTCTCCTCTCTTACAGAAAAAAAAAGGCATACATTATCCTGAAAAATACACCTACTAAGCAGTAGCACAGACTAAGAGCCACCACCTACTCATGCATAATCGCTTCTGAGAGTATCGGCCCTGGTTGCATCCGCCCATCACAGAGTGAATTCCCCAATGAAACTGCTCAGTGCTGTGCCGTACCAGCCCCTCAGCTTCTTCCACCTCTCTCCATGTTGTATGGCAACTTCATCGGCCCAGGAGCAGTGACATCAACACACAAAGTAGTCCAGCCTCCAATCAAAGAGAGGTGAGAAGACATCAGAACCCACACAGTTTCTCTTGCACAAGACATAGAACGTAGAATGGAGGAACAGAACATCACTCCAGGACTTAGAACATGATCACAGTCTGTCCAATTATGTAATGGAGAAACATACATGCTCAGTTGAAAGCCAACCTACCCAGAAAGCATGCCCATTCGGACAGAGGTGAAACACTCTGCTCACAGGGGGAGGGGACACACAAACATTCTACATCCCCCTGAGCAATGGGACAGAGCCTTAAGATCCATTCATGCACAGACACAGTATTCATCTTCATTTAGTTGCATTTTGTCCCTTCCACTTCTGTTGATACTCAACACCTCCACGCTAGGGGTCTCCATCCCCCACCTTCCTCACAATGGAAGATGTGATCAAAAACAAGGATATCACAGAAAGATTTATGCATCTCATATTTTACAGGTAATGAGAGTTTACTCCTCCCAACAAGGGCAGCTGGGTGGAGCATCCTGTGCCATAGGAACCAGTGCAACTGCTGCTGCAGTATGGTGGGGACTGGCTTCACCAGGACTGTTTCAAAGGGGGAAGAAGCATCAGCAACATGGTATCTTCCTCCCAGGACGTAGTGCACAGGAGCAGTGATAACAGCCCCTAGGGCAACTTGCAGAAAGATGCAAGCACCCTTGTAGTTTGAAACACATGGGCACCCTGTCCTGATGTTGAGGTAGATCTTAGTGGTGAAAAAGCCAGCTTGTTGGAGGAAGACCCACTTCAAAGGTGGTTATTCTCTCAGGAAAGGTGCCCTACCCTGTCACTTTAAGTGAGGTTTTCCTGTTTGTTTTTGAGTCAGTAACAGTAACGGCCCTTAAACAAGAAGGGCTGATTGCAAAGCCACACTAAACCTTAGACACTTCCTCCATAGGAGGGATGCCTTTTATCTCCATATGTCCTTGAGTGCTGTGAGGAAATGAAAAAAGTCAGGATTCAGGCTTGTGCAACAATCAATCTCAAGTGATAAACCAAGCTGATCTGATGCTTGAGTGTAGGAAAGAGTTGCAATTCCCTTCTAGATCTGCCTCTGCATCCTAGGGAATATTTTATCCATTGCAAACCATCTAAGTATTGCAAGAGGAACTGGTCTAACATCAATTAGAAGAGTTCTACTAGAACATCTGCAATGTAAACACTTTTAGCCAAACGTCAGTTATTACAGACTTGATCTGCATTGGAGGCCGGTTTGGAACTGTAGGTTTTCATTAAGAGCTGCTGGAGTTATCCAGGACACCTACTGATAACAAATATATTGAGTACATTTTCATCTGATGGAAAAGCCTGAAATTTTCACTAGCTCTATAAAATCATTTCCTATGCCTTCCACTTTAGGTAAGCATTACTAAACAATACTTTTATAACTTCATCAAGTTTCAAAGCACAAGTCAATGAAATCTGGCTTTTTGACATAGGCAAATTATTTAATTTAGAATGATGCACAAAACAACGTTACCATTTACAGCCCTAAGTTTTTTTATGGTACAATAATAGTTAAGGTCTACATTGTATTGAAATGTCAGAACACTTAATAAGACAGCTACTTCTGGTACATTATGCCTTCGCTATTACAGACAAAGCCTACAAATCTTCCATCATTTCTTTCAAGGCAGTCATGTCTTCTTCCCTCGAAATTCTTTAAACACTGGTAAATGTTACTCCTCAATCACCACATTCTTATCCATGTAGTTCCATGAAAAATTGGTTTAGATATAGTAGCAAGGAAAATAAATATCCTACATAGTTAGTAGAAGCTACAGCATCATTTCCAAGCTATTATTTTTTTTAAAAAAAAAAAAAAAAAAAGAAAATCCCACAACTGTAATATACTCTATTTGGATGTTCTAGCTAAGGACTGAACCTGCATTCTACATACTCATCTACTCAGTTTGTAGTATTAAGATATGTAGAAATGAGGCACAGAATCTGAGCTTAAAAAATACATTTTCTGTTATTGCTCTATTTTTTTAAAATAAAATATAAAAATCTCTAGGTGAACTGAGGTAAACCTTCAAAAACTCACTGGCAAGCTCCAAGTCAGCCTAAAAATAACAAAAATGAAAGGCCTGGATAACTGAATTTATAAGAACTGAGAACCTCCATCTCCAACAGCAACTCATTTTTGCTGCTACAGGATTTTATGTTATATGTGAAAGGCACATTGAAACCATTTTCATAACATTAATGAATACTTCTGCACAAGTTAGGAAGAGTCATACAACATTATCCCTCTGCCCATTATAACACTACAAAATTTTGGGATTAGTTTTCACTAAGGAAAAGTTCAAAACCAAATTACGACAAAAGGCAAACTCTTCTCCCCATCCCCCATGATTACCTTCCCTTTGATATCTTTCAGCTCATATGTCTGGTCTCTCTAGGATGACATTCAGTCCTCTAATATATAAGAGGTTGTGAGAAGAGCAAACAAAATAGTCAACAAAACCCAAACCTACATTTTACACAGTCACACGCTAATGACCAGTTATCAGAGAAACATTGCTAGCCATTTGCTATCAACATCATAGGCAACTATCAGTAGTATAAGTACAACCTTTACCCAAGTAGCAGAATCAATACACCTCACTTCCAGTGAAATCCTGCCCCTACATATAGTCATATGTCCCACTTGCCTCAGAAACCAAACCCCAGTTTGTCACACAGTCAGTTTACCTCAAGTCTCTTTTCCCCTGAGGACTGCTATTCTTTTAGAAAACAAACCCACAGAGTTCCATGTGACTGGATAGCAGGGTATGCCACCCCTTCCTGTTTATCCAGAAATAACCTCTCCTACTATATACAGGGGTGTTACCATTTTCTTTCAGCCACCATTTTATGGCTGACAGCTGCCATTCATTACAATCTCAAGACTCTCCACATATTTACATATTGTCTTGTGATTGTCTCACTGTCATTTTTGACAACATAATACCCTATATGTTCACAGACTGCCTTATGATCAGCTGGCAAGTAGAGTTACCCTTTTCTCTCAACCGGGAAGATCATAGAATCAGATAACAGAATCATAGAATGGTTTGAGTTGGAAGGAACCTTAAAGATCATGCAGTTCCAACCCCCATTGTGAGAAGGGACACCTTCCACTGGATCAGGCTGCTCAAAGCCTCATCCAAGCTGGTCTTGAACATCAGCAGGGATAGGACAGCCATGACTTCTCTGGGAAACCTGTGCCAGTGCCTCACATCCCTCACGGTAAAACATTTCTTCCTAATAATTAATCTCAGTCTCCCCTCTTTCAGCTTGAAACCATTAACCCTTTTCATATCACTGCACTCCCTGATAAAGAACCCCTTCCCAGCTTTCCTGTAGGCCCCCTTTAAGTACTGGAAAGCTGCTATAAGGTCTCCTCGGAACTTTTTCTTCTCTAGGATGAGCAAGCCCAACTCTCTCAGCCTGTCCTTGTGTGGGAGGTGCTCCAGCACTCTGCTGACAATAGATTATTAATAAGTATAAATCATGGTGTTCCTAATGAAGATTATGAAATGCTGAGTTGTTTTTGTAAGAAACTTCTTAATTCTTCATATATCAGTGTGCCTTCAATTTTTCTTTATGGTAGTGAGATAGAACTATTTTCTTCAGTTTGAGAATACCTCTCTATTAAGGAAGTCAGTATATATATATGCAGTCTGATGAAAGGGATCATAGGATCACAGTATCAGAGAATAATTCAGGTTGAAAGATGCCTCAGGAGGTCTCTAGTTCAACCTTCTGTTGAACCCTCAGGTGAGGACGTTCAGGGCTTTTTCCAATTGGGTCTTGAAAACCTCCGAGGATGGAGACCCCGTCTCTTCCAGGTGATTGATAATGTTGTTAAATAGGATAGGTCCCTGTGGCATACCACTTGTTACCAGCATCTTGATAGAGTATGACCCATTAACCATTATGATCTAAACCTGATCATCCAAACATTTTTTTTATCCATATCGTTGTCCACACATCCAGACTGTAGCATCCAAACTTGGTTACAAGAATACTGTGGGAGATGATAATGTCAAAAGCCTTGCTAAAGTTGAGATAAGTGACATCCACTGCTCTCCCCTTATCCACAAATCCAGTCACTTTATCATACTAGATAATTTGGTTGATCCGGCATGATTTTCTCTTTGTATAACCATGTTGACTGTTGCCTGTTTGATGTGCCCAGAAATATGTTCCAAGAGGGTTTGCTTCATGATTTTCTCAGGGACTGAAGTAAGGTTGACTGGCCTGGTTTTTCCCAGATTGTCCTTTTGGCCTTTTTTTGTTGATGAATGCAATGTTTGTCTTTCTTCAATTGTCAGGGATCTCCCCCTGATTTCTACAACCTTTTAAAGATGATAGAGAGCAGCCTTGCAAGGACATCGGCCAGTTCCCTCAGAACCCTTGGATATAGTCCATCCGGTCCCATGGACTTGTATGGGTCAAGTTCTCTCGAGTAATCAAATCCCTGGCTCGGTCGTCATCAACTGCTAGTAGTTCTCCTCCAGATTCCTCTTCCTGCCCAAGCGGCACTAGAGGGAAGAGGAGTGGGAGGGTTATGGTCAGTATATAGCAGTCATTCTCTGCTGCACTTTCCTTTTCACACCGTTCCTCTGCTCCAAAACGGGTTCTTAATGGGTTGCAGTCTTATGAGGAAAATATGCTTTGGCATGGGCTTTCAATGGGCCACAGTTCCTTTGGGAAATATCAATCTGTTCCAGAGTGGGTCCTCCATGGGCTGCAGGGAATATCTACTCTGGTGCCATGGAGCACCTCCTCATCATCCTTCTCTTTCTCTGACCTTGGTGCTCCCTCTGCCGTTTCACACTCTTTTTTGTTCCCTCCTACTCTCATTTTTTTACCCTTTCTTAAATAATTTTTCACAGAGACACCACCAACACTGCTGATTGGCTCAGCTTTGGCCAGCAGTGGGTCCATTGCCAAGCCATCTGGAACCAACTGTGTCTGGCACAGGGCAGCCCCTTACCTATTCCCACAGAGGCCACCACTGCAGGCTCCTCCCCCAAAAAACCTTGCCGCATATACTCAGTACACCATAAAATTTCCACAACTTTTCAGAACATATAATTGGAGCTGTGTGGCTTGGTATTAAAAAATAAATTAACCCCCCTGGTTTTCTATTGATACAACAGACCCTGTGTTTCTTTTAGCCACTTCAAAGGATAGAGAATGAAGTAGAACTGCTTGGAGAACATCTTCATATAGGAAGCTTTACCTACCCTCCAGCAACTCATCCACCAACATTGACTTCTTCAGGTCCTATCCAGTTCTTAACCCATGATCCTTTACACCAAGAGGTTTCATTTGGAGTTGTAAGTATTGCGTTTTGTACTACATCCTCATGCATGCTGAGTTCAAGTTCTTGATCTTGCTTTAAGTTATAACCATTTTATTTGCCACTGAATTTCATTACTGGTTGCAGCTGTGAAAAGTCGGGGTGGTTGTTTTTTATGGTTAGACTTACTTCATATAGTCTGGGGGCTCAAATTTGGAAGAATGAAAACATGCTAACAAAATCTTTGAGTGATTGTTCTTCATAAAAGTAAATGTCTCAAGACCTCTGAATATCATTTCAGTTGTAGTGCGTGAATTTTGGTTCTAAAAATCTGCTAACTTTTTTTTCCACTATTGAGTATTTTTAGAAAACTACAATTTATGTCTAAGCTACAATTATTTACCTGCTCCCATTTTAGTCGACAGTGCAAGACGTTTTAAACATCATACTGAGGACTTATGTGAGTAAACTAAAGAGCTTTGGAAATAGTCTATTTGGAAAATAGTCTATGGAAAGAATTTGTTGAAGCTGTAAACCTCAGTGTCTCTTTAGGCACTATATCTGTATGCAGTTGAAAGGCTACAGCCCCTCCTCCAAAAGGGAATGCAATTGAGTTCAACTCTGAATGTGTTTTCTTTATTTATTAATTTTAAACCTTGCTCTTTTTTTAAAGCAGTTTTGGATCATGGATCAACCTGGCAATGCCCCCTAATGGATATTTGGCTTATACCAGCAAAAGAACTCCTGTATATCACAGAATCGTTTAGGTTGGAAAAGACCTTTAAGATCATTAAGTCCAACCATAAACCTAACACTGCCAGGTCCACCACTAAACCATGTTCCTAAGCACCACATCTACATGTCTTTGAAATGCCTCCAAGGATGGTGATTCAACCACTTCCCTGGGCAGCCTGTTCCAATGCTTGACAGCTCTTTAGGTGAAGTAATATTTCCTGATATCCAATCTAAACCTCCCCTGGATCAGCTTGAAGCCATTTACTCTTGTCCTATCACTTGTTACTTGGGAGAAGAAACTGACACCTGCCTTGCTACAACCTACTTTCAGGTAGTTGCAAAGAGCAATAAGGTCTCCCCTCAGCCTCCTTTTCTTCAGACTAAACAGCCCCAGTTCCCTCAGTTGCTCCTCATAAGACTTGTTCTCCAGACCCTGTGCCAGCTTTGTTGTCCTTCTTTGCACACTCCAGCACCTCAATGTCCTTGTAGTGAGAGGCTGAACACAGTATTAAAGCTGTGGCCTCACCAATGCTGAGTACAGGGGAACAATCACTCCCCTAGTCCTGCTGGTCACAGTACAAGCCAGGATGCCATTGGACTTCTTGTCCACCTGGGCACACAGCTGGCTCATGTTCCATTGGTTGTTGACCAACACCCCTAAGTCCTTTTCTACCTGGAAGTTTTCCAGCCATTTTTCCCCAAGCCTGTGTCACTGCATGGGGTTGTCGTGACCCAAGTGTCGGGTCCTGACACTTAGCCTTGTTGAACCTTATGCAATAGGCCTTTGCCCATAGGTCCAGCCTGTCCAGATCCCTCTGTGGAAGGCATGTGGGTCCCCCTTGCCGGGCTTTCTGCAGGTCAGGATTGAACTCGGTGCCCTTTGGACCAGCATGCTGCCACCTGGCGTCTTGTCTAATTCATCTCCACCATATGTAATGCTTCCTGATTCTACTTTGCAAATCTCCCCCTGTCGGAATTCGAATTACAAAGCTCAGGCTAAAAGTGCTGGACCTCTACCAACTGAGCTATTCCAGTTGTTAAAAACTCTCATTCCTACCCCACCAGTTGCATAAAGCAGCTCATTGTGTCAAGTCCATCACCATATTTCTGAAGTGACAGGGCCTGATCAATAGGCCTCAAATAAGTGACTCATGGATGATTCGTATTGCATTGTTGTGTGTACTGTTTAATCTGTAACTTCTCAGTCGTATTATGAGTAAAATTGTGTTATTCTGTTCTTAACCAGTGGAATTGAGTTGTACCACCTTAATTGTAGTTTCACAAGTATAAATACCACGTGAAGCAGGAGAAAGCACTCTAAACAGCCTCCTTAGTTTAGAGATAAGAAGAATCCAGCTGCCTTCCTTCTCATCTTTTCTGTAGTTTTGACCAGATTCCAGGAGGAGGGGATACGAAGCAGCTGAAACCAGAGTTCCTGCTTTTTAGAATGATGTAAGTTGCTTATTTAAAAATATAAAAGCTGGACCCTCTTGCAGCAATCTCTGGAGACTCTACCACAAGCAGACGCGCCGCATGGTCCTCCCAATTGTCCAGGAACAGGCTCTCCAGATCTTTGCTGCAGAAGGGGCTCCCCAGTGACTGCGGGTCTGGATGATGAGAATAAAAGGGCAGTTGGCAATGTATCTTGTTTGTTGTTTCTTTTCTCAACTGTTAAAGACTCTTCTGATCTGATTTGAATGATGATGAAAGACAATCAATGATGTTTCTTTGCCTGGTTGTTGGGGCTTTTAAAATCTAACCTGAATGATGACGTGTGCCCAGGTGGCCAAGAAGGCCAATGGCATCCTGGCCTGCATCAGGAATAGTGTAGTAAGCAGGACCAGAGAAGTTATCGTCCCCCTGTACTCGGCACTGGTCAGGCCTCACCTTGAATATTGTGTCCAGTTCTGGGCACCCCAATTTGGGAAAGATGTTAGGATACTGGAATGTGTTCAGAGGAGGGCAACGAAGATGGTGAGGGGGCTGGAGCACAAGCCCTATGAGGAGCGACTGAGGGAGTTGGGGCTGTTTAGCCTGGAGAAGAGGAGGCTCAGGGGAGACCTCATTGCTCTCTATAACTACCTAAAAGGAGGTTGTAGTCAGGCAGGGGTTGGTCTCTTCTCTCAGGTGACCAGTGGCAGAACCAGAGGGCATGGACTTAAGCTTCGTCAGGGAAAGTTTAGACTTGATATGAGGAAAAAATTCTTCACTGAAAGGGTGATTGGCCATTGGAATGGGCTGCCCAGGGAGGTGGTGGAGTCACCGACCCTGGAGGTGTTTAAAGGGAGACTGGATGAGGCACTGAGTGCCATGGTTTAGATGATGGTTGGTGTTAGTGTTGGTGTTAGTGTTAGATTATAGGTTGGACTTGATGATCTCAGAGGTCCTTTCCAACCTTGTGATACTGTGAAAAAACAGTTGGTGATGTAAGCTTCTAATTGCTGTGCTTATTTTCTTATGGTAATGATTAGATGAATTGTCTTTAAAGTTGATATTGTTAATGCGTTGTTAATTGCTATCAAGCGTTTGTCACCTTTCTTGTTTTAATAATTTGAGTAAATTTTGATTTCACAGAGTATTCAGGAGTTTGAGCTTTTATGCTGATTGCACTCTGTGGCTTTTAAGGGGTGGTAACACAGCTTCCGACAACCTCAAAATTGACTGGTCTCTCCCTCACTCACAGCCCAAGGTGTGAGGAGCCCAGAAACTACCTCTGATACTCCTCTGGTCTTTCACAAGCCTCACACTCCTCTCAACACACCACAACTGCTGCTGCTGTCTGTTTCCTGCAATTTTATAAGATGCAATAACATTAATAATTAAAGTTTAAATAGGAATATAAAAAACCCCAAAATTTAAATACAGGCTTGGTATTCTCTGCCTTATGTAACTGCTCAATAAGCCTTACCGTGTTTGGGGGGGTTGACCCCATTTTTTTTTAAGATTTTTTTTCTTAAAAACACAAGGCAAATGGAATGGCTTATCTTATTACTGCCTATAACTATCTAATAGGAGGGTATAAAGAACACTGAGCCAGACTCTTCTCAAAGGTATACAGTGATAGGACAAGAGGCAATGGGCACAAGTTGGAACATGAGAAATTCATATTAGATATAAGGAAAAAACTCATGATGTTAGCCAAAAATTGAAAGACATTGCCCAGACAGGTGGTAAAATCTCCATTCTTGGAGATATTCAAAACTCATCTAGACAAGTCCCCAAGCAACCTGATCTAATTGGTACTGCTTTTGGCAGGGCGGATTAAGTAGATGACTTGCAGAAGTTCTTTCTAACCTAAACTATTCTATGGTTCTGTAATCATCCTTCTCTGAGTGGAGAGTTAGACTAGATGGTTTCCTGTTCTACCTTCCAACCTAAATTGTTTTATGATTCTACATTAATGTAGGACTTGAGGACTGCTATCCTGTAATTATTGCTTCAACCTCAAAGGATTCATAAGTGCATACTCTACAGACAGTATCTCTGGGACTTGAACCCAGGTCACCACCTCAAGCCTACAGATCCCTGTGCCTCTGATGAAAGGATTAGTCCCTCTGGATACCTCACATACAGGGAGGGAATGACAGAGTTGACTAGTGCAACAATCACCCTTATTGACCAAGAAAGTATTCTCCAATATTTGGGAACCTGCTTCCTTACCAAGTCACAATTGGATTGCAGCTCCTTTGTACCATCTCAGCATTACTGAGTGCTCATGACTAAACTAGTAAATCTAGTCACAGAAATCAATTCCTCCAGGCAGCCTCCTACCTCCAGCTGCTGCCCAGTACAGAAGAGATGGCAGTAATATCAGGAGATGGCCCATTTTTCCTGAAGGATGCCTGGAGTTTTACCACTGGTGTTGCTGGTTCAAGGCCAAGAGATTCCTATGGCAGTAATACAAGCACAATTTTTATCAAAGTCAAGAAGTGACAGGTGCCATACCTGCCAATATCTGTAGAAGCCCTGCTTACAATCACATGTCCCACTTGTCCTAGTAAGTTCCTTCTCTATTCCAGTCATAAGGTCAGTTTACCCCACCTCTTTTTGCCCTGGAAGCTGGCATTTTTTAAAATGTCATAACCCATGTGTTCTCAGACTGCCCTGTGATTGGACAGCAGAGCAAGTGACCCCTTCCAGTTTACCTGGAAAAATTTCAGAACCAGCAACCCTTCCCACTACATTTTGTTTCAGACATCATTTTTATGGCAGGGAGTCAACATTTTTGTTTCCACCATACCCCATGTATTCCCAGACTCCCCTGGCTGACATTGAGAGAGGCAAGGCTGCCACAGCTCCATGTCCCACAGGTCTGACCTGTAGCAAAGCTAAGAATGTATTCCCAATAGGCACACAGACACGCACACACACCCACACAACTATATACATATATGCATGGCCAGCCACACAGATCAACACAGATGGGCACACTCAGTGCTCACAAAAACACAAACACCACCACACCAACAACCTTATCCTGGTTCCCTCTCTGACTGATTAGGGTGAAGATCCATAAACACACCTATAATCTGGATCCCTCCAGTAGCTGGGCTCAGACACTTGATCTGCCCAGGAGCTGGTCAGTCTCCCCAGTTGCTGGCACCTGGACATGTGAGCCCCTGAGGCCTGCAGCACCATTCCACCACTCCAGTTGCTAGCATAGACTGCTTCACTCACAGACATGCACCACCCAACCAACCCCCAACCCCAGCAGTCTGGGACTTCCCTAGTCTCTCTGGTAGCTAATCCCATCCCCTATGGTCTCGCCCTTAGAGATAAACACATACATACATCTGGCTCAGAGACTACTTCATCCACTCACTGGGTAGTTTGACTTGCTATCTGCTAGCAATCACACGCTTGCTCACACCCCCTCACTCTCTTCAGTTTCTGGCACTACAGACACATGGGCCCCTCTGGCCATGCAGTATTACTTGGGCTTTAAGTTGTATTGCAAGATACAAGCAAACTGCTACTAAAATTGAAAACCAGTAACAAAAAGTCAACTTGAGAACACATGTATGGCTTTTGTTCTGCAGGCTTCTGCTATATGTGTTTCCTTAACCTTAGGTTAATGAGGTTAATGACCAGATAGAGTAGTTAAAAAAAAAATGTCTTCATGGTTCATTTCTTACATGTGTGTAATAACAATGCTTTAGACGATGTCTATGCCACTGCTTCTGCTAAAAGACGAGAAGAGAAGAGAAGAGAAGAGAAGAGAAGAGAAGAGAAGAGAAGAGAAGAGAAGAGAAGAGAAGAGAAGAGAAGAGAAGAGAAGAGAAGAGAAGAGAGAAGAGAGAATATTTCAGTTGGAAGTGACCTCAAATGATCATCTAGTCCAACTGCCTGAGCAATTCAGGGCTGACCAAAACTTGAAGCATATTATTAAGGGCATTGTCCAAATGCCTCTTAAACACTGACAGGCACGGGGCATTGACCACCTCTCTAGGGAGACTGTCCCAGTGTTTGACCACCCTCAATAAAGAAATGTTTTGTAATATCTAGTCTGAACTTCCCCTGGCAAAGCTTTGAACCATTCCCACATGTCCTGTCACTGGATAACAGGGAGAAGAGCTCAGCACCTCCCTCTCCACTTCCCCTCCTCAGGAAGCTGCAGAGAGCAATGAGGTTGAGTCTGTAACCAATAAGGAGCTAAAGTTTTGCAATATGTATAACCTAATTATCGTACGACCAATAATGAGCCTGAGCTTTGCAATATGTATAACCTAATTATCGTGGCTATAAAAGTGATTGTAACACGACCAATAAACGAGTTCCACTGATGAACCATCCGGTGTCGGTGACTCCCTCCGTCTTCAACAAGGTTGCCCCTCAGCTTCCTTCTCTCAAAACCAGACAAACACAGAGTCCTCAGCCACTCGCATAGGACCTGCCTTTCAGTCCTTTCACCAGCTTTGCTGCCCTCCTCTGGATGCATTCGAGTACCTTAACATCTTTCTAAAATTGTGGGGCTCAGAAGTGAACACAACACTCAAGGTGAGGCTGTACCAACACTGAATCACCTCTTATGACCGGCTGGTTATCCTGTGTTTGATGCACCCCAGGATGTGGTTTGCCCTCTTGGCTGCCAGGGCACTGCTGACTCCTGTTGAGCCTGCTGCCAAGCAGCAACCCCAGATCCCTTTCTGCAGGGCTGCTCTCCAGCCACTCCTCTTCCAGTCTATACTTGTACCAGGCATTACTCCATCCCAGGTGCAGAATCGGGCATTTGGTCTTGCTAATTTTCATGTCAATCTATCCAGAACCCTCTGCAAGGACTCTTGTGATTCAAGAGAGTCAACAGCACCTCCCAGCTTGGCATCATCAGCAAACTTGCTAAGGGTGCATTCAACTTATGCATCCATTGATAAAAATATTGAACAGAACTGGCCTTGAATCCTGAAGAACACTACTGGTGACTGAGAAGAAACAGTTTGAAAATGCAGTTAGCAAGGATGAAGATGAGAGTGAAGAAGAAAAAGCTCCTATCCCAGTGCAGGAGGAAGACCCAGGATGGGGTCCTTCACAGCAACCAAAGAGTTCTTCATGAGCGCCAGATCCTTCACGAGAAGAAATTACTTTGAAACAAGTGCCATCACAGGATCAGCAGAACAATGATTCAGGACAATCAGAACCAGAGGTAATCATCAAATCCTTATCCATGAAGGAGTTATAACATCAAAGAAAAGATTTTAGCCTTTGTGAGGGTGAATCAATTGCTTCCTGGTTGCTCCAGTGCTGGGACAATGGAGCCAATACCATAGACTTAGATGGTAAAGAAGTCAAGCAGATGGGACCCCAGCCAGAGACAGAGGTGTTGACAAGGCACTTTGGAAAAAGACAAAGATCCTTAACCTCTGGAGATGACTCTTGTCAGCTGTAAGGGGCAGGTATCCCTATAGAGATGAAATCAAATGCCGCCCAATCAGATGGAACACCGTGGAGAAAGGTATTAAATACCTGAGAGAACTGGCCATGTGGGAGTTGATCTATAGCACATGACCTTCAATTACAGACCCTGATAGATTGCCACGTCACTGAGCTATGCTGTGGAAGTTTGTGCAGAGTGCCCCACAGATGTATTCCCACACATTGTCAACAATGGTTTGGGGAGAAACTACTGGTTCTCCAACAGTGGGTGAAGTGGTTGACAATCTCCAACAGCATGAAGACAGCCTCTCTCGGCCTTTGCAGGCCTGCATCTCGGCTCTGGAGAAACTGCTTGAGAAAATGTCTGAGAGATTTGACAGAGACGAATGCTTATTTGACCAACTGTTTAATAAACTGTCTGACACGTAGGCTCCTACTTCTCACAGACCCGCATCTCAGCCATTAAGAAAAGACATCTTTCTATGAAACCAGCCCAAGAGACCCAGCAAATACCATGATGCATCCTGTGTTTTTTCCTGTGTGCTCACAGAGAGGACATGAGGAGATGGGATGGACAACCTACTGCTGCCCTAGAGTCATAAGTTCATGAGTTAAAAGGAAAGTCACGTAGAGTTTTTTTCAGGAAAATATTGCTCCAATCTCCAGTGGATGGCATTCTAATTCCTATCTACAAGGTGTGGGTAAGCACCCATTCCTTGATGGATACTATGTTCCAAATTAGGGGACCCTGCCCCCAGCCAGGTGGGGGAGAGGGACAACTGAGTTTATTGGACTGTGTGGATTGAATGGCTCAGTGGGCCCATGACACTTCAGGTCATCAAGGAAGGGATGCAACATACAAATGGGCCCATAACTGAGGGGTGGATTTAATCATTGATACTATTGCACAGCTTATCCACGACTGTGAAACATGCGCCACAATAAAGCAAGCTGAACAGTTAAAACCTTTGGGACATGGGGGACGATGGTTGAAATATAAATATGGGGAGGCCTGGTAAAATGACTACATCACACTCCCTCAAACCCACCAGGGCAAGGGCTATGTCCTTACAAAGGTGGAAACAACCACTGGATGGATGGAAACATATCCTATGCCCCATGCCACTGCCCTTAACACTATCCTAGGCCTTGAAAAGCAGGTTTTATGGAGGCCTGGCACTCCAGAAAGAACTGAGTCAGACAATGGTGTTCATTTCAAAAACAATCTTATGGATACCTGGGCCAAAGACCATGGCATTGAGTGCATATATCATATTCCCTATCATGCACCAGCCTCAGGGAAAACTGAGTGATACAATGGACTATTGAATCTACCCTGAAAGCAATGGGGCTGGCGGCACGTTTAAAAATTGGGCTAAGCATTTGGCAGAAGCCACCTGGTTAAGTTAACACCAGAGGATCTACCAATCAAGCTGGTCCTGCTCAATCAAACCTTCTACATATGGTGGAAGGAGATAAAATCCCTGTGGTGCATGAAAGGAATTTGCTGGGGAAAACTGTTTGGGTCTTGCCTGCCTCGGGCAAAGGCAAACCCATTCATGGGGTTGTTTTCTCTCAAGGGCCTGGACATACTTGGTGTGTAATGCTGAAAGATGGTGAAGTTCAATGTGTGCCTCAAGGAAATCTGTCTCTGGGTGAGAATGCTCAATCTTTAGCTGCACTAACAGTGTTTACTAAGAATTTTTTCAGGATAAGGAGCTAGCTTCATCATGTGACGTCTAATAACCTCCTCAAGGTTGACATCTCTAACCTGCAGCCTGTGGGCACAAACCACGATGAATCTCAGACCATTCTTCTTTCCCTGATTGACTGCTATAATGGATGGACATCCACAATCATGATCTTAACAAACTTTTGTGTGGATAAAATATGGATTAATAATCTATTTGTGCATCTATATATACATATATTTGAAGATAGTTTGACCTAAAGCAGAATCAGTTTTATAACTTCAGCTCAGTCTTGTCTCAGTAACTTCATTTTCTGAAAATTAACTGCATGTTTCTCAGACAGTGTTTCTCTCTAGAAGTGATAACGTGGGACATTGGTATGCTTACACTTATTCCTACAGAACAAGGCTGTCAAACTCAAAGCTCCCACCGTTCTCCTGTTCCTGCAGCATAACACGTCACACGCTGCACACATGGCCAGCACTGACAGGAGCATATGGGCAAGGAGCTCAGTGCTGCCACCGTGTAGAAACAAAGTGCCGGGCCAGATAAAACAAGATGGAGAGCTGGATTCAGTCTGTGGGACATGAGTTTGACACTCCTGCTATAGAAACCAAGGCCATCCTCGATCTGGTGGATGCTGTAAGTCAAAGATGAAGAAGGGTCGCACCTGCATGGAGGGGCAGACAGGACAGGTGACCCCCAAACTGATCAACAGAGTATTCCATCCCATCCCATATACGTCATACTTGGTACAAATTTGAGAGATCACAAGGCGGAAGGGAACTGAGAGCCCAATTGCTCAGTTTTAGCTGCTGAAATTAGCCGGGCCAGGGCTAAACTGTGACAAACACGTTACACGTTATTGATCTAATGTTGATCAAATTGTGTTATTAAGGAGAGCAACTGTTAAGGAAAAATACAAACAAGAACAGAAACATGAAAGCAAGTCTTGACAGTAATTCAACATGAAAACTTTTCCCTTCTGCATTCCACACATTTATTGCTGATATATATATTATTGATATATCACATAGTCCACATATACATTACTGATATGTCACTAAACACAGCAATTCCAGTGCACATCTCTACAGACTGAAAGCAATCCAGTGTGTGAGTATGATCCCTGGCTAAAAGATTAGGAAAACACTTGGATGGTTCTAGCAAGGATGATATTTTAAAACTACAGTAATGAGCAATTGGTTCCTGTCTCTAAAACCTGGAGTTGCCATCTCCAAATATAGAAAAGAAAGTCATTGCAAAAAAAACCCTCCTCAGCATTGTTAACTAGCTCAAACCTCAGAAGACACAAGTGATAGGAGCAAGACATGTCACTGTACCTAAAGTATTAACAATGACATTCCCTGCTCACTGAAGGGGGGGTAGACTAGATGACCTTTAAAGGTCCCTTCCAACCCAAATTATTTGATGATTCTATGACATCAGCATTCTTTATTACCTGTGAGGGTCGGTATGGTAAACTAAAAATATTTAAAAAAAATTTAGAATAGCAAGGGAATGCAAGCAAGAAGAAAAATATACTACAAGGCAAATATCTCTTTAATCAACTAAAAAGATTGTCTTGAGTGATGTAATTACATATACTTCTTAAAACATCGGAGAGATTTCAAAGCGTGACACTGAAAGGTAGCTACTGGGCCTGGAAAACAAACACTATTAGTACACTAAAAACAATGTGTTTCATAAAAAAATGCATCTTATAAATGGAACATTTATGCAAATCTCACCTTGTCACTGTCATTGCTGTAAATGTGATCTTGATGGATTGACTGGCATTGAAACGAAGTGCCAATGCTACCTACAAGAGAAGAAGGGAAGGAATAAAAAACAACATTAAAATGAAAACCCAGTCCTATGAACACTAAAAAAAGAGACAATTGCACCATTCAGAAACCGTTTTTTTACATGGCAGAGATATTTACTTGCCAAACATCTGTATCAGATAGCTCTTATATTTAAGACAATAAGCAGCAGAGAGGCATTTTTTCAGTGCCAGCAATAAGTTCACTCAGATTTTTTTTTTTAAATGCTTAAAGATAACAAAATTAGCACTGGTTCATCGATCTAAAACAAACATATGGAGTACAATGCATATGCACAAACTTAAGTAAGGACTAAGCTGTACTGAACCAAAATAATTAAAAGCTGGGAACAGTTTTTGGCTAACATGCAAATGAATACATGTACAGAGCTTATATGCTGTGGAAGAAAAAGTCTCTTCCCATTGAGCAAAGACACTTAAAAAAAAGGCAGAAAAAAACTGTATCATTTGTAAAGATGCATTATTACATGGTTTCCTTGCAGGAGATGTACCTAAAGCTTTTCCCAAACAATTTTTCACTGGTTTTGAAGTTTTGAAATATGGATAGTTTTATTTTTTTATTTCACATACGATATTTTTGTATATCCTTGTGTTCCACATTGCTTTGGACCATAAGAGGACTGATGAAAAATCTTATAAGAATTCTTGACAGAATACAGACCAGGCACAGGCAGAAATCATTGCCAATGTAAGGTCTCCTTAGACAGCTCTCCCAACAGTTATTTGGGAAAAAAAAAAAAAGTAATGTCACACTCACCAATTACTGTCATGGGAAAAACAGACTCAGCTTAGGGAAATTAATTTAATTTATTGTCAAATAAAAATAGAGTAGGATAATAAAAAAAACCCAACAACAAAACCAAACCTAAAAGCACCTTCCCCCGTTTTTTTCACCTTTGGGCACAGTGATTTCTGATTTCTGTAAAGATTAGGTTGACCGACATCCAAAATAATTATCAATCATATGTGGTCAGTATACAATGAAAGCAGTAGCCTCCATCCACAAGTAACAAGTGATAGGACAAGAGAAAACAGCCTCAAGTTGCACCAGGGAAGGTTCAGATTAGACATAAGGAAAAATTTCTTCACTGAAAGGGTGGTCAGGCACTGGAAGGGGATGCCCAGGGAAGTAGTTGAGTCACCATCCCTGGAGGTGTTTAAAGAAGAGTAGATGAAGTGCTGAGGGAAATGGTTTAGTAGTGGACAGGTACAGTCGGACTCGATCTCAAAGGTCTTTTCCAACCAAACCATTCTATGATTCTATCTTAGTCTTAGAGGAGGTGCATACACATTGTAAAATCCACTAAAACACTCCACTGCCAGCTATGGTAAATTCTATAGAATTTAATTTATAGTTGTTATATAAGGAGGAAATTCTAGTCATAATTGTGATGTAGCTGGGTATCAGGGCTGTACTTGTGTGTATACCTAGTGGGTCTTGCCATCCATTCCCTGAGTAGTCCAGGAGCTCCCCAGCTAGTCTCTGCTACATGAGACAATGGACTGACTTGAGACTAGGTGATTGACAATTCCTGTCCCCTTCACAGTAAAGCAGCCAGGTGCCCACACAGCCACTCTCTCACTCCTCCTCCACAAGAGGAGGAAAAACCTCATGGGTCTAGGTAAAGACAGGGATATTGCTTAACAAAAAATGTCATGGGCAAAAAAGACTCAACTTGAAAATTAATTTTGTTTATTGCCAATTAAAAGAGATTTGGGCATTGAGAAACAAGGACAAAAATTAAAATAACACCTCACTCCCCTTTTTTTCCAGGCTCAACTTCATTCCTTCATTCCAGGCTCTTCTACCCAACCCCCACCCCCAAGTAGCACTGGGGGAATGAGGGGGTTACAGTCAGTACATAATAGTTGCTCTCTCTACTGCTCCTTCCTCCTCACATTTGTCCCCTATTGCAGTGTGGGTCCTCTCCATGAGCTACAATCCTTCAGGAAAAAAAATTGCTCCAGTGTGAGTTCTCCACAGGCCACAGTTCCTATCACTGTTCCAGTGCTGGCTTTTCCACAGGCTGCAGCTGCTTCAGGAAATATCCAGCTGCTCTGGTGCAGGATACTCCATGGGTTGCAGTGAATATCTGCTCCAGCAGGGTCTCTGCTTTAGCACCTGGAACATCTCCTCCCCCTCCTTGGTGTTTGCACTGCTGCTTCTCAGTGCTTCTCACTTTTTTCTCTCCTCCTTTGACTGTCTGGTGGTTTTGCCCTTTCTTAAATATGTTTTCACAGAGGTGCCACCAACCTTGCTAATTGTCTCAGCTTTGACCTGAGGTGGGTCCATTATGGAACTGCCTAGAACTGGCTGTGTCAGGCACAGGGCAGCCTTTGACCTCTTCTCACATAGTCCACCCCTGCAGCCTCCACCTCCCACGTACACCCAATACAATTTGTCATGTGAACAGTTTCCTATGCAAAATATCCCAATAAATTAGCTGAGTTTTTTAAACAAACACTTTGTCCATGAGTGTTTGTGCAATAAATCCTTATTCTCAAGAATGATTAGCATGGATAACAGCAGAAAGAGGCAGCCAACAGATGCAGCAGTTTGTGCAGCAGTTTCTGGGCTCTACTCCTCTGAGGTCTTCTTGAGATCTCCTTGAATTTCTGGACACTTTGTCTAGAATCTAGAAACTCCAGCGAACCCTCAGAGAAACTTGAGGATGTCTGCTGCTGTCTATTAAAACTAAGGATAAGGTAAGGAAGGACAGCTCTAGCAGCTTCTAAAAAAGTCAACTGTCCTAATCAAAGGGTGCCTACAGCCTTTGTTCTAGCAAACCCTTGATTAGGGAAGGTCAAGCACTCTTTTAGGGAGAGGCCTATATAAGAGCCAAATCACAGCTCCCAGAATGTAGTGAAGATGGCAGTTTACATAGCAAGGTACCTAAAAACATGCAAATAGTTGAAAAACAGTTCAAAGCATATATTATTACGAGGCACTAATTCTTAGAAGAGGAGAAAATAATAAATAACAAAGAAATTGAGAAATATCAGCTGTAATGTAGGGTAAAAGATTAGTTCTTGTCATCCTAGTGAGAATATAATATTGTCATCTAAACACAAAGTTATTAACAATAGGAAAAACACTCTTTAGGTTGTTTTTTATTATTTATTTGAAAATCATAACTATTCGTTTTACCACATGTGCTAGTTTTGACTAGGATAAAGTTAATTTACTTCATAGTAGCTGATATGTGGCTGTGGTTTGGATTTGTGCTGGAAACAGTGTTGATAATACAGGAATGTTTTCTTTATTACTTACAAAGCATCAAGGCCTTTCCTGCTTCTCACACTGCCCAGCCAGCAAGCAGACTGGGGGTGTGCAAGAAGTTGGGTGGGGACACAGCTGGGACAGCTGACCCCAACTGACCAAAGGGATATTCCATACCATAATGATGTCACACTCAGGTCGAGTCACCATTCCTGGAGGTGTTTAAAAGACGGGTAGATGAGTTTTTGAAGGACATGGTTTAGCAGAAGATGAGTACGGTTGGACTCAATGATCTCAAAGGTCTTTTCCAACTGGAAGATTCTATGAATCTATGATTCGGCAATAAAAGCTGAGGGAAGAAGCGGGGAGGGGATGTTGGAGTTATGGTGTTTGTCTTCCCAAGTAACCATTAGGCATAATGAAGCCCTGCATTCCTGGACATGGCTGAACACCTGCTTGGCAATGGGAAGTAGTGAATGAGTTCCTTGTTTGGCTTTGCTTGCATGCATGGCTTTTGCTTTACCTGTTAAACTCTCTTTATCTCAACATGCAAGTTTTTTCACTTTTACCCTTCTGATTCTCTCTCCCATCCCACTGGGTGAGAGAGTGAGCAAGCAGCTGTGTGGTGCTTAATTACTGGCCGAATATATAATGATGAATATATAATCTCTCTCTAGCAGAGACTTTCAAAATCTACCTTCCCAGGAAGGCTAAACTCTTCTGCAGCTTCTGAAGACTGTCTGTTCTGTTTTGAGCCAAAGGAGAACCAATTCTCCAACTTTTTAGCTAAGCCTCTTCTAAGAAACTTTATTTTCTGAAAGGTAACAACACGTTTTTCTGACAGTGTCTGTCTCTAGAAGTGATAACGCTTAATATTTATAGTTAGCACCAAAGTAATGGGGCACTGGTATGCAGAAAGGCCATTGCTTTTACTTATTCCTATAAAAACCAAGGCTATCCTTGAGTTGGTGGAATGCCATAAGTCAAAAGGGCAAAAAAGAGTTGTACCTGAAGGGAGGAGCGGACAGGACAGGTGACTCAAAACTGACCAACAGAGTATTCCATTCCATATACATCATATCATACTCAGTATAAAACTGAGAGATCACAAGGGTTAAGCTCTCTTCTTCGATGACTGGCATCCAGTGAGGATCTCTTCTGCTCCCGACCCCAATCTGTGCATTCCTGAATCCAGTTCCTCAATCCAGCTCCCATGTGCTGCTGTCCAGGATTTTCCCTGTGCGTGCTCTGCATGTATTGGGCGTTTGATTTGGTTCTGTATATTTGCATATATTTTATTAACTGACTGCCTGATCATTTAATTTCTCACTATTCTTATTTGCAAATAAACCTACAGAGATGTAACTTGTAACTACTTTTGGAATGTCTTTTTCAGCGACCTTATCTGGCTGTTTCGTTAGTTCCTATGTAAATAAAACCAAACTTACCACCCAACGGGAAAAAATAAAGTACCATAGGAGCAGTGCTGGCACTAAGAGCTGCCAGATAAGGCACTGAATACGACACAGATTATTCCCTTAAATTAAACATTTATATGATACAGATTAGTGATTAGCATGAAATATACAGAATGTGTAAAATGCCCAGATTTACCTCTTCCTCACCTTAAGGTTTTAGAATCAAAGTTATGTTGGTTTAGCTGCAGTGGTTCAATGTTGCATATGCTTACACTAACACATCTTAATATTGTCTAGTGATTTGTTTGATGATGATGTTTTAAGTCCTTCATGCTTTGTCACTTTCCTTGGAAATTTTCCCTATAACTTTGTACTGTTCAGAATGTTTATCTGTTGGAGATCATGGCTACTGCAGAAGGAGCAAGGGGAACAGTAAAAGCAAATGGGGTGTTGCAGAGATGAAAGACTGAGACTATTATCAGGTACAGAGGAGTGGCAGGCAAGAAGGAGGACATAAAAGGACTGCTGCTGCTGCTAATTCTAGGACCTTGGTTCACAGGCTAGCAAAACTGAAAACACTGTTATAAGGAAGACTACTAATTAGGAAAACTAAGTAAATGTCACATCACTTCAAGCATCTTCTTGGCAAGGAGTTTACAGGAACCTCAAGGACTATAAAATGTAAACTGCTTTCCTGAACCTGATGGGCCAGTGAATGTGTCCTGCTATGGCAGAAGATGACCCTCTGGAAGTGACTTCCTGGACACTGCAGCCCCCTGCAGAGCAAGAGGCTATGCCCTCACAAGTTCACAATAAGAATATCTCCCTGGAGAAACCATCAGCAACACTCCCAAGTCCCTCAGGAAGACATTTGAAAGTCCAGATTTACCTCTGACCTCAAATGTAGCCAAGGGAGGTGAAGGCAATCCAACTTGAGGCTTCCATAGACTAGCATGTGCAACAGTGAAATCTACTCCAATCATTTGAAACTGGTAATTATGCTCAGATCTGTCTTGAAGTTGTCAGTGTGCACAACTTCATATTCTCCCACAATTAATTTAAGCAATATGAATGCATATTTTTTTTTTTAAGATTAGCTCAACACTCTCCTATAAAGTAAGAGAGTTGTGCTTTGATCAGACTGTCTGCCTGGCTATAATTATTTTAAAAGATGCTGGGGTTGGAATGCACAGAGCCCTACAGTCTATTCCCCATTCTAAAATAGATAAAGAGTGCTGCTATTTAACTGATCTAAATAACAATGGTAATAATCTCTGTTTTGTTGGGAGTCTTGCAACGCTTAGAGCACCGAGGGATCTAACAGATGCAGAACTGTTAATAGGTGCAAAAGAGCTGGAGGACAAGCTCTTCTGGTGGAGAATAAGGGTATGTGGAAGGAAGGTCCATTTGCTACATTAAGGTTATCTGATCAAGGGACTTTTCAATGCAAAAGGAGATAATAAGTAAAGGGAGATGGATTAACAAGAACACAGAGAGACACAAACCTGGACAACAGAAACAATGCCAAGGACCAAAAGTCTCTGCTCACTAACTGATGGTCCATCAATAAGCACTCACCTGGACTTTGTAACTGATAAGAAGAGGGAAACAAGAGGCACATGAGGATTTGGGATATTCAAGGGGGAGCTGTTCCAAAATCTATAAGGAACATTTAGGGGAAGGGGATTAGGGAGGAACAAAGCAGGGAAGAGACAGAAATGGATATAAAAGGGGTCAGTCATAAAAAATGGGGCTGTTCAGTATGCTGCTATGACTAAGCTCTGTGCCTGATCACTGCAGTCAGTGCTATCTTCTTAGTAAGTCCTTTCTTAACTGTTTTTCTGTGTAATCTCACTCTCTACCCTGTGTCTGTGAGTGCTGTAAGGACTAGGTACCAACTACTGGCGAGACTGACATGAGTGGATTTGGTGCCAGCAACTGTAGTCAGTCCAGGGATGTAGGCACCCTGGGACCATGGTGTCAGCAACTGGAGTGAGTAGGGGTGTCTCAATGCCAATCACTGGAGCGGGGTTCATGGCTCCACTTAGATGGGACTGGGATGTGTCCCGGGGGGTACCAGAGTGAGTGAAGGTGTCAGCTGTTGAGGCAGTGCCCACAGTGTTTGTATATTCCCCAAACCTGTGCGTGCTAGTAGACTTCAAGCTGATTGATACTTCCACCCATCTTAGTGTCATCTGCAAACTTACTAAGGGTACACTCAATCCCTTCATCCAGATCATTGATAAAGATATTGAACAGGACTGGCCCCAGCACTGAACCTTGGGGAACACCACTCGTGACTCGTGTCTGGTTTCCAATTGGATTTAACTCCATTTACCACAACTCCTTGGGCCCGGCCATCCAGCCAGCTTTTTACCCTGCTTAACTAAATATTTCTTTCCTGCATATCGCTTCTTTCTATGCACGGGTGCTTGACTTTCAATGTATTTTTGCAAACAGTATCATATTCCCAGCCACCACCGAACTCTTATTTAGTCACTTGTTGTTATAATGTTAATAACTATTTATACATATACAAGTCTCAGGAATTTTACTAACCGTTAGGAGGGATATAAAGGAGTTTCTGATTTAAACTTGGCAAGCTAGACAGGATTGATTGTCTTTGCAAGATTGCCGATAATAATCTTGGAATGAAAATGGATATTATGATATTATCCTTGCATTATTGTTCTTACAGTATTCTGATGGGCTGGGTGATTTATTTTTGTCTTTGTGAAATAGTTGGGTTAAAAAGTGTTAAGTGGATTGCTAAACTCACCTTAAATTCCCTACTCTCTCTCCCTTCTGAAGTCTCTCATGTTTTTGAACATACTTCCTGATGTTACACCTAGATATACACAAGTCTATCGGTCCAGATAGGATCCATCCAAGGATCCTGAGGGAGCTAGCAAAAGTGCTTGCCAAGCCACTTTCCTTCACTTATCAGCAGTCTTGGTTAACCGGGGTTGCCACATTTAACTGGAGGCTTGCAAATGTGACTCCCATCTACAGGAAGGGCAGGAAGAAGGACCCAGAGAAGTACAGACCTGTCAGTTTGACCTCAGTGTCAGGGAAGGTTATGGAACAGATCATCCTGAGTGCCATCATGCAGCACATGCAGGACAATCAGGTGATCAGGCCAGGTCAGCATGGTTTCAGGAAGGGCAGGTCCTGCTTGACTAACCTGATCTCCTTCTATGACCAGGTTACCCACTTAGTGGATGAGGGAAAGGCCGTGGATGTTGTCTTCTTTGACTCTAGCAAAGTCTTTGATGCTGCCTCCCACAACATTCTCCCAGAGAAGTTGGTGGCTCATGGCTTGGATGGGCAAAACACTGGGTAAAACAGTGGCCAAATGGCTGGTCACAAGTGGTGTTCTCCAGGGCTCAGTGCTAGGGCCAGTTTTGGTTGGTTTTTTTTTCAACTATCTGGATGAGGGGATCGAGTGCAGCCTCAGTAAGTTTGCAGATGATACTAAGTTGGGTGGGAGTCTTGATCTGCCTGAGGGTAGGCAGCCTCTACAGAGGGACCTGAACAGGCTGGATCAATGTGCTGAAGTCAATTGCATGAGGTTCAATAAGGCCAAGTGCCGGGTCCTGCACCTGGGTCACAATAACCCCCATGCAATGCTACAGACTTGGAGAAGAGTGGTTGGAGAGATGCCTGGAGGAGAAGGACCTGGAGATGTTGATTGATAATCATCTGAATATGATCCAGCAGTGTGTTCAGGTGGCCAAGAAGGCCAACAGCATCCTGGACTGTATTGGGAAAAGTGTGGCCAGCAGGACCAGGGAAGTGATCCTTCCCCTGTACTCGACACTGATGAGACCACACCTCGAATCCTGAATTCAGTTTTGGGCCACTCACTACAAGAAGGACATCGAGACTCTGGAGCATGTCCAGAGAAGGGCAACAAAGCTGGTGAAGGTTTTAGACCACAAGCTTTATGAGGAGTGGCTGAGGGGAACTGGGGTTGTTTAACCTGGAGAAAAGGAGACTGAGGGGAGACCTTATCGCTCTCTACAACTACCTGAAAGGAGGTTGTAGTGAGGTGAGCGTTGGTCTCTTCTGCCAAGTAACAAGTGATAGGACAAGAGGAAATGGCCTCAAGATGTGCCGGGGAGATTTAAGTTGGATATTAGGAGGAAGTTCTTCACTGAAAGGTTTATTAAGCACTGGAACAGGCTGCCTAGGGAAGTGATTCAGTCACCATCCCTGGAGATGTTTAAAAGACAAGTATATGTTGTACTTGGGGACATGGTCTAGTGGCGGACTTAGCAGGACTGAATCCATGGTTGGACTCAATGATATTAAAGGTCTTTTCCAAACAAAACCATTCTGTGATTCTGTGAAGAGCTGTCCCTGAAGAATAGCCACGAACAGTTTGAAAGGTTATGGGTGAGAATAAGAGACAGAGGCAACAAAAGGAACCTTGTAGTTGGTGTCTACTGCAGGCTACCCAATCAAGGGGAGCCTGCTGATGAAGCTGTCTTCCTATAGCTACAGGAGGCTTCATGCTCTCAAGCTCTCTTCCTACTGGGGGACTTAAACCATCCCAACATCTGCTGGAAAAGTAGTACAGCAAGCTGCAGGCAATACAGGAGACTCTTAGAGTGCATTGAGGATAATTTCTTAAAGCAGGGAATAGACACCCCTACCTGAGGGGATGCAATACTGGACCTGATGGTCACCAATGCAAGTGACCTCATCAGTGACGTCAAAATCAGAGGCAACCCGGGCTGCAGTGATCACCCATTGGTGGATTTCAAGGTCCTGAGGGATATAGGACATTTATTGACGATTTGGATGAGGGGATTGAGTCCATCATCAGCAAATTTGCAGATGATACCAAGCTGGGAGGAAGAGTTGATCTGCTAGAGGGTAGGATGGCCCTACAGAGGGACCTGGACAGATTGGAGAGCTGGGCCGATTCTAATGGGATGATGTTTAATAAGTCCAAATGTCGGGTACTTCATTTTGGACACAACAATCCCATGCAGAGCTACAGACTGGGGACAGAGTGGCTAGAGAGTAGTCAGGTAGAAAAGGACCTGGGAGTGCTGGTGGACAGGAAGCTCAACATGAGCCAGCAGTGTGCCCAGGTGGCCAAGAAGGCTAATGGAATCCTGGCCTGCATCAGGAATAGTGTAGTAAGCAGGACCAGAGAAGTTATTGTCCCCCTGTACTCGGCACTGGTCAGGCCTCACCTTGAATATTGTGTCCAGTTCTGGGCCCCTCAGTATGGGAAAGATGTTAGGATACTGGAATGTGTTCAGAGGAGGGCAACGAAGATGGTGAGGGGGCTGGAGCACAAGCCCTATGAGGAGCGACTGAGGGAATTGGGGCTGTTTAGCCTGGAGAAGAGGAGGCTCAGGGGAGACCTCATTGCTCTCTACAACTACCTAAAAGGAGGTTGTAGTCAGGCAGGGGTTGGTCTCTTCTCTCAGGTGACCAGTGGTAGAACCAGAGGGCATGGACTTAAGCTTCGTCAGGGAAAGTTTAGACTTGATGTGAGGAAAAAATTCTTCACTGAAAGGGTGATTGGCCATTGGAATGGGCTGCCCAGGGAGGTGGTGGAGTCACCTACCCTGGAGGTGTTTAAAGGGAGACTGGATGAGGCACTGAGTGCCATGGTCTAGATGATGGTTGGTGTTAGTGTTAGGTTATAGGTTGGACTTGATGATCTCAGAGGTCCTTTCCAACCTTATGATACTGTGATACTGTGATACATGTGAGGAGTGTGATTATTAATGGTAAAATGTGGGAGACTGCAGTGAGTTTGCAGATGCCTTGGCAGAGCATGAGATATTTGACCTCAACCAGATAGTCGTGTATCCGTGAGAAGGTGTGAATCCCCCAACCAGATGGCCATGTACCCCTGAGAATGTGGAAACCCCCTAATGGAAAAAAGTAAATAAGTTGCAAGAGTTGTAAGAATTCATGAAACTACAAGATAAGGGACTTAGATGAGCTTGGGTGAAGATTGACATGTAACTGTAGCCAATAATTGCTTGTGTATATGCAATAAACACCAATGATATTAGAACACATATACGCTGAAAATATATAAAAGCTAGCTGTGTGAAACAATAAAATGTTTAATGCTCCCTGCATCATACATGAATGCTGCTTGAACTTCGTGTGCCATGTCTGTCTCAACAGCGAAAGTAAAAAAACATCTTTCTGCTCTCGCTAAAATTATTATAATCATTTTTCATTATTGTCAAGGTTTAGTCCCCTCTCCAACTAGTCAGTACCTAAATACCAGACACAGTAGTCCCAGATCCCCCTTCCCCCAGGGAAAGGGGAACAGGAAGAGTGGAGAAAGACTTGGGGGTTGAAAATTAGACTAAAACAACTTTAACAAAACAATAAAAATAAAAAATAAATAATAATATTATTAAGAAAATAATAAAATATATTAAAATATATACACCTTCCCCCCCCCGATATTCGACTCCTCAGTATGTAACCACTAATGCTGCAGAAGAGGCACAGGGAAAGTCCCAGACTAGACACAGCAGTAGATAGGAGCTGGATTCAGGAACTGGATTTGGGAACATACAGATCAAGGTAGAGAGAGACAGACAGACGAGGTCCTTACTGTTGCTGGCCATTGAAGAACAAGGCTTGACCCTTGTGCTCTCTCAGCTTTATACTGACTATGATGCATACAGAATGGAATACTCTGTTGGTCAGTTTCGGGTCAGCTCTCCTGTCCACTCCTCCCTGCAGGTGCAACCTTTTTTTGCCTTTTGATTTACATCAACCCACCAACTTTGGGATCTCCATAGGAATAAGTAAAAATAAGGAGCTCTCTACATAACAGTGCCTCATTACTTCAATGACAACCATAAACATCAGACGTTATCATTCAAAGAGACAGACACTCTCTGTAAAACATGATCTTAACTTTTTCTCTGAAAATGCAGTCCCAGAAAAAGGTGTGTCACCTGTTGGGGCAGTGCCCACAGTGTTTGTATATTCCCAAAACCCGTGTGTGCTAGCAGACTTCAAGCTGGACTAGCTGGCGAGTAGGGGGCCCAGAGTCTGTGCAGGGATATCAGATGGGCAGAGGGTCTGTGCTGGTATTTGGGATGACCTGTGGTTGTGGAGTGCCTGTGAAACAGGTGTGTGAGGCTGTGAGCACATACGTCTGCTAGCAAGCATCAAGCTGGACTAGGCAGCAGGTAGGAGATCTGTGGAGGGGGTAAGAGGGCTCCTGATTCAGGTGAACAAATAGAAGGCCTGTGCCAGTGTGAGAGGGATCTGCAGAAGTGCGCGTGCTGGTGAATTTAGAGCGAGGGTGTGTTTGCTCTGACTTGTGAACTTCAGTCTTTACCAGCCAGAGAGGAGGAAGGGGACTTGAGTGTCTATACTTAGGTTTTATGTGAGTCTTATGTGGTAGTGTTATATGTAGGTGCTGTTAAAGGCAGATTCTTGTCTGTAGCAGTAGTGTGTAGCCAGCTGTGTCGGCGTCCTCTGTTTGTGTGTGTGTACGTGTATGTGTGTGTCTCTGGGATACACTCTCGGTCTCACTACTTGAACCTGCAAATGTGAAAGCTGTGTCCATCAGCCCAGGATGGACACCCTTGAATATCCTGGCTGGGCTTCAGCAGCCAGTCAAGAGGAATCGCCAGGCCCTGTAGCTGTTGGACTACAGGCCAGTCAGTCTCACCTCTGTGCCTGGCGAGACCATGGAGCAAATCCTCCTGGAAACTCTGCTGAGGCTCATGGAAAATAAGGAGGTGATTGGTGACAGACAACATGGCTTCACTAAGGGCAAATTGTGCCTGATGAATTTGGTGGCCTTCCATGATGGGGTTACAGAGTTGGTGGATAAGGGAAGAGTAACTGACATCATCTACCTGGACTTGTGCAAAGCATTTGACACTGTCCTGCACGACATTCTTGTCTCTAAATTGGAGGGACACAGATCTGACAGATGGACCACTCAGTGGATAAGGAATTGGATGGATGGTTGCACTCAAAGAGTTGTGGTCAGTGACTCAGTGTCCAAGTGGAGACCAGTGTTGAGTGGCATTCTGCGGGGCTCGGTATTGGGACTGGTGTTGTTTAACATCATTGTCGCAGACACGGACAGTGGGATTGAGGGCACCTTCAGCAAGCTTGCCAATGACACCAAACTGTGTGGCGCGGTCGACACACTGGAGAGAAGGGATACCATCCAGAGGGACCTTGACAGGCTTGAGAGGTGGGCCTGTGCGAACCTCATGAAGTTCAACAAGGCCAAGTACAAGGTCCTATGCCTGGGTCGAGGCAATCCCAAGCACAAACATAGGCTGGGCAGAGAATGGATTGAGAGCATCCCTGAAGAGAAGGACTTGGGGATGCTGGTGGATAAGAAGCTCGACATGAGCCGGCAATGTGTGTTTGTAGCCCAGAAAGCCAACCATATCCTGGGCTACATCAAAGGAGTGTGAGCAGCAAGTCGAGGGAGGTGTTTCTCTACTCTGCCCCTCTACTCTGCTCTCATGAGATCTCACCTGGAGTCCTGCGTTAATTTCTGGAGTCCTCAGCACAGGAAGGACATGGATCTGTTAAAGTGAGTCCAGAAGCGAGTGAGGCCTGTTTAGCGAAGAGAAGAGAAGAGAAGAGAAGAGAAGAGAAGAGAAGAGAAGAGAAGAGAAGAGAAGAGAAGAGAAGAGAAGAGAAGAGAAGAGAAGAGAAGAGAAGAGAAGAGAAGAGAAGAGAAGAGAAGAGAAGAGAAGAGAAGAGAAGAGAAGAGAAGAGAAGGCTCCAGGGAGACCTTATAGAAGCCTTCCAGTACTCAAAGGGGGCCTACAGGAAAGCTGGGGAAGGGCTCTTTATCAGAGACTGCAGGGATAGGACAAGGGGGAATGGTTTTAAGGTGAAAGAGAGGAGATTAAGATTAGTTGTTAGATGCACAGGTTGCCCAGAGAAGTCGTGGATGCCCTATCCCTTATTCCCATAAAACTAAATTTAAGGCAATAAGCCGTTTGGGACTCGTTTGTGCATATATTTGCGCTAATTTGGCCTTAATAGTTTTATTCATTCTTTCAACCTGCCCTGATGACTGAGGGAGATAAGGGTGTATGTATGGATTCCTATAATTTGATATAGTTTCTCTAAAATTCTTGTGGAGAAATAGGAGCCTCTATCTGAATTTATAGTCTCTGGCACTCCATATCGAGGGACAATTTCTCTCATTTAAAGCTTTGATTGCCACATTTTTGTTGGATCTGATACATTTGGCCATTCTTATATTAGATCCATAACAGTCACAAAAAGTGGCTGCCTGTCAGCATCTTTAGCTGCTCTATCTGACAGCAACTTTAGCTGCTCTATCTGCTAAACCATTCCCTCTGGCCACATCAGAGGTCTCCCCTGTATGAGTGGGACAGTAAATAACAGCGATTTCTTTGGGGAGCTTTATTGCCTTTAGCAATTCTTGACCATTGGCAATTGATTTCTCCACTGATGTGAGAAATTCTCTTTCTCTTTCCATAACATTCCAGTTGCATGACATACTGCAAACACGTATTTAGAATCAGTATATACATTTACCTACAAGTCTTTTCCCATCTTCACAGCTTGAGTCAAGGCTATCAATTCTGCTCCCTGGGTGCTAATAGATGGAGACAAGGGATTAGCCTCAGGTACTTCAAAGTGGCTTTCCATTCAAATAATAAGATGATCCATCTGTAACAAGAACTAAATCTGGATTTTCTAAGGGTATATCCTTAGGGTCCTCTCGAGGCTTGCTGGAGCTGATAACTGCTTGTTCACAAGAATGGTGAAATTCCCCATCCCCTGGCAGGGGTAACAGCATGGCTGATTTAAGACATTACATCTTTTCAAGGTTGCATTAATCACATGCAATATCATAAGTTCATATTGATGGGCTCTCTGTGGAGATAATGCCTGGGTAGCATATTTTTTCAACAACAGTTCCACTTCATGAGGTACATACATAGTCGTTGAGTGGCCTCAAACTATAAATCGTGTTTTTTCAATAATTACTGCAGTAGCTGCTTTTGCCCTGATGCACCCTGGAGTGCCCTTAGTTACTGCGTCTAGTTGAGCTGAGTAGTAGGCTACTGGTCTATGGTGGGGGCCTAGTCTCTGGGTGAATACTCCACTTGCTATTTCCTGTTGCTCATGGACAAATAATTCAAATGTCTTACTATAATCTGGTAAACCTAGCACTGGGGCCAACGCTAATGACTTTTTAACAGATGCAAAAGCTTTTTCTGTTTCTGTGCCTCAAGCTAAATGCTCTGCCTCTTCTTTCTCTGTTGCCTGGACCAGAGGTTTAGTAATTTCACCCAACTCAGGGATCCATGCCCTGAAAAATCCCACAGCCCCTAGAAATCCCCTAAGCTGTTTTTTGATACAGGGCAAGGCATATCCATAATTGTCCTTATCCATTCTGGACTGATTAATCCAGGGGTGTCAAACTCACGGCCTGCGGGCCGAATCCGGCCCTCCACCTTTTTTTATTGGGCCCGACACCTTGTTTCTACCCAGCAGCAGTGCTGAGCATCTTGCCCCTACGCTACTGCCGGCACCGGTCACGTGTGTAGCGTGTGTGACGCGTGTTACGCTGCAGGAGCAGGAGAACGGTGGGAGCTGTGAGTTTGACAACCCCGGATTAACCTGTGTCCTTCTTTTAAAATGAACCCTAAATACCCTCTCATTGACACAGCTGAAGCTTGGATGGGGATGCATGACGCTCTTTTTTTCTGCAAGAACAGAACAGAGAAAAATTGTGTCTTTTCATCACGTTTCACAGTCCTTGCTTGCTAACAACAAGTCATCCACATATTGTATTAATATTGATCGTCCTGGAAGCATAATATTTGCACCATCATTTTTAAATATTCGTGAAAAAAATAGTTGGAGATCGGGTGAACCCCTGTGGCAACCTAGTCCACGTTAACTGTTGTCCCTTCCATGTGAAGGCAAAAAGGTCTTGGCTGTCTTCAGCCACTGGGACACTAAAAAAGGCTGCTGTTAATTCCATCATAGTGAAACAAGCTGCCCAATGGGATATCTGCAATAATATAGTCGATCAATCAGGCACTACCGGGTCTGGCGCAATCACATGTTGGTTAATAACTCATAAGTCTTGCACAAATCAATACTCCGGGTTTCCATCAGAATCCAATCTATTTTCTTTAACTGGCAAAATTGGAGCGTTGTATGGGGATTCACAAACTCAAAGGATACCCAGTTTCAGATAGTGATCAATTTACTTTTGGATACTCCTACCTTTGCAGTCTTCCCTATCAGCTGTAGGAACTGACCAATGGTTATTTTCAAAAGTGCTACCCAGGTGGGAAAAGGTGAATGAACATGACCATGAACTGATAATAGATGCACTTGGTATGGTCCAAGGTAACGTTTCTTTGGCTCTTAGTTGCATATAGGTCCAGATGCGGATGCAATCAGTGGCTGCCTCAATTATAAGAGAAGGAGAAGAGGGCACCTCCCCTACCGAAATTCGGAAAGTCATTTGGGATAGTGCCACTGAATCGAAAAGAGAATTCCAGTCCTGGTGGACATTGGTAAACTTCACCTATGAACCCATCACTAATATGGTCACGACCTTCGTGTTAACTATTTGCAACGCTTCAATATATGTAATCCATCCCATCATTGTACTGGGGTTGAATCACAATGGAACTGTGCTCTATCCGTTTGAACATAGAAAATGGGCTCGAATGGTGAATAACAAATGGCAAACTGTAAATTTAGAATCTTCCTTTTGAAAGAACACCAAGAGTTTACCTGTGAAAGTAATACAATTGAAGCTCAAGACATTTGTCTCGATACTGAGCAAAGTATTTGCCATTTTGAAATCCATCCAGACACTAATCAAAAGACAGTACTTGTATATATTGATCAGGGTTGTGTGGTTTTGAGAACTGCTTGTAACTCTATAACAGTAGACAAGATAGTTGTAAGAACATTGTAAGAACCATTCCAGTTTCTGTATTTGTAATTTTGTTAAAATTGTTGGGTGTGACTTTTCTTATGTAGCGCCAGTCATATCCCATCAGCTAGTACAATCTAACTATACAATGTTCCACAAGTTGTCACCTGTACCTATTGGAATGAATCTTGCATTGGTAAAACAGTTGATGAAACACCAAGATTTAATCAAAATCCTGAAGGAAATCCAGGAGAATGGACAGAAAACCTTGATAACTGTTCATCATGACATAACAGAAATTCACAGTATCTTGAAAAGAGTAAAGAGAGATGCACAACATAACTGGTGGGATGTGATTTTTGGATGGTCACCTACTGCTACTGGCATTCTAAATAAGCTGTGTCACCCCATTATTGTTCTTTTGGTATTATTTTTAATCAGCTTTGTTTTGTCTGCTATATTGTGTGTTTGGAATTGGAATCCACACTTATTGCACATGAGAACGCTTTAAGAAGTAGCTTTCAAGCAAAGTATTATCCAGTTCCCCTTCGAGAAATAGATTGTGTATAAAGCAAACGACTTTGCCCAGGATAAAAGACAGGGGGGAATTGATATAGTAGGGGCTAATTAGAAAGTAGAATGGAATTAAAATTCAGAAAGACAGCCATGGGAATAATATGCACAGAAAGAATCTCACAACATAGTTTTGCAAACTGAAATAAGGAGGTAAGGCTTTGAGGCCTTGAGCAATGATAAGAAGGAACTGGTACGCTCTGTGTAGTGATAAGAGGGAATCAGTTTGCAAGTATCAACAGTATTGGCTACATTAAAGATTTCTCGGAAATGTAATGAATATGTATGAACGTATGCTTTAAATAATGTCTTTTAGGGGTGTTCGGCGCTCAGGGTTTTTTTTGGAGCCATCCAACCTGCCGCCTGCCAGCAAATAAACATACCTTCTTTATAACTTGATAAGAGTTGTGGAGTCTGATTCTGCATATCAGAAGGACTGCACCCTGTGGAAAGGACCCATGCTGGAGCAGTTCATGAAGAACTGCAGCCCATGGAAAGGACCCACGTTGGAGAAGTTTGTGGAGGACTGACTCCTGTGGGTGGAACCCCACACTGGAGCAGGGGAAGAGTGCGAGGAGTCCTCCCCCTGACAAGGAAGGACTGGCAGAGACAATGTGTGATGAACTGACCGCAATATTTCTCATTATCCTAGTGTGATTTGATTTGCAATAAATTAAATTAAGCTCCCCCAGTCAAGTCTGGTTTGCCCGTGATGGTAATTGGTGAGTGAACGCTCCCTGTCCTTATCTCGACCCACAAACCTTTTGTTATACTTTCTCTCCCCTGTCCAGTTGAGGAGGGAGAGTGAGAGAGCGACTTGGTGAGCACTGGCATCCAGCCAAGGTCAACCCACCACATCCAGCATGGGTTCTCCATAGACTTCAGTAGTCTCAGGAAACTGAAAGGATTCAAATTTATAAGAAAAGGGGGGACTGAGAGAAAGGGATTGGTAATCTTCAACTTTAGATGGCAATCTTAGTTAATGGCAACATCAAGGATCACTCCACTGCTATCTGCTAAAGCTAAGGAAGTAACAGATCAGACACCTGTGAAAGAAGACAAAAGGATCACCTGGAGTAGCCAGAATTAGTTTAAATGGGCAATAAAGGGGTACTGTTGTATTGTAAACCAGACACAAGATAGTATGTAGTTAGTTCCAGGAATAGGAGGGGAATAGTTAAATGATTTGGGGAAATGTAATAAATATGTATGTATTTAGTAAATATAATAAGGAGACTTGCATGTACTCTTGGAAAGCACTTATGGAGGAATACCCCCAGTGCTTCCCCGGCTGTAATTAAAAGGATACCTGCTTAACAGTGTCTCAGGCTGTTGGGCTATTTTCTTTGTTTCTGATTTGGCACCCATATGGGACCATCTTCTCTGCTCGGCTGCAGGACCCGTTGAGAACAGGGCTCCCTAGGGTACCCCTGGGATTTTCTCCAGAGGGACTCCTCGCCTTAAGTGGATCACTGTGGGAGCAGACAAGAACCATCTATCTGTAAAGGGTATCCCTTATTTTGTAACTTTGTAATTCTGGGTAATTTGGAGACCATTCATTTGGAGAAAATACCTGTAAATCGTGAGACGAGATCTCGTGGGGTAGTATATACCGGGCTGCTAGCACCTCAATGGTATATTTGGTTGGTAGTGTACTTTGCTCGGTGTACTCTGATACACTGTCATATACTTGGACCACTGGCTTTCAGACCTTTAGGTTGGAATTTATTTCATTATATTGATTACGGTTTTGTTCTGGGATTGTTATCACTGGTTATGAATGAATCATTTTAAGCTAAAGCGAGGTTTTTTTTAAAACTAATAACTTGCAGGATTTAGTTGATCGCTGTTGTGCTTGGTGTGAGTCCTATAAGTGTTACATGTGTTCATATCTTTGAAGTTAAATGTTCTCAGTGTAGAAAGGCAAATTTTACTGTTTAACCTGTTTTTATTGGAGAGAGAGGGAGTGGTCTGATTTTGTTTGTAAACTAGATGACTTGGGGGATGTTAACATTGTACATCAGAATGTTGGAAATAATCTTTGGGATTGTTGTGACCATTATTTTGATAGTTTTAATTATTGTCGTCTGTTGCTGTGTTAGTAATCTCGTGCATAGTATAATGGGGAAACTCAAGCAATGTTGTTCTGCCTCTAGTATAGGACAGAGATGCTTAAAACTAATGAATTGTGATAAAGAGCTGGAAGAAAGGGTGGAGGATCTGGTCCCACCTTTTCAGGATTTAAAGGAAAATGAAGAATCCTCAGATAAGGAGGATAGTAGTGAGAGTAATGGTGAGAATTTTCCCCCCATAACTTCACATACTAGGAGTAAAGCAGGACCGATAATTCAGGTACCTTTGAGGCAGGCCGTGGGGCCCTCAGGTCCTACTTGAATTAAGGTGCCTTTTTCAATGGGAGATTTAGATGCTTGGAGGGAGGTTGTGAAGGGATATAGCCCTAACTGAAACTGAGAGACAGCGAGTAGTGAGCTGTAGTGAAAACAGCTCACACTCAAGCACAGGCCTTAATCACAGCCAGAGCCTTACCAGGGGATGTAGATCATTATCTACCTGTAACTGACCCCAAATGGGATCCAAATGTCAGTGCAAAATACCAGCTGCTAAAGAGATACCAAGATTGAATAAAATTGGGGCTGGAGAATGCAATACCAAAACCTGTTAATTGGTCAGCCCTGTATGCAATCTAGCAGGGGTTAAACAGAGTCACCTATGGAATGTTTAGATAAACTTAGGGGGACTATGCAGAAATTTACCACTTTGGTCCCTGCTTCTGATACTGGGAGGCAGCAGTTAGTTTCTTTGTTTTTAGGAGGATCTGAGATAAGAGACTTAGAAAAACTGATTGAAGAGGCTTGGAGAGTATTTCCTAATTGAGACAGATAATAACAAAAGGAGAAGATTAGGGAGGACTATAACAACAGCAACAGTGGCAGCTTTCTTCTTAATCAGTTTTAAATCAACAACTGGTACGAAAGTCGTAATTTTATTAATATTATAAGTGCTACTGGCCAAGCTGAGAAGGAGCCCTTTTGGCGACCTATTGAATATAGGTTAGGAAGCAAGGTAGGAATTAATCATTCTTTTTATATTTACCAAAATCTCTTAAGCCTTTGTTAGGAAGGGATTTGTGAGAGCAGATAGGGGCAGAAATAATATTTAGTGGAGAAGGGTGAAGAATGAGGAATTAGTTGAGGTTTTGAGTTTAACCTTAATACGAGGACTGAAAAGGGATAAAAGAAATAGTAGACAGATTACTGGGGTATGGACTATTGATAGAATGTGAATCTGAATATAACACCCCAATATTGCCAGTTAATAAGCCAGATGGTAAAAGTTATCGGTTAGTACAGGACGTAAGAGTAATAAACAAAATTACAGAGGAGTTGTATCCTATATATTATATAATAAGGAGACTTTCATGTACTCGTGGGAGGAATATCCCCAGCCAGAATTAAAAGGATACCTGCTTAACACTATCTCAGGCTCTTGGGCTATTTTCTTTGTTTCAGCTCCCACCTGAGTCCTCCACGGGCTGTAGGGGAATGTCTGCTCCACCATGGATCACTTCCTCCTCCTCCTTTCCCTGACCTTAATGTTCCTTATGCTGTTTCTTTTTGTTCCCTCCTCCTCTTGCTGCCCAGCGTTTTTTTGCCCTTTCTTAAACATGTTATCACAGAGACACCACCAGCTTTGCTAATTGGCTCAGCTTTGGCCAGCAGTGGGTCCATTGCTGATGAAGTCATGAAACAGGCAAGAATTTAACTTCCCAAGACTCAATTTGAGTTTTAGAAAGCGGGTATCTTTATTTCCGTGGAGAGACTCTGAGGATCTCTCCTCTCAGAGCTTTGATTTCCTTCTATTTCAAAAACCATGGAACTCAAAAGCTTTGAGTATTTTCAAGGATTTTATTTTTAATTCTGACTTGTTCTATCATAATTCTACTCAATTTATGTAGTCATCAAAAATAAGCTTAGCGGGAAAATTTTCCTCTGTGGAAAAATAATTTACTTTGTATCAAAGTAGAAAAAAAAGCTTTTCTGATGAAAATATGTGACATCTAGTCACCCCAAGCTCCTTTTCCAAGTCAAAAGCACGTGCAGAGGGTGATGCATGACACAAGATGGGCTGACTGTGGGGCAGGCTGCTGCATAGGAGGAGGAGGAGGTGCGGCAGCAGGGGCTGCCCCTGCCCGCCCACCCCCCCCCCCCCCGACTCTTTACAAGGGAGAATGGCTTTATACTGGAAGGGGGAAGATTTAGAATAGACATTAGGAAGAAATTCTTCACAACGAGGGTGGTGAGACACTGGCACAGGTTGCCCAGGGAAGTTGTGGATGCCCCCTCCCTGGAAATGTTCAAGGCCAGGTTGGATGGGGTCTTGAGCAGCCTGGTCTAGTGGGAGGTTTCCCTGCCCATGGCAGGGGGGTGGAACTAGATGATCTTTAAAGTCCCTTCCAACACAAACCATTCTAGGATTATAGGGAAGGCCATTTACTTAACTAGTTGACCACTCAACTGATACAGCTGTTTATCTAAAACAGTCACATTTGTGTTGAGATACATTCAGCTTCTTTTACGATGCATCTGATCACTTCCCACATTCTTTTCTGAGCTTCGTGAGCTCATCACCCTTGCCTATCTTCTCTGAGCCTTCTTCCATTGTAGGTGTTTGTTGTTCAGTCACACCTTGGTTCTCAGCTCACCTTCTCTCATAGAGCAGTTCTCTTGCTGCTCCTTGACAGTTAGCTCAGACCTTGTTGAACCCTGAGCTGAGCACCATGGAGTGTGGTGCACAGGCTGGACAGGGATTTGCCCCCATGGCTCCCCCACAGCTCCAGGCTGACCTCCAAACCCTGCAGGATGCTGTAATCAGCCCCCCACCTCTCCAAACCCTTCAGTAGCCATCAGGTGAAGGTATGGGGATTTATTAATAAGATGCAGCTAATCTATACTACTTATCCCACAGAAATTAGCCACACAGCATTAATAATATCCTGGCTCTCAGGTATGGCCCTAGACTGCGTCACCCCCTATACGGAGTGCAATGACACAATGCTTCAGGACCCTGATTATTTATTCATTGCTCTGGAACAATTTTGAGGGAGACTGCATTCATGCAGCCTTGCTGGAGCTCTGGCAAGGGAGTCAGTCATGTACTAACTACACAATTTGGTTCAATTCAGTAATTCACGTAGTTGGCCATGGAAACTGTGTGGGAGGCACCAAGCCCTTATGGTCTGTTACAGATCAGGGCTGACTGAGGATCTCAAAGATGAGCTGGCCAGGGCTGAACCACCCCAGAGCCCGGGGCAGCTGTCAGACCTGGCTATCATGCTGGAGAAGTGCCTGATGGCACACCAAGAGAGTGTACCTCTGCATTTTGCTCCATTTCCCTTACTATTCGCAGAGGAGGAGGCCATAGAGATAGGCAAAACCCAACCTCACCTCAAGAGTGAGAATGCAGGTGAAAGGAAAGAGTATGTTTCTACCGTGGTGAGAAAGGCCACTGTGTTGCCCTTCTTCATCCTGCAGACACTCCTCTTTCTAGTCATCCTTAGGCTGCCCTGGTTATGGAAGAAGAACTGACAATTGGTCTTCTTGGGCTTTCATGTAGAAAGGGAATATTCAGAGCCTGAGGACAAGATCTGGCCCTGGGATCCTCTTGGGGCTGTCTCCTCCACCACAGCACACTCTGCGACTTGACCCAGAGACTCCCATGTCCCTACCTCTATATCATGTGAGCAGTTGTCCAGGTTGAACATACCTCTGCCTCAGTCACTGGTTCCCTCGCTCGCAACAGTGTTCCTAGATGAGTATAGTGACTTTGATATCTTTGAGAAGAAGGGGGTGGAAACACTACTTCCCTATTGCCCCTATGACTGTCCATTGACCTGATCTTAGAAAAGGTGGAGCATTTCAGATGCATCTATGCCTGGAATTAGCAGCTCTTGAGGACAATTGGGCATGCGGGTTCAACTTCAACTGGCCATTTTGGTCAAAGAAAATAAAAAGAACTTCTTTAAATATATCAGCAGCAACAGGAGGACAAAGGAGACTCTCTCTCCCTTTCTGGGTGCAGAAGGGACAGTAGCAGGTGCATCTCCCCCATCCCAAATCTGGCCCCCCAGGTTTCCTTGCAGAGTAGATATACGGGTCTACAAGTGGAACCAGACCCAATTGTCGAAAACACTCATAGCCTGGAAACATTCCCCAGGCCAAAAAAACAGAAGCCGTCAATCAAAATGGCTTCTGTTAAGAAGAAGCGGAGGGTTATTATTATTGGCAACTCCTTCCTTAGGGGCACAGAGGGACCGATATGCAGACCTGACCCATTGCAGAGGGAGGTCTGCTGTCTGCCTGGGGCCTCGGTCAGGGATGTGACCAAAAAATTTCCCAAACTGGTCAAGCCCACGGACTACTATCCCCTAGTAGTTTTCCAAATAGGAAATAACGAAAAATCTTCTAAAAACCTTAGGGCTATTAAAAAGGGCTTTAAAGCTCTAGGGCAAATGGTTAAGGACTCAGGAGCACAGGTGGTCTTCTCTGTCATAGGGAATGATGAGAGAATGAACCAAGAATTAAATAAATGGCTGAGAACATGGTGCGAAGAACAAAACTTTGGGTTCTTCGATAATGGGTTGGCATGCATGCCAAGCCTGCTGGCAGGTGATGGGGTGCACCTTTCCCCTCGGGCCAAAAGGGCTCTCTCAAAGAAGCTTATAGGGCTAGTTAAGAGGGCTTTAAACTAGATTGGAAGGGGGAGTGGAACATCTGCCATGCTAATAGAATTAAATATGGGGACAACATCCCAGGACCCGAGGGGCACAACAGCCTTGGATCCCCAACTAGACAGACAGCAAAAGAGGGGGTGACAACAGCTCATCTGAAGTGCCTTTACAGTAATGCACGCAGCATGGGAAATGAACAGGATGAGCTGGAAGCTATGGCAAGGCAGGACAATTATGATATAATCGCCATCACAGAAACATGGTGGGACAACTCACATGACTGGAGCGCTACCATGGATGGCTATAAGCTATTTAGGCGAGGCAGACCAGGAAAGAGAGGTGGTGGGGTTGCTCTATATGTCAAAGAGTGTTTTGACTGCATGGAACTCGGTAATAGCGATGATAAGGTAGAGTGTTTATGGGTTAAACTCAGTGGTGTGCGTGGTAACCCAGATATTGTGGTGGGAGTTTGCTATCGGCCACCTAACCAGGATGAAGAGACTGATGAACTCTTCTATAAACACCTAGGAGAAGTCTCGCAATCGCATCCCATCATTTTCGTGAGGGATTTCAACCTCCCGGATGTCTGATGGAAATACAACACAGCAGAAAGGAAGCAGTCTAGAAGGTTCATAGAGTGTGTGGATGATAACTTCCTAACACAACTGGTAAGTGAACCGACTAGAGAGGGTGCCCAGCTGGATCTGCTGTTTGTGAACAGCGCAGGCCATGTGACGGTTGGAGGACGCCTGGGGCACAGCAATCACGAGATGATACAATTCTCCCTTCTTGGGGCAGTGAGGAGAGGAGTCAGCAGAACTGCCACCCTGGACTTACGAAGGGCAGGCTTTGAACTCTTCAGAAGGCTGCTTGATAAAGTTCACTGGGAGGTGGCTCTAAAGGACAAAGGGGTGCAAGAGGGCTGGATGCTCCTCAAGAAGGAAATCCTGGCGGCACAAGAGCAAGTCATCCCCGTATGCTGTAAAACAAGTCGGCAGGGAAGAAAACCAGGATGGCTGAGTAGGGAACTTCGTAACAATCTCAGGAAAAAGAAGAAAGTTTACAAGCTTTGGAAGAGGGGGCAGGCGTCCCAGGAGGACTACATGGGAAAAAATAAGAAGGGCTAAAGCCCAACTAGAACTTCAACTGGCCACTTTGGTCAAAAATAATAAAAATAATTTCTTTAAATATATCAGCAGCAACAGGAGGACAAAGGAGACCCTCCCTCCCTTGCTGGGTGCAGAAGGGACAGTAGAGATGAGGGATGAGGACAAGGCAGAGGTGCTCAACGACTTCTTTGCCTCAGTCTTTAACTCCAAGGAGGAATGCCCTAGGGATACTCAGCCCCGTCAGCCAGAAGATAATGGGAATGAAGCTCCAGCTGTTTGGGAGGACTTGGTTAGAGATCTCCTTTGCCAATTAGACATACACAAATCCATGAGGCCAGATGTTATCCATCTGAGGGTATTAAGGGAACGAGCAGAGGTCCTTGCCAAACCCCTTTCCCTCATCTACCAGCAGTCTTGGCTGACTCGGGAAGTGCCGCTCAACTGGAAACTGGCAAATGTAACTCCCATTTACAAGAAGGGTCAAAGGGAGGATCCGGGGAACTCCAGGCCTGTCAGTGTGACCTCGGTACCGGGGAAGGTCATGGAGCAGATTGTCTTGAGTGCTATCATACAGCACGCATGGGACAAGCAGGTGATCAGGCCCAGTCAACATGGGTTTATGAAAGGCAGGTCCTGCCAGACCAATCTGATCTCCTTCTATGACAAGGTTACCCGGTTAATGGACGAGGGAAAGGCTGGGGATGTGGTGTACTTGGACTTCAGTAAAGCCTTTGACACCATTTCTCACAGTATTCTGATTGAGAAACTGGCTGCCATTGGCCTGGACAGGCACATCCTCTGCTGGGTTAAAAACTGGCTGGATGGCCGGGCCCAGAGGGTGGTGGTAAATGGAATTAAATCCAGCTGGAAACCAGTCACAAGCGGTGTTCCCCAGGGTTCAGTGCTGTCTTGTTTAACATCTTTATCAATGATCTGGATGAAGGCATTGAATGTACCCTTAGCAAGTTTGCAGATTACACCAAGTTGGGTGCAAGTGTGGATCTGCTTGAAGGAAGGGAGACTCTGCAGAGGGATCTGGACAGGCTGTATCGATGGGCTGAGACCAATGGGATGAGGTTCAACAAGGCCAAGTGCAGAGTCATCCTCCATTTAGGACACAACAATCCCATGCAGCGCTACAGGCTTGGGGAAGAGTGGGTGGAGAGCTGCCTGGAGGAGGAGGACATGGGAGTGTTGGTTGACAGCTGGCTGAACATGAGCCAGTAGTGTGCCCAGGTGGCCAAGAGGGCCAATGGCATCTTGGCCTGTATCAGAAACAGCGTGGCCAACAGGACCTGTACTCAGCACTTGTGAGGCCGCACCTCAAGTACTGTGTGCAGTTCTGGGCCCCTCACTACAAGAAAGAGATTAAGGTGCTGGAGCGTGTGCAAAGAAGGGCAACGAGGCTGGTGATGGGGCTGGAGAATAAGCCCTATGAGGAGAGACTGAGGGAATTGGGGTTGTTTAGCCTAGAGAAGAGGAGCCTGAGGGGAGATCTCATCACTGTTTACAACTACCTGAAAGGAGGTTTTAATGGGGTGGGTGCTGCTCTCTTCTCGCAAGTGACGAACAACAGGATGAGAGGGAATGGCCACAAGTTGCGGCAGGGCAGGTTTAGACTGGACATTAGGAAGTATTTCTTCACTGAGAGAGTGGTCAGGGATTGGAAGAGATTGCCCAGGGAGGTGGTGGAGTCTCCATCCCTGGAGGTGTTTAAAAGACGGGTAGATGAGTTTCAATATGGTTTAGTAGGGAGACAGGCATGGTTGGACTCGATGATCTCAGAGGTCTCTTCCAACCTTACGATTCTATGATTCTAACATGAACCGCTCCATAATCTTTCCTTGTGTTGAGGTCAGGCTGACAGGCCTGTAGTTCCCCAGATCCTCCTTCCAGCCCTTCTTGTAGATGGACATCACATTGGCGAGCCTCCAGGCATCTTGGACCTCCCCTGTTAACCAAGACTGCTGATAAATTATGGAGAGTGGCTTGGCAAGCTCCTCCATCAGCTCCCTCAGTACTCTTGGGTGGATCCCAAGGTGGCGTAGCAGGTTGTTGACTGCTTCCTTCTGCATTATGATGGGTTCTTCTGCTCTCCAACCCTGTCTTCCAGCTCAGGGGGCTGAATACCCTGGGGATAACTGGTCTGACTCTTAAAGACGGAGGCAAAGGCATTAAGCACCTCAGCCTTTTCCTCATCCTCAGTAGCAATGTTCCCCTCCATATCCAGTAAATTATGGAGATTCTCCTTGGTTCTCTTTTTGTTGTTGATGTGTTTATAAAAAAACATTTTTGTTACCTCTTACAACAGTGGCCAGATTGAATTTGAGCTGGTGGCTTTTGCCTTTCTAATTTCCTCCCTGCATGACCTAATGAGGTCCCTGTACTCTTTTTGAGTTGCCTGTCCTTTCTGCCAAAAGTGATAAGCTATCATTTTCTTTTCGAGTTCCAGAAAAAGCTCCCTGTTCAGCCAGGCTGGTTGTCTTCCCTGCCGATTCGTCTTACCGTGCATGGGGACAATCTGCTCCTGTGCCTTTAAGATTTCCTTCTTGAAGAATGTCCAGCCTTCATGGACCCCTTTGCCCTTCAGGACTGTTTCCCAAGGGACTCTTTCAAACAGTGACCTGAACAGGCCAGTCTGCCCTCGGGAAGTCCATGGCAGTGGTTTTGCTGCCCCCCTCCTCACTTCACTGAGAATTGAAAAGTCTGTTATTTCATGGTTGCTAAGCCCAAGATGGCCTCTGATCACCACATCTCCCACCAGTCCTTCTTCGTTTATAAACAGCAGGTCAAACAAGGCACCTCCCCTTCGAGTTTCAGTTACTAGTTGTGTTAAGAAGTTATCTCCCACACGCTCCAGGAACCTCCTAGACTGTTTCCTCTCTGTGGAGTTGTATTTCCAGCAGATGTCAGGTAAATTGAAGTCCCCCATGAGAATAAGGGCTTGCAATTGTGAGATTTTTGCCAGCTGCTTACAGAATGCTTCATCAACACCTTCATCCTGGTCAGGTGGCCTATAACAGACTCCCCCTCATTCTTACCCATAAGCATTCAACCTTGTAATCACAATCATTGATCTTTATACAATCAAACCGCTCTCTAACATATAGAGCCACCCCACCACCTCTCCTTTCCTGCCTGTCCCTTCTAAAGGTCTTATAGCCATCCATTGCAGCACTCCAGTCATGAGAGTCATCCCACCATGTTTCTGTGATGGCAACTAAGTCATAGCTATCCTGCTGCACAATGGCTTCCAGCTCCTCCTGTTTGTTGCCCATGCTGCATGCGTTGGTGTGGAGGCACTTGGGCTGGGCTATGGGTTTCGCCCCCAACATTAGCCTGATACCCCTAGGCTAATCTCTAGGGAGCCTGGTTCCATCCCCTTCCCCTTCAAAACTAGTTTAAAGCCCTCTCGATGAGCCCCACAAACTCACAAGTGAGAACCCATTTCTCCTTTTGAGACAGCTGAACTCCATCTGTCGCCAGCAGACCCAGTGCCACATAAACCTCCTTATGATCAAAACCAACAAAATTCAACCAATGATACCAGCATCCGAGCCACGTGCTAATCACATGAGTTTTCCTGTTCCTTCAGTGTTCTTCCTTGCCACCGATGGGATTGAGGAGATCACCGCCTGTCCTCCTGATCCTTGAACCAATTGCCCCAGTGCCCTGAAGTCCCTTTTGATGGCTTTTGGACTTCTCTCTGCAACCTCATCACTGCCAACCAGTATAACCGATAGCGGGTAATAATCAGAGGGCCCAATCAGACATGGAAGTTTCCCAGTAACGTCTCTAAACCAGGCCCCAGGGGGTAGTGGACCTCACTGTGGGAAGGGTCTGGTTAGCATATTGGGCCCTCCATTCCCCTCAGAAGGGAATCACCGATGACAATTACCCTCCTTTTTTCCTTAACAGAGGCAGTCGTAATGCATGGGGTCGACTGAGTCGCCCTAGACAACCATCTGGATGGACCTTCACTTATATCCTTATTTGCCTGGCCCTCACGTTCCAGAGCCTGCTGCCCAGAACAGGAACCGTTTTTCATTCCAACTTATCTTAGGTCCTGTCTTTCTGCTTGGTGGCAAGGGAATAGGGGATCCTCAGCATCTTGCAGAGCCTCCACCTGCTGCCTTGGCCTCAGTGATGGTAGGGTGTTGCTCCACCAGTCTATCTCTGTCTCACATTCCCTGATACTCCTTAACCTTTCCACTTCCTCCTTCAGCTCTGCCACCAGGCTGAGGAGATCATTCACTTGATCACACCGAAAACAGCCATTGTCTCTGCTGCCTTCTGGAACTGGTGACAGGCTCAGGCATTCTCTGCAGCCAGAGACCAGGACAGCTGCATGTTTGCATGGGAGCTCTGTCTGGGTCGCCACATTCTTTCTGGCAATGACATTCAGGTGAGTAGAAACCATAGCTAGGTCCTCTTCTGGGAAGGCAGTGACCATGAGTTAAGTTACTCTCTGGAACCAGGAAAGTACAATCCGCTGCCCACATGAACAGCCACACTACGCCCTGATTGTCCATCCTGTTGGCCACACTCCTGGTTGCTCGCATTCCCTAGGGACCATTTAAATCTCCCACAGATGCTTTTTGGGAATGCCTCCATCACATCAGCCTCACTCACGAGAGCTACCGGTTCCGGGATTCCCCCACCCTGCTCCTCCTGGTGCTTCCCTTGCTCCGGGGACCCCTTGTTCTCCTTTATCTAGTGCTTGGCTGCAGAACTTACTGTTCCCACCACCGATCTGCGCCAAATAAGAGAACTTATGGAAATTCAGTTAATAATATTTTTAAAGTGGCATCTATAAGAAGACAGTAGTGTTTCTGAACTTCTATTAATGCTTGTCAGCATATTTCATTTGATTGCAAACTCTAAAAAAAACTCTTTAAGACATATTAGAGAAATTAAGTATAGTTGTGTCTTAAAACTGATTTTTATGTTGAGATATTTTCAGGAAAGGGTCATTTTAACATGTTATCTCTCATGGTAGTGACCTTAACTTGACCAGTAGCAATTTGGTTAGAAATCATGAGAGGGTCCCTGAGTATTTAGCATTTCATCTTTACAACAACTTTTCAGTGGTGTTTTTTTTTGAACAAACACTGGTTATTTGAGATATCTTGCAATAAGTTCTTGGAAGGCATAATAAGCTGTCTGACATCAAAGAACTAAGTATGTTGACTAGGGTGGAGTGTCTTGATCCTGTTACTTGTTTAATTAGTTGTTGCCTGTGCACTTGTTGAAAGTATTGTTGTTTATGAAAGCTACATTGGTTTCACTTATCAAATGTGTTCTATTTACACTCACCTAAGGGATTTTGCTGTCTGCTAGCCCAACAGACTGCTTTAATTGCTTTGTAGCAGTAACAAGAGTGCAAAATAGGAACTTCTTTTTTCCCCATTGGTGATGTATTGGTACTTTAATCCCCTATTTCACAGAAAAGGAAAAAAGTGCTCTTTACTGTCCTCCTACTCACAGCTCAGAGCTCTGTCTGGTTGGGACAAGAACTTGGTACTAACAGAAACAAGAGAGGAAGTAGGGGAAGGCCATTAGAGAAGTGTAACAGCAAGGAGGAAGATTAAGCCTAGTGGGAAATGAGGTGATTCTTGGAAGTTGATGTTGCTAATCTCTGATCACAAAACATCTATTTGCTTTGATTAAGAAAAATTAAAAATGTGTATGTGAAAAAATAGCATTGAGAAGACTCAAACAGTTGCTGTCATCAAAAGAGCATATGGTAAGCAATGGTGACTGTGAGAAGAGAGGTGGTATGTAAGCAAAAGCAGTTCATAGGTTTGGATTCTCAAGCTTTATTGAGCTTTTCTATGTCTCTGACTTACAGAACAGGTTAAACTGGATCTGAATGTACCTGTGTTCATACCAAAAGGCCTCTGCAAAGACCACAGAGTCTCTTGCAGACCCTCCTCACTCCTGACCAGCCTTGGCAGTTGGTGTCCATGGACTTCATAGCAGACTTGTTCCCCTCACAGGGCAACAGCTATTTTAGTGACTCTTCCCTATACAAACTACCAGAAGCATGTGAGGGTTGCACCTCTATACACATGTCCAACTCCTCTTCAAAAAGTTACAGATTTATATGTCCTTCTGCAATTATATAAGGTATTACCTTGACAAAAACACACCCCGCCAGTCACAGGTTATCAAATTGTCCACTTTAGGTGGACCCCCCTGTATACAAGGCAGACCCCCCTGTACATGAGGTGGACTGCCCTCAAGGCGGACTGCTCTGTACAAAGTTATCTACTGGCTAACATCCCCCGCTTGTAAGTGTGATATAGAAGCAGAAGCAGTGGCGCCTATTATTATCTTGTTTTTCAGAAAACAGGCCCCTACTTGTTTATGTGAGGTTTTAGTTATGCTAACTGAGGCCTAGCAGTGCAAAGCCTGGTTCTCTTTTTCACCCAGCTGGACAAACCCAAAAGAGGCAAGCAGGCAGATGATGTTGCCTGGCCACAGCCTTCTCCATTGTTCACTGAGTTTGGCTTTCCAGCAAGTACATCCAGACTGCTTGACCATCTGACAAGCTGGACCATCATTATTTGGGGCCTTTCACGATGGCTGACCAAATCAACCCAGTTATCTACTGCCTGGAGCTCCTATAATCCCAGAAGATTCACCCAGTTTTTCAATTCTCTCTCCAGAAGCCTCATCACCCAGACCCCTTCCACTGCCAGCCCGTGATAGAACCTGTTGTTATCACCACTCCTGCTGTGTTCACCCTCCTCTATACTGTGAGGATGTATCCTGGTTGGTTAGGTCATTGCCCCTGCCTTTTATGTAATTGACCTTTGTTTTTAACTCCTTTAACTCTTTTTTCCCCTCATAAAGTAGCTTTGCTCTTTCTTCTCTTTGCCAATAAGTGTGAGAAGTTACAGGCAGTGCCGTAAGGGATGTCTGGATATGTCAGGGTAGGTCTGAAGATGGTGGCTGGATTAAACCAAGAGTCCCAATTGCCAGGCAAGTCTGTGGTGATGAGGCAGGTCTGAAGCCAAGCTAGGAAGTCTATCCCCAGGTCAGGATCTGCATCAGCAGGGTCTATGGCCAAGTACAGGCATGGCTGTAGTGTAGTTGTAGCTCAGGTGGAAGACAGCTGCTAGTCTCAGCTTAAAAGCAGATTCCAAGGGAAGTGGGGGTGAGTCTGGCTGAGGCCTCCCAGCAGAAAGTACTCTCCCCAAAGTCACCAGAGAGAAGGGAGGCAAGCTGCCCTGAGCCAAACCTCCAGGAGGAGGGGCTGCTCCCAGAGCCCTTAAACCCACAGTACCTACCTGGGTGAAGAGAGCAGGTCCAGTGACAGTAACCAGGGTCAGACAGCAGTCCAGATGGCCAGGCAAGTTCATAGTGATAGACTGGCTCATTTTTGAAGTCTGAAATATCGAGGTGCTGTACTGAAGGCAGATTGTTAAGAAAAAAATCCCAAACCATGAAGCCAAATCATATAATTTCTCTATGTACAGAGGAAAGATTCCCAACAAAACCATACCAGGTGCTGGACAACACCGCAATGAACACAGGTTCTCTATGTGGGTGCAGAAGATTAGCCATTATAAGAGGAATTAGTGAAATGTCTTGAAATGCTTTATCATCTATAGAGTTATGACAAAGGTTCCTTTTTCATACAAACCATGATTAGCAAGGGCTTGAATGAAAGCTGAGAAGCAGAGGCTCAACCTAAATAAGATGGCAGTGATTCTGGGAACAGAAACCTAGGTGATAACAGGAATATCAATCCCTTCATCTGAGAAAGGTCTGGGGAAGACAGTGTTTTAAGAATGAATATTTGGGACGTGTGTGCATTTGAGAAGATGAGAAAACAAGAACACCATATGTACTCAAAACCCTTCTTAAAATGCTAAATTTCACAACTGCTTCCCGTAGACCATCCAGATCCAACCCTTCTGCCATGGGCAGGGACATCTCCCACTGGATCAGGTTGCTCAAAGCCTCATCCAACCTGGTCTTGAACAACTCCAGGCATGGGACATCCATGACTTCCCTGGGCAACCTGTGCCAGTGCCTCACCACCCTCACAGGAAAAAATTTCTTCCTAGTATCTAACCTAAATTTCCCATCTTTCAGCTTAAAACCATTCCCCCTCATCCTATCCCTGCACTCCCTGATAAAGAGCCCCTCCCTTATACAAGAAGTGGTTGTTTTTGCAGAGAATGGAATATTTTGACTTAAGCAGAGTTGGTTTTCTGTAGAATTGGTTTTCTAACTAACTCCAGATAAGTGATATCTAAGTGGGAGTATTCTTTAAGTTAGACAGAGAGACACAGACTGTTCTTCTGAAATAATGTTTTTTTAAAAAGTGCTGTGCCCAGACAATGTTATTTACTTATCTAAAAATTGCAAGGTTGAACAGAGAACTAGCTTAGAAGCTCTAATGAGCAGAGACTTGGCTGTTGTGAAGTTCATAATAAAATTAGTCCTTGGAAAGTAGGAGAATATGCAGGAAGAATTTATACACATGGATATAAGTGGAATATATATTCTGTCCCCAGCTCTTGTCTCATTGCACATGATTGATGCAAGCAAATCTTTCCCTCATGCTGCCCAGTGCTGAAATAAAGGATGCTGCTTTCTAAAACTCCAAAATGAGTCTTAGAGAGTTTATTTGCTGGCATTTTCAGTATCAGTACTACACTAAGTTGATTTTATTATGAGATTATCAGAAATGTGAGAGAGCTAGTAGAGCATTTGGGATCAGACTTTGACCTGAACTGTTCAACTACACCAAGAACATCCAATTTCTAAACAGCAGAACTGAAATGAACTTTTGTAAAGTAAAACTTCCCTTCCTGAGATCACTTATCTGGAGAAGCGTTTTTTTCCTGTTAAATATAATCTTTTGTGAAAGGCCCACATAACTAGGGAGGACAGATAGCTACATAAAAAGTGATATCCAATACACATACACAGATATTTCTGCAGTTTCTAAACCAATTAAAATGTAAAAATTAAAATTATTTCTAAATTTTTAACATGGTATTCCTTTAAAACATTTCCATCCACAAAATCCAAGGGAAAGTGGTGAACCCTGTTGTGTATAAAATATATCTAATTTTAGAGTAAGATTTCAAACAGTGTAAACATCCATGCTACAGACTTCCATAAGTCATCTAAGTAACTCCCCAAGACATAGGCACAGTTACAATATAATTCTAGAAAAGGACTAATTAGTCTATTTCTCCATGCTCCAATCCCAAAGAATGACTTCTCATTGTTTGCTGTGCTTCCTGCACCAATGCATAGCTGTTGGTTTCATATATATAAAATGTATGCTATAGATATAGCTATTATATGTAGTTATAGATATAAGGTTTTAATATATTATATATATTATGCATATTGCCATATGCAAACAATGGTGAAAAAACATCTAAGATCCAGAACAGATCCCAATGTTGAAAGCACAGTTGTTTATAAAATTTAATAATGTGGGAAATCCCAATGCAGTCTAGAAGAGAACTTCCACATTTAAAAATAAATACGTAAACTTAAGTGTTAAGGCCTCAGTCTTGAAAGCAACATAGCTCCAAAATAAAAGTGAATTCAGTGGTCAAAAGCTGTTCCTCAGAGGGATATCATAACCTAAAAGGAGGTTGTAGTCAGGCAGGGGTTGGTCTCTTCTCTCAGGTGACCAGTGACAGAACTAGAGGGCATGGACTCAAGCTTCCTCAGGGAAAGGTTAGACTTGATGTAAGGAAGAAGTTCTTCACTGAAAGGGTGATTGGCCATTGGAATGGGCTGCCCAGGGAGGGGGTGGAGTCACCGACCCTGGAGGTGTTTAAGGGGAGACTGGATGAGGCACTGAGTGCCATGGTTTAGATGATGGTTGGTGTTAGTGTTGGTGTTAGTGTAGGGTTATAGGTTGGACTTGATGATCTCAGAGGTCCTTTCCAACCTTGTGATACTGTGATCATCATGTAACCATTTTTAACAGAAAATGGACCTGACACTTAAAAAGTCAGGTGTCAAATGGCCAATATAAAGAGATTATTAGGAAGAAAGTTAATTTTCCATAAAATTATGTTTTCCCAACTGTAGAGTATAGCCCCCAGGCTCAAATCAAGAAGGGGAAGCACAATAGCAGAGAATCAAGGGATAGGAGGTCTCACAGCTCTGCCTTGGTCAGGCACTATCACCCCACACCTGCAGAGGGCTAATAAGTTATCTCGGTCACTACTGCTGCCATGTTGTCAACCGACTCATAGGCCTCACTCTGGTTAGGAACCTGTTTTCTTAGCCGGAAATCACATTAAAGGAGGAACTTCTGTTCCTGTTTATTTCTGTAAATAAGACAAACATGGGAAGAATTAAAGGAAAACAAAAGGAGGAAGTTTTGTACCTGGAGAGTTAGTTTTCAAAGTCACATGACTGTGCAAGCCAGATAGCAAGGCAAACAACCAAATCAGCAGTATCAGGCTCTATAAAGGCTGGAGCATTAGGGCCCATCGTGGCCCATCCCTCTCGGCTGGACCAAGATCCCCACCTGTGGTCACCCCCCCCAGTGCTTCACTGAAGAAGACCTTGCAATGCATCTCCTGCTTTTCTGAAGAAGACACTGCAACTTATCTCCGGCTTTGCTAAGAAGACATCACAACATGTCATATGTATTTGTTTTCCTTTGATGCTCAGAGTGTGTAACTGATTATTGATTGTAACCAATTATTGATCATAACCGATTTTAATTAAAATTGAGTGCTGTGCAATTGGTCTTGCCTGGTTAATGCCGGCATCGGTACACTACACCAACACATACAAGAATTTAAGAAGCCATATCAGTCTTACTGTCAGTGTATTTTGAAATTATTATTAAAGGAATTTTGGAACTGAATGTTACTCCTGAAGGTCTTCAAGTTTCCCCACAAAATAAATATTCTAAAAATCAAATATTTGATGCTTACAAAAGTGTCAGTTCACTTTCCAATACCAATAAAGCCAAAGGACAGTAAGAAGGCAAGCAGCCAGCTACTCATTGAGGAAAATAAGTAAGAGTACATCACTCATACACTTATGCAATCTACTACATTTAATAACGGATTAGTTGTACTAGGAGGGTGTTTCTTTACCAAAGAGATCAATGCTAACCATAGACAATCACTGAATCTCACATAATATTTTGGAGGATCAGCTAAACAGATTAACTACAAAGTTACACAGCTCTGGTATTATTCAGAATACAACAAAAGTTAATATGATAGTACAAACATATTTAAAGGTACAGTAAAAAAAATAATAATCTCAAATTAGAAAAAAAATTATACCAACAGGCTAGGAAATATGAAGACAGCACAAATACTATATTAACAATTATTATACTAAGAACAAATGTGCCCACTCAAATATAATTACAGCATTTATTCTCCAACAGCATCATTTATAATGCCCCATCAGATGCTAAGAAAAAAAAATATGCCTGAAAGGTCTCAAAGAATGTAATAACTTTATATGCTTCTATCCTAACACCCAATTCAGGCTCTGTGGCAAGACCCATGCACCCCTTTGAGCCACACAGAGCAAGACAGTTCAGAAACTTTCTTCAACAGTCCAGTCCACTCAACAATTCCAACACCAGAAATACAAGGACAAAATAGAGAAGGAAATGGCTTCTCAACACAGTCCTGAAGACTCCACAAACCCCCTGTCTTCGTGAGTCTGTTTCTCTTTCCCCTCAGTACACTCCAAAGTTTCAGCTGTTTGCCAGGAGGTACAAAATTTGAACGAGCCCCAACTATTTTATTTTTATTTAGTGTAACCCTATATCATGGTTTAACTGCAACCAGCAACTAGGACCATGTAGCCACTCTCTCGCCCCCACCCCCCACTCCCTGGTGTGATGGGGAAGAGAATCAGGAAGTAAAACTCATGGGTTGAGATAAAGACAGTTCAACAGGTAAAGCAAAAGCCACATGAGTAAGCAAAGCAAAGTAAAGAATTCATTCACTAATTCCCAAGGGCAGGCAGGTATTCAGCCTTCTCCAGGAAAGCAGGGCTTCATCACACGTAATGGCTACTTGGGAAGACAAATATCATAACTCCAAACATTCCCCCCCCTTCCTTCTTCCCACAGCTTTATATGTTGAGTATGACATCACATGGCATAGGATATCCCTTTGGTCAGTTGGGGTCAGCTGTCCCAACTGTGTCCCCTCCCAGCATCTTGTGCACCCCCAGTCTGCTCACTGGTGGGGTGAGAAGCAGAGAAGGCCTTGACTCTGTGCAAGCACTGCTCAGCAATAACTAAAACATTCCCTGTATTATCAACACTGTTTCCAGCACAAATCCAAACCACAGCCTCATACCAGCTACTATGAAGAAAATTAACTCTATCTCAGCCAAAACCAGCACACCCTAGTAGAGGTTTTGCTCAGTCGCTTTTCTAGGAGCCCTGACGTCTCCCCTGTGTGCGCTGCTTCTCTCTTGTCACCCACGGGGACTCAGCACTCTCCGTGCCGTGAGGGGACCACTCGAGAAGGTCACAAGCTCTGAGGGCAGCGACACCCCAGAGAAGATGGAGGGCGATACCACGACTCTGGTCTCTCCCCCATCCCTGCGTCTTTTACCGCCTGGCGTCCAGACACCCGTCGTGCCTCCCGTGGGAACACATGCCCAGCGGGGCAGACATAACTCCACTGAAGTGTTGCGGAGGGTAGTCAACTTCTGGGACCTTTGAGGGAGAAGACGAACAAAGGGGTATTCCGGGGGCTGAGAGGGGAATAGCCTTCCACGCCCCAAAATACTTCCCCGCCTCACACGCACCACTTACCTGACACAGAGGCTCTGGTGCCCGACGCGACAATGTGTCTGCCTCTGCCCTGGCTCTGAGTTCCTTGCTCCGGGAGACTCGGCCTGCGTAAGGGTGGCGGCGGCTGCTGGCAGAGGGTGGGGGGAGGCGGCTGCTGGAAATGAGCGGCGCCTCCGTTCATGGCGAAGCTGAGGAAGCTGGAGTGGATTCGGGGGGCGGTGGGGGGGGGGAAGCTCCAGGAGGAGGAAGGGAGCTGGGTGGGCGGTGACGGCTGCGGCAGCGATGGGGGAGGGGGAGAAGAAGGCGGGGAAAGACAGCGCAGGAGGAGGTAGCCGGTGGAACGAGCCACCAATCTGCTGGTTAGCCCAACTCCCCTACCCCCTTCTCCGACCTGGCGAATGGGTTCCGATCGATTTTCAACGACGTCCTCCCCGGACTTTGAGGACTCCCGGTCGTAGTTCCGCAGGCAGGCGGAAGGAAAGAGGAAGGAGTCGGGCTGCACAGCGCCAGGTTGCGAGTTGGCGGCGATCGGCATCACTTTCCCCCCGCCCACCCCCAAGCAGTTGGCAGCAGACAGGATCCCAATTGCCCAGATATCGCACGAGGGATGGTGGGCACGGGCAACAAACTTCCTTTAGGGCTCCGCTCCCCTTGTGGTGGGGCAAGGGGGCTGCCACCGCTCGTCGTCCCCGATATGGGCTCAGGGGCGCTGGACGGGGGCTGAGCCTGTTAGCTCGGCAGGGGAGGCCATTAGCTGTGCCTCACGACACAAGAGGGCTACGGCTCAGCGCAAGAGAGAAAACAAAGGCAGCACAGAAGGCTATTATCTTCTCCCTCCCTCGCCTCTGCCCTGGAAACAATAACAGCACTACGCCAGGGGAGTGAAAGGAAAGGATATCTGAATCAGTGAAGTCTGTCGTCTTCCCTGCCCTTCCGCCTCGGGGACTTCCTCTGCTGTCTTCTCCCCCCCCCCCCCCCCCCCCCCCCCAACGATTATACAATTTGAGAAAGAAGAGTGCTCATCTCGCAGCCAGCCCTGCATGTTCCTACTGAGGTGCAGAAACAAACTATAACTCGCATAAGTTACAGAGCAGGTATGTTTTTATTTTGCTAGCAGGCGACAGGGTGGATTATTCCAAAAGCCTTGCGCACCAAGACAAAGAACCTGCGTGGTTATATGTGTTACAATAATATATAATAATGAGATTACCTAATTTTACCTATACATAGGCATAACTTTTCCTCGCTTCGTATTAAAATGAGTCCAAAAGATCATTTCCATTGTCTCCTCCCAGCTGCACCTGCGCTGTACCTCCTGGTGGAGGTCTTCAGAGGGTCTTTGGGGATGAATCGAGCAGTCATCCTCAGGGTGAACTTCTCACCTTACTCCCTTGCGCATGCTCAGAGAGCTCCTTGGTCATTAGTCAAGTCTCTAATTGGTTTCTGCTGAGTCTGCAGTACTCCCCCTTTGTTCTTGTACAACTTAGCAAACATAATGTCCAAAGTCCAGGTGGTTATCAGCAAAACTGAGTTACACACAAAAGGGGGAAGACACAGTTTTTTCTAAATCTAAAGTTTGTTTAGCCTACAAAGTTCCTTAAAGTCAAGAGAAGTCTTAAACCTTTAAAGAGACCCCCTACAAATCCCTCACTCATTTTGGTCATTTTAAGCTTTCTATACTCTATTGTGTAACTAGACAATTAACCTTATAATGCTACTTTTTACTTAAATCTTCCCTCCTTTATCACTACTTCTATAACAACTCTGTCCACTCAGATCCCAAGGCAGTAGAGGGGGCCAGTGCCTTTCTGTAACACCAGCTCCCGAACAGAAGAGAAAGTCACATCCAGAGGAGGACCTCATCCCCACCAGACACATGAACTTTTCTCCCCTTGTTCTGTTCTCCCCTCTACTTCCTTTCTCCACCAGCAGGTCTCAGCTCAACCACCTTGGGTACCCCTTGGCCATGCTGGAAGGGAAAAGCTGTCTTGCATCATACAGCACTTGAGATGCTAGGGCATATCCCTCTCCCAGGCCTTGCTCCCTTCTTTCCCCATATTCTACTTGCACCCACTCCCAGCAGTGGCAGTGACATGTCTCAGCAGTCAAGAGAATGGCACTAAGCTCAGGTAGAGCTCCGTTCATCTTTATCTTTTTTTTTTCCTTCTCCTTTAAAAAGCTTATGACAAAAGCATACAAGCAATGGAGGGAGGGCAGCCTCACATGGATTGCCACATGCGCACAGACAACAGAAAGCCACTGGCTAGCAGTACTGCCTCTACTGCTCGGCATATACTGGAGCATCTGAGAGAGCTGGGGCTGTTCAGCCAGAAGAGAAAGCTCAGAGGGTGTCTCGATCCATTACTGATCTGAGAGTGTTTGAAATGATCCCAAGGGCAAAATTAAGACACAAACAAGGTCAAATGTCACAATCAAACATTATAGTTTATTATAACCTATGCAAAAGAGATGAGAGGAACAGGAAAGGAGAGAAGGAAGAAAAAGAGACGAGAGAGAAAGAGAGAGAGAAAGTATAGCTACCACCATGGATCCAGCAGCGTCCCGCAGGTCCTGCTTCAATGTTCGGTGGGGGAGCACTTCCGACTCAATGTTGATGTTTCTTCTCTTTTATAGTGTCTTAACCATCCCTTCCACCTGGTGATGATACACATGCATCGTGGAGGAGGTCTTCGGGGGTCTCCAGGCCCCTCTGTCCAGCTCCCTGGTGCCTTGGTGCTTAACGGGAGGGATTAGGTTATCTCTTGCATAAACAGAAGGTGGTCTCTGCAGTCTCTTCGGTAGCTCCGTACCAGATACCAGCACGACCATAAAACTCCAGCCTGGTTTATGGTCTCAAGTGTCAGCAAGATTGAGACAGTCACCTTAAGAGAGTCTTACAGTCTCTTACACCACCCCGTGGCTCAACATTGCTGCCCCAGGAGCGGGTTTTTTTTTGTGGTGGCATGAAAAATAGAGGGAAAGAAAGAAAGAAAGAAAGAAAGAAAGAAAGAAAGAAAGAAAGAAAGAAAGAAAGAAAGAAAGAAAGAAAGAAAGAAAGAAAGAAAGAAAGAAAGAAAGAAAGAAAGAAAGAAAGAAAGAAAGAAAGAAAGAAAGAAAGAAAGAAAGAAAGAAAGAAAGAAAGAAAGAAAGAAAGAAAGAAAGAAAGAAAGAAAGAAAGAAAGAAAGAAAGAAAGAAAGAAAGAAAGAAAGAAAGAAAGAAAGAAAGAAAGAAAGAAAGAAGTGCATAGTAGACCTAAATCTTACAATTTAATACTCAAAACAACATTTTCCAGTGTTTAACACACAATCCAATTTTTTGAACAACATTAACAACTATAACATTTTTTAACATCATTTTAAACTGATGACACTGCGGTTTCAGGGGAATCAGAAGTAGGGGCATGGGGAGAAGATGAAAACAAAATTTTACATGGACGTTTACAAAACCAACACATTAACTCAGGACAACAAATAAGTTTGCCAAGGATAATTATTGCAAAGATCAGTATAATTGCAACAGTATAATAAAATGACACAAGTACATACAAGTCTGCATCCATTGTTTTAGATATAAAGCTGAGCGAAGTTGGCCTGGTGTCCCGTGCAGTCTGCTGACCTGGTCTGCCAAAGTCAGGGGTCTCAGCACACGCAGGCAGAAAATCGATTTCCACGCCCCTTATAATCTAAAGCGCATGCGTCCTCTGAGTCTAGAAACTTCTGTCCCTGATTGAAGCGAGGGATAATAAGCAATAATAATGATATCTTCAAAGGGAATGGAAAAAAAAGGAAAAAAAACCACAAACAACAACAACCAAACAAAAAAAACCCCAAAGTTTTTTAGATAATACTTATGCCTACTGGTTTTGTTTGGCAAACAGCATGTATCTGTTTGATGCCATTGGGTGAAACACTAGACACGAATTGCATATTAGATACTACATGTTGGATTAATCGAATGAAACAAGGCATGACACATGGTAAAAACAAGAATAAAGCTACGCTACATAAGAAATAAAACACTATTCGCTTTATCCATGGCCCACCCGGGATCCAAGAAAACAAATCCACCTCCCAATGGGGTTCCCAAGTTTGGACAGGGACATGGGCTAATTTTCTAATTCCCGAGGTTATTTGTTTGACCACGTCTCCATTATCATCAATCATTAAACAACAACTAGAATCATTTAATTTTCCACAAACGCCCCCTTCTTCTACTAGCAGGTAATCAAGAACCATTTGATGTTGTAAAATTGCAGTTCTCATTTGGGTGGCCTGGTCTGCAAATAAATCCAGGGCACGAGCAGTTTCGTTAGTAATAATTCCCAAAACAGCTTGTAGTCGGATAATACGGTTTAAATTATAAATTGGTTCTCGAGCACCACTAATGAGCTCGTTGGGGTTCCAAGTAGCTGGCCCATAATGCTTAATAATTCGCTCAGGTGGCCAGTCATTCTTTCCCCATTTCTGTCCACTTCCTCCCATAAGATGGGTAGAAAGGGATCGTTTGCTTCACTTTAAGTCATCATATACTCTAACTCCCAAGCTGTCTCCACTTCGACCAGGTAACAAAAAGAAGTAGGGACGTATGTAACCTACATAACACGTTCCGCTCCAATTCTTTGGTAGTTTCCGATAAGCGTGATGGCCACAAATCCAGTAATGACCTTTTAGGGCCCAAGTTCCATTCACAAATGGTCCATCCCCTTTTTGTCTTAAATCAGAATTACAAGGAGTTTCAAAATAAGTGGTATTTTTTTAAGCCCAAAGGGTGCTTGATTCGATTGTTTGACTTTTTCCCTTTAATCCAAAGATCACATTTCCATGCTTCTACAGGACTGCTGTAGTTACACTGAATGTTCACTATCTGGTTGGTTACACCACTCAGGGCACAAGCTAAGGGGTTAGATTCCTTTAATATCACAGCTCCTGTGAGATTGGTACTAGACCAAAAACTATCGAATCGTTTTTTTATGTCCAGTTTCATTGACCCATGCCCAGCTCTGCCTGCGAGGAATGAGTTTTTCATCAGTGGTGTTGCTCAGTAGACACCATAACATGTCACCTACGACAGAGAGAGAGTGGTGATTATAGGTTGAACAGCTGATAGGTCGGCACCCTGGGACAATACAATGATTTCCATACACAAATGTCCAATTGCACACACTATGACCCACAAAAACTCCATTGCTGTTGTTCCCATTAAGACAATATTCCCCCTTTCCTGGAACTTGGATGTTCCATGGTCTTGTCTCCTCATGCCAATATAACGAACTCTTACCAATGGTTATATCACTTAGATTACTCACGAACCATTTTGGGGATATCGGTTTTGATGTCCATGGCCACTCTTCAAATCCTAAATGGCTCCCACATACCCAACAATTAGTCAGATTAAAAGCATTAGCCATCTGCTGGCCTAGAGCCATAAACATGTTTTGCCACTCCGAGCTGAAAAGGGAGGCACAGGAGTTTCCCCAAGTATTAAAGGCGATGACAGTGGTCGACCAAAACAATGTCTGCGATGGTATACTAAACATCCTATAAAAATCAACAAAACAATCGCTGACAAAACCATGCAGATAATCAAAATCTTCATGTAGTTCTTCAGGCGGGTTGCAGGAATTACATCTGGAAAAGAAAAGAAAAATGGACTCGGTTCTCTCTGAGGAACTGGAAGAAGGTTGTTATTAGTAAGATGGAATAATCCACCTGGTGTTAATCTTATATTCTTTTCCGTTAGCATCTTTGGCTTTCCAAGCATATTTGTTTAATGGAGCATCTAATATCAATGGTACTGCTCCCACAGTGGGGAGTTTGACCAGTACTGGTTGGCCTGGAAAATGTAATGGGTTGCTTGGGATGATCAAGGCCATGTGAGGCCGGCATGATTGTTGGAGCTTTTGGACAAAATGCCGTGATTTTTGGACATCCATTTGTCCCCCAGCGACCATTAACACTGGTCACAGCCCCCCACAACCGTTCAGCCCATCCTGACTCATGTGGTCTGAGGAAGCGTTTTAAGAGACCATTTGTTCTTTCCACAATTCCATTTGCTTGTGGGTAGTATGGAGTGTGAAATACCCACGAAATTCCTTCCTGTGCAGCCCACTCTTGAACCAGTTTGGCTGTAAAGTGTGAGCCATTGTCCAACTGGATTGATTGTGGTTTGGGGAAGGTACCAAAACATTCCTTTAGGGCCTTAACAGCATTTTCACCTGTTGCCTTGTTGAACGCTTTAGCTTGTACTAACCCAGAAACAATTTCCACTCCTACCAATACATACTGTTTCCCTTCCGATTTTCGAAAAGGGCCAATATAGTCTATTTGCCAGGCATCCCATAAACCTTTTCCCTCTCTTAAATGTAAGGGGTCCTCCTCCAGGGGATGCTTGTCCATCCGAGTCCGGCATTGTTCACAGGCAGAAATACAAGTTTTGCATTGTTCCCTGGTAACAGGCCAGCCTCTAGCATGGGCCTCACTATAGAGGTCTTTGACTCCAGTGTGTTTGCATTTAATGTGCAGCCATTCTAGCAATCGTTCCCAGTCCTCTGTCAGTGGGACAGTCTGTAAGGGGGCAGCCCTGGCTAGTTCATCAACGCGATTGTTCCACTGGCTAGTGGGAGACCCATCATCCTGATGAGAGGCTACCCAAGCCACTAAGAATGTCCCCTGTCTTGCAATGGCTAAATTTTCCTGCCATTTCTCCTTTTGCCATATGGGTATTCGGTTTATTTCCCACCCGTTCTGTTCCCAGAAGGGGAGCCACTCTGTGCATCCTTTAAAGACTGCGTAAGAATCAGTATAGATATAGATGGGACAGGTAGACTGAGCCTCTCATTGAAAAACACTCCACACAGCCACCAATTCCCCTACCTGAGCACTACCTTCTCCTTCAGTGATTACCTGTTCTTCAGCGTCTACTCGGAGGGCTACTGCCCAGTATTTCCACACTTTTCCTTCTCTTCTTGCGGAAGCATCTGTGAACCACACATTCTGCAGCTGGCTATGGAAAGCAGGAGCTTTCTGTATCACCTGGGGGAGCTCTGCACCCTCTTCCTTGGCAGTCAAATCCTGAATAACCAGCAACTTTGGGGTACCCTCTGACACTTGGAAAATCTCACCATAATGTTCGATTTGTGCATACCACTTCCGTACAGATGCCCTTTGTGCCACCCCGTTGGGGGGTACGTTCCAGCTAGTACGGCTTTGAGGACTTTGAAAGGCCCCCTAAGCACAATTGGCTGCTGTCGGATAGTCCGCTCAGCTTCTCTCAGGGCTAGGCTAAGTATAAAGAGGCCTTCTTCCCAGACTGTGTATGTCTTCTCAGCATCCTTAAAACTGCGGGAATAAAATCCAACAGGTCTCATGGGTCCGTCGGGCCCCTTCTGCCACATGTGGATGGACAATCCCGACTGGGAGAATCCCCACTCAATATGGATGGGATCCGAGGGGTGAAGTGGGCCAAGGGCCTGATAAGCCGTCGCCTCAAAAATTAGTAGTCGCAAGGCCTCCTGGTGCACCTCTGCCCAATGCCATTGCGCTCCCTTCCTAAGTAAGTCATATAAGGGGCGAGCGATGATAGAAAAGTCTGGAATATGTTTTCTCAAAAAAACCAGCAGTCCTAAAGCATGTTGAAGCTCCTTTTTCGACTCGGGCATCTTAATCTGTTCTAGAGAGGAAAGAGTGTCTGACGGGATGCACGTCATTCCGCCTTTCCACCAGATTCCCAGGAATTTAAATTCCTGGGAAGGTCCCTGCATTTTTTCAGGAGGAATCTGTAGGCCCATTCCCTCTAAATGTGAGGTTATATGATCTCGGGTGATTCGTACCTTCTCAGCCTGTTCCCCTCCTACCAGAATATCATCAATATACTGGTGGACCTCTGTCCCTATTTCTTTGGGTATCATCTCCAATTCCCTGGCCAAGGCATGGTGGGCAAGTGTGGGTGAGTGTTTGTACCCTTGTGGTAGCCTTGTGAAGGTGTATTGCTGACCTTCAAAGGTGAAAGCAAAACGATCTCTATCCTCTGTCTGGAATGGGACCATAAAGAACATGTCCTTAATGTCAATTGTAGCCATAATCTTATATGCCCTCTCCTGGATTGAAGCAATAAGCTCAGCAATATTAGGTACAGCAGCTGTCAGAGGGCCAGTGTTCGCATTTAATCTACAATAGTCTACGGTCAGTCTCCATTTCCCGTTAGGTTTCCTCACTGGCCACACCGGGGAGTTGTAAGGGGAATGACTAGGGATCACGATTCCCCGTTGTTTCAGATCCTCCACCACTGGGGTGATGCCTGACCTGGCACCCAAGGGGAGAGGATAAGGCTTGACATTGGTCAGTTTGGAAGGGGGAAGGGGTGGCACTGTCTGGAGTAACCTGACATGCAGTGCAGACACACCAAATGACTATTGTCAGCCGTGGTTGTCAGTCCAGACACACCCCTTAAGAACATCCATCCCCAATAGATTGAATGGAAACTCCCCCAGTGCCATTAGGATTCTTATACAGCTTTCATCCCCGGGCAAAAGGATACTGACCATGACTGTGGGGACTGGTTGTGCCTGCCCGAGGGCATTCACCACCTGCAAAGGGTGTTTAGAGATTGAAACCCCACAGCTGGCAGCATCACCACAACTAAGCGCTGAGATTTGGGCTCCGGTGTCCACCAGGAAAGAGACGGGTCTCTGAAGGGGACCAACAATAGCAGTTAACAAGAGGTCCCCCCTCCCGTTGTCGGTGAGTTGCCTAATAAACATCCAGCCTCTGTCCCCCCACTCACCCCGGGAGGGCTGGACATCTAGTTTCCCGACTGTTTACATGGTGTTGCCTGCAGTCTCTCTGAGTCTGGCAAGGGGGGAGCAGTCGGAGGGGTTACAGGAGAACGCCGCAAATCCTCCCTGTTAGTTACAAGGGAACACTGCATCCCCTCCCGCCCATCTCCACATCTGACAGGCCTGTCCGGCCACTTTGCAATCAGCTTTTCTAGTATAGGGGTCAGGAGTCCATCCATCAAGTTCTTAGGTATCCCCTTCTGCCAACCCAGAGCCCACAGACCACGATGAACTCGTGACTGGCCTGTATTATTCAGGGCTTTCCCACAAGTGGATTCAAACTCTCTTGGTGGGGAAATGGGTTTTATGTCCAGTTGTCGGACTCCCTTTTTAGGGGTGGGGTTAACATTAATGGGACTGTATTTTCGGCCGTAATTTATAAGTTCCTGGGCTATCTCCCCCCACGTCCAGACTCTCTGGCGTCGACCATCTGGTGGTGATGAGCTTAGAATAGCCTCTAACTTATCTAATGGTCCCATAGCCCAGATTTGACTTTGTAACTGTATGCCTATCGGCTTCAAGGATTCGGGGAGTCCCCGAATCAGGGGGGTCATTCTTTCCGGATCCACCGACATCATCATTGGGGACTCATGTTTTGGAGTCAATTTGTGGTCATACATCATCTGTAAACAAGCCGCCTTTTGTACGTTTTCAACCAACTGATCTACCGTTCCCGTGATTGCAAGCGGGTCACCTCTCTCAAGAGGATTCAAACCCCCTGCCCAATAGGCTGCTCGCTGTGTCAGCGACCAAGGGGCTCTCCGGTCCCCCGTGGTGAGAAACACGCCAGGACCCCAGTAACTATTGGCCTCGTGTTCAGTAAGTAATATCTGGTCTCCTCCACTAAGAGACACTCGCCACACATGTTCTGTTTCGGACTCCTTAGGGGAGCGACTGAACTCCTTCTTTAATTTGGCCAATTCAGTGGCAGTGTAGGGCACCTCTTTAGTTGTGATAGAGGGTCTCTGATCTTCACCATCCTCATAAATATATTCCGTCTTTATCAGGGGCCGTAGGCAGGGACTCTCTGTAATCCGCGCCTTCGCTTCCCTAAGCTCCTCCAGTGTGTAAATAGGGGCAACCTGGCGGATCCCCCGTTCAACCAAGTGTTCCTCTAACTTGGCCCCTGAATCACATTTCCCAGCCAACTCATCCCTTAAAACATCCTTCAATAGAGATGACTGATTTCTTTCTTCCTCCAGTTCTTCCCTTAACTCCTCATTTTCCCTTCTGAGATGGACAATTTGGCTTTTCGGTGTTTGCACTAAGCTCTGCAAAGATTCAATGACGCAGTTCTCTTGACTGTATCGGCCAATGCGATCTGCAACAGCCGCTGCCAAACTAGCACCTAGTACAGCACGGACTAATGATTTCCCCTTCCCAGTTTTTACCCTTGCATCTTTCTGCAGTACAACTACACGGTCCATAACACTCTGCAAATTATGCCAGTTCTCCTTGGCCCAATCCAGGCCCAGCGCTGTAGGTCTCGCACAAAACAACTCCAAAAACTTAAACAACACTTCGGGGTCAGAGGTGGAATGAGAGAGATCACTCTCACAACTTACGAATTCCATTGCAGGTCAGCCATAAGAACGAGGCTCTAAGGACCCCCGAGGCTCTAACACCCCCTCATAAATTTTCATTGCAGACCTGCTGCAAGAATGAGGCTCTAACGCCTCCTGAGGCTCTAACACCCCCTCATAATTTTTTTCTTCCACTGTGGCTTTGCTGCAAGAACAAGGCTCTAACGTCCTAGAGGGGGGTATAAACTAAATTCCGTTACAGTCGTCTCTTAGTTGACACCCTCTAGGAGGCAAACAACTTAATGACCCCAATCACATATAATGTATAAGGGACACTTTCGCCAGAGGGATCCTGTCCGTGACGCCAATTAAAAATGTCTCGATCCATTACTGATCTGAGAGTGTTTGAAATGATCCCAAGGGCGAAATTAAGACACAAACAAGGTCAAATGTCACAATTAAACATTATAGTTTATTATAACCTATGCAAAAGAGACGAGAGGAACAGGAAAGGAGAGAAGGAAGAAAAAGAGAGAGAGAGAAAAAGAGAGAAAGAGAGAGAGAAAGTATAGCTACCACACGGATCCAGCGGCGTCCCGCAGGTCCTGCTTCGATGTTCGGTGGGGGAGCGCTTCCGACTCAATGTTGATGTTTCTTCTCTTTTATAGTGTCTTAACCATCCCTTCCACCTGGTGATGATACACATGCATCGTGGAGGAGGTCTTCGGGGGTCTCCAGGCCCCTCTGTCCAGCTCCCTGGTGCCTTGGTGCTTAACGGGAGGGATTAGGTTATTTCTTGCATAAACAGAAGATGGTCTCTGCAGTCTCTTCGGTAGCTCCGTACCAGATACCAGCACGACCATAAAACTCCAGCCTGGTTTATGGTCTCAAGTGTCAGCAAGGTTGAGACAGTCACCTTACAGTCTCTTACAGAGGGGTATTATCAATTGATATAAATATCTGAAGGGAGGGTTCAAAGAAGACAGAGCCAGGCTCTTTCCAGTGGTGCCCAGTGACAGGACACAAAGCAATGGGCACACAGTGAAACACAGGAGGTTCCACCTGAACATCAGGAAACACTTCTTTACTGTGAGGGTGACTGAGCACTGGGACGGGTTGCCCAGAGAGGTTGTGGAGTCTCTGACCTTGGAGATAATGTAAAAGCCATCTAGATATAGTCCTGGGCAAGTGGCTCTTGGTGACCTTGATAGGAGACATAAGAGTTAGGCAGTAGCCTTAGGATTTTTAGGATTTTTAACCTTTAAGAGTCCTTAGCAAGACATTAGGGTAAGTAAGCAAAGAAGGGTAGGTGCTTAGGCTTGTAGAATAGGGGTATTGTGTAAGCTCCTCAAAGTGTGGTAAAAACAAAGGATAGCTGCAGGAACTGATACAGGACCTTTATAACTTCTCTGGTTGTAAAGTCGTTTCTCCAGCGTGTCAGTTTGGCACCCCAGATGGGACGTGCTCTGTTCGGCTGCAGGATCCACTGAGGAGTGGATGTCCTAGGAACGCCCTGACCCTTTCCTCAGAGGAACTCCACTCCAGCTGCTTACTGCGGGAGGAGACAATGACCATCTGTCCACACAGAGTATAGAGGTATGTTTTAAAGATGGGACCTATAAGTCGCGCATGGTCAGGGTCGTCGGTAAATCACTCAGAGACATCTGGCATGCGACATAATCCCTTTGGTTTGGTTGTTTGGGGTATCCATAAGAGTTTGGGCCAGAGACTGAAGGCGGATGGTCCATCTACCCATTGGTCCAATCTCCGGAGGGTGCCGCTGCATCTCGAATTTGGGAGCCATCATGGATCTACTAATGATTGTATAAGAAGCAGGAGGAGGGTAAGCGGACCCCTTTGGACAACTCATGACGTATTGGATAATTTTTGCAGCTGCAGGAGGCATAATAACTGGAATAATTATTGTATAACTAATTTGTAAGTGCCTAGGCTGTGGCTTTTCGGTACTGTTAATAATTTGATCTTATATGATAATTGATTTATTAAGGGTAATTAGTGTGGCCATCACAATTTGTATTTTGATAATAGCTTTTTGTTGTAGATTAGGAGTTTGGCTGGCCTGTAAATGGTAAACTGGTAAATGTTTGGTTTGAGTGTGAGTGTTTGAGATGTGCAATCGTTCACAAAGTGAGTGTGGGGTTCCGATCCACGGTTCCGTTGTCCCGCAAGGGGCGCGGCTGGAGACGAACAAAGTGAAAGAAGTATTGATTGATTAAACTTTTACAAGCAAGGTGGATTTCTAGAGGGAGGAAGAGCTTCTCTGGTGGTTTGGGCTGGGCGAGGCTTTCCCTCTCCACTAGGGTTTTTGATTCAGAAAGAGGAAGGGGTGTATCAAACCCCTCTTAAACAACTAGTTACTTTAGACTGGCAGCATCCCATTGCCACACCTGAAGAACTTCACCCTGACCCTCAAGAAACCCAAAGAAAAATTCCATGTTTCATATGTGGAGTTAAGTATTTTGATAATGACATTAGTTTTCAGAAATTTCATGAAGCTTGGACATTAATAAAGTGTAAAGTTTGTGGGAGAAGATGGTTTTATATATTTAGGAGATGAAGGAATCATTGTTGTAAGTGCCTCCCTCGGGTTCTGGAGCCTTATGATTTGTTAGAATCCCTGAGAGAGAGTGAAATAGTGAAACTTGAGTGTGGAGGAAGAAACTTGATTCCAGGACATTGGGACATTTGGGAGGAGGTCTGGGAAAAGACTCTAGAGAAGTGTAGAAAGTGGTTTGTTTGGAGAAATGGGCGAAGAAGGATAGGAGACTTTCTTGAGAACTAGGATTGGTTTAGAACACAATGGGTAATTCCCAGGATAAAGAAGTGTTAAAGAAGAGCCCGTTAGGGTGTGTTTGGGCCCATTGGAGGGACATAGTGGGGTCAGGAGGAAGAGAGATTAAAAGGACTTTGATAAAGTATTGCAACCAGTGGTGGTCCCTTTATAAACTGGAGGATGGGGCCAAATAGCCGCAAAATGGTTCAACCGACCAGAACACCCTCTTAAGCACGGAGGGTGTATAGCAATCGGGAAGAGGAACACAGGAGAAATCAGAGGAGGATGATAGCAGTGGTTAGGGAAGAGAAAGGAAGACAACCCCAAAGATGACCATTTTGGATAAAAAAGGACCCGTGTGCCTTCTGTAAGGAAATGGGTCACTGGAAGAATGAGTGTCCCAAGATTCCAAGAACTAAATCCAGAGTTATGACGGGGTAATAGCACATGTCAAGGAGGACTGACGGGGACCTGGGGAATCTACCCTAGTGGATCCACCGGTTATAATGAAGCTAGGGAAAGAACAAAAGAAAGTTGAGTTTTTAGTAGATACGGGAGCAACATATTCAGTTTTGAATCAAGATTTAATACCTTTGGGAAATGATTTTATTACGGTTAAAGGAGCTACTGGCCAAGCAGAAAAAGCATTTTTTTGTGAGCCACTAAAATACCAATTAGGAAAGCAATGGGGTATACACCGATTTTTGTATATGCCTAATTCTCCAAAGGCCCTTCTGGGAAGGGATTTGTTGAAGCAACTAAGGGCAACAATTAAATTTGAGAAAGGAAATATTACTCTGGAGGTGGATGATCAACAATATATATAAATAATGAGCTTATCTTTGACCACAATCCAAATAGAAGAAGGAACTGATGAAGCAATTCTGAATCAGGTATATCCAGGGCCACCGATATACCTGGGAGAGCTAAGAATGCCTTACCCGTAGAAGTCAAACTTAAGACAGGACAAGCACGAGTAAGAATTAAACAGTATCCCTTAAAAAAAGGAAGACAGGGAAGGGATCCGTTTAGTGATAGAGAAATATTTACGCATTGGATTACTTAGAGAGTGTGAACAGACACCTTTTCTCGTTGGCCAGAGGCTTTCCCAACAAGAACGGTTAAGGCTCAGGAAGTAAGAAGGGCGTTAATACAGGAAATAATACCCAGGTTTGGAGTCCCAGCTACTATTTCGTCTGACAGAGGACCTCATTTCATTTCTAAAATAGTACAACAAATTAGCTGACACTTAGGGACTGATTGGCAACTTCACACCCCATATTGCCCCCGGTCCAGCGGGCAAGTGGAGAAAATGAACCACTTGATAAAACAACAAATTGTAAAACTGGGACAAGAAGCAAACCTGACTTGGCCTCAATCCTTGACTTTGGCTTTGTTACAAATAAGAACCAGGCCTAGGGCAAGAGAGGAACTAAGCCAATTTGAAATCCTGTATGGATGACCCTATGGGGTACAAAAAGTAATATCACTATAGGTTGGGGATGAAATCATGACCTCATATGTGATAGCACTTAGTAAACAACTTGGGAAAATTAATAAGCATGTGTTAGGAACTTGGAGTAGAGGTTTAGATGGACCAGTACATGATATTAAACCTGGAGACTACATGTATGTTAAGTCTCTTACAGAGAAAACTTTGGAACCGCAGTGGGAAGGACCATTGCAAGTTCTTCTAACTTCATTTACTGCCGTCAAAATGGATTCACCATTTTAGGATAAAGAAGGCTCCAAAACAACAATGGGAATCATCAGAGGTTGGACCACTAAAACTTCAACTTCGGCGGAAAAACTGATGATTAAGTTGATGATAGTAATAAGTACAATGACTAGGTCTGATGCATGGGATCAGAATGTATATATACAATTGAGAAATAATATTTCAAGCTAGTTTAATCTTTCGGATTGTTGTATAAGTGCAGCTCTTCCCAAAGGGAATACTCCATTTCCCCCATTTTACGGGGTCCCAGTGTCTTACGAAAAATGGAGTTGGCCGTACGATCAGTTGGAAACCCATACTTTACGGGATGGGAAAACAGTGAGTTGGAATAAAAAGCAAGGACCAAAATGTGCAAAAGGGCAAAAAGAAGTCAAATTACCTTCCCTTCCAGGGATATCACTATGTAAAGTAAACCTGTTCCTCAGTAAGAAAATTCCACAGTTTCATTGTAAGATCACAGGTAAAACTCAAAAAAAGGAGTATGAGTTGGAATTACTAGGGAAGCCCATTTTCATAGTGCGGGACAACATCTCTCAGTTTTGAGATTCGAATTTTAATATAATTCGAAATGCAGCAAGAACAAAAGACATCCTAGAAGTGGGAGACTTTCCACTTAATATCACTACTCTCAATGCAACAGAATGAAAAGTAAACGGTTCATTAGAATGTCCAATTCCAATTATAATTGGGCTTCTAAATAGTTTTCCTTATGATTGTGTACCTGAAGGGTTATGGTGGTTATGTGGAGACGGTTATGCTCAAAAAACTTTGCCACAATATTGGAAAGGCACGTGTACTTTAGGATATTTAATCCCTCAGGACAAAGTTTACCAGGACCTACCATCAGGAATATTAAGATCCCTCTGGAGATTAGTAAAAAGGGAAAACGAAAACCCTTTGGTCGTGTGAGGAACTAGATTCCATAGCTTTGTAAGGTGGCTGTTCCCGCAATTAGGGGTAAGCGAGTTAGAAAAGGCAATAATAAATATTTCTGCAACCCTAGAGCAGATTGAAAATTATACTGCTGATGCTTTATTGGGCTTACAAGAAGAAGTTACATCCCTGAGTAAAGTAATGATTCAAAATAGAATGGGCTTGGACATCCTTTTAGCAAAAGAAGGTTTATGTACAGTTATTAAGCAAACCTGTTGTACCTACATTAATCAGGAAAAATGAGTAGAAATGGACTTCTAAAAGATCTGGGAAAAGAATAGAATTCTCCATCAACTGGCAGAGGATGATGCCTCTTTTGGTTTCACTGACCTTTGGGAAAAGCTGACTTTTTGGCTTCCAAATTTATCATGGTTAAAACAATTGTTTGTAACTTTAGTAATTCTAGTTGTTTTATCTATAGTGTTGTGTATCTTAGATGTGCCCTCTGGTGTTGTCAAAATACCAGAGACAGTTATAGTGTACGGAAGAGACATCAACTAAGACAAAGAGTGGAACTTAACAAGTATTTTCTCAAATAATTAGAACAGGAATCTTCATATTAACCATAGTAAAAGAATTCACTAATTTTATAGAAAAGGGGGGATTTATAGGAGACATAAGAGTTAGGCAGTATCGTTAGGATTTTTAGGATTTTTAACTTTTAAGAATCGTTATCAAGACATTAGGGTAAGTAAGCAAAGAATGTAGGTGCTTAGGCTTGTAGAATAGGGGTATCCTGTAAGCTCCTCAAAGTGTGGTAAAAACAAAGGATAGCTGCAGGAACTGATACAGGAACTTGCCTCCAAGACCAGTTAAAGCTAGCCATGTGGTTGGATAAGGGCCAAGGAACAACTGAGTCTGCACAAGAACCAGAGGTTACTTGCAGTAATGATGAGGAGCTGTTGGTGTTCATCCCCACGACCCTCCAACGACCACCACCAGGAGGCAGTGCACAAGCGCCAGTAGGAGGAGAATATGGAAATAACCTTTTAAGACTCATTTTAATATGAAGCGGGGACAGTTAATGCATATGTATAGGGGTATTGGGGAATGCAATGAATATGTAACATTTTACTGCATATAACCACAGCAAAGCAACGTGCAGGGTGTGCACATTTGTGGTGGAGTGATCCCTTGTGCACCCAGCGCTGAATAAACATACCTCCTTTATAAACTCTCAGGTTGTAAAGTTGTTTTGTAATAAGCAGCTGGGAGTAATTGCTGATCAAACTAACCAAGCAAAGGGAACAGTGTAACTGCCCCAAAGATGAGAACATCTTGCTTAGCAGAATGTGCTTAGCCACCATATTGTCAAAATGTATTGTCTTAAGCAAATGTTAAACTGCAAATGTTATGTTACTATGGTGGTCTTTGTCTCTTTACAAGGAAAATCTGTTTTAGCTGATTCTGCAACAAAGTTTTCAGGAACTGCCTGAAGCTAGCAGTAGTTTGCAAAAAGATAAGATAAAGGAAGAAGGAGGCACCAGGCTGGAGTTTTATGGCCTTGCTGGTATCGGGTATGAAGCTCCCAAAGAGACTGGAGAGGCCATCTGTCTTTTGCAAGAGATAACATAACCCCCTCCTGTTAAGCACCAAGGCGCCAGGGTTCCAGGCCGAAGGGGCACAGAGACACCCCCTCCCCCCCCCCCAAGACCTTCCCAGTGATAGTACTGGGGATAAAAAGGACTGTTTGACTCATCTGAATTTGCGAGCCTTGGTGGAGCTGCAACTCCCCAGCCGCCCAGCGCTGCTTTTGCTTTCCTACCTAAATAAATACTTAGTAAACTCGACTGAGACTCTATTTGTCTTAATTCAACTATAACAGTTTATCCGCGTGTCAGGCCCTGCTTGAGGCAGGGGATTTGAGCAAGATGACCTCCTGAGGTCCCTTCCAACCTCAACCATTCTGTTGTACTGTGTATGTGCATGCACACACAGGGGTATTAAGCTCAACAGGGAAGGCTTGAAAGGGTTTGGTAGACCATGCACTTTCAATTAAATGAGCCTTTGTCTTACCAGGGTGGCCCTGGTTCCTTCGAGATCTGCAAAAAAACAGGAAATCTCTGCCTGCAATAAATATGCAGCAATCAATTGTGTTGGAAAGCCCTGAGCAGATCAGACACACCAAACCTGCAATTGTCATTGTCCCCTTTGTGATGCTTCACTGATCAGGACTCAAGCATGTCCTTTATGCTCCAGCTACCCCTAGCTTCTCCCATCGCTCCAATTCAGAAGCACTTACAAGTGTCTCCCTACACCTTCCCACCCTCCCACATGCAGTGAGTTAGCAGGGAGCTGCAGGGAATGTCTGTAACTGCAAAGGCCTCTCCAGCAACAGGGCTGCCTTTGAAGTGATGAATTTCTCTCCCTTTCAGCTAAATGCTTTGTGGCTGGGAGAAGAACTGGGTGGAGGTGGGAGAAGAGGGAACTGCTGCATTGGTTCGATTGGGCAGCCAGGCCATTATTGCATGGGGCTGTCTGCCAGTTGTAGGGCCGGTTCTTTATCCATTACATGCAAGACCTTGCTGCTGTTTGGGGAGAAGAGTTGAGCTGTCAGAAAGAGCAGCACACAGTGGTGGGGACAGGAATCAATTATTTACAAAAAACAAAGGCATCTTGGGCTCGTGGCAAGGTTTTGGTAGCAGGGGCTGGGAAGTGCACTGCAGAGGTGGCTCCTGTGAGGAAGCACCAAAAGCTGTTCCCATGTCAGATGGAGCCAGTTCCAGCCAGCTCCAAGATGGGCACATTGCTGGCCAAAGCTGAGCCAACAGACAATGTTGGTAGTGCCTTTGTGATAACATATTTCAGAAAGGGTAAAAGCACGCTGTACAGCAGCAGCCGAGAAGAGTGAGAAAATGTAACTCTGCAGACACCAAGGTCAGGGAAGAAGGAGAGGGAGGAGGTGCTCCAGGCGCTGGAGCAGAGATTCCCCTGCAGCCCTGGTGAAGACCATGGTGATGACAAAGGTTGTCCCCCTGCAGCCCATGGAGGACTCCACACCAGAGAAGGTGGATATACCCTGAAGGAATATGCAGCCTGTGGAGAGAAGCCCATGCTAGAGCAAGTTTTATGGCAGGACTTGTGGCACTTAAGGGAGGAGTCCATTCCTGATGGACTGCACCCCATGGAAAGGACCCATGCTGGAGCAGTTCATGAAGAACTGCAGCCCGTAGGAAAGACCCACGTTGGAGAAGTTCATGGAGGACTGTCTCACATGGGTGAGACCCCATGCTGGAGCAGGGGAAGAGCGTGAGAAAGAAAGAATGGCAGAGACGAAGCGTTATGAACTATTTGCAACCCCCATTCCCCAGCACTGCTCAACAGGAGGAAGTAGAAGAGTTGGAAGTGAATCTGAGTCTAGAGAAGAAGGGAGGGGTGAGCGAAGATATTTTTGTTTTATTTCTCACTGTCCTACTCTGTTGCAATTAATTGACAAATTAAATTAATTTCCCCCAGTCAAGTCTGTTTTGCCTGTGACAGTGAATGGTAAATAATCTCCCTGTCTTATTTCAACCCACAAGCTTTTCATTGCATTTTCTCACTCTGTTCTGTTGATGGAGGAGGAGTTATAGAGTGGCTTGGTGGGCAGCTGGTGACCAGCCAAGGTCAACCCACCACATCACCTTTTGTCAAGCATATGCTTTTTCACCTTTTGCAGCTCCGCCAGCCTTGCTCTCATATACCCCTTGTGTGCACGTTTCTTTCCCCAGTGCTCAACCCCACCTTCACTTTCCTTCCACTCCTTTTTCCCAGTTCTCCCTGTATTTCATAGGCCCATCACAGGGAGCAAACACTGAAGTCTGTATCTTCAGCCTCCCCATCACATGGCATGTGCAGAAAAGTCACTGTCATATTGATGGCATGGGGTTGGGAATTAGGCATTATGGTGACCATGGTGCAAGGTGCATGTGTGCATTCCTCAGCCTGGCACCTTTAGAAACTTTTTCCTGGGCTTTATTTTCCCTCCTGAGACTGTGAAGCAGGGATGCTATGGGCATAATTGTTAGCAATTTGTGTCCATATTGCCTGACAGACAAATTACTTCCCTTCAAAGAAAGGAGCAAGCTCTAATCCTTGGTAGTAGAGGATAGTTAACCTTGGTTTGTTATAAGAACAGTGTCCATGAATGCCACCAGAGTCCAGGAAGACTGATAAGCGCAGTCTTTGTTTACAAAACAACTACTGGGAAAGCAGCCAAGAAAGCTTTGTTTATAAAATAAGAGTTTGTTTAGGAACAACCTGAAGAAAAATAATAACAATAGCCTTTTACTAATTTTTTTCATTATTCTAGCTGGTTTTGTGCTTGTCCCAGGATAACCCGTCGAGGACTGTGACCGTTCAGATGAATGGAACAAATGGCTTCCATTCCTAATTTTGACATTGATGGGTTAATATATTAGAATTAGGATATATAGGAGAATTGTTCCTAGCTTGATGGGCCCATGATGCTTCAGGCCATCAAGACCGAGATGCCACCTATAGATGGACACGAGACCGAGGGGTGGATTTAACCATGGACACTATTTCTCAGGTTATCCATGACTGTGAAACCTGTGCCACTATCAAACAAGCAAAAATATTGAAGCCCCTGTGGTATGGTGGACATTGGGATAAGTACAAATATGGGGAGGCCTGGCAGGTTGATTATATTCCATTGCCACAGACCCACCAAAGTAAACGTTATGTGCTTACCATGGTGGAAGCAACCACGGGCTGGTTAGAAATGTATTCAGTACCACATGCAATGGCCCGAAATACCATTCTGAGTCTCAAGAAGCAAATCCTGTAGAGACATAGCACTCCAGAACGCATTGAGTCAGACAATGGGACTCATTTTAAAAACAATTTAGTGGCCACTTGGGCACGTGAGCATGGTATTGAATGGGTATATCCCATTCCATATCATGCACCCGCTGCTGGAAAAGTTGAACGGTGTAATGGACTGTTAAAGACAACTCTAAAGGCACTAGGTGGGGGAACTTTTGAAAACTGGGATAAGCACTTAGCCAAGGTCACCTGGCTAGTTAACACCAGGGGCTCTGTCAACTGAGCTGGGCCTGCCCAAGCAGAATTCCTCCACACTGTAGATGGAGACAAAGTTCCAGTGACCCATCTGAGAGGTATGTTAGGTAAGGCCATTTGGATTACTCCTCCCTCAGGCCAAGAAAAACCCATTTGTGGGATTGTTTTCGCTCAAGGGCCTGGAAACACCTGGTGGGTAATGAGGAAGGATGGAGAGATCCAATGTGTGCCTCAAGGAAATCTATCCTTGGGGAAAAAACTAATTCTGTGTCTTAAGTTGAGTTTTACAGGACATCAGACACCAGACAAGAAGATTTGAACAGAGCAGATATCGGTATCCAGTGATGAACCAGTTCTAAAACCAGAACTGTGACTGTGACTAAAGGGCCAAGGATCCAAACTGAGCTGCTGGTGGTGTTGATCTTCAATGACAAACAACAACCTCGAGGACTGGGGATGGCCAAGCGCCTCCTACCATAGTCAAGGGCAAGACTGGGTTGGCCTATGTGTTCTCCACCAAGAAGAACTTTAAGGTCCACTGTTGGCTGCAACCCAATAGGCGTTGAGTGGTGGGGACACATGCCATACCAGACCTTGATATGGGGGATGGCCTCCTCTGTTATAAGAGAGACATCTAGGAAAATAAAACCTGATCTTCAATGACAGACAATAACCTCGGAATAAAACAAGGACTATATATATGTGTCTATGCGCGGGATATAGACTAACACAATATACAGGTGTTGCGTTAAAGAAATTATATGGAATAAGGGGTGGAGAATGTAGTGGATTTTTCAGATCTTCCTTAAAAATTGCCTTCCTTAACAACGGCGGTCAGGATCCACGGAAGCATTCCATATCTTCCTTTAACGTAACACAACATATAAATAAGGTGTAGATAAGAGAGTACGCACTCTTCTTTTGGCAAGGCTGGGGATCAGAAAGTCTCTGTGTTGGTCCTGTCTGCTGCTGAAGCCTGCGGAAAATTTTTTAACGAGTCGGATTTGGCTCTCCAGCTCTCCTCGGGGGAGGTGGTAAGATTTCATTGGTTCTTTACTTTGTTAGTTACCAGGTGTTACAATTGCACATGCCTGTTTTGTTTTAGCTCCTTTTTGTCCTTTTTCCCATTTTCCCTTCCCCTCTTCCCTTTTGCATGATATCCTTGCTGTATGTAGTTCTTTAAATTTAGAAAATACATATATATATTTAGTGTCATTTTGGTTTTTCTACATTTTTTTTTCCTTTGAAAAGGGGGAAGCTTCGGGAAAGGGGCTTAAACTGAGTGTTGGAGAGCTTGGGAAAGCTAGCTCAAACCAGCTCAAGAATCCACTGGAACTTTCATGGTCTCCCAGGGTTACATGCAACCAATTATGTCTCCTTGCATGAAGATTAATTACCATTTAAAAATTCCACATATTTGATTAGTGTAATGATGCCCAGCTCTGCTGTCAAGATCAATCAGAAGAGATGCCTGGAAAGTTAACTAGTTAATTTTAATTAGAAAAAGAAAATGGTGTGGCAGGGTGACAGACTTTTAAATTACTTCGATTTGCTTCAAAAATACTTCAGTCAATATTTAAAGGTGTAAAATGTTCTAGACCTGTAGCTTGCAGTTTCTTGATTCCAGAAAATATACTGACTTTACCATTTCACGTGGAGTTCGATATATAAGTAAAAAATTTGACACAATGGCTGTAGAATATTACTGTGGTAACATATCTAGTAAGCATTTTTAATTTCAACCATTTTACATTAAAAGATCCATAAACGCAGCTAGGGAATTTTCTCACAAGAGTTAAAGATGTGTGTATTAAAATAAATACTTACATTTGTTAAAATACATCAAATTTTAGTTTTCAGGAAGAGTAGATAATGTGAAAATTGATATGTACATAACCAAAGAAAAAATCTTTAATCGGCAAAATTTACTACCTAAAAGGTGACATGTGGTGTCACTTGTTGAAGAAGAATTATGTGAGCTTTAATGTACAGATGGAAAATTAATTTACTTCTAAATATCACAGTAGTGCTATGTTGTCCACATAACCAAATAAAATTTCATTGATGGGAAAGATTTCCTCTGTTTATTTTTTTACAACTGTGTTCTGGTTTGAGCTAAAGTAGAATCATGCTCTGGAACTACAACCCTTAGAGCTCTGCCCTTCATCCAGTTCTTCACCCAGCGCACCATGTACCTGCTCATTTCAAAGTTGGACTTGTCCAGAAGGATGCTGTGAGGGACAGTATCAAAAGCCTTACTGAAATCCAGACAAACTACATCCATTACCTTCCCTTCATCCACTAGATGGGTGACCTTATCATAGTAGGATATCAGATTACTTAGGACTTTCCCTTTGTGAAGCCACGTTGGCTGTGCCTGATGATTGCATTGTCCTTTAAATACCTTTCAATAGCACCCAGCATGACTTTCTCCATATTTTTTCTGAAAACTGAGGATACACTAACGTGTCTGTAGTTTCCTGGGTATTCCCTCACACCCTTCTCATAAAATGGAATAATGTCGGCTAGCTTCCAGTCAGCGGGGACCTCCACAGACTCCCAAGACGATGATCGAGAGGACCTCTGCCGTAACACCTGCTAGCTCGTTCATTACTCTGGGATGAATCCCATCAGGCCCTATGGACTTATGAACATTCAGCTGACACAGCTGGTCCCTTACAATTGCAGTGTCCACAAATGGAAAGGCACTGTTCCTGCATTTATTGTCTTCTGACTCAGGGGACCACATAGCCCAAGGTCTATCAGCATTATTAAAGACTGAGGCAAAAGCTTCCCAACAGAAAAGGACCTGGGGGTGCTGATTAACAGTTGGCTGAATATGAGCCAGCAGTGTGCCCAGGTGGACAAGAAGGCCAACAGCATCCTGGTATGTATCAGAAATAGTGTGACCAGCAGGACCAGGGAAGTGATTGTCCCTTTGTACTCAGCACTGGTGAGGCTATGCCTCAAATCTTGTGTTCATTTTTGGGTCTCTCATTACAAGAATGACATTGAGGTGCTGGAGTGTGTCCAGAGAAGGACAACGAAGCTAGTGAAGGCTCCAGAGAACAAGTCTTACTAGGGGTGGCTGAGGGAACTGGGGTTGTTTAGTCTGGAAAGGAGGCTGAGGGGAGATCTTATTGTTCTTTGCAGCTACCTGAAAGGAGGTTGTAGCAAGGCAGGTGTCAGTTTCTTCTCCCAAGTAACAAGGGATAGGCCAAGAGGAAATGGCTTCAAGTTGCCCTAGGGGAGATTTAGATTGGATATCAGGAAATATTCCTTCACCAAAACGGTTGTCAAGCATTGGAACAGGCTGCCCAGGGAGGTGGTTGAGTCACCATTGCTGGAGATATTTCAAAGGTGTGGGGCTTAGGGACATGGTTTAGTGGTGGACTTGGCAGTGTTAGGTTTACAGTTGGACGTAATGATATTAAAGGTCTTTTCCAACCTAAACTATTCTGTGATTCTGTAAAAAAACACATTGAATGCTTCTGCTTTTTCTTCATCCCTATTAGTCAGGTGACCATCTTAGCCTAGAGAAAAGAAGGTTCCAGGGAGACCTTATAGCTGCCATCCATTATTTAAAGGGAGCCTACAGGAAAGATGAGGAGGCGCTCTTTATCAGGTAATGCAGTGAGAGGAAGAGGGGTAATGGTTTTAAGCTGAAAGAGGGAAGATTTAGGTTAGATATTAGGAAGAAAATTTTTACTGTGAGGGTGATGAGGCACTTTAACAGGTTGCCCAGAGAAGTTATGGATACCCCGTCTCTGGAGGTATTCAAGACCTGCTTGGATGAAACTTTGAACAGCCTGATCCAATGGAAGGTGTCCCTGCCCATGGCAGTGAGGTTGGAACTGGCTTTAAGGTCCCTTCAAACCCAAACCATTCCATGATTCTATGATAAATGACACACACACACCCCTTCCCAGGCTGTCCTGGCTTCATGTTGATAAGATGATCAATAGATTGACAGGAACTCCAGATTGCCTCTGACCAGTTGATGGATGCTATTTGTATGTTTAGATATTTTTATTATTGGATAGGAGGACAGTTAACATAGTTTAACTACTCAATAGAAACTAATCATGCATATGCTAGAGTGGCATTGTAGGACCAGGAGCCAGCTAGATTATGAGAATTTACAGAACAACAGTTTAAGGTGTCTCATCTGATCCAACTGAAGATGCCATTACAAGGACCCTTGCAATATAGACAACTGCCCATCCTGTTTGAGTGATTCCCCAAATGAACATTACCCTATGCAGAAGAGTGCAATTAATCAGTTTCTTTAAATAACACTCTGTGTGAGTATACAACAGCACATAGTGACTGTACAACTGAATCCTGACCACAGAATCTTCAACTCTAATACTTTTCTCTCTTCCACATTTCCATCATCTGTTCCACACTTCTGAGGTATCACCTAGAAGTGTCCTTCAGCCCTGTCAAGTTTCCAAGAGGGACAGCAAAGGCTCCCTATTGAAGAAGTCCATTATATAAGGCCTACATAATCCCTAACTTTCCTGGAAAATAGGTCTAACACCATAGAAAAAGAAAATAGTTTAATCGGGCTAATTTTTTCCTCTTTTTATCATTGGAAAGAAACTTTTCAGGTCTTGGAAACACCATAAGGGAAAGTAGCTGTCTTACTCTAACATAGTGTATGACTACCAGGGCTCAGAGTGCACCAATAGACTCTGCAACCTGTTCCCCCTCCCCACCAAGGGTTTGTCTGCCTGCACTCAGGGCCAGCTCTGATATGGCACAGTTGTGTAACCTGGGATCAGACTGCTGAGAAAGATCTGGGAAAAGCCTTAGTGCAGGGCCTACCCCTTTTCACTCAGGATCTGCATTTAAGTTCATGCCATTGGACCTTTGTCTAACCTGAGCTATGCTGTAGGCATGCTATATACACTTGTACCTGGCCATGTACCTTGTTGATTCTGTCCTTGCCTTGCTGACTTGATTTCCTGGCTTGACCTTGGACCTACCTTATCACTATGGCCTTGCTTATCACTGGACCATAACTGACCCTGGTCACTGTCACCAGACCTACTCTGCTCTCCTCATTCAGGTGCTACAAGACTGCATCCCTTGTTGTTAAGGCCATTGCCTCTGTCTGCCTTGATGTCACCTTCAGCTCCCAGCCTACCTACTCTTCCAGAGAAGCCTCTCTTGCTGCTCCCTGACATTGACCACCACATCAAGTGGAAACTTTAAATATTTTTTTCACAAGTTGTAACTAGCACATTTGTTCAATATTTGAGAGATAACTAGACTCCAAATCTGGACATACTTTCAAATTATGAAAAAAAACAGAATCATTCTGAAAACAAACTTGGTTTTGGAATGAGCTGAAAATGTTATAAACAAACTGAGTCTTAAGTTATTCTTCAATTCAAAACACAATGATTTGTGCAGTTATCAGAGCACTGACAGCTAGCTTTCAGATTTCCAGGAAATATTAATTAAATTTGATTAATGCATGCCCTTTTCCAGACTTCTCAAGGCAGCATGAATGTTTATAGAGTATCAAACTTGAAAATAATGTAGCGCTGTTCTGGATTGACCTAAAGTAGAATCAGTTTCTAACTTCAGCTCAGTCTCATCTAAGTAACTTCATTTTCTGAACGTTAACTGCATGTTTTTCACACAGTATTTCTCTCTAGAAGTGATAACACAGGGCACTGCAATTGAGAAAGGCCATTGCTTATACTTATTTCTATAGAAACCAAGGCCATCCTCAAGCTGGTGGAATGCTGTAAGTGAAAGGAGCAAATAAGTGTCACACTTTTTTTTAGGAAAAAGTTCTTCACTGAAAGGGTGATTGGCCATTGGAATGCGCTGCCCAGGGAGGTGGTGGAGTCACCAACCCTGGAGGTGTTTAAGGGGAGACTGGATGAGGTACTGAGTGCCATGGTTTAGATGATGGTTGGTGTTAGTGTTGGGTTATAGGTTGGACTTGATGATCTCAGAGGTCCTTTCCAACCTTATGATACTGTGATACTGTGATACCTGCAGGGAGGAGTGGAAAGGACAGGTGACCCCAAACTGACCAACAGAGTATTCCATCCCATATACGTCATACTCAGTATAAAACTGAGAGATCACGAGGGACTCTCTTCTTTGAAGGCCGATGTCCAGTGAAGACCTCATCTGTCTGTTTGCCCCGATCCTGGATCTGTGCATTCCTGAATCCCCTTCCCTGACTTGTTCTTCAGTATTTGTGGTGACGTATTGTCATTGATATGTTTGTATATATTTTATTATTATCATCATCATCATTATTATCATTGTTATTATTATTATTAAAATTGGTTTATGTTTTGTTTCCAACCTGCAAATCTTTTCCTCTCAATTCCCTTTTCCCTTTCCTTGGGGGTGGGGGAGAAGGGAACTGGGAGCCCAACTGCTTGGTTTTAGCTGCTAAAATTGGCTGAGCTGGGGCTAAACCATGACAGTTTCTTAGCGCCCAACATGGGCCACTCCGAACTGCTCTGGAACATTTGCTCACCTAACTTGCTTGGATAGCTCAGTTGGTACTGCATCAGACTTTATTTTGAAAAGTCTGTGCCTCAGACAAGATTCAGTTGGCAGAGCACCAGCACTGCAAGCATGAAGCTCCCCATGAATCTTATCAGGGTGAGATTTGCAAAGTACAATCAGAAAGTGTTACAGTTTTTTCCTTGAGAGCTGAAGGGTTGGAAATTAAGACAAACAGCTTGTTTGTGCTGTTTTTTTGTTGTTCTTGAAAAACTTTCCCGACTGTTGATTAAAATGATAACATTCCCAGCAATGATGCAGGTGCTAATGGCCTACATATGGCTCATAGGACTTGTGGTAGCTGGCTCCTTAATGGCCCTCAGTCTTACCTTATTTGCTATCATCAGTCATAGGTGCTTGGAAAATGCATGTTACATCGTGGAGGGCCTAAGCCTGAGCTATATGGTAATATTTATAGGAGTCCATTTCCCTGCAAATTTTGGGTCTACAATACTGTATGATGACCTTGTGGAATTCTGTTTACAGCTGGTTTGCTCAATGTGGCATGTGAGAAAGAAGATATGGCTTAGTTGCTCTCTGTATCATCCTGGCATTTATCAATTTTAAGCGCAGGATGAAAGTGATATCCATTATTTGTAGCTTCATTGCAATATACCTTGAGATATGTGTAGCTGTGGCCTTACCTGAGAATCTTGATCTTTGTTTTAAATTACATTTTTGGCCAAGGATAAGGAGGACACTCTGGCTGCCAGCCAGAGGAGCTAAACTGGGGGAACTACACCTCCTCATATTATATCGAGCTGATTCGACTAGATTTTGAACAAAATAGCATTATGTTGTTAATAATGCTTCTGAATAAATTACAGGTTGCTCCTGTGAGGAAGAGGAAATACAAACAAACCTTTAGGAGAAGAGGAGAAGCAGATTGAAAATGCAGTTAGCAAGGATGAGGATGAGAGTGAAGAAGAAAAAGCTCCTATCCCAGTGCAGGAGGAAGACCCAGGATGGGGTCCTCCACAGCAACCAAAGAGTTCTTCATGAGCGCCAGATCCTTCACGAAAAGAAATTACTTTGAAACAAATGCCATCACAGGATCAGCAGAACAATGATTCAGGACAATCAGAACCAGAGGTAATCATCAAATCCTTATCCATGAAGGAGTTATAACTTCAAAGAAAAGATTTTAGCCTTTGTGAGGGTGAATCAATTGCTTCCTGGTTGCTCCAGTGCTGGGACAATGGAGCCAATACCATAGACTTAGATGGTAAAGAAGTCAAGCAGATGGGACCCCCAGCCAGAGACAGAGGTGTTGACAAGGCACTTTGGAAAAAGACAAAGATCCTTAACCTCTGGAGATGACTCTTGTCAGCTGTAAGGGGCAGGTATCCCTATAGAGATGAAATCAAATGCCGCCCAATCAGATGGAACACCGTGGAGAAAGGTATTAAATACCTGAGAGAACTGGCCATGTGGGAGTTGATCTATAGCACATGACCTTCAATTACAGACCCTGATAGATTGCCACGTCACTGAGCTATGCTGTGGAAGTTTGTGCAGAGTGCCCCACAGATGTATTCCCACACATTGTCAACAATGGTTTGGGGAGAAACTACTGGTTCTCCAACAGTGGGTGAAGTGGTTGACAATCTCCAACAGCATGAAGACAGCCTCTCTCGGCCTTTGCAGGCCTGCATCTCGGCTCTGGAGAAACTGCTTGAGAAAATGTCTGAGAGATTTGACAGAGACGAATGCTTATTTGACCAACTGTTTAATAAACTGTCTGACACGTAGGCTCCTACTTCTCACAGACCCGCATCTCAGCCATTAAGAAAAGACATCTTTCTATGAAACCAGCCCAAGAGACCCAGCAAATACCATGATGCATCCTGTGTTTTTTCCTGTGTGCTCACAGAGAGGACATGAGGAGATGGGATGGACAACCTACTGCTGCCCTAGAGTCATAAGTTCATGAGTTAAAAGGAAAGTCACGTAGAATTCCTTTCAAGAGAACTGTTGCTCCAGCCTCCATTTGATGGAAACCTAATTCCTCTCTAAAAGGTATGTGTAAGCAGGATTGATTTTGACTCCCTGTGATGCAAACAAACATGTACTTTAATGGGTACTATGGTCCAAATTAGAGGGACCCTGCCTCCAGCCAGATGGAGGAGAGGGACAACCAAGTTTATTGGACTGTGTGGATTCGATGGCCTGGCACAGGAGAACCATAAAAGTATAAAGCCCTGGTAGATACCAGTGCGCGGTGCACCTTGTTGCCGTCGAATCATAAAGGGACAGAATCCGTCACTATTTCTGGGGTGACAGGGGGGTCTCAAGAATTGACTGTAGTGGAGGCTGAAGTGAGCCTAACCAGGAATAAATGGGAAAAGCATCCCGCTGGAACTGGCCCTGATGCTCCATGCATCCTGAGCATAGACTGTCTTAAAAGAGGGTACTTTAAAGACCCCAAAGGCTATAAGTGGGCCTTTGGTATAGCAACTGTAGAGACTGAGAGTATTAAATAGCTGTCTACCTTGCCTCGTCTTACAGAGGACCCTTCTGCTGTGAGATTGCTGAAGGTTGAAGACCAACAGGTGCCAATTGCTAACACCACGGTGCATCAACGACAATGTTGTGCCAAACGAGACTCTGATATTCCCATACACGAACTGATCCATCAACTGATCATCAATCAAGGAGTGGTCAGCAAAACTCATTCACTCGTTATCAGTTATATGGCCAGTGTGAAAGGCTAATAACGAATGGAGATTGACAGTGGGCTATTGTGGTCTGAATAAGGTTACACCACTGCTTAGTGCTGCCACGCCAAACATGTTAGAACTGCAATATCATAGAATTGTAGAATCACAGAATAGTTTGGATTGGAAGGGACCGTGAAGGTCATCTAGTCCAACTCCCCTGCAGTCAGCAGGGACATCTTCAACTAGATCAGGTTGCTCAGGGCCCCAACCTGACCTTGAATGCTTCCAAGGATGGGGCATCTACCACCTCTCTGGGCAACCTGTGCCACTGTTTCACCACCCTCAGCGAAAAAAAATCTTCCTAATATTTAGTCTAAACCTCTTCTCTTTTAGTTTAAAACCATTGCCCCTTGTCCTATTGCTACAGGCACTGCTAAAAGCCTTTTCCCCATCTTTCTTATAAACCCCCTTTAAGTACTGAGAGTCCACATTAAGGTCTCCTTGGCATCTACTCCAAGCTGAACAACCCCAACTCTCTCAGCCTTTCTTCACAGGGGAGGTGTTCCAGACCTTTGATCATTTTTGTGACCCTCCTCTGGACCTCCTCCAACAGGTCCATGGCTTTCCCGTGCTGAAGGCTCCAGAGGTGGGTGCAGTACTCCAGGAACACCAGAGCAGAGTAGAGGGGCAGAATCACCTCCCTTGACCTGCTGGCCACGCTTCTTTTGATGCAGCCCAGGATATGGTTGGTCTTCTGGGCTGCAAGTGCACATTGTCAGCTCATAGAATCATAGAATCATAAGCTTGGAAGAGACCTCTGAGATCATAGAGTCCAACCACGCCTGTCTCCCTACTAAACCATATCCCTAAGAAACTCATCTACCTGTCTTTTAAACACCTCCAGGGATGGAGACTCTACCACCTCCCTGGGAAACCTGTTCCAATCTCTGACCACTCTCTCAGTGAAGAAATTCTTCCTAATGTCCAGTCTAAACCTGCCCTGGTGCTCGTCACTTGCGAGAAGAGGGCAGCACCTACCTCGTCACAACCTCCTTTCAGGTAAACAGTGATGAGGTCTCCCCTCAGCCTCCTCTTCTCTAAGCTAAACAACCCCAGTTCCCTCAGCTGCTCCTCATAGGACTTCTTCTCCAGCCCTCTCACCAGCCTTGTTGCTCTTCTCTGGATGCACTCCAGCACCTCAATGTCCTTCTTGTAGTGAGGGGCCCAGAACTGAACACAGTACTCTAGGTGTGGCCTCACAAGTGCTGAGTACAGGGGCACAATCACCTCCCTGGTCCTGCTGGCCACGCTGTTTCTGATACAGGCCAAGATGCCATTGGCCCTCTTGGCCACCTGGGCACACTACTGGCTCATGTTCAGCCAGCTGTCAACCAACACCCCCATGTCCTCCTCCTCCAGGCAGCTCTCCACCCACTCTTCCCCAAGCCTGTAGCGCTGCATGGGATTGTTGTGTCCTAAATGGAGGATGACTCTGCACTTGGCCTTGTTGAACCTCATCCCATTGGTCTCAGCCCATCGATACAGCCTGTCCAGATCCCTCTGCAGAGCCTCCCTTCCTTCAAGCAGATCCACACTTGCACCCAACTTGGTGTAATCTGCAAACTTGCTAAGGATGCACTCAATGCCTTCATCCAGATCATTGATAAAGATGTTAAACAAGACTGGACCCAGCACTGAACCCTGGGGAACACCACTCATGACCGGTTTCCAGCTGGATTTAATTCATGTCCAGCTTCTTATCCACCAGGTCACCCAGGTCCTTCTCCTCAGGGCTGCTCTCAATCTCTTCATCCTCCAGCCCATCCTGAGGTTTATTTATTATTTATGAGCCCTGCAAGTCCCTATGGAAAGACCCTCTTCCCCTTTTGAGACAGGCTTCCCATCTGAAGCTAGCAAGTCTGACTCTGTGAAGGCCTTTCCATTGTCAAAAAAATCAAAACTGTGGTGATGACACCAGCCACGGAGTCATATATTAATACATTGCACAAGTTTATTTCTGTCCATTTCACTGCTCACAGCTGGAAGAATAGAAGAAAAAATAACCTGTGCTCCCCATTCCTTCACCAACCTTCTGAAGGCCATGAAGCCTCTTTTGATTGCCCTTGGACTATGTGTTGCAACTTCGTCACTACCCACATGCAAGAGCAGCAGTGGGTAGTAGTCCAAGGGCCTCACCAAGCTAGGAAGTTTCCTAGCAATGTCCTTTACCCAGGCTCCAGAGTGGCAACAGACTTCCCTATAAGGAGGGTCTGTCCGACATATTGGTCCCTCTATATGAATATCAACTGGAATCAAAGGCAGCCACAATTGATATTGCTAATGCATTTTTCTCTATCCCTTTAGCAGCATAGTGCAGGCTGCTGTTCGCGTTTTCCTGAAGGGGCGTCCAATACACCTGGAATCGACTGCCCAGGGGTGGGGACACAGCCTTACCAGTTTCCATGGACTGATTCAGACTGCACTGGAGAAGGGTGGAGTTCCAGAACACCTGCAATACATTGATGACATCATCGTGTGGGGTGACAGCAGAGGAAGTGTTTGAGAAAGGAGAGAAAATAATCCAAATGCTTTTGATGGCTGGTTTTGCTATGAAGAGAAGCCAGGTCAAGGGACCTGTGTAGAAGAATTTCTAGCTGAAGCTGGGCATGGGAAAATACTAGAGTTGTACGAACAGGGCATAGGGTTATCTCGTAGCAATTTGGTAAACAATCAAGAGGAATTCGTCTGCTTGCAAAATATCAGCAGGATATGAAGCAGAGACCAAGATAAGGAAGAAGCAGCCCAGCTGGCGCCAGAGCCAGAAGCCCTTCGCATGGACAGTGTACTCCAGCCAATCAGCAGCAACCATAAGGCGCGTGGACAGAAGCATTAACCCAATCAGCTAGCTATGCCAGCCGCGTGTACCTCTATCCAAAGATATATAACCGCACATGCTATCAATAAAGTTAGAGCATTCACATTAACTCTATGAGTAAGTCTCTGACTCTCGCTCACCGCAACAGACCTGCACAAGAGAGCCACATTTTGGAAATTAAATGGCAAAATATGCGTCGCCAAATCCCATTAGGTGTGATCATCAACAGGCCTTTCAACGAATTAAACAAGAGATTGTGCATGCAGTAGCCATGGGGCCTGTCTGAACAGGACAAGATATCCAAAACATGCTTTACACGGCAACTGGAGACAATGGTCCTACTTGGAGTCTTTGGCAGAAAGCACTAGGAGAGATATGAGGTTGACCCCTAGTATTCTGGAGTTGAGGATATAAAGGCTCCAAGGCCAACTACACTCCAACTAAAAAGGAAATACTAGCAGCATATGAAGGAGTTAGAGCTGCATCTGAAGTGATTGGTACTGAAGCACAGCTCCTCCTAGCGCCATATTACCAGTACTGGGCTGGATGTTCAACAGCAAAGTTTCTTCTACTCATCAGGCCACTGATGCTACATGGATTAAGTGGATCACATTTATCACTCACCAAGCCCATATAGGAAGCCCTAATTGTCCAGGAATCTTAGAAAGGATCATGGACTGGCCAGAAGGCAAAAACATTGGAATGCCATGGGAGGAGGTGGTAACACATGTTGAAGAAGCCCCACCATACAATCATCTATCAGAAACTGAGAAACAGTGTGCTCTGTTCACTGATGGATCTTGCCATCTTGTAGGAAATCACCAAAAATGGAAAGCTGCCGTATGGAGTCCTACACAACGAGTTGCAGAAGCAACTGAAGGAAAAGGTAAATCCAGCCAATTTGCAGAAGTGAAAGCCATCCAGCTGGCTTTAGACATTGCAGAATGAGAAAAGTGGCCAGTACTTTATCTCTATACCGATTCATGGATGGTAGCAAATGCTTTGGGGGGATGGTTAAAGCAATGGAAACAGAACAACTGGCAGTGCAGAGGTAAACCCGTTTGAGCTGCCACATTGTGGCAAGATATTGTGGCCCGGTTAGACAAACTAGGCGTAAAGATGCACCATGTAGATGCCCATGTACCCAAGAGCTGAGCCACTGAGGAACATCAAAACAACCAGTAAGTGGACAAGGCTACTAAAGTATTCCAAACAGATTTGGACTGGCAACATAAAGGTGAGCTATTTCTATCTCGGTGGGTCTATGACACTTCAGGTCATCAAGGAAGGGGTGCAACATACAAACGGGCCCATGACCGAGGGGTGGATTTAACCATGGATGCTATTGCACAGGTTATCCACGGTTGTGAAACATGCACCGCAATAAAGCAAGATAAAAGTTTAAAACCTCTGGGGCATGGGGGACTGTCACTGAATAAGAATAAACTGAAAAACACAAGAGATTTCAGAGTTTAAGAGAATTTAGCAATCCGCTTAATCATTTTTTATCTGATGATTTTGCAAAGACAAAAATAAATCACCCAGCCCATCAGAATACCGTAAGAACAATAATGCAAGGATAATATCATATTGTTAGCGGAGAGACGAACACATAACCGCTCGGGAGAGGTGCTTTATTTCGAGGCCCCGGGAACCAGGGGTACGCACCCAAATCTGGTTCCAAAGACCGTTACAGAGCAACTGCAATTTATTCTCTAAATGTTACATAATCTAATGTATATTCAAGAGGTTACGACTAATGCATATGCATGTACAGATTACTTCATCGGCTACTTGTGATATCTTCGGCGCTAGCTTCCTTCTGTTTGCTTAGTTAACTCTGGTATGCAAGGTCAACTGCAGGCTCAGCCTTTATCTCAACCGCAGGTGCAGACTTAGCTTGGATAAGTTTCGGATACTTCACACAGTTCTTATAAGGAAAGAAAAACTTTTCATCTAAATAACCGCTACTTCTAACAATCACTAACACACTTAACCCAATATGATCAAATTTAAAACCATTGTATTTCTGTTTCTACCTAATTTAATATCAGACTAATATAACAGACTAATATAACAGACCAATAAAATCTTACATTTTCCAACAATATCATCCATCTTTCTCTAAATCATTTTGTTTCCCAGATTATTATCAGCAGACTCGCGAAGACAGTCAATCCCGTCTAATTTGCTGAGTTTAAATCAGAAACTCCCTTTATATTCCTCTTAACAGTTAGTAAAATTCCTGAGACTTGTATATGTACAAACAAGTCAATTTTATTAAGATTATAACAATTCGTGACTAAATAAGGGTTCGATTGTGGCTGGAAATGAGATACTGTTTGCGAAAATACATTGAAAGTCAAGCACCCGAGCATAGAAGGAGAGATATACAGGAAAGAAATATGATCCCAAAAGTTTCAGTGACATTTTCCCCCACCCACTCCTTTTTTTACTATTTTATAGTGAATTGCACCTTTGGGGGGAAGGTTTAGGTGGAGCTTGAGTGACTGAAGTCATTACATCAAACCTTGTTGGTTGGTGGAGAAAAAGTTCTCTCTTCACTTGCCTAAACTTAACTGCGCATGCCCAGTAGGAGTGGTTATGGGAGGGGTTTGCCTCAGAGGTGGGGAGGAGGCTGATAGCCTTAGGTGTGGAGGTGTATTTTAGTATTTTAATGATATTACAATGATGTTTTAATGAGTGCAGGTCAACTGAAAGGCAGGACTGTCAGAGTGGCAGCTGTACTTCATCTTCTTGGAAGCTAATTGACTGTTGTGCCAGACTCTTTGCTGATCCTTGCTGAACTTTGCTGATAGCAAGAGTTGGCTACGCTTGTCTCCAAATGTCCCACCTCCCACTTCACAGGTCAAGGGTCATTGGTACATTCCTTTCTGATGCATAGTGTGCTGCCCCTGTTGTATTGCACCTCCACTGATTTTGCTTTTAAAGAAAAACTGCCTTGTACTCAGAAAACTTTCAGGGTTCCCATTTCTCCCCACATTTAGCTTTATTTACACATTTATCTTAATTTCCACAGGGACGATGATTGAAATATAAATAAGGAGAGGCCTATCATATTGACTACATCACACTCCCTCAAACCCACCAGGGTAAGGTCTATGTGCTTACAATGGTGGAAACAACCACTGGATGGCTGGAAACATGTTCTGTGCCCCATGTCACTGCCCCTAACACTAATCATCAGATTCTGAGTGCCTTTCTTTCTGGGATCATAATGAACACTAGTACTGGTGCATTAGATAATTGGAAAAAAACTTCTTAATGAATCACAAGAAATAGAACAAGAAGCTAAAAATATTAATAAAGGCACACCAAGAGGGGAAAGTTCAGATTATGTTAGAAAACTAACAGCTATTGTGCTTTGGAAGAAAAGCTAATAGAAATGCTAGTGATATTGTTATATACTCTACACTGCTTTGCATGATTTCATGCTATGAATAATTTGATTGAAGATCATATATCAATTAAGAAAAAAATATCTGCATTGGGATGCCCAGATGACCAATGTACGGAGATGGATCACAATGAATCCATATACTAATATCATTCATTACAATGTGGACATTCTTTGAACCAAGAGGGGAGAGGGGGCTGTAGTTATTTGAAAAAAAAAAAATGTGAACATTGGTAGGACTGAGTAAACACTGTAAGAAGTAGCAGAACAAAGTTTAAAAGAATAGCCTGAAAAGAACATGGTTCTCAGGGCACTATTCTTGGACATGAAACTCTGGAATGTTAGAGCCCACCCCGACCTACCTAGCCAAAAGGGAGGGTAAAAGGGTTCTTTTGGATATCTGTACAGCAAGTATGGAGAAACAACAAATCTACCCCAGGGTAAATTAAAATACAGTGTTTATTTTGTGCACAACCAAAGTCACAGAACAGACACTCAGGTGCACTCCGAGTTGTGACTTCTCAAAGTTTCAAAAACAGATCACAATCTGATGCCTTGAACACAGCCAAAGTCACTAAACAAATTGTAACACAACTCAAATTCAATATGATACACCATAGTGCCAGGGGAAAAAAGAAAAGTAGAGTAAGATAAGGGAAGAGAATAAGAACAGGACAAGAGAGAGAAGGAGAGAGAAAGAAGTAGCAGGAGAAAAGAATAATCACCACCAGTGGAGCACAGCAGTTCCTCAGGAAGCATGGTGTGGTCCAGCAACACTTATTCAGGCCAGTCCAGCAGTCCTTTCTCAGAATGTGATTCAGTCCAGTAATCCTTCCTCAGGGAGCATGGTCTGTGCCTTCTGAGCAGACACTATTTATAGGGCAAGTCCATGCCCTATTAGCATGTGAGGGGTGTTCTTGCTGTGAGAGTTCTGGAACTGGGGTATATGCAGAAGTTTCTTTGGGAAGGTTCTGGAATTGGAGTTGGGGGCTCCAGGGTCACTGGCAGTTCAACAGACCCTTGCCAGAATAACTTCTGCCCGAACCCTTTGGTCATGCACGCACAGTCGGGAGAGGGAGGGGAGGCAGCACCTGTTGCTGCACACCCCCCCCCTCCCTTTCCCTCTCATTGTTAACTAGGCGCCTCAAAGGCCCAGGTGCACACAGGTGCACACAGCCTTGCACTTAAGAAAATATTTAGGACCCAGAATATACAATAAAGATGTCCCTGACATCTCTGAAACACAAACAGAAATAACCACCAGATAAAGCCCCTGATTAAAGGGATTTGGTATCCTCCCTTCATTAGGAAGTAGGCAGGGACTTAAAGGGAAGCAGCGAGTGGAAGCAAGTTTACAAATGGGGAAGCAAGTGAACCCCCTCCTTGCCCACGCCTCCCCAGGTGCCTCTGCACAATAGGTACAAGACTAACTGTGGAGGATCAGTCAGTGGACAATGTGGGTGCTGATCCATCTACACCAGAGGAGGTAGACCAAAACGACACACACACACACACACACACACACACACACACACACACACACATACCCTCCGCCCCATATTACTACAATCCCCACTAGGAAGAAAAGGTGGGTCATAGTTTTAGGAGACTCCCTGCTGAAGGGGCCAATACGTTGAGCAGACACTACTCATAGGGAAGTCTACTGCTTTCCAGGAGCCCGGGTTAGGGATGTCACTAGGAAACTCCCCAGTCTGGTACGGCCCTCAGACTACTACCCGTTACTGCTCTTCTACATGGGAAGTGTCGAAGCTGCAGTACATAGCCCAAGGGTGATCAGGGCCTTGAGACGGCTAGTGAGGGAATCTGGGACCCAGGTGATTTTTTTCATCCCCCCTTCTAGTTGTGGGCAGTAACATTGGAAGGAACAGATGGACCCAGTCTATTAACACATGGCTCTGTGGCTGCTGTCACCACAACAACTCTGGGTGTTTTGATGGTCTACACGGCACCGAGCTTACAGGCATCAAATGGAAGCCACCTTTCTCAAAGGAGAAGGAGAGTCTTTGCTCAGGAGCTTGCAGGGCTTATTGACAGGGCTTTAAACTAGATGTTAAGGGGGAAGGGGATAACATCAGGTTTGACTATGACAGGTTGCAAGAGGACACACTATGGTTAGAGGGATGGCTGTCCACCTTTTGCCCTGGGGTTTTCTGAGGATGCTGCAGCACAGCTGAAGTCTTGTGGAGATGAACTGAGGGCTCCTGAGGTAGTAGGAACCAACAAGGAAACCTCCATGGAACACCATAAGGGAAATAAGGGGTGTTCCACTAAAAAGGGACATGGCCAACAACCCAGTTGAAGTACCTGTACACAAACGCACACAACTTGGACAACAATCAGGAGGAGTTGGAAGCGACCATGCTGCTAGAAAGTTATGACCTGATTTCAGTTACTGAAACCTGATGGGACGAATCCCATGACTGGAGTGTGACTATTGATGGCTACAGGCTGTTCAGAAGGGAAAGGCTGGGAAGGAGGTGTGGAGGCATTGCCCTCTTATCATGTTAAACAGGTGAGATTCTGACAGGTGGCTGAGGGATTCCCTCCTGTTGAGTCACAAGGTTCAAGAGAAGACCCCCTTGCTTTCTAAGCATCCCCTCAGAGAGGATACCTAGGTGCGGCTGGATCAACTCTCTAGACGCAGACTTGGTCAACGATTTATGACTAAAGGATTATGTGTGTGCACTTATGTGTGTTTTCACCACAAGTCAGAATCCAGTTACCTGTGAGAGTCTTCTTAGAGAATGGTATATGTGCAGCTTGTGACCCAAATGGGACTGCCCTCAGCCACTTGCAGCAGTGCCTGTCAGAGAGACAATTTCACAGTGCTGGAGGTAGTAATTTAATTCAAGTGACAGATTAAAAAAATTTGGGATTCACTTACTACGATAGTGCTTAAAGAATTATAACTGGTTAACAATTAGCACATACATATATATATATATAAATATATAAAAGAAGTAACAATAAAAAACTTGAGTTAGTAGTTATTTTCCTGGGGAAACATCTGACAAAGTCAGAGGTGTGCAATTCTTACTAAGACATTTCTTCTTGGTGAAGGAAGAGAGGCCCAGGCCCGTTGACTCCTCGGACAGCTGAGGTGATCATTTCTTCTTCCCCAAATAAAGGGTTTTCAGGTGCTAACTTAATACCTTTTGAAAACCTTTTGGCCTCTTGGTGAGGTGGGACTGAGTCAATTAGTATGTGTTGATTGGCCCTTGGCAAGGCTGCTTGTGTCATTAGAAGCGGGAACTCAGTGGTTCCCTACGCCTTTGAGGCGGGGAGCTCAGTCTGTGCTTTTGGGGGTGTTTCTGCTCTTAACTGAAGCAACACCAGGCTGTGAGGCTTCCACCCCACCCCAGGTGTCACTCAGCTGAGTGTGAGACCAGCACCCAATCTATCTGTTTTACCAGATGCAGTTGTCCATTGTTGGTCACTCCTGAAGTGACAGGACCTGATCAACAGGTCTCGAACAATAGGTGACCCATGAATGATTCGCATTGCACTGCTATGTGCAATGTTTAATCTGTAACTTCTCGCATTGACATTATCAGTAAAATTGTGTTGTGCTGTTCTTAATACATAGAGTGTGAGAAAATGCATCACCTTATCAGTAGAATTGGGCTGTGTCACCTTAATTGCAGCTTCTCCAGCATGAACAGTGTGTGAAAAGGGAGAAAGAGCTATCCAGGAATGCTGCACTTTAAACAGTCTCCTTAGTTTAAAGCTAAGAGAAATCCAGTTGTCTTATTCCCTCCTTTCTAGAGCCTTGATCACACTCCAGGAGGGGGGGCAACAAACGGCTGAGAACAGAAATTCCATGATGTAAGTTGTTTATTTAACAATATAAAAGCTGGACCCTCTGGAGCGATCTTTGGAGAAACCTATCTATGAGTGGACACACTGCATAGAGTCTCCCAATTGCTGGGACATGTTTTCCAAATCTTCGCTGGAAAAAAAAACGGGGGCTCCCCATCAACTGCAGATCTGGATGATGATAACAGGGCAATTGGTGATGTATCTTTCTTAATTACTATACTAATTTTCTTGTAGTAATGATTAGACACATTGCCTTTAAAGTTGTTATTGTTAACTTGTTAATCACTACTAATCATTTGTCACCTTTCTTGTTTTAATAAGTTAAGTAAAACTTGATTTCACATAGTTTTTGAGAGCTTTGGCTTTTATGCTGATTGCACTCTGTAGTTTTTACTCTGTGGTAACACAACTCCCTCTTGCCAACCCCTCTCTTTTGCAAAAACAAGTTCTTTGCCATCCACAGGGCCTAGCAAGTCTGTTAGACCACACCTCTATAGCAGGAAATAGCTAGAGTGTATTTAAAACCCAGCATAATTGCCATTTCAGTGCAGTCACCCACGTGAAGGGCTCCAGAGTGGAGGATTGCGCTGGGGGACCCTACCTAAAGTACCAAAACTGGCAAAACCACCTGTGAGCAATGGTTTCCACCCAGCGGAAAGCCATAGCCTCCCTGAGCCCTGTACCCACCAAGGCAGATGCAGTTTTCCAGATGAAGCTCCCTGATCATTCAGGCAGGCAGTGATGAGATTACATCAAGTAGATTGAGGGCAATGAAGAGGGACTTCAAGGCCTTGGGACAACTGCTTAAGGGATTGGGAACACAAGCAGCATTCTCCTCTATGCCACCAGTCACAGAGAATTATGAGAGGCTAAACAGGAAGAGCCATCAGAAAAAGACCTGGCTCTGAGCCTGGTGCCCCAGGCAGGACTTTGGGTTCTTTAATCATGGGTTGATTTAAACGTCACCAGGTCTGCTGGCAATTGACTCAAAGGGGGAAAAGGATCCTGGGACAAGAGTTAGCAAGGCTCATAGAAGGAGCTTTAAACTAAATTTGGAGGGGGAAGGGGATGCCAGCAGACTCACTACAGATAAACCTGTTAGTGAAGTGCCGATGTTTGTGGGATGGTGCGCTAGTGAGATTTTTCAGTCTGCCGTCTGAGTGGAGGTTGGGAATAGAGAGCCATGTAGCAACAAAGATGCAAGAGTTACCATGGAAGCTCCTGAGAATGGCCAGGTAGGAATTAGGCCTTCTCCCTGCAAGAAATTGGCAGGACCATTAGCCCAACTGAAGTGCATCTATGTGGAGAGACTTACTGAAACCTGGCTCACTGAAAGCAGATATGAGCCTGACAAAAGCAAGCTGCTTAGGCTTTGAGTGGGAAAATACTGAGCTAAGTGAAAAAATACTGACCAGCAAGGTCAGTGGGCCCTTGTTGTGCAGTGAAGCTTAGGCAAGGGAGATAACAGGATGTCTCCCACAGGACCAGATGGATTTCTAAAACTACAGGAATGTATGTGACGCTTATGCAGTGATAAAGTCTGTAACCAATAAGGAGCTAAAGCTTTGCAATATGTATAACCTAATTATCATACGACCAATAATGAGCTTGAGCTTTGCAATATGTATAACCTAATTATCGTGGCTATAAAAATGATTGTAACACGACCAATAAACGAGTTCCACTGATGAACCATCCGGTGTCGGTGACTCCCTCCGTCTTCAACAAAATGGTGACCCCGACGTTGCCCCGTTGCTAAAGAAAATGGGGGAGAACACCATCGGTGGATGGAGTTGGGTTGGGCTCTGAAGCGGCCAGAGCGGTGCTCAACGCCATTGGAAAAGGAAGAAGCAGCACCCCCAGGGATCATAGAGGTGGTACTGGGCCGTACGTGCTACCGGAGCTGGAGGACCGCAACAGCGCTGATATGGATCGGCAAGTAGCATACGATTTATTTTTAGCTAACATAGAAAAGCGAGGGTTGAAAGAGCTGGACTCCAGATCTGTCCTGACAAAGGAGGGGACGCTGCAACGTGAGCTGACTTTGGAAGGGTGCAATGGCCATAAACAGGTACCTGGTGCAGGATAGAAAAATGGAAAAAGAAGCAGCTCTTAGTCTCCTAAAGTGCTTTTTATAAAAGCGTGGTATAAAGGATTCGATTGAATCATGGAATAAAGAGGAGTTTGTTTATTTTTCACAAACTCCGCTAGTGCTTTTGAAGCAGAAGAGGGATGAACTTTTGGGACTTTGTATATCACTAATGTGGGAGAAGAGCTATTTACTGCTTGTAACACAACTTGGAGAACTGTGATTAATGCCTTGCAAAAGTTAAAAATAGAATCGAAAGTGGCCGCTGCAGCTGTGCAGGGAGTAACAGCCCCTGTATCTACAACCACAGCTGCTCCACCGTCTCGCAGCCACAGTCGCATTGAAGTACTTTTGTTGCTATTAAGGGTCAATCGAGCGATAAGATGTGTGACTCTGTTAATGATCTATTAAGAGTTAATGATATGTCTAATGAAGCAGAAAAAACAAGCGACGTGCCATCAGCCCCGAGCGATGTTCACGCTTCAGCGGCCGGAAGTGAACTGACAGGCAATACGGAAGGAACTGCAGTGACACCCAGTGATGATGTAAGAGTGGGAGGAGCCAAATGTTGCAAGAAGTTATACCCACCCTGGCCTCCTCCCCCCGAAGCGGTTTGTTTAACAGGAGACAACTCATCTGAAGATGAAGCACAGCCACAGCATGAAACAATAATTCCACGAAGTAGCAAGTTACAAGATCTCAAGAGGCAAATGGAGGAAGCTACGAATGCTCTACATCACAGAATGGAACAATCGTTGTCGACATTTGCATCACATGCGAGGACTGAAAGATCTGTCCAGGAACTGGCTGAAAGTACTACAAAGCTTTCAGCATCACCTTTTGGTGGTATAGGTAAAGGGTTATGTCCATCACCCGTATGCAGACAGTTCTGTGATTCTGCAAAATCTGGTAGGTAGTCAGGTGTAATCCAAGATGCCATATTAGAGGGAGATTGGCATCCGTCAGGTAACTTAACTTTTCCTGTGTTGTGTAATCAACATGGTAATAGTTATGAGCAACGTGATTGGAAAATTTTACAAGTTAAAAGACTGTGCAGGAGAATGGGATAAAGTCTGAAGCCATTAGGGCTGAGTTAGATTGGATTTTTACAGCAGATGTTAATTTGCCATATGATTGTCAAAATTTAGCTAAATTGTTATCTCCTTATAAGGGGTCACAACAGGAGAAATTGTTCAGCTAAAAATAAGAGACATAAGGGCTTTAAGGTTAAGGGACATGCTGTGTTTCAGAATAACCTTAAACTCACCTCTAGGGTATAAGAGAAGATAGTATAGTAGTAGAGTTATATAACTGTAAGGAACGAACATTAAGACAACCAATCAATAAGAGCCATGTGAACAGAGTAGCAGTATCATGTTATAGAGGTAAAGTAGAGAAAATTTTTGCAAACATGGGAATTAAGCATGTAACAGGTATTCCGCATTTTTCCACAGTTCAAGTGATTGTGGAACAAGCATATAGAACTATTAAAGAATACCTTGCAAAGCAGAAATATGTAACAGAATTAGATCCGCAGATAAGGTTAAGTAAAGTGCTTTTTACACTTAATTGTTTAATTATCTTAGTTTGGTAGCAGGTTTAGAGCAAGCATCTGTAGTAATTCATAATAGTGGTGTGAAAATGTAAGCTACACCTGAAATATAATTGTGTTATAAGAACCCTAAGACAGAATTATGGGAAGGACCGAGCCTGTTGCTATTTACTGGTTGTGGTTATAGTTGTGTTTCCACAGATCAAGGTCCCTTATGGATTCCCAGTAAATGGACACGCCCAGCAGTCGGGTCAGTCAACCGAACACATGAGAGCCACAGCAAAGAGTAATAAGCATTCTACTTTAACAACTTCAAACAGAAATTAACACATCAAGCAAGAGGTTTCGCCCACGATATGTAATTGTGAACATACTTGACTGACAAGGACTGAAAGGGGCTTGAGAATTGAATTCTGTTATAGCTATTAATTGTGATTGCAATTATGTATATTGTAATTGTGCTTTGAATCTTTTATTAGAGTGTGGAGCTTGTGCCAATAGGTTGATAAGAAATAGTCATGTAGTAGCAACTGAAGGTAGTCTTTATACTGCACATTTTCACCAGAATTTTGAGGATTTTTATATAGCAGCAGGTATCACATATAATCAGCTACATTTTTATCATTTTGCATCAGGAAGTGGTTTTCGCCAAGCTCAAGCAATTTGGTACTTAAAACTTGCCATCCAGCAAGTTAATCAACCCAAGAAGTCAAGATTGATTGCTTTACAATGTGGACCCAATTGACTCAAATTAAAGGAAACAGATGATGTTCTTGGAAATTGATTCTCAATTTGGTATTACAGGCTGGCTAAGAACACTCCTGATCAAAGGTATGTGTTGTTTAAATCTGTCTGATCACTCAACATCAATACACAAACAAATAACAGAAATGCAAACACACTTAAAAGACTTTAGCTTACAGACCCATTATGAGAATGATTGGCCAATATTGGATTTGGACCCTGGGTATCAGAATTGTTGAAACAAGGACTAGTCATATTAATTATAAATTTTGTCACCTTACTGATTCTCCCTTGTATGTTTAAATGTTTGCAGAATAAACTTGAAAAACCTAGTGCAAAATATGTTACAAAGCCACATTGCCTTAAATAAAGAAAACGGGGGAATTGTGGAGAGACTTACTGAAACCTGGCTCACTGAAAGCAGACATGAGCCTGACAAAAGCAAGCTGCTTAGGCCTTGAGTGGGAAAATACTGTGCTAAGTGAAAAAATACTGACCAGCAAGGTCAGTGGGCCCTTGTTGTGCAGTGAAGCTTAGGCAAGGGAGATAACAGGATGTCTCCCACGGGACCAGATGGATTTCTAAAACTACAGGAATGTATGTGACGCTTATGCAGTGATAAAGTCTGTAACCAATAAGGAGCTAAAGCTTTGCAATATGTATAACCTAATTATTGTATGACCAATAATGAGCTTGAGCTTTGCAATATGTATAACCTTATTATCGTGGCTATAAAAGTGATTGTAACATGACCAATAAACGAGTTCCACTGATGAACCATCCGGTGTCGGTGACTCCCTCCGTCTTCAACACATCTACATTAATGCACGCAGCATGGAGGAATTGGAATCCATTGTATAGAGGGTGAACTACGATATAGTTGCCATCACAGAAATGTGATGGGATGATTCACACAACTGGAGTGCTGGAATAGATGAGTATAAGCTCTTCAGAAGGGATAGGCAAGGAAGGAGAGGCGGTGGGGTGACCTTGTATGTTGGGGAATGCATCAACTGCCTTGAGCTTAACTATAGTGACAATAAGGTCAAGTGTTTATGGATGAGAATCAAGGGGAAGGCAAACAAGGCAGATATCATGGTGAGAGTTTGTTACAGGCCACCTAACGAGGATGAAGAGATAGATAAAATATTCCATAGACAGCTATGAGAAGTCTCATGTTCACTTCCCTTTTTACTTGTGGGGACTTCAACTCCCCAGATGTCTGCTGGAAATACAGCAGAGAGAGAACAGTCCCAGAGGTTCCTGGAGTGTGTGGAAAACACCTTCCTGACACAGCTAGTGAAAGAATCCATGAGGGAAGGTGCCCTGCTGGACCTACTGTTTGTGAACAGAGAAGGTCTTGTGGGGTCATAGTTGGAGGTCATCTTGGGTACAGTGATCATAAAATGGTCGAGCTTTCAATTCTTGGAGAAGTAAGAAGGGAGGTCAGCAGAACAGCTACCTTGGACTTCTAGCAGGCAGACTTCAGCCTGTTAAGGGACTCGGTTAGCACACTCAGGAGGGCTGTGCAGGGAAAAAACTAGAAAGGCCAAAGCCCAGCTAGAATTTAATCTGGCTACTGATGTTAAAGACAATAAAAAATACTTCTATAAGTACATTAGTAACAGAAGGAGGACCAAGGAGAATTTCCATCCTTTATTGGATACAGAGATGGGAAACATAGTGATCAGGGATGAGGAAAAGGCTGAAGTACTTAACCATAGAATCATAGAATCATCTGATTGGAAAAGACCTCTGAGACCATCAAGTCCAACTGTATCTGTCAACTTACCAAACCATGTCCCTAAGAAACTCATCTACCCGCCTTTTAAACACCTCCAGGGATAGCAACTCAACCACCTCCCTGGGCAGCCCGTTTCAGTGCTTGACCACCCTTTCAGTGAAGAAATTTTTCCTGAAATCCAGTCTGAACCTCCCCTGGTGCAACTTACAGCCATTTCGTCTCATCTTATCACTTGTCACTTGGGAGAAGAGACCAGCACCCACCTCACCACAACCTTCTTTCAGGTAGTTGTAGACAGTGATGAGGTCTCTCCTCAGCCTTCTCTTCTCTAGGCTAAACAACCCCAATTCCCTCATCTGCCACTCATAGGGCTTGTTCTCCAGCCCTCTCACCAGCCTTGTTGCTCTTCTCTGGATGCACTCCAGCACCTCAATGTCCTTCTTGTAGTGAGGGGCCCAAAACTAAACACAGTACTCGAGGTGCGGCCTCACAAGTGCTGAGTACAGGGGCACAATCACTTCCCTGGTCCTGCTGGCCACGCTGTTTTTGATACAGGCCAAGATATCATTGGTCCTCTTGGCCACCTGGGCACACTGCTGGCTCATATTCAGCTGGCTGTCAACCAACACCCCCAGGTCCTTCTCCTCCAGGCAGGTCTCCAGCTATTTTTCCCCAAGTCTGTAATGCTGCATGGGATTGTTGTGTCTCAAGTGCAGGACTTGGTACTTCGTCTTGTAGAACCTCATCCCATTGGTTTCAGCCCATCGATCCAGCCTGTCCAGATCCCTCTGCAGAGCCTCTCTTCCTTCAAGCAGATCAACACTGCCACCCAGCATAATGTCATCCGCAAACTTACTAAGAGTACACTCAATCCCTTTGTCCAGATCACTGATAGAGATATTGAACAGGACTGGACCCAGCACTGAGCCCTGGGGAACACCACTTGTGACTGGCCTCCAATTGGATTGAACTCCATTTACCACCACCTTCTGGTTCCGGCCGTCCAGCCAGTATTTTACCCAGCAGAGGCTGTGCCTGTCCAGGCCAATGGCAGCCAGTTTCTCCAGCAGAATGCTGTGAGAAATAGTGTCAAAGGCTTTACAGCAGTCCAGGTACACCACATCCACAGGCTTTCCCTCATGCATTAAACGGGTAACCTTGTCATAGAAGGATATCAGGTTGGTCCAGCAGGACCTGCCTTTCATAAACCCATGCTGACTGGGCATGATCACCTGGTTGTCCTGTGTGTGCTGTGTGATAGCACTCAAGATGATCTGCTCCATGACCTTCCCCGGTTCCAAGGTTAGACTGATGAGCCTGTAATTCCCTGGATCCTCCCTCCGGATCCTTCCTCCGACCCTTTTTGTAAATGAATGTAACATTTGCCAGTCTCCAGTCAAGTCGCACTTCCCCAGTCAGCCAGGACTGCTGGTAGATGAAGGAAAGAGGTTTGGTGAGGACCTCTGCCAGCTACCTCAATACCCTTGGGTGGATCCCGTCTGGCCCCATAGACTTGTGAATGTCTAATTGGCCAAGCAGGTCTCTAACCAAATTCTCTTGGATCATTGGAGCTTCATTCTCACTGTCTTCTGGCTCAGGGGGTTGAGTATCCTGAGAACATCTTACTTTACTATTAAAGACCAAGTGTAAGAGTTGGTGAGCAAAGCGAGAACTTTCTTGGACCTGTGCAGTTAAGTTTTGGCTCGTGAAGCAAAGGTGGAGATTGGCAACAATCCATGGGACAGAGGAGGAACAAGGTGTGTTGCTTAGCATAAAAGATGGCTTCTAATCGAGCTTCGATGAAGATCTTCCCCATCAAAGGATCACAATGATCGGAAGGACCGGCAGGACGCTGCCTGGACTTTGGGACCATAGGGACACCTTGGACCTGTGGTGGTGACTATAATCCTCTTTCCTCCTTTTACTTTACCTTTTCTTTCCCTTCCCATCATTCTTACTGGTTCTATTGCACGCCTCTTTACGGGTAGAACTATAAAGTTGCACTGTCTGATTGAAGCATAACCCCTTGGCGTGGTAGCCTTGATTTTTGCGCTTTGAGATCTCAGTAAACGAACCATCATGTGTCCACCAAGTAGACTGTGACACCAAGGCAAAGAAGGCACTATGTACCTCAGCCTTATCCTCATCCCTTGTCACTACTGTTACCCCTGCGTCCCCCAAGTATGTTAGTGTAAAACATGATTCACTACATCAGCCAATCATCTAACAAAGGTTTTCCTTCCTCTTCTAGAAAGGTGGAGCACATGTCTCCCCAGTAGGCTGTATTTATCAAAGAATATCCCATGATCGTAGAAGCCAAAGCCCTGGCAATGACACCAGCTATGAAGCCAGGTGTCAGGCATGATTTTCCCTTAGTGAAACCATGTTGGCTGTCACCAATAGCCTCCTTATTTTCCATGTGCCTCAGCAGAATTTCCAGGAGGATCTGTTCCATGATTTTCCCAGGCACAGAGGTCAGACTGACGAGCCTGGAGTTCCCCGGGCCTTCCTTTTTTAAAAATGGGGGGTAATTTTGCCCTTTTTCAATCAGTGGGGACTTCACCAGGCTGCCATGACTACTCAGATATGATGGACAATGGCTTAGCAGCTTCATCCACCAGTTCCCTCAGGATCCGTGGATGCATCTCATCAGGTCCTATGGAATTGTGCACCTTCAGGTTCCTTAGATGGTCTCGCACCTGATCCTCTCCTACAGTGATCGATTCTTTGTTCTCCCAGTCTCTGCCTTTGTCTTCTGAGACTTGGGCAGTGTGGCTTGAGCCCTTGCTGGTGAAGATTGAGGCATAAAAGTCATTGAGTACCTTAGTCTTCTCCATATCCTGGGCAATCAGGTCTCTCGCTTCCTTCCAGAGTGCCCACATTCTCACTGACACACCTATAGAAGTTTTTCTTGTTGCCCTTGACGTCCTTGGACAGATTTCATTCTATCAGGTCTTTAGCTTTCCTAATCTGATCCCTGGCTGCTCGGACAATCTCTCTGTATTCCTCCCATGCTCCCTGCCTTTGCTTCCATCCTCTGTAGGCTTCCTTTTTGAGTCTGAGTTTGTCCAAGAGTTCCTTGTTCATCCATGCAGGCCTCCTGGCTTTTTTGCCTGACTTCCTTTTTGTTGGGATGCATCGCTCCTGAGCTTGGAGGAGGGAGTTCTTGAATATTAACCAGCTTTCTTGGACTCTCCTCCCATCCAGGGCTTTATCCCATGGTACCCTACCAAGCAGATTCCTGAAGAGGCCAAAGTCTGCTCTCCTGAAGTCCAGGGAAGTGAGCTTGCTGTGCACCCTCCTCACTGTCCCAAGGATCTTGAACTCCACCATTTCATGGTCACTGCAACCAAGGTTTCCCTTGAGCTTCACATTCCCCACCAGCCCTTCCTTGTTGGTGAAAATAAGGTCCAGCACAGCATCTCTTCTATCACTTGGAGAAAGAAGTTATTATTAACGCATTCCAGGAACCTCCTGGATTGCTTGTGCCCTGTTGTGTTGTCCCTCCAACAGATATCAGGGTGGTTGAAGTCCCCCATGAGCACCATGGCTTGCAAACCCGAGGCTCTGCCTATCTGTCTATAGAGGGCCTCATTTGCTCACTCTTCCTACTCTGGTGGCCTGTAGCAGACCACTATAATGTCACCTGTCCATGCCCTCCCTTTAATCCTGACCCATAGGCTCTTGGTCAGCTCCTCATCCATCCCCAGGTGGAGCTCCATGCACTCCAGCTGCTCATTGACATAGAGGGCAACGCCTCCTGAATTTGTTGCCAACTAATATGTATATATTTAATTACTGATTCAGGTATTGGGAAGGAAAAAGACATTCCTCCCTTTCTCAGGCTCAACTTCACTCCTTCACTCCAGATTCTTCTCCTCCCCACCTTGTTATCATGTCAGGTTACATTCTGTCCCTTCAGTGAGGTATATAAGCAGCACAAGGGAGTGTGTGCTAAAGTCAGTGCACAGCAGTTTCTCTCCACCACTCCTTCCTTCTCATACTTTTCCTCTGCTCTGGTCTGGGTTCTTCACGGGCTGCAGAGAATATCTACTCTGGTGCCATGGAGTACCTTCCCTCCTCTGATCTTGGTGTTTCCTCTGCTGTTTCTCATTCCCTTTTGTTCCTTCCGCTTCTCTCTGTCCAGCATTTTCTAATCTTTCTTAAATATGCTTTCACAGTGATACCACAAAGTTTGCTAATTGTCTCAGCTTTGGCCTGTAGTGGATCCATTGTTGAGTCAGCAGAAACTAGCTGTGTTGTGGCACAGAGCAGCCCCTTACCTTCTCCTGCAGAGATCACCCCTGCAGCCCCCACCACTACCAAAACCTTGCCACAGACATCCAATACACTGCAGCTTTTGTATTCTTACTAATTTTTTTCCCACTTCTTGTTTCTTACTTGTTTACTCTGTTGTGGATCCCTCCATGGGCCACAGTCTCTTCAGGGGTGTGCCTCCTCTGGCACAGAGTGCCTGCTTCCAAAAGTGCATCTCCAGCTATGTCCCCTTCTACTTGCCTTCTCTACTTCACTTCTCTCACATGCATCCTTACATGTCTCCTCCTGTCTTTCCTTTTGTTTTCCTGTCCCTAGTATCTACTAAAATTTCTTAAATATGTTTGAGCAGAGGTGCCATGTGCTCTTCTGACTGGTTGAAATTTTGGCACATGGTGGGATATTTTCATCTGTTGCCAAGCTGGATGGAATTGTCTGTGGCCAGCATAGGGCAGTTCATGACCTCCTCCCACACAGTTCACCCCTGCAGCCCCTTGTTCCTAAACCCCTGCCATTCATGCCCAATATAGAGTGGCTAGACGCTTTCCCTACTGTGGTGGGTTCACCTTGGCTGGATGCCAGGTGCCCATCAAAGCTGCTCTCTCACTCCTCTCTTCAGCTGTACGGGGGAAAGAAAATATAATGGAAGGCTTGTGAGTTGAGATAAGGACAGGGTGATCACTCACCAATTACCATCATGGGCAAAACAGACTCAACTTGGGGAAAATTAATTTCATTTTTACCAGTCAAATGAGGGTAGGATAATGAGAAATAAAACCTAAATTTTAGAACACCTTCCCTCCCATCTCTCCCTTCTTTCTGGGCTTAACTTTACTTCTAAATTCTCTCCCTCTTCCCCCCGAGCAGTGCTGGGGAATAGGGAATGTGGTCCTTTCATCACACATCATTCTGGCCCTTCCTTCCTCCTCAGGGGGAGGGCTCCTCACACTCTTCTCCTGCTCCAGCGGGCGGTTTCACCCACGGGAGATAGTCTTCCATGAAGTTCTCCAACATGAGTCCTTCCCATGGGCTGCAGTTCTTGAACTGCTCCAGCATGGGTCCTTTCCATGGGGTGCAATCCCTCAGGAACAGACTGCTCCAGTGTGGGTCCCCTACAGGCTCACAGGTCCTGCCAGCAAACCTGTTCCAGTGTGGGCTCCTCTCTCCATTGGTTCACAGGCCCTGCCAGGAGTCCACTCCAGTGTGGGCTTCCCACAGGTGCATCCACCTGCTCTGATGTGGGGTCCTCAAGGGCTGCAGGGGGACAACCTGCTTCACCATGGTCTTCACCACGGACTGCAGGGGAATCTCTGCTCCAGTGCCTGGAGCATCTCCTCCCCTTCTTCTTCCCTGGCCTTGGTGTTTGAAGGGTTGTTTCTCTCACATTTTCTCACTCCTCTGTCTCAGCTGTTGTTGCACAGCAACTTTCCCCTTTCTTAAATATGTTATCCCAGAGGTGCTACCACCATTACCAATTGGATCAGTTATGGCCATTGGTGGGTCTGTCTTGGAGCTGGCTGGCATTTACTCTATTGGACGTAAGGGAAGCTCCTAGCAGCTTCTCACAGAAACCACCTCTGTAGCCTCCTGCTACCAAAAGCTAGCCACGCAAACCCAATACACCCACTCAGAATGTTGATGCAAATAGCACCCTAGAACGAAAAAAACAAGCATATCTGTTGGTGTCATTGGATGCCACTTAGGCTAGACTCAAATAACAGAAGCTGTTTCAAAAACATAATCATTCAAGAATGGAACGAAGATCATGGAAAGGTAGAGCAGTATAATGGCTTACTTCAATAAATGCTGAAAGCCCCGGGGAAAGGGACTCTCAGAAGATCCATATCTCATCTCCAGGAAGCTGTGTGGTTAGTTAATATAAAGCCTGGAACCCTTCAGAGTAGCCCTGCAGATAACCATACATCTTAAGCTCAGCTGGGTCATAAGGTACTGAGAAATATTTGGATTGGGAGGCACATAATTGTTTCTCATCCTGCAGCAATCAAAAACCCTAAGGAAGGGATCCCTATCACTTGAGGGCCAGGGTTTACATATATACTGGGTCTGGCTGGGATGGAGTTAATTTTCCTCATAGCAACCCATATGATGCTATTTTAGATTTATGACTAAACCAGTGTTTATAACACACCAGTGTTTTGGCTGTTGCTGAACAGTGCTTGCACATCATCAAGGTTTTTTACCACGCTGCCCCCCACAGCAAGTAGACCGGGGTGGGCAAGAAGTTGGTAAGGGAAACAACCAGGACAGCTGAACCAGACTGACCAAAGTGATATTCCCTGACATATAACATCAGACTCAGAAATAAAAACTGAGAGGAGGGAGATTTGGAGTAGTTAACGATTGATTGGAGATTGAGTGGGCATTGGTCTATTTGTGAGAGGTGGTGGATGATTGCCTTTGCATCAGTTGTTTTGTCTTTTTTCCTCTTTCCTTTGCTTATTAAACTATATTTATCTTGACCCAAAACTTTCTCTCTTTTGCTCTTCCAATTCTCCAGTTGTCTTCTTCATCCTATTGCAGGGGGGAGTGAGCAAGCAGTTGTGTGGTGCTAAGCTAACAGCTGGGGTCAACCCATCATAGTTGGTTTTGGCAGTCCAGATGGGACTCAAAAAGGTTCAAGATAACAACAGATTTGAATGGAGTGTGCTAGACTGAACTTCTAGCCATTATACCTGTTTATGTGAGCTGCTACTTGGCAGGCTATTTGCTGTTGCTGCTCGCGATGGGAGGGAACACAGGCAAGACATCTGATCTCAACAGAACAAAGGGATGTTCCATACCATATGATGTCATGCTCAGCATATAAAGCCAGGGGAAGAAGAAGGAAGGAGGGGGACATTCGGAGTTATACCATTTGTCCTCCTAAGTAACAATTGCGTGTGATGGAGCCCTGCTTTCCTGGAGATGGGTGACCACTTGTTGCAGAATGGCTGTGGGAGCGTGGACGTGGCTCAAAGGAGGAGCTCTGTGAATCGGCCCTGACAGAAATCAGCTGAGCTGGGCTGTGATGAAAAAGTACTGAGGACTTTGCCAAGTCACGCTAACAAGGAGGGAGGCAGTGAGAAAATCCCCAAGATAAGGTCAAGAAGACCCTGTAACAGATAAACAACTTAAGGAAGCAGGCCAGAGTGAGACCTGGACCCGAGCATACAGCAGTAGCTGCAAGTAGGAGGGACAAGTAGGAGGAACATACTAATGTAACCTTAGAGCTTTGAAGAGGGGCATGATGGTGTAACTTTTAGAGTTAAGTTAATTATTATAGGGCTTTTGGAGCAAAACTAATGATTATAAGACAAGTGTATGTAAGGGATAATGATTGTTAGACAAGTAGACATGAGTTAAGTAGACATGGGTTATGTGTTGCCTTCATTTTCCGAAGGCTCGACCTGGTTCAGGAATGGTACGGCGGCCCCACCCCGGCCGCTCGGGCCATCAGCTCACAGACACCGGTGTGGTGGATGGTAAAAGGCAAAAGGCTAACGGCGTTTATTGATAGATAACACCGGCTTATATAGCCAAGGTCTACGATGTCACTTCCGTCTGCTTACATCATCAACTAAACACCATTGGCTAATGGGAGAGGGGCCCTATCTTTCCGTACATCGCGAGATCTTCCGGTCGCCGGACCCTAGCTACCAACATCTCCCCCCTCCCCATGCTTAATTAAATTGACTAGAATAGAATAAATTTAAAGATATTCTTAACATGTACCATGGTACTTCTTATCTTATCTTATCTTATCTTATCTTATCTTATCTTATCTTATCTTATCTTATCTTATCTTATCTTATCTTATCTTATCTTATCTTATCTTATAAATGTATAAAACTTATATAACTTATAAACTTAACTTACTTAACTTATAAAACTTATAAACTTACTTATAAAACTTATCATCTTATAAAGACAACTATGAGTAACAAAGTGCAACTTGAAATCGTAAGGATAGCTTGAGGTCGACCTGAGAGAAAAACATAAGGCACACTTTAGTCTAATTATTAGTGTTCTATAAATGTAGCATTAACTCTTTCTAGCTGACTTTTAAACTACTTCTTAAAATGAGGAAAGAGATCGTTCCAGAGCAGATGTAGATTTTTCAGTTCTTTGGTCTTCATCAATAACGGCTTGTAGTTGACATAGGCCTCGCTGTTGGATCATCAGGTGTAGGCACGGTGCTTGCCGATTGATCATCTTCTCCTGCCACTGGAACGTTCAGAAATGCCCAATGATCTGGTTCTGTGAACAAAAACTCACAGCTTTCATTAGTTTCATTCTGAAGATCTGGTTTGATAGACTTAAGCGGGCACCACTTAACTCTACCATCTTTTTTGACAGCAGCATACCCTCGCCCTGTCAGAACTAGTTTCCATCCTCGTTCCCATTCTCCCAGCTCATTTCTGACTATGACTGATGGACCTTCTTCTAGTGCTTTAGTGGCCCAATGTTTTTGGGTGGGACTAATCTCCTCCTGCCCCCTAGGGAATTGATTAAGTGCTAGCAGAGCAGTCGTTAGGAGACGTGCCTGGTCTCCTGAGGGAATGGTGTTGACAAACCCTTCTGTTTTTGCTAATACCTCCAATTTAGATTTCAAAGTTTGATTTGCCCGTTCCACTATAGCTGCTGCTTCTAGTTGCTGGACAGAAAGAGCACAGTCGGTCATTTTAATGCTGTGCCATTCTCCTTCCGATTGCCATACTGCTGCCGCGGTTGAAGTTGTTGAGGATGCGTCTGTAAAGACTGTTGGTCCCGGCTGGGGCCGGTCCATGATCTTACATGGAAGGTCAATGTTAACTATTGCCAGCATTTGAGTCCAGGGGGGCTTTGCGGCGTAACAAAGTTCTCCACCAAATCCTGCAAGAGCTATGGCCAGATATTCTGACATCGCCACTGACTGCGTTGGGAGCTGTTTACGAAAGGGCAAGAATATTCTGGCTGGTTCAATGCCTAGATGTCTTAGGGCGAGTTTCCTGCCTTTCATGATGAGATTACCAAGGCATTCAATTCCTGGAGAGAATGCACGTGATGACTTTCCTAGGACTATCCATTGTATTGGTCGGGCTTTTTCAGTAGGGCCCTGGGCTAGTGCTCCTACTCCTCCCTTTTCTGTAAAGTGCACATACAGATCAAGTGGTATATTTGGGTTCCACCTAGCGAGCGTGCTTGATGACATCTGCTGCTCGATAAAATCGAGAGAGTTCATTGCTTCTATTGTCAGGGCTTTTTGTTCCCATGGATTCTTTCCTTTCAGAAGATCATGCAGAGGAGCCATGATTTCAGGAGGGATTAAAACAATGTTACGGAGCCATTGCAAGGACCCCATTAACTGTTGCATATCATGGAGTGTCTTAATGTTCCGATGAATTTTTATTTGAGGGGGTGTTACGTAAGAATTTGTGATCCCTACTCCCAAAAAAGTTACACATGGTCCTCTCTTAATTTTTGCACTCGCAATTTCAAACCCATGTACCTTTAGAGTTTCGGAAACCGTTGACACTAGCTGGTCCACTTGAGTCGCCGATGTGAGGCGCCGATGTTGCTGCAATTAAAATATCATCCATATATTGAATGATAGTTGCAGTCGGGTTATGGCACCGGACTGGTGCCAATGCCCGATCCACTGTGATCTGGCAGATAGTGGGTGAGTTGACCATTCCTTGGGGCAGCACTTTCCACTGGAAGCGTAGGTTGGGGCGTTGGCTGTTTGGAAACACTACAGAAAAAGCAAACCGTTCTTTGTCCTCTTCGTGCAAGGGTATCGAAAAGAAACAGTCTTTAATATCAAGGACAGCACAAGGTTGTCCCTCAGGTATCATAGAGTTCATAGGCAATAGTGTTTGAACAGGACCCATAGGTTGGATTATCTTATTTACTTCACGCAGGTCATAGAGGAGACGAAACCCCTCGCCAGTTTGTTTGGGTATTACAAAAATTGGGGTGTTCCACGGACTAGTGGAGGGCTCTATGTGACCTTTTTGTAACTCACGATCAACCAGCTCAAGAAGAGCATCCATTCGAGGCTTTGATAGGGGCCACTGCTCAACCCACACTGGGTTAGATGATTTCCATTTCAATCTGATTGGTAGAAGTGGGTGTGCAGCAGTGGCCCTTAAATTAAATTTGTAACCCTGGCATTTAATAGAGCTAGAGCATCTCTTCCCAACAAGGGTGGGACACCTGACATGACATATGGGTAAAGGGCAATGGCTTTCTCTAGTCCTTTTTCAGTGTGAAGCGTAATTGTTATCAATTGAGCACTCTTCCGGGCTCGTGATACTCCTCCAACTCCACCCACCATGGGGGCATCTTCTAATTTCCAACCTGAAGGCCAATGTGTTTTGGGAATAACTGTAACATCTGCCCCGGTGTCAATTAAAAAGGGAACGTTAATGGTAATGCTATTTGAAACGTTATAGAGGGAACAAATCCCCCATACTATTGGTGGATTGTCACACCTAACTGTGAGGGCGATCCAGGGGTTTCTTCCCCAGGAGGTAGTTCTTGCTGTCCCTGAGACAGAGACTGATCCGACTGGATCGTCGGTTGGACCATGAAGTTGGTTGCTCGTCGAGGGGAAAGTGGGTTTGAGAATGTCCCCCCCCATCCGGGGTTGGCATAATTGGGTCGCCTCATATCCTGAGTGGGAGAGGGCCGTGTGCGACCCAGGTGCCCTCTCCCCCTCGGGTTTCCCTGGATTCTAGCTTTACATTCTTTAGCGAGATGTCCCTTCCTTCCACAGGCCCAACACGGTCCTCTGAATCGATTTTGGTATGGGGGAGATGCCATTACACTAGATAATGTAGATTGAACAGCCACCTGGATTGGGGCCAAATGCTCTTAATTCGTGACATGCTTAATCATGTCTGCAATACTTGATCTTGGTGGTAGTGATCGTAGGATTTCTTTGGTTTTTGCATTACACTGCTGACGTAAGCAGTCTGCAACAACTGGGCCTTTTGCTTCTGCAGGCAGGGATGAGGAGTCAACTGCTGCCTGGAGGCAATCTACAAATTGTGTGAAGCTCTCACTTTCACTTTGCTTTATTGTGGACCATGGTGATGGTTTGACAATAATTCTAGAGGCTGTACGAATGGCTTCTCTAGCTGCACGAGTGGTTGCCATAATTTCATGGGCACGCATGCCTTGTGCCTGTTGTTGGGGGGTGAGCATGGTTGGGTCTGAACCCATCAATCATTGTACGGTAGAACCATGCAGTGGGTGATCTGCCGCAGCTGCTTGAGCTAATTGCCTTGCACAGTTTTCCTCCCATTCTTGTCTAAAAACAATCATTCCTGCTCCATCAAAAATCAATCTACAAGTTTGTTTTATATCAAATGGGAGCATGTCATCTCCCCCAAAAACCCCATCTATGAGGGTAGAGACCATGGCAGAATTGAGCCCCTTCTCTGCAATTGCTTTAACAATCGCTTGTATATCCTTGGGGTTTATTGGTGAATAGATCCTTTGTCCACCATCTGTTAATCGAACCGGGAACGCTAGTATATCTGATGGAACCCAATCAAAACAAGCATCCTTGACTTCTTTCCAATCCGTGAAAGACATTTTCTTTCCCCGTGATCTCTTTTTATTGCGGACATTTTTGCTTTTAACTCTGTCTATTTCTATCTCCTCTGACTCCGACTCCGAATCGGATTCCATCCACTCTTCCCCGCTGGTATCTGATTCGAGACCGGAACTCGACTGACTGGTAACTTCCGGGCTCCGGTACATTTTGCTCAGACTCCGGCCCCGCCCACTTCCCTTCCGGGCTGGCCATCCCCCCTGTCTTGGCTCGCTCCGCCCCCTGCTCCTCCTATGGCCATTCTGATTGGCCGCTCCACGCCTCTCGCACACGCCTCTCTTTCCTTCTCTGCCACGCCTATCGACTCTCTTTTTCGTTCTCCTTTACGTTCTCTTTTCCGTTCTCCTCCCTTTCCCGTCCGCACGCGCACGTCAGTTCGAGCGCTTCCTCCCTTTTCGCGCCGTTGGTCTCGCCCCGCCCCCACTCTCGCTGCTCGGCGCCATCTTGGGGCGCATAGGGCGGCGGCTTAGGCCAAGCCTCTTGAGACTCTGATTGCGCAGCGGCGCCCTTGGCCTCCTCCAGTAAGTTACCCCAAAAGGTTTTTGCTCGTTCCTATCCCTCTGTAAGGGGTACGGGATTCAGGGATTGAGGGGATGTATCACCCTTTGGCAGAGCTTTAGGTGCAGCAGAATTATTATCGTCTGGGGGGTGCAAAGTCTGCATGTCCGCCCCGACTCCCACTTTCGAGGTGACCATGAAACAATCTCTTGCTGCCCGCAAAGTCTCCTGCCCTTGTATAGCTTTTTGCAGGGACTGCATAACTTTCCCCCATGATTTAAGGTGTTTCCCAGAACCCGAGGACATCGTCTCCTCTGCTAAGGCTTTAGTACACTAATCCCACACTTCAGGGTTAAAAATATCTACCGGCTGCGCAATGACCCCTCTTTCTAAAAGCCTCGCGACGGCAAGAGTAAAATCTTTGGGCTTACACTCAATACCCCATTCCTTATATAACTGTGATACGACCTTTACAAGTGCATCCATCCTCCTTGGTGGTCCGGGAGCGTCCTCCCCGCCGGGCTGATCCCGCAGCTCCGGCCGCCGTTCACCCGTCCAGGTGTTTTTCCCGGGTTTCGGCACCACTTGTTGCCTTCATTTCCGAAGGCTCGACCTGGTTCAGGAATGGTACGGCGGCCCCACCCCGGCCGCTCGGGCCATCAGCTCACAGACACCGGTGTGGTGGATGGTAAAAGGCAAAAGGCTAATGGCGTTTATTGATAGATAACACCGGCTTATATAGCCAAGGTCTACGATGTCACTTCCGTCTGCTTACATCATCAACTAAACACCATTGGCTAATGGGAGAGGGGCCCTATCTTTCCGTACATCGCGAGATCTTCCGGTCGCCGGACCCTAGCTACCAACAGTTATGGTATAGTCGTAAATGAGCTTCGCAATAAACCAGAACTTGCTTTACCACTCACACTGAGTTTATTGCATAGTTCTCCTCGCTTGTCGCAACCACTTGCCTGCCAAAGGGAAGTAATGAAAAAATTCCTTATTTTGCTTTACTTGTGCATGCAGCTTCTGCTTTACCTGTTAAATTGTCTTTATCTCAGGCCATGAGATTTCTCACTTTTACCCTCTGAGCGAGCTGTGTGGTGCTTAGCTGCCTACAGAGATTAAACTACAACACCTTAATGTCCTGTAAGCAGTGTTCAGCAATGGCAAAACATCACTGTGTTACCAACACTGTTGCAGTCACAAATCCAAAACATAGCACCAAAGGGGCTGTTATGAAGAAAATTAACTCCATCCCAGTCAGATCCAGTAAACAAGTTCAAAGGAAAGGAACCATGGCTGCATGCCATGTGCCACCCTGTGGTTCTATCTGCACAAGCATGAGGAGGACGTGAGCAAGTGGGACAGTGCAAGTGTCTTGGACCTGGAAACCTGTGTATGCGAACTGGGGGGAAAAACAGTGGCTAAAAAGGGTCCATCCAGAAAGATTAATGCTCTGGTTGTTGTTGAGTAATTCCCCAGACATGGTAGAAGGGATGTGGATGCCTCTCTGCCTTTGATACTGAACCAATGGACATATGTCTGTGGGACTTCGAATACCACGCTTGGTACCATGATGAAGAGGCTTCTTGTTTGCAATTACAGGAGTCAAGTAATGAACAATCTGACAAGTAATAGGGGGCTCCTGCCTTCAGCCAGAGGTGATACAAAGAGTAGTAACTATTACAAAAAGTGCAATATTTTGATTTAATCTAAAGTAAAGTTCCATCTAAGTGACTGTATTTATTGAAAGTTAGACAGACATAGATAGCATGTTTTCTTGATAGTATGTTTTTTTTTAAATAATGATTTTACTGTTCAAAGGATCATAGAATCACAGAATCGCTTTGTTGGAAAAAACCTTTGAGATCATCAAGTCCAACCATATCTGTCCACTACTAAACCATGTCCCTAAAGCGCTTCCTCTACCTGTCTTTTAAATACCTCCAAGGATGGTGACTCAACCACCTCCCTGGGCAGCCTGTTCCAGTGCCTGACATTTCTAAATGTCTAGTCTGAACCTCCTCTGGTGCAACTTGAGGCCATTTCCTCTCATCCTATCACCTGTCACTTGGGAGAACAGACCAACACCCACCTCGCTACAACCTCCTCTTCTCTAGGCTAAACAGCCCTAGTTCCCTCAGCCGCTCCTCATAAGGCTTGTTTTTCAGCCCCTTCACCAGCTTCGTTGCCCTTCTCTGGAGATGCTCCAGCACCTCAATATCCTTCTTGTAGTGAGGGGCCCAAAAATTGAACACAGTATTAGAGGTGTGGCCTCACCAGTGCTGAGCACAAGGGCACAATCACTGTCCTGGTCCTGCTGGCCACACTGTTTCTGATACAGGTCAAGATGCCATTGGCCTTCTTAGCCACTTGGTCACACTTCTGGCTCATGTTCAGCCGGCTGTCAGCCAACACTCCCAGGTCCTTCTCTGACAGGCAGCTCTCCAGCTACTCTTCCCCAAGCCTGTAACGCTGAATGGGATTGTTGTGTCCCAAGTGCAGGACTTGGCGCTTGGTCTTGTAGAACCTCATCCTGTTGGTCTCAGCCCATCGATCCAGCCTGTCCAGATTCCTCTTCAGAGCCTCCCTGTCCTCGAGCAGATCAACACTTCCATCCAGCTTAGTGTCATTCGCAAACTAAGGGTACGCTCAATCCCTTCATCCAGATCATCGAGATATTGAACAGGACTGGACCCAACACTGAGCCCTGGGGAACATCAATTGTGACTGGATGCCAAATAGATTTGGGTGCAGAGAAAAAAAGACAAAAATTTAAAAAAATTGCCTTCTCTGCCCCTTCTTCCCAGGCTCACCTTCACTCCAGATTCCTCTTCCTCCCTGCTGCAGAACTGTTGGGGGATTGCAGTCAATCCATAACAGTTCTTCTCTATTGCTCCTTCCTCCTCACACTTTTCCCCTCCTCCAGTATGGACTGGAGTTCTTCTCAGGAAAATCTGCTGTAGCATGGCCCTGTCAGGAAATATACAACTGTTCCAATGTGGGGTCCAGAGACATAGATTTGATGGATGGACCACTCGGTGGATAAAGTATTGGCTGGATGGTCACACTCAAAGAGTCGTGGTCAATGACTCAGTGTCCAAGCGGAGACTGGTGTTGAGTGGCGTTCCTCAGGGGTCGGTGTTAGGACTGGTGTTGTTTAACATCTTTGTTGCAGACATGGACAGTGGGATTGAGGGCACCCTCAGCAAGCTTGCCAATGACACCAAACTGTGTGGCATCGTCAACATGCCTGGAAGGAAGGGATGCCATCTTTGACAGGCTTGAGAGATGAGCCTCTGTGAACCTCATGAAGTTCAACAAGGTAAAGTGCCAGGTTCTGTACCTGCGTCAGGGCAATCCCAAGCACAAACACACGCAGGGCAGAGAATGGATTGAGAGTAGCTGTAAAGAGAAGGACTTGGGGGTGTTGGTGGATGAGAAGCCAAACACGAACCAACAATGTGCGCTTGCAGCCCAGAAAGCCAACCATATCCTGGGCTGCATCAAAAGAAGTGTGAGCATCATAGTAAGGGAGGTGATTCTGCCTCTCTACTCTGCTCTGGTGAGACCTCATCTGGAGCCCTGTGTTCATTTCTGGAGTCCTCAGCACAGGAAGGACATGGATCTGTTTGAGTGAGTCCAGAGGAGGGCCATGAAGATGATCAGAGGGCTGGAGCACCTCCCATATGAGGATAGGCTGAGAGATTTGGAGTCCTTTAGCTTAGAGAAGAGAGGACTTCAGCGAGATCTTATAGCAGCCTTCCAGTACTTAAAGGGGGCCTACAGGAAAGCTGAGGAGGGGCTCTTTATTAGGGAGTGCAATGTGTTCTGGTTTGAGCTAAATTAGAATCAGTTTTCTAATTTCATCTATGTCTGGTCTAAGTAACTTCATTTTCTGAATGTTAACTGCATGTTAACCAGGTCACAGTGATAACGTGAGGGGTAACACTTTTTAGCTGAAAGAGGGGAGATTTAGATTAGATATTAGGAAGAAATTTTTTCTCGTGAGAGTGGTGAGACACTGGATCAGGTTTTCCAGAGAGGTTGGAGATGCCCCATCCCTGAAGGTGTTCAAGGCCAGGTTGGATGAGGCTATGAGCAACTTGATCTAGTGGAAGGTGTCCCTGCCCATGGTGGGGGGCTGTAGCATGATCTTTAAGGTCCCTTCCAACCCAGCCTAACTCAATCCAAGCAATTCTATGATTCTATGAACTTGAGAGGGGAGGGATGGCTCTTCTAGTAGCCTGAATTAGTTCTGCATATTGACTGCTATCCTCCTGCCCCCTGCTTAGCTGGATTAAAGGTGGCAGCCTTCTACCACCTCTCCCCCTTAACAGATTTGGCTGATCCAACTGTGAACCAGGCATACTGTTGCTACTAAGAGGTAAGATGTTCTTATGGTGGGGCTTCCTGAACCCAAGTAGGGGTTAACAGTGCCAGATTAGCTTGAGTCACATCGGTAAATCCTATTTAGGCTATATTTTCCAGCAAGGCACTGATTTTGTAGGGATCTGGTTTTACCTAACTATACCATTCCAATTTTACAATGCTCTGGTTTTGTGCTCTCTGCAGATTTTTTTTTCCCCAGTCATGCATTCATAGAGTCCATGACACTCCCCCAACCGCTGACATAGCCATTTCTGTTTCTCTCAGTTCCCCTGAAACCTGAGTGTAAATCACAGTTTATGTTTACCTGGAGCAGAGTACAGTATTTCTGGATCCATCTGCTGCAAGGATGGAAGCACAGGCCCTACCATCTGTCACAGACTTATACAAAAAGTTTTGGAGGAGGCCAATGTCCCAGATCACTTACAGCACATTGATGACATCGTAGTATGGGGAAACATCACCCAAGGGGTGCACAACAAAGGCAAAGTGGAAACAGTTTGCAAATGTGCAAGTATGACAAAGGCAAATTGGAATTTTACTCACACATAGAAGGAGACATTGTTGGGGACACAGCTGGTGATGCACAAATAGATCATCTGTGTTCAGCTAACATAGACGCGTGATAGACTTAGAGGCAATCTATTGAACATGTTTGAAATTCTCACCCTGCTACAGGAAAGATCAAAGCACAGTGGTTAACGACACCTGTGTGAATCCAAAACAGCATATTCAGTGATCCTCTAGCATGGACTGAGCTCCACAGTGCCTGCGCCCCTGCTTGTGTGCCTCTGCCCAAGTGCTGCTTCGGGATTCCTCCAGTTGGTGACATAACAAAAATAAATTTACTCCGTGGTTCTTCCTGCATCCTGTCTATGCTGGCTCACACAAGGATCCATACCAGAGCAGGTACAGCTCTGAAGGGACTGAAGCCTTTGCAGGAAACTATCCTGGCACAGAGGAGCAGTAAGAAGCAAGGATCAGTGAAGGAAAACAACTAAGAAGCAAAGAGTGACAGAAAGAAACCATTATGCACTGATCCCAACCTCCTGCACCTTCCATCACCTCACCAAAGGAATTGGGAGGGACTTAGGGTAATGTACAGTGAAAACAAGGAAGCTGATGCTAGAAAGAGAGGTGTGTTCTGCACTGGGGAGGGGCAGTATAAGAGATCGAGAGAGGGAGAGATGATGCAGGGCTCTTTCTAGATCTCAGTAAGAAAGGCCTGATGATAAATAGCTTAATGAAACAGTTGTTTTAATAAGGTAGCATACAAAGAGAAATATAGACAGTAAATCTTATGTCCTTTCAGATGCTGAAAACCCTGTGTTTGTGCAGCAACACACAGACCCTAAATAGATTCTCCCACAGCATGCTGCACAGATTCTGTCTGTGGACAGGTTCCTCCTTTTTGGTTATTTGAGGTATTATATGATTTCCTTACAAGAAAACAACTCTATTCTTCATTTCTACTATCAAACAGAAGGCGTGTTTGTGTAAGAACTCCTTCCTGCACCATTTGTTAAAGGCAAGGCCATGCAGGTGGTATAATCACAGATACCAAGTAGGAGCTGCCTGTAGGCTTCTCTGTTACAATGAGTTGGTTATGTTTATCCTTCGGCCAAGGGATTTGTGCAGCACAACACAGGTTTGGGCCTACTCAGGTTGACTGTTATGTGGATCACTCTTTGACATACAATGGATCACTACATTGCACCCCTTGATCCACATACATACAATTTAACTTTCTTAAAGACATTATAAGTAACAGATTATATTAGTAAGATGTTCAGCTAATAGGAAGTTTTCTGACAGGTTGGAATGTTATCTCAGTCATCCACCAGCACACAGTATAGGTTAGCATCGGGCATTCCAGCAGGTTCCCATACAGTGGCTACTCAAGCTAACCTACATGTTTCTCGGGCCTTAATATAAGGCCCAATAGATATGTCCTGTTCAAGATCACAAACTACTTGAATATGATGTCTTCCCCAAGGCTGACAATACAGAGATGTTTCACTGAAGCTGAGCCTGGAGAAGGGGGAGAAAAGATGTTTCCCTAAGTGTTTAATTGTCTTTTTTTTTCTCAATAACCCTATCAGAAATTAAAAATTTACATTAATTTGCAATAAATTAAGTTAAATTACTCAAAGTGAGACTGTTTTGCCTGTGAAAAAATTAATTTGAGTGGTGATCCAAGCAACAAAAAGCCTTTGACTAGATAAAACAAGTAGTAGCACATGCAGTTGCCCTAGACTCCATCAGAACTAATCCAAATATCTGAAACGTACTATACACATCAGCAAGGGACCAGTCAATCCAGTGGAGATTATGGTAGAAAGTATTAGGAGAGACCAGAGGAAAACCCCTTGGATTCTGGAGCTGAGGCTACTGAGGATGTGAGAAAAACTATATCCCAACAGAAAAAGAAATATTAGCTGCCTATGAAGGAATCTGGGCAGCATCTGAAGTTATGAGGATGGAATCACAACTGCTGCTGGCCCCTCAGCTGCCAGTATTTCACTAGATGCTGAAAGGAATGCGATCTTGAGTAAATGAATAGTCCTGATTACTCAACAGGCTCAGATGGGGAAACAAGTGCTATGACCCAAATAAGGGATAATTAGGGGGTTGTAAAGGTTCCATGATCCCCTCGGGCTAAATTAAGGTGAAAGGACACAAAACAATCACATAAAAGTTTTATTTATGGCAGCAACAAAACTGAACTGGGAGAGCTTAGTGGCAGGTGGCTTGGATTCTATCAGAGCATTTGTACGAAGGAAAGGAAAGAGAGAAATAGAAAAAAAAAAAGAAAAAGAAAAAGATGTCACCATCCTTGGATCCCACCACAATGGTTATGACTATGATGGTATGGTCATGATGAGTCCTCTGGTGGTGGGCACATGTGCCAGCAATATCTCAAGAGTGTTATTTATAGCTGAGGATCCTTGTTCCATTTGTATATATTTCCATGCTTCCACCTTTTGGAATGTTCTGGAAATGAGTCTGGGGTTTGGGGGTGTCTTTGGTGGTCTCACAATGTCCTTGCTGGAATAACTGCTAAGTGACCTTTCTCGGCACGCAGGTGCAGTTTGTGGTGATCTCTCCTTCCCCTACCAGATTGCTCAATTATTTCTCCACAAGGTCCCCTTATCTGCGTGTCAGCATGGCAATGGAGTGCAGACTGTTTGAAACCTCAAGTTTGCAACAGTTCCTTCTCAGGACATGCATTTAAGACATTTTAAATGAATTGTACTTCACACCACCCCATGGCTTACACAGTCATTGTGATGTCCTCATTTTGGTAGGGGACATGTTTTTCTAGAGTGGTGATTCTTACATAATGGATAGAGGGAGAAAGAGAAGATAAAAGGAAAGAAATCATAAAATGGTTTGGGTTGGAAGGGACCTTAAAGATCCTCAGTTCCAACCCTCTTGTTGTGAGAAAGGACACTTTCCACTAGATCAAGTTGCTCAAAGTCTCATCCGGCTTGGTCTTGAACACCTCCAGGTATGGGGAATGCATGACTTCCCTGGGCAACCTATGCCAGTACCTCACCACCCTCAAAGGAAAAAATTTCTTCCTAATATCTAATCCAGGGGTGTCAAACACACGGCTCCCACTGTTCTCCTGCTCCTACAGCGTAATGTACATCACACACATTGCATGCATGACCAGCACATTGGCAAGAGTGTAGAGACAAGGAGCTCGGCACTGCCGCCGGGTACAAACAAGGTGCCAGGCCAGATAAAACAAGGTGGAGGGCTGGATTTAGTACATGGACCATGAGTTTGACACCCCTGATCTAATCTAAATCTCCTCTCTTTCAGTTTAAAACTATTACCCCTCATCCTATCCCTGCACTCCCTAATAAAGAGCCCCTCCTCAGCTTTCCTGTAGGCCCCCTTTGAGTACTGGAAGGCTCCCAACAAGGCCTGACCCAGACTAGACCTGTTTCTTTATCATAGAGTCATAGAATCATAGAATGGCTTGGTTGAAAAAGACTTTTGAGATCATCGAGTCCAACAGTACCTGTCCACTACTAAACCATACCCCTAAGCACCTCATCTACCCATTTTATAAATACCTCCAGGGTATTTAAATACTTGATAGAGAAGAAGTTAAAAGGTTCCCATTGTGACATGTTGTATTAGGTCTAGCTGAGATAAGTCATTTTTCCCTGTAGCAGCCCTCACAGTGCTGTGCTTTGTATTGGTAGCTAGAAAGGTGCCCATAACACACACTGGCTACTGCTGAGCAGTGCTTGAACAGGATCAAGGTTGTCTTTCCAACATTCCCCCCACCTCCAAAGGCCGGTACGCTGGGGATGGGTAAGATCTTGGAAGGGAATATAGCCAGGACAGCTGACCCAAACTGACCAAAGGGATATTCCATACCATATGGTATCTGCTCAGAAATAAAAGCTAAGAGAAAGGAGGAGGAAGGAGGGGGCATTCGTTATTATTATTTTTGCTTTCTAGGGCAATTGCTATGCAAACTGATGCCCTACTTCTCAGGAAGTGGCTGGACATCACCTACTAATGGGAAGTTGTATGGGTCATTGAGGAAGAATTACGAGGAGACTAGGCGATGCAAATTGTTCAAACTTCCCACACTCTTGTACCAACACATGCTGCAAAAATAACTTTATTTTTGCTTTAGCCAGCAACTAGAATGTAAACAATATCATGCACCTGGCTTCACTGTTCACCAATCATATGAATACATGAATAGCAACTAGACCAATCCACTGCTTGCATGTGTCGATCACATACATACATAGCACATAAAAGCTAACATATGCTAGATAGACCCTATGCTCCTCGCCGGGGGTCAAGCTCGATAATGCCATGAACATCTCCCTGTTCACATCTCTTGCTGTGAACCTCTGCTTGGTCATCTGCCCTGGGCAGATTGTGAGGTAATAAAGTCCTTTTTCTGACCTTGTATTGTGTTGTCTCTGCATATTCCGACCTGCCCCTGGGGGTGCAAAGCCCCCTGTTCCCTTACAGAAGTAGAGAATAAAACTTTTGTTTTCCTTTGCTTCCATGCATTAGAGTTTACTTTTGCTTTATTAAATGGTCTTTATCTTGACCCACAAATTCTTTTCCATCTTATTTTCTCCCTTCCCTGTCCTGCTGAGGATGCCCTATTGGTGGGCACCTGGCATCCAGCCAAAGTCAACCCACTACAGTCCTTATTTTTCATCCAACATGGGGCACAAGACAGTGGCAGTTTTGTATTAAGGGTTTTTATAGCTATAGTGGTTATTAAGTGGCAAGCATCTGTGTGGGTTGTGGAGTTTGCTGACTGCACTGCTTATCTTTATATTTTGCTGAGCTTGGGAACATGTTAATACAAAAAAAGGCTATGCACCTGGCCTTGGCATTGGCACCCTTGAGAAGAAGAGAAGAGAAGAGAAGAGAAGAGAAGAGAAGAGAAGAGAAGAGAAGAGAAGAGAAGAGAAGAGAAGAGAAGAGAAGAGAAGAGAAGAGAAGAGAAGAGAAGAGAAGAGAAGAGAAGAGAAGAGAAGGCTGAGGGGAGACCTCATCGCTGTCTACGGCTGCCTGAAAGGAGGCTGTGGCAGAGCGATTGTTGATCTCTTCTCTCCAGTGACAGGTGATAGGACAAGGGGTAATGGCCATAAGTTGCGCCAGGGGAGGTTGAGAGTAGATATTAAGAAGAATTTCTTTACCGAAAGGGTGGTCAGGCACTGGAACAGGCTGCCCAGGGAGGTGGTTGAGTCACCATCCCTGGAGGTATTTTAAAAAAGGATAGATGACTTTTTGAAGGACATGGTTTAGCAGATGATGGGTGTGGTTGTACTCGATGACCTCAAAGGTCTTTTCCAACCAGAAGATTCTATGATTCTTAGTGTGTTGGGGAGTGGTCTTGTGGAGAGGATGAGGGAATACACCTCTCTCTTCCCATCCAGGATTGATGTGCGTAGTTTTATTATGCAGGATCCTGAGGTCCTTGCTCACCCTTATGTGAGCTGTTTAATACTAATAGTTAACACTGTTGGCATATAGTGGGGTTTGTGGAATCTGGTGTCATCTTGGCATAAGAGGAGACAACTTTTGGTTGAGCTGATACTGAAACATGCCCTGAGGCAGCCAGTCCTTGGGTGGCAAGGTACGTGGAAGGATTTGGTCAGATGCCTAGGGCAGTTACCACATCCCATAGTCTGGGATTTTACAGCTGAACAGGCAAGTAATCCTGGTAAACTGACATGCCACCTGATAGAAGGGTGCCTTGTCTACCCCAGTAAAAAGTAGAAGCTTCTAGCACTGCACTGGGGCTTGGCCTGGTCCTATTAAGCCACAGTTCAGTACTATCAGAGGACTGTGGTTAAGGCAAGGACCCAAACCACCACTGGGAATACCTTGACTGAGACCGGGGTGTAAACTACATCTGAGGACATGATAGTAGAGATAGGGGCCCAAATTACATTCAAAGACACTGTGATTAAGATAGGGACCCAAACAGCAACAACTACAGTAATTGCTCCATTAGTGACTCAATTGTCGAGAATTGGTGGCAGGAATGGTATGTTCTGCAGCTGAGTGCTAGAGTGGTCCCCAGAGCTAGGGAAGCCCAAGGGGGAACAAGGGGCAGGCAATTCCTAATTCCTGGAAGCAGCAGCTCTCACGAGGGAAACTGACTCAGAGGGGACGTTCCCAGCAGCATCAGCGGGAGATTTAAATGGCCCCTAGGGAGCACCAGTGACCAGGAGTACGTCAAACAGGGTGGACAAACAGGGCATGGCGTGTCAGAAAGGCATGGCGATGCAGCTTGCACAGAAGTTCACACAGGCAGGGTGAGCAGGCAAGGGCAAGCAATGAAGGCATGTGGACAGGGCGCTGGAGCTCAGCCAGAAGTACCAGGGAACCATGGTGTCCACTCAACAGAAAATTAAGGTATCTCCAAGCTCTGCACTGGCTGCGACTGATGCAGCCTCCCAGATGGAGCCCCAGAGGGTGCACACTGCCACCCAGATGTCAGGCTGTGGGACATACTGGTATTGGACACCAGTGGGGAATTCACATGTGGGAGTTGTGCTCGGGTGGAGGAACTCCTTCGCTTGGTGAGGGAACTCCAGGAGGAGGTGAGCAGGTTGAGGACCATCAGGGAGAGTGAGAGGGAGACTGACTACTGGAACAACACTCTATGCTCCCTATCTCAGACCCAACAGGCAGGCATGCCTCATGCAACAGAGGACCCCCCCATTCTCTCTCCATCTAGCTGAACAGAGAAATTTAGGAGATGGACGGGAATGGCGGCAGATTCATGCCCAACGCAGCAGGCGTGTCTGTCCTGTTTCAACCTCAGCCTCCCAAGTTCCCTTGCACAATACATATGGAGCTATGCAAGTGGAACAGAACCTTAATGTGGATGATGGGTCTCACAGGCTAGAAACATTCCCAAGGTTAAGACACCCTAAGCCCTCCATCAAAATGGCTTCTGTAAAGAAGATAAGTTGGGTCTTTGTCATAGGGGACTCCCTTCTGAAGGGAACAGAAGGCCTGATATGCAGACTGGACCCATTACAAGGGAAGTCTGCTGCCTACCTGGGGTCTTGGTTAGAGACTTGGAAAGAAAACTTCCAGCTCTGGTAAAGCCCACAGATTATTATCCATTATTGATTTTCCAAGTAGGCAGTAATGAAAACCCAACAAGAAACCTGAGGGCAATTAAAAGGGACTTCAGGGCCTTGGGACGAATGGTGAAGAGATTGCATGCACAGGTAGTATTCCCTTCTGTCATTCCTATTACAGGGAAATGATGAGGGGAGGAATAGAAAGATCCAGGAAATAAATATCTGGCTCTGAACCTGGTGTGAGGAGCAAAACTTTGGATTTTTGACCATGGGTTGGCCTACACAAGAGCAGGCGTTCTGGTAAATGATGGGGCAAAAGGATGCTTACCAAGAAGTTAGCAGGGTTCATCAACAGAGCTTTAAACTAGGTCTGAAGGGGGAGGAGGATGAAACCAGCCATGATAGAAATAAGCCTGGGAATGGCACTCCAGTGCCTGAGGGATGGTGTGATAGTGAGGTCATTTGATCTGCCACCTCAGAGGAAGTAGAGGATAGCACTCCAAGTGGCAGCAAAGATGCAAAGGTTATCGATGGGTTAGAAATGACAGCGAGGAGTCACTTAGGTATTAAGATTGTTCCCATCAGGAGCATGGTGGGATCAACAGCCCAACTGAAGTGCATCTACACCAATGCACGCAGCATGGGCAACCAACAGGAGGAACTAGAAGTCATTATAAGGCAAGAAAACTGAGATAATTGCCATCATGGAAACGTGGTGGGATGACTCACATAACTGGAATGCTGCCATAGGTGGCTATGAACTCTTCAGGTGGGATAGGCAAGGAAGGAGAGGGGTTGGGGTAGCCCTTTGTGTTAGAGAGTGTTTGGATTGCCTTGAGCTCAGTGATGGTGATGAGAGGGTTGAGTGTCTATGGGTAAAAATCAGTGGAACACCCAATAAGGCAGATATAGTGGTGGGAGTCTGCTCTAGACTGCTCAGCCAAGAAGAAGAGACTGATGGGATATCTACAAGCAACTGGGAGAAGTCTCACAATAGCTAGCCCTTGTTCTTGTGGGAGACTTCAACTTTCCAGATGTCTGCTGGAAGTATAATACAGCAGAAAGGAAACAGTCTAGGAGCTTCCTGGAGTGTGTGGAAGACAACTTCCTAACACAACTGGTGAGTGAAACAATTAGGGAAAGCACCCCACTGGACCTGTTGATTGTGAACAGAGAAGGCCTTGTGGGAGATGTGATAGTTGGAGGACACGTGGGGCACAGTGATCATGAGATGATAGAATTCTCAGTTCTAGTACAAGTAAGGAGGGGGGTAAGCAGAACTGCCACCTTGGAGTTCCAGAGGGCAGACTTTGGACTGCTTCAAAGGCTGCTTGATAAAATTCCTTGGGAGGCAGTCCTAAAAGACAAAGGAGCCCAAGAGGGCTGGATGCTCTTCAAGAAGGAAATCCTGGTGGCACAAGAACAGGCCATCCCCATGTGCCGAAAAATGAGCTGGCAGGGAAGAGAACATGCTTGGCTGAGCAGAGAGCTTTGAGTGGATCTCAGAAAAGAATAGGAAAGTCTATGGGCTTTGGAAGAAGGGACAGGCAACTCCGGAGGACTACAAGGATGAAGTGAGGTCATGCAGAGAGAAAATCAGAAGGGCTAAAGCCCAACTAGAACTTAAATTGGCCAATCCTGTGGAAGATAATAAAAAGTGTTTCTATAAATATATTAAAAACAAAAGGAGGGCCAAGGAGAATCTCATCCTTTACTGAATGCAGGGGGAACAGTAGTGACAAAGGATGAGGATAAGGTTGAGTAACTTCATGCCTTCTTTGCCTCAGTCTTAAACAGTAAGGTCAGCTGTTTTCTGGATACTGTGCCTTCTGAGCCAGAAGAAAGGGACCGGGAGCAGAACAAAGCTCCCATGTTCCAAGAGGAACTGATTAGAGACCTGCTCAGCCAATTAGCCATTCACAAGTCTATGGGGCCAGATGGGATCCACCCAAGGGTATTGAGGGAGCTGGCAGAGGTCCTCACCAAACCCCTTTCCATCATCTACCAGCAGTCCTGACTGACTGGGGAAATGTCACCTGACTGGAGGCTGGCAAATGTTACGCCCATTTGGGGAACTACAGGCCTGTCGGTCTGACCTTGGTGCCAGGGAAGGTCATGGAGCAGATCATCTTGTGTGCTATCACACAGCACACACAGGACAACCAGGTGATCAGGTCCAGTCAACATGGATTTATGAAAGACATATCCTGCCAAACTAACCTGATCTTCTATGACAAGGTTACCCATTTAATGGAAGAAGGAAAGGCTGTGGATGTGGTGTACCTGGACTTTAGTAAAGCCTTTGACATAATTTCTCACAGTATTCTGCTGGAGAAACTGGCTGCCATTGGCCTGGACAGGCACACCCTCTGCTGGGTAAAGGAGCACAAGCCTTATGAGGAGCAGTTGAGGGAACTGAGATTGTTTAGTCTGAAGAAAATGAGGCTGAGGGGAAGCATTATTGGTCTTTGCAACTATCTGAAAGGATGTTGTGGTGAGGTGGATGTTGGAGTCCTCTCCCAAATAACAAGTGATAGTACGAAAGAAATGGCCTCAAGTTGTGCCAGGCAAGGTTTAAACTAGATATTAGGGAATATTACTTCACTGAAAGAGTTGTCAAGCATTGGAACAGGCTGCCCAGGGAGGTGGTTGAATTACCATCCCTGGAGGTATTTAAAAGATGTGTAGATGTGATGCTTAGTGACATGATTTAGTGGTGAACTTGGCAGTGTTAGGTTTACAATTGAACTTGATGTTCTTAAAGGTCTTTTCCAACCTAAATGATGCTGTAATACGTTGATGATATCATCATGTGGGGCAACAAGGCAGAAGAGATGCTTGAGAAGGGAAAAAGAGAAATACAGATTCTTCTGAAAGCTGGCACCTACACAGGAGATTCAGTTCTTGAGAATAAGATGGCAGGATGGATGCTATCATATCCCTATGGATGTGGTCAACAAGATAGCAGCTATGTCTCCACCAGCTAACAAGAAGGAAACACAAACTTTAGTAGGCCTTGTGGGATTCTGGAGAATGCATATTTCAGGTTACAGTCAGCTTGTGAGCCCTCTCTATAAAGTAACCCAGAAAGAAGATATATTTTGAGTGGGGCCTTGAGCAACAACAAGAGTAGATCAAATAGCAGGCAGCTCACGTGCAATCCCTTGGGCCTGTCTGTGCAGGATCAGTTGTATAAAATGTCTTCTACACTGCAGCAGAGGAGCATGGTCTCACCTGAAGCTTTTGGCAGAAAACATCAAGAGAAACCTGTGGTCGCCCTCTAGGGATTTGGAGCCAGGGATATCAAGAATCAGAAGCCCCACTATACTCTGATTGAAAAAGAGATGCTAGCAGTGTATGAGAGGGTTTAAGATGCTTCAGAAGTTGTTGGTACAGAAGTACAGCTCCTCTTGGCACCACAATTGCCTGTGCTACTCTGAATGTTCCACTCTACACATCATGCAACCCAGTGCTACCTGGAGTAAGTGGGTAGCATTGATCACTCAACAAAACTCAACTAAGGAAACTCAACCACCCAAGAATCCTGGAAGAGATCATGGACTGGCCAGAAGGCAGAGATTTTTGAGCGTTGCCTGAGGAGGTGGCTCATGCCCAAGAGGCAACATCATATAATGAGTTATAAGAAGATGAAAAGCATGCTTTGTTTACTGATGGATTGTGTCATGTGGTAGGAAACCATGGGAAGTGGAAAGCTGCTGTGTCGACTCCCACATGACAAGTCGTTGACGCTACTGAAGGAGAAGGTGAGTCAACTCAGTTTGCAGAAGTGAAAGACACTCAACTAGCCTTAGAGACTGCTGAATGAGAAAAGTGTCCAGTACTTTATCTCTATACTGATTCATGGATGGCAGAAGACCAATTGGAATTGCAGAGGTAAACCCATCTGGGCTGCTGCACTGTGACAAGACATTGCTAACTGGGTATAAAACATTACTATAAAGATATGACATTGAAGTGACAGGGCCTGATCAATAGGCCTCAAATAAGTGAATCATGGATGATTTCTATTGCATTGCTGTGTGTACTGTTTAATCTGTAATTTCTCACAGTTGTATTATCAGTAAAATCGTGTTATTCTATTCTTAATCAGTGGAATGGAGTTTTATCACCTTAATTGTAGTTTCACAAGTATAAATACTATGTGAAGCAGGAGAAAGCACTTTAAACAGCCTCCTTAGATAAGAAGAATCCAGCTGCCTTCCTTCTCATCTCTCCTGTAGTTTTGGTCACACTCCGGGGGGGGGGGGGGGGGGGGGGGGGCACAATGAAGCAGCTGAAACCAGAGTTCCCAATTTTAGAATGATGTAAGTTGTTTATTTAAGAATATAAAAGCTGGACCCTCTTGTAGTGATTTCTGGAGATTCTACCACAAGCGGATGCGCCGCATGGTTCTCCCAATTGTCCAGGGACAGGCTCTCCAGATCTTCACTGCAGAAGGGGCTCCCCAGTGATTGTGGGTCTGGATGATGAGAATAAAAGGCAATTGGTGATGTATTTTTTGTTTTTTCTTTTCCCATCTGTTAAGACTCTTCCGATATGATTTGAATGATGATGAAAAAACAGTTGGTGAGGTAGCTCTTCTAATTGCTGTGCTTGTTCTCTTATGGTAATGATGAGATGCATTGTCTTTAAAGTCAGTATTGTTAACTTGTTGTTAATTACTATTAATCGTTTGTCACCTTTCTTGTTTTAATAAGTTAAGTAAAACTTGATTTCAAAGAGCATTCAAGAGTTTGAGCTTTTATGCTGATTGCACTCTGTGGTTTTTAAAGTGTGGTAGCACAGCTATGCAGTTGCTCACACACCCAAAAGCTGAACTACTGAAGAATATATATAAAAAAAAAAAGAACGAGTATACAAGGCTATCAAAATTGAAGTAGTGATATGTTGGGAAACAGAAGGGAAAATGTGTTACCACATATAGGGCAAACGTGCTGGGTAGTAGTCCTAAAAGATAAATCAAACCAGTTAACTTTAGCTTGGAATAGCACCCAAAGCATAGCAGGTAAAACCGAGTTGAGTATGCAGGATATATTAGTGGACATAAAGGATTTCTCACCAGTATGATGACTAGACTTAATCGGACTGTTGGGGTCACCATTTGTTAAGGACACCATTTGAGGAAGACTGCGGGAGACTTAACGACAGCATATGGTGCTTGATTAACAAGTCTCAATCTTTATTAGCAGTAGTTCTACCTAAATAGTTTGCCTAATGAACTTCATACATATTACAAAACTTTAGCTCCTTATTGGTTACAGACTTTATCATTGCATAAGCGTCACATACATTCCTGTAGTTTTCGAAATCCATCTGGTCCCGTGGGAGATATCCTGTTATCTCCCTTGCCTAAGCTTCACTGCACAACAAGGGCCCACTGACCTTGCTGGTCAGTATTTTTTCACTTAGCTCAGTATTTTTCCACTCAAGGCCTAATCAGCTTGCTTTTGTCAGACTCATCTCCTTTTACGATCATGTGACTCACCTGGTGGATGAGAGGAAGGCTGTGGATGTGGTATACTTGGACTTCAGTAAGGCCTTTGACACGGTCCCCCACAGTAGACTCCTAGGGAAGCTGGCAGCTCGTGGCCTAGATGGGAGCACTTTGTGCTGGGTTAGGAATTGGCTGGATGGCCGAGCCCAAAGAGTGATGGTAAATGGTGTCTCATCCAGTTGGCGGCCGGTCACCAGTGGTGTTCCCCAGGGATCGGTATTGGATCCCGTCCTGTTTAATATCTTTATTGACGATTTGGATGAGGGGATTGAGTCCATCATCAGCAAATTTGCAGATGATACCAAGCTGGGAGGAAGAGTTGATCTACTAGAGGGTAGGATGGCCCTACAGAGGGACCTGGACAGATTGGAGAGCTGGGCCGATTCTAATGGGATGATGTTTAATAAGTCCAAATGTCGGGTACTTCATTTTGGACACAACAATCCCATGCAGAGCTACAGACTGGGGACAGAGTGGCTGGAGAGTAGTCAGGTAGAAAAGGACCTGGGAGTGCTGGTGGACAGGAAGCTCAACATGAGCCAGCAGTGTGCCCAGGTGGCCAAGAAGGCCAATGGAATCCTGGCCTGCATCAGGAATAGTGTAGTAAGCAGGACCAGAGAAGTTATTGTCCCCCTGTACTCGGCACTGGTCAGGCCTCACCTTGAATATTGTGTCCAGTTCTGGGCCCCTCAGTATGGGAAAGATGTTAGGATACTGGAATGTGTTCAGAGGAGGGCAACGAAGATGGTGAGGGGGCTGGAGCACAAGCCCTATGAGGAGCGACTGAGGGAGTTGGGGCTGTTTAGCCTGGAGAAGAGGAGGCTCAGGGGAGACCTCATTGCTCTCTACAACTACCTAAAAGGAGGTTGTAGTCGGGCAGGGGTTGGTCTCTTCTCTCAGGTGACCAGTGGCAGAACCAGAGGGCATGGACTTAAGCTTCGTCAGGGAAAGTTTAGACTTGATGTGAGGAAAAAATTCTTCACTGAAAGGGTGATTGGCCATTGGAATGGGCTGCCCAGGGAGGTGGTGGAGTCACCGACCCTGGAGGTGTTTAAAGGGAGACTGGATGAGGCACTGAGTGCCATGGTTTAGATGATGGTTGGTGTTAGTGTTAGGTTATAGGTTGGACTTGATGATCTCAGAGGTCCTTTCCAACCTTATGATACTGTGATACTGTGATACTGTGTGATGTCTGCTTTCAATGAGCCAGGTTTCAGTAATTCTCTCCACATCGGACCACCAATTTCATGAGTTTACTCCAAACAATCTAACATCATATTTTAAATATAAGGAGACCCTATCTAAGGGAAGAAACACAAATCAAGCTAGTGAATTCAGTGCAATATTATCTTGGCAAAGAACTGATAGGACAGACTGATTAAGCACAGGGCATAGCCAGACAAGATCACTGACCAGTAAACTATTTACATGAGACTGGCTTTTTTTAACCCCTTATCCCTCTGTTCTTGTTCTTCCCCAAATCACCAAACCCCCTCCCTTGTCTTGCCTTTGGTTTCTCCCCTAAGAATTCCATAATAAGTCCTGTCTGATGCCATGCTGCTTTACCTCTGCATCCCACAATATATCCCACCCATAGGCAGCAACGCTCTCAGTCCAAAAAGTGATCTGGAGAGCTGCTCCCAATGATCCATCATGTTTAATAATGTCCAGGGTTTCATCCCTGGACAATGGTGCTGATGACTCTGCTGGGACAGCCCTGTGAGGGGCTGGGAGGAGTTGTTCTCTCCCTCATGAGTCCTTGATTGGGGTTCCAGCCTGTCACAGTGTGTCCCTGTGCTTGTCTGGGCTTGTGGAGAGGGGTCTTTGATGTTCTGACAGTCCGTGTGATAGGCCTGGGAGTAGACAGGTAGATTGGTTTTGGCTGGAATAGAGTTAATTTTCTTTGTAGTAGCTAGTATGGGGTTGTGTTTTGGATTTGTGCTGGAAACAGTGCTGATAATATAGGGATGTTTTAGTTATTGCTGTTTGTCACAATGCTCCATCAGTGAGTAGGCTGGGGGTGCATAAGAAGATGAGAGGGAACACAGTTTGGACAGTTGAACCAACTTGACAAAAGAGATATGACTGGAGTGTTGGAATGGAGGGATGCAGGCTCTTTAGGAAGGACAGGCAAGGGAGAAGAGGAGGGAGTGTTGTCTCTATATCTATGAGCAGCTGGAGTGCATGGAGCTTCACCTGGGGATGGATGAAGAGTCAGGATTAAAGGGAGGGTAGGGACAGGTGACATTATAGTGAGGGTCTGCTACAGGCCACTGGACCAGGTAGAGTGAGCAGATGAGGTCCTCTATAGACAGATAGGCAGAGCCTCGGGTTTGCAAGCCATGGTGCTCATGGGGACTTCAACCACCCTGATATCTGTTGGAGGGACAACACAACAGGGCACAAGCAAGCCAGAAGGTTCCTGGAATGTGTTGATGACAACTTCTTTCTCCAAGTGATAGAAGATCCGACGAGGAGAGGTGCTGTGCTGGATCTTGTCCACACCAACAAGGAGGACTGCTTGGGAATGTGAAGCTCAAGGGAAGCCTTGGCTGCAGTGACCATGAAATGGTGGAGTTGAAGATCCTTAGGGCAGTGAAGGGGTGCACATCAAGCTCACTTCCCTGGACTTCTTCAGAGGTTACTGGCCAAAGGCTTGATGTCCCAATGGAGATCCATGACAAGCGGTGTCCCTCAGGGGTCCATACTGGGACCAGGGCTGTTTAATATTTTGTTTGATGATATAGACAGCGGGATCGAGTGCACCCTCAGCAAGTTTGCAGATGAAACCAAGCTGAGCGGGGCAGCTGTCACATCAGAAGGATGGGATGTCATCCAGAGGGACCTGGACAAGCTGGAGAAGAGGGATTGTGGGAACCTCATGAGGTAAAACAAGGCCAAGTGCAAGGTCCTACACCTGGGTCAGGGCAATACAGAATAGGGGACGATGTGACTGAGAGCAGCCCTGAAGAGAAGAACTGATTGATGAGAAGCTGGACATGAGCCGGCCATGTGCGCTCGCAGCCCAGAAGGTCAACCATGTCCTGGGCTGCATCAGAAAAAGTATGAGCAGCACATCAAGGGAGGTAATTCTGCCCCTCTACTCTGCCTTTGCGAGACCCCACCTGGAGTCCTGTGCTCATTTCTGGAGTCCTCAGCACAGGAAGGACATGGATATGTTAGAGCGAGTCCAAAGGAGTCCACAAAGATGATCAGAGAGCTGGAGCACCTCCCATACGAGGACAGGCTGAGAGAGTTGGGCTTGTTTAGCCTAGAGAAGAGAAGGTTTCGGGGAGACCTTATAGACCTTATCTACCTTATCCAATACTTAAAGGGGGCCTACAGGAAAGCTGAGGACGGGCTTTCTTCAGGGAGTGCAGTGATAGGACAAACGGTAATGGTTCTAAGCTGAAAGAAGGGAGGTTTATATTAGATATAAGGAAGAAATTCTTCATGATGAGGGTGGTGAGGCACTGGCACAGGTTTCCCAGAGAAGTTGTGGAAGCCCCATCCCTGGAAGTGTTCAAGGTCAGGTTGGATGAGGCTTCGAGTAACATGATCTAGTAGGAGGTATCCCTGCTCATGGCATAGGGGTTGGATTTAGATGATCTTTAAGGTCCCTTCCAACCCAAACCATTCTATGATTCTTTATACCATTTGATGACATGCTGAGCAACAAAAAGCTGGAAGAAGAAGGAAGTGAGAGACAATCAGAGTTGCAGTATTTGTCATCTCAAGTAAGCATCACGTGTGACAAAACCTGCTTTTCCTGGAAAGGGCTGAACATCTGACTATTAATGGGAAGTAGCAAATTAATTCCTTGCTTTGCTTGCACATGCAACTTTTGCTTTACCTGTTAAACTGTCTGTGTCACAGCCCATGAGTTTTCTCATGGGCTTCCGAGTCTTTACTCCATCCCACTGGGTAGTGATTGAGCACACGGCTGTGTGGTGCTTAGATGCTTAGAGTGGTTAAACCATGACAGCTGGGCAGAGAATTATTTGGGCTCCCCCTCCTACCATTGTCTCTTTCAATTCATTTGTGGGTGTGCAGATGAATTTTATCACCTAAGCTAAATCAGGTTAAATTATTTCATGTATCGGGTTTATATGACAACATTTTGGTAGCGAGGGTGGGGCAGGGGAGCCACAAGAGTGGCTTCTGAAATAAGAAATCAGGGGTTGCTCCTATGTCAGAAAGAGACAGTTCCAGCCAGCTCCAAGATGGACTCGCTGCTGGCCAAAGCTGAGCCAGTGATGCTGGTAGTGCCTCTGGGATAACATATCTAAGACAGCGTAAAAAAAATGCTGTGCAGCAGCTAGAGAGAGAGGAGTGAGAAAATGTGAGAAATCAACCTGCAGGCACCAAGGTCAGGGAAGAAGGAGAGTGAGGAGGTGCTCCAGACACTGGAGCAGAGATTCCCCTGTAACCCGTGGAGTTTCACAGTGGAGTAGAGGTCAACCCTGCAACCTGTAGAGGACCATGTGTCAGAGCAGGTGGATGTGCCCTGAGGGAAGCTGCATCACATGGAGATCCCATGCAGGAGCAGGCTCCTGGCAGGAACTGCAGCCTGTGGATAGAAGCCCATGCAGGAGCAGATTTTCTGGCAGGACTTGTGACCCCACACTGGAGCAGTGTATTTCTGATGGACTACCAATGGAAAAAAAATGGCCCATGTTATAGCAGCTCATGAAGGACTGTAACCCATGGTAGGGTTTCCACACTGGAGCAGGGGAACAGTGTGAGGAGGAAGGAGTGGCAAAGATGACGTGTTATGATCTGACTGCAACCCCACTCCCCATCTTCCCTGCGCCGCTTAAGGAGGAGGGGGTATAAGAGTTCAGAATGAAGGAGTAAAGCTGATCCTGGAAAGAAGCAGGGGTAGGGCGAAGGTGTTTTATTTTTTTGTTTCTCACTATCTTATTCTATTTTTAATTGACAATAAATTAAATTAATCTTCCTTTAATTGACTCTGTTTTGTCTATGATGGTTATTTGAGTGTGATCGCACTGTCCTTATTGCAACCCATGAGCACTCCCACCTTATTTTTTCTCTCTGTCCTGCTGAGGAATGAGAGTGAGAGAGTGGCTTGGAAGGCACCTGGCAGCCAGACAAGGTTAATCTATCATCACACATATACCAAATACAATACACCTTGATTTCTAAGGCAGAAGGAAAGTATTATGGAAAGGAGAGAGAGAGATGATTCTTCCAGCTTGTCTGACACTAGATAAATCCATTCCTACTATCAAGCAACACAAAGTATTTCATATATGTTCAACAGGGTTTGATGCCAAAGTCACTGAGCATAAAGACCTCTGTCAACACTGATATCCTCATTATCTGTATTAAAACAAATATGGCTTTTATGTGGTCACTTCCCCGTCACCCCTGCAAGCTGCTATTTGAGCAGCTCTGTTGACCTCATTGACACAGATGGCTGTCATGGGCGTAGCACATGAGATATTTAGGCTCTGCATCAGAATACCTTTAAGCCTAACCCAGGGGACTGTGGCCCTAGATCAGGCACCTTTAGCATTGGGTTAAGCCTGTATTTTACCAAAAGAGGTAAAAGCATTGGAACAGGCTGCCCAGGGAAGTGGTGGAGTCTCCTTCCCTGGAGGCGTTCAAAAAATGTGTAGGTGTGGTGATGTTGGACTGGGTGATCTTAGAAGTCTTTTCCAACCTTAATGATTATATGTTTCTATGCAAATTTTTCCCAATATACAACTGCTGCAATCTCATTCTTCTGGTTCAAATTGGCTCACAAAATGCTGATAGGATAACACAACACTGTAAGACTTTATAATGGCTCAAATACTGTCCACTTCTATGTTGATCAAATACTCTGTGTCCTTGTAGTTGGAAATAAAAAATAAAATCAGTGTAAGGCAGGAGGTTTGCATGAGCAATACCATGTATTTTGTTTAATTTGGTTAAAAAAACAAAACAAACCACAATTTTGTGTTCACCGTTGAACAAGCTTAATTTTCACTGACAAGTGATTGCATAACACATGCAACCTGCTTACTGAACACACAACCAGAACTTGTTCAGTCAATAATCCACTGTAAGCTATTAACAAAAAAACAGGAAAATGTAAGCAAGTAAGTGAAATCAGACATAAGAGACCCAGGGAAGTAAATATGGCAAATGAAGCTCATTCCTGACATTGATCTGAGGAACAATCTATAGTTAGAAAGGACAGTATATGGAGGAAGAGATTAAAGCCTAAAGATAAAATGAGGAAATGATAGCATGCTTACACCATAATGTGAATCAGATTGACTATTTGCATTGGGAGTAAAATATCTTACTCAGTAAAAAGAGCCACCACAAATCATCTCTCATTAAAAAAAAAGTAGATATAGACAAGTTCATTTCAGGCTTCCATGTCTATGAAATTTGAACATATGAAAGAGAAGTTGGTTAAAATGTTGCTACGAATAGCACAAACAAGAAACAGTATTTCACTTATTACTCAATTCAAGTTTTTACAGAAAAAGTAGTGAAACAACCAGACCTTGCTGTATTCAAAGTATTTATATGCACATCTAACAGTACACAACTTACTTGTCATGGACACCGTCCTTTACTGTAAAATAGCCAAAAATGCATTCATGACTCTAAAACTACTTTAATAATTAACATTTTGAATCATTTTATGGCTGACAGGTACATCCAAGGTTGGTTTCTTTTAAGAATATGCAATCTATATTAGTTACTGTAAAGATCTCTTTGCACTACTGTTCATACACAATTTAATTATGCCATGAGTTATTTATTTAAATGTTTTGAGAATTTTACAAAAAATATTTGCCCTTCAGTTTTTCATTCTTGAAACATGCTACTCCAACATAATTAGGAGTTAGCGACATTCTCACTTAACCCCCACCTGTCTGCCCTACAATTGAACTACTTGGTTTTAGGGATTACACCCCTGTGAGCCCAAAACCTGCATTTATTTAACAATAGCTGTCTACAGTGCCTCCTTCTGAAGATCTCAAAGCAATTCATTAACAGTTTTTTAAGTCTCACAATACCCCATGAGGTAAATATGAGCTTATCACCAATTTACAGAACCAACTTTTGTGAATGCAGCCCAATCACATGCAAGCATTCCCTAATCTTACAAGGGTAGCTTCTTAACCTTCAGCCTTGAACAAAAGAGCATTAGATGTTTGTGAAATACTCCAGTCTAAAAAGTTTGTATTAGCATTCCTGTGGGGCTAGGGAGTGGGGTAGATTAAAGCAAATTGCTAGGTAGACTGCTACTCTGCCACCACCTCAGACAGGTTGTTTTGGAATGTTTATATAGATGGCTAAACTGGCTGAACCGTTTGACACACTTTAAACAGGCATAAGGCATTTCTCCTGTATGCATGCAAATGTGCTTCTTGTAGTCTGTTAGAGTCAAAAAAGTCTTGCAGCAGATCTTACAGGCATATTTATGAGCACCTTCAACAACTAAGACATTATGTTCAGATAGAGCCTTCTTACATTTTGAAAGAACATCTGCAGATGCCCTTGTCAACTGTGGTGGACCAGATTGTGAAGAATGTCCACTTTCAAATGTGGTCCCATTCATTAACAGCTGGGAACTGGAAGTGTGATCTTGTAGCCGGGAGCTACTAACAGAGGCCACAATGGGCATTTGGGGGGCTATGCGACAATAGCCAGGAAAATGACTAGCTCCAGCTCTTACAGATCCCATCACTGTCCTTGATGAAGTGTGCAGGCCCAAGCCTGATCTTGGAAAATCCATACCAAATTGTTCTGCAGCCCTGTATCCATAAGTCTGTAAACGTGGAAGAGCCGTTGCATCCTGCATTGGTCTAACAAAATGAGAATTTACAGACTCACTGAATGGATTCTTTACATGACAAACTGTGACAGAAGAATGACTAGCAGGCCCAGACTCTGGACTGAATAGGTAAGAGACATCACCAACCATTCTGCAGTCCCTTGTTGTATTTGGAATGTTATCATTGATATTTTGACTTGCACCAAAGTTACTACCTCTGCTTTTATTCAGAAAATTCACAGTATCACAGTATCACAGTATCACAAGGTTGGAAAGGACCTCTGAGATCATCAAGTCCAACCTATAACCTAACACTAACACCAACCATCATCTAAACCATGGCACTCAGTGCCTCATCCAGTCTCCCTTTAAACACCTCCAGGGTCGGTGACTCCACCACCTCCCTGGGCAGCCCATTCCAATGGCCAATCACCCTTTCAGTGAAGAATTTTTTCCTCATATCAAGTCTAAACTTTCCCTGACGAAGCTTAAGTCCATGCCCTCTGGTTCTGCCACTGGTCACCTGAGAGAAGAGACCAACCCCTGCCCGACTACAACCTCCTTTTAGGTAGTTGTAGAGAGCAATGAGGTCTCCCCTGAGCCTCCTCTTCTCCAGGCTAAACAGCCCCAACTCCCTCAGTCGCTCCTCATAGGGCTTGTGCTCCAGCCCCCTCACCATCTTCATTGCCCTCCTCTGAACACATTCCAGTATCCTAACATCTTTCCCAAACTGGGGGGCCCAGAACTGGACACAATATTCAAGGTGAGGCCTGACCAGTGCCGAGTACAGGGGGACGATAACTTCTCTGGTCCTGCTTACTACACTATTCCTGATGCAGGCCAGGATTCCATTGGCCTTCTTGGCCACCTGGGCACACTGCTGGCTCATGTTGAGCTTCCTGTCCACCAGCACTCCCAGGTCCTTTTCTACCTGACTACTCTCCAGCCACTCTGTCCCCAGTCTGTAGCTCTGCATGGGATTGTTGTGTCCAAAATGAAGTACCCGACATTTGGACTTATTAAACATCATCCCATTAGAATCGGCCCAGTTCTCCAATCTGTCCAGGTCCCTCTGTAGGGCCATCCTACCCTCTAACAGATCAACCCTTCCTCCCAGCTTGGTATCATCTGCAAATTTGCTGATGATGGACTCAATCCCCTCATCCAAATCGTCAATAAAGATATTAAACAGGACGGGATCCAATACCGATCCCTGGGGGACACCACTGGTGACCGGCCGCCAACTGGATGAGACACCATTCACCATCACTCTTTGGGCTCGGCCATCCAGCCAATTCCTAACCCAGTACAAAGTGCTCCCATCTAGGCCACGGGCTGCCAGCTTCCCTAGGAGTCTACTGTGGGGGACCGTGTCAAAGGCCTTACTGAAGTCCAGGTATACCACATCCACAGCCTTCCTCTCATCCACCAGGCGAGTCACATGGTCGTAAAAGGAGATCAGGTTGGTCAGGCAGGACCTACCCCTCCTAAATCCATGCTGGCTGGGCCTGATTTCTTGACCGTTCTGCAGGTGGTGCATGATTTCACCCAGGATTATCTTCTCCATGATTTTACCTGGGACCGAGGTCAGGCTGACAGGTCTGTAATTACCTGGATCATCCTTATGGCCCTTCTTATGGATGGGCGTCACATTGGCCAACTTCCAAAATTTGAGATACTGAAAGTGGACTTGTGTTCCAGGTTATTTGACGCTTCCATAATATGTACTAGATGGTGGGTCAGAAAAGCTATGATCACTGCTTTCAGGACTCAGTTCTGTCTTCCCTGTAGTCACCACTCCTCCTTCCACTTCAACAGACTCACTGCCTTCTGCTTGAGAAGTGACATCGCTCACTTCATCTTGAGGCTCTGGGGAACTCAAAGGCTCAGATTTAATCACCACCCTCATATGTTCTTTTTCATTGAGATCGACCTCTGGATTTTTTGCATGGGAAGTTTAGTTGCTGAAAGACTTGCTTGAAATGTCCTGGAAAACCCATGATTCTATAAAATAAAGCAGAAGAAGCTATAATGCTAAAAATGGATGAAGTTTGACTTAGATCACAGTGAGAACAGTGTAAAAAAATGACGACTAAGAGACAGAAGTCCAGAAACTTACCTTAATTTCCCACTGCCATATTGATATTATACTCATGTTGGTAACCCTGTGAAGGAGCACAAAACGAAACAAAAGAACCCCCAAACCAGAATCTGTTATGGAGTTAACATGATATAATTGCTAACAACACATTGAACAAGTCCCAGCATGAGCCAGTTTCAGCCAGCTCCAAGATAGATCCACTGATGGCCAAAGCTGAGTTAATCATCAATTTGGTAGGGGTAAAAAACCTGCTGCACAACAGAAGCTGGAAGTGAAAATAAGTAAGAGAAATAGCCTTGCAGACACCAAGGTCAAGGAAGAAGAAGGGGAAGGAGGTGCTCCAGGGTAAAGATAACCCTGCAGCCCATGGTGAAGACAATGGTGATACAGGTTATTCCCCTTGCAGCCCATGGAGGTCCACAGTGGAGCAGAGATACAGCCTGCAGCCCATGCCAGAATAGGCTCCTGGCAGGAACTGCGGCCCCGTGGAGAGGAGCCCAAGCTGCAGCAGGATTTCTAATGTCTAATCTCAATCCCCCTTCTTTCAGCTTAAAAAATTCCCCCTCGTCCTACCCCTGCAGTCTCTGATAAAGAGCCCCTCCCCAGCATTCGTGTCGGTCCCCTTTAAGTACTGGAAAGCTGCTATAAGGTCTCCCCAGAGTATTCTGTTCTCTAGGCTAAACAAGACCAACTCTCTCGGCCTGTCCTCGTATGGGAGGTGCTCTGGTCATCTTCGTGGCCTCCTTTGGACTCGCTCTAACGTATCCATGTCCTTCCTGTGCTGAGGACTCCAGAACTGAAAACAGGACTCCAGGTGGGGTGTCATGAGAGCAGAGTAGAGGGACAGAATCACCTCCCTCAACCTGCCGCTCACACTTATTTGATGCAGCCCAGGATACGATTGGCTTTCTGGGTTACAAGTGCACATTGCCAGCTCATGAAAAATGAGCCGGCAGGGAAGAAAACCTGCTTGGCTAAGCAGAGAGCTTTGGGCGAATCTCAGAAAAAAAGAGGAAAGTCTATGGGCTTTGGAAGAAGGGACAGGCAACTCAGGCGGACTACAAGGATGAAGTGAGGTCATGCAGAGAGAAAAAAAGAAGGTCTAAGGCCCAGCTAAACTTAAATTGACCAACCCTGTGGAAGATAATAAAAAATGTTTCTATAAATATATTAACAACAAAAGGAGGGCCAAGGAGAATCTTCATCCTTTACTGGATGCAGGGGGAACAGTAGTGACATCAAACTCTGATAAAAGCACTGGCCTTGAGCCTAATCTGGCATTTGGGCTCTGCATTGATGCCTTCCCTGTACTTTAGGAACCATCTCATGGACACGATTAATAATTACACTTTTTCCCTTTTCTCCTCTGAGAGGCATTCGGCAGAGGAAACGCAAAATGGTACCTTCCCCTTCTCCTGTGGGGTAGATGTTTTCTCCCTTGTTACAGTAAATCTTCATTATCTTGAACATCATTGGGTAACCAAAATACTCCTATCAGTACTTCTCAAGATTTATTTTCTTTTTCTAAAGTTAATCAACTATTTTGGAAGGCAGTAGTGTGGTTATGGGTGGCAAGGAGTGTGGGAGAACATTGGGCAGGTATCTAGAACAGTTGTCACTGATGGTGGGGAACTTCACTTCCGAACATGTGTGGGATCCTGATGAAGTGATAGAACGTTAGAAAAAAGGATGCCCCGGCCCTGGCTATGCCAAAGAGACACAACTTCTCGCACTGTGCCTACGTCTACTGAGAACTATTCAGCACTATTCAGCACACTGAAGGACAAAAGAGGGTCTCTGGATCTGAAGACATGCAAACAGACGCGGTAGTTAAACCAGAGACCCAGTCCTCAACTGTATCCATCAACTATGCAGCAGAGTAGAAGGGAAGATCTTACTTCTGAAACTAATAAAGGGACTTCCGGTTCGCAGTTACAAAAATCAAGTAACGAATACTCTGTCCAGGAATAAAAGGGCCCTGCCTCCAGCCAGGCAGAGGAAAGGGATGACTGCGTTTATTGGACTGTGTGGGTTCGATGCCCTGGCTCATCGGACACACAGGAGTATAAGGCGCTGGTGAGCTCGGGTGCGCAGTGTACCCTAATGCCTTCAGGATACAAAGGGGCAGAACTCATCTGTATTTCTGGAGTGATAGGGGGATCCCAAGAACTGTCTGTGTTGAAGGCTGAGGTGGGCCTAACAGGGAACAAGTGGCATCCTATTGTGACTTGCCCAGATGCCCCGTGTATCCTTGGCGTAGACTACTTCAGGAGAGGGTACTTCAAGGACCCAAAAGTGTACTGGTGGGCTTTTAGTATAGCTGCCTTGAGTACAGAGAAGATTAAACAGCTGTCTAGCTTGCCTGGTCTCTCAGAGGATCCAAATGGGAACCACCCAAGGGTATTGAGGGAGCTGATGGAGGTGCTCACCAAACCCTTTTCCCTCAGCTACAAGCAGGCCTGACTGAGTGGGGAAATGCCACCTGACTGGAGGCTGGCAAATGTTACACCCATTTACAAAAAGGGCTGGAGGGAGGATCCGGAGAACTACAGGCCTGTCGGTCTGACCTTGGTGCCAGGGAAGGTCATGGAGCAGATCATCTTGAGTGCTATCACACAGAACACACAGGACAACCAGGTGATCAGGCTGGGGGTGCACAAGAAGTTTGGAGGGAGCACAGCTGGGCCAGCTGACCCCAACTGACCAAAGGGATATTCCATACCATATGATGTCATGCTCAGCAATAAAAAGCGGGGGGGGGGGGGGGGGGGGGGGGAACGGGGATGACCGCGACTGATATTTGCTGGGGCTGCCATTGCTCATGAACTGCCTGTGCATCACTCAACTGGTGGTGAGCAATTGGGGCTTTTTCAGCACCTGTTTTCCTTTGTTTTGCTTTTCTTACCTTTTTTTTTTGGTTTTCATTATTAAATTCCCTTTATCTCAACCTATGAGATTTTGCACTTTTACCCTTCCAATTCTCTCCCTCATCCCACTGTGACAAGGGAGTGAGTAAGTGCCTGTGTGGTGCTTAGTTGCCTACCAAGGTTAAACCAGAACAAAGAGAGACATGGACATACTAGAGAGAGATCAACAAAGGGCCACAAAGATGATTAAGAGACCGGAGCATCTCTCATATGAGGAAAGGTTGAGAGAGCTGGGACTTTTTAACCTAGAGAAGGGAAGGCTCTGAGGGGAACTCAGCAATCTATATAAATATCTGAAGGGAGGGTGCAAAGCAGATGGAGTCAGGCTCTTTCCAGTGGTGCCCAGTGACGCGGCAAGAGGCAATAGGCACAAGCTGAAACATGGGAGATTCCATCTGAATGTCAGGAAACACTTTTTTACTGTGAGCGTGACTGAGCACTGGAACAGGTTGCCCAGAGAGGTCGTGGAGTCTCCCTCCTTGGAGATATTCAAAAGCTGCCTGGACGTAGTCCTTGGCAACCTGCTCTTGGCGGCCCTGTTTGAGCAGGGGGGCTGGACAAGATGACCTCCTGACATCTCTTCCAACCTCAACCATATTGTGTATTAATTGGTAGCTCCCCTAAACACCTTTCAGACTGAGGGCTGTAACTGTCATAATGTATTACGTACCCCTACGGATGCAGAGGGAGGACATTTTGGGATTGCACAAGACTTATGGGCTGCGTAGGTGAGGAACCAAAGGTGGGGAACAAAAGGGTTTTCTAGGAGACTTGGGAAGAAACAAGTGTGGGGAAACTAGAGGGATAAGTGCCCTGTGCCTGACCAATGCAGCCTGTCCTGTCTTGTCATTAAATTCCATTTCTAACTAATTTCCTGGGTGAGGGACTCTCAATTCTGTGTACATGTGTGTGTGTACAAAGATGTAAGTGCCACCAACTGCAGTGGGGATCACAGGCCATGTGTCCATGGTGTCAGCAACCGGAGCAACCGAGTGAGGGCATGTAAGTCAATGCATGATCACTAGCGACTATCAAATCAGAATAACCAGCCCGTGCGTGGGAAGGACCCAATCTGGAGAAGTTCTTGGCTTGGGAGCCAGGTATACTGCATGTCTCTAAGAGTGAGGCACCTGGAAGAATTGGCTACTGGAGGAACCAGGGGGTCCAAGCCAACTGTCAAAGAAACTGTGGGGGTGAAATAAGAGACTAATTTACGTGTGTGTGTTTCTGTGGGAGGCAACTGGGGAGACTGGGGGGATCGAGGGCACAGCTACTGGGTACATACTGGGGAAGGGGGAAGAAAGGTGTTTTACCTAAGTGTTTGTTTAATAGTTTGTCTTCTTTGTTTCTCAATACATGAATTAATAATTAAATTGAATTTATTGCCAATTATTAACATTTTTTTAAGTGAAATTCTCTGAGTCAACACTGTCTTGCCCATGACAATACCCCAACCATTCCCCTACCAAATGACTAGAAGGCATGCATTTCAACTATGTAGTGGTGCATGCCTAGTCATGAGGGACGCCCATTTTTGGCCACACAATATATGCTTCCAATTGTGTGATAAGTTGTTAAGGTAGCCAGTCTCTGCAGTCTTTATAAGGTCTCAAAAGATTTTCCAGTGCAGATCTTGGGGATCCAGGAAATGCTAGATTAATTCTTATGGAGAGTCGGATATAGTCAGTGGGTGGCAAATTAGCCATCAATGGTATAAACAGTAGACATTCAGTTCAATTGTCTTTCGGTAAGCCTCAGGAAAGGGAACAGCCTAGTACTGTAACTGCACAAATCATAGAACAACCTGAGTTGGAAGGAACCCACAAGGATCATCAAGTCCAACTCCTATCCCTGCATAGGACAATCCCAACATTCACACTGCTAAAATACATTCACATCACCAGAAGTAAAAACAACATACACAAATTGCTTGGCTACAAATATTTTATAAGTATAGAAATTTACACTGTCAGGGAAATGTTAAGGACAAGATATGAAGAAAAACTATAAAATCCTGAATGGAGAAAACTGTTCTCTCTCCCTTAAGACTAGGGGCTATGGAACAAAACTAGCAGGTTCAGAACAAAAGGCTCCTTACCGCAGCCAAGTTCCTGTGGGTGACTTATGTCACCATTTACTACTGGCGAGCAAGCATCCCTACTATATAGGAAGAAATAAAGTATGATTTTTCTGAATCTACTAATTTTTATTTATATAGATTATAAACAAAAGCTGCAAAAAGTGAATGGAAGTGTTTTGATTTCCTAGGAGAACAAGATGGAATTTCACCACCAGTTCATCCACCTCCCTTCAGTTAGTAACTTCTGAGTCTCTTGGCCAATTCCAACCAAATTTAACAGATACTGAATTCCTAGATACTGAATTCCTAGAAGGTTTGTTGAAGTTGGTAGCTGGGAACAGAAGGAGCCAAATTTCTAACTACCTTCTCAGAGCTTCTCAGAGTCCCTCCCCAACAGTAAAAATTTATATTTTAGGTGTATTTGACATTGTATTTGGTTTACATGGCAAAGGTGGGGCTTTTTTTTTGGCTGGGGGGGGGGGGGGCGAGCATGCAGGGGTGGCTACTGTGAGAAGATGCCAGAAGCGGCCTCCATGCACGACACAGCCAGTTTCAATCAGCTCCAAGATGGACCCATTGATGGCCAAAGCTGAGTCAATCCACAATTTGGTAATGCCTCTGGGATAACTTATCTAAGAAAGGGTAAAAAACCTGCTGCACAACAGCAGCCAGGAGAGAGGAGTGAGAAAGTGTAAGAGAAATAGCCCTGCAGACATCAAGATCAGGGAAGAAGGAAGGGGAGGAGGTGCTCCAGGTGCCAGAGCAGAGATCCACCCTGTGCAGACCCCACGCAGGTGGATGTGCCCCGAAGGAAGCTGTGACCCCACGGAGAGCCCACGCAGGAGCAGGCTCCTGGCAGGACCTATGGCCCTGTGGACTAGAACCCACACAGAAGCAGGATTTCTGTCAGGATCTGTGACCCCATGGGGGATCCCTGCTGGAGCCATCTGTTTCTGAAGGACTGCACTCTATGGAAAGGACCCGTGATGGAGCAGTTTGTGAAGAACTGCGGCCCGTGCGTGGGAAGGACCCACGCTGGAGAAGTTCTTGGCTTGGGAGTCAGGTATGCATGTGTCTCTAAGGATGAGGAACCTGGAGGAACTGGCTACCGGTGGGACCAGGGGGTCCAAGCCAACTGCTGAAGAGACCTTGGGGCCTGGGGATGGAATTAGAGATTCATTTACGTGTGTGTGCGTGTTTCGGTGGAAGGCAACTGAGGAGACTGGGGGGGATCCAGGGGCCAGCTACTGGGTAGATTGAGTGTCTAAATCCAGTTACTGGATGGATCCACATCGTATATACGTTGTAATGGGTTAACTTTTGATCTACGGAAGTATTCCATATCTTCCTTCAACGTAACCCAACATATAAATAAGGGATAGATAAGAGAGTACGCTCTCTCCTCCTTCCGGCATGGCGGAGGAGCAGGAGGTCCCTGCGTTGGTCCTGTCTGCTGCTGAGCCTGCGGAAATTTTTTTAATGGATCGGATTTGGCTGTCCGGCTCTCCACGGGGGAGGTGGCGTGGTAAGATTTCATTAATTCCTTATTTTTCTAGTTACTGGGTGTTAAAGTTGTCCTTTTTTCCCATTTCTCTTCCCCTCTTCCCTTCCTCCTTTGCATATCCTTGTGGTGTAGTTCTTTGTATTTAGAAAAATATAGAAATACATATATATAGTGTGATTTTGGTTTCTTCCATAGTTTTTTTTTTCCTTTGAAAGGGGGTAAGGTTTGGGAGAGAGGCAGACTGAGCGGATCGAGAGCTTGGGAAAGCTAGCTCAAACCAGCTCAAATTTTTGGTAGCAGAGGATGGTTTCAACGGTTGACCTTGGTTTGTTTTGAAAACAGTGTCCGGGAACGCTGCCAGAGTCCAGGAAAGAAGCCAAGAAAACCTTGATTGGGAACAACCTGAAGGAAAATAATAACAATGTCCTTTTTCCTAACTTTTTTCATTGTTCTAGCTGGTTTTGTACCTGTCCCAGGATATTCTATTGGGAGACGCAGCCGTTCAGATGGATGGAACGAATGGCTTCCATTCCTCAATTTTGACATTGACAGCCTAGTATATGATCTCCATGATGGTGTCATTCAAGGTTTGGTGGAAAGGACTCCTAAGATCAGCTCTAACAAATACTTAAATTGTCTAGCAACAATGATATTAGTGGTTAAGGCAGCAGAAATACTATTTAGAATTGGAGCGGTAGTGTTGCCTTGGTTCCCTTGTTTTAAGAAGGGCCAAACCTTGAGAGGAATGACTGGAGCTTTGGAAAGGAGCTTGGACAGGCCAGTCTTTGGATGGCAGGGAGCATGATTGGATTTTGGTAAACTGGTGGGATGTGTGACACCTCCTATTGCTTGGGACTTTGTACCAGAGCAGGTGTTCAACCCTGGTGAGATGACGCATTGTTTGAGGGAAACGTGTCTTTCATATGACGATCCAAACATGCAATTCTATGCTTTGTACTGAGGCTTGGCTAATGCTTATCGTGCTGTGGTAGATCACTGTCAGAAGGTTAAGGTTGAGACAGGCACTCAAACCATGCCACCCAAAACTAGTGATGTCCCTATTGGGCCCACTTGTGAAACTGGGGTCCAAGCACAGCTTGAAGTTGAAGCTGTCTCTACTAAGTCTACTAGAACTGGGACTCAAGTTAAAAACAGGAAAGTCGTCGTTGCTCCTATAAAGAAAAAGAAGGCATTGCTGAGGGAGACCGTAAAACTTACAGACCCATCTCCACAACTGGAAGGTATGGAAGAAGAAAGAGAAGAAGAAGAGGAAGGAATAGAAGGACCTATCCCATCCATGCAGACAGTATCGGAAGAAGGAGTGGCTGTGAGTGAGGAAGAAGTGGCTGGGACAGAGGAAGATGCTAAGAAGGGGCAAAAGCGTTCCACACAACCTGAGAGACAATTATTGGATACTTCAAGGACCCAAAGGGGTACCAGTGGGCTTTTGGTGTAGCCACGGTGATTGAAGAGGAGTCCAAGCAATTGTCTGCCCTTCCTGGCCTCTCAGAAGACCCTTCTGCAGTGGGATTGCTGCAAGTTAAAGATCAAAAAGTGCCAATAGCCACGACAACCGCATACTGGCGACAGTATCGGACGAATCGAGATGTTGTGATCCCCATCCATAAGATGATTCAGAAGCTGGAAAGCCAAGGGGTGGTCAGCAGAACCCATTCACCCTTCAATAGCCCTATCTGGCCTGTATGCAACTCTGATGGAGAATGGAGACTGACTGTGGACTATCGTGGCTTAAATGAAGTCACACTGCCACTGAGTGCTGCAGTACCAGATATGTTGGAGCTCCAGTACGAGTTGGAGTCCAAGACAGCGAAGTGGTGACGCCACCATTGATATTGCTAATGCGTTTTTCTCCATTCCCTTAGTGGCAGAGTGCAGGTCGCAGTTTGCTTTCACCTGGAGGGGTGCTCAATACACCTGGAATCAACTGCCCCAGGGGTGGAAGCACAGTCCAACCATCTGTCATGGACTGATTCAGGCTATGTTAGAGAAGGGTAGAACCCCAGAACACATCCAGTATATCAATGACATTATTGTATGGGGGGGACACAGCAGAAGAGGTCTTCAACAAAGGACAGAAGATTATCCAGATTCTCCTCGAGGCCAGTTTTGCCATAAATAAGAGCAAAGTCAAGGGACCTGCCAGAGAGATCTAATTCCTAGGGGTGAAATGGCAAGATAGAAGGCACCAGATTCCAACTGTCATCATCAATAAGATCATGGCAATGGCTCCACCAACAAATAAGAAAGAAACCAAGGCCTTTTGGGGATCCATAGGCTTCTGGAGGATGCACATCCCAGAATACAGCCAGATTGTGAGCCCTCTTTTCTTTGTGACCCATAAAAAGAATGATTTCCAATGAGGTCCTGAACAACAACAAGCTTTCAGGCAGATCAAGCAATAAATTGCACATGCTGTGGCTCTTGGACCAGTCAGGACGGGACCAGATGTAAAGAATGTACTCTACTCTGCAGCTGGAGATAAAGGTCCCTCCTGGAGCCTCTGGCAAAAGGTGCCTGGTGGGACACGAGGGCGACCACTGGGTTTCTGTAGCCAAAGCTACAGAGGTTCTGAGGCCAATTACACCCCTATGGAAAAAGAAATCTTAGCAGCGTATGAAGGCATACAAGCAGCTTCAGAGGTAATTGGTACCGAAGCACAGCTCTTCCTGGCACCCCGATTACCAGTGCTGAGCTGGATTTTCAAAAGGAAGGTGGCCTCTACGCATCATGCCACCGACGCCACGTGGAGCAAGTGGATTGCTTTGATTACACAATGTGTCCGAATCGGGAATTCGAACTGCCCTGGAATTTTGGAAATTATAACTAATTGGCCTGAAGGTGGGAACTTCCATCTGGCAGATGAAGAAGAAGAAGAGCCAGTGAGTCGAGCTGGAGAAGCTCCGCCATATAATGAGCTGCCAGATGAAGAGACATGCGATGCCCTTTTCACCGATGGTTCCTGCCGTATTGTAGGGAGGAACCGGAAGGGGAAAGCAGCTCCTTGGAGTCCCACCCGACGAGTGGCGGAAGCCACTGAAGGTGATAGCAAATCGAGTCAGTTTGCAGAACTCAAAGCTGTCCAAATGGCCCTAGACATTGCAGAAAGAGAAGGATGGCCAAGGCTCTACCTTTACACTGATTCATGGATGATAGCCAATGCCCTATGGGGATGGCTAGACCGGTGGAAAAAGATGAATTGGAGTCATAGAGGGAAACCCACCTGGGCTGCTGATCTGTGGCAAGACATCGCTGCCAGAGTGAAGAACCTGAATGTGAGAGTCCACTATATAGATGCCCATGTGCCCAAGGGTCGAGCTAATGAGGAACATGCTAATAACAGAGAGGAAGATTGAGGGGTGGATTTAATCATGGACACTATTTCTCAGGTTATCCATGACTGTGAAACCTGTGCCGCTATCAAACAGGCAAAAAGTTTGAAGCCCCTGTGGTATGGTGAACGTTGGGATAAGTACAAATATGGGGAGGCCTGGCAGGTTGATTACATCACATTGCCACAGACCCTCCAAGGTAAATGCAATGTGCTTACCATTGTGGAAGTAACCACAGGTTGGTTAGAGACATATTCAGTACCACATGCAACAGCCCGAAATACCATTCTGAGTCTCGAGATGCAAATCCTGTAGAGACATAGCACTCCAGAACGCATTGAGTCAGACAATGGGACTCATTTCAAGAACAATCTAGTGACCACTTGGTCGTGTGAGCATGATATTGAATGGGCATATCCCATTCCATATCATGCACCCGCTGCTGGAAAAGTTGAACGGTGTAATGGACTGTTAAAGACAACTCTAAAGGCACTAGGTGGAGGAACTTTTAAAAACTGGGATAAGCACTTAGCCAAGGCCACCTGGCTAGTTATCACCAGGGGCTCTATCAATCGAGCTGAGCCTGCCCAAGCAGAATTCCTCCACACTGTAGATGGAGACAAAGTTCCAGTGATCCATCTAAGGGGTATGTTAGGTAAGGCCGTTTGGATTACTCCTCCCTCAGGCCAAGACAAACCCATTTGTGGGATTGTCTTTGCTCAAGGGCCTGGAAATACCTGGTGGGTAATGAGGAATTATGGAGAGACCCAGTGTGTGCCTCAAGGAAATCTATCCTTGGGGAAAAACTAATTCTGTGCCTTGAGTTGGGTTTTACAGGAGATCAGACACCATATGAGAAAGTCCTGAACAGAGCGGATACCGGTATCCAATGATGAGCCAACCCAGACCAGTGAACCAGCCCTAAAGCCAGGTCTGTGACTGTGACTAAAGGGCCAAGGATCCAAACTGAGCTGCTGGTGGTGTTGATCTTCAATGACAGACAACAGCCTTGAAGACTGGGGATGGTCAAGTGCCTCCTACCATAGTCAAGGGCAAAGACTGGGTTGCCTCTGTGTTTGCCACCAAGAAGAACTTTAAGCTCCACTGTTGGCTGCAACCCAATAGGTGTTGAGCGGTGGGGACACATGCCATACCAGACCTTGATATGGGGGATGGCCTCCTCTGTTATAAGAGAGACATCTAGGAAAATAAAACCTGATCTTCAATGACAGACAACAACCTCAGAATAAAGCAAGGACTATATATATATATATATGTCTATGCACGGGATATAGACTAACGCAATGTACAGGTGTTGCGTTAAAAAAATGATATGGAATAAGGGGTGGAGGATGTAGTGGATTGGCTTTTGATTTGGGTTTTTCTTTTGGTCTTCCTTAACAATGGCCTTTTTAGGTCTTCCTTAACAAATGAGGTCAGGATCCACGGAAGTGTTCCATATCTTCCTTTAATGTAAGATAACATATAAATAAGACGTAGATAAGAGAGTTCGTCTCTCTTCTTTTCCGGTGAGGCTTGGGAGCAGGAGGTCTTTTTCGTTGATCTGGTCTGTAGCTGAGGCCTGCGGTGGCTGCTGTTGTCTGCCCACACGTGGGGGGAGAGTCCTGGGTCGGATCTGGCTGTTCTGCTTTCCTCAAGGGAAGTGGTGAGATTTTGCTAGTTCTTTGTTTTTTTAGTTACTTGCTTTTAAAATTGTTCATGCCTGTTTTGTTTTAGTTCCTTTTTGTCCCATTTTCCCTTCCCCTCTTCCCTTTCTTGAGAGTTTTGCATGATATTTTTGCTGTATATAGTATATGTAGAAAATACATATATATTTAGTGTGATTTCATTTTTTTTCTAAGTTTTTACAGTTATTTTTTCCTTTGCCTGAGGGAAAGTGGGGAGGGGGCAAGGGGACTTTCACTGAGCGTTGGAGAGTGTACCGGGAAATTAGCTCAAACCAGCTCAACGCCACACAGTTTGGTGTCATTGGCAAGCTAGCTGAGGGTGCCCTCAATCCCACTGTCCGTGTCTGCAACAAAGATGTTAAACAACACTAGTCCTAATGCTGACCCCTGAGGAACACCACTCATCACCGGTCTCCGCTTGGACATTCAGCCATTGACCACAACTCTTTGAGTGCGATCATCCAGCCAATTTCTTATTCAGTGTTGCATCCATCAAATCCATGTCACTCCAATTTAGAGACAAGAATGTCATGCAAGATGGTGTCAAATGCTTTGCACAAGTCCAGGTAGATGATGTTGATTACTCTTCCCTTATCCACTAATGCTTTAACATCATCATAGAAGGCCACCAGATTTGTCACCAAACATCTCCTTATTCTCCATATGCTTCAGAAGAGTTTCCAGGAAGATCTACTTTATGATCTTTCCAGGCACAGAGGTGAGAACGGCATTCCCCAGGTCTTCCTTTCTTCCTTTTTTTTTTCCTTTCCTTTTTTGATTACTTAAGTGAATTTCACTAGATAATATAATTTCACTTTGACCACTAGCACTAAGCAAGCATTGTTTAAAGCTATGCAAGCTATGCAAGCTTTAAACTAGATTGGAAGGAGGAAGGGAACAGTACTGGAATTGATGGAATAAAGCTTGGAAATTACACTCCAGGTTCTGAGGGACAGTTGACTAGTGAGGGCCCCTGGTCTGCCACCTCAGTGGAAGTTGGGGGACAGCACTCCAGGTGTCAACCAGAATTCAAGGGTATTGGTGGGTTACAAACCACAACTAGAAGACACTTAGGATTTAAGACTATTCCACTCAGGAAAGGGATGGAAGCAACAGCCCAACTGAAGTGCATTTAAACTAATGCAGGCAGCATGAACCACAAACAGGGGAGTTAGAAGCCATTGCAAGGCAAGAAAACTGTGATATAATTGCCATCATGGAAACATGGTGGGGTGATTCACATAACTGGAGTGCTGCTATGGGTGACTATAAACGCTTCAGGCAGGATAGGCTAGGAAGGAGAGGTGGAGGGGTAAATCTCTATGTTAGAGAATGTTTTGACTGCATAGATCTTAATACTGTTAATGATAGGGTAAAAATCAGTGTAATGCCCAATAAGGCAGATATCGTGGTGGGAGTCTGCTATTGGACGCCCAATCAGGATGAAGAAAGTCTCACGATTGCCAACCCTTGTTCTTGCAGGGGGTTTCAACCTTCCAGATGTCTGCTGGAAGTATAATACAACAGAAAGGAAACAATCTAGAAGGTTCACTGAGTGTGTGGAAGAGAACTTCCTAACACAACTGGTGAACGAACCCACTAGAGAAGGTGCCCTGCTGGATCTGCTGTTTGTGAACAGAGAAGGTCTTGTGAGGGAGGTGACTGTTGGAGGACGCCTGGGGCAAAGCGATCACAAAATGATAGAATTCTCAGTTCTAGGAGGAGTAAGGAGAGGGATCAGTAGAACAGCCACCTTGGACTTCCGGAGACCAGACTGTTTAGAAGGCTGCTTGATAAAGTGTATTGGGAGGCAGTTCTAAATGACAAAGGAGTCCAAGAGGGCTGGATGCACCTCAAAAAGGAAAACCTGGAGGCACAAGAGCAGACCATCCCCAGGTGCCATAAAATGAGTTGGCGAGGAAGAAAACCAGCTTGACTGAGCAGAGACCTTTGTATTGATCTCAGGAAGAAGAAAGTTTATGAGCTTTGGAAGAGGGGGACAGGCATCCCAAGAGAGGACTACAAGGGTGAGGTGAGATCACATAGAGAGAAAATTAGAAGGGCTAAAGCCCAATTGGAACTTCAACTGGCCACTTTGGTGAAAGACAATAAAAAATGTTTCTTCAAATATATTAACAACAATAGGAGGACCAAGGAGAATCTCCATCCTTTATTGGATGCAGGAGGGACAGTAATGACAAGGGATGAGGATAAGGTAGAGGTACTTAATGCCTTCTTTGCCTTGGTCTCTAATAGTAAGGTAAGATGTTCTCAGGATATTCAACCCCTTGAGCCAAAATACAGTGAGAGTGATGCACCAACGATCCATGAGGATTTGGTTAGAGACCTACTCGACCAATTAGACATTCACAAATCTGTGTAGCCAGATGGGATCCACCCAAAAGTATTGAGGGAGCTGGCAGAGGTCTTCGCCAAACCTCTTTCCCTCATCTACCAGCAGTCCTGGCTGACTGGGGAAGAGCCACATGACTGGAGGCTGGCAAATGTTACGCCCATTTACACAAAGGGTCGGAGGGAGGATCCAGGGAACTACAGGCCTGTCAGTCTGACCTCGGTACCAGGGAAGGTCATGGAGCAGATCATCTTAAGTGCTAACAAAGAGCACACACAGGACAGTCAACATGGGTTTATGAAAGACAGGTGCTGCCAGACCAACCTGATCTTCTTCTATGACAAGGTTACCCATTTAATGGAAGAGGGAAAGGATGTGGATGTAGTGTTCCTGGACTTTAGTAAAGCCTTTGACACCATTTCTCATAGTATTCTGCTGGAGAAACTGGCTGCCATTGGCCTGGACAGGCACATCCTCTGCTGGGTAAAAAGCTGTCTGGATGACTGGGCCCAAAGTGTGGTGGTAAATGGAGTCAAATCCAGTTGGAGGCCAGTCATGAGTGGTGTTCCCCAGGGTTCAGGGCTGGATCCACTCCTGTTCAATATATTTTTCAATGATCTCCATGAAGGGATTGAGTGTACCCTTAGTAAGTTTGCAGATGACACCAAGCTGGGAATAAGTGACAATCTGCTTGAAGGAAGGGAGGCTCTTCAGAGGGATCTGGACAGGCTGGAACGATGGGATGAGACCAACAGGATGAGGTTCTACAAGATCAAGTGCCAGGTCCTGCACTTGGGACACAACAACCCCATGCAGCATTACAGGCTTGGGGAAGAATGGCTGGAGACCTGCCTGGAGGAGAAGGACCTGGGGGTGTTGGTTGACGGCCAGCTGAATATGAGCCAGCAATGTGCCCAGGTGGCCAAGAGGGCCAATGGCATCTTGGCCTGTATCAGAAACAGCAGGACCAGGACAGTGATTGTGCCTCTGTACTTGTCACTGTTGAGGCTGCACCTTGAGTACTGTGTTCATTTCTGGGCCCCTCAGTATAAGAAGAACATTGAGGTGTTGGAGCATGTCCAGAGAAGGGCGACAAGGTTGGTTAGATGACTGGAGAACAATTCCTACGAGGGAACTGGGGTTGTTTAGCCTAGAGAAGAGGAGGCTGATGGGAGACCTCATCACTGTCTACAACTGCCTGAAAGGAGGTTGTAGCGAGGTGAGTGTTTGTCTCTTCACACAAGTGACAGGTGATAAGACAAGAGGAAATGGCCGTAAGTTGTGCCAGGGGAGGTTCAGACTAGACATGAGGAAAAATTTCTTCACTGAAAGGGTTATTAGGCACTGGAACAGGCTGTCCAGGGAGGTGGTTGAGTCACCATCCTTGAAGGTGTTTAAAAGACGGGGAGATGAGTTTCTTAGGGACATGGCTTAGTAAGTGGACAGGTGCAGTTGGACTTGATGATCTCAGAGGTCTTTTCCAACCAGCTGATTATATGATTCTATTTAATCATTATAACAGTGACATGGTCAGTGTTGATGAAGTGACAGATTTAAGTGCATAATTGTGTTCATACATCAAAAATACAACTAAGGCATAATGTAAATGAAAGAAAGCAAGTAAGAAACTTGTCACAGTTCAGCCTTGCCCTGGCTTGATCAGCAGCTAAACATGAGGAGTTTTGCCCCCAATGCCCACTGACATACGCAGGGAAAGGGAAATGAAAGAAAAAGACTTGTGGATTGGAAACTAAAACATCTTTAATGAAAGAATAATATTAAGGAAAATATTATTAATAATAATATAATAAAATATATACAAGTACACAAAATTGAACCCCCCTGCACCCAATGAATAGAGTCACCAGTGATGCTGCAGGAACACACAGATCCAGGATCAGAGGCAAAAGGACAGATGAGGCCCATATTAGACACTGGTCATCAAAGAAGAAAGCTTGACCCTCGTGAATCCCTCTGTTTTATGCTGAGTATGATGTATATGGAATGGAATACTCTCTTGGTCAGATTTGGGTCACCTGTCCTGTCCGCCTCTCCCTGCAGATGCAACCCTTTTTTGCCCCTTTGACTTTCTGTCTTCCACCAATTTGAGCATGACCTTCATCTCCATAGGGATAGATATAAGCAATGGCCTTTCTGTAGACTGATGTCCTATTACTTCGGTGATAATCATCAGTTTTAAGTGTCATCACTTCTAGAGACAGACACTGCCTGAAAACATGTAGTTAACTTTCACAAAATAATGTTACTTAGATGATGCTAAGCTGAAAATTTAGAAAATTGATTCTGATTTAGCTCAAACCAGAACAAAACTGTACAGAGAATGAATAGCAAAGTGAAAAGTTAAACCTATGGGAGGAAGTACTCAGAAAAACACAGCTCCCCCAAATTAGCTTGGATGAGAGAAGCGTAAGCTATGACAAACTCTACTGTCCTGAGGAAGTATTAAGTCACTTTTGGAATTGTGCTTTTGTCACCATCGGACTTGATATAGATGACAGTCATAAAATTTCCTCTCATTAGGAAATCAGAGGGTACTTATGTGGCATATGCAAAATAAATTTGCAAAATCACCCTTTCCAAAACTCACACTATTATTTTCCTGACTAGATTCCACTTTTTTTTTTTTTTACCCAATTCCATATTGTGAACTGAAATGGAACCTGTAATAAAAATGTCATTAGAACAATCTTCCTCCAAGTGTTAGCCTGGCTTGAGTCAAGCATTATCCAGAGGGAAAGGACAAGGGTCCTCTACTCTTGGTCTTTACCTTGACAAAAATGAGTCTTGCTAATTTTCACAGTAATATAATCTATTTTTCCCGACCTACAATATTCACATCCTTGTCCATTTATAGGACAGAAATTCCAGACTAGTGAGTTCCATTGTCTTCCTCTAATGCACTACAATCAGTACACCTACAAGAATGGGAACACTATAATGAACAGCTAACAGAGACAACCAACAGACAGGAGTTAACAGGATCTGCTTCTAGATAATGTGGGATTGACAAAAATTTCTGGAACCTCTTCAAGGAAATTCAGGGTGCCTGCTACTGAAGGGAAAAGATAGCTACAGAAGGCTATGAATTCTAGCAAGCTCAAGCATCTTCTAACAAGATCTGTCAGCTATTCCTCATCCAAGGGTAATTTGAGCTTTAATTTTTCCCCAACCAAATCCTAATTAGGGAGGGTCAAGCACCCTTTCAGCGTATGCTAGGGAGGGGGCCTATATAACTTCTAGACCCAGAACAAGGCAACAGATGCAACAATTTACATAGCAGTTTGCACAGAAAAGGGTCAGTAACTCTGCTGAGGGCAGTGTGTTCATGCTCAGCAATTTTTGTGATGTACCACATGGCAACATTCCCAGCACCCAATGGAGCAACTATCCCTGTAACATCAGAGGCTTCAGAGGGAGGCTGTAGCTCTCCAGGTCTCAGGCTGTGGGAAATGCCTGGAGTCTTGTGTTGAGACTGAGGCAAGAGATGGTATCTTTGCCTGTAGCTGTGTGCTGCAGATCTGTGTTACCAAGTAAAGGAGTTGGGAAAAGAGGTCAGCAGGCTACATAGCATCAGGGATGAGAAGGAACAATCCAACTGTATCTTTTTCCAAGACCCTGCAGATAGAAAGGGCTGAATCTCCAACAGCACTGAAGGAAGGGAAGCCAGAATCTGTGCTTATTGGGATGGGAAATGGAGATCTAAGACTTTGTCCTCTCTAAAATTATATCTGTGAGCTGGCATTTCTCACAACTTGGGGGCTCGTCCCGGATCCGAAGCCCCTTGTCCGTGGAGCAGGACAGGATGCACAGGAAGGTGAGCCCTGCTGATTTCAGCAGTCTCTTTCTACCTGTCTTGTTCCATTGGGGGAGGGGGTGGAATGACCTGAACGGAGGACTCTTGAAGCAAAGGAGGGGACATGGGTATACTGGGAAAAATCTCAATAACGTGCGGCAGCCGAGATTACGGGACTGAAAGTGTGTGTGTGTGAGACACAGGAGCATCTGCGAAGTGAGTGCAGAGTTCTTTTAACCACGGTTCTGTCCTTCTGCGAGAAGGTCATCAGGTGAAGGAACAATGCGGAAGAAAGAGAGAGAAGTCCTGTGGGAAACCATTAGAAATAATAGGGAATCGGGCAAGTGTAGGAAGCATTTTAGAAGAATCAAGGCATTTTGTGATCCTTGAAGCCTGTATGCACAACCCTGCCTACATACAGTGACCTTAGCATGTTGTGAGAAAAAGAAATGTTAGCTGATAGATAAGAAAGAGAATGTGAAACAGGAGGTTTCAGCTGCAGGAGAAGGGGGGCTGCAGGGTATCAGGGAAAGCATATATATGTTGTAAAGAAGGCTATAAACGTCTGCTTCAGCTAACTCATATTGAGTCGTCTGATGCTTTCCACAAACCCGTCTCCCACAGGCAAGTAAGAAACGCCTAGGGAAGGGAGAGGGATCTGAAGACTCCACTCTGAGTATACATCCTAACAGTCCTTTGGGGAGGATGCTCAGGAACTGGGGGCAGGAGGGAATGTCCTGCACCAGGGGAAAGGAAAAGAAGAAAATTATACAGTACTGTATGTTTGAATAGACCGAGGAATCCATCCAGCCTGACACATTGTACTGGCCAAAAAATGGGTTATCGAAGTGTTGGATTTGTTAGGCATTGAATCTTTATGTGAACATTAAGAAACCTTTTAGTCAAGAAGAAAGTGACTATGTCTCCAGTTGGACAGGATGTATACCCCTATTTTTGTCTAAAGACAAGAGGGGGAATCAACAGGAAAAGAGGGAGGAAAAATGAGATCTTTTGGATAATCTGCCTCCCCTGTACAATCCACTTGGGGAACCAAATGTACCCTCCTGTAGTGGAAGAACAAGAAGAAATCTTTAGTGGAGAAGAGGAGGAATTGGCTGGACCACATGTCCCATTAATTCAAGAAGCCTGAAAGTTCCGGGCCTCAGAACCAGAACGATTAAAAAAAGACATCCATTGCCCTGCAGAAAAGAGGGAATGGGGGCAGCTGATATGTTTCCATTATCAGAAGTACCAATGCAAGGAGCCCCAGGGGGATTGGGATTTGTGAGTATACCCCTAACCAGTACTGAGGTTCAGAGTTTAAAAAGGAAATGAAGAATATGTTAGAGGATCCCTTAGGATTGTCAGAACAACTTGATCAGTTTTTGGGCCCAAACATTTGCACCTGGGATGAAATGCAGTCCATTTTAGGAACTTTATTTACACCAGAAGAACAGCAGATGATAAGGACTGCAGGAATATGGATTTGGGAAAGGGATAACCCACCAAACGCCCTAGGTATGATACCCAGAGAACAGAAATTTCCCATAGCACAACCTAACTGGGATCAAAATGTTGCTGAGGGAAAGGGGAATATGTCAGACTATAGAAGTTTAGTGATTAAGGGAATAAGGGAGGTGGTGCCAAAGGGCCAAAATTTTGAGAAGGCATTTGAAAACAAACAATAAAGGGATGAGCCACCTACAGCTCAGTTACAGAGACTCAGAAAAGGCATGCAACAATATTTGGAAATCGATCCTGAAAGTGATGCAGGCCAGGAGCTGTTAAAGGTAAATTTTGTTACCAAAGCCTAACCAGATATAAAGAAGAAATTAGAAAAGTTGGAAGATTGGCATGATAGGGGATTGAATGATTTATTGTGGGAAGCACAAAAAGCATATGTAAGAAGAGACAATGCGAAGCAAAAGGCAAAGGCCAGATTAATGGTAGCCACCGTACAACAGATAGTGAAACAACAACCACAACGAGATGGGGCAGGAAGGGGAGGAACACCCTTTAGGGGCAGGGAAGCTATCTGTGAGGTAGCAAGAAGTGTAGGGACCCACCCACGGGTAGGGGGGAGTCTAACTCCTTCTTAGCAAGTCGGCCCTGCAAAATGTTACCATTGCAGGAAGCATTTAAAAAGAGAATGTCCAGTGAGACAGAAATAAGTAAAAGTTTTCTGATTCACAGAAGAGGAAGATTATTCTCAGTATTAGGGGTGTCAGGGGCTCTATATCCTGGGGTTGGACCACCATGAAAAGCCCTTGATAAATCTCAAATTAGGACCCCAGGGGGAGGATTATGTTAGTTGATTCAGGAGCAGAAAGATCAAGTATAATAAGAATACCCCAAGGATGCAAGCAGGGAACTGAAACCATTACTAAAATGGGTGCTAAAGGAAAGGGGGTTGAGGTCCAAGGGAACTACTGAAAAGTAATCACATATGGCATTGATACCTGGAGAAGGGATTAATTTGTTGGGGAGGGATTTACAAATTCAACTAGGAATCAGGGCAATTCCTAAGGGGGGATGGGTAGCAGTAAAGTTTTTTTGACTAAAAGAAGTAGACGAGCAAGAGATAAATCCTATAGTATGGGTAGCAGATGGGAATAGAGGTGACTTTAATATCACCTCTCTGGAAGTAAAGCTAAAGGAGGGAAGTCAGCCAGTTCAGGTGAAACAGTACCAAATATTGTCAGAGGGATGGAAGGGACTGAAATTGGTGATTGAAGGGCTTTTAAAGAATGGGCTCTTTGAACCCTATATGTCTTCTTATAACACTCCCATTTTGCCTGTGATGAAATTGGATGGGAACTATACGTTAGTACAAGATTTACGGGAACTGAATAAAATTGTCCAAGTGCGCCATCCTGTGATACCTAACCCTTATACCCTGTTAAGCAAAATCCCTTGTAGTCATGTATGGTTTAGTGTAATAGATCTTAAAGATGCCTTTTGGGCTTGCCCTCTGGCAGAAAACATCCGGGATATGTTCATCTTTGAATGGGAGGACCCTGATTCAGGCAGAAAACAGCAGTTTCATTGGACTTCCCTCCCACAAGGGTTCACCAAATCCCCAACCCTGTTTGGGCAGGTTTTAGAGCAAGTCCTGGAGGAATATAAGACACCCTCTGGAGTCAAATTGTTACAATATGTTGCTGGTTTATTTTTATCGGGAAAAAAAGGAGAAGGAGGTTAGAACAGCCTCAATTTCGTTGTTAAACTTTTTAGGGGAAAAAGGGCTACGGGTATCTAGAGCTAAGTTACAATTTGTAGAACAAGAAGTAAAATATTTGGGGCATTTAGTAAGTGAAGGAAAGGAGAATAAATCCAGAAAGAATTTCTGGTATTATCTCTATGCCGCTCCCCAGGACCAAAAGAGAAATAAGACAATTTATAGGATTGTTAAGTTATTGCAAGCTGTGGATTGAGAACTTTATACAACATGTGAAATTCCTGGAATACCTGAACATGACTGTATGGACATCATTGAATATAAAACCAAAGTTCGGGAAGACTTGTATGAGACCCCTTTGCCAAATGGTAAGAGAATCTTTATAGATGACTCATCATGGTGCATAGACGGAAAGTGCCACAGTGGTTATTCTGTCGTGAATGGGGAGGTAAACAGGGTAAGGAAAAAAAAAAGGGAAGTTTACCTAGTAGTTGGTTGGCTCAGACATGTGAACTATATGCTTTAAAACGAGCATTGGAACTGCTTAAAGAAGAGGATAGTTAATACTGACTCAAGATATGCTTTTGGAGTAGTACACTCTTGTGGGAAAATTTGGAAAGAAAGAGGACTCGTTTCCTCCCATGGGAAAGAATTGGTTCATGAGCAATTGATGCTGAAGTTATTAGAAGCCTTAAAACTACCCAAAGAGCTTGCAGTGGTTCATGTAATGGGACATCAAAAGGGGGGATCTTTAGAAGTTAGGGGAAACCAACTAGTGACTGAACAAGCTAGGGAGGCAGCCTTAGGAAGGGAAATAAAAATATTGGCCCTGGTTCCTGGAGTCACAAAAACCCAACTTAAGGTCCCCATATTCACTGAGGAAGAAGATAAAGCATTGCAAAAATTAGAGTGTATAAAAACATCAGAAGGAAGGTGGGTGCTAAATAAACCAGATGTTAAATAAAGGCAGATGTTAAATAAACCTGTTTTGAGAGAGGTATTACTGAGATTGCATCAGGAAACCCCCTGGGGAACTCAGGCTTTATGTGATCAGTTTTTTAGGGGGGTTGGGTGCATTGGGATGTATATGGTGGCCAAACAGATATTGTAACAATATCTAATTTGTCAAAAGTTGAATAAAAAGGCAATGAGAAAACCCATAAGTGGAGGAAGAACCTTGGCTCTCCGACCTTTCCAGAGTATTCAGGTAGATTTTACAGAACTGCCAAAAGTACAGAGGTGGAAGTATTTGCTAGTAATTGTGTATCACTTAATACATTGGGTCAAAGTCTTCCCAGTAATTATAGCCAGCGCCCCCAGTATGGCTAAAATTCTATTGGAACAAATAATCCCCAGGTATGGGATTATAGACAGAATAGTTTCTGACAGGGGAACCCATTTTTGTTTGTCACCAAGAAGAATTCATTTGCCCGCTGTTGGCTGCAACCCAATAGGCACAAGCAACGGAAATAAAACTATACCAGACTTTGACTCATAATGATTTGGTTACTTCTGATGGTGTTTGTTTTTTAATTCATCCTAGGACTCCAAAATGAATGTTCCAAATGTTACCAATCAGATTTGGCTAAGGAGCCCAAGTTAGCTTCTCTTATCATACTCACATAAATCAGCCCAGTTTGGACTCAGTCTTTGAGTAGTGGAAAATTTAGAGGTTGACAGAACAAAAGCAGGGGTGAGCTGACCCAGGGGTGAGAAATACATATGTTTTAGTAAAGAAGGACACTGGGACATACCCAATGGTGGGGGAGTCCAAGATTGGTATAGGGAACTGCTGTATTTCCCTGTATTATTGTCATATTTTGCCCAAACATTGTGTCCTATTGGTCTGACTACTCGTGTCCTATTGGTCTGACTACTCTGATGACTCATCCATCTCAATAGAATGTACCTAATGCTAAAATAGGGATGATATCCCACACCTCTGCCCTTTGAATTGTGAGTACATTGGCTTCAAATAGCTCCTTTATGCCATCATAGGTGAAATTATCTAGTTGCCACCAAGTCTGATGTTTTAGTTCGAATGGGGTGGTAGTATCATTCTTAGCAATAATCCCTCTAATTTCTTGTGGCAAATTTCCTGTGGTAAATTTCCTGACATCCCTTCCCTCATTATATCAGAAACCATAGATTGTATCCAGAGTTGTGTCTGGATGCATTGAATGGCAACATATACATTCCCTTGTAATCCCTCCATGAAAGTTGCTACTGCTTGAAAATCTTCAGTAGTGTGGTTGGATAGTAAGGAGATGAAGTCAGCAGTTAATTGCTGAGATTCAGCCAGGGTAATCATGGATGACCTTAATGGTACCTCTAGTTTTCCCAAATCACAGGTGACTGTGCTCAGTTTATTAATTAGTACCTCTTGATCAATGGAGTTCAAAACTCCTAGCCCAGATCCAAACCATCCTGTTAAATCTCTCCGTTTCCTTGAGTGATGAGTTCTAGAACGTAACCATGCTCTTCATCCTTTAAGACTCTGTGAGACAAAAGGTAAGCATTCTAATTTTATCTGTAATATATCAGCTTGTATTTTCCCCTGTACCTTCTTTAAAGAATATGTGGGATCCAGAAATAATTTTTGTTCATCAGATTGTCTCAAGTTGTGGTATTTTGTATCTCACTGTGATGTATCCCTTCTGCATAACAATACGTAAGGCCCGTAAAATTCCTAGTAGTGTTAGTTAAGTCTAACTAGGTTAGTTCTTTCCCTGTATCTATGCTCCTAACTGATACATTGCCAGGTTGTTTACCAGGTATACATCATCTATCAGGGGCGTCCACACATATCTCTCTGATACAAGGTCTATCATCATCCTCTCTTGTACTCAGTTCAGCGGTCTGTACATCCATGGGTATGATCTCTCCAACCTCCCTTGACTCTGGCGTAAGGTTCAGAGCTATCTGGCAATAAGATTTTGTTAAGAATCTCCCATCATGCATAGTTCCTATACACGCGCCCTTGTCTTTGCCTTTGCCTTTGCCTTTGCCTTTGCCTTTGCCTTTGCCTTTGCCTTTGCCTTTGCCTTTGCCTTGCCTTGCCTTTGCCTTGATCATTGAACTAGTTTCTAGCTTTATCTCTGCCTGACAATAATATTGATAAAAGGTACAAGTTACCGAATATGTACACTTTTGAGGTTTCCCCGGGACTATGTACATAAAAGCCAGCCATAAACACTGTAGTCTGATATACCTGTTTCACCTCAAAGTTTCATGATATGTCAATAGTGCTGTTTCCTCTTATATTAAAGGATGGAATTTCCTATGTCTCTCCTCGTTGCTTCATTCATTGTCCATTAACTTTTAGAATGTCATGGACCTTACTTATTTCATCTGCAACCTTCAGGCCTGTGTCTCCTGAATATCTGTCTATAGTCCAGTCCTAAGGTTCAGGGACATTGTTCAAGTCTTGGTGTATATCACCGTTCTGCGTTGCTTCCACCACAATACCAAAGATCATGATAAGGATTTCTGCAAACACAATCTTGTTGGTCCAGTATCCTTGGAGGTCCATTTTGGCTCAGGTGAGGGATCCTTATTGTCCCGATATGGATAACCCCCTTTTCTTGGTAATTCCGAAAGATCAATTTGCCAGATCTGTCCAGGACCATTACCTTTGTCAATTGTACCTATTTCAACTTTTTGTTTGGTTTGAGGATTATTTTTGCACATACTGTTTGGCAACTTGCATTACTGTGGTGTCCTTAAGTTATTATATAAAGCATCTGCTCCCTTATGAGTCTTATTGTGTTCTTCCTATACTGTTTTCATAATGCCTTTTCTGGTACTAATACTTGTCCCTCAGGGAGAATATAGAGTTTATCCCTGTGTCGTGCATTTAAACCCTGTGCTAGCTTTAAATTTTCCTTTGAATATTTGAAACTTGTGCTTACTATTTTCCCATCGGGTATGAGTGCTAACAAATTTACCTCTCCTCTTTCTGCTGCTATTTGTTTTCCATGAGATGCTAACAACTCACATTCTTTCCATTGGTTCATCTTTTCCTTCTGCCAATTCTAGCACTCTGGTTAAGGTGACAATTTTGGCCTTTTGTGCAGATGTTCCAGCCAGCAGGGCTTTTGCTTCGATAATGTCTTGGAGAGTTGTTATCTCATACTCTGCTCTCTGAAGTCCATTTTTAAGAAACTACTTCTATCTGTATAGGAAGCTTTCACTCCTGGTATGGGTTCTTCTTTCAAATCTGTCCTCCTTGAATACTTGGCCTTGATAATTTCTAAACAATCATGTATCACAGGTTCCCATACTGCATCCGTGTCACTGAGGAAAGATGCTGGGTTGACAATATTAGTGGTGACAATAGCTATATCATCTTTTTCCTCTAGTATCACTTGGTATTTCGGGAACCAAGAACCAGAGAGTCAATGCCCCCCTTTCTGTTCCAGTACTACCGGTACTGTGTGGGAGACAAGGATTGTTATTTTTTGTCCCAGGGTGAATTTACAAGATTCTTGGATGTTTAATACCACTGCTGCCACTGCACACAAGCAGCCTGGCCACCTTTTGCTCACTTCATCCAGTTGTTTTGAAAAGTAGGCAACATCTCTCTTGTAGGGTGCAATCATTTGAGCTAATAAACCCAGAGCAATTCCTTGCCTCTAGTGAAAATAGCAAGAATGGTTTTGGTAACATCTGGGAGGCCCAGGGCTGGGGCTTTCTGTTGCCCAAATGCCCTTTTAGCCTCTCCAGTCCATTGTAATTGCTTTCCACTTGTCTTCAGCATTTCCTATAGTGGCTTAACTCTAAGTCCATAATTGTGTATCCAAAGACAACACTAACCTGTCATTCCAAGGAAGGTGAGGAGCTCCTTAGGTGTTTCTGGTTGTGGAGTTTTGCAGATTGTTTCTTTTCATTCTTGTCCTAATTTTTGTTGTCCTCCTGAGATTTCATATCCCATGTAGGTAACTTCTTGCTTCAGTATCTGTGAACCCCTTAGCCCCAAGAAATTTTAAGAGGCTTACTGTCCATTCCAAGCAGGTCTCTGTGGTTTTAGTAGCAATCAGCAAGTCGTCCACATACTGAAGTGAAACTTCACCCTCATTGTGAGTTGTCCATTCTTTTAATTGTTTTGCCAATTAGTTGCCAATTACAATATTTAATCAGTATTTTTTTTTGCTCATACTCCCTCCTGAGAGTCCTTCTATCTCTTTCCAGTGATATAAAATGTACCTTGAGGGGCTTTTATGTATGGTTTCTTTGCTTTGCTAGGTTCCCATAATTATTTTCTTTCAAATTTCTAATCTCAAATTTCAAACTAATTCAAATTTTAGTTTCAAATCTCAATTTCAAATTTACTGTGGCAAACAACGTACTCAGAATCTGTCCTACACTCAGGTATTTTCTTTTCCATCCAACAACTGTTTGGTCCACAGCACTTCTGTGTATCACTCTTACTTAAATCTATTTGGACAAGCGTCCTACACCTTTTACAATGAGTCATGACCACAGGAGAACAGCACACCTCTCACAACCACTAACTGCAGGGTCATTTCCCTTATCAGGCCTTTGATATATTCCTAAACTATTTGTAGTGTGATATACCATTCACACTTGTGCATTTTTCCTCTCCAGTCATTTCCTTTGGGGGAGGACAGAACCTCGGATCAGAACTCCACATGCACCTTGTACTTATAGTACATCTCAAGTGTGTCTGTTTCTCTCAGGCCTTTCACACTACATGCTGCTTCTATCGTGACCACATCCCTCGTGGGATAGTGGAACTGCAAGTCAAGACTCGGTTCTCACTTCGTGCTCGGAGCACGTCTCATTCATTCACTTGTTCACTCATTCACTCATTCATATACAATATTCGTATAACCTTAACCCTCAAGTTGTTCTATCAATTCTTCCTTTAGCCTGTCCACTTCCTCTAATACTTCTAATAGTGCCACTGATACAAGAAGCAATTGTTATTGCAGAGTATGGAATATTTTGACTTAAGTAGAATTGTTTTTTTGTAGAACTGGTTTTTAACTCACTTCAGTTAAGCGATATCTAAGTGTCAGTATTTGTGAAACTTAGACAAACACAGACTGTTCTTCTGATAGCATGTTTTTTTTTTAGTGCTGTACACTTTACAAGGAGGTGCGTTTATTCACTGCCGGATGCACGGGAGAATCACTCCACCAAAAACGTGCATACCCTGTGCAGCACTTTGCCCTAGTTATATGCACAAAAGTGTTACATATTCATTAAGTTTCACAATACACCTGTACATATTCATGACTTGCCTGGCTTCATATTAAAATGAGTCCTAGGAAGTAATTTCTATGCGCTCCTCCCTGTTGCGCGTGCACACTGTCTCCTGGTGGTGGTCATCCGGGGATCGTAGGGATGAAGTCAGTAGCCTTGCGCATGCTTGATTATCCCTTGGTTCTTACGCAAGTCTAGTTCTGGCCGGTTTTGTGATAAAACTGCTTTATCAGTTCCTGCCTTCAAGGCAAACTACTGTATCACACTTCACTAATCTTGCACAATGCCCCTTTTCTTTACTTAAACAACGCATGCAAGCCTCTATCTCATGATACATTTTATTCCCCTTCCCTTATCATACCCAGACAATATTTCTTCACTTATCAAAAGGACTCAAGATTGAACAGAGAACCAGCTTCAAAGCTCTAATGAGCAGAGATTTGGCTGTTGCGAAGTTCATAATAAAATTAAGAGTAGTCCTTTGAAAGTTCTAGAATATGCATAAGATTTCTGGGAAAATTTATACATATGCATGTAAGTTGGATATATATTCTGTAACCAGCTCTTGTCTCATTGTGCATGATTGATGGAAATTATTCCCTCATGCTGCTCAACACTGAAATAAAGGAGGTTTGCTTTCTAAAACTCCAAAATGAGTCTTAGAGAGTTTATTTGCCGGCATTTTCAGTATCATTTGGTGTCCCCGATGGGACTTACTTTCAGGATTTCGGATCTGTGGGGGATGAGGATGCTCCAGAAAGGGCTAGAAAGGTACTTAATTTGGAATTTGATATATAATACGCATTTTGATTTGGAATTTTGTTTGGGGTCCCCAATTTTGTTATATTTCGTATATAATCCGGATTTTCATACATAGTCACGATTTTGGTTTCAGTTTGCTTGTGATTTGTAATTGTCTGTGTGATTGTCTGCGTGAAGAACTCTCCGTTTGTAATTGTCTGTGTGATTGGTGACTGTCTGTGTGAAGAGTTAAAGTCCTAATTTGTTTAAGTTTGGAAAAGTGACTTTGGCATGGTTTACTGATTTGTTTTGTGCAAACCCACTTTGATGCAGTTTGCTGGGTTTTTTTGTCTAAGATCTTGAGACTGCTGGAGTTGTAATTGCGATCTGTTTCAGTTTGTTTGTGATCTGTCTGTAATCGCCTGTTTGTGATCTGGGTGGGGGATCATCACAAGGAGGTGTCAGTGTTGTAAAGAAATCCCCTCTGGGATGGGTTTTAATGCATCGCAAGCAGTTAGGGGAGCCTCCAGGAACGGTAACAAAAGAAAACTGAATTAAATACTGTAATCAATGGTGGCTATTTTATAAATTAGATTAAGGAGAACAATGGCCTACTAATGGATCACTGAATTATAATACTTTGTTGCAATTAGCACTTTTTTCAAAGAAGAGAACAAAAATGGGATGAAACTATGTATTTGGATATGTATTTGGATCACCCAGAGCGGCAAAATGAATGTGGTATATATTTAGCGATCCCCTTTGCTTAGCCTTGGAAAAAGATAAAGGAAAAGCTTTGAAAAACAATGTAGTAGTTTGAAAAATGTTCTGCTTGTAGTATTGGGAAAAGATGTTTGAAAAGTTTATGAACAACAAAAAAGACAGTGAACCTGAGGATGAAACTGACTTATTGATCATTCCTGGATGCTCTCTTGGAGGGTCTCACAACGAGGGATCAGAAGTAGATGAATGAGAGAATAATTCTTGGCTTGGTAGATCGTCTGTGGGAACAGAAGGGTTCAGTCTGATAGTGGGGCGAACGAGAGGTAAACAGACAGAAGTCATGCAAGCTCCCTTATGTCAGGCTGTGGGAAATGAAGAACCGGTGATTATAAAAGTCCCTTTTTCTATTACTGATTTGAACAATTGGAAGTTAGCAGCTGGAAATTATAGAGATGATCCATATAGGACACCTAGCGCTTTTGAGATAATGATTAAAATGCAAAACTCTGACTGAAAAGACATTAAGGTAATTACGCAAGTGTTGTTTTACTGAAAATGGTTCATAAAGCAGGTATCAGGAGTTTTGCAGGGAAGGAAACAATTGTGCTTATTGCAAAAAGGAGGGGCATTGGAAGCAGGAATACCATCTTTTGAGTCAAAGTACCCTTGTGAATCCCCTGTCCTCTGTAGAACAGGACTGAAGGAGACTGGAGGAATTTTATGCAGAAACTCTGGTTAGAATCAAGCTGGGGGAAGAGGAAATTGAATTACTGGTGGATATGGGGCTGCATATTCTGTATTGTATACTTTGAAAGGTTAACAATAATATATAAAATATATAATAAAATATAAATATAAATATAAATATAAATATAAATATAAATATAAATATAAATATAAATATAAATATAAATATAAATAATACATAATTAAATATAAGCATTATTGGTGCCATGGAAGTCAGGGAAACCCAACCATTTTTTAAATTTAAAATAGGAAAACAGGGGGTAACACATCAGGTTTTGTATTTGCCAGGCTTTCCAAAACCATTTTTAGGAAAAGGATTTGCTTGAAAAATTAGAAGATCAAACAAAATTTGGAGAAGGGGAAACTGAAGTTTATATAATATATCGAAGCAACAGCTTTATTATTACAGGGTGTCAATGTTCAAAGAAAAATAATCCCTTGAGAGACAGAAGATGCTATGGTCCTGACAGTGCAGGCTGGAGAGTTACCTGAGAGGCCAAGTGGGCAGAACCCTAAGAGGTAATTTGAAATCAGGATTGGTCCTGGTAAGCATTAACAATATTATTTGAAGTTGGAAGCTAAACCTGGGTTAGTATCTGTAATTCAAAAATTCTTGAAATATAAGTTCTTAGTGGAATGTGAGTCAAAATATAATACCTCAGTTTTACCAGTTAAAAGGCAAAAAGTAAGGGTTACTATTTAGCACAGGATCTTAGAGCAATGAATCAAATTGTTCAGGACAGTGGTTGTGAATCCATATATTCTTTTAACAGCTTTAACTGAAAAAGAGAGCTGGTTATAAGATACCCTTTTCTGTATTCCTTTCGAAAAGGGAAGTCAAGAGCTTTTTGTTTTTGAATGGGGAAAATCCTGAAACTGGTAGAAAAACTCAGTATACATGGACTGTCCTACCCCAAGGATTTAAAACCAGTCTCTGCTTGGGAAACTGGCTGCCATTGACCTGGACAGGTACACCCTCTGCTAGGTAAAAAAATGGCTGGATGTCCGGGCCCAAAGTGTGGTGGCAAATGGAGTCAAATCCAGTTGGAGGTCGGTCATGAGTGGTGTTCCCCAGGGTTCAGGGCTGGATCCAGTCCTGTTCAATATATTTATCAATGATCTCCACGAAGGGATTGAAAGTACCCTTAGTAAGTTTGCGGATGACACCATGTTGAAGACGGAGGGAGTCACCGACACCAGATGGTTCATCAGTGGAACTCGTTTATTGGTCGTGTTACAATCACTTTTATAGCCACGATAATTAGGTTATACATATTGCAAAGCTCAGACTCATTATTGGTCGTACGATAATTAGGTTATACATATTGCAAAACTTTAGCTCCTTATTGGTTACAGACTTTATCACTGCATAAGCGTCACATACATTCCTGTAGTTTTAGAAATCCATCTGGTCCCGTGGGAGACATCCTGTTATCTCCCTTGCCTAAGCTTCACTGCACAACAAGGGCCCCCTGACCTTGCTGGTCAGTATTTTTTCACTTAGCTCAGTATTTTCCCACTCAAGGCCTAAGCAGCTTGCTTTTGTCAGGCTCATATCTGCTTTCAGTGAGCCAGGTTTCAGTAAGTCTCTCCACAATTCCCCCGTTTTCTTTATTTAAGGCAATGTGGCTTTGTAACATATTTTGCACTAGGTTTTTCAAGTTCATTCTGCAAACATTTAAACATACAAGGGAGAATCAGTAAGGTAACAAAATTTATAATTAATATGACTAGTCCTTGTTTCAACAATTCTGATACCCAGGGTCCAAATCCAATATTGGCCAATCATTCTCATAATGGGTCTGTAAGCTAAAGTCTTTTAAGTGTGTTTGCATTTCTGTTATTTGTTTGAGTATTGATGTTGAGTGATCAGACAGATTTAAACAACACATACCTTTGATCAGGAGTGTTCTTAGCCAGCCTGTAATACCAAATTGAGAATCAATTTCCAAGAACATCATCTGTTTCCTTTAATTTGAGTCAATTGGGTCCACATTGTAAAGCAATCAATCTTGACTTCTTGGGTTGTTTAACTTGCTGGATGGCAAGTTTTAAGTACCAAATTGCTTGAGCTTGGCGAAAACCACTTCCTGATGCAAAATGATAAAAATGTAGCTGATTATATGTGATACCTGCTGCTATATAAAAATCCTCAAAATTCTGGTGAAAATGTGCAGTACAAAGACTACCTTCAGTTGCTGCTACGTGACTATTTCTTATCAACCTATTGGCACAAACTCCATACTCTAATAAAAGATTCAAAGCACAATTACAATATACACAATTGCAATCACAATTAACAGCTATAACAGAATTCAATTCTCAAGCCCCCTTCAGTCCTTGTCGGTCAAGTATGTTCACAATTACATATCGTGGGCGAAACCTCTTGCTTGATGTGTTAATTTCTGTTTGAAGTTGTTAAAGTAGAATGCTTATTACTCTTTGCTGTGGCTCTCATGTGTTCGGTTGACTGACCCGACTGCTGGGCGTGTCCATTTACTGGGAATCCATAAGGGACCTTGATCTGTGGAAACACAACTATAACGACAACCAGTAAATAGCAACAGGCTCGGTCCCTCCCATAATTCTGTCTTAGGGTTCTTATAACACAATTGTATTTCAGGTGCAGCTTACATTTTCACACCACTATTATGAATTACTACAGATGCTTGCTCTAAACCTGCTACCAAACTAAGATAATTAAACAATTAAGTGTAAAAAGCACTTTACTTAACCTTATCTGCGGATCTAATTCTGTTACATCTTTCTGCTTTGCAAGGTATTCTTTAATAGTTCTATATGCTCATTCCACAATCACTTGAACTGTGGAAAAATGCGGAATACCTGTTACATGCTTAATTCACATGTTTGCAAAAATTTTCTCTACTTTACCTCTATAACATGATACTGCTACTCTGTTCACATAGGTCTTATTGATTGGTTGTCTTAATGTTCATTCCTTACAGTTATATAACTCTACTACTATACTACCTTCTCTTATACCCTAGAGGTGAGTTTAAGGTTATTCTGAAACACAGCATGTCCCTTAACCTTAAAGCCCTTATGTCTCTTATTTTTAGCTGAACAATTTCTCCTGTTGTGGCCCCTTTTAAGGAGATAACAATTTAGCTAAATTTTGACAATCATATGGCAAATTAACATCTGCTGTAAAAATCCAATCTAACTCAGCACTAATGGCTTCAGACTTTATCCCATTCTCCTGCACAGTCTTTTTAACTTGTTGTAAAATTTTCCAAATCATGCTGCTCATAACTATTACCATGTTGATTAAATAATACAGGAAAAGTTAGGTTACCTGCTGGATGCCAATCTCCCTCTAATATGGCATCTTGGATTACACATGACTACCTACCAGATTTTGCAGAATCACAGAACTGTCTGCATACGGGTGATGGACATAACCCTTTACCTATACCACCAAAAGGTGATGCTGAAAGCTTTGTAGTACTTTCAGCCAGTTCCTGGACAGATCTTTCAGTCCTCGCATGTGATGCAAATGTCGACAACGATTGTTCCATTCTGTGATGTAGAGCATTCGTAGCTTCCTCCATTTGCCTCTTGAGATCTTGTAACTTGCTACTTCGTGGAATTATTGTTTCATGCTGTGGCTGTGCTTCATCTTCAGATGAGTTGTCTCCTGTTAAACAAACCGCTTCGGGGGGAGGAGGCCAGGGTGGGTATAACTTCTTGCAACATCTGGCTCTCCCACTCTTACATCATCACTGGTGTCACTGCAGTTCCTTCCGTATTGTCTGTCAGTTCACTTCCGGCCGCCGAAGCGTGAACATCGCTCGCGGCTGATGGCACGTCGCTTGTTTTTTCTGCTTCATTAGACAAATCATTAACTCTTAATAAATCATTAACAGAGTCAATCCCTGGGGGTGCTGCTCCTGCCTTTTCCAATGGCGTTGAGCACCGCTCTGGCCGCTTCAGAGCCCAACCCAACTCCGTCCACCGATGGTGTTCTCCCCCGTTTTCTTTAGCAACGGGGCACGTTGGGGTCACCATTTTGTTGAAGACGGAGGGAGTCACCGACACCAGATGGTTCATCAGTGGAACTCGTTTATTGGTCGTGTTACAATCACTTTTATAGTCACGATAATTAGGTTATACATATTGCAAAGCTCAGGCTCATTATTGGTCGTACGATAATTAGGTTATACATATTGCAAAACTTTAGCTCCTTATTGGTTACAGACTTTATCATTGCATAAGCGTCACATACATTCCTGTAGTTTTAGAATCCATCTGGTCCCGTGGGAGACATCCTGTTATCTCCCTTGCCTAAGCTTCACTGCACAACAAGGGCCCACTGACCTTGCTGGTCAGTATTTTTTCACTTAGCTCAGTATTTTCCCACTCAAGGCCTAAGCAGCTTGCTTTTGTCAGGCTCATATCTGCTTTCAGTGAGCCAGGTTTCAGTAAGTCTCTCCACAACACCAAGCTGGGTGGAAGTGACAATCTTCTTGAAGGAAGGGAGGATCTGCAGAGGGATCTGGAAAGGCTGGATCAATGGGATGAGACCAACAGGATGAGGTTCTACACGATCAAATGCCAGGTCCTGCACTTGGGACACAACAACCCTATGCAGTGTTACAGGCTTGGGGAAGAATATCTGGAGAGCTGCCTGGCAGAGAAGGACCTGGGAGTGCTGGCCGACAGCTGGCTGAATATGAACCAGCTGTGTGACCAGGTGGCCAAGAGGGCCAATGACATTTTGGTCTGTATCAGAAACAGCGTGGCCAGCAGGATCAGGGAAGTGATTGTGCCTCTGTACTCGTCACTGTTGAGGCTGCACCTTGAGTACTGTGTTCAGTTTTGGACCCCTCACTACAAGAACGACATTGAGGGGCTGCAGTGTGTCCAGAGAAAGGCAACAAGACTGGTGAGACGGATGGAGAACAAGTCCTATGAGGAGCAACTGAGGGAACTGGGGTTGTTTAGCCTAGAGAAGAGGAGGCTGATGGGAGACCTCATCACTGTCTACAACTACCTGAAAGGAGGTTGTGGTTAGGTGGGTGCTGGTCTCTTCCCACATGTGACAGGGGATAGGATGAGAGGAAATGGCCTCAAGTTGTGCCAGAGGAGGTTCAAACTAGACATCAGGAAAAATTTCTTCACTGAAAGGGTGGTCAGGCAATGGAACGGACTGCCCCGGGAGGTGATTGAGTCACCATCCCTGGCGGTGTTTAAAAGGCAGGTAGATGAGTTTCTTAGGGACAGGTACAGTTGAACTTGATCTCAGATGTCTTTTCCAAACAGATGATTCTATGAAATAATTTTTTGAAATAAATTAGCCAAAGAACTTGAAATATGGAAAAATAAAATGATGGAGGAACAATATTGCAGTGTGTGGATGATATCCTCATTGCTACAACTGCTAGAGAAGATTGCTTGCAACTAACTATAAGTCTTTTAATCTTTTTGGGACTGAGTGGATACAGATTTTCCAGAGAGAAGGCTCAGGTGGTACAGAGTGTAGGGTTAAGCCTGGGAAATATCACAGAGGCCTTGACAGGGTTTGATAATGAGCTGAGAATTGACTAACCTTGAAAGTAGTGGAAAGTCCCTAGCATTTATCAAGAGGCAATAATAAGGGGTTAGAGATTGGGAAACACAGAACTTATGCTACTAATTAAGAAACAGCTTAAGGCGGTGCACAAGTGCTTTAGCCCAATCATAGATGTGAAATTGGCACGTGGACAACGACTTTGCAAAAAGACTGTTATAAAAGAGAAATTTTTTTCATAATCAACAATTCCAATTCGATTCTATTTTGCACCTGCATTGAGGTTCGTGCCTTTATACACTGCAACAGAGAACTGTGACTTATCTTGGATTTGAAATACAACAAGGACAGTGGCAAGTGGGAACGGAGAGAAAAGAAGCTCTTTGCCAACTCCCAGAACCACAGACAGTTTGTGAGTTAAGAATTTTTCTTGGGATGGTGGGATGGTGTCAGCTCTGGATTTCAAAGTAAAGACTTTGCATGAAGTACTAAAGACATCTCCCCCTCAACATTTGAATTGGACTGATAATAGTAGAACAGTCTACAAATATTTGAAATTGTCTTTAATGAAAGCACCAGCACTTGGGCTCCTGGACTTAACAAAACCGTTAGAGCTTTGTACTTATGAAAGACGTGGAATAGCCCTGGGAGTACTATCACAATTTCTGGGGGAGCAGCGACGTGCAGTGACCTGCCTCTCAAAAGAATTAGACAGTGTCAGACAAGCATGGTCGGGATGCCTGAAAGCAGTCGCCACTACAGTAATGCTGATCCAGGAAGCTTGTAAATTTGCAACGGGTCAGAAAATGTCAGTGTATGTACCACATATGGTTATCACTGTCTTGGAACAAAAAGGAGGACATTGGCTCTCCCCTAGTTGAATGCAAAGTACCAGGTGGTATTGTTGGAGCAAGATGATATCCTTCTTAGGACCACCTCAGTTGTTAACCCGGGAGTGTTTCTTTCTACTGACCATGTAGAAGGAACTCCTAAGCATGATAGTTTGCAGACAAGTGAAGAAGTCTATTCCAGCCTCCCAGATCTTAAAAATCAACCACTTGTGAGTCCAGACTGGGAATTATTCACGGATAGGAGCAGCTTTGTGCGAGGAGGAAAGAGGTTGTCTGTATAAGGGTATGCAGTTACCACAATAAGCTCTGTGGTGGAAGCTTGTGCTTTGCCATCAAGAATCTCTTCTCAGAAAGCCAAATTAGTGGCCCTAATCAGGACCTTGGATTTAAGTCAAGACAAGAGAGTCAATATATGGACAGATTCTAAATATGCCTTTGGAGCTGTGCATGACCATGGAGCCATATGGAAAGAGAAAGGGCTTTTAACAAGGGACTGGAATCAAGCACTGAGAACAAATTAAAAAATTACTAGCCAGTATTCAGAAACCTACAGAAATGGCTATTATGCATTGTAAGGCACGTCAATTGGAGACATGATATTTGATTGGGAAATCAACTGACTGATAAAGCTGCTAAAGAGGCTGCAGAAACAGACATCATGGCTTTAGTGCCAGAGAAAAAAATAAAATTGCCAGAAACAGTTCCTAGATGTGATAATAAGGATTTTAGACTGATTAAGACATTACAGACAAAAGAGCAAAAGAGTGAGTGGTTTGTCACATCCACTGAGCAGGTGGTAAAACCTCCTTTTTTTTTAAGGGAATTGGCCAAAAGGGAACATGATAAAGTACATTGGGGAACAGAAAATCTTTTAAAACACCTAAAGAAAATAGTTATAGGGAGAGCCATGACAGAAATTGTTCAGTTATAGAAAAATATGGGCTATATCAAAGAAACAATCCCAACACAATAATCGAGTAATACTTGGGAATATTAAGGAAGGAGATTCCCCGGAGATTATTGACAAATAGGTTTTACTGACTTACCCAAAAAGAATATAGATATATTCTAGTTTTAGAAGATAACTTTTTGATATGGTCATAGGCTTTCCTTGCTCGCACCAATAAGGCAAGAGAAGTAGTAAAAATTGTACTTAAAGAAATTATTCCAAGGCTTGGGGTGCCTTTAGGAAGGTCTTTGGACAGAGGTCCTCATTGTGTGGCAGAAGTAATCAAACAATTAAGTAGTATTTGGGGAATATCCTGGGATTTGCATATGTCTTATAGGCCTCAGTCTAGTGGGAAAGTGGAAAGGATGAATTATACTTTAAAAGTGCAGTTGAGTAAAATATATCAGGAAACCTCTGTGACCTGGGCAAAAGTTTTACCTTTAGCATTATTAAGAATTCAAATTCAACCTCAATGAGGAGGCCTTAGCCTGTATCTTATCAGATGCCACATGTCCCAGGAGATATCACCGTTAAAGGGAGTTTAGACATTAATAACTACTTGATATCTTTAGGAAAGACTCTTCAGGAATTGCAGAAATTTGTGACTGTTAACAAATCCCTAGAGCTCGATACACCAGCACATCCATTCCAGCCTGGAAACTGGGTGTATGTCAAGTCCTTGGAGTCAGGAGTCATTAACTCCTAGGTGGAAAGGACTGTACCAGGTACTTTTTAACTACACACACAGCCATGAAGCTGGCTGGAAAAGGACCCTGGATTCATTATTCATGGATTAAGAAGGTTCATGCTTCATGGACTGCAGAACAACGATCTCCAACTGCTGACCACAAGGGAAGCGAGCTGGTACCAAAACCTGAGTGGAAAATCCAACGGGACTCAGGGAACCCACTAAAGATAGGGATTCAAAGAATTAGATCTCGATGAATTTTGGGGTTGTGTTTCAAATGATTATCATTACAATAATAACTGTGGGAAAAGGAGTAGATTGGAACAATAGTATATTGGAATTTATAAAAGGCTTTGGTAAAATGAATAGAATCTCTAGCATGACAGCCTGCCTACCCATGCCATATTCCACCTCAGACAACATACCTTGGGGAATTATACTATTAAATTTTGTGGATCTTGAAAATTGGATAATGTCACCAAAGTGCTAAAACAGACTAACACAAACTTTTATTTAGACAGCTAAAACCAGTGCAGACAAAGAGGAAGTGATGTACTGCAGGATGCAACACTTGGGAGGCCAGGAAGTTACAGGACTCTTTCTGGGTGTTGCGTTAACTCTCCTTGCCCAAAGGGGTCCACCCTGTTAGACCATCATTTCTTAGATTGGATTGCAGAGTACAGCGAGACACAAGTCATTGTTGGATTGATGACCCTATGTGTTACCAACTGCAGCAGTGATGTGACTGAATTACCATAATGTAATATCGTGATAAAAGGCTCTGGAACTTGGGATAAAAAGTTACAAGGAGATTGGAGGTATATATCTTCTCTGAATTGGTGCTTTAAATGGGGAAAGAAAGATAAATTTGATTACCCCAAGTTGTCCTGGAACTGTGCACAGAAAATCACGTGACTCTATCAGGGGCAGATATAATAATAACAGCCTTCCATTGACTGTAAAAAGAGCATTAGAATTGTGAGAAAACTGTATCAATACCTCCAGCTCTTCACAGGCTGAAGTACCAGCCCCTAGGTACAGTGTATGGGTATTGGGAAGTGGGTCTTGGACTACCAGGTTATCTTTTACTGAAGGAAATGCACTTGTACCTTAAGCCTCCTGACACTGTGATCTATCTGAAAGGGAAACCCTATAAACCATTGGCATTGGGGAAAAAAAAACAAAAGAGCCAGTGATAAGGATAACTGGCAAGGGCTGAGGTCAGGCTGACAGGTCTGTAATTACCTGGATCATCCTTACGGCCCTTCTTATGGATGGGCGTCACATTGGCCAACTTCCAGTCTTCCGGGACCTCTCCAGTGAGCCAGGACTGCTGAAAGATGATGGAGAGCGGCTTAGCAAGCTCATCCGCCAGCTCTCTCATCACCCTAGGATGGATCCCATCTGGCCCCATAGACTTATGAGGGTCCAAGTGGCTCCGCAGGTCTCTAACTTCCTCCTCATGGATTGCAGGAGGGCCATATTTCACCCTGCCCCCATCAACCACTTCAGAGGGCCAACTGTCAAGCGAGCTGACATCCTTGCTGTTAAAAACTGAGGCAAAGAAGGCATTAAGTACCTCAGCCTTCTCTGCATCTTTGGTTACTATATTTCCCTCCACATCCAACAAGGAGTGGAGGTCGCTGCCGCCCTTCTTTCTGCCATTGATGTATTTATAAAAACTCTTCTTATTGTCCTTAACAGAAGTGGCCAATTTGAGCTCCAGCTGGGCTTTTGCTTCCCTGATTTTCCTCCTACACGACTTAGCAACATCCTTGAACATGACCTGGCTTACATCCCCTTCTTTCCAACGATGATACATCCTCTTTTTCTTACTTAGTTCCTTCAGAAGGTCCCTACTCATCCAGGCTGGCCGTCTGCCCCTACGACTCTTCTTACAACACACAGGGACAGCCCGCTCCTGCGCCTTCAAGATTTCATTCTTGAAGTGTATCCAAGCTTCCTGGACCCCCTTGCCACTAAGAGCTATTTCCCAGGGTACTTTCCTGACCAGTTCCTTAAATAATCCAAAATCTGCCCGCCAAAAGTCCAGCATCGATGTTCTGTTCCTGGCTTTTCTTATTACATTGTTCAGAGAGAACTCAATTATCTCATGATCACTAGACCCCAGACAGCCTCCAACAACAACATCACTCACCAGCCCTTCTTTGTTTGTAAACAGCAGGTCAAGCAGAGCCTCACCCCTGGTGGGCTCGCTCACCAGCTGTGACAAAAAGCAGTCCTCAATACACTCTAAGAACCTCCTGGACTGCCTCCTCTCAGCAGTGTTAAGTTTCCAGCAGATATCTGGAAGGTTAAAGTCTCCTAAAAGAACAAGGGCAGCCGATCTAGAGGCAGCCTCCAGCTGTTTAAACAACAGAAGATCCAAATCCTCCTCCTGGTCGGGCGGTCTGTAACACGCTCCAACCAGGAGGTCAGACTTGACTGCCTCTCTGACTCTTACCCATAGACACTCAACCTGGTCATCACCGATCTCGACTTCAACAGCATCCAGGGTTTCCCTAGTGTAGAGGGCCACCCCTCCACCCCTCTTCTCACGCCTGTCTCTCCTGAAGAGCCTGTAGCCTTCCATGGCAGCACTCCAGTTACGAGAGTCGTTCCACCACATTTCCGTGATAGCAACTCTATCATAGCTCTCCCACTGGACCAGGACTTCTAGCTCCTCCTGTTTGTTTCCCATACTGCGTGCGCTTGTGTACATGCACTTCAGTTGGGTTACTGACAACACCCTTTGAGATGGCTCATCCTCCACGGGAACATCTTTGGTGAGCCTAGTAACTCCCCCCTCCCCCGTCATGCCTAGTTTAAAGCCCTCTCAACAAGCCCTGCCAGCTCCTGAGCTAGAATCCTCTTACCCTTCGGAGTTAGACGAGACCCATCTGGGTCAAGCAGGTCAGGTGCTGTAAAGGTTTCCCCATGATCAAAGAACCCAAAATTCCTCTGCCAGCACGAGCCCCTAAGCCATTTATTAACTGCATATATTCTCTTATTCCTGTCTGTATCCATCCCTGCCACCGGGGGAACTGAACAGAACACCACCTGTGCTCCTGCCCTATCTATTGACCGTCCCAGCTCCTGGAATTCCTTTTTAACTACCCTTGACCCTCTTTTCGCTAGTTCATCACCACCAGCCTGGACCAACAGAAGCGGGTAATAATCAGAGGGTTTAATTAGGTCCGGGAGTCTCTTGGCGATGTCGTGTACCCGGGCTTGGGGAAGGCAGCAGACTTCCCTATGAGTTGGGTCCATCCTACAAATAGGGCCCTCCGTCCCTTTCAGAAGGGAGTCTCCCACTACAATGACCCTCCTTTTCTTTTTCTTACTTGAGGTCCTGACCTGCCTGATGGGCAATGTGAGGCCTCTTCAATGTGAGGTCAGCCTCATAATAAGTCTGCCTTATTATGCCTTATTTTCACAGCTTTGAAAGTTTGCGAATATATACGATAATAAGATGGAAATTGAAAAGATTTTAATTGTCAGAAAAACACCCCCACAGCTATCACTTTTTGTATGAGCATCTCTTTCTCTCTCCTTTCCCTTATTCCCTAACTATCGTAGAGCCCCTCGAGTCACAGACGTATCCTCACAGAGGTAGAGTCAGTGTTCACTTTATTGTGCTTCCACACGTTACTTTATATTCACGATCTGTGTTCACATGTTAAAAGTGTACATATAATTAGCTACTACATGCTGTCCATTTGGTATATTCCCTATCTTAATTGGTTATAAGTTTCTGTCCATGCGCTGTTACCTGATACCCTGCAGACCCCTTCTTTTGCAGCTAAAACCTCCTGTTTCACATTCTCTTTCTTATCTATCAGCTAACATTCCATTTTCTCATAACATGTCAAGGTCACTGTATCTTTGTCATTTGGCAAGTAGGCAGGGTTGTGCATACAGGCCTCAAGGATCACAGAATGCCCTGATTCTTCTAAAATATTGTCTACAATGCAGATATGTTTTTCATGCTGCAGAATCCTGAGTGGCGGAAAAGACACGGAATTAATATGGCCCCTCAGGATTTGCTGGTCCTAGCTTTGGAAAAGGATCAGAAAGGGAAAGGAAAGTTGAAAAGATCTTGTTTGGCATGTAGTATAGGACAACGGTGTTTGAAACTAAGTGATAAAGAGAGTGTGAGGTGGAGTATTTTGTTGTCCCAAGTGTCCATATTGGTGGCATTGGTGGAGGTGATGATGATGATGATGTTGGAAGAGTAATTGGAGGTACAGAAGTGGATAGAGAGGAGTCTGGAAATAGATAAGAAAGTATGGGGTGTGGAGGGTTCAGCCCATTTGCTGGATGAACCTGAACAAAGACAGAACCTGAGATACAAGCTCTGTTAAGACAGGCGATGGGAAATCAGGGACCAGCTAGGATAAAAGGTCTGTTCAGAGTTTCAGACCTGGAAAACTGAAAAAAAAGACCACGGGTAGTCATTGAGAATACTTGGAAAAGGTAGCTAAGGCATTTGAATTAATGACTCAGGAATCAGATTGGGGAGATGTTGATGTGATGTTGGACATGGTATTCAATAATACTGAAAAGCAGTTGGTCATAAAAGTAGCCAGGACACACGTGGAGGCATTGATTTGGCTTTCTTCAAGGGCAGGTAGATCATCATATCCCTACTGCTCATCCTGGGTGGAACCCGAATGAAGATGGTCCAAGGGAGATGTTCGAGCAATATTTTAAATGGATACTATATGGAATAAGACAGGCTATCCCTAAATCCGTGTATTGGGCAAAGTTGTACGAAATCAAAAAGGATAGAAAATGGGTTGTTACTCATGATTTTTGGTATGTATTCACCTAAAATCAATAGCATGAATAAATCACATGCTTTAAAGAAAAAAATCAACTCTTAACATGCTCATGGATGCACGCACACACATAGATGGTTTAAAATGTAAGTATTGAGCAAATTCATGATGTCTATATGCCCACAGTGGCAGAAAGAGTAACATTCAATGTTTCATGTAGGAAAGAAAAATCAGATGCAAAAATGCACGATGGGAGATATTTTTTTAAAAATAGCTTTAAATAGTTGAAAATGAAATTAAAAACCTGCAGAGCTAGAATGAAATTACTTCTGATGTACACTTTAATCTGTATTCATATATCTTTTATACAGTTTGCCTATGTCATAGCTCCTATAGGTGATTTTTTTTTATATGACACATACCACATACATAGGTATGCAGTCCATAAGCCATAATTCACTGCATCTGCTTCCTCCTTGCCCTTACCTCTCTGCCAACAATGCTCATCTCTCAAATCATTGTCAAACACCCCCAGAGTGTTACCTATGCTGCGCACATCCATGGTTTGTCTTCATCCATTCAGTAGAGAACATGCCAAATCTTAGATCTGAATACAAAACTGATTATACATTTCCCTACCAACTAGGGACCTGTATATTAGATTCCAAGATAAGTATAGATTATGCATTAGAGGACGAGGTTATGGAAAAAGTGCCAAGAAATATGTTTATAAAAACTTCTTGAACAATAAAAAAGTGTTGGGGACACATGCATAGGTGTGCTGCTTTTTTGGTGTTTTACTGTCATTCCTTTATGATGACCCTGATACCACTGTCAAAAAAACGTGTGCCACCACCCAGAAGCATTGCCACTGTTTCTGCATGGGGCTGCTGTCATCGTACAATAGCATGGTTTGGCACATGCCTGCTGCTGTTTGTCAAAGGCTGGAGAAAATCAAAGTGAGAAAAAAGAAAGCAGGAACAGACAGTAGGATATGATAGAGGAGAAGTCACGGAGCGTTTACGAACTGTTATTATACAACAATAATGACGTTATCAGTGCTCGCCAAGCTGAAGAGTGCTCAGCCTTGCTCAGCCCTTTGGTCGGCTGTGGGGAAGAAGGAGGGAGGGACCGAGGCGGATCATAGCGGATGCTGCGGGAACCCCGCAAGTACAAGGCTGAAGCCACCTCAAACCCTCCCATCGGGTGTCCCCCGGGTTGGCCTCTCCGCCAACTCCTGCTGGGCTGCCGGTGCTCAACGGCGTGGCCCGGCCGTCAGCGAGTCCTAGGCTGGTGCGAAGCTAGGCGGGGTGGGTGGTGCAGGCGCCCCCTGCTGGCAGAGCGTAGCAGCCCCGCACCTAGGCGCAGAACCAGCTTGGCTGCGAGTGCAGGGATAAAGGGACGAGAAGTGGCAGTGCAACACAGATGCTTCCCGGCCGACCCCGAAGGAGGCGTGGTGCGGTGGCATAAGAGAAAAAGGATATCTGCCCCACTCCGTGACTCCGCGCAGCCCGCGCGAGAGCTACTGCCTGCCCGGGGTTTGCCGCCGCCGCTCTCGCTCCCCTAGCCCAACGCTGCTCCTCCGTGGATGCCGGAGCTTGGGTTGGGCCGGGCCGGTGGGGCCAAAAGGGTTCTGCATACGCCACACTACCACTGCTCGGACTGCACAGACTCCTTTCTCGGCAGCGGCGGCAGGCCGCCGGACGCAGAGCATCCCGGGAGTTGTAGTCTTCCCCGCCCTGTCAGCGACAGGAGCAGGGCACCGGGGATTACAGCTCCCTCCCGAGAGTGTGCAGGAGGGAGGGGTGGTGCCGGGGAGAAACGAGGACAGCTCTGGTGTTAATCACAACGCAGGGTTGTCGGTTGAACCCGGGTGGGCAGTGGGTGACGGTGGTGGTGATTGGCGTGCGCAAGCGAGCAGCGAGCGGCAGCAGAGCGAGTGGCGAGCCGCGCCCGGCGATGAGACATGAAGCGCCCATGCAGGTCGGTCCCCTGGCCGAGTCGAGCAAGGGGCGAGGGGGGCGGCGGGCTCAGTGCGGCCGATAGCTGGGCGCCCTGGCGCCTGCAGGATGGGGTAGGAGCCCCATCACCCTGCAGTGGCATGCTGGGCCACCGGCCTGGGATTTTCCGCTGGTGTCCGGGGAGTGTGAGGGGAGAGGGGATGAGGACGCCCTTTGCGTGAAGGAGTCCAGGGTGAGTTCGTGAGGTGCCTGGGGTGTGTGCGAAGCGGCTCTGCGTTGTGTATGAGGGGGGCTGGGGGGCAACCCGAGCGGGAGGCTGGGCAACAATGGCCCTGCGGTGGCTGCCACCCCACCGCGATGGCCGCGGATACATTTCAGGTCTCATACAGGCGAACCGAACAGATAGAGCCCTTTGAGCATTGGTCACAGCTCCCCTGGGAGTGAAAGGATTTAAGTTGTTAGGTGATAAGATGTAACGAGGTCCCACCTGGATGGGCAGGAAGTTGGCACAATATCTCCACCTGTTTATTCAAGGAGTAGTTATACATCTGCAACAGGGAAAGATGGATCATTGCTGGAATTGAGGGTGGCAAAGAGGTGGCCCCTTTTCAGCAGTTTTTATTTATGGAAAAGTATAATGCCCCTTAGCACTGGAGAAACAGATGCTATACAGATACAAGTTACATTATACACAGTTTTTAGCAGTTTCTAGGTAGTTGTTTCAAAACAGTTTATGCTGGCATACTATACTTCAATTATAATCTCATACAGGAGCTCTGGAGGCCCCAGACTATACACTTGAACACATCTGGTTTTTAATAGAAGAACAGTCATGTTAACAATGGATTGGTAACAATCAATCATGCTTATTTTATACAATGCAAAGAGCTCTTTTGCAGTCTGTTGTGATTTAAGTTATAAACTGTAGCTCTGTTAGCTAATACTTTTCATGCTGAATATCTACTCTGGCAGTAATAGAATTTCAGCTTGAAGGGAAGATCTGCATTCTCTTCGGTATGCATATTCAAAAAGAAACATCAAATCATAAGTTAGGTTAATATGGAGTTGGATTTATTTGACTTTGGACAGGGACTAATAATCTCATAAAATTTTTGCAGAGCAGTTGCTTGGATGTCACATGCTGAAACCTTTCAGCCAAAGAGATGCTCTAGAAATAAGCCCTTCTTCAGTAAAAATGTCTTTCAGTTTCCTGATTGGAGAACAGCAATAATTAGGATGCTATTTAAGATGCCTAGTTCGGCATGCTACATGCACGTATTGGGAAAGTTTATGTAGTATTTGACATTTATTTACACATGCTTATTGAGATACTGAACTAATGTTTATTATGTATTTGCTTTGGAGAGCATTTCATTAAAAGCAAATTTTGCTGGTATTTGACATTTGACAGGTGATGAATTTGACGTTAAATAGTTGTGGAAAAAAATAATGGTACAACATTAAAATAAAATCTAAAGAAATGAAAGTCCATATATAAAAATGTATATACTTGACACATATGAGAGAACAGCTTCTTGGGTTTTTTTATATGATTGTCAGTACAAATGGAATTATTGTTAAATATAATTGAATAAAAGTCATCAGAAATCAGAGCCTTAGGATAAAAAGTGGCAGCAAGAAGCTATAAAATCCTCTATAAAATCTACTTTTTCAAGATTGGTGGAATGGTTAATGTCTATTTTTAATCATATCTCATCCAAAATTATAATCACAAGCATCTGGATTTTTCCAAGATATGAAAATGCAATCTGGCAGATGAGGTTTGATTTCTACTTGTAGTTTCTGTATGTTTTCTTTCTTCTACTTACACCAGCGTGTCCAGAGAAGGGTGATGAGGCTGGTGAAGGAGCTGGAGAACAAGTCCTACGAGGAGCGGCTGAGGGAACTGGAGTTGTTTAGCTTGGAGAAGAGGAGGCTGAGGGGAGACCTCATTGCTATCTACAGCTGCCTGAAAAGAGGTTGTAGCAGAGCGAGTGTTGATCTCTTCTCACAAGTGACAGGTGATAGGACAAGGGGAAATGGCCATAAGTTGCGCCAGGGGAGGTTCAGAGTAGATATTAGGAAGAAATTCTTTACTGAAACGGTGGTCAGGCACTGGAACAGGTTGCTCAGGGAGGTGGTTGAGTCACCATCCCTGGAGGTGTTTAAAATCCAGGGAGATGAGTTTTTGAAGGACATGGTTTAGCAGAAGATGGGTACAGTTGGACTCAATGTTCTCAAAGGTATTTTCCAACTGGAATATTCTATGATTCTATGAAGCATCAAGGCATATAAATCCCCTTGGTTACTTAAATGCTGCAAGAAGAGGTAATACTAGAATTACTGCTTAGCTATAAACAATGTGGTTATTTTCATGTTTGCGCCAGGGGAGGCTCAGATTATACATCAGGAAAAATTTCTTCACTGAAAGGGTAGTCAGGCATTGGAACAGGCTGCCCAGCGAGGTGGTGGAGTCACCATCCCTGGAGATATTTAAAAGGCGGGTAGATGAGTTTCTTAGAGACATGGTTTAGTAAGGGAACACGTACGGTTGGACTTGATGATCTCAGAGGTCTTTTCCAACCAGACGATTCTATGATTCCCGGCATACTCGAGTAATTATTCTTGTTAAAGATTGAAGTAAAACAATATTCTATTGTGGGTTCTTAAGTGTCTTTTCTTTTTCCAACATTAGGCTAGTGTGGTTTATCCTTGTTCAAATGTGGTTTAGACTGGCTGAACTAATTGCTTGTTTTATCTCTTTTAGCTATCTGATTTCCTACTATCTGATTTCCTATTACATGAAAAATCTAATTTTGTTGCCCACAACAGCTTTATGGAACAATCTGTTGCAAAGCTACCATCTCTGAATTGTAGAGCAACAGAAAGTGATCAAGTATATGTCTTTTGATCATAATAAAAACAAGTTCAAGGAGAGCACAATTATTATTTTTATTCCATTCCCATTAAGCATTAATTTAAAAGAGCCAAGAATTTAAGAAGAACCAAAGAACCAATATTTTAAGAAGTTAAAATATTTTATGAGGATGAGAAAAAGGGCCTGTGCAGTAACACTGTCATTCCATTTATGAATTCTTTGTATCAGTCTCAAGCTCATGACATTTCTCTGTAGACAAGAAGAGCCAAAAATTACCAGAAAGACAGCCCAAATGGTCCTTCCAGAGAGGGAGTTACCTTGTGTAAAAGTTTGCTATTGTCATCTACTGGATGTAGCTGGATCTGGGTCAGAGTTTATGACTTCTTTTCATTTTTCTAGGCATGTTTTCAAAGAACAGATATAAATTTTAGATCCTGGAGAGTGTTTTGGTTTAGAAGTCAAAAGCCATGAACTTTTTTTTTTTTTTTTTGCTGCGAAACATACAAATGTCTATGGTTTTTTGCAAGTTCATAAAAGAATTTATCTGTGTATCTCTCAGTAGTTTCCCTTAAGGCTTTGCTGGTACTTTGAAAAGTGAAGATTCAATGGGGAATTCTTAGTGATTCACACACTGATTAACTCGTTTCAAGTTTAACTATCTATTTGATTGTAGCATGCAAATTTTACACATTCCCGCACTTTGTCAATATGGAAAAGACAGAATTTAGTGTGGATAATCCATTCTTTGTGTTTATCAGAGCATTTGGGCATTAATGGTGGCAGTTTGTAAAAAATGCCAGATCTATACAGACCCTCTCTTACAGTTGGACTCGATCTTAAAGGTCTTTTCCAACCTAAACAATTCTGTGATTCTGTGATTTGCCAGTGTTGTTCAAAATATGCATCCATTGTCTGGTGTGCAGTAAGCCAATAACTACATCATGGAGAGAGACATTGTCTATTCAGGTTTGCGCAAATCCTGGAGGTGTTTTTTTTTCTCAAATCGCAGTTGAAGGAGTTTGTCACCTTCATTAGTACACAAAGTTACACAAAGCCATACATTATTCATCAAGCATGTAATCACATATTGATATGTAATTATAAGAAACGTTAAGTCATTCCTTGCACCTTCTGTGCATGCCCCAAGAGAGTCTTTAGGTATATCTAGTGATCAGTACCCCAAAAATCACCTACCAAGATCACCCATCAACTCCTCTCATTCTGTTCCTATTCCCTCCCATTCTCCTCCCACTCTCCTCCTAATTATTGGCAGTATCTCTAAACGTCTGGCTTGGAACTTCTTAATTTAATTAAGTGTCCAGCTCCTCATTCAAAAATCATGCTAATAAACTGCACTATTATCTAACCATACAGCTGAACAAACTTTAATTCCATACCATAAAAAGTACAAAAGATAATCATTAACTGGGACTCATCTTGTGTAAGTCTCCTGTCTGTCTGATGATCCTAAGATATTTTTTAAGATATTAAAAATATCATGAGCTTTTACCAACACCGGGGCATCAGATCATTTCAAAGGTGACTGAGGCCACAGAGGTAAGGAAATAATAGGAAACGGTAAATAATCTGAGAGGTGAGCCTGTGCGAATTTCATGAAGCTCAATAAGGCCAAGTGCAAGATCCTGCACCTTTGTCGGGGCAATTCCAAGCACAAACACAGGCTGGATTGAGAGCAACCCCAAAGAGAAAGACTTTGGAGTGCTGGTGGATGAGGAGCTCGACGTGAGCCTGCAATGTGTGCTTGCAGCCCAGAAAGCCAACCAAAGAAGTGTGAGCATCAGGGTGAAGGAGGGGATTCTGCCCCTCTACTCTGCTCTTGTGAGACCTCACCTGGAGTGCTGCATTCAGTTCTGGAGTCCTCAGCACAAGAAGAGTATGGATCTGTTAGAGCAAGTCCAAAGAAAGGCCACAAAGATAACCAGAGGGTTGAATCAGCTCCCATATGAGGACAGGCTGAGAGTTGGGCTTGTTTAGCTTAGAGAAAAGAAGGCTCTGAAGGACCTTATAGCAACCTTCCACTACTTAAAGGGGGCTTGCAGGAAAGCTGGAGAGGGGCTCTTTATCAGGAAGTGAAGTAATAGGATGAGGGGTAATGGTTTTAAGATGAAAGAGAGAAGATTTAGATTAGATATTAGGAAGAAATTTTTTACTGTGAGAGTGATGAGGCACTGGCACAGGTTGCCCAGAGAAGTTGTGGAAGCCCCATCTCTGGAGGTGTTCAAGGCCAGGTTGGAAAATGCTTTGAGCAACCTGATGTAGTGGAAGGTGTCCCTGCCTGTGTGAGCCAAATGCAGGCAAAGCACAGGAACAACCACAAACCCATGGATAAAATGAAAAGAATAAATTTCACTAGCAAGCGTGAAAGCGTGAGGGCGAACTGCTACTTTTTCCCCTTTTTATTAGGGAAGAGCCAAGTCTTTTGATCTTTCTCCTGCCAGAACTGGAATCCCAACATGATATAAGACCTCTGTGTTAGCTAAACATAAGAGCCCTGGCCGTTAAACACACAAGGCTAAACAGGAGTTAGTATGATATATGTGATTTTCTATACCCCAGCTGCAAGGTCACTTGAGTGTGTGTTCATAGTTTCTCCTCACCAACCTTCTGTTATATTCCCACACTGTCCATGGCAGGGGGGTTAGAATGAGATGTTCTTTAAGGTCCCTTTCAACCCAAACCATTGGGTTGAATCTATGAAATTTGATTCTATGAAATACGCTATGAACATTTCTGATGCTTTGCCAAGGAAATAAATTAGAACATTTTCTTCTTAGTTTTCCATATCCTATTGTCACTGACAATAGTTATGGCCAGAAAATATAAGTTTATAACAAGCACATCCAAACACAATGGAGAAGGGCAAAAGCAAGCTAAAAGACTGCTTCCGTATATTTAAGAGGTTATTCTAAAATTATGATGAAAAAAAGCCAAATCAAAGCTGTTAGACATAGGAGTTAGCATGGTAATTCATCTCCTATCCCTCAGCAAAATTATTAGGTATGTCAGTCTTGGTTCAAATTAGAAGCACTGGAGTCTGCCAAACCATTGGGTCCACATATCAAGTTATATACACCTTTTTGTAAATTGATCAAGCTGCATTTGGCATTAGTAGACCTAAGTATAATTGGAGCAGACACTGGACATAAAGAAGTGAGTAAACTAGTTGTGAATGTGTTTGAGCTGGAGATTAGAAATTATCTAACCAGCAAAAGAGTCAGCTTCCACAATACACTTCCAAAAAGGGATAGTGATAGAAAGAGGAATGCTGACATTTTGCTGAAAGTGATGCATTTAATATATCCATTTAATAATGTGAGAAGAGAAATTTGTCAAAATAAAGGTAAAGTTTTTGCTTTCTTGGAAACAGGACATCATAATGTTAACATGGTTGGCACATTTATTTGGTTCCCATCCATGTAATGTAATATTTAATTAACAGGCCTGAACTTGACATTTATGGAGATTATTTCCAGCGTCATTTCCAAAGGAGGAACATACATCGGCACTAGCTTCTTCAAATTTCTTCACCAAATGCCTCCATAGTAGATATAAGTCCTATTAGGAGTGAAATGACATATTAGTACACCAGGAAGTGAGCTACAGTGCATCCCATACTTACTTGAAGTCAGCAGCTTGCATTTAAGAAAGAGAAGCACTGTAGGTGTATTCACAAACCTCAAGAGGACTAAGCGTCTAGGTTTCCCTTTCAGTCAACAAAAAAATAGACTCCTCTAGAGTATCACTCAGAGTGGGAACCTGATGTAGGTGATGTGAATTGTACTCTGAAGAATCTGTCTCTGTGCTTACTACAGAATGAGTGAGTTTGGGAAGTAATGGCAAAGCGTTAGCACCAGTAATGAGTTTGATTTTTCTTCAGGCTAATACAAGCATTACTACTTTTCTAAAATTCATTTGGGTTTTGGGTACAAGAAAGGATCACTATCAATAGTCTAGGGATACTGGCCTTTCCTATGCCTTTTCTGTGCCTTCTGTATCCCGTAATAAACAGACATACTCCTGAAATAAAAGCAGCCTGCAGTTCTCTGTTCAACTTGCCTATAATTCTGCCTTTGGTATTGCAAGTAATGAATCCGTAAGTTCAAGATCCTGACACTGAAAATGCCAGCAAATAAACTCTCTAAGACTTGTTTTGGAGTTTTAGAAAGCAGCATCCTTTATTTCAGCGCTGGGCGCATGAGGGAATGATTTCCATCAGTCATGCACAATGACACCAGAGCTGGTCACAGAATACTTAATTCAACTTGCATGCATATGTATAAATTCTCCCAGTAATCTCATGCACATTCTTTTACTTTCAAAGGACTAATCTTAATTTTATTATGAAATTCACAACAGCCAAGTCTCTGTTCATTAGAGCTTTGAAGTTAGTTCTCTATCCAGCCTCGAGTTCTTTAGATAAGTCAAGTATTGTCTGGGAACAGCACTACTTAAAAAAACATACTATCAGAAGAACAGTCTGTGCCTGTCTAACTTTCAAAAATACTGCCACTTAGATATCGCTTAACTGAAGTGAGTTAGAAAACCAATTCTACTGAAAACCAACTCTACTTAAGTCCACACTCTGCAATAACAACCACTTCTTGTATCAAATCCCTCCTTTTTTTGTTAGACCTTTGATTTTTATCTAAAGGTCCACATCACCCTTCTTCTCACCAGATACAAGCCAAGCAAAAATAATACAAACATTGTTTATCTAACTATTCTAGAAATATGATCCTTTTCAAAAATGTGTTTTACACAAATCAATACTAAAAAGACAATCCCTATTATTACAGTGATTAACACCAAAGTTTGCAACAGGGAAGCAAGCCACCCAGTCAGCGATATTCCACCTATATGGCTTAAAAATTTATTCAGGCAATTGTTTTCTGCATCTTCTCTAAGATCCCGAGCTTGTCAGGCAACAGCCCAAATTTGTTCTATCTGCTTATTAAGATGTTCTGTTACGTTTGGGATATGGATGCAACAATGATCTGTGTCCAATTTCAGACTCCATGCTCTTTGGCCAGCAATAAATCTAAACCCAGGCGGTGCTGTATTGCTTTAGTATCGACTTGTACCTGCTGACTGATCAATTCGAATTCTTTGGCAACAGAATTGGACAGTGTTTCCACCTGCCAGGTAAGATTTTCAATTAGAATCTGATTTTCCAGTGCAGTCATAAGCAGGAGTAAAAAAAAAAAACTCCCCATCCTACTTCAGCGGATGTGCCAATTATCTTCATCACTGGCTCTTTTGGTTTTTTGGTGTATTTTCTTTAGTAAAAGACAATCTGGTAGTCTAAGACCCACTTCCCAATACCTGTACACTGTATCCAGGGGCTGGCGCTTCGGCCTGTGAAGAGTTAGATGTGTTGATACAGGTTTCTCGCAATTCTAATGCTCTTTTTATAGTCAAGGGAAGGCTGTTATTATTACACCTGCCCCGATAAAGTCACATGATTTTCTGTGTACAGTTCCAGGACAACTTGGAGTAATCTAATACACAGGGTCATTAATCCCGCAGTGACTCGTGCCTCACTGTACCCTGCAACCCAATCTAAGAAATGATGGTCTAACAGAGTGGACCCCTCTGGGCAAGGAGTGTTTGCACAATGCCTAAAACCAGTCCTGTTATTTCTTGACCTCCAAAGTGTGGCATCCTGCAGTATGTCACTTCCTCTTTGTCTGCACTGGTTTTCACTGTCTAAATAATAGGTCGCGTTAGTCTGTTTTAGCATTTTGGTGACATTATCCAATTTTGAAGATCCATAAAATTTAATGGAATGATTCCCCATGGTCTGAAGTGCAATATGGCATGGGTAGGCAGGCTGTCACGCTAGAGAGTCTATTCATTTTACGAAAACCTTTTATAAATTCCAATATGTTGTTGTCATTCGAATCCACCCCTTCTGCCACAGTTATTATTGTGATGATACATATTTGAAATATAATCCCCAAATTCATTGTAATCTAATTTTTTTAATCCTTATCTTTATTGGGTTCCCTGAGTCCCGTTGGATTTTCCACTCAGGTTTTGGTACCAGCTTGCTTCCCTTGTGGTCACCAGTTGGGTGCGACGAGCGAGGAGAACCATGCAATAGACTCAACCTGAGTGCGGCGAACAGGGTTGCAGAGAGGCAGGGTGAGCGGGCGCTCTTCGGGTAGGTGTGGTTGTTTGTTTGGGTTTTTTTCGCTTTTGTTTTTTCCTGCTCCCCTGACCAGGACTACCAAAACCGTTGCTACCAGGAGTGTTTCTATCCAAACAGTGCCTCCGTTGAGGGATGCAAGTGTCCAGACTGTGGACTGCAGGGCATGCCTTAGCATGTTTGTGGTACCCGAGGACAATCCAAAAAACACATGCATGAGGTGTGAACAGCTTAGCAATCTGCTGCTTATGGTTGCAGATTTTAAGGATCAGGTGAAGAGGCTGAGAAGCATTCGTGATAGCGAAAGGGAGATAGACTGGTGGAGTCACACCCTTTCTCCCCCCAGTAATACTTCCCAGGAGACAGAGGAACCGTGTATTTTTCACCAACAGGATGAGGGAGGGGACATAGTTGTTGAGGAGAAATGGGAGCAGGTCTACTGTTGTGGTGTTGTTGTTGAGACGGACACTGCGACGAGCGAGGAGAACCATGCAATAGACTCAATATGAGTGGTAAAGCAAGTTCTGGTTTATTGCAAAGCTCATTCACAACTACACCATAGCCCATGTCTACTTAAGTTATGTCTACTTGTCTAACAATCATTGGCTTGTCTAACAATCATTTCCCCTTACATACACTTGTCTTATAAGCATTAGTTTGGCTCCAAAAGCCCTATAATCACTAACTTAACTCTAGAAGTTATACTATCATGCCCCTCTTCAAAGCTCTAAGGTTACATTAGCATGTTCCTCCTACTTGCTCCTCCTACTAGCAGCTACTGCTATATGCTTGGGTCCCGGTCTCACTCTGGCCTGCTTCCTTAAGTTGTTTATCTGTTACAGGGTCTTCTTGACCTTGTCTTGGGGATTTTCTCACTGCCTCCCTCCTTGTCAGCGTGACTCAGCAAAATCCTCAGTACTTTTTATCACAGCCCAGCTCAGTTGATTTTTGTCAGGGCCGATTCACAGAGCTCCTCCTTTGAGCCATGTCCACACTCCCGCAACCATTCTCCAACAGTTGGGGATCATTGTTCTGCGGTCCATGAAGCAGGAACCTTCTTAATCCGTGAATAATGAATCCAGGGTCCTCTTCCCGCCAGCTTCACGGCTGTGTATGTAGTTAAAAGTACTTGGTATGGTCCTTTCCACCTAGGAGTTAATGGTTCTGACTCCCAAGACTTGACATACACCCAGCTGGAACGGATGTGCTGGTGTATCAACCTCTAGGGATTTGTTAACAGTCACAAATTTCTGCAATTCCTGAAGAGTCTTTCCTAAAGATATCAAGTAGTTGTTAATGTCCAAATTCCCTTTAACAGTGATACCACCTGGGACATGTGGCATCTGAAAAGACCTCCCATACAATATCTCATACGAGCTAAGGCCTCCTCCATTTCTTAAAAATGCTAAAGGTAAAGCTTTTGTCCAGGTCACAGAGGTTTCCTGACATATTTTACTAACCTGCAGCTTTAAAATATAATTCATCCTTTTCACTTTCCCACTAGACTGAGGCCTATAAGGCATATGCAAATCCCAGGATATTCCCAAAATTCTACTTAGTTGTTTGATTACTTCTGCCACAAAACGAGGACCTCTGTCCGAAGACATTCCTAAAGGCACCCCAAATCTTGGAGTAATTTTTTAAGTAAAATTTTTACTACTTCCTATGCCTTATTGGTGCAAGCAGGGAAAGCCTCTGGCCAGATCAAAAAGGTATCTACTAAAACTTGTATATATCTGTATTCTTTCCAAGGTAACTCAGTAAACTCAATTAATGATGTTGGGATTGTTTCTTTGTCATACCCCACATTTTCCGTAACTGAACAAACAATTTCTGTCATGACTTTTCCTATAACTACTTTCTTTAACTGTTTTAAAAGATTTTCTGTTCCCCTATATACTTTATCATGTTCCCTTTTGGCCAGTTCCCTTAAAAGAAAAGGAGGGAATACTACCTGCCTAGTGGATGTTGTTGAAGACGGAGGGAGTCACCGACACCAGATGGTTCATCAGTGGAACTCGTTTATTGGTCGTGTTACAATCACTTTTATAGCCACGATAATTAGGTTATACATATTGCAAAGCTCAGGCTCATTATTGGTCGTACGATAATTAGGTTATACATATTGCAAAACTTTAGCTCCTTATTGGTTACAGACTTTATCACTGCATAAGCGTCACATACATTCCTGTAGTTTTAGAAATCCATCTGGTCCCGTGGGAGACATCCTGTTATCTCCCTTGCCTAAGCTTTACTGCACAACAAGGGCCCACTGACCTTGCTGGTCAGTATTTTTTCACTTAGCTCAGTATTTTCCCACTCAAGGCCTAAACAGCTTGCTTTTGTCAGGCTCATGTCTGCTTTCAGTGAGCCAGGTTTCAGTAAGTCTCTCCACAATTCCCCCGTTTTCTTTATTTAAGGCAATGTGGCTTTGTAACATATTTTGCACTAGGTTTTTCAAGTTCATTCTGCAAACATTTAAACATACAAGGGAGAATCAGTAAGGTGACAAAATTTATAATTAATATGACTAGTCCTTGTTTCAACAATTCTGATACCCAGGGTCCAAATCCAATATTGGCCAATCATTCTCATAATGGGTCTGTAAGCTAAAGTCTTTTAAGTGTGTTTGCATTTCTGTTATTTGTTTGTGTATTGATGTTGAGTGATCAGACAGATTTAAACAACACATACCTTTGATCAGGAGTGTTCTTAGCCAGCCTGTAATACCAAATTGAGAATCAATTTCCAAGAACATCATCTGTTTCCTTTAATTTGAGTCAATTAAGTCCACATTGTAAAGCAATCAATCTTGACTTCTTGGGTTGTTTAACTTGCTGGATGGCAAGTTTTAAGTACCAAATTGCTTGAGCTTGGCGAAAACCACTTCCTGATGCAAAATGATAAAAATGTAGCTGATTATATGTGATACCTGCTGCTATATAAAAATCCTCAAAATTCTGGTGAAAATGTGCAGTACAAAGACTACCTTCAGTTGCTGCTACGTGACTATTTCTTATCAACCTATTGGCACAAACTCCATACTCTAATAAAAGATTCAAAGCACAATTACAATATACACAATTGCAATCACAATTAACAGCTATAACAGAATTCAATTCTCAAGCCCCTTTCAGTCCTTGTCAGTCAAGTATGTTCACAATTACATATCGTGGGCGAAACCTCTTGCTTGATGTGTTAATTTCTGTTTGAAGTTGTTAAAGTAGAATGCTTATTACTCTTTGCTGTGGCTCTCGTGTTCGGTTGACTGACCCGACTGCTGGGCGTGTCCATTTACTGGGAATCCATAAGGGACCTTGATCTGTGGAAACACAACTATAACGACAACCAGTAAATAGCAACAGGCTCGGTCCCTCCCATAATTCTGTCTTAGGGTTCTTATAACACAATTGTATTTCAGGTGCAGCTTACATTTTCACACCACTATTATGAATTACTACAGATGCTTGCTCTAAACCTGCTACCAAACTAAGATAATTAAACAATTAAGTGTAAAAAGCACTTTACTTAACCTTATCTGCGGATCTAATTCTGTTACATCTTTCTGCTTTGCAAGGTATTCTTTAATAGTTCTATATGCTCATTCCACAATCACTTGAACTGTGGAAAAATGCGGAATACCTGTTACATGCTTAATTCCCATGTTTGCAAAAATTTTCTCTACTTTACCTCTATAACATGATACTGCTACTCTGTTCACATGGCTCTTATTGATTGGTTGTCTTAATGTTCATTCCTTACAGTTATATAACTCTACTACTATACTACCTTCTCTTACACCCTAGAGGTGAGTTTAAGGTTATTCTGAAACACAGCATGTCCCTTAACCTTAAAGCCCTTATGTCTCTTATTTTTAGCTGAACAATTTCTCCTGTTGTGGCCCCTTTTAAGGAGATAACAATTTAGCTAAATTTTGACAATCATATGGCAAATTAACATCTGCTGTAAAAATCCAATCTAACTCAGCACTAATGGCTTCAGACTTTATCCCATTCTCCTGCACAGTCTTTTTAACTTGTTGTAAAATTTTCCAAATCATGCTGCTCATAACTATTACCATGTTGATTAAATAATACAGGAAAAGTTAGGTTACCTGCTGGATGCCAATCTCCCTCTAATATGGCATCTTGGATTACACCTGACTACCTACCAGATTTTGCAGAATCACAGAACTGTCTGCATACGGGTGATGGACATAACCCTTTACCTATACCACCAAAAGGTGATGCTGAAAGCTTTGTAGTACTTTCAGCCAGTTCCTGGACAGATCTTTCAGTCCTCGCATGTGATGCAAATGTCGACAACGATTGTTCCATTCTGTGATGTAGAGCATTCGTAGCTTCCTCCATTTGCCTCTTGAGATCTTGTAACTTGCTACTTCATGGAATTATTGTTTCATGCTGTGGCTGTGCTTCATCTTCAGATGAGTTGTCTCCTGTTAAACAAACCGCTTCGGGGGGAGGAGGCCGGGGTGGGTATAACTTCTTGCAGCAGCTGGCTCCTCCCACTCTTACATCATCACTGGTGTCACTGCAGTTCCTTCCGTATTGTCTGTCAGTTCACTTCCGGCCGCCGAAGCGTGAACGTCGCTCGCGGCTGATGGCACGTCGCTTGTTTTTTCTGCTTCATTAGACATATCATTAACTCTTAATAAATCATTAACAGAGTCACACATCTTATCGCTCGATTGACCCTTAATAGCAACAAAAGTACTTCAATACGAATGTGGCTGCGAGACGGTGGAGCAGCTGTGGTTGTAGATAAAGGGGCTGTTACTCCCTGCACAGCTGCAGCGGCCACTTTCGATTCTATTTTTAACTTTTGCAAGGCATTAATCACAGTTCTCCAAGTTGTGTTACAAACAGTAAATAGCTCTTCTCCCACATTAGTGATATACAAAGTCCCAAAAGTTCATCCCTCTTCTGCTTCAAAAGCACTAGCGGAGTTTGTGAAAAAAAAAAACTCCTCTTTTTTCCATGATTCAATGGAATCCTTTATACCACGCTTTTATAAAAAGCACTTTAGGAGACTAAGAGCTGCTTCTTTTTCCATTTTTCTATCCTGCACCAGGTACCTGTTTATGGCCATTGCACCCTTCCAAAGTCAGCTCACGTTGCAGCGTCCCCTCCTTTGTCAGGACAGATCCGGAGTCCAGCTCTTTGATCCTCGTTTTTCTATGTTAGCTAAAAATAAATCGTATGCTACTTGCCGATCCATATCAGCGCTGTTGCGGTCCTCCGGCTCCGGTAGCACGTATGGCCCAGTACCACCTCTATGATCCCTGGGGGTGCTGCTCCTGCCTTTTCCAATGGCGTTGAGCACCGCTCTGGCCGCTTCAGAGCCCAACCCAACTCCATCCACCGATGGTGTTCTCCCCCGTTTTCTTTAGCAACGGGGCACGTCGGGGTCACCATTTTGTTGAAGACGGAGGGAGTCACCGACACCAGATGGTTCATCAGTGGAACTCGTTTATTGGTCGTGTTACAATCACTTTTATAGCCACGATAATTAGGTTATACATATTGCAAAGCTCAGGCTCATTATTGGTCGTACGATAATTAGGTTATACATATTGCAAAACTTTAGCTCCTTATTGGTTACAGACTTTATCACTGCATAAGCGTCACATACATTCCTGTAGTTTTAGAAATCCATCTGGTCCCGTGGGAGACATCCTGTTATCTCCCTTGCCTAAGCTTCACTGCACAACAAGGGCCCACTGACCTTGCTGGTCAGTATTTTTTCACTTAGCTCAGTATTTTCCCACTCAAGGCCTAAGCAGCTTGCCTTTGTCAGGCTCATATCTGCTTTCAGTGAGCCAGGTTTCAGTAAGTCTCTCCACATGGATGTGACAAACCACTCACCCTTTTGCTCCTTTGCCTGTAATGTCTCAATCAACCTAAAATTCTTATTATCGTAACTAGGCGCTGTTTCTGGCAATTTTATTTTTTTCTCTGACACTAAAGCCATGATGTCTGTTTCTGCAGCCTCTTTCCTCCTTGCACAAAACTGCTCCTGTCCATGAATAATTCTCAATCTGGACTCTCAAGTGGTTGATCTTTAATGTCCAGGCGTCTGGAATATAGTTCTTTAATCGTCTGCAAACAATCATGCTTAGGAGTCCCTTCTACATGGTCAGTAGAAAGAAACACCACTGGGTTAACAACTGAGGTGGTCCTCAGGAGGACATCATCTTGCTGCAATAATGCCACCTGGTACTTTAACTTTTGACTAGGGGAGAGCCAATGTCCTCCTTTTTGTTCCAGGACAGTGATAATCATATGTGCTAGAGATAGGCCACTGTGTATCGCTGCTCTCCTAGAAACTGGGATAACACTCCCAGGGCTATCCCACATCCCAGGTGCTTTCATTAAAGACAATTTCAAATATTTGTAGGCTGTTCTACTATTATCAGTCCAATTCAAATGTTGAGGGGGAGATGTCTTTCGTACCTCATACAAAGGTTTTACTAATAGTCCATAATTTGAAATCCAGAGCCGACACCAATCAACCATCCCAAGAAAAATTCTTTACTCACCAACAGTCTGTGTTTCTGGTAGTTGGCAAAGAGCTTCTTTTCTCTCCATTCCCAATTGTTGCTGTCCTTGTTGTATCTCAAATCCAAGGTAAGTCACAGTTCTCTGTACCACCTGAGTCTTCTCTCTGGAAACTCTATATCCACTCAGTCCCAAAAAGTTTAAAAGACTTATGGTTAGTTGCAAACAATCTTCTCTAGCAGTTGTAGCAATGAGGATATCATCCACCCATCATTTTCTTTTTCCATATTTCAAGTTCTTTGGCTAATTGATTTCCAAAGATTGTTGGACTTTTTTTAAATCCTTGGGGTAGGACAGTCCTTGTATACTGAGTTTTTCTACCAGTTTCAGGATTTTCACCATTCAAAAGCAAAAAGCTCTTGACTTCCCTTTTCAAGGGGAATGCAGAAAAAAGGCATCTTATAAGTCTAACACTGTAAACCAGCTCTGATTTTCAGTTAAAACTGTTAAAAGAATATATGAATTCACAACCACTGTCCTGAACAATTTGATTCATTGCTCTAAGATCCTGTGCTAAATGGTAACCCTTACCATTTGCCTTTTAACTGGTAAAACTGAGGTATTATATTTTAATTCACATTCTGCTAACAACTTATATTTCAAGAATTTCTGATTTACAGATACTAACCCAAGCTTAGCTTCTAACTTCAAATAATATTGTTTAATGCTTACTGGGACCAATCCTGATTTCAAATCACCTCTTATAGGTTGGACCACTTGGACCTCCCAGGTATCTCTCCAGCCCACATTGTTGGGATCACAGCATCTTCAACTTCTCAAGGGATTATTTTTCTTTGAATGTTGACTCCCTGTAATAATAAAGCTGTTGCTTTGATATATTTGGATTCTGATATATAAGCCTCAGCCTCCCCTTCTCCAAATTTTATTTGAGCTTCTAATTTTTCAAGCAAGCCCTCTTCCTAACAACAGTTTTGGAAAGCCTGGCAAATATAAACCATGATTTCTAAGATTTAAAAGCTTTAAAGATTTAAAAGGTCAGCTTTCCCTGACTTCTATTGCACCTCCCACCAGACCAGGCTGCTCAAGACTCCATCTAACTTGGCCTTGAATACCTCCAGGGAGGGGGCATCCACAACCTCCCTGGGCAACCTGTTCCAGTGTCTCACCACCATCACTGTGATGAATTTCTTCCTAATGTCTAATCTAAATCTCCCCCTTCCAGTTTAAAGCCATTCCCCCTCATCCTATCACTACCAACTCTTGTAAAAAGTCCCTCCCCAGCTCTCCTGTAGGCCTCTTTCAGGTACTGGAAGGCCGCTATGAGGTCTCCCCAAAGCCTTCTCTTCTCCAGAATGAACGACCCAACTCTCGGCCTGTCCCCATAGCAGAGATGCTCCAGCCGTTTGATCATCTTTGTAGCCCTCCTCTGGACCCGCTCCAACAGTTCATAACCTTCTTATGATTGGGATTCCAGAACTGGACACAATACTCCAGGTGGGGGTCTCATGAGAGCAGAGTAGAGGGGGAGAATCACTTCCCTTGACCTGCTGGCAATGCTTCTTTTGATGCATACCAGGATGTGGTTGGCTTTCTGGGCTGCAAGCACACATTGATGGCTCATGTTGAGCTTCTCATCAACCAGCACCCCCAAGTCCTTCTTTCCAGGGCTGCTCTCAATCACGTCGTCCCCCATCCTATATTGATACTAGGGCTTGCCCCGACCCACGTTGCGGCGGATAAAGGCACGGACCCTGATGCAGGTTCAAAATGAAGTCTGAATCGAAATCATTTATTTGTAACACAAATTGCTCTTTTATAACAATCTTTTTGCAAAGTCATTGTCCGCCCACCAATTTAACATTGATGATTGGGTTAAAGCACTTGTACACGCGCCTTGAGCTGTTTCTTAATTGGTAGCATAAGTTCTGTTTTTCTTTACCTAATCCCTCCTGATAAACTACTTTACACTGCTTCAAGGTTAGCCAGTTCTCAGCTCATTATCAAACCCTGTCAAGGCCTCTGTGTTACTTCCCAGGCTTTAACCCTACACTAGGTATAGGACCTTGCACTTGGCCTTGTTGAACCTCATGGTTCATACAGGCCCACTTCTCCAGCTTGTCCAGGTCCCTCCGGGTGACATCCCCTCCTTCTAGCATCTCCACTGCCCCACTCAGCTTGATGTCATCCACAAACTCGCTGAGGGTGCACTCGATCCCGCTGTCAATATCATCAATGAAAATATTAAACAACACTGGTCCCAGTACAGACCCTTGAGGGACACCACTCATTAGGGGTCTCCATACGAACATCGAGCCATTGACCACTACTCTCTGAATGCGACCATCCAACCAATTCCTTATCCACTGAACAGTCCACCCATCAAATCCATATCCCTCCAATTTAGAAAGAAGGATGTCATGGGGGACTCTGTCAAAGGCTTTACAGAATTTCAGATCAATGACATCCATTGCTTCTCCTGTGTCTACTGATGCGGTCACTCCATCATAGAATGCCACTACATTGGTCAGGCAGGACTTTCCTGTGGAGAAGCCATGTTGGCTGTCTCAAATCACCTCTCTGTCCTCCATGTGCTTTAACGTAGCTTCTAGGAGGATCTGTTCCATGATCTTCCCAGGCACAGAGGTGAGGCTGACAGGTTGGTAGTTCCCAGGATCCTCCTTTCTACCCTTTTTAAAAATGGGCACAATGTTGCCCTTCTTCCAGTCACCAGGGACTTCCCCTGACTGCCATGACTTTTCAGATATTATGGAGAGTGACTTGGTAACTACATCAGCCAATTCCCTCAGGACTCTGGGATGCATCTCATCAGGTCCCATAGACTTATATATGTTCAGGTTCCTGAGGTGTTTACGAACCCGATCTTCCCCTATAGTGGGACTCTATCCCCCTGGTCCCCATCTTGTTGTTCCTTGAACCTGGGGAGTGAGGAGAGCAGTTGCCAGTGAAGACTGAGGCAAAAAAGTTGTTGAGTACCTCAGCCTTCTCCTCATTTGTTGATATGAGGTCATCATTTTTGTTCATCAGTGGGGTTATGTTTTCTTTAACCTTCCTTTTCTGGTTGATGTACCTATAGAAGCCCTTCTTATTATTCTTTGCTTCTCTTGCCAAGTTCAGCTCCAACTGCACCTTGGCCTTCCTGACCCCATCCCTACACACCCAAGCAACATCCCTATACTCTTCCCAGGTTCCCTGTCCCTGCTTGCACTGCCTGTACAATTCCCTCTTGTTTTTCAGTTTGACTAGCAGGTCTCAACTCAGCCACGCTGGTCTCTTCCCTTCCCTGCCTGATTTCCTACATCTAGGGACTGAGCGCTCTTGCACTCTGTGGAAAGCACCCTTAAATATTTACCAGCTCTGTATTGCTCCTTTATCCCTGAGAACTGTTTCCCAGGGGGTCCTACTGAGTAACTCCCTGAAGAGCTGGAAGTTGGCTTTCCTGAAATTTAGGGTTCTTACTAACACTCCTTGCCTATCTTGTATATCTCAGAACCTTGAACTCCACCAGTACATGATCACTGCAGCCCAGGCTACCTCCGATCCTGACATCACTGATGAGCTCACTTGCATTGGTGACCATCAGGCCCAGTATTGCATCTCCTTGGGTACGGTGTCTATTATCTGCATTAAAAAGTTATCATCTATACACTCTAGGAGTCTCCTGGATTGCTTACAGCTTGCTGTGCTGCTTTTCCAGCAGATGTCAGGGTGGTTGAAGTCCCCCAGTAGGACAAGAGCTTGTGAGTGTGAAGCCTCCTGTAGCTGGAGAAAGAAGGCTTCATCTGCAGGCTCCCCTTGATCAGGTGGCCTGTGGACTACAAGGTTCCTTTTGTTGACTTGGTCTTTTATTCTCATATAGGCTTTCAACTTCTTTGTGGCTATTCTTCAGGGACAGCTCTTCACACTATCACTTTCCTTATATAGAGGGCAACACCTCTGCCCCTTCTTCCCTGTCTGTCCCTTCTGAAGAGCTTTTAGCCATCAATAGCCACACTTCAGTCATGGGAATCGTCCCACCAGGTTTCTGTGAATGCAACCAGATCGTAGCTTTCTAGCAGCACAGTAGTTTCCAACTCCTCTTGTTTGTTGCCCAAGCTGCATGTGTTTGTGTAGAGGCACTTCAGCTGGGCTGTTGGCCATATCGCCTTCTTAGTGGAACAACCCCTGTTTCCCTTAAGGTGTTCTGTGAAGGTTTCCTTGTTGGTTCCTACTATCTCAGAAGCCCTCAGCTGATCTCCACAAGACTCCCACTGTGCTGTGGCACACCCAGCAGAGCCTGGGGGAACAGGTGAAGGGCCCATAGTAACACTTTGTGATTCTAAATGTAATGTGCCAACTCGCGGCTTGCCATAGACAAGCCTGATATTGTCCCCCTCCCCCTTCACATCTAGTTTAAAGTCCTGTCAACGAGCCCTGCTAGCTCCTGGGTGAAGACCCTCCTGCCTCTATGAGAAAGTTGGCTCCTATTTGGAACTTGTAGGCCCAGTGCTGTGTAGGCCATCCCATTGTCAAAAAAACCTAAGTTGTTGCGGTGACACCATCTACAGAGCCATGTGTTAATAGACTGGGCTCATCTGTTCCTCCCAATGTCACTGCTCCCAACTAGAAGGAGGGAGGAAAAAATCACCTGGGCCCCAGATTCCCTCACTAGCTGTCCCAAGGCCCTAAAGTCCTTTTTGATTGCCCCTGGACTGCGTTCTGCAGCTTCGTCCCCTCCCACGTGGAAGAGGAGTAATGGATACTAGTTGGTGGACCTTACTAGACTGGGGAGTTTCTTAGTAATGTCCCTAACCCTGGCTCCTGGGAGACAGAAGACTTCTCTATTAGTAGGGTCTGCTCGACATATTGGCACCTCTGTTCCCTTCAGCAGGGAGTCTCCTATGACTATGATCCGCCTTTTCTTTTTTGCAGCAGTTGTAGTAATCTGGGTCATGTGTTGTTTTGGTTTTGGCCTCTTCCCCTGGTGTAGATGGGTCTATACTCATATTGTCCTGATTGGTCTTCCACAGCTGCCTGTACTTGTGCAGAGGCACCTGGGGGGATGAGGGCAAGGAGGGGGCTCACTTGCTACCCTGTTTGTGGACTTGCTTCCACTCACTACTCTCCTTTAATTCCCTGCCTACTTCCTGGTGGGGGAAGGATACCAAGTCCCTTGAATCAAGGCCTTTTTGTGGTTGTTGCCTTTGTTCACGTTTCAGGGATGCCAGGGTGTGGTTCCACCAGTCTATCTCTAGCTCAGACTCCCTGATGCTCCTCAGCCTATCCACCTCGTCCCGCAGCTCTGCCACCAGGCTGAGGAGGTAGTCCACCTGATCGCACCTTACACAGCTGTTGCCTCTGCTGCCCCCTGTTTCCAGTGCAAGCACGTGGCACTCCCTGCAGGCAGACACCTGGACGGCTGCGTGTTTTCCTAGGAGCTCAGTCTGGCAGGTGCAGAGGATGCAGCCTCCCGCTGGGTGGATACTGTGGCTGGGCTCCCACACCCCATCTGAACTTACCTCCTGAGTTGGGAAAGAGACTGTGCCCTCCCTGCGCCCTGTCTGCTTGCCCTGCCTTCGTGAACTGCCTTGCCTCGCCATGCCCTTCTGACAAACCACACACCTGTTTGCCCACCCCTGTTTGAAGTACTGGAATGGGCTGCCCAGGGAGGTGGTGGAGTCACCGACCCTGGAGGTGTTTAAGGGGAGACTGGATGAGGCACTGAGTGCCATGGTTTAGATGATGGTTGGTGTTAGTGTTAGGTTATAGGTTGGACTTGATGATCTCAGAGGTCCTTTCCAACCTTGTGATACTGTGATACTGTGATACTCTGGTCGCTGGTGCTCCCTAGAGGCCGTTTAAATCCCCCGCTGGTGCTGCTGGGAATGCCCACTCTGTGTCAGCAGCCCACATGTGAGCTGCTGCTTCTGGGATTTGGGAGTCACCTGCCCCGGCTCCCTCCTGGGCTTTCCTTCTCTCAGGGGACTGCCTGCTCACCTGGATCTAGAACTCAGCTTCAGAACTTAGCATTTCTGCTGCTGATTCTCGTAGATTCTCCCATTAAACAACACTTGCATAAACATCTTAATGTCTTTCCAGTCAGTTTTGCATTTTAATCATTATCTCAAAAGCACTAGGTGTCCAGTCTGGATTGTCTCAAAATTTCCAGCTGCTAACTCCCAATTGTTCAAATTGGTAATAGAAAAAGGGACTTTTTATAATCACCAGTTCTTCATTTCCCACAGCCTGACATAAGGGAGCTTGCATAACTTGTCCCTGTTTACCTCTCATTCGCCCTGCTATCGGACTGAACCCTTCTGCTCCCACTAACAATCTACCAGTCCGAGAATTATTCTCTCATTCATGTACTTCTGTGAGTCCCTCCAAGATGGTGTCCAGGAGTGATCAATAAGTCAGTTTTGTCCTCAGGTTCACCGTCTTGTTGTTCATAAACTTTCAAACATCTTTGCCCAATACTACAAGCAGAACATTTTTCAAACTGCTACAACATTTTTCAAAGCCTTTCCTTTATCTTTTTTCCAAGGCTAAGACAAGAGGATCACTAGGTGCTAAATTTATACCACATTCCTTTTTGCCGCTCTGGGTGATTATGCAATGTATAAAACATTTCCAAATGCATAGTTTAGTCTAATTTTTTGTTCTCTTCTTAGAAAAAGCATTAATTGTAACAAAGTATTATAATTCAGTGACCCATTAGCAGGCCATTGTTCTCCTTTATCTAATTTATACAGCAGCCACAAGTGATTACAGTATTTAATTAAATTTTCTTTTGTTGCCGTTTCCCCTGAGGCTCCCTTAACTGCTTGCAATGCGTTTAAACACAGCCCAGAGGGGATTACTTTACAATACTGACACCTCCTTGTGATGATCCCACAGTGTTTATTTTGGGCACAGCCAAAAACAATAAATCAGTATTCATTTTGGACATGGCCAAACCAGCAAATGAATACTTTGGCCACGGCCAAAATATAGAATCAAATACTCAGTTGCATTCTGAGTTGCAGCTTCCCAAAAGTTGCAAAAACAGATCCAAATCTGTTCAGATCCCAATCTGATACCCTCAAGGCAGCTGCACAAAACAACACAACTCGGATCCGATCCAATGCACAGTAGTGCCATGGAAAACAGAAGAAAGGAAAGAAGAGACAGAGAGGAATAAGCGTAGCAGGGGGAAGAGAAAAAAAAATAGTCACCACTACATAGGCCTCTGGAAAACATGGTCTTCTTCTGAATGAACTGGTTTGAGCTAGTTTTCCCAAGCTCTTGAACCGCTCAGTCTGCCTCTCTCCCAAACCTTACCCCCCTTCAAAGGAAAAAAACATGGAAGAAACCAAAATCACACTATATATATGTATTTCTATATTTTTCTAAATACAAAGAACTACACCACAAAGATATGCAAAGGAGCAAGAGAAGAGGGGAAGGGAAATGGAAAAAAGGACAAAAAAGATCTATATAACAACTGGCATACAACTATAACACCCAGTAACTAACAAAGTAAGGAATTAATGAAATCTTACCACGCTACCTCCCCTGTGGAGAGCCAGACCAAATCCAACCAGTTAAAAAAAATTTCCGCAGGCTCAGCAGCAGACAGGACCAATGCAGGGACCTTCTGCTCCTCCACCTTGCCGGAAGAAGAAGAGAGTGTGCTCTCTTATCTACCCTCTATTTATATGTCAGGTTACGTTAAAGGAAGATATGGAATACTTCCATGGATCAAAAGTTAACCCATTACACTGAAGCACGTGGTCCTGTGGTTCTTCTGCAGCACGTCTTCAGGCAGGTTCCATGGGGTGGTGGGCATGTGCACCTGCCTTCTTGGCAGGCTTCTATTTATAAGACAAGTCCATGCCCCCTCCATTAGCATGAGGGGTGGTCTTACTGCGAAAATTCTAGAATTGCCGCATGTGCAGAAGTTTCTTTGGGAAGGTTCTGGAATTGGGGCTGGGGGGCTCCAGGGTCACTGGCAGTTCAACAGACCCTTGCCAGAATCACCTCTGCTTGAAGCCTTTGGGTCTGCATAGGCATTCAGGTGTGGGGAGGGCAACACCTGCTGCTGCACCTCCTCCCTGTCCTCTGCAGCAGCACAGTCAGCCCAACAGGAGCCACAGCACTCAAGAAGATGTTAAAGACAACAATACAAGTAGAGTCAGATGATATTGAAGACAATATAAGTAGAATCAGTTGATATTTAAGACAACAATAGAAGTAGAGTCAGTCTCTACACAGGCGATTACTGACAGATCACAAACAAACTGAAACAAATTGCAATTGCAACTCCTGCAGTCTCAAGATCTTAGACAAAACAAATCAGCAAACCGTGCCAAAGTCAGTTTTCCAAATCTAAACAAATTAGGACTCTAACTCTTCACACAGACAATTATGAATCACAGACAATTACAAACCGAGAGTTCTTCATGCAGACAATCACACAGACAATTACAAATCACAAACAAACCAAAATAAAAATCGCGGTTATGCAACAAAATTGGGGACTCCAAACCAAATTCCAATCCAAAATCTGGTTTATATACCAAATTCCAAATTAGGTACCTTTCTAGCCCAACCCTGCAGGGCTTTCGCCTCTGACTTACGAGCAGGCAACCAAACCAAACCAAAAAACAGAAAGGATGCTTTAATTCTTTAATTCTTACCAGTGGAATCCTTGCTCCCAAGATGCAGACTGGGAGGGTGGAGGTTTGCCCCTGAGAAGTCCTCAGTTGCCAGCTGGAGCATTCTCAACCTACACAGATCCGAAAACTTGAAAGCAAGTCCAATCTGGGTCACCAAATTTTACAGAAAATGATAGTAAATAAACTCAAAGACTCGTTCTGCAGTTTTAGAAAGCAGCATCCTTTATTTCATCTCTGGGCACATGAGGGAAAGATTTCCATCAATCATATGCAACAAGACAAGAGCTAGTTACAGAATATATATCCAACTTACGTGCATATGTATAAATTCTCCCAGCAATCATGTCATGCATATTCTACTACTTTCCAAGGATTGATCTTAGTTTTATTATGAACTTCACAACAGTCAAGTCTCTACTCATTAGAGCTTTGAAGCTAGTTCTCTGTCCGGCCTTGAGTTCTTTAGATAAGTATTGTCTGGAAACAGCACTATATAAAAAAAATATACAGTCTGTGTCTGTCTAACTTTCCAAAATACTGACATTTATATATATCACTTAACTGAAGTTAGTTAGAAAATATATTCTACAGAGAAACAACTCTACTTAAGTCAAAATATTCCACTCTTCAATAACAACCACTTCTTGTATCACTATAGTGATAATTGGTTATTAATGCACAAAGGAGCTTTAAGAGTCAGAGAGAAGACAAAGAAGACAGTGCATCATGTTTAAACTGTAATATTGCAGAGTGTAGTTGTTGTATTGAGCAGAAAGAAAGAAAGAAAGAAAGAAAGTGACCTGCTGATTTTTCTTGCTTTAGTCTTCAGCATTCTGTTATACTATTTAATGAATTAAAATACAAACAAACAGAAACCCCAAAGAAATCTGAAATTCCTAAGTTAAGTGAGTTTTTATTGAGCCACCATCATGGAATACGCATGACCTTAGGTCATTATTCAGGACCCATACTTCATATATTGTCAGTGATGCCTCATGACCTTGCTTGTGGCTCATTTCACACTTCAGTCTTCAAATTTCACTAGCCTTAGTCATAGCACATGGATCCTGGGATGATGGTTGAGGAGAATACAGATACTTGTTTGGACCTCACAGGTTGAAAGTATGTCACCTACCATAGACAGTATATTTCTCCCCCATCCCCCTTTTTGGGTAGGATTTGGCCTAAATTATCCTATATAAAAATGAAATTGACAACTTTATGTTTGAATTTGTATACTTTTTTTTTTTTATAAAATGAGGGACTTTTTATAATTCTGAAAAAAATGAAAATATTGTGGCCTAAAAAAATAGATTTGATGCTATACACTTTTCTGCTAAACATTATTGGAATGGATAACAGGTTATTTTCAGCAATCTTTCCAAAGACTTGTTAATTCACAGCATGTTCTGAAAAAATACTTGGCCACTCCAGTTTTTCTATTTTAGATAAGTATATGGTAAATTTAATAAAAGATTTGAGTACAGAGAATCATTTTCGGGGTTAGTAATTTTACTCGGAGTTCAATTAGTGAGATTAAGATCATGCTTAGATATATGAAGTGACTAAACTGAGTGTATTTTGCTAACCATAATTTTGTGATATAAAAGTATTAATTACTTATTGATTGACTCTACTATTTCTCTATATTACATTTTCAACTATATGAAATAATTTATTATGAAATATCCAAATTTTAATCACTTGAACTTTTAGCATATAGTATCTAGTGATGAGTCAACAGTTTGTGTAACTTTTCCGTAAATACTTGAGTTATTTTTCCTCCTGGTATATCTGCTTTGGGAAAAATCTACCACTGAAATAGCCACTTAAAAAAAATCCCACATAGTTTTTCTTCAGGAAGTACTAAGAAGTTAATATAATCAAAACATAGAAACACATAAATACATCATTGCATTATATAGTAAAGTAAATATTATGGTGAAACCAATGTTAGTAGGAATAACATGCTCAATATGTTAATTCTTTCATTTGGGAAGTTAGATCTTCACTTTATTTGTATCGGTCTGGCTTTCATTGAGGGATATATGCTTTAATTATTTTGTGTAATTAAGGACAGAATTGGACCCCCTTCCTTTTGGATTTCAAATCCTACTAATCATTGCTATTTCTTTAGTGTCAATTACATCCGTAGCCTTCTTGAATTCCTGATGCTGTCCTATAGAGTTATCCTTATTCACAGTTTTGAAGACTGGGTGACTGAATTATTCAGAAACTTCTGTATAGGCACAAATGAGAATGATTTTTGGTAAATTTGGAGAACATGCAACTTCCATCAAAGTTACTGGACACTGCAGATACTTGGCATCAAAGAAAATGTAGTGCATAACAAAGGCTTAAGGTACAGCCATCTTAGCCAAAATTGTGCCTCATTACAGATCATATTTTCATCATTCTGAAGATTAAAAGGGAAAAACATGGGAGAAAAATCACATCCATTTGCTGCCTCCACTTATCAGTAAAGGCCACTTTCTAACCCAAAGAATATTTCAGTGCTTCTAGGACTGAATATAATTCCCAAGTTTAAGTAGTGCGTTCTGTCATCTTCTGAAATTGCTGTTTGTGATGGCAGATGTTTGGAAGGACCACTCCCCTACCCCGCCCCACTGCACTTAGCATCAGTTAGATTTAGCAAAATCAACAGCTGTGTGCTGTGGGCTGAAATACGAACCCCTGGGAGTCTCTGTGGAGCTGATTTATAAACAACTCTAGTAAATTATCCTCTTCATTAAATAAACAGTCTTTGTGTATGCTTGTATGTATGGGGTTTTTTTTAATTATTATTTTTTCCCAGTATTTAAAAAAAAAAACATACCACAAAACACAACAAGATTCTTTATGGAGCAAAAAAATCTCGTTTTTGTCTTTTTTTATTCAAGTCTTGTCAGTCACAGTAGCATTTTGTCAGCTCAGAATCACAGAACGACCTGAGTTGGAAAGGACCCACAAGGATCATCAAGTCCAACTCCTATCTTTGCATAGGACAACCCCAAAATTTACACCATGTTTCTGAGTGCTTCTTGAATATTGTCAGTCTTGGCACCATGACTGCTTCCCTGGGGAGCTGTTCCAGTGCTCCATCACCCTCTGAGTGATGAACCTTTCCCTAATATCCAACCAAAACATCCCCTGGCACATCTTCCTGCTATTCCCTTGGGTCCCGTCATTGGTCACCAGAGGAAGCAGTAAATGTCTATGAGGTCCCACCTCAGTCTCCTCTTCTCCAGGCTGAACAGACCAAGTGACTTTAGCTGCTCCTCTTAAGGTGTCCCCACTAAGCCCTTCGCCAACTTTGTGGCCCTCCTCTAGACTCTCTTCAGTAGCTTGATATCCTTTTTATACTGTAGTGCCCAAAACTGCACACAGTATATGACGTGGGGCCGCACCAGTGCACAGTAGAATGGGACAATCACTTCCTTCAACTGGTTGGCAAAGCTGTGCTTGACGCATCCCAGGACACTGTTGACTTTTTTGGCTGCCAGGGCACACTGTTGGCTCATGTTCAACTTGCCATCAACCAGAATCCCCAGATCCCTTTCCCTTTGCTCTCCAGTCTGTGTGTATATCCAGGGTTGCCGTGTCCCAGGTGCAAAACCCAGCACTTGCCCTTGTTAAACTTCATACGATTGCCGATTGCCCAGCTCTCCAATTTGTCCAGATTCCTCTGCTGGGCCTCTCTGCCCCCCAGAGTATCAACAGCTCCCCCCAGTTTCGTGACATTACTGAACTTGGTTAGTAAACCTTCAAGTCCTGCATCCAGGTCATTTATGACGATATTGAAGAGCACTGGGCCCAGGATGGATCCTTGTGGAACGCTGCTAGGGACTTCTCATCAGCCTGATGTAACCCTATTCACTATGACCCCTTGAGCCTGACCCACCAGCCAATTGCTCACCCAATGCATTATGTGTTTATCCAGCTGTATGCAGGACATTTTGTTCAGGAGGATGCTGTGAGAGACTGTATCGAAGGCTTTGCTGAAATCCAGAAAGATTACGTCAGCTGTTTTTCCTTGGTCAACTAGGTGGGTAACCTTGTCATAGAAGGAAATAAAGTTTGTCAGGCAGGACCTTCCCGTTATAAACCCGTGCTGACTGGGACAAAGAACTGCGTTGTCTTTCAGGTGTTTTTCGGTAACTCCCAGAATAATCTTCTCCATAATCTTCCCAGGCACTGAAGTGAGACTGACAGGCCTGTAGTTACTGGGGTCATCCTTGCTGCCCTTCCTGATGGTGGGGACAACATTCGCTAGTTGGGACATTTGCCAGCTTCCAGTCAACTGGTACCTCTCCATATTCCCAAGAGTATTGAAAAATCATTGAGAGAGATCTCTCTATGACGTCAGCCAGCTCTTTAAGTACCCTTGGATGAATCCCATCTGGCCCCATCGACTTGTCAGGGTCCAGCAGGAGCAGCAGATCTCGTACAAGTTCAGGGTGGATTGTGAAATTATCATTTGCACAGTCTTGGTCCTCTAGCCTATGACTCTGGAGAGGACCAAGCCCATATATTTGTATTCAGGATGCAGCAGCCAAAGGTAGATATTGCATATGGGCAAAACACACGTCCACCCAAAAAGATGGCTTTTGCAGAGAAAGACAACTGGAGAGGCACAGTTAATGAACCTGAATTATGTTAAATCTGCTGTGCACTTAACAGCTGCTCTATCAAGGGTTTTCTCAACTAGGCGTTTTGAAATATTTTGTCTAATCTGTAATTGAAAAAGATTCATTTGATTTGCTATCTTTTACATTTATATGAATCGGAAATAATTATAATATCATAGAATGCCTGCATTTCTGAGTTTAACTTCTGTAAGGTAACTCTTCTCTTTGTTTATAATTAATGACGTAAATATATATGGGCAGAATTATGAATAGATACATCTTCTTCTCATCGTACTCTGCTGAGGTCACACAGAATTCTGGGACTTCAGGCACAAATTTTCTTTCTTTATCCCTTACATAAAGAAATAATACTTAGGGCAAGTTTACAAAAAAGTCTTTCTATCATAATAGTAATGGTAGAAAATATATGTGTTATTTTGTTATATACATATGGTCATATTATATATATTTTTATACATTTGTGTATAAACATGCACCTATGTGACTATATTTTTTACAAATTAGCAAACACTGTTACTACTATAAAACCACTATAGAAGACTGGGAAGAAATGGGATAGAGCTGTAGTACAATATGGTGGCTTTGCACTTGGTCTTCATGAGGTTTGCAGAGGCACACCTCTCAAGCCTCTCAAGTCTTGGTGTTGTCGACAAACTTGCTGAGGATGCCCTCAATCCCACTGTCCATGTCTCTGAGAAACACCACACGTCACTGCTCTCCACATGGACATTGAGCCAATAACCACTCTTTGAGTGCAACCATCTAGCCAATTCTTTATCCTCCAAATGGTCCATCCGTCAAATCCATTTCTCTCTAATTTAGAGACCAGAATACCATACAGGACAGGGTCAAATGCTCTGCACAAGTCCAGGTAGATGATGTCAGTTACTCTTCCCTTATCTACCAATGCTATAGCCCCATTGTTGAAGGTCACCAAATTTTTCAGGCGCCAGTTGACCTTAGTGAAGCCATGTTGGCTTTCACCAATCACCTCTTTATTTTCCATGTACCTGAACAGTTTCCAGGAGGATCTGCTCCATGATATTTCCAGGCACAGAGGTGAGCCTGACTGGCCTGGAGTTCCCCAGGTCTTTCTTTTTTCCTTTTTTAAAAATGGGGCTTATATTTCCCCTTTTCCAGTCAGTGGGGGCTTCACTGTAGTGCCACGACTTCTCAAATATGATAGTGGCTTAGCAACTTCATCCTCGGTTCCCTCAGTATTCACGGATGCATCTCAATAGATTCCATGGACTTGTGCACCTTCAGGTTCCTTAGATGGTCTCAAACTTGATCCTCTCCTACAGTGGGCGGTTCATCGCTCTCCCAGTCCCTGCCTTTGCCTTCTGTGCCTTGGGCAGTCCTTGATATTCCTTTGTCAGATTTCATTCTATCAGGTCTTTAGCTTTCCTAACCTGATCCCTGGTTGCTTGGACAATTTCTCTGTATTCCTCCCAGACTACCTGCCCTTGCTTCCACCGTCTTTAGCAGAAGTCATTTGGCTAGTTAACACTAGAGGATCTGCCAGTCCACCTGGCCCTGCCCAATCAAAACCCCTGTGTACTGTGGAAAAAAAGAGCTAAGGTCCCTGTACTACATTTAAGCAACTGGCTGGGAAAAACAGTCTGGATTATTCTATCTTCAGGAAAGGGCAAACCTATTCATGGGCTTGGTTTTGCTCAAGGACCTGAGTGCACTTGGTGGGTAATGCAGAAGGATGGGGGAATCCAATGTATACCTCAATGTGATTTAGTCCATGATTTGAGTTGTGTGATGGCAGTGTTACATGAGGCTGTATGTGACCACTGCTGTGGCTGCCAGGTATTATAGCAGGAACCTCTTGTTGCTAGCCAAGCTAGAGGCAAGAGGAAGAAGTAATTGCAATGTCAAAACTTAAGGCCTAGTCCAAAGGGACCAGGGGTGGATATTGCAATGGATCAACCTTTAAATTTTTTTAACCTATGATTTGAGTTGCATGTTAGAGGAATTGCTATAGCAGGAACAACCCAAACCAGTGGAGGACAAGCCTTGCAAGAAACACTGCAGCAGACACCCAACCTGAGTTGGCTTTGGTGCCCAGTAACTCCACACAACATACCACCTCTCCTGTCCTGAGTGACCACCGTAACAGATGGAGCCCACTGTCATGGACTAAATGAACTCAATGGACATTTTGTGGACACTTGACAGACATTTTACAGGGGTTGTCCATAGATAGGGGAATGATATCGGTGTATTGTATCAAAGCATGGGGAGTGGTGGTTAATGAGGATGTACGGGATAGTGTGGGACCTGAGCATGACATAAATGGCATGGAAAAAAGAGGTGGAAAATGTGTTGATTTTGACTGAGTTACAGTTAATGTTCAGCGAAGCAAATGAGGCGATGGACTCTGGAGTGGAGGATCACACCAGAGGACTCCTTCCTAAAGTGGCAAACCCAAGGCAAAACCAAAGGGCAATAGAGACAACAGCTGTTTTCACTGTGACCAGGTGAATGATCGGCTCAGCCTGGTAGCAGAGCTGAAGCAGGAAGTGGAAAGGTTAAGGAGTATCAGGGAGTGTGAGAGGGAGATGAATATGAATATGAATATGAATATGAATATGAATATGAATATGACCAGGACTGGCTGTATTTGGTGTGTCAGTTATTGTTTATACTATATTATGTGATGAGGGAGTAGGCAGAAGAGCTTGCCGAGCCACTCTCCATCATCTACCAACAGTCCTGGCTCTCTGGGGAGGTCCCAGATGATTGGAAGTTGGCAAATGTCATGCCAATCCACAAAAACGGCTGCAAGGAGGACCTGGGCAACTATAGGCCTGTCAGCCTGACCTCAGTGCCTGGCAGGGTTATGGAACAGATCATCCTGAGTGCAATCACACTGCACCTTCAGGATGGACATGGGATCCGACCCAGCCAGCGCGGCTTTGTGAGGGGCAGGTCCTGTCTGACCAACCTGATCGCCTTTTATGATCAGGTAACCTGCCTGGTGGATGAAGGGAAGCCTGTGGATGTAGTCTATCTGTGTTGGAGAATGGTTGCAGGAGCGTGGACATGGCTCAAATGAGGAGCTCTGTGAATCGACTCTGGCAAAAATCAACTGAGTTGGGCTGTGATAAAAAGTACTGAGGATTTTGCTGAGTCACGCTACAAGGAGGGAGGCTGTGAGAAAATCCCCAAGATAAGGTCAAGAAGACCTTGTAACAGATAAACAACTTAAGGAAGCAGGCCAGAGTGAGACCGGGATCCGAGCATATAGCAGTAGCTGCAAGTAGGAGGAGCAAGTAGGAGCAAGTAGGAGGAACATGCTAATGTAACCTTAGAGCTTTGAAGAGGGGCATGATGGTATAACTTTTAGAGTTAAATTAGTGATTATAGGGCTTTTGGAGCCAAACTAATGCTTATAAGACAAGTGTATGCAAGGGGAAATGATTGTTAGACAAGCCAATGATTGTTAGATAAGTAGACATAACTTAAGTAGACATGAGCTATGGTGTAGTCGTGAATGAGCTTCACAATAAACCAGAACTTGCTTTACCACTCATATTGATTCTATTGCATGGTTCTCCTCGCTCGTTGCATATCTGGATTTCAGCAAAGCTTTTGACACTGTCTCCCATGACATACTCCTGGATAAACTGGTAGCCCATGGCTTGGACAGGTGCACTCTCAGCTGGGTTAAGAACTGGCTGGATGGCTGGGCCCAGAGAGTGCTGGTGAATGGGGCTGCGCCCAGCAGGAGGCCGGTCACTAGTGGTATCCCACAGGGATCAGTGTTGGGTCCAGTTCTGTTTAACATCTTCATCGATGACTTAGATGAGGGAATTGAGTAAATTTGCGGATGACACCAAGTTGGGAGGGAGTGTTGACCTGCCGGAAGGCAGGAGGGCTCTTAAGAGGGACCTTGATAGGCTGGAGAGATGGGCTGTCCAACAGGATGAAGTTCACCAAGGCCAAGTGCCGGGTCCTGCACTTTGGCCACAACAACCCCATGCAACGACACCAAGCTGTGCGGTATAGTCAGCAAGCTGGAGGGAAGCCTCTGCAAACCTCATGAAGACCAAGTGCAAGGCCACAGAATGGATTGAGAGTTGCCATGAAGAGAAGGAATTGGGTGTGCTGGTGGATGAGAAGTTCAACATGACCCAGCAATGTGCGCTTGCAGCCCAGAAAGCCAACAATATCCTGGATTGCATCAAAAGAAGTGTGACCAGGAGGTCGAAGGAGGCGATTCTGCCCCTCTTCTCTGCTCCTGTGAGACCCTCATCATGAGTACTACATTCAGTTCTGGAGTCCTCAGCACAGGAAGGACATGGATCTGTTAGAACGTGGCCAGCAAGACCAGGGAAGTGATTGTGCCCCTGTACTCAGCACTGGTGAGGCTGCACCTCAAGTACTGTGTTCAGTTTTGGACCCCTCAGTACAAGAAGGATATTGAGGTGCTAGAGCAAGGCTAGTGAAGGGGCTGGAGGACAATTCTTATGAGGAGCAGCTGAGGGAACTAGGATTGTTTTGTTTAGAGAAGAGGAGACTGAGGGGGGAACCTCATCACTGTTTACAAGTACCTGAAAGGAGGTTGTAGCGAGGTGAGTCTTGGTCTCTTCTCTCAAGTGACAGGTGATAGGATGAGAGGAAATGGCCACACATTGTGCCAGGGGAGGTTCAGACTAGGTACAGTTGGACTCGCTGATCTCAAAGGTCTTTTCCAACCAGGTGATTCTATGATTCTATACATTATAAAAATTCAAACATGTTGCAGATTGCCTGCCTACCATACAATCAGAATGTAAATTATTTACAGGGTATATTGCAATTGATTTATATCAGGGTAGTGCGATTGAACAAAAATTGCTGTATTCAGCTTACTGTAAACATCAGCTTTGCCTTTTCATGTCTTCAATTTTCGCGAGGCTAAACTTCTTTACAAGAACAATGTTGTGTTTTAGATGAATCAAAAGCTTTGGTCATTTGAAAGGTCACATATGCAAGAAACAGCAAATTCTCTTTTTTAATCTGTGTGACCTGTGTGTTGGCTTTTGTGTAGAAATATGGAAATCAGACCCTTTAGAAGTCATTAGTGGAAATATGTCTAAAAGAAAACATGACAGTTATAAGCCTATTATAATCATTGAATCTAAGCTTCTACTGATGTGTGCTTGGGTGGGGATACATTTGACTGATTTTCAAAGTGAGTCAGTTATATTTTTGCACGACAGAATTTTTTGCAAAACATAAGCCTTTGGAATCATTGTCAAGGACAAGATCTCATCTCTTGTTGCTTAAAATATTCCTTATAACTAGAAGATGAGACATAAGCAAATCAGATAAAAAGTGTAAGAATAAAGAAAATGGCTTTGGTAACGAGAAGCATTTAAGTGCACAGATTCATAGTTCGTAGAATGAAACAAAGAAACTCTGGTAAGGCTCTAGAGCAAAAGTCTGCTAAACAAGGGTGAGTGTTCTCTTTATACTGGTGTGCAATATTCCTGCAGGTTCTAATTCTTCATTCATTAATTTCTTATATTTAACCTTTGTAGAATATGCAAATAAATCCTTTACTGAAGCTGAACAAAATGTATATTTTGCCTTTCAAATGTCTTCAATATCCTGCTGACATAAGGGGAACCAATTGACCTTCGACTCATAATTTTTCAAAGCTAAGTTCTTTTAGAGTCCTTAATGGACTAACATCCTCTAACATTTGAATTATTTGTATATGCAAAGTTTCTATGGTGAAAAAAATATAGTTCTGGTGAAAAATAGTAATAATCCTATCTTGCTTAATTCCAGAAGAACTCATTTACATTTCTGCCAAAATGAGTGCATGGTGCCCTTTTTTCAGAGCAATTATATCTTTCGTAAAATATAAGTGTAAAGGGAAGTCTGACCTCGCAGTACCTTATGATAGCCTATTCAAATTGCTGTATTTTTTTTAAACAGATTTTAAATAGTACAGTATCCATTTCTTGAAGGAAAGATCTGGGCAGGCCCAAAGGAACAATCTATATCACGAAATGCCTGGGCTTGCTTCAGCTTCTTTTTGGTCATTCTGATGAAGTAAAACAACCCTAAAGGCAGTATGATTCTTCCCTTTAAAATTCTTCTGCCCAGTACTACAGACCCATCACGCGTGGCTTAAAGATAAACTGCAGCAGACTCCTTCGACTCATGCCTGGCGGTCTGGACCTGTGGGCATTGGCATTGGACCCAGGGGTACAAAGACAGTCTGTAGCATTTTTTGCCCATGTCCATCCTTCTGGTCTCACACTAAGCAAAGCCAGCTGGGGATATTTGATCCATTTTTTGTCTTTCACTAGAAATGGTTGTCTGGCTACATTGTAGTCCTTATTGTGCATGAAGCATTTTGCAGCCAGGGATCTGAATATGTAGAGTTAACAACTGTGTTACGAGAAGGGGTCACTAGTGAATTTAACACCCACACGGACCAGCTTCCAAAACACTTAGTTGACAGATTTTTGAGGCAATTTAATCTTTTCTCACTGAGATCTAGGGCTCTGATACACAACAAGATTCCCTTCCAGGGTGCCATCTCCTACATGTGTAGTTAAGCAGGCTAGTTTCTATACCAGTGCAGTATTCCTAAGCACCTTGTATTGTCCGAGTACTGAGAGATCCTCTACATCTCTTTTTCTCTCTGTTTATCATATGAGGACAGAAGAGATATTCATATCCTACCAAGCACTTGAGTCAGAGCTTAAAGCCAGGCATAGTCACAAGTTCAAAGCAAAGTGTAAGTGCTTAGAGTAAGCTCACTGCACCCTGTGTTACTTTCAAGGGTAGTTAGAAGGTGGTAGCCAGCAGCAGCACAGCTGGTTGAACCTGGAGCCAAGACATGGATCTTTCCTTCCTATAGAGCAGGTCTGAATATTAGCGGAGTTGTGGCAGTCAGCAGCTGAAAGGTGCTACAAGTATGCTCCTAAGATGCCCATTAGTCGCATCACATTCAAATTGCAGAAGACAGCTTTGTAGGGTGAGCTGTTTCACCACCAGCACTCAAGATCCCATAGTGTTTCAAGGCCTTGGATACTCCAGTTCAGCTGTAGTCAGGGTTAGGGCTTGTATAATTTGAATGGAAGGTAAATTAAAGTTCAAACTCGGCCTCTCATGATGTCTTAATGTACAATAGAAATGTTATCCTGGTAGATCAAAGACCTATAGTGGAATGTACTGGAGAGAAACAACAGAAGGAAGACAGAATGACTCTGAAGTTTTGCTGATAAATTTAGATCTTAATTTTAAAAAGTGAAAGATAAGAAATAAATAAGCTGTTTATTTTGTTTCATAGCTCTGGGTTTAAATTATAAGGTTTTCATTAAAATGTGGAAATGCTTTTTTTAATTGTATGAGAGAAAGCGTCACTGATTCTTTCTAAAAATATCGGAAGAATGTTTATAGCAGGAGAAAATGCTAAAAGACTGTCTTGTTTTAACAAGAAAAAGTAAAACCAGTGTTGATATTATTCCTGTAATAATTTCTGATAGATAATCCTTAGTTTATTTGAAATCCAGAATTAAACACAATTATGTTACCCTAGATATCAAAATCAGTATTTTCTTTTTTGCCTTGTTACAATTCTGTTTAAAATTGATTCAAGGGGACTTTTCTTTATTTTGACTTCCTCTCTCTGTCTCTCTTTTAAGGTCAACTCAAATCTCTTGGGAGAATGCCCAGGTTATTTTGGTTGGTAACAAACGTGACATGGAGGATCAGCAGGTAATCTTCACTGAGAAAGGCAAACATTTAGCAGAGTAATTTGGTAAGAAAAGAAATTACAAAAGCTTTATTGTTGCTTATGAGAATGCACAAAGTAATGTCATTAATTGATACAGTACATGTAATGAAATGTTCATGATACACTCACTGTAAATAAATAGTCATACACCATCTCCTATTTGTTTCTGTAGGCTGAGGTCTGAACTGTCCTTGTTGCTATCACTAAAACTATAATGCCATTAGAATAGTCATGTGTTCAGGGATAACCTTATGCAGAGCTGTGATATGTCTGTCATCTAAAAGTGTCCACAAGACCAGTGCTAGCTCAGAGACTGGCTTACATTAAAGACATATCTGATACAACATTCCTTATGCTGCTCCTTAGACAGGAAGTGCACTGTGGCCTTTGCGATAAGGAGCAAGATTAGGCATGTGTATGTATATATACACAATATGTTTAAGTAGTTATAGCCATAGACAGATACATCCTGGACAGGGAAAAAAAACCACAACAAACCAACAACAACAACAAAAAAAAACCTAGGAGAAAAAGAGGAGAGACTGAAGAAACAGTTTACTCAAAATATGAACTAGACCTTCATGCAAGTTGAGAACATCTGGGTTATGATTTCCAATACCAAAAATCCAAAATAAAAAGATGCCAATATTCAACTCCCACTGCTATAAGTTCACCTAATGCACATTTGCACAGGTGTATATAAGATGAACCTCTGTTTCATAAATCTCCTTCTAGGAGGCAAATGTTCACACAGAAAATTACGGAGCTTTGAACATCTATGTTCTTTCTGTTTCTGCCCATCAGTGATATCCTTTCATATCATGAAATATTTTTGAGGCTGTACTGGGTTATTATTATTACTAAAACTGACTGTCGTAAAGGCTCAGTCTGGCTTCTAGTGAACATGTGTGTAACTGAGATCTCCTTGTCAATATTCTTATACAGGTGTTCAGGGGAAAGGGTATTATAAGAATGACTGCATGGGAAACAGAAAGAGATGGTGATATTTCACAGTATATCATGTGTGCTGAATCTAATCACATGATTGTTTTTAATTTATGTATTTTCATAGCTTACTGACTTAATTATTTTTAAAATATTTTTTCTAGTTGTACAATTGCTTGTACTGGTAAATAATTTCATCAGAATAACATATCTTCCAATTAAATCTGTCTAAATAAGTATTACATATGTGTAAAAGCAGATCTCAAAAGTATCCATTAAAATAACTGTAAATTAGTCCTTGAAAGGTGACAGAAAATATTTAACAAGTTATGTCCGGAAAAATTGCCAGCATTTGTGAAGAACTGAGTTTTTTAAATAGCTTGCAACAAAAAAAAAAAGTTTGCCATTGCACCTGCTTTTTCTTTGCATAAATACCTGACAAAATATATATATTTCTATAATCCATTCTTCTCTCTATGGGCTTTTTAAATATTTATTCATTTTAATAAGAGTTGGGAAAGTGTATACAATGGAGAAAGAGATCCAAAAATTGTAAATGTATGCTTTTACCCCAAATTTAGTCCAGGCACTAAAATGCCTGGTACTCTGTAAATTTGCAATGTAGAGTTTAAAGATTATTTTTTTTAAGTCACATAACTAATCTGAATTTCTGTTCCTCAAACTATTTTCCTATAGAAAGATTAATATAGTTAGTTGACAAGAAATCTCCAAGGTCATGAATTTAACTTTGTATGTTGTACAGTCAAGAATCCTCAGGAGTAATAACCAATGCTTGCAAAAAAAAAACCCAGGGTAATGCGATAGATAGATATCAAAACTCACGTTTCAGGCTTTAAAGAAAACTCTTAACTCCTGGGATTTAGAATTCAGTCTTTACGGAAGCAGATTATGTTCTATTCCCATCTTTATCTTCTCTGGGGTTTTCGCTTCTCAGACATACATCTTGTGGCTATCTCAAGGGCAGATCATTGTATTGGACAAATTGTGGATCTGATCCAGTATGTCAATTACTGTATCCAGACTGCACACAGAAGTGGTTATAGACTTTATGTACAGCTGCAATAATTTCTTAAATCTGCTGAGAGATTGTGGGAGATGATGTCAGGAAAAGCAGAAGAACTAGTTTCCCTGACTTGTAATAAGTGCTCTGGCCATATTGGCCAGTTAGAAGGGCACGAGTTGTGTCAAACAGTTGGGACTGTCTTTTCTTTCTATGCCAGTGCATTGATAACATCTCTTGCGGACAACTTTTAGAAATAATTATATAAGTTTTTATGTCCAGCAAGACATTTTAAGACTGTGGGCCCTTCAAATGCCATGGTCTACAATGCTTGTTACAGATGCAATTTCAAGCAAGCACAACACATGCGAGTGCTGTACAAAGAACACATTGTGAAACACTTTTTTCTCAAGAACTGTTGTATTATAGAAACATTGGCTGGAAGGTACCTCTGGTGATCATCTAGTGTGATTTCCCACTAAAATCCACCTCTGACTCTATGACCTGTCAAGCAGTTTTCAGAGCGGTGCCCTTCCTATCAGATTTTCTATGCTTACTCTCTGCCACCCAGAGTCCACTGTGGCTGGCAGCACCCAGAACTTCTGAGCATACCTTACAGTGCACTCACCTGATTTGCAAATGTATCCTGGCACATTGTTTCCTCCCAGAGGCCACCAAACAATGTCAGAAACCAAAACAAAATGGGCCCTTTCAGGGTGAGCTCTCACATTCTGTTCTGCAAGGGCAGGCAGAAGCCAGCCCTCACACTGAATTCAGGGCACTCGCAAAGGGCTGTGAATGCTACATGCCCCAGTGTCAGCAGTGCCCAGAGCTTCAGTGTGCCTCCGCAGATTAACGCTCACAGAGGCAGTAATTTTATCACTCAGATTTTAGCACATACCTTATTTTGTATATTTTGGGTCTTTTTTTCCCCTCTCTCCATTCTCTTCTCATCTCTTTTGTGCCATTTCTTCCCTAAAGTCTTTATTTTCAGCTTTTTCTTTCTTTCTTTCCTTTTCTTGTTTCCCAGTGCTTTGAAAATATATTCTACCAAAAATGAGAAGCAAATTTCTCTCTTCAAACCAACATCAGCCTGTCTTGCCTATTTTGTTTTCATTTTGTTCTTGGCTCAGGCATGTATGCACATAAAGTTCGTGCTGGGGAGATGCCAGATACCTGATTCAGGGATGATTGGATTTTTTCAAATTAAACCCATTTAGCACCCCAGCAAGCCTGAAAGCAGAGTGCTTGTCAGTGTCATATGCTTATGCAGGGTGTAATTTGGAACCCAGCACTTCTGCGTGATCTGACCAAGCCTGCAAAACCAAGTATGCTCCTGAGATGGAGCAGGAATATTACTTGTTTCTGGATCCCGCCAGGGCTGGGGCACATGACAGCAGCTCTGCAACATCAGGACTGGGTTGAATTTTCATATGCCTTCAGGTATGAGTTCTGAGGTCATTAGGCATCTCTGTACAGTAGACATCTGTGGGCACACTGGGGATATTAGGCATCTGTGAGTTTAGGCAGCAACCAAAGAGGCATTTTTAGGGCTGTAATTTTGGCATCTAAATTGGGAATCAAGTAGGACTTGGCACCTCAGCACACAGCTTTCTAGAACAGCAAGTTCTGTTTTGCCTCCATGGCTGACTGGAGGCCATGGTGCAGAAGGCATGGTCACTAGCAATTTTGAGAGTATAGACATATGGCCGTGTCTAACTTTGCATTAAAAAATGAAAATAAATGGGCTGTGCAGGAACGTGCCTGTTCATAGTTCTGCCCTTCACTGTTTCTTAGCTCTTTTTAAAGAGCAAAGGTTAGTGTCAGAGGAAGCAGACAGACTGACACCACCAGTGTCTTCTGTTTAGTTACAACATACACACAGGGTATTGGCACACCAATTAAAGGCTCCTGTTCCCAGGATGTTTTTTACAGGGGGATAATGTCAACCTGCCATTGCTTTCCCACACTTGGAGTTGCGTTACAGGAAACTTACTCAATGAAAATGCGAAGCAAGGGATTGGTTTTGCTCACAAAATGTGTCTTGTAAACAAATAAACACTTATTTGACAGGAATCTAATTTATTCCCCAAATGCACTCTTTCAAAAGATATCTGATCTGAAAGCCACAAACAAAATCAGTACAACTGGAATTTATATGGAAATCTTCTGTTCTGAAAGACTGCAAAAAGAAGGCGTTTGCCCCTCATGTCTGTCTGTTCTGCCAAAGCTGAGAGTCCTCCTTTAGCTTCTTTTTTTTTTTTATTTGGACACCCTAAAGGGTGTTTACAATGCTTTATATTGTTTACATTAGGTCTATGCAGAATAGAGATAAAACTACTCTTTGCTGAGATAAGTCCTATTTTGAGTCTTAATCTTGTTTTAATACTTTTCTTAACGCAGTCTAGTACTTGGGCTTGTTTGAACAGTACAGGTCCCATTGAGCTGGTCTACAAAGCACAGCACAGTGTAACCAGATAGCTGCAGTTGCAAGATACACTTTCATAGTGGTTAGCATAGTGGTAGGCAGCTAAGCATCACACAGCTGCTCACTTACTACCCCCACAATGGGATGGGGGAGAGATCTGGAAAAGTAAAAGTGAGAAAACTCAAGGGTTGAAATAAAGACAGTTTAATAGGGAAAGCAAAATAAGGAATAAGTCACTACTGCCCATCAGCAAGCAGGTATTTGGCCATTTCCAGGAAAGCAGAGTGTAACAGTTACTTGGGAAGACAAACACCATAACTCCAAACATCCCTCCCTTCCTTTTTCCTCCAGCTTTATATGCTTAGCATAACATCATATGGTAGGGAATATTCCTTCTGTCAGCTGGGATCAGCTGTCCCAGCTGTGTCCCCTCCCAGCTTCTTGTGCACCCCTAGCCTGCTTTCTGGCAGGGTGGGGTGATAAGCAGAAAAGACCTTGACTCTATGTAAGCACTGCTCACAAATAATGAAAACATACCTGTATTATCAATGCTGTTTTCAGCACATATCCAAAACATAGTCCCATACAAACTATGAAGAAATTTAACTCTATCCCAGTCAAAACTAGTCCAGCTTTGAAAAACAACAGTTGTCACCAGCTACTTTCAGCCCACTTTCTTAGGAGAGATGACCTCTGCAATCAGGCCATATGTCCCTGTCTCTTTGAGAGAGGGGTAGAGATCTCAAAGATATTAACAGTTCTGAGGAAGTGGACAACTGAGCAGAGGAGAAAAGTCTTGCAGTTGCCTTGACTGACAGGTTGCAATGTAAATGCAAACCCTATTAGATAATATTCACAGCAGACAAGAAGATGAGAGCACACTCTCAGAACTGACCACTGGATGTAAATCCAAGAAAATGAGGCATCATTAGCTCCTCTCCTTTATACACTATGACATTGTTAAAAGATTCATTCCCATGGCTTTCTAGACTTTGCCTTTTGTTCATCATTGTGTTCCTGCAGTCACTTCTTGCTCTGACATTGCAGTCTCTTACTATTCCTCAAAATACTGGATTGAACAGGACACTGGCAAGACTAGCACTAAGGATCATAGTTCAAGCTTTGTCTTCAAGGAAGGATAGCCATTGCTGGAATGCACCCTTGAGGACATCTGTTAACCATAAGATTGGGGTGGTAAATAAAATTGTCTTGGTTGTGGACAAACACTCTGAAACCAGGTCTTCCCAATCAGCTGGTGCAACAATAACATAGCTCTTGTCTGTATTGGCTGTGGAATTGTACTTAAAATGTGTTAGCTAGTATATCCTCTTGATGTCACATTTCCTCAGAAAAATGAGAGGATGCAGAATGTTCTTCCTGTTGCATATGGTTCTCTTTTCTGGGTTTTTTTTTTTCCTCCTTATTTTTTGAAAGCAAGCATAAACAAGTGTTAATGAGTATTGAAGGAGTTTCTTCAAAATCAGTACAAGCGTGAGGCAGAGAGGAAACAAAGTCAGTAATTCAGGCTGCTTCTGTGATTCAGGGTGGTTTTCTAAATTGCCCTGTGTGCACTATATCTCACCAGGTGAGCAACAGCACCATGCCAGTGTCCTTACTGGACCTTGTTGCTGTAGTGCTCTGTCAGGGCTGCTGAGAGCTTGCCAGTTTTCTTTGAGTCACTACTAGAGGGAAGAAGGCAGATAAGGGAAAGAGACATAGTATAAGGAAAGTAAAAGTGAAAACTGAATTAAGCACAAAAAAAAAGGGATTTAAATGAGAATATCTTGATGCATTTTCCACACACAGTGTTCGTATCTTCAGGCAGTACATGGATATTTTGGATTTTTTCAGTTTCAGTTCTCTTCTGCCTTACCCACTTGCCTCTCAGGCTTTGTGATATCTTTGCAGTAATCTGCTCTGCCTGGTGTCATCCACATATGCGTAAATAGGTACAGCTCTGACAGGTGGGTCATCATCACTTCTTATGACAGTTTATAATCTCGATTCAGTTTTCTTGGCATTTTTCCAGTTTATCTGTAGATAAAACCAAGAAAGTTTTACTTGGTTCTATTTAACCAGCAATTATTGGATTAGAAAGAAGGTAGTATCCATTGAGTGCTGATTCGGTGGAGCTTTCCAGAGCTATCTTTGGCTTCTCAAGCACAGATATTTTTGGAGTTGCTAATGCCATAGCTACTGTTTCAATTTGGGGTTGCCCCACATAGAAGCCAGTAGGATGTTTTCCAGTTTTGCTGTCCATTTTTGGGAAGAAAGTTCTAGAGGAGGGAGAGAAGGCTCGCATTCATGGGCAGCCATTTCCACTCCATCTATTATTTAATTGGTAAATAGCATTGCATAGTCATAAGTGCCATCCAGATTCATGGGTCTTTGCAAAGCGTTTAACCAACCCATTAGTTCATTCCATGAACCCATTGGCTTAGAGATAATATAGGGTGTGAAATACCCACCTAATACCTTCCTACTTTTCCCAGACTTGTACTACTTTAGCTGAAAAATGTGATCTGTTATCATTTCGAACTACACTAAACTATTCCTTCAGGCTATGTACTGTGTTTTCCCTGGTGGCAGCTGCAATAGCTGTAGCTACTGTAATTCCAGAAATGACTTCTACTCCTACTAATATATATTTCTTTCCTCCTGAGGGTCACAGTGGACCTACATAATCAATTTGCCAAGTGTGCCATAGTGTTTTCTTATCCTGAATATGCAGAGCAGGTGCTCTACTTGGATGGTCTCAGTTTAGTTGCAAGCAAAATTGTGAACAAGCAGTTACTATTTGTTCACACATCTTTACTGATAAAGGATATTCTTGGGCTATACCTTCTTGAGCTATACCTTCTCAGTACAAATCAGCTTGTCCAGTGTCACCTTGTTTTACATGCAACCATTCAAGTAACCGTTCCCATTCATTGTTCTCATTTATGACTTCAGTCTGTTGTAGTCCTGTAAGGCTGCCAATTTGTTGATTAAAATAAGCAGCAATGGAATCCAACTGGTCATATACTTTTACCCACCCCACATATAGTTTTCTCTGTTTCCCTATTTCTAGTAACTGTTTCCAGCTGTAAGTCTGCCAGACTGGGATTTTATTTTCTTGCCATTCATTAACCACCCAGTGGCCTATCCACTCTGTAGCCCCCTTACAAATCAGTATAATTAGCACTGTGCTGTGCAGCTAACAGTACAACTCTTAAATTCCCCCACCTGTGCACATCCTCAACCTGCTTCATTCACTCTCTTACCCGTGGACACTTCCAGGGCTATAGCTTTATAAGTCCATTCATTATTCTGCCTATAAGATGATGCATCAGTGAACCACATTCCTTGGAGATCACCACCTTCTTCTAGAGGAGAGGCTTCTTTTTTTGGGGATGACCTACTCAACGGATTTGGAACAACAGGGTACTATCTACATATTTTTGTAACTTAGATACCTTCATGTTAACTTCCGTAATAAGTACAATATCATTGATAGCTTCTAGATAAGCATACCACTTATGGACTATAGGCTTCAGAGCAATGCCTTCAGGTGGCACTGTGACTTTGTGAACTATATTTAAAAGATGGAAAAGGCCCGAATGATCACATTCTTTTTCTTTCTTATTTGTTCCACTCATTTCACCACTCATACTAGGGACAGCAAACTCTTTTCAAGGTCTAAATATCTCATTTCAGTGTCATTGAAATAGTGGAAGCTAAAGTCCAGTGATCTTTCAGGTCCCTCTGGCCCCTTTTGCCATATATTACAATGAGAACTATGTTCACTGAATCTCCATTCCACATGGATAGGGTTGGTTGGGTGTATGGGTCCTAACTGTTGAAATAGCTTCAATTCATGTATTAATAATTCTAGTGTGATTTTGTGCTGTTCTGCCTATTCCAGTGATTTCCCTTTTATGAGTAAATTATACAAGGGATGAGCAAGAATAGAAAAGCCAGGCATATGTTAGTGACAATAACCTAAGGTTTCCAGGATTTGTTTTAACTCTTTTACGATGGATGGATACTGCCCCCTCTCTATTTTTTCCAGGATGACAGGGGGAATGGATGCACTCTCTTTTATCCACTAGACCTCTAAGAATTTGACTTCATGTGCAGGTCCTTGACACTTAGATGGAGGAATGTCCAGCTGTGGGGTCATTTAATTTTCCTGTACACTTTTCGTGGTACACTTGACTTCTTCTGAATTTTCTCCCCTTATAAGTATGTAATCAATATATTGATATATTGTGACTCCTGGTGAGATGGGGATTTTTGCTAAGATCTTTGCTAGAGGATTATGAGCAATAGCAGGGGAATGTTTATATACTTGGGGCAATCCATTAAATATGTATTACAACATTTTCCAAGTAAAAGTAAATTGAACTTTGTCACATTCCTGGAGTAGAATCATAAAAAGCACGTCATTTATATCCAGGGTTGCCATCCATGCGTGAGTTGCTCCCTGAATTTGAGTTACCAGTTCTGAGATACTCAACTCTGTGGCAATTAAAGGTGCAGCGTTGGCATTCAGTTCCTGACAATCAATTGTAAGCTGCCACTGTCTGTTAGGCTTTTTTACTGGTCAGACAGGAGAATTGTAGGGACAGTGTGCATGAGTGATAATACCTCTCTCCTCTAAGTCTACTGCCAACCCGTCAATGCCTGAAGTCACAGCAGATGTCAGAGGATACTCACTTCAGGTAGGACTAGGTTGGATTCCACCACCTGGTCACCTTGCTCGAGTGGCACGATAAGGTCTTGCATTTGCCTTGCAAGCTGTGTGAATTTTATCTTGGGTGTTGGCTACGTATGTCTTTAGGCTATCTGGGAGGCCACAGATAAAAGGATTTAACCTTGTTGGATCAATAGAGGCCAGCATTGGGGGCCTTCGTGACACATCCTATTCATATATTGCTTGTATTCAAGCTGGCTTTTGTACAAATGCAGCCAAATCAGACAACTCTGAAGTTCTTATAACAAGGCATTCTCCTCTGTCTTATGGGTTATATACCACCAGCCCAATAGGCAGCTCACGTAGCTAATGAATAATTATGGTCTCCAGAGTAGTAGTTAAGAGTATGACAAGACACCAATAGCCTCCTGCTTGTTCCTCGATTAAGTCTCCTCCAGTGAGGGAGACTCATCATACTTATTCTGCCTCTAATTCCTCCAGATGCCTGGAATACTTTTCCTGCAACTTTGTCAATTCAGCAGGAGACCATGAGATGGTTCTTACAATAGTATGAACATCATTATCTTTATCAGTTGTTATTTTGTTTTTTATCAGTGGTCTAACAGGTATGGGTTCTGGTTTGGAGGTAATATCAGAGTTTTCCTCATCATCATCACCATGATCATACTGGGTGTCTCCATCCGATTTCTCAGGAACTGCACAGTATAATAATTTGTGGAATTATTCAGATGAAACCGAGGATGGTATTTGGTTTACTAGGAGACTTATTTTTTTCTTGTAATTCCTTTTTGTGGTTTTCAGCCAAAGGCAAAAGCATTCTAAGTTCTCTTTTCTCTTTTTTTACGTTCTGGGTTTCAGTCATGAGGTTATCTAACTGTGTCCCCAATTTCTGTTGGTTTTTCCTTCAAAGGTTAAAGATTTTTTTCAGGTTAAAGATTTTTTTCAATACTTCATACTCTGACATCAAAGAAGCCCATTCTACATCAGCAATTCATTCAGGGGAAGGGGGGGTTTGTGTGTTAGTGAGGTTAGTTTCCTTCTGCACACAAGATAAGCAAGCCCCCAATACAGCACCAGCAATTCCTTTACCTTTGCCTTTTTTTAAGTCTTTGCTTACTTACATATTGTTCTATCCACTCTGCCACTTTATGCTCATTTTTCCAAAATTTTTTCAATTCCTTGCTTGAGATGGTGTACACTTATATTTTCACATCAGTTTATCCATGGCAAACCCTGCTTCCTGCACCAATTTACTGTCACATGAATAGGTACGGCAGAGCCTCAGAGACAGGTGGCTGAGGGATGCCCTCCCCTCAAGTCACAAGGTTCGTGACGGACCCCCTTGCTTTCTGAGCTTCCCTTCATGGAGGAGCTTAGGTGTGTCTGGATATGTCTCTAGTCCCAAACTTGGTCAATGGTTTATGACTAAAGGATTATGTAGATGTATGTATATGTGTTAGCCACCAGTCAGAATTAGTGTCACCTGTGAGAGTCTCCTCAGAGACTGTCATCCACAGGGTTAATACTTGCTGCCAATAAGCCAAATCAACTGTCACCAGAACAGTTAAAAAGTAGGTATTTTATTTAATGCGACAGATAAAACATATTCAGGATTGCCGTTAATAAATTCACTTGCTACATTTGTGCTAGATAATTACAACCGGTTAACTATGATCATATATATATATAAAAGAAGTAACAATTGAAAGTTGAGTTAGCAGTTATTTTCCCAAGGGAATATCTGACAAAGTCAGAGGTATGCAATTCTTATCAAAAAGGCATCCCTTCCTTTGGGAGGAAGATAGGTCCAGGCCTGTCGACCTGTCCATCAGGTAGGGTGGTCATGTGACTCCTCCTTCTGAAAAAAGGTATTTCATGTGCCAATTTTATGCTTTTTGAAAACTCTTTGGCGTCTCTTGGTGAGGTGGGGCTAAGTCAATTATTAGGTGTTGATTGGTTCTTGACAAGGCCTGTGTGATCAGAAGTGGTACTCAATTGGTTCGCCATGCCTTCTGGGCAGGGAGCTCAGTACATGCTTTTGGGGATGTTTCTGTTCTTAACTGAAGCAACATCAGGCTGTGAGGCCTCTGTCTCACCCCAGGTGTCACTTAGCTGATTTGAGCATTAGACAACCACTCAATCTATCTGTCTTACAAGATAAAGTTGTTCATTGTTCAAGTAGAATCACTTCCTTTTGAAAACTCACAGTGAGTTTGGTGTTTGCCATCCACAAGGCCTGGGAAATCTGTTATACCATAGATGCCAGAAGCTTCCCCTGTGTCTGATGAACCCACTGCTGACCAAGGCCAAACCAATCAGCGATGGTGGTAGCACCCCCGTGATAGCATATTGAAGAAGAGGAAGAAACTGCTGCGCAACAGAAGTTGGGAGAGAGGAGTGAGAATATGTGAGAGAAACAATCCTGTAGACCCCAAGGTCAGTGAAGAAACAGAGGGAGGAGATACTCCAGGCACCAGAGCAGAGATGCCCCTGCAACCTGTAGTGAAGACCATGGTGAAGCAGGTTATTCCCCTGCAGCCCATGAAGGTCCATAGTGGAGCAGATGGATGTGCCCTAAGGAGGCTATGACCCCATGGGAAGCCTACACTGGAGCAGTCTCCAGGTTGGACTTGTGACTCTGTAGGGGACCCACGCTGGAGCAGAGGAAGAGCATGAGGAGGAAGAAGTGGCAGAGGCAATGTGTGATGAACTGACTACAGCCCCCATTCCCTGTACCCCTGCACTCCTATGGGGAGGAGGTAGAGAAAATCGGGAGTGAGGGATAAGGGGAAGGTGTTTTAAGATTTGATTTTTATTTCTCATTACCCAACACTGACTTTTGATTGGCAATAAATTAAATTAGTTTCCTTGAGTCAAGAATGTTTTGCCTGTGATGGTAATTGCTGAGTGATTTACCTGTCCTTATCTCGACCCACAAACCTTTTGTTATATTTTCTCTCCCCTGTTCAGCTGAGGAGGGGAACTGATAGAGTGGCTTGATGGGCACCTGGTATCCAATCAAAGTCAATCCACCATAAAGGCATAGATCCACCACCCTAATTTATTGGGATCTTTTGCATAAGGTAACACACAGAGAACTGAATACCCTCGACAGGATAGTCATTTGTTGTCTGGATGGCAACAGGACCCTTTGGTGAAATGATGTATTCAGCTGCATCAGGTGAGGCTCTCTGAACTCCTGTTCTTCTGAATTCTTGTAATCCATCTGGATCTATTTGCCCACTCCATGATCTGTTGGCAATAATTATTTTCAACTGTGCACACATCATCTCTTAAGTGTCTTAACTGGATTCAACAGACTTCTGCATGACCATTTCTGCATTTACGAGAACAATTTCTACAGACTGTCTACAAGTGTCTTACCTATGTGCAGTTGAATCCATTCTACAGCAGGAACTACTTGGGGGGAGCCCACTAGCATGGCCATGTTCTCCACTCAGGATGTTAATCAGCACATTTCAGCCTATAAATAGTGCCTATCAGCTGGCCTGGGCACAGCAGGGGCTGCTTGGGAGGATCTCTGGGACTGTCCAAAATTCCCACTTGTACAGTTCCTGTAAAGAATAAGGCAAATACTTTGCTGTGGAGGCAACTGAGAATTTGGTCACCTTCTCACAGTGCATTGTCTCAAATCAGTGCATTGTGTCATCTACGCAGGGTCTAGTGGGGGAGGTCCTGGATCTTCAAGGGAATTAATGAATATGTTGTTAAGATGTGTAAACAGGCATAACCTGATACTCAGCTATGTCACTACAATTTCCTTCTTATATCAAAATTGTAACTGAAATTACATGGATTTGGCCACAGTTGTACTGTCTATTTTTAATTTTATTTGAATAAATATATTTGTACTTGAACTGTAAGTCCCTCTTACTTGGAAAATCGGTGCCTTTTACTTTTTTGCGGTGTTTTTATGCAGGTAGTGGATCCGTTTTCTTGATTCTGTCCATGTTAAAGTATTTCCTGACTCTTCTCTTCTTTGTGACTCTTTTTCTTTCACTTTCTGCTTTTCTCTGTCCAGATCTCTTACCTCCCTGTCATATCTGCCATTTCATGATCATCTCATGTGCCAGTTGTTCTGTCTTTTTATCTGTAAAAACTGATCTCCTCAGAAATGTCCTTAAGATTCATTCTTCTTCCTGTAATCTTCCCCAAGGCTTTGGTGTGCCAGTTCTCAAGCATCCCCTCAACCCTTCTGCCCTCTGGTCCTGCTTGTTCCTCTTTGGAATGGTTACTTTCTTCCTGCTTCCTGTGGAGCAGATGCTAATAGTTGTGAAAGGATCTGATTGTGTTGCTATACTACAGAGTTGCAGCTGGGAACACAGAGCACTGGAAATGTAGAGGATCTTCCTTCCCCCAAGCACTCCCCAAGAGATCTGAAGTCTTATCCTGCATGGAGCTCTGCAGGAGCACTGAAGCCACCAGCAAATGAGATTACACTGGCTTTCCTGATTTTCCTTCTAGTTTACAACAAAGGAGACTTATAAGCCAAGCTAAACTAAAACAGTGGTGTATAGGTTCAAACTATGTACCAGTATATGATTTATGTATATGGTCTTCTGTTATGCATGGATTTCCTCCTTTTGAGAGAAATGTGGAAAGGAAAAGTCTTTACATTGATGTACATTCATACCTGTAAGGTTATCCTCACACTTCTTGCTGATATTAATAAAAGTTGTATAATGTTTATATTTCTTATTATCTAAATTACCTATGAATACTAACTTTGGCCTGTGTTTAGCTCCTATGCTCTTAAATATTGTATTTGTATTTCAAGTAGCCTTTGGAAACAGAAGATTAGCCCATTCACTAGAAAATACACGTAACAAAAAAAAAGGGAGGGCAAAAAAGAAGTGCTTTTTTCTTCCCTTCTACAAAGAATTTCAAGATATTTTCTTACTGGAATTTTCCTCATAATTGAACGCAGTAGTAGTTAATCAGAAAGAATCAAAGTAGTTCTACAAAGTTTAAGCCACTTCTCTAAAATTACCAGTGGATTAGACGTTTTGCAAATTGTCTTAATAATTAACCTTTAGGCAGTGGAAAGACAGAAGTAGGAGAAAGTTTTAAATTACCAATGAACTCTTAGGTGAGCAATGTGCTAACTATGGGAAAAGATGGAACACAGCAGAAAAGGCTCAGAAAACCAAAAAATTAGGAAAGGAAAAGGAAATACAAAGGAAGTAAGAACATGAGAAGAGACAGCACTAGCAGAAACCTGCTGGATTGTAGACTGACTAGCAAGTTACAAACCTGGCCCAGAAGGAGTCGTCGGATGTGGGAGATGAGATGTGGGACAAATAGGGGCAAAGAAGTAAGCTTAGGAAAGCTGACTTTTCTCCATAAAGGCTTCCAATGTCTCTTCTGGGTTAAGGATAATTCTGTTTTTTTGCCATTTAGTCATTGGGAACAGATAAAAACCCTTCTATATAAATTAAGGAAGAAAAATATCTATGTTTGTGTATTTGTTTATAAGTTTGGTTTGAGAGATTGAGGGCCCCTTTGTTCTCACAAATTTACCTCTGTCTTAAATAGATATCAAGTTGCAGAAATCTTTCCTTGCCGTGCTTGTTTTTTTTCATGGTTATTTCCAAAGACAGTTGTCTATTTTGGCAACAGGTTAGTGTCCCGATGGAAGTGGCTGTTTCCAGCTGAATAAGGCTCAGAGGAACATAATAGTTAGAGATGGAGCAGTAGATTAATCCTTCACAATGGCTGGATGCATAGGGCATTTCTAAAATAATATCACTATGAAACTGGTCTCAATTTTCCGATCAAACTGTTTTAAAGCAGAATTTGTTTAAGGGAATGTATTTGGGCTAGTCCTGATTTCATCTGGCTTGTTATAAAGCAAATAACACTAATGTATTACTATGACTGTGTTACAATTTTAACTCCTTTTGCAATATCACTCTTTTATATGTGTGCTCTCACATCTTTCTTTTCTGTGTGTCTCTTCACTCTTCCTTGCCCAAAAGAAGTCTGTATATTTATTGGAGATATTGGAATACACATCAAACATAAATGTGTTGTTTATTTTCTTAGGATTTGAATTTTTTGAAACAAGTGCCAAGGACAACATTAACGTCAAGCAGGCATTTGAATGACTCGCAGATATCATCTGTGACAAAATGTCAGAAAGTCTAGAGATGGATCCCACCATTGCTGTCAACAAGCAGAACGCATGACTAAAGGACACCCCTCCTCCATAGCAGCCTAACTGTGGCTGTTAATGCATCTATCAACAAAGGCAACTCCAGTGCATTCTGTTGCCAACAGAATATTTATGAATGGTCTATATGCCTTTATTTATACTGTCTTATTAATTTATTTGGGAGAAAAGTATTTTATTTTACATCAACAGCTGGTTGAGTATGTTTATGGAGATGGAGATGTTAGTTTGCAAGGACAATCCATTTTTTAGCATCTGACTTTTGCATGCAGGATGGCTATTAGTTTAGCTTTTCCTTTTTACTGTTTTACACTATACTTACCTCAGCTAGTGTATGGTCCTCAGATCACATTTGCCTACAATTGCTTCATGGGTTTCAAATTATATAGCTGAATCCTTAGGGTAGCGGCCAAGGTGTTTTAGAATAAGGTTCCCGATGTCACTTATATTTTCTCCTAACTGAAAATCAATTCTGAAACATTGCTCTAGAATCATAGAATAGTTTGAGTTGGAAGGGACCTCAAGGATCATCTAGTTCCAACCCCTCTGCCATGGGCAGGGACACCTTCCACTAGACCAGGTTGCTCAAAGCCCCATCCAATTTGGCTCTAGTGAGCCAATCACTCATTCTGTCCAGATTGTTTGTATAAGGGACACTTCCTGGTGTGTATTGCCTTGGCAAAGCTACACTCATTACGTTACACATCATGGTTGCTTGGAAAATGCAAAAGTTAGAAAGAAAAAACCTTCAGCCTTCCTGGACCCAAAGCCACCGAACTTCCCTGTGAGTTTCCCACTGGATATGAGTGTTCAGTGCAGATTTTCAGAAATATTAGGTACTCCATCCTGTTTGAATAGCTAGTATATTTACATTTCCATGGGAGCTGCATGTCTATCTAATACCTTTCTGGAACTGGATCATCACAGAGATCTCAGAAGTACCTGCCCCAGTACTGGAGGGATGACTAGCTCTTTTCATAGAATCATAGAATGGCTTTGGTTGGAAAAGACCTTTAAGACCATTGAGTTCAATCATCGATCCAGTTCTGCTAAGTCCTCCACTAGACCATGTCCCCAAGTACGACCTTTACTCATGTTTTAAACACCTCCAGGGATGATGACTCAACCACCTCCCTGGGCAGCCTGTTCCACTGCTTGACAACCCTTTCAGTGAAGAAATTCCTCCTAATATTCAACCTAAATTTCCCCTGGCACATCTTGAGGCCATGTCCCCTTGTCCTGTCACTGATTATCAGGGAGAAGAGATAGACACTCACCTCGCTACATCCTTATTTTAGGTAGTTGTAGAGAGTGATAAGGTCTCTTGTCAGTCTCCTTTTCTCTGGACTAAACAATCCAAGCTCCCTCAGCCACTCCTCATAAGGCTTGTGCTCTAGACCTCTCACCAGCTTTGTTGCTCTCCTCTGGACACCCTCCAGAACTTCAATGTCTGTCTTGTAGTAAGTGGCACAAAACTGAACATGGAATTCGAGGTGCGGCCTCACTAGCACCGAGTACAAGGGAAGGATCACTTTCCTAGTCCTGCTGGCCACGCTACTCCTGATTCAAGCCAAGATGCTTTTGGCCTTCTTGTCCACCTGGTCACACTGCTGCTGGCTCATATTCAGCCAGTTGTTGACCGACGCTCCCAGGTCCTTCTGTTCCGGGCAGCTTTGCAGCCACTCTTCTCCAAGCCTATAGCGCTTCATGGGGTTGCTGTGGCCCAAATGCAGGACCCAACACTTGGCCTTGTTGAACCTCATGCAATTGGCCTCGGCCCATTTATCCAGCCTGTTCAGGTTCCTCTGTGGAGCCTGTCTACCCTCAATCAGATCAACACTCTCGTCCAACTTAGTATCATCTACAAACTTACTGAGGGTGCACTCAATTTCCTCGTCCTTGTCATTGATAAAGATGTTAAACAGAACTGGTCCCAACACTGAGCCCTGGGGAACACCACTTGTGACCAGCCACCAGCTGGATTTAACTCTATTCACCACAATCCTTGTGCCTGGCCATCCCATTTCATTTCTACCTGCATGAGATATTAAGCACACAGTCCTGATATTATCCCTGGCAGAGCCAAATCCATTATGATCAGTTGTTCATAGCCGAAAACTGTTTTGTCATGTTGCTGTCAAACCTGCATACTTAAGCATTCAGGAATTTATCTCCCATTCAGTCACTGACAGCCATTACCACACTGACTACAAACACCTGTATTTCACTCAGCCTTCTCACAGAAGTGCTGCCGGTGTCAGTGAACTGGAATTTGACCTCAATTTTGCTTTGATGAGGATGTCTTTTATTTGACAAGACAATTAGAAATTCACAAGATGCTTGAAAACTTTAGGAGTAATGAAAAATTGTCAACATTTCTGCAGTTAGGCTGAATGCATTCATAAGATCAGCAAAAGGCTGTGAAGATAGCAGAATAAAATATACAAATTGTTTTTTAATAGTGTTAAAAATATTCATATTTCACATTTTTTAAAAGTACTCCTCTAGTACTTGATGGCAGTTTCTTACATCTGTGCCCTACAGTGCTTTATATAACCGCTTTACTTAGGTCACAGTGACACTTTTTTAACTAAAGTGCATAATTGAAGAAGTGTTAACTGCTTTATTGTTCCTATTAGGATGTAGGACAAGGTTGACATTTCTTAAAATGTGACACAAGGTACTGCAAACTGCTCACAACCGCAAAGAAATCCCTCTATGTAGATTGCCTTATTTGAAATTAATTTTTACAAGCTTCTGAAACACACTAAGAGAAAATAGTCAAGCTTTTTTACTGGTTAAATAATCTACATACATAAACTTTGACACAGTAAAAATTACTAAACAAGGTATGTAGACACATGTAAAATGGAGATATCATTGGGGTACTACATTGGCTGCATAACTTAAATGAATAAATGTTCTTTCTTTAGTCTGTCGTTCTAAACAATGTCTGTCCTGTTAGCTAGCTTTCTTAAGCACTTGTTTTCCTAGTAGAAATAAAGGATGAACATTCACTTGTTTGCCTCCATGAAGGGAAAGCACTGTCCTATTTGTGGCCAATGAGCAGCCAAGTGGAAGAGGCGTGAGCTTCTCTAACCAAAACCTTGTCTCTTTCCAGGGATGCTGCTTTTCTCTCCCCCATCTAAGGTAGCATGTTGATAACTGCAGAGAGACTTTCATTGATACCTCTTCACCCACTAGATGCCAGCTGCTTTGGAAAAAGAAGTGATAAGAAGTGGAGGAAGCTTTGTGTGAGATGGTGGGTAATTTTACAACCTATGCTTTTTATGTGCATTTATTCCTGCTGTAGAAAAGGGAGAAGGGAAATCTTGAGACAGCTCTCAGCTGCAGGCCTCAGTCCTTCAGAAAAGATTTAGGTTGTATTATTAGTCTGAGCCATCCTCAGGCAAGGAAAGCATAGAGGAGGACATGGTCACATCTTACATGAGCTTAGGCATATCCTGGATCATGCAGCTCAGTTACAAGTGCAAATATTGTCCCAGATTTGCTCTGGGATGCTTGCTTGCCACTAGTGAGTAATAGTCTGAGGGCTTTACCAAACTAGGGAGTTTTCTGGTTATATATTTCTGGCCCCAGGGAGGAGGCAGATTTCCCTGTGGGCTGAGTCAGGTCGACTCCCTCAGAAGGGAGTCACCTATGACAACTACTCTTCTTTTTGTCTTTACAAGAGTGGTGGTGATGTGGGGGGTAGGTTGCCTAGACAACCCCTCCATCCCAGAAGGACCTACACCTGCATCATCAATTGTTTGCCCATCCAATTCCAGGGCCTCATACCTGTTGTGCACAGGCACCTGGGAAGGTGAGGCAGGCTGAGAGAGGATTCGCCTGTGTCACGGTCCATTCGGTGGACTTGTGATGATTCGTTTACCGTGATCTCAAAGCGCAAAATTAAGGCGACCAAAATGCCAAGGGGTTATAATTCAATCAAACAGTGTAACTTTATTATTTTGCCCATAAAGAGGCATGTGACAGACAGAGTGGAGAAAAGGGAAAGAAAAAGTGAAGTAAAAGGGAGGAAAGAGGATTATAGCTACCACCACGGGTCCAAAGGCGTCCCTATGGTCCCAGGTCCCAAACAGCATCCTGCCGGTCCTCCGTCGTGATCTGTGATCCTTTGGTGGGGAGATCTCACCGAGGCTCGGTTAGGAGCCATCCTTTATGCTACGCAACAACACCTCACACCTCCTCTCCCCCATGGACTGTGGCCAATCTCCGCCTTCGTTTCGCAATCCAGACTTAACTGCGCAGGCCCCTAAAAGTTCTTGCTTCACTTGCCAAAACTTGTCTGCGCCTGCGCCATCTCGTGTTCAGGGGTCTTTTACTTCCTCACATCATCTTCTTCTCGTGTCCACTGGGTGCCCTCAAGACCCTCTGCAAGCCTCTTTGCATGCTCCTCTTCGTTGACCTTAGTAACAGGGAGGAGATGGGGCAAGTTTGGCTGAGGTAGCAAGTGAAATCCATCTTCTGGACAGCAGCTATACAGCAGCCCCAGGTATCAGCACAGTACTACCTGTACCATGCTGTTCTTTCCATCAGAGTCTAAAGTTCTTGGTATCTCTCCAAGTCTCTGATGGCAATGTTGAGACAAATACTGTTCTTTGGACCGACTCTTACAACCTGCTACCCTGAGCAGGAACGTCTTTCCATCTTCCCCATCTCCTGGGTCTCCTTCATCTACCTGATGGTGAGAAGGTGGGGTATCCTTTGTCTCCTGTGCCATGGTTGGTTCTTGCATCTCTCTCAGGAATTGTAGAGTACGGTTCCACCACTCAGTCTCCTTCTCAAAATATCACCAGGCTGAGGGAAGATTTAGATTAGACATTAGGAAGAAATTCTACACAATGAGAGCGGTGAGACACTGGCACAGGTTGCCCAGGGAAGTTGTAGATGCCCCCTCCCTGGAGGTGTTTGAGGCCAGGTTGAATGGGGCCTTGAGCAGCCTGGTCTAGTGGGAGGTGTCCCTGCCCATGGCAGGTGGGTTGGAACTGAATGGGCTTTAAGGTCCCTTTCAACCCAAACCATTCTGCAATTCTATGATTCATATTTTGCCCTATTGAGTTTTTTGGGTTCAATTCTTTTTGAAGCACTTAGTATTGCTGGCATTGCTGTGTAGCATCACCCACAGAAGTAGAAACCATTTCAGCCAAAAACTCCCTTATGTCTGTTGCCAGTCAACGTCTTCCAATGAATCAGGAGTGTGGATGTAGGTTGAACACTGCAGCTCATTCAGCTTGTCCTGAGGTATTAACTCATTGTGATATTGGGAAACTCTCCCTTCTTTTGATACAACAAAGACTCCGAAATTTACCGCAGTAGTACATATGCCTGATTAATACCAAGTTCTCATTCAACACCAAACTGTTATTGCTTGGGATCCTGTATCTCTAGGCACGTTTCTGCTGAGGGGTCTATCTATGCAGCTCGTTGCCCTCACTCATAGAGATTCTTTCTGGCACTGAATGTTGTCATTGAATCACATCCAAGAACAAAACTCTTTCTTTCCTCCCAACTACCAGCAAACTTAGTATCTTCTCTGTTATAGTTGAATTAAGTCAAATAGAGTCTCAGTCGAGTTTACTAAGTATTTATTTAGGTAGGAAAGCAAAAGCAGCGCTGGGCAGCCAGGGAGTCTCAGCTCCACCAAGGCTCGCAAATTCAGATGAGTCAAACAGTCCTTTTTATCCCCAGTACTATCACTGGGAAGGTCTTCGGGAGGGGGGGGGGGTGTCTCTGTGCCCCTTCAGCCTGGAACCCTGGCGCCTTGGTGCTTAACAGGAGGGGGTTATGTTATCTCTTGCAAAAGACAGATGGCCTCTCCAGTCTCTTTGGGAGCTTCATACCCGATACCAGCAAGGCCATAAAACTCCAGCCTGGTGCCTCCTTCTTCCTTTATCTTATCTTTTTGCAAACTACTGCTAGCTTCAGGCAGTTCCCAAAAACTTTGCTGCAGAATCAGCTAAAACAGATTTTCCTTGTATGCTTGATTAGTACAAAACAAAGACAAAGACTGCCATAGATGTGGTGCTTAGGGACATGATTCAAGGGTGGACTTGGCAATGTTAAGTTTGTGGTTGAGGTCTTTTCCAACCTGAAGGATTCTGTGATTCCAGGATGGATACAAGACAATGCTGAGGCTTTTTCTTACCTCATCACCCAGGGAAACTTTACTCCCTTGCAAGGGGTCTTCCTCTGGCATTCCTGCTTCCAGACAGTTTAACCCCTTCTTGAAGCTGGACCTTCTTGCTCTCTGTGCCAGATCATTCCTCAGTCTCAAATTACCACTACTGAGCAGTTACAATTTGAATTTCCCTTTCAGGATAATGCCTAAGAGCTACTTTGCTGATTAGAGCAAGAGCTGAAGCATGAGCTTGGCAAGCTTGCAATGTGCACATCTGTGTTGGTGACAATCTGAAGTGACAGGGTCTGATGAATAGATCTCAAATAAGTGACTCATGGATGATTCGTATTGCATTGTTGTGTGTACTGTTTAATCTGTAACTTCTCACAGTTGTATTATCAGTAAAATTGTTTTATGCTATTCTTAATCAGTGGAATTGAGTTGTACCACCTTAGTTGTAGTTTCACAAGCATGGATACTGTGTGAAGCAGGAGAAAGCACTTTAAACAGCCTCCTTATTTTAGAGATAAGAGGAATCCAGCTGCCTTCCTTCCCACCTTCTGTAGTTTTGGTCACACTCCAGGAGAGGGGGGCAATGAAGCAGCTGAAACCAGAGTTCCCGCTTTTAGAATGATGTAAGTAAGTTGTTTATTTAAGGATATAAAAGTTGGACCCTCCTGCAGTGATCTCTGGAGATCCCATCCATGGGTGGACGCACTGCACAGACCTCCCAATTGTCCAGGGACAGGTTCTTCAGATCTTCACTGCCAAAGGGGCTCCCCAGCGACTGCCAATCTGGATGATGATGATAAAACAATTGGTAATGTATTCTTCTTAATTGATGTGATTGTTCTCTTATGGTAATGATTAGATGCATTGCCTTTAAAGCCAGTATTGTTAATTTGTTGTTAATTGCTACTAATAATTTATCACCTTTCTTGTTTTAATAAGTTAAGTAAAACTTGATTTCACAGAGTATTTGAGAGTTTGGGCTTTTATGCTGATTGCACCATCTATAGTCAGTTTGATCACCTTCCTCCTTACCCCACAGCTATGTGCCAAAGAGGGACTGCTGGAGAACTGCTTGTAGAGATGAGCATTACCATGTCCCAGGAACAGTCCCCTCTAAATCTTGAAGGGATTATATCTGATGAACATGCATTTTGATGTAACTCTTCACCTTCCCCAGTAGGTTTTTTGTTTGTTTGTTTTATCAAGTGCAGATGGATATGGGCTAAGTCATGCTTTGAGGCTGCTTGGGGCTGCACTATGAGTAGAAGTGGGCAGCGTGGGGACAGAGCCACCCCCACTGCCACTAGCAGCACTCTCTGGATGCAGCCTGAGTTGCTGTGCCCCTTTTTTACTTTGCTAGTGTTTTCTTACAGCATTTCCTGCAGCTTGCCTTTACGTGTCTATACAGTTGTTTTTTTTTTCTTTTTCTTTTTTTTTTTCTTTTCAGAAGAGAAAGAAGGGCTGTTTTCTCCATGTCAGAAATGAATGACCTTTCTTGGTCACAATGTGGCAACAAGGCTTTTTTTAGCTCAGTGCCATCTGCTATTCCTTGCAGATAGCTATATCTGATAAAGTTATCTGTGCGGATCCAAGTGCTGGAAAGATTTTTGTTCTACTCTGACCCTTTCCCCTTTTCCCACATAGACCCCATCCTGCTTCACCTGCAGCACACGCTTTGATGGTAGCTGCTGATGCTTTTCAGCTCTGTCTTTAATTACAGCTTTCAATACTGTCATTCCTCTAATTTCCTAAACCATAAGTCTGACTCCAGGAAAGCTGTGAGATAGGTGCTTAAAAGCTATATAATATATTGTCTTCATCCCTTCTACTATCTAACATTTAGGGGGTTTTGTCCACATTCCAAGCGTATCTGGGATGTGTGTTTAGTGTGTTAAGAGTTGGTGCTTAGATGAGAGGAGAAAGAGCAAGAAGGAGAAATACTTCATGCTGTCAGCTCTCCCGTGTGTATAAAGGAAAGTGATCAAAGCTGCTCTCCCACCACCCCTCACAGGTACCCCGGTCTCTGCCTCCCCATCTGCCTCCCCACTGCACTCCATCTGCCCCTGACACCTCCCACATTATCAGCCTTGCTCTGAGCACTAAGAGCTAGAAACCCCTTGGAAACTTAATGCTGAGAGACTCTTTAATTGTCTCCAACCAGCTTTAAGACAAAACATTATGGTTCCATAGTCAGGAACACATCATAATTGACAAGCTTTGGAGGCTTACCCAAGCTTCTGCATTTTTACAGACAACAGGTGTAGTTGTGCATTTGCCAGCACTTCCAGGTGGGCTCACAGGGCCACCCAAACAGGCTTTCCTGTCCAGGTCCTGCCACTCAACCAGAAGCAGGAGGTGCTGCTGCACAGGGACTGGCAAGCAGAGAAAGCTTCCCACCTGCAGCAGCTGCAGAGAGAGGGAAACACACAGCTTTAATGTGGGCCCATGATGCAGACTGTGCTGCTTGTGTGAATACAGGTTTCATGTCCATCTGTCCATCCCCCCATTTCTTGTCCCTCCTCTGACCCCAGGGATAGGAATAGAGCAGAGCTCATTCCAGTGGGGAGATAGGAAACACCTTTATCCCCTTCTTTATAGCCTAACGGATCCTGCTCTCCCTCTCTCCTTTCAGACAGTGGAGAAAGTATCTTGGCATGTCATGGAAAGGCATTTAGCTGAGATATCAAAGCAAGGAAACTTTACACAGAGTATAGGAAATGTTCTCTATCATGCTACAAATGATCTCTTTGCTTTGTCACATGATGGGTATATGGTACATGAGGCTGCAGTTTGCAGAAAATGGTGTATCCCTCTGCTACTTCTCATTCTATTATTGCAACTGACAGGCTTTCTAGAGCTTCTCTTAAAACCCTAGCCCCAAGATTGACTCATCATTTATTATAGAGATAAGCATGCAAACCTGAATTTTAAAGGCTGCCAGACCCAGTAGCGAAATTGCATTTCTTATTAATCTTGGTGCCTACAAGAAGCAAACCCACTCCTGACCCTCGTGTTGGCAATACAGTGTATGGGGGTGTGCAGTGGTCAGGAACAGACTAACCCCACTCTGCACCAAGTAGAGAAGTAGAGGCTGTGAATATCTCAGTCCTCCTCATCCTTCCACTTGCCCCAAGGATGGAGGCCACCAGGTTTAAAGGCTTTGGGCTGGCATTTACATTAACTGGAGGCTTAAAGTTTTGAGAGAGAGAGCAGAGCTAGCTGCAAATGCTCAGTTGACCTCCTAAAATATCAGGGGAGCTTATCCCATTCCTGTATGGGAGAAGAGATTGCTTCTCTCCTTGCATCTCCCACATCTAAAGTATCACAACCTACCAATTCCAGCCAAAAGACAAGGTGAGAATATGATCAGCTCAGACAGAGGGTGCTCGATGCCCCTGCGCTCACTGGGAAGCACCATGGCATCCCCTGGCCCCAGTCACCTGGCATCAGCAGAGCAGGCAGCTGGGAGCACAGAGTCTCCCTTCGTGTGGTGCCTGGTGTTGTCCCCTCTTATCTCTGTTAAAAACAACACAGAAATATTCCTCATCAGGGCTGTACACAGGGCATGAATCTCAGTGCTGATTCCGGAAAACATGCAGACCTAATATCCAAAGGGTTTTGGAGGAGGAATTGTTGAAGACGGAGGGAGTCACCGACACCAGATGGTTCATCAGTGGAACTCGTTTATTGGTCGTGTTACAATCACTTTTATAGCCACGATAATTAGGTTATACATATTGCAAAGCTCAGGCTCATTATTGGTCGTATGATAATTAGGTTATACATATTGCAAAACTTTAGCTCCTTATTGGTTACAGACTTTATCACTGCATAAGCGTCACATACATTCCTGTAGTTTTAGAAATCCATCTGGTCCCGTGGGAGACATCCTGTTATCTCCCTTGCCTAAGCTTCACTGCACAACAAGGGCCCACTGACCTTGCTGGTCAGTATTTTTTCACTTAGCTCAGTATTTTCCCACTCAAGGCCTAAGCAGCTTGCTTTTGTCAGGCTCATATCTGCTTTCAGTGAGCCAGGTTTCAGTAAGTCTCTCCACAATTCCCCCGTTTTCTTTATTTAAGGCAATGTGGCTTTGTAACATATTTTGCACTAGGTTTTTCAAGTTCATTCTGCAAACATTTAAACATACAAGGGAGAATCAGTAAGGTGACAAAATTTATAATTAATATGACTAGTCCTTGTTTCAACAATTCTGATACCCAGGGTCCAAATCCAATATTGGCCAATCATTCTCATAATGGGTCTGTAAGCTAAAGTCTTTTAAGTGTGTTTGCATTTCTGTTATTTGTTTGTGTATTGATGTTGAGTGATCAGACAGATTTAAACAACACATACCTTTGATCAGGAGTGTTCTTAGCCAGCCTGTAATACCAAATTGAGAATCAATTTCCAAGAACATCATCTGTTTCCTTTAATTTGAGTCAATTGGGTCCACATTGTAAAGCAATCAATCTTGACTTCTTGGGTTGTTTAACTTGCTGGATGGCAAGTTTTAAGCACCAAATTGCTTGAGCTTGGCGAAAACCACTTCCTGATGCAAAATGATAAAAATGTGGCTGATTACATGTGATACCTGCTGCTATATAAAAATCCTCAAAATTCTGGTGAAAATGTGCAGTACAAAGACTACCTTCAGTTGCTGCTACGTGACTATTTCTTATCAACCTATTGGCACAAACTCCATACTCTAATAAAAGATTCAAAGCACAATTACAATATACACAATTGCAATCACAATTAATAGCTATAACAGAATTCAATTCTCAAGCCCCCTTCAGTCCTTGTCGGTCAAGTATGTTCACAATTACATATCGTGGGCGAAACCTCTTGCTTGATGTGTTAATTTCTGTTTGAAGTTGTTAAAGTAGAATGCTTATTACTCTTTGCTGTGGCTCTCATGTGTTTGGTTGACTGACCCGACTGCTGGGCGTGTCCATTTACTGGCAATCCATAAGGGACCTTGATCTGTGGAAACACAACTATAACGACAACCAGTAAATAGCAACAGGCTCGGTCCCTCCCATAATTCTGTCTTAGGGTTCTTATAACACAATTGTATTTCAGGTGTAGCTTACATTTTCACACCACTATTATGAATTACTACAGATGCTTGCTCTAAACCTGCTACCAAACTAAGATAATTAAACAATTAAGTGTAAAAAGCACTTTACTTAACCTTATCTGCGGATCTAATTCTGTTACATCTTTCTGCTTTGCAAGGTATTCTTTAATAGTTCTATATGCTCATTCCACAATCACTTGAACTGTGGAAAAATGCGGAATACCTGTTACATGCTTAATTCCCATGTTTGCAAAAATTTTCTCTACCTCTATAACATGATACTGCTACTCTGTTCACATAGGTCTTATTGATTGGTTGTCTTAATGTTCATTCCTTACAGTTATATAACTCTACTACTATACTACCTTCTCTTATACCCTAGAGGTGAGTTTAAGGTTATTCTGAAACACAGCATGTCCCTTAACCTTAAAGCCCTTATGTCTCTTATTCTTAGCTGAACAATTTCTCCTGTTGTGGCCCCTTTTAAGGAGATAACAATTTAGCTAAATTTTGACAATCATATGGCAAATTAACATCTGCTGTAAAAATCCAATCTAACTCAGCACTAATGGCTTCAGACTTTATCCCATTCTCCTGCACAGTCTTTTTAACTTGTTGTAAAATTTTCCAAATCATGCTGCTCATAACTATTACCATGTTGATTAAATAATACAGGAAAAGTTAGGTTACCTGCTGGATGCCAATCTCCCTCTAATATGGCATCTTGGATTACACCTGACTACCTACCAGATTTTGCAGAATCACAGAACTGTCTGCATACGGGTGATGGACATAACCCTTTACCTATACCACCAAAAGGTGATGCTGAAAGCTTTGTAGTACTTTCAGCCAGTTCCTGGACAGATCTTTCAGTCCTCGCATGTGATGCAAATGTCGACAACGATTGTTCCATTCTGTGATGTAGAGCATTCGTAGCTTCCTCCATTTGCCTCTTGAGATCTTGTAACTTGCTACTTCGTGGAATTATTGTTTCATGCTGTGGCTGTGCTTCATCTTCAGATGAGTTGTCTCCTGTTAAACAAACCGCTTCGGGGGGAGGAGGCCAGGGTGGGTATAACTTCTTGCAGCAGCTGGCTCCTCCCACTCTTACATCATCACTGGTGTCACTGCAGTTCCTTCCGTATTGTCTGTCAGTTCACTTCCGGCCGCCGAAGCGTGAACATCGCTCGCGGCTGATGGCACGTCGCTTGTTTTTTCTGCTTCATTAGACATATCATTAACTCTTAATAAATCATTAACAGAGTCACACATCTTATAGCTCGATTGACCCATAATAGCAACAAAAGTACTTCAATACGACTGTGGCTGCGAGACGGTGGAGCAGCTGTGGTTGTAGATAAAGGGGCTGTTACTCCCTGCACAGCTGCAGCGGCCACTTTCGATTCTATTTTTAACTTTTGCAAGGCATTAATCACAGTTCTCCAAGTTGTGTTACAAGCAGTAAATAGCTCTTCTCCCACATTAGTGATATACAAAGTCCCAAAAGTTCATCCCTCTTCTGCTTCAAAAGCACTAGCGGAGTTTGTGAAAAAAAAAAACTCCTCTTTATTCCATGATTCAATGGAATCCTTTATACCACGCTTTTATAAAAAGCACTTTAGGAGACTAAGAGCTGCTTCTTTTTCCATTTTTCTATCCTGCACCAGGTACCTGTTTATGGCCATTGCACCCTTCCAAAGTCAGCTCACGTTGCAGCGTCCCCTCCTTTGTCAGGACAGATCCGGAGTCCAGCTCTTTGATCCTCGTTTTTCTATGTTAGCTAAAAATAAATCGTATGCTACTTGCCGATCCATATCAGCGCTGTTGCGGTCCTCCGGCTCCGGTAGCACGTACGGCCCAGTACCACCTCTATGATCCCTGGGGGTGCTGCTCCTGCCTTTTCCAATGGCGTTGAGCACCGCTCTGGCCGCTTCAGAGCCCAACCCAACTCCGTCCACCGATGGTGTTCTCCCCCGTTTTCTTTAGCAACGGGGCACGTCGGGGTCACCATTTTGTTGAAGATGGAGGGAGTTACCGACACCGGATGGTTCATCAGTGGAACTCGTTTATTGGTCGTGTTACAATCACTTTTATAGCCACGATAATTAGGTTATACATATTGCAAAGCTCAGGCTCATTATTGGTCGTATGATAATTAGGTTATACATATTGCAAAACTTTAGCTCCTTATTGGTTACAGACTTTATCACTGCATAAGCGTCACATACATTCCTGTAGTTTTAGAAATCCATCTGGTCCCGTGGGAGACATCCTGTTATCTCCCTTGCCTAAGCTTCACTGCACAACAAGGACCCACTGACCTTGCTGGTCAGTATTTTTTCACTTAGCTCAGTATTTTCCCACTCAAGGCCTAAGCAGCTTGCTTTTGTCAGGCTCATATCTGCTTTCAGTGAGCCAGGTTTCAGTAAGTCTCTCCACAAGGAATGGCCAAGGGAAACTGATGCTACCCAGAAATGGGCTCACAGAGCGGGAAGGGAAGAGAAGATTTTATGTTCCATGTGATACAGTAGGGGCTAACTAGAATGGAGTTAAAATTTAGAAAGACAACTGTGGGAATAATATGCACAGAAAGAATCTCACAACATAGTTTTGCAAACTGAAATAAGGAGATAAGTCTTTGAGGTCTTGAGTAATTATAAGAAGCAACTGGTACACTCTGAGTAGTGATGAGAAGGAATCAGTTTGCAAGTATCGACGATCTACCGGCTATGTTAATGATTTCATTTCATTTTCATTTCATTTGGTATCATTTTAAATGTAAGATGTATATTCAGGTAGAAGAAGCATTGTGGATAAGGTATTGTTGTTGTAACTGTGGGAGGAACTTTAGGAGCTAAAAAACACAGTCAACAGAAGAGTTCCCAGGGTGAGTTTGAAATGCTGGGAGGAGACTTTGATATTCACATCAAAGGGATTGTGAGTTTAGCATTAGAAAGGGAGAATTTAAAAGAAAGAAAAAGCAAGTTGAAGAGGTGTATGAACCCAGATAAGGTCCGAAAGGCACAGAATAAAGATTTATCAGAGTATGAAAGATGGGAGGGCTTTGAGGAGTCTGTGGCGTCCCGCACTCAGGCCAAGAAAGAGTTAACATCAGTATATCTCTACAGGTGCCTTTACCGGAGGCAGTCGGGCCAGATGGAAACAGGGTGCTAATTAAGGTACCCTTTACCGCAATGGATTTAGAATCGTGGGAAAGGAAAGCAAAAAGCTATAGAACGGATCCCGTAGGGGTGGCAAGACATTTCAGTACTTAGTTCGACAGCATAACCCTGACAATTAATATTGAAAAAGGCCCATGAACTAGCTGAAGACTACCTAAAAGAGTCAGGGCTGTAGGAGGAAGTTACAGAAGTGGGGAATGCCTGAGGGACTAAATTTAGAAAACATTTATTGATGAAGCTTGGAAAGCATTTAGTAATAGAGGAGCGGAGGCCCTTGGAGACTTGGAGACCCCGCTGGGGAACAATCAGCGTGCATGTGTAGGAGAATCATGAACACCCCCAGAACCCAGGCCCCCATGACCGAAGACTGTGAGGACTTATGGGGACCTGGGGAATCTACCCTAGAGGAACCACTGGTTATATTAAAGATAGGGAAACAGCAACAGGGGGGTGGAGTTTTTAGTAGATATCGGAGCAACATTATTGGTTTTAAACCAGGCTTTAACACCTGTAGATAATGATTTTGTAATGGTAAAGGGTGCTACTGGCCAAAGTGAAAAGCCGTATTTCCTCAAGCCCTTGAAGTTTAAATTGGGAAAGCAATTGGGAATACACAAATTTCTTTATATGCCAAATTTGATGAAACCATTATTGGGACGAGATTTATTAGAAAAAATGGGAGCAGAAATAAAATTGGGAAAGGAAGGAATAGAATTTAAGGTGGGGAATGACCAGCTGATTGAGCTTTTAAGCTTAGCCCTGGTAAGTCCCTCTGAAAAGACAGAAGTACCAAAAAGAGGTTCAGGACCAAGTATTTCCAGGGGTATGGGCTACTGAAATACGTGGCAAAGCAAAACTAGCCTTGCCTGTAACAGTCAAAATCAAACCAGGCACCAAACCGGTAAGAGTGAAGCAACACCCTTTGAGATTAGAAGATAGCAAAGGAATTTGCCCAATTATAGAACGATTTTTAAAGTATGGACTATTAGTGAAATGTGAATCTGAGTATTATACTCCTATATTGCCAGTGAAAAAGCCAGATGGAAAATACAGGAGAGTCCAAGACCTTAGGCCCATTAACAAAATAACTGAAGATTTATATCCCCTGGCGTCTAAGTCATACACTTTGTTAACCAAACTGAAGCCTGAATTGGCCTGGTTTACCATACTGGATTTAAAGGATGCTTTCTTTTGCATGCCTTTGAGCCCAGAGAGTCAATTACTATTTCACTTTGAATGGGAAAACCCAGTCACGGAAGAAAAACACAGCTGGCAAATGGACCTTAGGGACCATGAGAAAGGAAGCCATCTGCCAAACTTCCAAGCCACAGACACTTAAGGAGCTCTGAACCTTCCTGGGAATAACAGGTTGGTGTCGTTTGTGGATCTACAACTATGGACTCCTGGTAAGACAACTTTATGAACTTATTAAAGCTAATTCAAGAGATCTCACCTGGAACAGAGAAGCCGAGCAGGCTTTTCACAATTTGAAAATGAGAACTCATGCAAACACCAGCTTTAGGGTTGCCAGACCCTATGGAACCTTTTTGGCTATTTTCAAATGTGAAGAGGGGCATTGCACTGGGAATTTTGGCCCAAAACCTCAGCCCAGATCAAAGAACAGTGGCATACTTCTCCAAACAATTGGATGATGTAAGTAGAGGATGGCCGAGCTGCATAAAGAAAAGTACAGAAAGCAGAAATCATAGCCCTAACCCAAGCCTTACAGTTAGCAAAAGGGAAAAAGATCAACATTTGGACTGATTCTAAGTATGCATTTGGGGTGGTCCATGTTCATGAAGTGGTCTGGAAAGAAAGGGGACTTTTGTCCACCCAAGGAAAAAATATAAAACATGCTGAAGAGATCCTTAACTTGCTAGAAGCAATTCAATTACCAGAAAAGGTAGCCATCGTGCACTGTAAGGCTCATCAAAAGGGGACTACGGATCAGGAAATAGGTAACTCTGTGGCAGACCGTGAAGCCAGGAGAGTGGCTGAAGAAGACCATAACAATGTCTGAGTATATAAAAACTCACTGGGGAGTTGAGGCCTTGTGTAAACACCTGAGCAAGTGCATTGTTGCCCGTAATTTGTACACGACCATCAAACAAGTGACACAAAAATGTGACATTTATTTTCAAAATAATCCTCAAGTGACCCAAAAGATTGAACTAGGGCAAATAGGGAAAAGTAATCTCCCCGGGCAGTGGTGGCCGATTGATTTTTCAGCACTCCCTAGGAAAGGGGGATTTCAATACTTGTTGGTATTAACTGACACCTTTTCAGGATGGCCAGAAGTGTTCCCTTGCTGAACAAACAAGGCTAGAGAAATGACTAAGGCTTTATTACACAAAATTATACCAAGATTTGGGGTGCCGGCAGTAATATCCTGATAGAGGCCCTCATTTTGTGGCCAAAGTGACGCAACAAGTTAGTAGGCTCTTGGGGATAGACCGGCAATTACACACCCCCTACAGGCCACAAGTGAGTGGTCAGGTGGAAAAGAAGAACCACCTTCTTAAATTACAAATTGTAAAGTTGGGTCAAGAAGCTGGACTAGCTTGGCCTCAGTCACTACCCTTAGCTTTGTTACGCATTAGAACCAAACCAAGTACTAAGGAAGAATTAAGCCCTTTTGAAATTGTATGGAAGACCTTATATGGTTCAAGTAGGAACATCAGCACAAGTTGGCACTGAAGTGTTAACTGATTATGTAATAAATTTACAGAAACAGCTTAGAGAAATAGAAAAATTTGTCTTGGGACCAAAACAAAACATAAGGCCAGGTGATTATGTGTATGTCAAATCTCTTTCAGACTCACCTTTGGGACCAAAATGGGATGGGCCATTTCAGGTCTTATTGACAACATACACAGGTGTTAAAATACAGGAGCAGTCATCATGGATATATCGCTCCAGGGTGAAGAAAGCCCCTAAACAACACTGGGAGTCAACAGAAACTGGACCTTTAAAGCTCCAGCTCTGGAAAAAAAAAAATCCTTAATCAAACAGGTTTTAGCAAGACTGGCATATGGAAGGTCTGAACTTTTAAAATGACTAGTAGTGTAGTTGAACTATTAATACCTTTTTGTATCCTTCCTCTTGCCAACAACCAAGAGCTTACTGACTGGCCTTGGAATCACACTCAGACAACCCACGCTGGAATAATGGGAAATGTAGACCCAAAAAACAGAACTAGCTACCGTGATTTTTGTTTTTTCTTCGGAATGAAGTGTACCAAAAAACTCAGTGGGACCAGGGTAATGAGGACAGAGTTGCCCGACTGTGGGTGAAGATAGGAAATAAGATAGAAGTGAGGTGTCAAATACATAATGAGAACAATAACACCCAAATTCTGGGAGCCCATGCCACCCATGTTGGTGTCAGAAAGGTAGATAAAATTATCCCTTTAAATAAGACCGTATGCTATAAATCACAAGAGTGTTGGCATAATTTTTCTTTAACCGAGACTGTTTTCATAGTATGCCTAGGGGAGGAATCCCAGACAACAGCTTTGACTTACAGGATTAAAATTGATACAATAGTGCCAACCACTGTTTCTCCTACCACCACAGTTCCACTGACCACATCAGTACACAATCCAATAAGTTTTGAAATTGGACCTGATCCAAAAACTTTTGAAATTGGACCATATGCAGTCAGAAATACAGGACAACAACAGATGCTGTTCAATCCAGAATGGTCTCTTAAACGTGTTGAGTTGTTAATGCAACCAATGTTTCTGAAATACAACCTGCCTGTTCTCCATTCTTAAAAACATCCTTCGGAGGATGGACGACCTGGTTAAGGAAACAGGTAAAACAGGTACCCTTCAAAAGACAAATGCAAAGAGACCCAACTGGTGTGTTGGGAACAGGATTGGGAATTTTAAATGGAATTGACTAAGAAATATTAATGAATAAGCCAGCTACTGCAACTAATGATGTGTCAAAGTTACAACGACCTTTGCAGTCTTCCCTATCAGCTTTAGGAACTGACCAATGATTATTATCAAAAGTGCTACCCAAGTGGGAAAAGGTGAATGAACATGACCATGAACTGATAATAGATGCACTTGGTATGGTCCAAGGTAATGTTTCTTTGGCTCTTAGTTGCATATAGGTCCAGATGCGGATGCAATCAGTGGCTGCCTCAATTATAAGAGAAGGAGAAGAGGGCACCTCCCCTACCGAAATTCGGAAAGTCATTTGGGATAGTGCCACTGAATCGAAAAGAGAATTCCAGTCCTGGTGGACATTGGTAAACTTCACCTATGAACCCATCACTAATATGATCACGACTATTACTATTTGTAATGCTTCAATATATGTAATCCATCCCATCATTGCATTGGGGTTGAATCACTATGGAACTGTGGTCTGTCCTGTTGAACATAGAACATGGGCTCGAATGGTAAATTACAAATGGCAAACTGTGAATTTAGAATCTTGCCTTGTGAAAGAACAACAAGGGTTTGTCTGTGAAAGTAATACAATTGAAGCTCAAGACATTTGTCTCGATACTGAGCAAAATATTTGCCATTTTGAAATCCATCCAGACACTAATCAAAAGACAGTACTTGTATATATTGATCAGGGTTGTGTGGTTTTGAGAACTGCTTGTAACTCTATAACAGTAGACAAGATAGTTGTAAGAACATTGTAAGAACCATTCCAGTTTCTGTATTTGTAATTTTGTTAAAATTGTTGGGTGTGACTTTTCTTATGTAGCGCCAGTCATATCCCATCAGCTAGTACAATCACAGTATCACACAGTATCACAGTATCACAAGGTTGGAAAGGACCTCTGAGATCATCAAGTCCAACCTATAACCTAACACTAACACCAACACTAACACCAACCATCATCTAAACCATGGCACTCAGTGCCTCATCCAGTCTCCCTTTAAACACCTCCAGGGTCGGTGACTCCACCACCCAGGGGCAGCCCATTCCAATGGCCAATCACCCTTTCAGTGAAGAATTTTTTCCTCACATCAAGTCTAAACTTTCCCTGACGAAGCTTAAGTCCATGCCCTCTGGTTCTGCCACTGGTCACCTGAGAGAAGAGACCAACCCCTGCCCGACTACAACCTCCTTTTAGGTAGTTGTAGAGAGCAATGAGGTCTCCCCTGAGCCTCCTCTTCTCCAGGCTAAACAGCCCCAACTCCCTCAGTCGCTCCTCATAGGGCTTGTGCTCCAGCCCCCTCACCATCTTCGTTGCCCTCCTCTGAACACATTCCAGTATCCTAACATCTTTCCCAAATTGGGGGGCCCAGAACTGGACACAATATTCAAGGTGAGGCCTGACCAGTGCCGAGTACAGGGGGACGATAACTTCTCTGGTCCTGCTTACTACACTATTCCTGATGCAGGCCAGGATTCCATTGGCCTTCTTGGCCACCTGGGCACACTGCTGGCTCATGTTGAGCTTCCTGTCCACCAGCACTCCCAGGTCCTTTTCTATCTGACTACTCTCTAGCCACTCTGTCCCCAGTCTGTAGCTCTGCAACAATCTAACTATACAATGTTCCACAAGTTGTCACCTGTACCTATTGGAATGAATCTTGCATTGGTAAAACAGTTGATGAAACACCAAGATTTAATCAAAATCCTGAAGGAAATCCAGGAGAATGGACAGAAAACCTTGATAACTGTTCATCATGACATAACAGAAATTCACAGTATCTTGAAAAGAGTAAACAACATAACTGGTGGGATGTGCTTTTTGGATGGTCACCTACTGCTACTGGCATTCTAAATAAGCTGTGTCAGGCCATTATTGTTCTTTTGGTATTAGTTCTAATGAGCTTTGTTTTGTCTGCAATATTGTGTGTTTGGAATTGGAATCCACACTTGCTGCACATGAGAACGCTTTAAGAAGTAGCTTTCAAGCAAAGTATTATCCAGTTCCCCTTCGAGAAATAGATTGTGTATAAAGCAAACGACTTTGCCCAGGATAAAAGACAGGGGAATCGATATAGTGGGAGCTAACTAGATGGTAGGATGTGGTTGAACTTTGGAAAGACAGCCATGGGAATAATATGCACAGAAAGAATCTCAGAACATAGTTTTGCAAACTGAAATAAGGAGATAAGGCTTTGAGGCCTTGAGCAATGATAAGAAGGAACTGGTATGCTCTGTGTAGTGATAAGAAGGAATCAGTTTGCAAGTGTGTCTCTGCCCATCTTTGTTTTTACACAAGCTTGGTTCCAAAAATTTTGTAACAGAAACAAGAGTCTTGAAGATGAGGCAGAAGAACTAAACATTGATGATTCAAGTTGTTCAACATTTGCACCAAATTGGAAAATCAAAAAAAGTTCGATGAATATGTGCTGAATGAGAATCAAAAATATTGCTGTTACAAAGTCTCCTCTGGGCTTCTTTTGTGCAATAAAAATGATCCATTTCTTGATTGCATTGGGCTATGTGATGAAAAATGTATTCTATACAACAACCGACGATGATCTGCACTGTGGCGGACCACGGTGAAGCACCAAAACATTTCCCCAGACCCAAGCTGCATCAAAAGAAGGTTATTATGGTCACTGTTTGGAAGTCTGCAAGTGGAATCGTCCACTGCAACTTCTTGAATCATGGTGAAACCATCACAGCAGAGAAGTATTGCCAGGAAATCCACAAAATGCACCAAGAACTGCAACGTTGGTCTAATGTAGTCAGTTAACTTAGTCATAGTTGTTTTGTTAATTGTAATGATCCGAATCACATGCAAGATTGGAAACTTGTTTATTAAAATTTGAAAGGATTCAAATTTATAATAAAGGGGGGATTGAGACAAGGGGATTTGTAATCTTTAACTGTAGATGTTAATCTTAGTTAATGACAACATCAAGGATCATGTACTCCATTGTTTTCTGCTAAAGATAAGGAAATCACCAATCATATAAGGAAATCACTGATCAGACAAGGAAATCACTGATCAGACAAGAAATCACTGATCAGACATCTGTGAAAGAAAACAATGGATCACTGGGAATAGCCAGAATTAGTTTAAATGGGCAATAAGAGGGTACTGTTGTCTTTTAAATCAGACACAAGATAATATGTAATTAGTTCCAGGAATAGGAGGAGAACAGTTAAATGATTTTGGGGAACTGTAGTCAATATGTATGTGTTGAATAAATATAATAAAGAGACCTACATGCATTCTTCAGAGGCATTCATGGAGGAATATCCCCAGTGCTTCTCCTTCGCTAAAATTAAAAGAATACCTACTTAACAGTATTTCAGGCTCTTAGGTTATTTTCTTTGTTTCACTACTGTGCCAGATTTCATGGGTAGAACAAAAAAAATATTGTTGCCCAATGTTTTACTTACATTTTCCACCAAGACCGTGTCTTCCAGAAAAATCTGTCATCATTTTGCAGGATTAAAGCCCATAAAATACACCCTCTACTGGCTCTTACACTGCTCCATTGAGCTTCACATATGCTTTTGAAATTACTTGGTTACTTTAGTGTATTGACCAATTCCAAGAAAAACACAATCTATTTTACACACAGCCTGCTTAAGCAATTTTTCCAGGTCAACCTCTCTCACCAAAACAAAGGCCACTCCACTCGCTTTCTGACCACCTTACCTGCCTGAGCAGGCAGGACTTCCTGCCTTATTGTGTGAATGGTGGCAACAGTCCTTTTGGGGTCAAAATGAAGGGTGTTGATATTCAATAAACAACTCTTTTCCTATTATTATCATATGGGTTGTATCACTGAGTGCAATCACAGCTGCATATTTCAAAATAATTTGAAGTAAATGCTTTCTCTTACTGCTATGAGCATGTAAGAGAGCAAAATTGCAAGCAATATTAAGTATGCAGTTTAACTGAACCAAACAGAGCCATGCTATCAGCACATGCCTTATGCAAAATCCCATAGTTATGAAATTTCTGAGGCTCCCACACAAAGGAGCATAAGAATAGGAGGAAGAAAGAAATATGTGTGTGTGAGTCTCCTTTGTCTACTTCTCAGTGGTGTTTATTCCATGACAGGTGTATCTGAGCCAGGTCTACTCATGTCGTATGCATACATATTATTTTGGTAGGTCCCCAAAGTGCTAGCATTGTAAGAAGAGCTGATTACCTTCAAGAGCTTTTGTCTTGATATCATTCCTATTTTATTGTTAGTAGGACTTTCTTTCAGTACAGCAGAACTTGTGCCAGGTTTAATGCATTTTAATAATTCTCCCAATGACTAGATATAGACTGTCAGATTAACTTCATTTGTCATTTAAATTTTACACTGACTGCTTCTCTTTGTTGTTGTTCTGCTGATGTCTCAGTCTCTCCCAAAGCCTGTGAAGGTTCCCAAGACAGAATGATGTGGGATTTTAGCAAAATATAAGAATTAAATTATAAGCCTTGGTTTAGCCTGCTCAGTTATAGTTTAGGTATTCAGTTAGCCTTGGGCATTTTGCAAGCAGTACGGGGGGGGGGGGGGAGAGTTTTTTGCAATGGAGTTTTTGTAAGCCTAGCAGTTTTCGCAAGTTTAGCAAGGTTACATGTCGCCTTGCACTGATAAGGAGGAACTGTGTGGTGATAAGTGTAATAGATATATAAAAGTTTTGCTTCAGCCATATTGTGATAGTTGAAATCAGTAGGGGGTCGGGAAGAATGCAGGTTTCCAAATACCCAGTTAAGGACATGTAAATAACATTTCAAGACTCATTTTAGTATGAAGCGGGGACAGGTAATGCACATGCATAGGCGTATTGGGGAATGCAATGAATATGTAACATTTTATTGCAGTGAATCAGAACTGGTGGTATGCATGTAAAGAGGGGGGGAAGTGACAAACTAAATGAATATGTATAAGTACCCTAAATAAATGTACATGAGTGGAACCAAACAGTGTGCATAGAGGAGGGTCCATTCTCTTATGCACCCAGCACTGTAAATAAATCTCTTTGCTTCTAAGACTTTGTCCTCTCTAAAATTCTATCTGTTAGCTGGCATTTCTCACAATTTGGGGGCTCGTCCTGGATCCGAAGCCCCTTGTCCGTGGAGCGGGACAGGACACACGGGAAGGCACGCCCTGCTGATTTCGGCAGTCTCTTGCTCTCTGTCTTGTTCCATCGGAGAAGGCGGTGGAACGACCTGGACGGAGGACTCTTGAAGCAAAGGTGGGGACACAGTATGCTGGGGAAAATGCTTAATAACACGCAGCAGCCGAGGAATTTCTGTGCATGGGACCCGGGTAAGAAAACTGACTCTTAAGTATTATTCGGGCGGCTGGGATTACAGGACTGAGAGAAAAGTTCCGTGGGAAGCCATTAGAAATAACGGGGAATTGGGCGGGTAAGAAACGCCCGGGGAAGGGAGAGGGGTCTGGAGACTCCACTCCGAGTATAGCTCCCGACAGTCCTTTGGGGAAGATGCTCAGGTACTGGGGGCAGGAGGGAATGTCCTGCACCAGGGGAAAGGAAAAGAAGAAAATGATACAGTACTGTATGTTTGAATGGATCAAGAAACCCATCCAACCTGACTCATTGTACTGGCCAAAATATGGGTCATCGAAGGGCATTGAATTTTTATGTAAACAGTAAGAAACCTTTTTAGCCGAGAAGAAAGTGACTTATACCTTCTGTTGGACAGGGTGTATATCCATTTTTTTTTCTGAAGACAAGAGGGAGAATCAGCAGAAAAAGAGGGAGGAGAGATGAGATATTTTGGATAATCTACCTCCCACATACGATCCACTTGGGGAATCAAATGCCCCTCCTGTAGTGGAAGAACAAGAAGTAAACCTTAAGGGGGACGGGGAGGAAGTGGCTGGACCACATGTCCCTTTAATTCAAGAAGCCCAAAAGGGTCGGGCCTCTAAACCTGAACGATTGAAAAAGAACATAGAAAATTTTCTGTTGCCCTGCAGAAAAGAGAGAGTGAGGGCGGCGAGGAGGTTTCCATTACGGGAAGTACCAATGCAAGGAGCCCTGGGGTGGGGGGGATTTGTGAATGTACCCCTAACCAGTACTGAGGTTTGAGAGTTTAAAAAGGAAATGAAGAATATGTTAGAGGATCCCTTAGGATTGTCAGAACAACTTTATCAATTTTTAGGCCCAAATGTTTACACCTGGGATGAAATGTAGTCCATTTTAGGAACTTTATTTACACCGGAAGAGCGACAGATGGTAAGGACTGCAGGAATACGGATTTGGGAAAGGGATAACCCACCAAATGCCCAAGGTGGGATATCGGGAGACCAGAAATTTCCCATGTGTGACCTAACTGGGATCAAAATGTTGCTGAGGGAAGAATGAATATGTCAGATGTCAGACTATAGAAGTTTAGTGATATGGGGAATAAGGGAGGCAGTGCCAAAGCAGAAGAATTTTGAGAAAGCATTTGAGAACAAACAACAAAGGGATGAGTCGCCTATAGCTTGGTTACAGAGACTCAGAAAAGACATGCAACAATATTCGGGAATCGATCCTGAAAGTGATGCAGGCCAGGAGCTGTTAAAGGGAAATTTCATTACTAAAGCCTGGCCAGATATAAAGAAGAAATTAGAAAAATTGGAATAGTGGCATGATCAGGGATTGAATGATTTATTGAGGGAAGCAGGGACATTTCAAAAGAGAATGTCTCGTGAGACAGAAAGAAGTAAAAGTTTTAGGCACATTAAGAGACAGGAAACACAGCAAACAGAGTTCCCAGGGCGAGTTTGAAGTGCTGGGAGGAGACTGTGAATATCAAAGGAATCGTGAGTTTAACATTAATGAGTAAAGGAAAGTTGAAGAAAGGTCCTATAAGTGTGGCATGTGATGAGTGGGAGCTGCCGAAGCAGAGGACCCCCTGTGTATTTCCCGGGGAGGGGAATGGGTTTTTGGTGTTGTTTGGGGAGGGGCAGGACTTGGAGGTCCAGAGGATATTTAGAAGGGAAGGAAAATGGAATGAGGTATCATATGCAGATACATTACTCGCTTTGGAGAGAGAACGTAATAAGGAATTAACTGGGGAACTAAAGCGGTGTTGTTTGGCATGTAACATTGGTCAAAAAATGTAACATTTGCATCAGGAATAGTGTAGTAAGCAGGACCAGAGAAGTTATTGTCCCCCTGTACTCGGCACTGGTCAGGCCTCACCTTGAATATTGTGTCCAGTTCTGGGCCCCCCAATTTGGGAAAGATGTTAGGATACTGGAATGTGTTCAGAGGAGGGCAACGAAGATGGTGAGGGGGCTGGAGCACAAGCCCTATGAGGAGCGACTGAGGGAATTGGGGCTGTTTAGCCTGGAGAAGAGGAGGATCAGGGGAGACCTCATTGCTCTCTACAACTACCTAAAAGGAGGTTGTAGTCGGGCAGGGGTTGGTCTCTTCTCTCAGGTGACCAGTGGCAGAACCAGAGGGCATGGACTTAAGCTTCGTCAGGGAAAGTTTAGACTTGATGTGAGGAAAAAATTCTTCACTGAAAGGGTGATTGGCCATTGGAATGGGCTGCCCAGGGAGGTGGTGGAGTCACCTACCCTGGAGGTGTTTAAGGGGAGACTGGATGAGGCACTGAGTGCCATGGTTTAGATGATGGTTGGTGTTAGTGTTAGGTTATAGGTTGGACTTGATGATCTCAGAGGTCCTTTCCAATCTTGTGATACTGTGTGATACTGTGAAAGGTGTACTAAACCATGGCATGTAACATTGGTCAAAGGTGTACTAAATCAAGTAAAAATCCAGTAGGTCAAGACCAGGATTTGTCTGGCCTGCTTGTCCCTCCCCCTGGACCCTAGGAGCAGGGTGGGGGCTCGGATGGTGGTTGCGCATCCCTGGGAAGTCCTGTATCATCCCGTACCTGACAGAAAGCCGCTCCAGCAATCTTGCAGGTGCCACTCCGGGAGGCAGTAGGACCCGATGGTGGAGCTATACTAATAAGGGTGCCTTTTTCTGCTGCCAACTTGGATAAATGGGAAAAGACAGCTCGGGGATGTGGGGACGACCTGGTGAGTGTGGATAGGGTGGCGTGGCCCTGGTTGGAGTGGCATACAACTTCTGTTAAGCTTCATCGCCGACACGGAGGACCAGCTGGTTTTGCAGACCGCAGATCTGGCCTAGGATCATTGTAAGACAGCGGGCTGTGATGTTAAAGGTTATTTCCCCTTCCAAGAAATGGGATCTGAATAGACGTGCCCACAGGGAAAGGTTGCAGGTATACCAGGGGTGGATTTAATGAGTCACCACCTGATTTTTTAGATCGACTATGAGATGTGATGTGCAGGAATACCCCCTTAGATCCGGGGTCAGAAGTGGGAATACAGCAACTAGTTCTCCTGTTTTTGGGACAGGCAACAGGAGATATCAGGCTTAAATTGCAAGAACTACGCCTGACTGAGAGTAGGAATTTAGAAATACTACTTGATGAAGCATGGAGGGTGTATAGTAACTGAAAGGATAATTATAGAAGAAGTCAGAAGAAAATATTAGCAGTGATTAGGGAACAGAAAGGAAGACAGGGAAGGGATCCATTTAGTAATAGAAAACTATTTACACATTGGATTACTTAGGGAGCATGAATCTGATTTTAATATCCCCATATTACCCATCTCAAAGCCTGACGGGTCATATCGGGTGGTTCAGGACCTATGGGCCATAAACAAAATTGAAGATCTCTATCCAGTGATAGCGAATCCATATACCCTGTTGACAGTGTTGACACCTGATCTAACCTGTTTTACTGTTTTAGATTTAAAAGATGCCTTCTTCTGCCTCCCTCTCCATGAGAATAGCCAGAAACTATTTGCCTTTGAATGGAAAGACCCTGATACAGGGAGAAAACAGCAGTTTCATTGGACTTCCCTCCCACAAGGGTTCACTGAATCACCAAACCTGTTTGGGTAGGTTTTAGAGCAAGTCCTGGAGGAATATAAGACACCCTCTGGAGTCAAATTGTTACAGTATGTTGATGATTTGTTGTTATTGGGAGAAAAAGAGAAGGAGGTTAGAACAGCCTCAATTTTGTTGTTAAACTTTTTGGGGGGGGGGGGGGGGGGGGGAAGGGCTACGGGTATCTAGAGCTAAGTTATAATTTGTAGAACAAGAAGTAAAATATTTGGGGCATTTAGTAAGTGAAGGAAAGAGGAGAATAAATCCAGAAAGAATTCCTTGTATTGTCTCCATTTCGCTCCCCAAGACCAAAAGAGAAATAAGGCAGCTTATAGGGTTGTTAAGTTATTGCAGACTGTGGGTTGAGAACTTTACACAGCATGTGAAGTTCCTATATGAAAAATTGTAGGAAACATTTGAAAGACCTGAATAGGGAAAAGGAGAGAAAGAACAATTTGAGGAACTGAAGAAAAAACTAGTTCAAGCACCGGTATTTGCTCTCCCCTCATTAGAAAAACCCTTTCACTTGTATGTCAACACAGAAGAGGGGGTGGCTTATGGAGTATTGGGCCAAGTTCAGAGAAGACAGAAACAACCGGTGGTGTACCTATCAAAAATGTTGGATCCAGTATCAAGGGGGTGGCCAACTTGTATACAAGCAATGGCAGCCCTGCTAGTAGAAGAAAGCAGAAAATTAACCTTTGGGGGAGCCTTAATAGTGTCCACACCATATTCAGTACGAAACATACTAAACCAGTGATCTGGAAGGTGGTTGACAGATTCGAGAATTTTAAAGTATGGGACCATTTTAGTGGAGAAGGATGATTTAGTGTTAACCACAGAAAGATGCATGAATCCTCAATTTTTGTGTGGAGGAATAGAGACAGAGATACCTGAACAGGACTGTAGACTGAATATCAAACCAAAGTTCGGGAAGACTTGTATGAGACCCCTTTGCCAAACAGTAAGAGGTTCTTTATAGATGGCTCATCACGGTGCATAGATTGAAAGCACCACAGTGGTTATTCTGTCGTGAATGGGGAGGAAAACAGAGTAATTGAAAAGGAAAGGTTACCTAGTAAATGGTCAGCTCAGACACATGAACTATATGATTTAAAATGAGCACTGGAACTGCTTAAAGGAGAGGAAAGGCACCAATCATGGAAAAATAATTAAAAAAAAAATAATTAAAAAATGGAAAATATTTCCAAAGCAAAGTTTCTAGACCAAAACAATGCATGCACTTTAGGCTGGCAGGGGCGTGGACAGCAGCGGATCTGGGGAACAGACCACACGAATCACTGAGACTGATCCCACTAAAGAAACCGCACAACATGGACAAGGAATTTCACATGATAATAATCTTATTTTACTTGGTGTCTGCTTTGTTAATTATTGCAGTGGCTGTTCTGGCTAAACTTCTCTGTTGTCCCCCTTGCAGTTGTCCATGCAAGTGCACGTCTTTGTCTTCCCCCACTTCTGCTGCTCCCGAGTTCCTTGAAATAGCAGTATAAATGATGTTACTATTATTGTTGTTTGAAAGTTGTTATATGTTAAAATTGTTATGGTTAAACAGAACTGTAGAAGTTGGATAAGTCTAAAACTGTTTAAAGGATTGCAAAGTTAGATGTGTTGAATAATTGTTAAAACTGTTTGAAAGTTAATCCAAAAAGAAACGCATAAGTAACCTGTGGGCCTAGGGCAAGACTGGATTAGCCTCTATATTTGCCACCAAGAGAGCATTTACTCCGCTGTTGGCTGCAACCCAATAGGTGTGAGTGGTGGAGATATAAGCTATACCAGACCTTGACCACACTACTAATAATTATTGTCGGTTATATGTATTTCAATAGTGTTTATAAAATAGGGAAAAAGGATTTGCCCAGGGTAAAGAGAAGGAGGGACAGAGAAAGAACTACAAGATGAGAGATTACAGCTAATTTTAAACAAACTGGAACAGTGATATGGGCTTCAGCAAAAAGAGAATAATTAAAAGGGGGTGGATTGTAATATATATATGAGTTTTACTTCAGCCAGATTGGGATAGTTGAAATCAGTAGGGGGTCGGGAAGAATGCAGGTTTCCAAATACCCAGTTAAGGACATGTAAATAACATTTCAAGACTCATTTTAGTATGAAGCAGGGACAGGTAATGCACATGCATAGGCGTATTGGGGAATGCAATGAATATGTAACATTTTATTGCTGTGAATCAGAACTGGTGGTATGTATGTAAAGGGGGGGGGGAAGTAACAAACTAAATGAATATGTATAAGTACCCTAAATAAATGTACATGAGTGGAACCAAACAGTGTGCATAGAGGAGGGTCCATTCTCTTATGCACCCAGCGCTGTAAATAAATCTCTTCTCTTCTAAGTCTTTCCTCTGTAAAATTCTATCTGTGAGCTGGCTTTTCTCACATAAGGGAGAAGTTTCAAGTATCCTCGGCAGAAGTTTCGAGGACCCCCTCGACAAGATACGGGCCCTGTCCAGCTCTCTAGTCTGGAAGGAGGCCAGGACCAACTGTGCCTGCACAAAGACCAGAGGTTACTCGTGGTCATGAGGAAGACCTCTCAGTCTCCTTCCTCACAACCCTCACATGACCACCACCAGGGGACACTGCGCAAGCGTGAATGGGAGTGGACTTATGTGAATGGTTTCTCAGAACTGTTTGACGTAATACAGCCTACTCTCAGGAATGTAATGAATGTGTATTTTTTTGACAATAAATACTGACCTGTCCCTTGTTCGGGGTGCAGGGCTTTTTGGAATTATCCACCCTGATGCCCACCGGCAAATAAACATACCTTCTTTATAACTCTTATCGAGTTATAGAGTCTTATTCCACAGATCAAGAGAAATGTTGCACTGTTTGCAATCAACAGCCTCACAGAGCTGATAAAGCTCTCACTAGCACACACTGATTACTTTCAGCTCCCACTAAAATCAGTACAAGGCAAACTGATGCATGATCTGGTCCTTGCAGACACTCTTGAAAGACAACTTGAACCTCAGGGGCCTCAGAGAGTCGGGAAATATAGTACTCAAGGACTGCATAAGTGATAACTGGGCATTGCTAGACCATGTGTCTCAATCTTAACCATTGGAAATATCTGCTTACAACCTGAAACGCACACAGAGTTCATGAATTCTCTGTGTTTAAATGCCTTGGTTAAAATAGCCTCGAGAGAAGTTTTAATTACTGCCAAGAGCAGTCATAAAATCCTTGACAAGGAGCCCACCAAATTATTTCTGGTCGTCAGGCCACTGAGTCTTTTAAGAAAGATTTCTTTTGAAATCTCTCCTGAGCCAAATGAAAGCTAATAAATATTACTGAAACAAGTATATACATTCCTGTGAGACATTGGACTTATCCAGACTTCTCAAGGACGATCTTGCAAGAGAAGGCAAACACCAAAGTCACTGTGACTTTGCAAAAGGGAGTGTTTTGACTTGAATAACTTTATCTTGTAAGACAGATGGATCAGATGGTGGTCTAATGCTCAAATCAAGTGAGTGACACCTGGGGTGAGGTGGAAGCTTCAGTTAAGATGGAGGCTTCAGTCAAGGCCCCTTGAAAACACACACTGAGCTCCCCATCCTGAGGGTGTGACAAACTGCTGAGTTCTGCTGAATCTTGCTTCTGCCAACACAACAGGAATCAATTAGCACATAATAATTGACTTAGTCCCACCTTGCCAAGAGGCACCAAAAAAAGTATAAAATTGGCATACTTTTGTTGTGGAGGAGGAATCAAATGACTACCTTACTTGACAAATGGGTTGATGGGTCCAGACCTCTCTTACCCCCTAAGAAGGGATGTCTTTTTGGTAAGAGTCGTGCCTCCAGCTTTGACAGATGTTTCCCAGGAAGATAACTACTAACTTGAGTTTCAATAGTTACATCTTTTAAAATTATATATGAGAGAGAGATTCATGCCAAAATAAAGACATATTCTAACTGATCAGAGTGTGTACCCAAGAAACAAAGAACTTACGCTCAAGAGATAAATCACTTGCAAAAACCAAACCCAGAATTCTTGCTGAGTCCTGGCAGTTCTTGCAGGTTTAGCTGTTTTGCTTCAGAGGAAGCAGTGCTTTTGTTAGCGGAGAGACGAACACATAACCACCCGGGGGAGGTTATATGTGGTGCTTTATTTCGAGGCCCCGGGAACCAGGGGTTCGCACCCAAATCTGGTTCCAACACCGTTACAGCGCGACCGCATTTTATTCTCTACATGTTACATAACCTAATGTATATTCAACAGGTTACAGCTAATACATATGCATATATGGATTACTTCATCAGCTAATTATTATTACTGTGGTGCCAGCGTCTTCTGTTTTTCTTAGTTAACTCTGGTATGCAAGGTCTTCTTATCTCAACCGCAGGCCCAGTCTCTTTATCTCACGGAGTTCTTCTCATGAGAGAAGAAACACTAAATAACTGCTACTTCTAATAATCACTAACACACTTAAAGTAACAGGATTTAAAACCACTATAAAACACATTTAAACGCACTATTCTTAAAACTATTATAATCACTATTTCAACTTAAATAATATCAGACTGATAAAATCTCATCAGACTAATAAAATCTCACACTTTTCCAACATTTCCCCCCTTTGAAAATACTTCATTTTCTGCAAGTATTTTCACTTACACTTCTTGGTATGTCAGTGGGGGTGTTGGGCATTGTGGATATTCTCGTGTGACTGCTCCAATAATTTTATGAGTCCAGTTACTACTGCGAGTGATTTCTTTTTGGATACATAAATACATCAAGTAAATCACAAGGAATACTATTAAAAGAGTACACACTGTTTCAACAAGAGATTGAATCCATCTGGTCAGGTGAATTCCTAAACTATTGAACACTGCTCCAACCCAGTTATGACTGACCTCTTTCTCTTCCTTTTCAGCCTCCTTTTCAATTCTTCCAAGTTGTGAAATGCCATATTCTATATCTGCAGTAACATTCGGTATATGTACACAGCAGTGATCAACACGATCTTTGAGATATCCACAAACACCGTGCTCTTTTAATAGTAATATATCCAATGCCATTCTATTCTGCAAAGTCATTTTTGTTGTTGCTTGTAATTGCAAGTTTAAATCTCTAAATCCCTTTTTAGTTACTCTTGCCAATCTTTCAGTCTGTCCAATCAAATTATAAATCATTTTTCTATTACGGTATGTGGCTACCTGAGCAATGAGGGATTCTAATGCCCATCCTACCTTTACTCCTGTTGAGGGTTCCTGCCAAATGTCATCTATATCTTTAATGTCATCATTTATGTCTCTTCTTGCTCGAATCTGTAAAGTTTCTAAGTTGCCCCTAAAGGGTGATCTTTTCCAAATTGGACAAAGTGTTGGTAATCCTAGGGTGATTTCTTTGATGGGTCCATCTATTAATGTGGAGAGACTTACTGAAACCTGGCTCACTGAAAGCAGATATGAGCCTGACAAAAGCAAGCTGCTTAGGCCTTGAGTGGGAAAATACTGAGCTAAGTGAAAAAATACTGACCAGCAAGGTCAGTGGGCCCTTGTTGTGCAGTGAAGCTTAGGCAAGGGAGATAACAGGATGTCTCCCACGGGACCAGATGGATTTCTAAAACTACAGGAATGTATGTGACGCTTATGCAGTGATAAAGTCTGTAACCAATAAGGAGCTAAAGTTTTGCAATATGTATAACCTAATTATCATACGACCAATAATGAGCCTGAGCTTTGCAATATGTATAACCTAATTATCGTGGCTATAAAAGTGATTGTAACACGACCAATAAACGAGTTCCACTGATGAACCATCCGGTGTCGGTAACTCCCTCCATCTTCAACAAAATGGTGACCCCGACGTGCCCCGTTGCTAAAGAAAACGGGGGAGAACACCATCGGTGGACGGAGTTGGGTTGGGCTCTGAAGCGGCCAGAGCGGTGCTCAACGCCATTGGAAAAGGCAGGAGCAGCACCCCCAGGGATCATAGAGGTGGTACTGGGCCGTACGTGCTACCGGAGCCGGAGGACCGCAATAGCGCTGATATGGATCGGCAAGTAGCATACGATTTATTTTTAGCTAACATAGAAAAACGAGGATCAAAGAGCTGGACTCCGGATCTGTCCTGACAAAGGAGGGGACGCTGCAACGTGAGCTGACTTTGGAAGGGTGCAATGGCCATAAACAGGTACCTGGTGCAGGATAGAAAAATGGAAAAAGAAGCAGCTCTTAGTCTCCTAAAGTGCTTTTTATAAAAGCGTGGTATAAAGGATTCCATTGAATCATGGAATAAAGAGGAGTTTTTTTTTTTCACAAACTCCGCTAGTGCTTTTGAAGCAGAAGAGGGATGAACTTTTGGGACTTTGTATATCACTAATGTGGGAGAAGAGCTATTTACTGCTTGTAACACAACTTGGAGAACTGTGATTAATGCCTTGCAAAAGTTAAAAATAGAATCGAAAGTGGCCGCTGCAGCTGTGCAGGGAGTAACAGCCCCTTTATCTACAACCACAGCTGCTCCACCGTCTCGCAGCCACAGTCGTATTGAAGTACTTTTGTTGCTATTAAGGGTCAATCGAGCTATAAGATGTGTGACTCTGTTAATGATTTATTAAGAGTTAATGATATGTCTAATGAAGCAGAAAAAAACAAGCGACGTGCCATCAGCCGCGAGCGATGTTCACGCTTCGGCGGCCGGAAGTGAACTGACAGACAATACGGAAGGAACTGCAGTGACACCAGTGATGATGTAAGAGTGGGAGGAGCCAGCTGCTGCAAGAAGTTATACCCACCCTGGCCTCCTCCCCCCGAAGCGGTTTGTTTAACAGGAGACAACTCATCTGAAGATGAAGCACAGCCACAGCATGAAACAATAATTCCACGAAGTAGCAAGTTACAAGATCTCAAGAGGCAAATGGAGGAAGCTACGAATGCTCTACATCACAGAATGGAACAATCGTTGTCGACATTTGCATCACATGCGAGGACTGAAAGATCTGTCCAGGAACTGGCTGAAAGTACTACAAAGCTTTCAGCATCACCTTTTGGTGGTATAGGTAAAGGGTTATGTCCATCACCCGTATGCAGACAGTTCTGTGATTCTGCAAAATCTGGTAGGTAGTCAGGTGTAATCCAAGATGCCATATTAGAGGGAGATTGGCATCCAGCAGGTAACCTAACTTTTCCTGTATTATTTAATCAACATGGTAATAGTTATGAGCAGCATGATTTGGAAAATTTTACAACAAGTTAAAAAGACTGTGCAGGAGAATGGGATAAAGTCTGAAGCCATTAGTGCTGAGTTAGATTGGATTTTTACAGCAGATGTTAATTTGCCATATGATTGTCAAAATTTAGCTAAATTGTTATCTCCTTAAAAGGGGCCACAACAGGAGAAATTGTTCAGCTAAGAATAAGAGACATAAGGGCTTTAAGGTTAAGGGACATGCTGTGTTTCAGAATAACCTTAAACTCACCTCTAGGGTATAAGAGAAGGTAGTATAGTAGTAGAGTTATATAACTGTAAGGAATGAACATTAAGACAACCAATCAATAAGACCTATGTGAACAGAGTAGCAGTATCATGTTATAGAGGTAGAGAAAATTTTTGCAAACATGGGAATTAAGCATGTAACAGGTATTCCGCATTTTTCCACAGTTCAAGTGACTGTGGAACGAGCATATAGAACTATTAAAGAATACCTTGCAAAGCAGAAAGATGTAACAGAATTAGATCCGCAGATAAGGTTAAGTAAAGTGCTTTTTACACTTAATTGTTTAATTATCTTAGTTTGGTAGCAGGTTTAGAGCAAGCATCTGTAGTAATTCATAATAGTGGTGTGAAAATGTAAGCTACACCTGAAATACAATTGTGTTATAAGAACCCTAAGACAGAATTATGGGAGGGACCGAGCCTGTTGCTATTTACTGGTTGTGGTTATAGTTGTGTTTCCACAGATCAAGGTCCCTTATGGATTCCCAGTAAATGGACACGCCCAGCAGTCGGGTCAGTCAACCAAACACATGAGAGCCACAGCAAAGAGTAATAAGCATTCTACTTTAACAACTTCAAACAGAAATTAACACATCAAGCAAGAGGTTTCGCCCACGATATGTAATTGTGAACATACTTGACTGACAAGGACTGAAGGGGGCTTGAGAATTGAATTCTGTTATAGCTGTTAATTGTGATTGCAATTGTGTATATTGTAATTGTGCTTTGAATCTTTTATTAGAGTGTGGAGTTTGTGCCAATAGGTTGATAAGAAATAGTCACGTAGCAGCAACTGAAGGTAGTCTTTGTACTGCACATTTTCACCAGAATTTTGAGGATTTTTATATAGCAGCAGGTATCACATATGATCAGCTATATTTTTATCATTTTGCATCAGGAAGTGCTTTTCGCCAAGCTCAAGCAATTTGGTACTTAAAACTTGCCATCCAGCAAGTTAAACAATCCAAGAAGTCAAAACTGATTGCTTTGCAATGTGGACCCAATTGACTCAAATTAAAGGAAACAGATGATGTTCTTGGAAATTGATTCTCAATTTGGTATTACAGGCTGGCTAAGAACACTCCTGATCAAAGATATGTGTTGTTTAAATCTGTCTGATCACTTAACATCAATACACAAACAAATAACAGAATTGTAAACACACTTAAAAGACTTTAGCTTACAGACCCATTATGAGAATGATTGGCCAATATTGGATTTGGACCCTGGGTATCAGAATTGTTGAAACAAGGACTAGTCATATTAATTATAAATTTTGTCACCTTACTGATTCTCCCTTGTATGTTTAAATGTTTGCAGAATGAACTTGAAAAACCTAGTGCAAAATATGTTACAAAGCCACATTGCCTTAAATAAAGAAAACGGGGGAATTGTGGAGAGACTTACTGAAACCTGGCTCACTGAAAGCAGATATGAGCCTGACAAAAGCAAGCTGCTTAGGCCTTGAGTGGGAAAATACTGAGCTAAGTGAAAAAATACTGACCAGCAAGGTCAGTGGGCCCTTGTTGTGCAGTGAAGCTTAGGCAAGGGAGATAACAGGATGTCTCCCACGGGACCAGATGGATTTCTAAAACTACAGGAATGTATGTGACGCTTATGCAGTGATAAAGTCTGTAACCAATAAGGAGCTAAAGTTTTGCAATATGTATAACCTAATTATCGTACGACCAATAATGAGCCTGAGCTTTGCAATATGTATAACCTAATTATCGTGGCTATAAAAGTGATTGTAACACGACCAATAAACGAGTTCCACTGATGAACCATCTGGTGTCGGTGACTCCCTCCGTCTTCAACATATTAATAAATGGGTGGTCCAAGTTCCATCACTAGCTGCCCACGCAAAATGTCCCGTGCTTTGTATTGTAATTGTTTTACAATTTATGTGCTGATATTCACCCATACTTTTCAAGTTGTGACGTGCACAGCCAATTTCTGATGCTACTCTCACTGGTACCAAAGTGATCGTTTCTGAATCTGTATCACAATCTAAAACTTTTGAACAATTCCACCATTGCACATGTTTAGTTCGATCATAATTGTGTCTTTTGGTTGACCATCGAAAGCACCAGGATGTTTCTCCACCATATTGGTACCTCTGAACTATACTCATTGACCAGATTGTGTCCCACCGGTCGGATTTTGTCTTATTCTTTTCTCTGCATTGCCAATAAGGTTCTCTGTCATAAACAGTTACTGTTCGTATTTCATCATAAGAGCACCATCCTGGTTCATAGAAACTAACACCCAAAATATTGTATGGTGCTTTTATAAATTCTGCTCTGGGTAACTTGTAGCAATCGTTTTTATTACCCGGGCGTTTCCACGTTCACCTTATGGTCTTCTGTTCATTTCTTTGGACAGTTCTAAATTCCTGCCAACACACCGTCTTATTTTCTTTGTTTTCAATTTCGGGGAAGGGGAAGGTTATTATTCCCCAACTGATAGGTTCTCCAGCCGTTTTTGGTATTGGTAGGCATGCTGTTATTGAACTTACATTATGCATCTGGGTGAAATCTCTGATCAGTCCTATCATCAGATTCTCCTCTGGATCCTGTCAGGAAGTGTGAATTACCTGAGGTAGTTGAGTGTCCTCTATTGCTCGTTTTATTCTAGCCTCAGTGATTTGTACTTCTCTGCCAGGTACCTCATGCCAAATTCGAATTAATCCTGTTTCTATTGGGGCCGTATTTTTAAACCTGCAAGACAGAGTGGCATTTTCCCCCACAACAATCGTCATAGTCATTAAAGACCAGATCACAATCAAAGTACTGTATACAAAATACAACACCTTATTTGCTCTTCAGTTTGAGTCTCGTTGGTCCCAATATTTCCACATCCCAGTCTTTAGAGACCTTCTTTACTCGGGTATAATGAATCCAGGAGTCTATCCCTTTTACTTTTACCGCAGTGAAAGTCATTAGCAGCACCAGGTATGGCCCATTCCACCGTTCTTTCAGTGGTTCCTCATTCCAGACTCGAATGTAAACCTGGTCTCCTGGCTCAATGTCATGCACTGGGTTCTCTAGTGACAACGGATGGTTCCAAATCAAAGTACTTCGCAGTCGCGTTAATGTTCTACTGAGAGACAACACATAATTAAATACATCCTGATCTCCTTTAACATGAATGTTCAGATCTGGTTGCGGAGATTCATATGGTTTTCCAAAGAGGATTTCATAGGGGCTCACCTCCATCCCACTCCTGGGTTTAATTCTTATTCTCAAAAGCGCTATTGGTAATGCTTGTGGCCATTTAATTTTGGCTTCCTGACATATTTTGCTAATTTGCCTTTTAATTGTTTGGTTCATCTTTTCTACTTGTCCACTAGATTGTGGCCTCCACGGTGTGTGTAGATTCCAAGAAATCCCTAACATTTTACTTATTTCTTGAACAATGGTGGCCACAAAGTGTGGTCCCTTATCTGATGATATACCTAAAGGGACCCCAAACCTAGGAATAATTTCCTTTAATAGCCATTTTACAGTTTCTTTGGCTTGGTTGGTGCGACAGGGAAAGGCCTCAGGCCATCCAGAAAAGGTGTCAACCCCGACTAACAAATACCTGTATCCTTGAGCTTTTGGTAATTCTACAAAATCGATTTGCCAATAATCACCTGGCTCCATACCTACCTTGATATGCCCCATTTCTGTCCTTTTCCTGACTACTGGATTTTTTTCAAACAAACTTCACGTTTTGAATTTATGGATTTTGCCATTGTTAACATCTGTGTTGAGATTATTCCACATTTTAGATATGTCACCAATGCTTCTGCTCCCCAATGACATTTCTGGTGCTCTGTCTGTAAAATCATTCTCATAATGGCAGGAGGAACAACTATCTGTCCAGTTGTAGTTACGTACCATCCTTCTGGATTCAGTTGAGCTTTCACTAGCTCTGCTAGTTTCTTGTCTTCTTCTGAGTACTTTGGTTTCTGAGTGAGATAATTTTGAAAGGGGCTTACCTTCATCGGTATTAAGGCCATCATAGTCTGTACCTGTCGTGCAACTCATCGAGCTGTTCGATCTGCTAACGTGTTCCCTTCAGCCACTTTGGAGTCCCCTCCTTGGTGTGCTTTACAGTGCACGATTGCCACCTGCTTGGGTAATTGTACAGCAGCTATTAAATTTAGAATTTCTGTTTGATATTTTATATTAGTACCTTGTGATGACGATAGTCCACGCTCCTTCCATAAGGCTCCATGTATGTGAACCACTCCAAATGCATATTTTGAATCAGTCCATATATTTATTCATTTGTCCTTACTTAATTCTAAGGCTCTTGTCAGAGCTATTATTTCTGCTCGTTGGGCTGAAGTCCCTGCAGGAAGGGCTTTGGCTTCAATTACTGTATTTTTTGTGGTTACTGCATAACCCGCATATCGCGTTCCATTTTCCACAAAGCTGCTACCATCAGTAAAAAGTTCCTGGTCGGGTTGGTCAAGCAGAGTATCTTTTAGGTCCGTCCGAGTTGCATAGGTGTGCTCAATAACCTCTACACAATCGTGTTCCAGAGAATCATCTTCTGTGGTTGCACCTAGAAAAGCTGCTGGATTTAACAGATTAGTTGTTTTCAAGCTCACATCATCTTGCTCAGTGAGTATGGCCTGGAACATCATCATTCTGCTAGGGGAGAGCCAATGCCCCCCTTTTTGTTCTAAGACAGTTAACACCATGTTGGGTAGGTATACCTCAATATGTTTTCCCAAGGTTAATTTCCTAGCTTCTTGTATTAAAATCACTGTTGCTGCCACAGCTCTTAGGCATGATGGCCAACCAGCACTTACAGGGTCTAATTGTTTGGAAAAATATCCCACTGGTTGTTTCCAGCTTCCCATTCTTTGTGTTAAGACCCCCAGTGCCAGTCGCTGTCTCTCATGGACAAACAATTGAAAGTCCTTAGTTAAGTCCGGTAGACCTAATGCTGGTGCTTTGGTCAAGGCCTCTTTCCGTTCCTTAAAGGCTCTTCGTTGGGGTCCTTCCCAGAAAAAGGTTGGTGATTTCTGTGCCTCGTATAGTGGTTTAGCTATGAGTCCATAGTTCAGTATCCACAACCTACATCAACCTGCCATTCCCAGAAATGTTCTTAGTTTATGTAAGTTTTGGGGTTCTGGGATTGCACAAATTGCTTTAATGCAATTCATTCCCAATCTCCTTTGCCCCTGTGTGATCTCACAACCTAGGGATAGTACAGTTGTACAGGCAATTTGAGCTTTCTCCCTTGAGACTTTATATCCATTCATGCCTAATTGATTTAGAATCTCGATAGTTACTTGCATGCATAGTGATTTCTGTTCCGTCGCAATGAAGATGTCATCTACACACTGCAACAAGAGATACTGTGATCTGGGTACCTGAATTCCTCCTTGCGTTGTCCAGGACTCCAGTTCTTTTGCCAATTGATTTCCAAAGAGCGTCGGACGATTCTTAAATCCTTGCGGGAGCCTCGCCCACGTCAGCTGTGTTTTTCGTCCATTATGTGGGTTTTCCCATTTGAAAGCAAAAAGTTTCCTGCTAGCTTTGTCAAGGGGAATGCAGAAGAAAGCATCTTTTAAATCAATTACTGTAAACCATTTATATTTCTCCTTCACAGATGTTAACAATGTGTATGGATTAGCTACCACTGGGTGAACATCTTTTGTGATATTATTAATTGCTCTTAAATCCTGTACCATCCTGTATTCTCCATTTGGTTTCTTTACTGGAAAAATTGGGGTATTATATTCTGATTCACATTCCTCCAGTATCCCAAATTTTAAGAATTTTTCAATAATCTTCACTATCCCATATCGAGCTTCTAATTTTATTGGATATTGTTTTACCCGTATTGGTTTTGCTCCCTCCTTTAATTCTACCACCACAGGTTGTGCCAATTTAGATTTTCCTGGAATATGGGTTTCCCAAACAGTAGGGATTCCTGCCTCCTCCACTTCCTTAGGTATTGGAATCTTTGGACTATCTTTTAGTACCAATATATGTCCTGATCTCGATTCCGGGACTTGCATTATTAATTCCCCATTTTCAAATGTAATTTTAGCATTCAATTTAGACAGTAAATCTCGGCCCAACAGAGAAACTGGGCAGTCTGGCACATATAAAAACTCATGTGTCAATTCCTTCCCTCCAAATCGTAACTCCAGGGGTCGCATAAATGGCCGTATTTCCTCTTTCCCTGTGGCTCCCACTACTGTAGTTGTCCTATTCCCTTTTTTTCCATACAGATAATTTAAAACCGAGTACGTTGCACCAGTATCTATTAAGAATTCCACTTCCTCTCCTCCAAGCCTTATTTTCACTAAAGGCTCATCTGATTCTAGTCAGCTCTGATTTTCGTGTTCTCCCAAAACCATCATTCTTGCCATATCAGCATTTCCAGCTGGACTCTGTCTCCTTTGTGGGCATTCGCTTTTCCAATGTCCCTCCTGTTTACAATACGCGCACTGATTTATGCCCAGCCTGCTTAACCTGGCTCCTAAATCACTAGGTGAAGATCCTAATCCCCTTCCCCACCCACGTATCATTCCTCTTCCTCTGCCCTGACTTCTAAAATTACGCTGGCCTCTGCCTTGTACCACTGCCAGCAGGCTCCATTGCTGCCTTTGAACACTCTCTCTCTCACGATTATTATAAACCTTCCAAGCCACCTCTAACAACTCATCCAAATCGCGCAACTCCGTACCCTCCAACTTCTGCAGTTTTTTCCTTATGTCATCTTGTGACTGTCCTAAGAAAATCAAAGCAAACTACACTTTAGCCTGCTCTGTTTCCACATCTAAGTCAGTATATTTCCTAGCCACCTCCTTCAGTCGTTCCAAAAACGTGGATGGGGATTCTGTCTTTTCCTGTCTAACATTATACAATTTTGACCAATTTATTGCCTTGGGCATAGCATTCTGCACCCCAACTACCACCCATTCCTGATATCTCCTTAGACTCCTTATCCCTGCTGGAGTATTATAATCCCACATGGGATCTTCTACAGGAAAATTCTGTTCAACCGTCCCAGTGACTATACCCTGCCTGATATCTTCCCTGACCCGATCACGCGCAGTCCTTAATACCATTTCCTTCTCTGTGGAATTCATCAAAGTATCCAACAATACCTGAATATCATCCCAGTCGGGGTTCTGAGTTTTTAAAATCATTTTTACCACCCGGGCCACTTTACTTGTGTTTTCCCGATAAACCCCAGCCGATTGCTTCCAAAGCATTAAATCTCCTGGTGAGAAAGGTATTTTAACATACACCGGTCCCTCTGCCCTGACCCCTTGTTGGAGCGGTGCCAACAAAGCGCCGGACGCCTGGTGACGGGTTTCCCCCCTGCCAGACATCTCGTTGCCGTGTTCTATGGGAAACTGGGGTATCCTCACAGTCATATTTCACATTATTCTCGCCTTCATCCTCCCCATCTCTCCCCCCCACACTCCTTGGAGCCGGTGGGGCCAATGGGATTACCGGAGATATTAATAAATCAAAATCATCCTCTGTGTGCTGTGCCCCATTCTCCACAGCCATACACTTCATGCATTTTCTTTCTGTTAGGCACCCCCCACATAGCTCACTCGAGCTTGTATCAACAACCATTAGCCTGCACGCCTTTTTCCATTCATCTGTGTTTCTCAAATAAAAAAACAAATCTACATATGGCACTTCATCCCATTTACCCTCGCGGCGACAGACTGACATGAGTTGCTGGATTGTATTATAGTCCAGTGTTCCATTTTCTGGCCATTGGCCCTGATCCCCTAATTTATATTGTGTCCACCATACATTACAATACTCAATTAATTTCCCTTTTTACATGTCCTGCCCAAACCGCCCCTCCTTCCAGTGACTTAGAATACACCCTAACGGAGATGATTTAGGTATTAGAGGTGATTTAGGTATTGGTGACATCTTAATTCTTTCTTGATACAAATTAAAACAACATATACCAGACAAACAACATACACCAGACTAGACAAAATAACACATAACACATAACACATAACACATAACACATAACACATAGAACATAACACATAACACATAGAACGCACGTGACGTTCCCAAAATTACCAGACAGATTATCTGGTCACCAGACCAGATAAATTACCAGACCACTGCCGAACCTGCAGGGCTTTCGCTCCTGTCTGACAGACGGCGCCTGGGCTTTACCCTTGGAGCTCCAGAGCCCAACCAAGCGCAGCTTTCGCCACGTCTAACAGGCAGGCTTTTACCAGACCACAGAAAATGGTACCATTACCTTACAGATTTTTACTTTACCAGACCCCAGAGAATTTTTACCTTACCAGTCTAAGAGGTAGACTTTTACTTTACCAGACTCCAGAAAATGGTACCATTACCCGGATAAAGATAAAGCACCGTGTCTTACCAATACCACTGGTCCGTCGATGGCTCCCCGAGAATCACCCGGTGCTGGCTGGAGCAGGATCGAAGCACGAGCTGCCTCAGCGATGCCCCCGAGGTCCCATCTGGGTTGCCAAAACTGTTAGCGGAGAGACGAACACATAACCACCCGGGGGAGGTTATATGTGGTGCTTTATTTCGAGGCCCCAGGAACCAGGGGTACGCACCCAAATCTGGTTCCAAAACCGTTACAGCGCGACCGCATTTTATTCTCTACATGTTACATAACCTAATGCATATTCAACAGGTTACAGCTAATACATATGCATATATAGATTACGTCATCTGCTAATTATTATTACTTTGGCGCCAGCATCTTCTGTTTTTCTTAGTTAACTCTGGTATGCAAGGTCTTCTTATCTCAACCGCAGGCCCAGTCTCTTTATCTCTACTGCAGGTGCAGGCTTGGCTTGGATAAGTTTCGGGTACTTCACAGAGTTCTCATGAGAGAAGAAAGTCTAAATAACCGCTACTTCTAATAATCACTAACACACTTAAAGTAACAGGATTTAAAACCATTATAAAACACACATTTAAACCCACTATTGTTAAAACTATTATAATCACTATTTCTACCTAAATAATATCAGACTAATAAAATCTCACACTTTTCCAACACAAGTGCCCGCTACTGTCCTCCCCAAACTTGCTGAGGGTGCATTATGTCCCACTGCCCAGATCACTGGTGAGGATGCTCAATAGCATCGACCCAAGCAGGCTCCCCTGAGAAATGTCACCTCTAACTAGTTGCCAGCTGAACTGTGAATTGCTGAGCTCTTGTGGAGAGACTTACTGAAACCTGGCTCACTGAAAGCAGACATGAGCCTGACAAAAGCAAGCTGTTTAGGCCTTGAGTGGGAAAATACTGAGTTAAGTATTAATTAAGTATTAAGTATTAATTAATTAAGTATTAAGTATGTATCATCGTTGGAAGGAAGGGGAGGTATGTCAGGTCATGTTCAAGGATGTTGTTAAGTCGTGTAGGAGAAAAATCAGGGAAGCAAAAGCCCAGCTGGAGCTCAAATTGGCCACTTCTGTTAAGGACAATAAGAAGAGTTTTTATAAATATATCAATGGCAGAAAGAAGGGCGGCAGCGGCCTCCACTCCTTGTTGGATGTGGAGGGAAATATAGTAACCAGAGATGCAGAGAAGGCTGAGGTACTTAATGCCTTCTTTGCTTCAGTTTTTAACAACAAGGATGTCAGCTCGCTTGACAGTTGGCCCTCTGAAGTGGTTGATGGGGGCAGGGTGCAATATGGCCCTCCTGCAATCCATGAGGAGGAGGTTAGAGACCTGCTGAGCCGCTTGGACCCTCATAAGTCTATGGGGCCGGATGGGATCCATCCTAGGGTGCTGAGAGAGCTGGCGGATGAGCTTGCTAAGCCGCTCTCCATCATCTTTCAGCAGTCCTGGCTCACTGGAGAGGTCCCGGAAGACTGGAAGTTGGCCAATGTGACGCCCATCCACAAGAAGGGCCGTAAGGATGATCCAGGTAATTACAGACCTGTCAGCCTGACCTCGGTCCCAGGTAAAATCATGGAGAAGATAATCCTGGGTGAAATCATGCACCACCTGCAGAACGGTCAAGAAATCAGGCCCAGCCAGCATGGGTTTAGGAGGGGTAGGTCCTGCCTGACCAACCTGATCTCCTTTTACGATCATGTGACTCGCCTGGTGGATGAGAGGAAGGCTGTGGATGTGGTATACTTGGATTTCAGTAAGGCCTTTGACACGGTCCCCCACAGTAGACTCCTAGGAAAGCTGGCAGCCCGTGGCTTAGATGGGAGCACTTTGTGCTGGGTTAGGAATTGGCTGGATGGCCGAGCCCAAAGAGTGATGGTAAATGGTGTTTCATCCAGTTGGCGGCCGGTCACCAGTGGTGTCCCCCAGGGCTCGGTATTGGGTCCCGTCCTGTTTAATATCTTTATTGACGATTTGGATGAGGGGATTGAGTCCATCATCAGCAAATTTGCAGATGATACCAAGCTGGGAGGAAGAGTTGATCTGCTAGAGGGTAGGATGGCCCTGCAGAGGGACCTGGACAGATTGGAGAGCTGGGCTGATTCTAATGGGATGATGTTTAATAAGTCCAAATGTCGGGTACTTCATTTTGGACACAACAATCCCATGCAGAGCTACAGACTGGGGACAGAGTGGCTAGAGAGTAGTCAGGTAGAAAAGGACCTGGGAGTGCTGGTTGACAGGAAGCTCAACATGAGCCAGCAGTGTGCCCAGGTGGCCAAGAAGGCAAATGGAATCCTGGCCTGCATTAGGAATAGTGTAGTAAGCAGGACCAGAGAAGTTATCGTCCCCCTGTACTCGGCACTGGTCAGGCCTCACCTTGAATATTGTGTCCAGTTCTGGGCCCCTCAGTATGGGAAAGATGTTAGGATACTGGAATGTGTTCAGAGGAGGGCAACGAAGATGGTGAGGGGGCTGGAGCACAAGCCCTATGAGGAGCGACTGAGGGAATTGGGGCTGTTTAGCCTGGAGAAGAGGAGGCTCAGGGGAGACCTCATTGCTCTCTACAACTACCTAAAAGGAGGTTGTAGTCGGGCAGGGGTTGGTCTCTTCTCTCAGGTGACCAGTGGCAGAACCAGAGGGCATGGACTTAAGCTTCGTCAGGGAAAGTTTAGACTTGATGTGAGGAAAAAATTCTTCACTGAAAGGGTGATTGGCCATTGGAATGGGCTGCCCAGGAAGGTGGTGGAGTCACCTACCCTGGAGGTGTTTAAAGGGAGACTGGATGAGGCACTGAGTGCCATGGTCTAGATGATGGTTGGTGTTAGTGTTAGGTTATAGGTTGGACTTGATGATCTCAGAGGTCCTTTCCAACCTTATGATACTGTGATACTGTGATACTGTGAAGTGAGAAAATACTGACCAGCATGGTCAGTGGGCCCTTGTTGTGCAGTAAAGCTTAGGCAAGGGAGATAACAGGATGTCTCCCACGGGACCAGATGGATTTCTAAAACTACAGGAATGTATGTGACGCTTATGCAGTGATAAAGTCTGTAACCAATAAGGAGCTAAAGTTTTGCAATATGTATAACCTAATTATCGTACGACCAATAATGAGCCTGAGCTTTGCAATATGTATAACCTAATTATCGTGGCTATAACAGTGATTGTAACACGACCAATAAACGAGTTCCACTGATGAACCATCTGGTGTCGGTGACTCCCTCCGTCTTCAACAAAATGGTGACCCCGACGTGCCCCGTTGTTAAAGAAAACGGGGGAGAACACCATCGGTGGATGGAGTTGGGTTGGGCTCTGAGGCGGCCAGAGCGGTGCTCAACGCTATCGGAAATCGGAGAAGGCAGGAGCAGCACCCCCAGGGATCATAGAGGTGGTACTGGGCCGTACGTGCTACCGGAGCCGGAGGACCGCAACAGCGCTGAAATGGATCGGCAAGTAGCATACGATTTATTTTTAGCTAACATAGAAAAACGAGGATCAAAGAGCTGGACTCCGGATCTGTCCTGACAAAGGAGGGGACGCTGCAACGTGAGCTGACTTTGGAAGGGTGCAATGGCCATAAACAGGTACCTGGTGCAGGATAGAAAAATGGAAAAAGAAGCAGCTCTTAGTCTCCTAAAGTGCTTTTTATAAAAGCGTGGTATAAAGGATTCCATTGAATCATGGAATAAAGAGGAGTTTTTTTTTTTCAGAAACTCCGCTAGTGCTTTTGAAGCAGAAGAGGGATGAACTTTTGGGACTTTGTATATCACTAATGTGGGAGAAGAGCTATTTACTGCTTGTAACACAACTTGGAGAACTGTGATTAATGCCTTGCAAAAGTTAAAAATAGAATCGAAAGTGGCCGCTGCAGCTGTGCAGGGAGTAACAGCCCCTTTATCTACAACCACAGCTGCTCCACCGTCTCGCAGCCACAGACGTATTGAAGTACTTTTGTTGCTATTAAGGGTCAATCGAGCAATAAGATGTGTGACTCTGTTAATGATTTATTAAGAGTTAATGATATGTCTAATGAAGCAGAAAAAACAAGCGACGTACCATCAGCCCCGAGCGATGTTCACGCTTCGGCGGCCGGAAGTGAACTGACAGACAATACGGAAGGAACTGCAGTGACACCAGTGATGATGTAAGAGTGGGAGGAGCCATATGTTGCAAGAAGTTATACCCACCCTGGCCTCCTCCCCCCCAAAGCGGTTTGTTTAACAGGAGACAACTCATCTGAAGATGAAGCCCAGCCACAGCATGAAACAATAATTCCACGAAGTAGCAAATTACAAGATCTCAAGAGGCAAATGGAGGAAGCTATGAATGCTCTACATCACAGAATGGAACAATCGTTGTCGACATTTGCATCACATGCGAGGACTGAAAGATCTGTCCAGGAACTGGCTGAAAGTACTACAAAGCTTTCAGCATCACCTTTTGGTGGTATAGGTAAAGGGTTATGTCCATCACCCGTATGCAGACAGTTCTGTGATTCTGCAAAATCTGGTAGGTAGTCAGGTGTAATCCAAGATGCCATATTAGAGGGAGATTGGCATCCAGCAGGTAACCTAACTTTTCCTGTATTATTTAATCAACATGGTAATAGTTATGAGCAGCATGATTTGGAAAATTTTACAACAAGTTAAAAAGACTGTGCAGGAGAATGGGATAAAGTCTGAAGCCATTAGTGCTGAGTTAGATTGGATTTTTACAGCAGATGTTAATTTGCCATATGATTGTCAAAATTTAGCTAAATTGTTATCTCCTTAAAAGGGGCCTCAACAGGAGAAATTGTTCAGCTAAAAATAAGAGACATAAGGGCTTTAAGGTTAAGGGACATGCTGTGTTTCAGAATAACCTTAAACTCACCTCTAGGGTATAAGAGAAGGTAGTATTGTAGTAGAGTTATATAACTGTAAGGAACGAACATTAAGACAACCAATCAATAAGAGCCATGTGAACAGAGTAGCAGTATCATGTTATAGAGGTAAAGTAGAGAAAATTTTTGCAAACATGGGAATTAAGCATGTAACAGGTATTCCGCATTTTTCCACAGTTCAAGTGATTGTGGAACGAGCATATAGAACTATTAAAGAATACCTTGCAAAGCAGAAAGATGTAACAGAATTAGATCCGCAGATAAGGTTAAGTAAAGTGCTTTTTACACTTAATTGTTTAATTATCTTAGTTTGGTAGCAGGTTTAGAGCAAGCATCTGTAGTAATTCATAATAGTGGTGTGAAAATGTAAGCTACACCTGAAATACAATTGTGTTATTAGAACCCTAAGACAGAATTATGGGAGGGACCGAGCCTGTTGCTATTTACTGGTTGTGGTTATAGTTGTGTTTCCACAGATCAAGGTCCCTTATGGATTCCCAGTAAATGGACACGCCCAGCAGTCGGGTCAGTCAACCGAACACATGAGAGCCACAGCAAAGAGTAATAAGCATTCTACTTTAACAACTTCAAACAGAAATTAACACATCAAGCAAGAGGTTTCGCCCACGATATGTAATTGTGAACATACTTGACCGACAAGGACTGAAGGGGGCTTGAGAATTGAATTCTGTTATAGCTGTTAATTGTGATTGCAATTGTGTATATTGTAATTGTGCTTTGAATCTTTTATTAGAGTATGGAGTTTGTGCCAATAGGTTGATAAGAAATAGTCACGTAGCAGCAACTGAAGGTAGTCTTTGTACTGCACATTTTCACCAGAATTTTGAGGATTTTTATATAGCAGCAGGTATCACATATAATCAGCTACATTTTTATCATTTTGCATCAGGAAGTGGTTTTCGCCAAGCTCAAGCAATTTGGTACTTAAAACTTGCCATCCAGCAAGTTAAACAACCCAAGAAGTCAAGATTGATTGCTTTACAATGTGGACCCAATTGACTCAAATTAAAGGAAACAGATGATGTTCTTGGAAATTGATTCTCAATTTGGTATTACAGGCTGGCTAAGAACACTCCTGATCAAAGATATGTGTTGTTTAAATCTGTCTGATCACTCAACATCAATACACAAACAAATAACAGAAATGCAAACACACTTAAAAGACTTTAGCTTACAGACCCATTATGAGAATGATTGGCCAATATTGGATTTGGACCCTGGGTATCAGAATTGTTGAAACAAGGACTAGTCATATTAATTATAAATTTTGTCACCTTACTGATTCTCCCTTGTATGTTTAAATGTTTGCAGAATGAACTTGAAAAACCTAGTGCAAAATATGTTACAAAGCCACATTGCCTTAAATAAAGAAAACGGGGGAATTGTGGAGAGACTTACTGAAACCTGGCTCACTGAAAGCAGACATGAGCCTGACAAAAGCAAGCTGTTTAGGCCTTGAGTGGGAAAATACTGAGCTAAGTGAAAAAATACTGACCAGCAAGGTCAGTGGGCCCTTGTTGTGCAGTAAAGCTTAGGCAAGGGAGATAACAGGATGTCTCCCACGGGACCAGATGGATTTCTAAAAATACAGGAATGTATGTGACGCTTATGCAGTGATAAAGTCTGTAACCAATAAGGAGCTTGAGCTTTGCAATATGTATAACCTTATTATCGTGGCTATAAAAGTGATTGTAACACCACCAATAAACGAGTTCCACTGATGAACCATCTGGTGTCGGTGACTCCCTCCGTCTTCAACAAGCTCTGATCTCTAATTCTGAACATCCCTCTGGTTTCGCAGCCCACCCTGTGGTTCACTCAGCCTATCCTTATTTCCACTTTGGATGCAAGAATACTGTGTGTCAAAAGCCTTGCAAAAATCAAGGTATGTTTTACTAATGCTAACCTTGACATTTGTTCTTGTATACATTTCTTACTTTTGAAAACACCTAAATATTTAAAAAAAAGCAAGCAAAACTTATTTGAAAGGCAGAAAAACCAAACAACCCCAAATGTATAGGCTATATCAATCTTTGATACCTTTCCTGAAAGGCATTTTAAGTACTCTCACTTGTAATTCTCACAGGCTTCCATAAGTGAGAGAATAACATCTCTCTGTGGTGGCTACTTTTATATCTGCAATACATAGTGTTACTAAGCAAGGGATAAAATTATTATTGTTACTATCAGAGTACAGCCTAGAGACAGCCTAGGTGGGGCCCCAGAAGAAAATGCAGAATTGCTGAGACTTGCTGTTGTTTGTTGGTAGTGGTGATCAGCTGCAGGATGGAAGAGAAAATGTGAAAATGCTATTTTTAATAAAAAATAAAGTAGGCATAATAAAAACAAATCAATACAAACCATCAAAACCCAGCCAGTCTGCAGCTTCAGGATAACAGTGCTACACTACTAAAACATGAATGACTAATTGTCATTTATCATGCCAATGTAGTTTTAAGCCTCAGCCACAGTTAACATTCTATACTATCTGGGGTTTAATCTGCTTTGTTTGTGCTCTCACACACAGGTGACAGAGGTCCTCTCAATGCAAAAAAAGAAACACTCATTGCTTCAGTCTCTTCCAGTGAGCGGTCATATTTTGGCTTTGATTCCTTTTCCTTTATTAAGTCACTCTTTTACATTGTTTTTTAGTTTGCGTTGTATGTTGGTGTGCAATCTTCTCCAGAGACATCCCTCCATCCCTCCTTCTTGCTCTCTGCCTTCTAGAATGTGTTATCAATACGAAGCTGTATAATCATAGAATCATAGAATCTTCCGGTTAGAAAAGACCTTTGAGATTGAGTCCAACCGTACCCATCTTCTGTTAAACCATGTCCTTCAAAAACTCATCTATCCATTTTTTAAACACCTACAGGGATGATGACTCATCCACCTCCCTGGGCAGCCTATTCCAGTGCCTAACCACCTTTTTGGTGAAGAAATTCTTCCTAATATCTAGTCTGAACCTTCCCTGGCGCAACTTATGGCCATTTCCTCTTGTCCTATCACCTGTCACTTGTGAGAAGAGATCAACACTCACTCTGTTACAGACTCCTTTCAGGCAGTAAAATATATCTTCCCAGCTTTTGGTAAAGGAGTGGATGATCCAAGGAATTTTTTTCTGAATGTTACAAATATGGTAAAACTATTTCTTCTACTGTGTTCAGCATGCTATTTCCACATTTGAACATCCAGATTTTCTGATTCATCATGCAATTGAATAACAATATTTTAAGTACTTCAAATGAAAACACAGGGAATTTCTGGAACATTGAAATAGGATCATATCAACTGTAACAGGTCAGCGTTAGTTTGCTTGAAAAGGGAAACATCTGAGCATTGACATGTGCTATTCTTACTGCTAGCACTTACTGAAGCTTACAGTACGTCAGGTAGAGCTGGGTAAGCACCACAAGTAAGTTCCAGCAGATAAAATAGAAATCAGTGGTTAACATTGTTTGCAGCAGCACTGCTGTTTTCTTTACTTCATGGCAAAAGAAACAGGGCTGAGTGACAGCTTTCATTAAACTATTTCCTGGCAACGTGCAGGATAAGCTTATTTAGAAATAAGCATATTTTTATAATCCCTGGCTAAGAAAACTTAACAAATAGAATAGAATAGAATAGAATAGAATAGAATAGAATAGAATAGAATAGAATAGAATAGAATAGAATAGAATAGAATAGAATAGAATAGAATAGAATAGAATAGAATAGAATAGTTCAGTTGAAAGAGACCTACAATGATCATCCAGTCCAACTGTCTGACCACTTCAGGACTAACCCATTATCTAAATGCCTCTTAAACACTGACAGACATTGGGGCATTGACCACCTCTCTATGAAGCCTGTTCCAGTGTTTGACCACCCTCTCGGTAAAGAAATGCTTCCTAATATCAAGTCTGAACCTCCCCTGATGCAGCTTTGAACCGTTACCATGTGTCCTATCACTAGATACCAGAGAAGAGATCAGCACCTGCCTCTCTACTTCCCCTCCTGAGGAAGATGTAGAGAGCAATGAGGTCACCCCTCAGCCCCTTTTTCTCCAAACTAGACAGACCCAGAGTCCTTAGCCGCTCCTCATAGGACCTGCCTTCCAGCCCTTTCACCAGCTTTGTTGCCCTCCTCTGGAGGCATTCAAGGACCTGAACATCCTTCTAAAATTGTGGGGTCCGGAACTACACACAATACTCAAGGTGAGGCTGCACCAATGCTAAATACAGAGGGATAATCACCTCTCTTGACAGGCTGGTTATCCTGTGTTTGATGCACCCCAGGATGCAGTTTGTCCTCTTGGCTGCCAGGGAACTGCTGGCTCATATTGAGATGCTGTCAACCAGCACCCCTAGATCCCTTTCTGTGGGGCTGCTCTCCAGCCACTCCTCTCCCAGTTTATGCTTGTGCCTGGTGTTACTCCATCCTACGTGCAGAATTTGACATTTAGACTTGTTACACTTCACACCACTGATGATTTCCCAACACTCCAAACCGCCTAGATCCCTCTGCAAGGCAACTTATCCCTCAAGAGAGTCAACAGCACCTCCCCATCTGGTATCATCAGCAAACCTATAGTAAGATATTGTGATTTTTTTCAGTTATGAAATAGCTTTTCACTAGTTTAATGGAAATTCTGAAGTATTTTTTTTTGTAAGATTGAAAGAATTTTTTTTAAAGCCAGGTCTCCTGAGGAGTAGAAACTAACCAGATCCATGTAGACGTGCATGAGTATGACAGTCAGGGACATTATATTCATATATGTGACATGGCAAGGAAAAATAGACTATCAGACAAGTCCTGTTTGACAGCTCAGATAGCCTGTGGGTCTGTGGCAGAAGCATCGTATGTACCATGCATCTCCTGCCATGCTCCTGACCCCATAGCTGCTGTGCCATCTGGAGACAGCACCATGCTTCAGTGACCATTCAGCCTAGATCTGCTCCTAAACCTGACCCCCTCCAAAGGGGACTCGAGTCCAGTGCCACTGAGGGCCAATGCCATGGTTGTGCACAGACCCCATAGGCCCTTTAGGACTTTAATATCAAAATGAAATGGAAAGTAGGCTTTGCAGTAGCTGAGGACAGTATGGCTCCTGAATAAGCAGAGGATTCAGGGTAGTTATTATTTTTCAGTCCTTCACAGATTCTGCTAAGTATCTGACAGACCAATATTCTCTATTTTTTGAATTTCTGTAGGGTGGAAGAAAATCTGCTGCTATTTGACAGGCTGTTCATTTTGTCAATGGGACTTTTCAGTGTCCCATTGAAATGGAGTAGTGTAGGTTGGAGGGGACCTCTGGAGGTTGCCATCTCCATGTCTTGCTCAAAGCAAGGCCAACTTCAGAGTCAGATCAAGTTTCTCTGAGCCTCCTCCAGTCAGATTTTGAATGTCTAGTAATAGCTAATGTCTAAGTTACTATATATGGAGGTTGTGGAGATGTAAGTGAAAAAGAATGAGAAATAAATGGAAAACATTGAACTTACTGAGGCTATTAGTCTGTTGCTGTTATCTTCTGACAGTATACATGACTGCTAGGATAAAGACAGTGGGAAGCCCTAAACAGCTAGCTGCAAAAAAAAAACATTTTCTTGGTGCTTCCTCCTGGGAGCTCTCTTCTCTTTTCAAGCCTCCACAGCTGCCATCTCCCCTTTTGTCCTTCTAGACACCCCAGTGCACCACTGGGGCTGAGCACAGCCAGGATCACACAGGCATGTGACATCCTGAAAGTATCATCAATAACCCCTTTATCTCTATACCTTCCCCCTGCTCTTGGAGAAAGGTACAGTTAAGAGAGACCTCAACAACACTAGTAGTTTCTCTACTGCCCTTTACACAGGCATGGTGCATACTCCAATACCTTTGTAATTTGATAATCCCTACCAACCAATAGTCTTATGTCGTGTACTGATGCCAGCGAGACTAATTGCATGGCACTCACGATTTTTATTAAAATTGGTTACGATCAATAATTGGTTACAATCAATAATCAGTTACACACTCTGAGCATCAAAGGAAAACATATATATAAACACTTATGACCTGGCGTGATGTCTTCTTAGCAAAGCAGGAGATATGTTGCCATGTCTTCTTCAGCAAAGCAGGAGATGCGTTGTGAGGTCTTCTTAGCAAAGTAGGGGAGGGGAGGGTGGTCACAGTTGGGGGTGTCTCAGTCCAGCTGAGAGGGAGCTCCCACGATGGGCCTGAAAGCTCTGGCCTTTATAGAGCCTGATACTGCTGATTTGGTTGTTTACCTTGCTATCTGGCTTGCACAGTCATGTGACTTTGAAAACAAATGCTCCAGGTACAAAACTTCCTCCTTTTGTTTTCCTCTAATTCTTCCCATGTTTGTCTTATTTACAGAAATAAACAGGAACAGAAGTTCCTCCTTTAATGTGATTTCCGGCTAAGAAAACAGGCTCTTGACCAGAGTGAGGCCTATGAGTCGGTTGACAATGACCAGTGTTGATAGGTGACAGTAGTGACAGAGATAACTTATCAGCCCTCTGCAGGTGTGGGGTGATAGTGCCTAACCAAGGCAGAGCTGTGAGACCTCTGTCTCACCCTATCCCTCAATCCTCCACTATCTTGCTTCCCCTTCTTGATTTGAGCCTGGGGCTATACTCTACACTTTACAACGCAGCTACATTATTTTTTTTCAATCCTTTACATTTATAGCACAACTGTCACTGTTGTAGCAGGAGCAGTTAGTCACTGAACACAAAAAATACAGTGGATTTGCTTAAACTCAACCAGTAAGGAATACACTAATGCCAAAATAATTCAGGAGTGACATTTGTGTCTAAAAGGGGATGCAACTCACTTTTGAGTTTACTCAAAAAGACATTGAATCAAGTGCATGCTAATACAGTTCCATCCAAGTTGCTCAGCAGATGGGTGAAGTACCCCTTTTTGGAGCAGCATGTCACACAGTTTGCATTGGTACAGCTTTCCCAGCCCAAGATAGAGAAGACACCACTCCTATCATGGAGAGCAGCAAACAGCTCTTACCAGGTGCAATATGTTGCTTGGGTTTTGGCTGCATGTCTGCCATCAAGGACTGGCTGCTTGTTCTGTGTTTGATGCACCCCAGGATGCAGTTTGTCCTCTTGGCTGTTAAGATACACTGCTAGTTCAAATTGAGCCTACTGTCAATCTATCCCTACACATGACACAATTTCTCCGGCAGGCTTTCTTATACGTATTGCAGCCAGACCTGTTACTGCAAACAGTGTTGTAAATATATTTTGGTGGTGGTCTGTTTCTGGTTTTCTATCCTTTTTCTTTGCCCCTCTTTTTTTTCCCCTTGCTTGAGTATATGTCTCAACTGCCTGTAGAGAGAAGTGCTAAAATGACGCATGGAGAGAATGGGATATATATTTTAATTTTTTTTTTTTGGGGTCCTTCCTTTCTGACCTCCAGGGAAATCCTCTGTGTGAAGACACCTGTCCATACCTGAGAGAGAGTGCATTTTCTGGCACTGACCAGGAAGCACTAGACAATCTAAAAAAAAATCCCCCCTCTCCCTTTTGTGGGATCAAATCTCTCATTTTCACAGACAGGACATCAGAAATTGGATTCTACAAGTTTTACAGTTGTAAGATATTATTCCATGGATAAAAGAAGATTCAGATCCTCTGGGAGCTGGGCTAAAATACCAAAACTGATAAAAAGTTAGCTGTAGAAAGTAGAGAAAATTCTTCCCTTTTCAATAGCTTGCTCTCACAGTTTTTAATGCATAAACCTGTAACAGACTGGAAGTTTTATTTAAGATGCACATTGTTGCATCAATAACATGTATGGCAATTTCTTAGTCTACTAGAGACATATTTTTTCTTTCCTATAAATAATTTTGTAGAACAGACTTTCTTACTCTGTCAACATGTTCCTGATGGACTATTTTATTAGCCCATGGTATTGTTGCTATGTGCTTGATGGCTTGATAAGAAATATATTACTGTCTGACTGCATTAGAAATAGATTTGCAAGGTGGAAGTAAAGATGACCATTTATTAACAGCATGAACAAAGGCAATCTACAGCAAACTTTTACACAAGGAAAGAGTGAGAGAGCTGATGGACCGTTACCTCTGTGGCATTTGCTTAACAATGATTTTAAGAATATCCCATTGACATTAGCTGCTATTGTTTTGGTGCAGAATTGGTCAGATTGACCTGGTCCATCCTAAATATGAGAAAAGTTTGTAAAAATGTATTCTGGAATTCCACTCTTCCAGCCTAGTTTTGAGGCAAGGTTCATACAAAGGGATAGCCCAGCTACTGTCTGATGAATGGCTTTGTGCCAATCAACAGCAAAGCAAGGAGAAGGATGTCAGAGGCAGGTCCGAAGGTGACTGTGTAAGTTTGCCTGCATGATAGAGTTGATGGGAGGCAGTGTCAGCATGTGTTGGCATGGCAGGGTGGACTGCAGTTCTGGGTGCTTGGGGTTAGGGCCAGCCAGTAGAGCTTGGTATTTTTCAGTAAAATATGGGCGATTTAGTATGCAGTTTGCTTCGCTTTCTTAGCATTGGGAGCTAGACTTGCTCTGAAGCACTAGGCTGCAAGCTGGGAACGTCCACTGACAACTTTCCCAACGCATACAACCTATTTAGCCAAAACGGGGCCTCCAGGGTCAAAAAAACTCGGGAAGATATGGAGGCTCCAAGGATACAGACCATCAACAACGGCTGCAACGAAGGCAAGAAAACAACTCGTCTGAAAGACGGCGAACAAGTCCGGGGAGGAACGAGAAGACCCCAGACCCAAATATTACTACTGGACGGAACCATCGCGTGAGGGGCGGGCAAATAGTCTGTAAGGGTACAACTACCCGGGGATTTCTTCGCTGGCGTCAGCCCTCTCTCCGGAGAGTCGACCGTGCTGCTGTACCACTCTCTCAAGGGATCTAATTCTACAAAATCCCAAGCCCAAGAGTCTACTTCCCAAAGCCTCGCATTCGAACTCTGGAGCGAATTGACGCCGGAAGGTAAGTGAAGCAGGGAAGCACGATGGACCGTTGAAATCTCAGCTAAGTGCCACAGAGAAGCGGGTGTGCGCATATAACCCTTACCCTCTGAATCTCTTAACCATAAACCATCGAGAGCAAGGCTGGGACCGGGCTGGGATCCAGCCGCACCGAGGCTCCTCTCCGAGAAGGAGTTTAGAAAGCAAGGGGGGGCCGTTCTGAGGGTCCAAGTGGCTCAGCAGGTCTCTAACTTCCTCCTCATGGATTGCAGGAGGGCCATATTTCACCCTGCCCCCATCAACCACTTCAGAGGGCCAACAGTCAAGCGAGCAGATATCCTTGCTGTTAAAAACTGAGGCAAAGAAGGCATTAAGTACCTCAGCCTTCTCTGCATCTTTGGTTACTATATTTCCCCCCACATCCAACAAGGAGTGGAGGTCGCTGCCTGAAAAAGAAGTCAAGGCAAAAAATTAGCTTGCTGTAGGGGTTTGATAACGGCAACTCCTGTTTCTTGGTATGTGGGAGGAACTACAGAAAACCAGATAATTTTGAATCCCTAGACAGGGGCAAACACAAGTCCCTGCCCTCTGTGTAGACACTATAATCTGTATATAAGGGCTAAGTGTCTTAATTGTCGCAAATACATCATTACCCACAGAGGAAGGCAGGAACAATTTTTAGGTAAAAACTTACAATTTTTTTTTGTATTCATTGTCAAAATACTATTCCACTAGAAAGGTTGTAAATTGGAGAGTATATATCTAAACAAATCAAAGAAAAACTCACCCTCTCATCCAGAGGAGGGCAAGACCGGAGGGGAACCAGTGTTGCAGCTTGAAAGGTCTGTCAAGGGCTGCAACCCCTTCGGGCTGTGACCACCGATTACTATGGCCCTGACCGGACCTCTTCTGATTGTCTTGGGAGTGAATTTCCTGGCTTTGGCAACAGCAAACAGTTGCAGTCAGTGTATTGTAACCACTAGAAGGGACCGAGTGCGTTCCCAGACTTCAGTTTATCACACAATCTATGACTGTAAAGGACAGAGGAGCTGGAAGTTGCCTAACTGTACAGCCCTGCTAGTAGAAGAAAGCAGAAAATTAACCTTTGGGGGAGCCTTAATAGTGTCCACACCATATTCAGTACGAAACATACTAAACCAGTGATCTGGAAGGTGGTTGACAGATTCGAGAATTTTAAAGTATGGGACCATTTTAGTGGAGAAGGATGATTTAGTGTTAACCACAGAAAGATGCATGAATCCTCAATTTTTGTGTGGAGGAATAGAGACAGAGATACCTGAACAGGACTGTAGACTGAATATCAAACCAAAGTTCGGGAAGACTTGTATGAGACCCTTTTGCCAAACAGTAAGAGGTTCTTTATAGATGGCTCATCACGGTGCATAGATTGAAAGCACCACAGTGGTTATTCTGTCGTGAATGGGGAGGAAAACAGAGTAATTGAAAAGGAAAGGTTACCTAGTAAATGGTCAGCTCAGACACATGAATTATATGCTTTAAAATGAGCACTGGAACTGCTTAAAGGAAAGGAAAGGCACCAATCATGGAAAAATAATTAAAAAAAAAAATAATTAAAAAATGGAAAATATTTCCAAAGCAAAGTTTCTAGACCAAAACAATGCATGCACTTTAGGCTGGCAGGGGCGTGGACAGCAGCGGATCTGGGGAACAGACCACACGAATCACTGAGACTGATCCCACTAAAGAAACCGCACAACATGGACAAGGAATTTCACATGATAATAATCTTATTTTACTTGGTGTCTGCTTTGTTAATTATTGCAGTGGCTGTTCTGGCTAAACTTCTCTGTTGTCCCCCTTGCAGATGTCCATGCAAGTGCACGTCTTTGTCTTCCCCCACTTCTGCTGCTCCCGAGTTCCTTGAAATAGCAGTATAAATGATGTTATTATTATTGTTGTTTGAAAGTTGTTATATGTTAAAATTGTTATGGTTAAACAGAACTGTAGAAGTTGGATAAGTCTAAAACTGTTTAAAGGATTGCAAAGTTAGATGTGTTGAATAATTGTTAAAACTGTTTGAAAGTTAATCCAAAAAGAAACGCATAAGTAACCTGTGGGCCTAGGGCAAGACTGGATTAGCCTCTATATTTGCCACCAAGAAGAGCATTTACTCCGCTGTTGGCTGCAACCCAATAGGTGTGAGTGGTGGAGATATAAGCTATACCAGACCTTGACCACACTACTAATAATTATTGTCGGTTATATGTATTTCAATAGTGTTTATAAAATAGGGCAAAAGAATTTGCCCAGGGTAAAGAGGAGGGACAGAGAAAGAACTACAAGATGAGAGATTACAGCTAATTTTAAACAAACTGGAACAGTGATATGGGCTTCAGCAAAAAGAGAATAATTAAAAGGGGGTGGATTGTAATAGATAAATAAAAGTTTTGCTTCAGCCAGATTGTGATAGTTAAAATCAGTAGGGGGTCGGGAAGAATGTAGGGTTTCCAAACACCTAGATAAGGACATGTAAATAGCCTTTCAAGGCTGTAAGAGATAAGATGATTCACTGGACTATGTAAATACTAAAAAGTACCTTGAAACCACCGGCCTAACAAATAGACAAAATAAGGAAATGTCTATTGTTCTAAAGAATGTGCTGTGCTTTCATGAACCTTCCTCCCAACGGACTTTAAGAAAAGCAAGTTGACCAGGATGTAACCCACCTTCGAAGAACAAAGAAGTGAAGCAATACAAGAAGGACTGAGTGACTAAAAGGACACTTAAGATGGAATAAAAAGAGGAGGTTGTGGAAGAGAAGGTGTGCGTGTTGGTGGAGCGCAGACTCCCCACGCACCCAGCGCTGTTTGCTTGCCTTTATTCACTTAATAAATTGAAATTGCTGGACTGTGTAACAAGTGAGCATATGATGTGTGTAGGGTTTCTTTGTTCTTGAATTGCTTTTTCTGAAAAAATAAATATACGGGGTGAGACTGTATGCATTTCTAAGAGGAGAAGCACAGAGCTTGTTGGCCAGTGTGAATGTGTGTGAGAGGGGGAATCAGCATAGCTTTTGCCTGCCTTGGTAGTGAGCCATTTTATGATTTTTTACATATGTTAGGTGTACCTAGACACTTGTGTTAAGGTAGCTCATCTGAAGCTACCTGTGGACTGTGGTGTTGTCTATAGCCCAGGGCTTTTGCTGTATCCCTACATAATAGAGGACACCCTCTTTCTCAGTTATTCCCTGAAGGAGATCTTCACTGCCTTCTCACAGTTAGCATGCTGTTCCCTCTGCTGTAAAGGAGCTAAAACTTGCCCATTTCTGCACATAATCATGCTGGGAAATGTCCTCAGCCAGTCGTCCATTGCCCTGGGTTTTACTCATTGATCTTTTGTCCACTGTTTTTGATGGACTCTGTGCTGTATTTTGATGGTGCAATACAAAGGTGGTGTTTCTGTGGCTTGACCTCTCTCTGCACAAATAGCTTTTTCCCTGGGAAGGGTGGACAGGAACCCCTGCTGCAGCATTAGCAGTGTGTCCTGGCCATGAGTTATGCACTGTGGGCTGAGACACAGCACAAGGGCAGATGTGAGCCTTTAGAGGTCACAGACACATCAGGGCTGTTGGCAAGAGGGACAGGACTGCTCTGGGCAGGGTTAATACAGCAAGCTGTGTGTAAATAACAAAAAAGAGCAGAGCAGATTTTTGAGATCTGCTGCAAAGACATGAATTAAATGAGAGGTAATGGCTTGTCCAGAGAATATGTCTAAAGTCTGTGGAGGAACTGTACTGCTCTGTGGCTGATAACTTAGGCTGTGCACAAACATAGTACTGTGGGATGGAGGTTTAATTAATCCAGCAGCAAAAAACTGTCATGGACAGTGCTGTAGCCATAGGTCCTGGGGCATGGGGTTGATGTGCTGAGGAGCGGACAGGACCAAGGGGAGCCTCTTAGCCACAGTGATCTGTGAATACCATCACAAAGACTGCCAGCTTTGCTGTGTAGCCATTTTGCCTCCCTTGCCTGCCATGCAGTGATGCGGAGTATTGTTGATACACATAAGCATAACCTGGATTCCCAAATTCACAAATGCATCAGAAGAGGGAATGACTAATTCATTTGTAAAGTGCCTTCTTGCACTGCTCTATAAGAAACCCCAAAGGGCTAGGAGAAACCAATAATCTGCTGACTTCAGCCCACGTTTGCCCTCTGTGTGTGTAACCACCCCATATCGGTATTAATAGAGAAAAATGAGGAAAAGTGTAGTCAGGCAGGGACAGAGGGGGAAGCCATGGTAAGGGTGAATTTGGGCTGGGTAGGACCTGGGGTCCCTAATGCCTGCCATGGGGTAACCACACACCTAGCTCAGGCACCCAAAATATGCTGCAATAACTGCAGGTCTCCTTGGAAAAGAAAAACTGTCAGGGTTACAGGGATGTAAGCCAAGGCAGACCTGGTAGTAATGCACAAGGGCTGATCTCTTTGTCATTTATTACTGTAATATTTAAGCAAATTTTATCTTCTTATGTGTTTCCCCTTGAAGTCACAAAGTTGGACAACAAAATAAAACACTGTAGTTCACAACTGGAAGCATGTAAATGCTATTTAAAAGCCAGGATGTGGTGGGGGACTTTTTGTCTCTGCTGATCTGGGCGTAGCCACCTGCCTTCCTCAGCATCGCTCCTCCTGCATTTTAAGTTCAGGAGAGAGGAACTCCCACCCCGAGCATTCCCACTGCCTGTGCTCACTCATGTGTCAGGAGCTCCCCCCCCCCCCCCCCCCCCAGCCTCTCCTTCAGTCAGAAAATCTGCTGGTCTTTGCACAAATGTCTCCTAATATAAGGATTAGAGTGCTATATAAACCCTCTTTGTTGGTGCTGGTTCTTCTAAACTGTGCTTTCAAAGTGCTGACTGTGTTGGTTCTTTATCATAAGTCAGTCTCAACTGAGACTGGAACTGAGGCTGTAAATAAAATTTGATCTTGTTTTAGTGTGAAGTTTAGTGCTTGCTATTAATGATTTGCATGTTACAAACTCTCCACAGACTACAGTGTGTCCCATCACTCACAGTAGTTAGGAACATCTGTGGTCTTTTTTTTTAAGCAAAATTACATTTCTGGGGTTAACCCTTGCGGGTCACAAGACATGATACTTTTTTTGCTGCAACCACAAATATTCCAAACAAATGCCTTTCATTTTAGGGCGTTAGATTGCAACCTTCTTGCAGCATATGTGCAGGCTGTATTTTTAACATAGCATGTGACAGAACCGTTGCTGTAAACTTTTTGATGAGTTCATGACCAGAACGCCCAGTTTCCATGCTTTCGGTGGTAGTGCAAGGACAGCACTGCATTTGCTGATAACTCCTCCAGTTGGAGTTCTTCCATACATTTTCTTGTCAATGTTTTTGATATGTCTCAGGGCCTGCTCCCACCCCCAGGTCATTTGCCCTGTCAGGGAGGGAAGGGTCCTTTAGCATCTGTGAGGTGAATTGGAGATGACAATTCTCCCAGGGTAAATCCAAACATAGTTTATTTTGGGCACAGCCAAAACAACAAATCAGTATTTATTTTGGACACAGCTGAATTAAGGAATAGCAAGTTTTAACTAATGACCTACTAGGTCACTCTTAGTATGACTTGGCAGAAACAGGAATTTGTAACAGAATATTCCAACATGGCTAATCCAAGTAGGGGCCTACCCAGTTTGCAAGGGCACAAGGACAACTGCTTTAAACAATTCACTGCAGTGGGCAAAATAGGACCCTAAAAGTTTTGTAACCTAACTGCTTGCTTATTGGGTACTAACCACAGAATGTATGTTGTACACTATATAAGTTGACCAAAATTGTACCACATCGGAGCTGCATCTAGTGGGATGCTGAGCCCTGCACTCCCCGCCAGTGAATAAAGATACTGTGGGTCAATTCCTTTGAATCATGGCCAAAACAACAAATCAATATTTTGGACACAGCTAAAATATCAAAGCAGTATTCATTTTGGACGCGGCCAAAACAGCAAATCAATATTTTGGGCACGGCCAAAATATGGAATCAAATATTCAGGTGCACTCCGAGTTGCAACTTCCCAAAAGTTGCAAAAAACAGATCCCAATCTGTTCAAATCGCAATCTGATACCCTCAAGGCACAAAACAACACAACTTGGATCCGATTCGATGCACAGTAGTGCCATGGAAAACAGAAGAAAGGAATGAAGAGAGAGAGAGGAATAAGTATCGGGGAGGGAAGAGGAAAAAATAGTCACTACTCCATGGGCCTCTTAAAAACGTGGTCATCAGGAACACGTAGTCCTGTGGTGGTTCTGCAGCACATCTTCTCAGGCGGGTTCCATGGGGTGGCATGTGCACACACCTGCCTTCTTGATGGGCTTCTATTTATAGGACAAGTCCATGCCCCCTCCATTAGCGTGAGGGGTGGTCTTGCTGTGAAAGTTTTTGAATTGCCACATGCGCAGAAGCTTCTTTGGGAAGGTTCTGTGTCGCAGTGGGAGCCGGGGACCAGTTTGATGCAAACTATGTTCCAACTTTATTCATCAAAAGGCCGATATATATACCCATCAAGCCAAGGCCCAAAATAAGCGTGTTCACCACTGATTGGACAACCACATTGTCACCCATACCATGCCACAAGCTGATTGGATATTAGTGAATGCTTTCCGCAGTTTTCTAGTCTTTACGGTAGAACAGCACAGCCCGTCAAGCCCCATCAAGTTTCTTTGTCTGCAGATCCTTATCAGTGGGTTTCAGACTGTTCAGACTGTTTCAACTGCCCACACTGCGTCCTCTGCATGACCTCGTACGTGCCGCTCTCACTGTGCTCCAATGGGGTCCGGGGTGTGGTTAAAAGACTCCATTATCAGCTTCTTTGTGCTAGCACTACAAGGTGCTGCAGCCTCAGTTCTGGAATTGAGGCTGGGGGCTCCAGGGTCACTGGCAGATCCTTGCCAAAATAACCTCTGCCTGAACCCTCTGGGTCAGGTGGGGGGGGTTGGGCAGCACTTGCTGCTGCACTTCCCCTTCCTCTGCAGCAGCACAGTCAGCCCAGCAGGAGCCACAGCACTCAAGAAGATGTTAAAGACAACAATACAAGTAGAGTCAGACAATGTTTAAGACAACAATAGAACTAGATTCAGTCTCTACAATATGTAAATTAGTTTTTTTAATTTTATGAAGACCAGATGTAATTCAGACTCATATAATTAAACAATAAGTGTTATTTATATATAGTACCTCCAGTACTCCTTGAAGAGCTTTTGTGTGAAGCTGGGCAGATATAACTATGGCTGTTCCATAATTCCTGAGGTTCAGTACAGATATAAGGCTCCACTCAGGTGCTGCTCACTGCAAAAGGAGGTTTCTATCATACAAAAATAACCGTTTCCTTTCTTTAGCATCTCCCTCACAAGCATGTAATTTTTTAGCTACTATGAAATTTCTTATTCCATCATCAGAAAATTGCCTCTCTTGCTTTGGATAGCTACGCAAATTGCAAAATATGATTTTGTAGCGTACTTGAGGGTCACAATTCAAAAATGTTTTCTTATATCATGGTAAATGCAATGTAACTTATGAACAGAAGAACTTATGTATAAATAAATTGAAGGTCCAGCCAGATGAGTGTCCTCACCTCCAGGAATTGATGGTTTAAGAATTTCCTATGCTAAAGTTGGCATCTGGATCATTGTGTCTAATAGCTGCCAGTGGGTTTATCTTTCACAGATCCTCCTTTTTTTCAGCTCCTTTTATGCTGTGGCCTCCAAAACTTCAGTTAAGAAGTTCTGTTTAAAAAAAGCAATTCCTTTTGTTTAAGCCTGATCATTTCTTTGCATGCGTCCTTATTTTGGTATTGTGAGAAGACATGAAAAATCATTCTCTACAAACCTTTGTCATGGCATTTAACACTTTGTAATCTACTGTATTCTCCTTGTGTTTTTCCTTTTTTTTATATTTGTTTTTCATTTACCTCTTTCAGTAAATATTCCTCTTGAAGAAATCTAGTAACCTAGCTTCTTAACTAGTCTGCTGAGTGTATGAGGGCAGTGATAACAAGAATGATTTAAACCATCACTCTTGATGTTTATACAGATGCAGATTTACAGTGAAGACTCTAATGTCTGTACTGGAATAGAGCAATCATCTGAATTTTGTCTGCACTATTCAACTGTGTTTTAATAGCAGCTTCTGCTTGAGTGAGACAGAATCAATCCAAATGCAATTTACCAATTTCTGAACAATCTGAGTGCCTCTCTTGGAATGTCTGGAGTGTTGGAATGGAAGAACACAGGCTCTTTAGGAAGGACAGGCAGGGGAGATGAGGAGGGGATGTTGCCCTCTATGACAGTGACCAGCAGAGTGTATGAAGCTCCACCTGGGGATGGATGAGGAGCTGACGGAGAATTTATGGAACAGGATTAAAGGGAGGACAGGGACAGCTGACATTATAGTGGGGGTCTGATACAAGCCACTGGACCAAGAAGACTGAGCAGATCACAGAATCATAGAATCATCTGGTTGGAAAAGACCTCTGAGATCATCAAGTCCAACCATACCTGTCCCCTTACTAAACCATATCCCTGAGAAACTCATCTACCCACCTTTTAAACATCTCCAGGGCTGGTGACTCAACCACCTCCCTGGGCAGCCTGTTTCAGTGCCTGACCACCCTTTCAGTGAAGAAATTTTTCCTAATGTCTAGTCTGAACCTCCCCTGGCAGGACTTGTGGCCATTTCCTCTCATCCTATCACCTGTCACTTAGGAGAAGAGACCAACACTCACCTCGCTACAACCTCCTTTCATGTAGTTGTAGACAGTGATGAGGTCTCTCAGAGTCTTCCCAGTCACTGCTTTAAATGGGAGGAGACATCTCACTATTCTGTTTTGTTAAAGGTTACCTACTTGGGTGGTAGCTGCCATGTGTGAGAAGTGTGGATTAGTAATTTACGCAGAGGCTCATGGTGCACAATACCGATCAGGTGTAACCTAAAATAACCCTGAGCTGGACTATTCAGTGAGGAGTGGTCACTAAGTAAATGCACAAGAGGAAGATATTCCCCTTCAGTGCTGAAGCAAGTCCTCGAGAGAAATGGGCATACAAAGAATTTCCAAGACCTGACAAAACCTGTCCATGGAGGTAATGTTTGAGATATTCGTCTTCATTTGTGCACTTAACCATTTTGACCTTTTAGCTTTATGTATAGCCCTGCAATTCAGTCCTTTTGAATTTCCAGTTTAGTATGTATTTTGCTGTCTGGTAGAAATTATAGCAATCCCTAGTTGCTCCATTTCAGGAAAAAGCTGAGGAGCATGGAAATTAATAATTATTTTCATGCAACAAGCATTTATTTTGAAGTCAGTACTACAAATTACAGTGGTAGTTAACCTCTAACAGAGGGTTGATAACAAAGTACCTAAGCATATCAATAAATCAGCTTCTCTTCTATGATGATTTTTTCCCTTTGAAATTGTTTTATGAATAGTATAGTATTATCTTACATGTATAAGGGAGGATAATGTTTATGTCAAAAACTTCACAAGACCTCCTTCCTGAGTACAGATGAAGAGATAAATGAGCTGAAGTACCTTTAGAAAACAGATTTTACATGGTGTGGACACTCCCCCTTATTTAGAAAATGGAATCCTGTTTTATTTTCCAAGGTTAAATATGTGTTGTTTTTTTACATTAACCTTATATTGAGATTATCAATCTAATGATCAAGGATTTTTTTGCAAGACAGTTGTATAGCTCTAACCAAAAGTCATGATCTTTTTCAACCTCAAGTTATAGGGACAAAGAGTGCTCTTATTTTTATTCTTCCGTGATAGGGTAAAAGTCTGTAACCTGGACCATGCAGAAATTCAATGTGATCAGAAAACATTGTAAGGCCAAAACCTTCTGAAAACTGTGGTGGGGAGGGTTAATAAAGAATATTGTCTGAAACAGCAATCAAACGACAATTTTAACTGAAGAGATGTCCCTAGACACATGAAGAATTCCCTAAACTACCTAATAACTGAGTCTGGCAGCTGTTATATGTGAGAGTTAAGGCATTCTTTGGTCTCTGCAATAGAATTTTAAATTAAATGAGTTTTTCAGTGTAAGAATCTTATCTTGAGCACTGTGACGGTGTGCTCCCCACCCACAAACCTTCCATATTTCTCTGCTCAAACAATAACTATAATGGATACTTCTAGTCATGATGGCTGTATCCAGCTCAAAGTGGATTCAGGAGACTGGTAACAACACAATAGTCAAGGGCTAATTAGAACAATGCATCCACCTAACCATAGTGCTGGTCAATGTCTGACTCAAGCCAAATTTGGAAGAAACTAAAATCTGTGGTCAATATGCAAATATGACTGAGTTAATCATCTTACTCCCTTAAATAGTGAGCAGTCCAAGAGCTCTTTGAGCTCTCCTGCATGGCCAGTGGGCTACACAACAGGATATCCACTTGAGTAGGAACACCTCTCAAGGTTACAGCTGCTGCAGAAATCCCTTACTCCTCAATGCTGAGAGATTCCTTGCTGCAACAGATCCTCAGTAACTGACTAATAGCTTGCTAAACTTTCTAAGCTTCACTAAGATTATATCTTAAATTGATTGTGCGCATATAATCCTTTAGCCATAAACTGTTGACCAAGTCTGGGACTAGAATTGGATCCAGCCTCACCTAGACTCCTCTGAGAAGGAGTTTGGAAAGCAAGGGGATCCTCTCTGAACCTCATGGCTCAATGGAAGGGTCTCCCTGACATGTCTGACTTAACCTGCCCTCTATGCAGAGAATAATCAAGTGTATTTTGCCATCAAATCTTGTTAAACCACTGTTGCATTTACAATCAAACTTTATTAAATCGCTGTTTTATATCAATAAACATTGCTGCTTCTCTCATAAGAGTGAAGTGTATCACTCCATCCGCAACAAACACAACTCATTTTGCCTTTAACAAAATCCAAAAAGACTAAAGGAGGCTGAACCCAAAAGACATAGGGCTTTGTGTACATTTGTCTGCTCAGAGAACTGCGCCAATAAGAACTGTATTCATGTGTTCACTACAGGTATTTTACATAGAGACTGATTTATTAATTTCAAATCTCTTTCCTTCAAAAGAAAAAAAGGCAAACCAAAATCTAATCCTGCATCTTGGGCTCAAAGCTGTTTGATTAGCTCTTGTTTATTTTTTAGGCCCTGTTAAAAACATTTGGTATTAGCTGGAGCTGGAGACACTAGCAAAAATGCTGAAGCAACATAGAATTATTTTACCTCGAATTGCATCGACCTTCAAATTTGAATTAGAGCAATAATTTGTTTTTCAAATCAGTTTGGGAGCAAGTATAGTGGGGGAAAATCATAGAATGGTTTGGGTTGGAAGGGACCTTAAAGATCATCTAGTTCCAACCTCCCTGCCATGGGCAGGGAAATCTCCCACTAGACCAGGTTGCTCAAGGCCCTATCCAACCTGGCCTTGAACACTTCCAGGGAGGGGGCATCCACAATTTCTCTGTGCAACCTGTGCCAGTGTCTCACCACCCTCACAGCGAAGAATTTCTTCCTAATCTCTAATCTAAATCTTCCCCCTTCCAGTTTAAAGCCCTTCCCCTTTGTCCTATCACTACATGCCCTTGTAAAAAATCCCTCCCCAGTTTTCTTGTAGGCCCTCTTCAGGTAGTGGAAGGCCGCTATAAGGTCTCCCTGGAGCCTTCTCTTCTTCAGGCTGAATAACCCCAATTCTTTCAGCCTGTCCTCGTAGCAGAGGTGCTCCTGCCTTCTGATCATCTTCGTAGCCCTCCTCTGGACCCTTTTCAACAGTTCCATATCCTTCTAATGTTGGGGATTTCAGAACTGGACATAGTACTCCAGGTGGGGGTTTCATGAAAGCAGAGTAGAGGGGGAAAATCCATCATTTTTTAAAGCAGGGCTACGTTGTCAGTTTAGATATGTTTCTACGTGAAACACCTACAGCAAAAACATGAATCCAGTTCTTATTGGTGTAAGGGATGGGGAGAAAATGCAGTACAAGCTCAGAAAATAGGGCTTTTTATTACCTCGCAATCTGCCTGGGGCTCCCCAGCAACGACTAAGTAGAGGTTCACAGCAAGCGGGAGATCTTCATGGCATCACCAAGCTTTGACCCATGGTAAGGAGCATAGGGTCTAGCATATGTTAACTTTTATATGTTAGGTGGGTGCGTGATCGGCACGTGTAACTGATGCATTGGTCTAACTACTATTCGTGGATACATATGATTGGTCAACAGTGAAGCCAGGTGTGTGATACTGTTTACATTCTAGTTACTGGCTAGAGCAAAAATAAAGTTATTTTTGCAGAATGTGTTGGTACAAGAATGTGGGAAGTCTGAACAATGTCCATCTCAGTCTCCTTGTAATTCTTCTGCACTGGTCCATATAATTCACATGTTTCTCAGATGATAGCTGAACGCAAAATCACATTTCTTTTGGGTTCAACCTCCTTTCACAGTATCACAGTATCACAAGGTTGGAAAGGACCTCTGAGATCATCAAGTCCAACCTATAACTTAACACTAACACCAACACTAACACCAACCATCATCTAAACCATGGCACTCAGTGCCTCATCCAGTCTCCCTTTAAACACCTCCAGGGTCGGTGACTCCACCACCTCCCTGGGCAGCCCATTCCAATGGCCAATCACCCTTTCAGTGAAGAATTTTTTCCTCATATCAAGCCTAAACTTTCCCTGACAAATTCTTCCCTGAGCATTTCCTTTAGTGAAATGCTCAATGAACCAGCAGTGCCCTGCAGCCAAGAGGACAAACTTCATCCTGGGGTGCATCAAACACAGGATAACCAGTCAGTCAAGAGAGGTGATTATCCCTCTGTATTTAGCATTGGTGCAACCTCACCTTGAGTACTGTGTGCAGTTCTGGGCCCCACAATTTTAGAAGGTTGTTAAGGGACTTGAATGCAAATGAATGTTGAGGAGGGCAACAAAGCTGATGAAAGGGCTGGAAGGCAGGTCCTATGAGGAGTGGCTAAGGACTCTGAGTTTATCTAGTTTGGAGAAAAGGAGACTGAGGGGTGACCTCATTGCTCTCTGCAGCTTCCTGAGGAAGGGAAGTGGAGAGGCAGGCGCTGATTTCTTCTCTCTGGTACCCAGTGATAGGACACATTGGAATGATTCAAATATGCATCATGGGAGATTGATTTGACATAAGGAAGCATTTCTTCACAGAGAGGGTAGTCAAACACTGGCATAGACTTCCTAGAAAGGTGGTCTATGCCCAATGCTTGTCAGTGTATAAGAGGCATTTGGACAATACCATTTTTAACATGCTTTAATTTTTGGTCAGCCCTGAAGTGGTCAGGCAGTTGTAGGTCCCTTCCAACTGAACTATTCTATTCTATGAAAAAGCATCTCATAGAAAAAAAAACATTTCTGTTTGCCATGCCTCAGCAAATGTCTGTGGAAGAGTCTTCAGAATATCTTCCACCAGTACTGTCAGTAAAATTCCTGTGCAATCACCAATCAATCTTGCTATAGACTGTGCCTAAATGTTTGTCAGCATCCAAATCTTCTTTTGCATTCTAGGGTAAGGTTTGGTATGAGTTGCTGAGTAGCATCTCTTTGAGAGTTATGCTCGTGAAATACAACTGTGCTCACTTATGAACTGTCTTTCTAAGAGGAATTACTTTTTATATGCTTTGTTTTATAGCCTATCCTCTTTGATGGAGTGCAGAGGGATGAAGCTCAGCAATCATTACACTTCCAGTGCAGTATATAAGCTCTTGTTCTCTGAGATCTGTAATATACCGCCTATATTTCTAGAGTAAAAAATTACAGCTCTGTGACTCATCATCAAAAAGTGCAGTCTCCCTTCCCTCAAGGAATAGGAGTATGTGTGTATGCGTTTTGGAGGGGAAAGAGAAGGAGGGCAGAGAGATCACACTAAACTTTTTGAACCATACTGGTTCCTGACTTACTGCTGCCTCTTACTGGTATTAAACTTGAGCTTTGCAGTGAAGATTACAGCAAATGTTTTACTTATTCATCTGTTATTTTCATTTCTCCATCATTCTGACCATTTTATATTTTAACTTGGAATCTGTGTCCTCATGACTATTAGTCAAGTATTTCCCATCCCATGCTTCTGTGAACAGCTGTTACCACCACTTCCTGAATAAGGCACTACCCTGTTGTCTGGAATTACTGTTTTAGTGGGAGTTCAATATTTCAGACCTGCGTGACTGCAGAGCGTCTACTCTAGGTTTTGTTTTGACAATGAAATTACTAACTTAGCAGATCCCTGGGGAGAAAAGACATAGGTGGTTTTGGCACTGATGAAGTGAAGGCAGGTACGCTCAGGACTCAGTACTTAGGGATTTCCTTGAGTACACTGAACCATCCTGCAACCTCTTGTGCATGTAGAATTTAACAAGTCTGCTAACTTCATGTGAGAAACCACTTTTCTATTTAGCAAAGAAATATCTCTTAGAAAAGAGCAGAAATAGAATGTTAGAAATATTTGTTAAATTATGTGTGCCCTGGATACAGATCCTAGGATTTGGAGCAGATTATGTCCCAGGTACAGAAGGTGGAAAAGCAAATGGATATAATAATGAAGAAAGAAAACATTCTAATACAACTCTAAACTTCTGAATGTGATAAAGATTACTTTGACCCATAGTATATTAAGATCAGGAACTGGTTGAGGGCATAAACAAATTTTAATTAGTGTGATCTCCTGCAGGTTTTGAACTTGAGTTTCTAACATCAGTAAAAATGAGCTCTATCACTAACTGTTGGATTCCCCCCCCCCCCCCCCCCCCCCGCCGAATACCTGAATACCAATTTGAATATCTGCATTATATGTAAGACTGTGGTTGGGTCTACACACATCTGGCAGGTATAAATTGAAAGCCAGAAGGGACCTTAAAGATCATGTAGATCCAACCTCCCCGCCATGGGCAGAGACACCTTTCAGTATGTCAGGTTGCTCAAGGTCTCATCCAACCTGGCCTTGAACATCTCCAAGAACCGGAGTAGAATGGGAGGCAGCACACTTTCTTTAACCTTCCTTGTCTGGCTGGTGCTGCCTTCAGTTCTGGAGTCCTCAGCACAGGAAGGACATGGATCTGTTAGAGCAAGTCCAGGGGAAAGCCACAAATATGATCAGAGGGCTGGAGCACCTCCCATAAGTGGACAAACTAAGAGAGTTGGGCTTGTTTAACCTAAGGAGAAGGCTCCAGGGAGACCTTATAGTAACTGTCCCTTTAAGTAAAGGGAGCTTACAGGAAAGCTGGGAAGGGGCTTTTAATCGGGGAATGCAGGGATAGGATAAGGGGCAATGGTTTTAAGCTGAAAGAGGGGAGATTTAGATGGGATATTAGGAAGAAATGTTTTCCTGTGAGGGTGGTGAGGCACTGGCACAGGTTGCCCAGAGAAGTCGTGGATGGTGACATTCCTGGAGGTGTTCAAGGCCAGGTCCACCTGACCTGGTGGAAAGTGTCCCTGCCCATGGCAATGGGTTAGAACTGGATGATCTTTAAGGTCCCTTTGAACCAAAATGATTCTATGATTCTATACAACTGAGAAATTTGTGATGTTTCTTAAGACTCAAGGAAATTTTAGTCAAATCTCTTTCCTGAAAGGAGTCTTGGAGTAAAATGTTGATTTGCAAGTTGTATTGTAGCTAAAGATGTTAAATTATTTAGTGGAATCTTGATGTTTTTAAAATGACCTTTTACTTGAAGTTATGTGAATATTGGAAAAACACTGCTACAAAATCTAGCCAGAATTGTAATTAATTTTCTCATTCTTCTTGCATCTCTTTCACAGTCATTTTACAAGGACTATCAGGACCTCTGACTGTATTGCTAAGTCTTCACTGAAGCATTAGTAGCCATATCCTTCCAAGTCCAGAAGGGCTAAAGTCTAACCCATGGCTGGCTGTGAGGATTTCCTCCTGGGGATGGTTCTGCTAAGCATCCTTCTCCCCAGGAGGATGCAGATGGCCAAGGTGATGGGAGGCAGCATGCCCTCAGCACATTTGGGGATGGCACCCAGCTGGGGAGGGGCTATGGGACACTGACGAGCAGGGCTCTGCATGGGTGCCTGGACATGCAGAGGAAGGGAGGCAGCAGGTCCTTTAGAGCTCAGCAAGGGTGAGTGAGGTGCTCTGTAGTGGGGCATCACCAGGGCTAGCTGCCAGAGGGGCCACCGGTGGCCAGCAACAATGGTGTTGCTTCTGGTGGGCAGCATTGGCTGGGCTGCATGGGCCAGTGTGTGAGTGGTTGGGTGTCAACTTGAAGCTAGCCTTACTTTGAGGCCTGTTTTGGGCTAGATGGACCAAATGATTGTCACAGTTTAGCCCTGGTCTCGCTTGATTGGCAGCTTAACATAAGCAGTTGTGAATCCAAATCACTCCATACATATGAAATATGAAATATATGAAATTACCCCCTCTCCTCTGATGACTTCGTGATCACTGATGCTGTAGAGCAGACGTGGGGAAAAGGCCCCAGGCTGGACTCAGCAGCAGGAGGGAGTTGGGCTCAGGAACTGGATTCAAGAATATATGGATCCAGGATCAGGGGCAAACAGACAGATGAGATCCATATTGGATGCTGGCCATCAAAGAAGACTCTCATAATCACTCAGTTTTATAGAGAGTATGATGTATATAGGATGGAATATTTGGTCAGTTTGGGGTCATCTGATCTGTCCATTCTTCTGCATGATGCAGGTACTTGAGAAAAAAATGTTGACAGCAGAGTGACAATATCTCTCTTGTCCACCCTTATTGCACCACGCAATCCCGTTAACTTAAGTGAGACAGCATGAGTAAAACACCTAGTACTGGATCACTTTGACTGGCATAAGAACCATACCATGCACTGGGGAACAAAGTGGTCAAGAAAATGAGTATTCTGCTTCTCAAACTCTGTTCTTTGCTGCATGATTGTCTAAAGGTGTAATAGGAAATGATTATTTTTACCTTCCTCATGATATTTTAATGAAACAATTTAGTTACAAAATCATCATAGAATCATTGAATGTCCCGATTTGGAAGGGGGAACCGCAAGGATTATCAAGTCCAACTCTTGTCCCTGCCTAGGACAATCCTAAAATTCACGCCACGTGTCTTAAAGCATTGTCCAAATGCTTCTGTAATGTTGTCAGGCTTGGCACCGTGACTGCTGCCCTGGGGAGCTGTTCTAGTGCTCCACCACCCTCTGAGCGAAGAACCTTCTCCTAATATCTAACCTAAACGTCCCCTTGCACATCTTCCTGCCTTTCCCTTGAGTCCTATCATTGGTCATCAGAGAGAAGAGATCAGCACCTGCTCCTCCTCCTCCCCTTGCGAGGAAGCAGTAAACGGTGATGAGGTCTCCTCCAGGTTGAACAGACCAAGGGACTTTAGCTGCTTCTCTTATGGTTTCCCCTCTAAACCCTTCATCAACTTTTTGGCCCTCCTCTGGACACTCTCCAGTAGCTTGATATCCTTTTTTATACTGTGGTGCCCAAAACTGTACACAGTACTCGAGGTAGGGCTGCACCAGTGTGGAGTAGAGCAGGGCAATCCCCTCCCTTGACTGGCTGGCAATGCCATGCTTGATACACTCCAGGACACTGTTGACTTTCTTGGCTGCCAGGGCTCACTGTTGGCTCAGGTTCAACTTGCAATCGATCAGGGCTGCTCTCCAGCCTCTCACTCCCTGGTCTGTATGGACATCCAGAGTTGCCATGTCCCAGGTGCAAAACCTGACACTTGCCCTTGTTAAACTTCATGTGGTTGGTGATTTTTCAGCTCTCCAATCTGTCCAGAACCCTCTGCAGGGCCTCTTTGCCCTCAAGAATGTCAACAGCCCCCCCAATTTTGTGTCATCCGCAAACTGAGTTATTAAACCTTCAAGTCCTGCATCCAGGTGATTTATGAAGACATTAAAAAGCACTGGCCCCAGGATGGATTGCTGCAGAACCCTGCTAGTGACTGGACTCTAGCCTGATGTAACCCCATTCACTATGCTCCTTTGAGCCCGACACATCAGCCAATTGTTCACCCACTGCACTGTGTTTATCCAGCTGAATGCTGCACATTTTGTTCAGGAAGATACTGTGGCAGACAGTATTGAAGACTTAAATGTTATGTTGGTGTAACTATGTCTATGTGCACTCTTTTTTATCATAAATGTGTATTTATATGAATTTCAGTAATGCTGGGTCCTTTTTTTTTTTTCATTTCAACATTAACCTCTTGTGTTCTAAAACAATAATACTGGCTTATAGTGAATATTTACTGAACTAAAATCTGTTTTGATTGTCAATGTATGTGAAGTCTTTCCCAGGATCAGACAGAGGGTGGAGCATGCTATGGTCTCAACAGTAAGTGGCAAATTCTTCTGTGCTTCCCTAGAGGCTGTCGATTGTGCTGATTTTGGTTGAGGAGTTCTTTAGACCTACCAGATGCTCTAACCCCCACTCTTCTTTATACAGTTTAAATTTTTGTCCATGTTGAGATGGAGTGTTGTATACTAAATTAATTACCTTCAGTGAGCAGTTGTTTTCCAGGTCAATGTGTATGACTGATAGTTATAAATCAGAGTATAATTGTTTCTTACTAATCAACAAGTTTTGGTAAATAACCTGACTTGTCAGAAAGAAAATCAGGTTCAGAGCCATGTGTAGTTTGGGATTTGCTTCCTTTCCTCCTGATATGTCCAAATTGGCCTGTTCAGCATGCAGCAACAGAGGGCTGTCACTCTGTTGCTGTGATGTCTACCTGGACTTGCAGGCAGGACATCCACCTGCAGATGCTACCAGAGCGACTTTCAAATGTGACTGCTACTCTTAGCCACAGTTTTTTGGTGAGTTTGTTTACACTGGTTATACTTTTGTTCTTTTGTTACTTCTAAACACTCTAGCCATTAAGAAATTTACTGGAAAGCTCATGATAATTTATACAATTGCATAATGTTTCTCATGTGCATAGTGTAATTCACTGATTTCTTTAGAATGTTACCATTTTCATTTAGGGAAATTATTTTATATTAAACAAGATAAACAATGTACAACTGATCTGTGGAATCAGACTCTATAACTCAATAAGAGTTATAAAGAAGGTATGTTTATTCGCCAGCGGGTGGCAGGTTGGATAGCTCCAAAAAACCCTGTGCGCCGAACAGAAGACAGGTCGATATTTATTGCCAAAAGACATACATATTCATTACATTCCCGAGGATAGGCTGGGTTATGCTAATCAGTTAGGAGAAAACATTAACATAAGTTCCCTGCCACTTGCGCTTGCACAGTGTCCCCTGGTGATGGGCTTTAGGGTCGTGAGGATGAAGGCTAAAGGGTCTTCATCACTTGATCTCAAGTAACCCCTGATCCTTGAGCAAGCCCAGTTGCATTCTGGCCTCCTCCCAAACCAGAGCTGGACAGGACTGGTCTCTTGCCTTTTAACTGCTGAGGGATCCCTTGAAACAGCTCCTTATCAGCACCCAGTTCCTCTTTATCAGTGCACACTGTTGTAAAACCCTGCTAAGCTTGCAAAAACTGCTAGGGTTACAAAAATTCCATTCCAAAACCCCCCTACTTGCAAAATGTCCAAGGCTAACTAAATACCTAAACTATAACTGTGCAATCTAAAGAAAGGCTAAACAAAGGCTTAATACTTTAATTCTTATATTTTGCTAAAATCACAACCACTGATCAGAATTTACTGCATTTTCATAGAATCATCTGGTTGGAAAAGACCTCTGAGATCATCAAGTCCAGCTGTACCTGTGTTGGAAAAGGACTGCGCATGATCGGGTCAGGGAAGATATCAGGCAGGGTATAGTCACTGGGACGGTTGAACAGAATTTTCCTGTAGAAGATCCCATGTGGGATTATAATACTCCAGCAGGGATAAGGAGTCTAAGGAGATATCAGGAATGGGTGGTAGTTGGGATGCAGAATGCTATGCCCAAGGCAATAAATTGGTCAAAATTGTATAATGTTAGACAAGAAAAGACAGAATCCCCGTCCGCGTTTTTGGAATGACTGAAGGAGGTGGCTAGGAAATATACTGACTTAGATGTGGAAACAGAGCAGGCTAAAGTGCAATTGGCTTTGATTTTCTTAGGACAGTCACAAGATGACATAAGGAAAAAAACTGCAGAAGTTGGAGGGTACGGAGTTGCGCGATTTGGATGAGTTGTTAGAGGTGGCTTGGAAGGTTTATAATAATCGTGAGAGAAAGAGTGTTCAAAGACAACAACGGAGCCTGCTGGCAGTGGTACAAGGCAGAGGCCAGAGTAATTTTAGAAGTCAGGGCAGAGGAAGAGGAATGATACGTGGGTGGGGAAGGGGATTAGGATCTACACCTAGTGATTTAGGAGCCAGGTTAAGCAGGCTGGGCATAAATCAGTGCGCGTATTGTAAACAGGAGGGACATTGGAAAAGCGAATGCCCACAAAGGAGACAGAGTCCAGCTGGAAATGCTGATATGGCAAGAATGATGGTTTTGGGAGAAAACGAAAATCAGAGCTGACTAGAATCAGATGAGCCTTTAGTGAAAATAAGGCTTGGAGGAGAGGAAGTGGAATTCTTAATAGATACTGGTGCAACATACTTGGTTTTAAATGATCTGTATGGAAAAAAAGGGAATAGGACAACTACAGTAGTGGGAGCCACAGGGAAAGAGGAAATACGGCCCTTTATGCAACCCCTGGAGTTACGATTTGGAGGGAAGGAATTGACACATGAGTTTTTATATGTGCCAGACTGCCCAGTTTCTCTGTTGGGCCGAGATTTACTGTCTAAATTGAATGCTAAAATTACATTTGAAAATGGGGAATTAATAATGCAAGTCCCGGAATCGAGATCAGGACATATATTGGTACTAAAAGATAGTCCAAAGATTCCAATACCTAAGGAAGTGGAGGAGGCAGGAATCCCTACTGTTTGGGAAACTGATATTCCACGAAAATCTAAATTGGCACAACCTGTGGTGGTAGAATTAAAGGAGGGAGCAAAACCAATACGGATAAAACAATATCCAATAAAATTAGAAGCTCGATATGGGATAGTGAAGATTATTGAAAAATTCTTAAAATTTGGGATACTGGAGGAATGTGAATCAGAATATAATACCCCAATTTTTCCAGTAAAGAAACCAAATGGAGAATACAGGATGGTACAGGATTTAAGAGCAATTAATAATATCACAAAAGATATTCACCCAGTGGTAGCTAATCCATACACATTGTTAACATCTGTGAAGGAGAAATATAAATGGTTTACAGTAATTGATTTAAAAGATGCTTTCTTCTGCATTCCCCTTGACAAAGCTAGCAGGAAACTTTTTGCTTTCGAATGGGAAAACCCACATAATGGACGAAAAACACAGCTGACGTGGGCGAGGCTCCCACAAGGATTTAAGAATAGTCTGACGCTCTTTGGAAATCAATTGGCAAAAGAACTGGAGTCCTGGACAACGCAAGGAGGAATTCAGGTACCCAGATCACAGTATCTCTTGTTGCAGTGTGTAGATGACATCTTCATTGCGACGGAACAGAAATCACTATGCATGCAAGTAACTATCGAGATTCTAAATCAATTAGGCATGAATGGATATAAAGTCTCAAGGGAGAAAGCTCAAATTGCCTGTACAACTGTACTATCCCTAGGTTGTGAGATCACACAGGAGCAAAGGAGATTGGGAATGAATTGCATTAAAGCAATTTGTGCAATCCCAGAACCCCAAAACTTACATAAACTAAGAACATTTCTGGGAATGGCAGGTTGATGTAGGTTGTGGATACTGAACTATGGACTCATAGCTAAACCACTATATGAGGCACAGAAATCACCAACCTTTTTCTGGGAAGGACCCCCAACGAAGAGCCTTTAAGGAACGGAAAGAGGCCTTGACCAAGGCACCAGCATTAGGTCTACTGGACTTAACTAAGAACTTGCAATTTTTTGTCCATGAGAGACAACGACTAGCACTGGGGGTCTTAACACAGAGACTGGGAAGCTGGAAAAGACCAGTGGGATATTTTTCCAAACAATTAGACCCTGTAAGTGCTGGTTGGCCATCGTGCCTAAGAGCTGTAGCAGCAACAGTGATTTTAATACAAGAAGCTAGGAAATTAACCTTGGGAAAACATATTGAGGTATACCTACCCGACATGGTGTTAACTGTCTTAGAACAAAAAGGGGAGCATTGGCTCTCCCCTAGCAGAATGATGATGTTCCAGGCCATACTCACTGAGCAAGATGATGTGAGCTTGAAAACAACTAATCTGTTAAATCCAGTAGCTTTTCTAGGTGCAACCACAGAAGATGGTCCTCTGGAACATGATTGTGTAGAGGTTATTGAGCACACCTATGCAACTCGGACGGACCTAAAAGATACTCCGCTTGACCAACCCGACCAGGAACTTTTTACTGATGGTAGCAGCTTTGTGGAAAATGGAACGCGATATGCGGGTTATGCAGTAACCACACAAAATACAGTAATAGAAGCCAAAGCCCTTCCAGCAGGGACTTCAGCCCAACGAGCAGAAATAATAGCTCTGACAAGAGCCTTAGAATTAAGTAAGGACAAATGAATAAATATATGGACTGATTCAAAATATGCATTTGGAGTGGTTCACATACATGGAGCCTTATGGAAGGAGCGTGGACTATCGTCATCACAAGGTACTAATATAAAATATCAAACAGAAATTCTAAATTTAATAGCTGCTGTACAATTACCCAAGCAGGTGGCAATCATGCACTGTAAGGCACACCAAGGAGGGGACTCCAAAGTGGCTGAAGGGAACACGTTAGCAGATCGAACAGTTCGACGAGTTGCACAACAGGTATCAGCCCTGGTATACCAGGATGGTGTACATATAATGAGGTGAAAACAGTAACTCTTTTTGACAAAGAACCTTATTGGCAATGCAGAGAAAAGAATAAGACAAAATCCGACCAGTGGGACACAATCTGGTCAATGAGTATAGTTCAGAGGTACCAATATGGTGGAGAAACATCCTGGTGCTTTCGATGGTCAACCAAAAGACACAATTATGATCAAACTAAACATGTGCAATGGTGGAATTGTTCAAAATTTTTAGATTGTGATACAGATTCGGAAACGATCACTTTGGTACCAGTGAGAGTAGCATCAGAAATTGGTTGTGCATGTCACAACTTGAAAGGCATGGGTGAATATCAGCACTCCTCCCCCGAGTGGTTATGTGTTCGTCTCTCCGCTAACAACTGGGCTCCAAGTTCATGATTACTCTCCATCCTGCAGTCCTTGGAACTCTCAGGTTGGGGTCATGGTTTACAAGAATAGGATTAACGTTAATTGCCGGATTTATATTTTTGATGGTTTGCCTAGTGATTGTCTGCTGCATGATTAGTCGTGCAGTCTTCTGCTCTTTTATCCTGCTGTGCGCTACATGCAACTCGCCCCCAAGAGGATGGATACATGCAGATCACCCTGGGAGGGGAATAGAACACACCTGTTTCAGCCACGGGGTGGTGTAACGACTCGGCATGGCATGGGTGAAAATGTCGCAAAGGAGGTTATCCTGAAATGTGATCCTGTACCGCCACCGTGTGGACAATGTGGGCAGTGTTCTGAGAGGAGATTTGCCGAAGGTCATGTCTGATCCGGATACTTGATCTGCCACCTGAACCAGGTGAGAAGTGGCAAGAGAGGGTTTAAAAACCGCGAGCACACCTGCTTCCATATTTACCAGCAGAGCACAAAGAAAAGCGTGCTAACAGGCACGGAACCTGGAAGGTGGTGTCTACCTTTCATCCCTTCTCTCTCTCTGCCTTATCAGCTCTATACATGAAGACTTTAATCAAAGCTTCCATGTAGATAGAGTGGAACTGTTGAAAAATATTTGTACTTATCAAACAGGAGCTTTTCTTTGAACCAGGCTACTTCCATTTTTTCAGATTAAAATAGCTCAAAGACTTGACCTTGACCTTCTTGACCCCTTGCTTCCCACAGATGATGAAATATTATAGGACATATTAAGCACATACAACTAATCTGTTTTTGAAAGATGTGGTATTACCCAAGAAATTAGAAATTCTGAGAGACATCTGGCTGGGCCTGATCTCCTGGCCGTTCTGCAGGTGCTGCATGATTGCACCCAGGATTATCTGCTCCATGATTTTACCTGGGACCGAGGTCAGGCTGACAGGTCTGTAATTACCTGGATCATCCTTACGGCCCTTCTTGTGGATGGGTGCCACATTGGCCAACTTCCAGTCTTCTGGGACCTCTCCAGTGAGCCAGGACTGCTGAAAGATGATGGAGAGCGGCTTAGCAAGCTCATCCGCCAGCTCTCTCATCACCCTAGGATGGATCCCATCTGGCCCCATAGACTTATGAGGGTCCAAGTGGCTCAGCAGGTCTCTAACTTCCTCCTCATGGATTGCAGGAGGGCCATATTTCACCATCAACCACTTCAGAGAGCCAACTGTCAAGCGAGCTGACATCCTTACTGTTGAAAACTGAGGCAAAGAAGGCATTAAGTACCTCAGCCTTCTCTGCATCTTTGGTTACTATATTTCCCCCCACATCCAACAAGGAGTGGAGGTCGCTGCCGCCCTTCTTTCTACCACTGATATATTTATAAAAACTCTTCTTATTATCCTTAACAGAAGTGGCCAATTTGAGCTCCAGTTGGGCTTTTGCTTCCCTGATTTTTTTCCTACACGACTTAACAACATCGTTGACCATGACCTGGCTTACATCCCCTTCTTTCCAACGGTGATACGTCCTCTTTTTCTTACTTAGCTCCTTCAGAAGCTCCCTACTCATCCAGGCCAGCCGTCTGCCCCTACGACTCTTCTTACAACACATGGGGACAGCCCGCTCCTGCGCCTTCAAGATTTCATTCTTGAAGTGCATCCAGCCTTCCTGGACCCCCTTGCCACTAAGAGCTATTTCCCAGGGTACTTTCCTGACCAGTTCCTTAAATAATCCAAAATCTGCCCGCCAAAAGTCCAGCATCGATGTTCTGTTCCTGGCTTTTCTTGTTACATTGTTTACAGAGAACTCAATTATCTCATGATCACTACACCTCAGACAGCCTCCGACCACAACATCACCCACCAGCCCTTCTTTGTTTGTAAACAGCAGGTCAAGGAGAGCCTCACGCCTGGTGGGGTCACTCACCGGCTGTGACAGAAAGCAGTCCTCAATACACTCTAAGAACCTCCTGGACTGCCTCCTCTCTGCAGTGTTAAATTCCCAGCAGATATCCGGAAGATTAAAGTCTCCTAAAAGAACAAGGGCAGCCGATCTAGAGGCAGCCTCCAGTTGTTTAAACAATAGAAGATCCATCTCCTCCACCTGGTCGGGCAGTCTGTTACATACTCCAACCAGAAGGTCCGACTTGACTGCCCCTCTGACCCTTACCTGGTTTGGACCAGCTGGTAGGAGAGGTTAGAGCCCCATCAGATGAGAGGGCGGAAACCTGCATTGCCAGGACTCTTCCCTTTCTTGCTTGTTAGGCACAACCTAAAGCAACATAAATAAGGCTATTTCTAGAAACAGGAACTTCATCTGCTCTTCTCCTTCAATGAGGCTTCAGAGCAGCTTGGCTCTCAGTACTGAGGACCTGGGCTAGAAGCAAGATACATCTTGTAGAGATGATGTAATGCATATGCTAAATAAGGCTGCTCAAAACACCATCATTTTCACAGAATCACAGGATGATCAGGGTTGGAAGGGACCTCTGAACATCATATAATTCAACCCCCTGATAAAGCAGATTTACCCAGAGCAGATAGCACAGGATCATATCCAGGCAGGTTTTGAATATCTCCAGGGAAGGAGATTCCACAACCTCTCTGAGCAGCCTGTTCCAGTGCTCCGTCACCCTCATGTTCAGGTGGAACTTTCTGTGCTCCAGTTTGTGCCCATTCCTCCTTGTCCTGTCACTGGGCAACGCTGAAAAGAGTCTGGTCCCATCCTCTTGACACCCTCCCTTTAGATATTTATAAGCATTGATGAGATCCCCTCTCAGTCTTCTCTTCTCCAGTCTGAACAGACCCAAGTCTCTCAGTCTTTCCTCATAAGAGAGATGCTCCAGTCCCTTCATCATCTTTGTGGACCTCTGCTGGACTCTCTCCAGTAGTTCCTTGTCTTTCTTGAGTTAGGGAACCCAGAACTGGACACAATACTCCAGATGGGGCTTCACTAGGACAGAGTAGAGGGGGAGGATAACCTCCCTCAACCTACTAGCCACAGGATACCATTGGACTTCTTGGCCATGAGAGCACATTACTGGCTCATGGTTAACTTGCTGTCTACCAGGACTACCAGGTCCTTCTCCACAGAGCTGCTTTCCAACAGTTCAACCCCTAACCTGTACTGGTGCATGGGGTTATTCCTCCCTAGGTGCAGGACTGCATTTGCCTTTGTTAAACTTAATTAGATTCCTCTTTGCCCAACTCTCCAGCTTGTCCAGGTCTCACTGAATGGCAGCACAGCCTTCCAGTGTCCCTCCTCCCAGTTCTGTGTCATCAGCAAACATGCTGAGGGTACACTCTATCCCCTCATCCAGGTCATTGATGGATATGTTGAACAAGACTGGGTCCAGTACTGACCCCTGTGGAACACCACTGACTATAGGCTTCCAAGAGACTCTGTGGCACTGATCACTACCCTCTGAGCTTTGCCAGCTAGCCAGTTCTCAATCCACCTCACTGTCTGCTCATCTAGCCCACACTTCCAAGTTTACCTATGAGGATGTTATAGGAGACACCGAAATCAAGGTAGACAATATTCACTGCTCCCCACTCACCTACCCAGCTAGTCATGCCATAATAGAAGGCTATCATATAGGTCAATCATAATTTCCCCTTCGTGAATCCATGTTGACCACTCCTAATAACCCTATTTTCCTCCAGATGCTCGGCGATGACATCCAGAATGAGCTGTTCCATCACCTTTCCAGGGATGGAAGTGAGACTGACTGGTCTGTAGTTTCCTGGGTCCTCCTTCTTGCCTTTTTTGAAGATTGGAGTGGAGTGACGTTGGCTTTTCTCCAGTCCTCAGACACCTCTCCTGTTCTCCATGATCTTTCAAAGATAATGGAGAGCTGCTTAGCAATAACATCTGCCAGCTCCCTCAGCACTCATGGGTTCATCCCATTGGGGCCCATGGATTTGTGGGTGTCCAATTTGCCTAAATGTTCTCTAACCAGATCCTCCTCGACCAAGGGACAGTCTTCCTTTCTCCAGACTTTCTTTCTCTCCTCCAAGGTCTGGGTTTCCTGAGGATCGGCCTTAGCAGTAAAGACTGAAGCAAAAAAGGCATTCAGTAACTCCATCTTCTCTGTATCCTCTGTCACCTGGGCACCCACCTAATTCAGCAGTGGGTTCACATTTTCCCTAGTCTTCCTTTTGCTACTGATGTACTTGCAGAAGCCCTTCTTGTTGTCCTTGACGTCCCTTGTCAGATTTAATTCCAAGTGGGTCTTAGCCTTTCTCGTTGCATCCCTGCATACTGACAGCATTCCTATATTCCTCTCAAGTGACCAGTCACCTTCTCCACATTCTGTAGATTTCCTTCATCTTAGGTTCCCTTTCTTGCCAGATAAGGAATTTTGGCATTCTTTATGTTATGAATATTTAACCATGTAGCCCTAATATCTCCTTTGTACATAGTTTGTTGTGTCAGTGCACTATTATATAAATATAAAACAGAAAATCAGTCATTCCATGAATATTTAAGCAGTAATGGCTGAGGTCAATGGCATTCCCTAGAGAACTGATGACAGGTTAAGAGAGCCGGTGGCCCAAGGACAAACTGAGAAGTGCCATAGGATGAGACTGTCATTTCACAGGGATGCCTGTGAACTTTAACTTTGGGGGTTTGGCCAGGGTCCAAGAGGGAGGCAATGGGTGACTGAGACCAGAGATTGCACATTTTTAGAATAAGTTGTTTATTTAGCAATATAAAAACTGGACCCTATTGCAGCAACTTTGAGTCCTCACATATGAATGGAAGCACTGGCATAGAACCTCCCAGTGGTCACAGAAAGCCTCTCCAAAATCCTCAATGCAATAGGGGCTCCCCAGCGACTGTGTATCTGGATAATGATGATAGGGTGATTGGTGATGTGTCTTTCCTAATTACTATACTTATTCTCTTGTAGTAATGATTAGACAAATTGTCTTTAAAGCTGGTATTGTTAACTTGTTGTTAATCACTACTAATTATTTGTTATCTTTCTTGTTTTAATAAGTTAAGCAAAACTTGATTTCACATAGTATTCGAGAGTTTGGGCTTTTATGCTGATTGCACTCTGGTTTGCAGTCTCTGATAAAACAACAGGTAACCTGGGAAGAGTATAGGGACTCTGCCCGGTTGTGTAGGGATGGGGTCAGGAAGGCCAAGGCACAGCTGGAGCTGAACTTGGCAAGGGAAGCAAATAATAACAAGAAGGGTTTCTATAGGTATGCCAGCCAGAAAAGGAAGGTTAAAGAAAGCGTACCCCCCGATAAATGAAAACAGTGACCTCATATCAACAGACAAGGAGAAGGTAGAGGAACTCAACAACATTTTTGCCTCAGTCTTCACTGACAACCGCTCTCCTCACCCTTCCTGGGAGGTATAGCCCCTCCCACTGTAGGGAAAGATCAGGTTCATAACCACCTGAAGAACTTGAACATATATAAGACTATGGGACTTGATGAGATGCATCCCAGAATACTGAGAGAATTGGCTGATGTGGTTGCCAAGTCACTCTCCATGATATCTGAAAAGTCATGGCAGTCAGGGGAAATCTCTTGTGACTGGAAAAAGGGCAACATTGTGCCTATTTTTAAAAAAGGTAGAAAGGAGGACCCTGGGAACTACCGACCTGTCAGCCTCACCTCTGTGCCTGGGAAGATCATGGAACAGATCCCCCTAGAAGCTATGCTAAAGCACATGGAGGACAGGAAGGTAATTCAAGACAGCCAACATGGCTTCACCAAGGTCAAGTCCTGCCTGACCAATCTAGTGCTTTCTATGATGGGGTGACATCAGTGGACATCGGAAAAAGTAATGGATGTCATCTATCTGGACTTCTGTAAGGCCTTTGTCATAATTCCCCATAACATCCCTCTCTCTAAATTGGAGATACATGCATTTGATGAGTGGACTGTTTATTGGATAAGGAATTGGTTGGATGGTCGCATTCAGAGAGTAGTGGTCAACGACTCGATGTCCAGAAGGAGATACGTGACAAGTGGTGTCCAGTTCTGGAATACCCAACATAAGAAGGATATGGAACTGTTGGAGAGGATCCAGAGGACTACAAAGATGATCAGAGGGCTGGAGCACCTCTGCTAGGAGGACAGGCTGAGAGAGTTGGGCTTGTTCAGCCTGGAGAAAAGAAGGCTCCAGGGAGACCTCATAGCAGCCTTCCAGTACCTGAAGGGGGCCTACAAGAAAGCTGGAGAGGGACTTTTTACAAGATTACAGTGCTTTGTTTGTGTACCACTACAAGGAAGGGTTGTGACCTTCCCTGGTTCATATCACCATGGAAAAGATAGTGCTGTTCAGAATGAAAGCTTCGCAGGAGCCCCCATGCTCACAGCAGGCAGCATGCTGAGTCCACAGACCTGGTTATATTTTATCCAAGCAGCAGAAAGAGCACTCATATAGGAACCTTATGTTCTCTCCATTTGTTACACAATAGAAGAAATTGCAGGCAGCTTCAGTGATGAGTTGTTTTCTGCTACTGCAACACCAGTTAAATCTTTCAATTAAGAGCACACAGACTTTCCTGCAAGCTTGATCATACCCAGATGAATAAACAAGAAGAAATTTTAGCTTACATCTTGTACAACCTATGTAAAAGCTAAGTTGTTTTAGAGGGAAGTACAAAACCATGCATATTCTGTTTAATTTCACCATCCACTAGAGCTACTCATAGAGTTACACTCAAGGGAAATATTTACATACTGCAAAGGCTAAATGTATTATTTAAGGGTGAACTTCAACAAATTAGCTTGAGGCATGACCAAATACTGAACTCTATGAAACTATTACTACATCAAGTTAATGCATATTGAAGTAGTTTACTGGGTAGGAGTCAGCATACACCCATACATACACTTACATGTACAAAATAACAAGTTACGTATCAATAATTTTAGTTAGTTAAAGAAGGTGTCAAGAAAGAGAAAATAAGATTGAAGAGAAAGCAGTGTTTTAGGAGTAAAGAAGTATAGTGATGGCAAAAAAACTTTTGAGAATTGAGTGTGACTTAGTAAAGGAAATTAAACAATTTGCTACATAAATCAGTGTTGTGGATGGATTTTTATGAGACTGATTTATTAGCAATTTAGGATTTATTGAGGTAGATCACAAAATTAAAATATATAATTTCTAAAAACACTCATCAGTTGATCAACAAAGTGATAATAAAAACAACTTAATTACAGATTCTAGAATGGCAAGGTTCACACTCTATACTTACTACAAGACAAATCAAGGTAAATCAAATCACACACAGAGATATGCACATACACAGATATATATGGACATCCAAACATATAGAGCAGGGGTGTCAAACTTACAGCTCCTGCCATTTTCCTGCTCATGCAGCGTAACATGCATCACACACGTGACCAGCGCGCTGGCAGGAGTGTAGGGGCAAGGAGCTCAGCACTGCTGCTGGATAGAAACAAGGTGCTGGGCTGAATAAAACAAGGTGGAGGGCCAGATGTGATCCATGGGCCATGAGTTTGACACCCTTGATATAGAGGCATACCAATGGCCAAAATTTCCCTCTTCTTGAGATTAGTGAAATACTAACTTTCAATGCGTTGGCATTCTCAGCAGGTGACTGTTGAGTCATGAGGAGCCTGGCCTCGCCCTTATACTTGTCTGTGTTAGCAGATGACTCTGAAAGGCATCTCAGTTCAGAGGGAGATGCTGGTCATAGCCTGCTGTGGTCCTGGAGAGCTCAAAGGGTCTCACTTAGGATCACTATTTATAGGATTGCATTTGATTGACTTTGGTCAGTATCTTTTTCCATTTTGACCATGATTTGGATGAGATAATTGTGGCATTTTTCACCAATTGTAAATGTCCAGAACTTTCCCGACCATATAGTTCTGGTATTGTCCCTTTTGGGCTACTATCCAGGTAGCAGGGGTACCAGACTGTCATGAGGTGACTGATCGTCAGTCCCTTTCCCAGGCAGCAGGGGTCCTTTCCCAGGCGCTGGAGTTCCAGGTAGGTATGGATATAATGGTAATTCTTTCCCCCAACATGCCTGACTTACCTTGGATCAGCAAGTGGCCCAAGGTGGGGTCACACCACCACAATCTGAATGGCTCTAATACTACAAGAATGGATAGATAGGACCTAAAACTAATTGAAATCAGAAGTAAAATACTGCTAAGGAAAATGTTAATACAGGAGGAAAGGGAAGATGAGAATAAGGATATGAAAATGATCTCAAATAAAGTGGAAGCAAAAGTGAAAGATCCATCTCAAATTTCTAAGGCTCTCCTCTATGAAGTTTCAGCTTTGGTAGCAGATATTTTCCATAATCTTCTCTAATTAGTGGAGGCACAACATGAATAGATAATAGGAAATTAATGTTCATATTCAAATAATAAGTAGATAAAGTGAATTAGACAACGTGACCTATGTTATCCAAACCTCAATGACATTTAAGACTTGAGAGCAAATTAGGAAAGGCAGTCTAATGAAAGATAGAGTGAAATAGAAACTAGAGGAGAACATAAGCGCATCAAAGGCAAAGCCAGGCATACCTATTGTTTTTCCTTAGGAAGAAAAGCAAGCTTCTTAAAAAGCAAGCAAAGAAAAACTTTGATAAACACTAGATAGCATCTTTTGGAAAATTACTTGCTCAATCAGAGAAGGGATTATTGCAAGAACTGTTAAGAAGATATGCAAGCAGCTACAGGAAAGCTGACAGTAAGCCGTGCTGTAAGAAGAACTGTCATTCTGGAGGGACAGTCCCTTCATATTTGTCTTGGGGCATCTGTGTTATTTCACAGATCACAGTATCACAAGGTTGGAAAAGACCTCTGAGATCATCCAGTCCAACCTATGACCCAACGCCAACACCTACTTGTTTAAACCATGGCACTAAGCGCCTCATCCAATCTGTTTTTAAACACCTCCAGGGACAATGACTCCACCACCTCCCTGGGCAGCGCATTCCAATGGCCAATCACCCTTTCACTGAAAAATTTTTTCCTAATATCAAGCCTAAACCTCCCCTGATGAAGCTTGAGACCATGTCCTCTTGTTCTGTCACTGGTCAACTGAGAGAATAGACCAACCCCTGCCTGCCTACAACCTCCTTTTAGGTAGTTATAGAGAGGAATAAGGTCTCCCCTGAGCCTCCTCTTCTCCAGGTTAAACAACTCCAGCTCCCTTGGTCGCTCTTCATAGGGCTTGTGCTCCAGCCCCTTCACCATCTTCGTTGCTCTCCTCTGGACACACTCCAGCATCTCAACATCTCTCTTAAATTGAGGGGCCCAGAATTGGACATGGTACTCAAGGTGCGGGCTAACCAGTGCCGAGTATAAGGGGATGATAACTTCTCTAGTCCTGCTGGCCACACCATTCCTGATGCAGGCCAGGATACCATTGGCCTTCTTGGCCACTTGAGCACACTGTTGGCTCATGTTGAGTTTCCTGTCCACCATAACTCCCAAGTCCTTTTCCACTTGACTACTCTCCAGCCACTCTGTCCCCAGCCTATAGCTCTGTATGGGGTGTCCAAAGTGTAGAACCCGGCACTTGGACTTGTTAAACTTCATCCCATTGGAATCAGCCCATCTCTCCAGTCTGTCAAGGTCCCTCTGAAGGGCCCTCATACCGTCCAGCAGATCGACACTTCCTCCCAGCTTGGTATCATCTGCAAACTTGCTAATGATGGACTCAATCCCCTCATCCAGATCATCAATAAAGATATTAAACAGGACCAGGCCCAACACCGATCCCTGGGGGACACCACTGGTGACCGGTCGCCAACTGGGCTCGGCCATCCAACCAATTCCTAACCCAGCACAGAGCACTCCTGTCCAAGACATGGGCTGTCAGCTTCTCCAGGAGTCTACTATGGGAGACAGTGTCAAAGGCCTTGCTGAAGTACAGGTATCCCACATCCACAGCCTTCCTCTCGTCCACCAGCTGAGTCACATGGTCATAAAAGGAGATCAGGTTGGTCAGGCAGGACCTGCCCCTAATTTCATATTCTTATTAATGGCTTTGGGATAAAGGATATAGCAGTCCATTGATTAAATCTATCAATACAAACCTCAAGAGTAGGAAGACAAAAGCAGCAGAATATTCTTCAAGAAGCAGGAGGACTCAGAGCCTAATTAACCAAAGCACTGAGCCTCCCACACAAATACTAAGCCCTCCAGGTCAGTTTTTCCTTGGCCTCACAGTGATAGGTACATCTTCCTCTTCTGTGAAGCAGGAAAATATCACAAAGGATGATTCCATTTTCCTTGACAAGAAGGATTAGGAAGCCAGAGTTGTTGCTAACTTCACAGAAACATAGGTGCATATGGAGACTCCACATTCTGGAGTGGGACCGTGCCTTGTAACTTGACCTTGAGCAACTTGAATGATGGAAACAGTAAAAACAGTATCAAAATCAGTAACTCACACTAAAAGGCAGTGCATTTATGGTGCTAGGAGCCAAACAGTTGGAATCAAGAAAGACGGAGGTGCACTAGCCAAACATGGGAAGAAAGGGTGTCTGAGTTTCAAGGAAAAACTAAGATGTCTATTGGGGCTATCTCCCACAAGAAAATCACCACAGTCCCTTAGCAATTAATAGACTTTAATCAAGGGGGAAAAAAATTGTATAGGAAAAGACAACAGTTCTCAACTGCAAAAATATATGTATAATCAAACACAACCTAACAGACAACAACGCTGTAACCCAACCCTTAAAACGAGTTAAGTCATCGCTCCTATGGTGCAGTTATACATCAAGGACAGTAGGGGGCGCTGCCGTCGCTCCGTGGTCCGGCTGGGCTCCGAAAAACGGCGAGAGGTGATGATCCCGAGGGAAAAAAACAAAGCGTTGACAAAAAAAAAAACAAAGCTCACGAGGGGGAAGGGCGGTCGCAAGGCGGGTTGGAAAATCCTCCTCCTGGGCAGTGCAGAGGCTCTCCTCGTCTTCCTATCCAATTTGGGCGCCGGGGAGGAGAGGAAGGGAAACGGGAAAGAAGTCCAGAAAGTCCGCAGAGAAATCCAGCTGGTGCTGATCGCAATTCTCTGAAGAAAAACGACGCAGCGCGCGTGGAGCAGGAGGTAATCATCCGAAGGCAGCTCTCCCCCAGTCACTGCACATGAACCGTGAACCGCGGCTTTCTCCTTTCCCCGCCAAAGCATGACAGGAAATCCCCGTCCCAGAAGCCACTCCCTCTTCCCGGGATGTTCCCGATAATGCTGTCCCCCCGGAAACTCGCATTCCCGGCGGTCTGGCTGGTCCCCATCAGGCCGGCCAGGCCCCGCCCCCACCAGTCCCAATGTTGGCAAGGGGAGAAAAATTCTCTGAAAAACCTGAAACTACAACATTATCCACCCCGAATTTTTATTCCATGCCAACACCTCCATCGAACTTAAACTTTTAACTATATACACATGTTTCCAACTATATACACGCTTACAAATATGTACCTACAGATACATTAGTATGGGCAGCTTTCCCAAAGATAAGGTCCCCTTGTGGTATGCATTGTGTTTCTCCATTTTCCTGCACCACCCATCAGGTGCAACCAGATCCTTGAGCAAAGACCATCCCACGAATGGGTTTGCCTTTGCTTGTGGCAGGGTTAATCCAAACCTTTTTCCCTAACATACCTCTCAGGTGTATTACAGGGACTTTATCTCCATCTACCTTGTGAAGGGATTCTGACTGGGCAGGGCCGAGTTGATTGACGGAGCCCCTAGTGTTGACTAACCAGGTGGCTTTTGCTAGATGCTGGTCCCAGTGTTTAAAAGTCCCTCCCCCCAATGCCTTCAAAGTGGTTTTCAACAGTCCATTACACTGTTCAACCTTCCCAGCACTGGTGCATGGTAGGGGATATGATACACCCACTCAATGCCGTGCTCTTTCGCCCAGGTGGTAACTAAGCTGTTCTTGAAATGAGTTCCATTGTCTGACTCAATTCGCTCTGGGGTGCCATGTCACCACAGGACTTGCTTTTTCCAGGCCTAGGATGGTGTTTCAGGCAGTGAGGTAGACTTGAAAAATGTCAGCACATTTTTGTAAGGATAAGTTCTCCTCTTCAAACATCTGAGCTCTCTGGACAAATCAGCAAGTGTGTAGATGAGGATGTCCGTTTGACAGATAATCTCTGGTTTTCTAACACTTTCAGGAAGGTCATCCACCAAGGACTTCTAAGGAAACTTACTAGTCATAACATGTCATGGAGGGAATTGACAAGCAGCGTTCTACAAGGGTCTGTACTGGGAATTATGCTTTTCAACAGATTCAAGGTGATGTGGAAAAGGCAATGTGGTGACCAAATTTGCTGATACTTATTTATTCAGGGTAGTTGAAAAGGCCAATCCTCAACAATTTCAGGAGAACTTCATGAGACCGAATGACTGGATAATAACACACAGATAAAATTCAGGGCAGATAAACAAAGTCAGCCCCGTAGCAAAAAAAATAATCCTAATTTCAGATGTCTGGTGCTGGTTTCCAAGCTCATCGTTATCACTCAAGAGTAAAATTTTGATGTTATGATAAAAAGTTCCATAAATACATCAGCTTAGTGCTCAGTAGCAGTCAAAAGAGAAAACTGAATATTGAAGAATTATTGGAAAAGGAACAGAAAATAAAGCCAAGAGCATAGTTATACACCTGTACAAATCCAGGGTTTATCCACAAATTGAATACTGTGTGCAGTTCCACTACTCTCATCTTCAACAGGACGCAATAGGGTTCAGAAAAGGGACAACAAAAATGCTCAGAGGTGTGGATTGTTTCCCACTAAGAAACAATAAAGTTAAGGCTCCTCAGTCTGAAAAAAAAAAGAGACAAATGAGGAAGGAAATTATTAAATGTGTGCAAAATCATGAATGGCCGTGACAAAGTGAGTAGGCATCAATTATTCACTTCATCTTCCAATTCAAGAATTAGAGTGTCAAATGAAACTAGTAGGAACTATGTCTAAAACAAAGGGAGTTGGTTCTTCCTGCGATAGGAGGTAGGCTATGAGGTTTTGTCAAGGATATTGTATCTATCACAAGTTTACGTGGTTTCAAGGGGAAATTGGATATGTTCATAGAAGACGAATTCACTGATGTTTATTAAGCATATAGAAATGCCATTTGGAAGTTCCTGGGATGAAAATGGCTGAAAAGAGAAAGTATTAATGTAAAGTATCCCATCTACTTGTCCTATAACCGTTTCTGGTCACATATTTAACTAGCAAGAGACACACTGTGATCAGAAAGATGTTTCTCCTGGCTATCCTTTGTTCCCCAGGTATGCCAAACCACATATTTTGGCCAGAACTGGAGACAAGGCATCATCCATTTTCATGTATGAGCTACCTGTACAATCAGGCAGTTGTCTTAGCTACAAAACTTCACAGAATACTTCTGACTTCTTTCAGAAATAATACTGCATTTTCCATTCTGCATGTTATCTAACAAATTAACCTTCACAAGGGCTGATTCTAATGGGATGATGTTTAATAAGTCCAAATGTCGGGTACTTCATTTTGGACACAACAATCCCATGCAGAGCTATAGACTGGGGACAGAGTGGCTGGAGAGGAGTCAGGCAGAAAAGGACCTGGGAGTGCTGGTTGACAGGAAGCTCAACATGAGCCAGCAGTGTGCCCAGGTGGCCAAGAAGGCCAATGGCATTCTGGCCTGCATCAGGAATAGTGTAGTGTAGTGAGCAGGACCAGAGACGTTATTGTCCCCCTGTACTCGGCACTGGTCAGGCCTCATCTTGAATATTGTGTCCAGTTCTGGGCCCCCCAGTTTGGGAAAGTTGTTAGGATACTGGAATGTGTTCAGAGGAGGGCAACCAAGATGGTGAGGGGGCTGGAGCACAAGCCCTATGAGGAGCGACTGAGGGAGTTGGGGCTGTTTAGTCTAGAGAAGATGAGGCTCAGGGGAGACCTCATTGCTCTCTACAACTACCTAAAAGGAGGTTGTAGTCAGGCAGGGGTTGGTCTCTTCTCTCAGGTGACCAGTGGCAGAACTAGAGGGCAGGGACTCAAGCTTCATCAGGGAAAGTTTAGGCTTGATGTGAGGAAAAAGTTCTTCACTGAAAGGGTGATTGGCCATTGGAATGGGCTGCCCAGGGAGGTGGTGGAGTCGCCGACCCTGGAGGTGTTTAAGGGGAGACTGGATGAGGCACTGAGTGCCATGGTTTAGATGATGGGTTGATGTTGGTGTTAGTGTAGGGTTATAGGTTGGACTTGATGATCTCAGAGGTCCTTTCCAACCTTGTAATACTGTGATAATGTGATACTGTGAAAAAGCAGCATGGACACCTCACAGGGACAGAGGCACAGCATCTGGGAGGCAACTCAGAAAAGGCAGTGGGGACTGTCTGTCCGGGAAGGGCACTGTAGCATCAGTCATAGAAGGAATAATTTAGCCCATCATGGTCTGCAGGTAGAGATAATGTCTCATTTAATCAAACACTATAGTTAGGGAACAGATGAAAAATCTTGGGGCATGTCCATTGTTCTTCAGGTTATTTGGCACCTACCAGACTACATCTGAAAAGAAAATGTCTCTTTCAGGTCCTGTATTGAAATGTTTTAAACCTTTAAATTTTCCTAATGACTTGATGGTGTTTTTGTACCATCCTCACAGTGTCCATGTGCTGACTGAAGCCCAGAGGATTTAGCAGAGATGGGTGGATTCCTGGGAATAGGAGAAAGACGTCTCTGCCTATCCCATCCTACAACATTTTTCCATCTTTTCAGTGTGTTGTGAACACAACATATGGAATTGTTGGAAAAGTGTGAGATTTTATTAGTCTGATATTAATTAGGTAGAAATAGTAATTATAATAGTTTGAAATATAGTGGTTTTAAATGTGTGTTTTATAGTGGTTTTAAATCCTGTTACTTTAAGTGTGTTAGTGATTATTAGAAGTAGCAGTTATCTAGTCTTTCTTCTCTCATGAGAACTCTGTGAAGTACCCAAAACTTATCCAAGCCAAGTCTGCACCTGCAGTAGAGATAAAGAGACTGGGCCTGCGGTTGAGATAAGAAGACCTTGCACACCGGAGTTAACTAAGAAAAACAGAAGACGCTGGTGCCAAAGTAATAATAATTAGCTGATGAAGTAATCCATATATGCATATGTATTAGCTGTAACCTGTTGAATATGCATTAGGTTATGTAACATGTAGAGAATAAAATGCGGTCGCACTGTAACGGTTTTGGAACCAGATTTGGGTGCATACCCCTGGTTCCTAGGGCCTCAAAATAAAGCACCACATATAACCTCCCCCGGGTGGTTATGTGTTCGTCTCTCCTCTCTCCGCTAACAGAATCACAGAAAGAAAATTGCTGCAATCACTAACAGATAGAATCAAAGACATAAATTTGCCTTTGTAGCACAGCTTTTGTCTGCTCTCAAAAAAGCATGAAAGTCCTCCACTTTTATATACCTCATGCTGCCCACTCCCACATGTTCTGTGGCCCCATCCAAAAATATATATACAAGCTGCAAACATGGTAGTCCTTCAAAAAAGTGAGATTCACTTCACTTTAAACTGTATACCATTATTTTTTCCTAAGGCACAACATACTGAAGTGACAGGGCCTGAACAATAACTATATATCAGCAAGGTGCAATGATTCTTATGCATATTATATACAAGTAACTATACATCACTGCCACAAGACGTGAAACTTCAAGCAAGTAAGGAGTGCATTGTAGTCAAGCAGAAATCAATCATTATACATAAGGATTTAGAAACTGCATGTCTGCCCTGGGCTTCCTGGGACTGGGGCCATAGCTTAAAAGATGAAAGCATAAACAGCAAAGTGTTATCTGAACCAGAATCAACCACATCTAAAGATCCAGTGTATCCTTCAGACCTACAAGCCTTTATTTTAGGTTCTAGGAGAACAAATATATACATAGGCTTATAAAAGAAGCCACAGGCCTAACTATTGCTTTAGACCTTATTAATGAAGGGGAATAGTTTGGCAACCTGAGAAGGTATTTCATTAAAACACCCAGTGCAAGTTGAACATTGGGCTGCATATGGTTATTGGCCTCTGCCCAGCTGAAACTACTTTTGCTACCAATTATTATGGTAAAGCAATGATGGCAACACCAAAGTCCTCAGATATCCCTGAATACAGTCATCCTGCCTGTTCAGCTCAGGCTGTGAGCGTAGAACAGGAGTCTCACTGCTCCCTCTGTCCATTCCAGGAGGGGGTCATTAGCCAAGCATCTGGGTCAAGTCTTATTTATCTACCATCTTCCCTGGGTGAGAGGCTCCCACGCAGCATTTTCCATCTCTACTCCATGTTTCCATTCTGTTTCTCTCTTACACAGATAAAGGTGATAAGCAGATTTTCGCTGTGAGAAGATCAAGGGAGTCAAGCATCAGTTCAGAGGAAAATAGCAAAACCTGCAATTTCAGCACAGCCAGAATTACAGTGCCCAGACCTCTGCCTGAGTCATGAACTTCTGGTTCATGCTCAAACTACAGAAGACTTTTAAGGCTGAAAAGTCAGTATGTTCCAGGTGGAGAACATCAGAATTAGAGCTGCATTTACAGTGTAGGTGGGACATGAATGTTTTTTTCCCTAGTCAAGATCTTTCAAAATTGCTTTTCAGCTTGATTTGATGTAAAAAGCTGTCATTCTGAAAATTACTATTGCCTTAGTAATTGTTTTCTTTTGATATTTTCAGAATATTTTGTTCTGATTTTGCCCTTTTATTTTATTAATTTTTTTTATATAAGCTAAATCTTTAGAGTTAAAAACTATTTTGCACTAAAAAAGAAAATAGAAGTTTTGTCTCTAAATGGAAAAAAAAAAAGTTGGGTAATTCTGGACAATTTTGATGTTTTTGCCCAAAACTATCTGATTGGGTGCTACTGTTAAACCAGCCCTTTCCCTACAATTTTTTTATGCTCAATCAACATTTCTGATTGTCCTTGTTGAGGACATGAGAGGTTATATGTGGTGCTTTATTTCGAGGCCCCGGGAACCAGGGGTACGCACACAAATCTGGTTCCAAAGACCATCACAGCACGACCGCAATTTATTCCCTACAAGTTACATAACCTAATGTATATGCAACAAGTCATGCCTCAGTTACCCCATCTACTTAATACATATGTAAAACAATTATTTCATCCATTAATTACATCATTAGTCCTTTTTGCGCTTGCGCAACCCCCTCTGGTGGTCGTCAAGAAGCCCCTTATGTTGAAGTAAGACATCTTCCTCACCGTGTCCTTTTCACCTCTCTCTGTACTGGAGTCAGTCCAGCGTCTTTGGACGTATTTCAGCTTTCACTTTTCTCAAAACCATTACCGGATCCAGGATCTCTTTTGTTTCTACCAGTCCATCCTTGAATTTTCGTCTCCATATTCCAAATTTTACCTCTATAAAGTAAAACTCTCTCCAAGGCTCCCAACTACAGAGTTAATCATTAACTGAATACTCTTAAAATCAGCTACTTCTTTAATTAAAGCTTTTATCTATACTCAGAAAATAATTAATTTTTCCTTATTATTCGTTAATTTTATTGATTAGCTATAATTCCCAATCATCTTAATTTTATTAATCATCAAATTCCCAACATCTCCCCCCTGTGGAGAGACTTACTGAAACCTGGCTCACTGAAAGCAGACATGAGCCTGACAAAAGCAAGCTGTTTAGGCCTTGAGTGGGAAAATACTGAGCTAAGTGAGAAAATACTGACCAGCAAGGTCAGGGGGCCCTTGTTGTGCAGTAAAGCTTAGGCAAGGGAGATAACAGGATGTCTCCCACGGGACCAGATGGATTACTAAAACTACAGGAATGTATGTGCAGTGATAAAGTCTGTAACCAATAAGGAGCTAAAGTTTTGCAATATGTATAACCTAATTATCGTACGACCAATAATGAGCCTGAGCTTTGCAATATGTATAACCTAATTATCGTGGCTATAACAGTGATTGTAACACGACCAATAAACGAGTTCCACTGATGAACCATCCGGTGTCGGTGACTCCCTCCGTCTTCAACAAAATGGTGACCCCGACGTTGCCCCGTTGTTAAAGAAAACGGGGGAGAACACCATCGGTGGACGGAGTTGGGTTGGGCTCTGAGGCGGCCAGAGCGGTGCTCAACGCTATCGGAAATCAGAAAAGGCAGGAGCAGCACCCCCAGGGATCATAAGAGGTGGTACTGGGCCGTACGTGCTACCGGAGCCGGAGGACCGCAACAGCGCTGAAATGGATCGGCAAGTAGCATACGATTTATTTTTAGCAAATATAGAAAAGCGAGGGTTGAAAGGGCATAGCAAGAAAGATATAGTGGGATTGTTAGCCTGGGGGCATGCCAAGGGCTGTTTTCAGAATCCTCACACAGTTCATGAACTTTCGGAATGGCGTACATTAGGAGATGAGCTTTATGACGCCATCCTAAACGATGATAAAACGGCAAAGAAATTAGGTAAAATATGGCGGGGTATCCATAACGATCTTTTAAAGCAACAGGCAGAACGTAGGGCTGCTGCCGCGGCTCTGCAAGCTTCCCGTAAAAACGCTGGGTATGGCCAAGAGGGTGAGCCGTTGGCTCCGGGGGTGTCAGCTATAGTGATTCCAGCTGGTGGGACAGAGAGTACATCCTCCGATTCTGTTAAACTGTCAGCACCTCCATTAGAAGAAGGGAGTGCAAGCGGGGATGTGGAAAGTGACGAGAGTGAAGACGAGGGCAGTGGGGGAGCTACATATGCACTTAAATTGGGCCTCCGAAAGCCTGCATCGCGAGCAGCCATGCCGAATCGCTATGAATCCACCACCTCCCCCACCTCCCCCGTCCCTGGGGCGCTCAGCGACCTGTGGGAGGAGATGGCTAGGGAGCGTCGTGAGGCGTGGGCTGCTATCGCCCGCAAAGGGGCAGAGGAAGGCGATGAGGTGTTGTTGGAGGCTGCCGGCCCCCTAGTCTGCCCCGTTACATACACCCCTGTAGTAGACCAAAACGGTCAAGTAACGCATCATATTGGTAATTATTCCCCCTTGGACTGGAAGTTACTTGCACAGCTGCGGCAGACAGTAGCACAATTTGGCCCGAAAAGCGAACCAGTCAAGCAGATCCTAGATTACCTATTCGATACCACTCTCTTACTCCCGAACGACTTGCGCAGTATAGCTAAGTTAGTATTTACACAACACCAACAATTGCTGTTCAACGCACACTGGCAAGCAGAAGTTCAAGAGGCAGTGGCAGTTCAGAGAGGGCTCACTATGCACGGAAATGATGGGATTAGGGCCGTATATGAGAACCGAAGCGCAAATGTTATTGGGGCCCGACAAGGTTCGGGAAGCGATGAGGCTAGTGAGAAATGCCATGGGACGGGTTAAAGATGCTGGCGGCATCCCGATGTATATGAGCATAAAGCAGGGTCGAGGAGAAAGCTTTGGGGGGTTTATAGACAAAGTGGCTGCTGCAATAGAAAAGGCAGGAGTACCAGAGTATATGAAAGGCGCGCTGTTAAAGCAGTGCGCATTGCAGAATGCAAATGAAGAGACAAAAAGGATATTGTTAACATTAGGAGCAGACTGGTCAATTGAAACCGCATTAGAACGAATGTCATTACAGCCAAACGGGTCGCAGGTGTTTATAGTTAAAGCACTGCAAGATTTAGGGTTGGGATTGCAAAAACAGGCAGAATCTAGTCAGGCACAAGTATTAGCTGCTCTTGCGCCCCTCCAAGCCACCGCTGCAGCACCGGCTAGCACGAACCCAAACCACCCATTGCCTCCAGGCGTGAGGTGTTACCGCTGTGGCAAGCCTGGGCACATGCGTCGACAGTGCCGTACCTCCGGAATCTGGTGCCAAACCTGTCAGTCCAGCTCTCACAACACGTCGGCTTGCCGTCGGAGGTCGGGAAACTCGACAAAGAGCGTGCAGGGCAGCTGCGCTCCGACACAAATCGCCGCCTCAGTGACCGCAACATCAGCCTCCAGCCAGCCACTGCAGGCAGCTTGGGACTCGACTTGGCAGCCAATGTAGATGTCACCTTAGCTACAGCTCGCCCCGAGAAGATACCAACTGGAGTAAGGGGGCCACTCATTATCAACGGACAAGCCTATGGAGCTTTGTTATTGGGAAGATCCTCAACAACTATTATGGGACTTTTCGTGCTTCCGGGAGTTATAGATGCAGACTACTCCGGTGAAATTCATATTATGGCATATACTCCATTTCCACCACTGAGTGTCGCTGCAGGACAACGTATCGCGCAACTTCTACCGTTGCCACAGCTAACAAAGGGACTAACCCCTTTAACACAGAAGAACCGCGGAGCCCAAGGCTTTGGCTCCTCCGGATTGGCTATGTTAACCATGGATCTATCTACTCGACCCACTAAGGATGTTACGATATCGTACCAGGGACACTCTGTACAATTGACAGCCTTATTGGACACAGGGGCCGATACTAGTATAGTGCAACCGGAATGTTGGCCAAGCCATTGGCCCCAGCGGGCCACAATGGACACAGTCACTGGAGTAGGAGGTTACACATTGGCGAAAAAATCTCCCCTGGTAGCGGTAACCCTGGACGGACAAACAGTCAATACTGTGTTGACTATAGTACCACTACCACCTACGGTACAATGCCTCATCGGGAGAGACATTCTCGCGCAGCTCGGAGTGGTATTATCCAATGATCAGCGCCCTTTAGTTTAAGTGCCATTGCTTGGACTTTCCCGATTCCACTCACCTGGAAAACAGACGAACCAGTGATGGTAAAGCAATGGCCTTTAAAAAGGGAAAGCCTTGAACAAGCACATGCCTTGGTAGAAGAACAATTTCAGCAAGGTCACTTGCGACTCTCGACCAGTCCATGGAATACTCCAATATTCGTAATCAAGAAGAAGTCAGGCAAATATCGTTTACTCCATGATTTACGAAAAGTGAATGAACAAATGGAGCCTATGGGGGCCCTTCAGCCCGGGTTACCTAATCCTGCCATGCTGCCTGAAGCATGGCCCCTTTTAATTATAGACTTAAAGGACTGTTTTTTCACTATAGCGCTACATTCTGATGACATGAAGAGATTTGCATTCACTTTACCAGCAGTTAATAGGGGAGAACCAGATAAGCGATTTGAATGGACTGTTCTCCCGCAAGGGATGCGGAACTCCCCTACTCTGTGCCAGCTTTATGTGGATACTGCCCTACAGCCCTTACGGAAGGCATGGCCTGAAACTATCATCTATCATTATATGGACGACATCCTCTTCGCTCAAAAGGAACAGTTTAGCGAAAATCAACTGCAAACAATTGTAACAACCCTTAAAGCATCATCACTAATTGTTGCACCTGAAAAAATACAGCAAACTAGTCCATGGAAATATCTTGGTTGGATTATAACTATGCAGACAATTACTCCACAAAAGCTCCAATTAGACACAAACATCACTACCTTGCATGAAGCACAGAAATTTATGGGAGAAATGCAATGGTTGAAGCCAGTCATAGGCATCCCAAACAGCCTACTTAGTGCACTTCGTCCTCTGTTAAAAGGAACAGACCCAGCTTTACCTATTCGACTCACCTCTGCACAGCGCCGGACCATCGATTTGATCGTTCAATGTATTGGCAATCATTACCTGCAGCGCAGAGACTTTGATAGCCCAATAGACTTGACTGTTTGGTGTGCCCGAAGCCATCTGTTAGCAGCTCTGTCCCAAAACTTACAGAAAACGGGGGAGACGAGGGTGTTGGAATGGCTCTCCCCTCCGTTACAAGCAAGAAAAACTGTATATAGTAAAATTGAGCAACTTGCAGATGTAATAAAGCGGGGCCGTCAGCGTATCATTGATGTCGCTGGACAAGAACCCACTCAAATTCAACTACCAATCCAAAAATCAGATTTGGACTGGTTTTTAGCTAACTCCACGGAATTACAAGAAGCTTTATTGGGAGCAGGAGCGATTATTAAGACAGGCCCGTTGCAACCAAAAATGCTCCAGTGGCTAGCGGAGTGGCAGTGGATAGTGAAACTGTGGCGATCAACCACACCCCTTGAAAATGCTACTACAGTCTATACTGATGCCAGAAAGAAGTCTAGAAAGGCGGCCATGACATGGAAGAAAGGCAAGCAGTGGAAGCACAAAATATGGGAGGCTGAGAGTCGAGACAGCTTGCAGACCCTGGAGCTGAATGCAGTCTTACAGGCTTTTATACAATTCCAGGGACCGCTGAACGTGGTTACAGACTCTTTGTATGTTGCGGGGGTATTGCAAAGAATAGAGGATGCCAGCATCAAGGAAACTCATAACCCGCGACTGTATGATCTTTTGTTGCAGCTAGTGAGAATGTTGAAGCAAAGGAAGGCACCTTATTGCGTGTTACATATAAGGAGCCATAAGTGGAATATTGGAATGGGAGAGGGAAATGCGCGAGCTGATCAACTGGTCATGCCAGCCTCAACGCAAAGCAATTTGGAGCAGGCTCAGGAAGCACATGCACGCCTACACCAGAATGCAAAAGGGTTACATCGAACTTATGGGATTCCCATCACACAAGCTAAGCTAATAGTGCGAGTGTGTCCAACATGCAGCCATCACAACGGGGGAATTGGGTTAGGATGTGGAGTGAATCCAAGAGGACTAAAATCAAATGCCCTATGGCAGGTGGATGTAACCCATGTAGCAGAATTCGGAGGACTCAAATACGTGCATGTGGTGGTTGATACGTATAGCAAGTATGTTTGGGCAACTGCTCAGCGTGGGGAAAAAGCGCTACATGTTATGCGGCATTTGACTGCTAGTTTTGCAGTTATGGGGGTACCAGAAGCGATTAAAACAGACAATGGGCCCGCTTACCGCAGTACCACAGTTAGAGAATTCTTAAAACTTTGGGGAATAGTGCACACAACAGGCATCCCGCATTTTCCTACGGGACAGGCTATAGTAGAAAGGGCCCATCGAACTCTAAAACAATATCTCAGTAAGCAGCAAGAAATTGTTGACCCCCAACAGAGGTTGGCGCAAGCTGTTTATGTAATGAACCATCTTTGTGTATTTGGGCAAGATCAGGACCCTCCCGCAGTCATACACATGAAAGAAAGTCAAGGCAGTAGCCACAAGCGTGCATTAGTGTATTATAAGGACCCAAAAACAGGATTGAGAGAAGGGCCTGTGGAAGTGATATATTGGGGTCGAGGTTATGTATGTGTTTCCGCACCTACAGGAACCCTATGGATTCCTGCCAGGTGTGTTAGGCCTGCCCTGATGACCGTCTAGCCGCAGAATATAACCACTGCCGATTTGGACCCCTGCGAATTCTGTCTAAATTGGACTCGGCCTGCGATGCGTGGCAGGAGGGAGAATGAATTCCCGGTAAATGGACCACATCGATCGTCTCCTAAGACCTGTTCACCGTAGTGAAGAGCAGCGACTGTTGTCCAAATTACGGCTTATCGTCCCTCCGATTTTGGGCCAGCTGCCAAAAGAACTGAAGTATCTATTGGTCAACATTGACCCTGACTATTTCAACATTATTTTGAGAGATTTAAAAAATCTGATAGAATGGGATGCACCTAGCATTTATTCCTGTCCTTTATGTAAAACTAACTGTAATGCTTTTATAGATCTTTATTGTGCTTATTGTACCCAAGTAGTGCATTGTAGGAGGAAAGATCTGCAATCCTGGTTTTGCCCCACTTGTGACTATCAAATTAATAGACAAGGGGCATTTGCTTTGTATTTTTTAGCTGAGTTTAATGGTTTTGATATTGACTCCCCGGAAGAAGCTCTGCAATTGTACGAATTGCCTGAACAGTTGTTTTTAGCTGAGCAACAGGCGAGACTGACCTTCTGGGTTAAGGTTGCTAGTAGATCAGTAGAATCGCATATACTGAAGCATTATTGTAAGAATTATTATAAGAAATGTTACAGGAAATATTACAGACATTGATTTTGCTTTGGAAAATAGAAGTAGGTTTTGCTTTCTTTCCAGTACAATCTAAACAAAACGTATGGGTGACTTTGGCCAATCTTACAAAGCAAAACGCTATTTGTCTTTCAGTGGCAACCCCTTCTAATCCCTTCTCGACGTGCCTTGTAGGAGTGCCTGACGTTGATTGGCCGTGCCCAGTAAGTGTACCGACCTGTAATAATTCTAATTTAAGATTAACCGCAGATTCCTGGGATTCATGGATGCCTCACCGCCCTATTGCAGATTTGGAACCACAAGAGTTGGAGATTTTAGGCTCTCTGACAGCAGATGCCTGCATTTACTTTAAGCACTCCTCACGCCAAGCGGGCCACAGTTATTACACGACGGTCAATGCCACTATACCTTATTATCGCAATGCCAGTTTGTGGTGTAACTATACCTCCACAAACCTTTCTAAATCTTCAAATAATCCGATCACTCTCCCACCAGGATATTTTCTCATATGTGGGGATCGTGCATGGCCCGGAATTCCATCCCACATTAGAGGAGGTCCCTGTACCATTGGCAGGCTAACCTTATTAACTCCCAATGATAGCATGATTCTTAACATCTCCCGAAATTCACGAGTTCGGCCAACTCGTTCCCTACGGCATCGATTTACACAAGATTGTAAGGACAATGTTAATTTTTGGTCCGTTGAGCAAATTATATTTGGTTCCTTTTTTACTCCGAATGTTGCTGTAGCTGGTGCTCTTAGTCAGCTGCGCAACCTTGGGTGCTGGTTGGCAAAACAGACCAACGCAACCTCTCAAGCAATATCGGATTTACTTGTAGATGTTGATTCGGTCAGGCATGCCACTCTTCAAAATCGTGCAGCCATAGATTTTCTGTTGCTAGCCCATGGTCATGGCTGCAAAGAATTCGAAGGCATGTGTTGTATGAACCTTTCTGATCATTCCAAATCCATAACTGCCCATATACAAGAATTGCGTGACCTCACTGACCACCTACAGATTAACTCAGGTTTTGGATTGGAAGATTGGCTCAAGTCTCTAGGTTTTGGTCCTTGGTTAACTAGCTTGTTAAAAACAGGGTTAACAATCTTACTTCTGTTTTGTTGTATAGTGCTCCTTTTGCCGTGCTTCTGTAACTGTTTGCAACGTATGATTGAAAAGACAATACAGTCCATGTTATATGGGGTGTACCCTGTGGTTAAAGAAAACGGGGGAGGTGTGGAGAGTCAGGAGTCAGCCATTAGGGACTGGTTACGAGACAAAGGCCATAGTCAGATAAATCTGCTTGAACTAGAGGACGTGGCATGAAGCAAGCAAATGGACATGCCCAGCAGTCGAGTCAGTCAACCGAACACATGAGAGCCACAGCAGAGAGTAATAAGCATTCTACTGTAACAACTTCAAACAGAAATTAACACATCAAGCAAGAGGTTTCGCCCACGATATGTAATTGTGAACATACTTGACTGACAAGGACTGAAAGGGGCTTGAGAATTGAATTCTGTTATAGCTATTAATTGTGATTGCAATTATGTATATTGTAATTGTGCTTTGAATCTTTTATTAGAGTGTGGAGTTTGTGCCAATAGGTTGATAAGAAATAGTCACGTAGTAGCAACTGAAGGTAGTCTTTGTATTGCACATTTTCACCAGAATTTTGAGGATTTTTATATAGCAGCAGGTATCACATATAATCAGCCACATTTTTATCATTTTGCATCAGGAAGTGCTTTTCGCCAAGCTCAAGCAATTTGGTACTTAAAACTTGCCATTCAGCAAGTTAAACAATCTAAGAAGTCGAGACTAATTGCTTTACAATGTGGACCCAATTGACTCAAATTAAAGGAAACAGATGATGTTCTTGGAAATTGATTCTCAATTTGGTATTACAGGCTGGCTAAGAACACTCCTGATCAAAGATATGTGTTGTTTAAATCTGTCTGATCACTTAACATCAATACACAAACAAATAACAGAAATGCAAACACACTTAAAAGACTTTAGCTTACAGACAGACTCATTATGAGAATGATTGGCCAATATTGGATTTGGACCCTGGGTATCAGAATTGTTGAAACAAGGACTAGTCATATTAATTATAAATTTTGTCACCTTACTGATTCTCCCTTGTATGTTTAAATGTTTGCAGAATGAACTTGAAAAACCTAGTGCAAAATATGTTACAAAGCCACATTGCCTTAAATAAAGAAAACGGGGGAATTGTGGAGAGACTTACTGAAACCTGGCTCACTGAAAGCAGACATGAGCCTGACAAAAGCAAGCTGTTTAGGCCTTGAGTGGGAAAATACTGAGCTAAGTGAGAAAATACTGACCAGCAAGGTCAGGGGGCCCTTGTTGTGCAGTAAAGCTTAGGCAAGGGAGATAACAGGATGTCTCCCACGGGACCAGATGGATTACTAAAACTACAGGAATGTATGTGCAGTGATAAAGTCTGTAACCAATAAGGAGCTAAAGTTTTGCAATATGTATAACCTAATTATCGTACGACCAATAATGAGCCTGAGCTTTGCAATATGTATAACCTAATTATCGTGGCTATAACAGTGATTGTAACACGACCAATAAACGAGTTCCACTGATGAACCATCCGGTGTCGGTGACTCCCTCCGTCTTCAACACCCCCCTTTTGAAAATACTTCATTTTATGCAAGCGTTTTCACACAAATGAATTTACACTGTCGCTTCCTGATAACTAGGCGGCGACGTTAAATTTCTAGGGTATTCCCTAGTCATTACTCCAATGATTTTCTGAGTACATTTGTTTGATCATGTAATTTCTCTGCGGATACATAAGTACACAAGGTAAATAACACAAAACACAACTAAAATCACACATAAGGTTTGAATGATTGATTGTATCCATCCTGATAAGTGAATTCCCAAACTATCCAATAATGCTCCTACCCAATTGTGGCTAATTTCTTCTCTTTCTTTCTCTGCTTCTTCTTCAATCTTTCCAAGCTGTGAAATATCATTTTCTACATCTGAAGTAACATTTGGAATGTGAATACAACAATGGTCAACACGATCTTTAAGGTATCCGCACACTCCATGTTCCTTCAGTAAGATAATATCCAATGCCATTCTGTTCTGCAGAGTCATTTTTGTCGTTGCTTGCAATTGTAAATTTAGGTCTCTAAATCCCTTTTTAGTCACCCTGGCCAATCGTTCAGTTTGTCCAATTAGTTTATAGATCATTTCTCTATTATGATATGCAGCTATTTGAGCAAAGAGGGATTCCAATGCCCACCCCACCTTTACTCCAGTTGAGGACTCCTGCCAAGTATCATCTAGATCTTTGATATCTTCATTTATATCTCTCTTAGTTCTAATTTGCAATGTTTCCAAATCACCCCTAAAGGGCGATCTCTTCCAGATTGGACAGAGTGTTGGTAATCCTAAGGTTATTTCTCTTACTGGTCCACCTATTGCCAAATGGGTTGTCTAAGTTCTGTCACTAGCTGCCCATACAAAATGCCCCATGCTCTGTATCGTTACAGTTGTACAGCTCACCTGTCGATAGCCCCCTCCATAATAGCACGCACACCCAATTTCTAATGCTACCTTTACTGGAGCTAATGTTACCGTCTTCAAATTGGTATCACAATCTAAGACCTTTGTACAATTCCACCATGGGACATGTTTAGTCTTGTCATAATAATACCTTTTAGTTGACCATCTAAAACACCAAGATGTCTCTCCTCCGTATTGATATTTCTGGATAATGCTCATTGACCAGATAGTATCCCATCTGTCACTTATTTTTGATTTGTTTCCCTCTTTGCATTGCCAAAAGGGTTCCTTTCTGAAAACTGTCACCATTTTTACCTCATTATATGTACACCATCCTGATACGCCAGGGTTGATACCAAAGAAATATGGGGCTTCTGTAAACACTGCTCCTGGTAGTTTATAACAGTCCTCCTTACTCCCTGGATGATCCCAGGTTCGCCTGCTAATTTTTGTTTATTCTTCTGGACCGTTCTAAATTCTTGCCAACACACTGTTTTATTTTCCTTATTCTCTATTCCAAGAAAAGGAAACTAATTGGTTAACCCGGCTGTTTTTGGCAATGGTAGGCATGCTGTTATTGAGCTCGTGTTCTGCATCTGAGCAAAATCTCTAATTAATCCTACCATTAGATTTTCTTCTGGGTCTTCTTGCGGAATGTGGATTACCTGCGGTGTCAAGGCAAATTCTATTGAACGTCTGGTTCTACCTTCAGTGATGTGTACCCAGAAGCAGTAACATTCCGATAATTGCATTGGTAAGTTCCTGTTTCTCCCTTTTTGATTTTCGTAATAATTTGGACTAACATTCCTCCCAATCTCAACTCTGTTTGGTGCCTTTGGTCATTCAGAACCCTTTTTCCTTCTTTTGTCCACCAATAATCATTTGGTCGTGGATCTTCCAATAAGCAATATATGAGTACATCATGGTCTACCACCACAGGATAGTTAGTGTGACCTGCCCTTATCCCATGATCTCGAATTGGATGGACTAATAAAGTCCTTTCACCATAGTCCACACTCCCTTTCTCTTTCACCAAACATCTGTATTTTCCTTGATCTTGTTCAGTTACATTAGAGAGCCACAACTTCGTCTCTCCTTCTTTGGGTTTTTGTATGCAAAAATGGTGAGTTACCTTACCTCTTGATCCCCATTCCTCCTGTAATCCCGACTCAACTTTCCTGATTCCTCTTTTTCCGGTGTCATATATTGTTCGGAATTCCTTGGGACCTGTCATTTTCTCCCACACAACCTGAATTCCCTCCATATCTATTGGGGTTTTACTTTCGAATCTGCAAGACAGAGTGGCATTATTCCCAACATTATAGATTCTATTCCCTTTCTTCACTGGAATTTCTACAAATGCAACATTATGAATTACAACCCAGATCACGATTACGGTAACATATGTTATGTATCACATGTTGTTATTGTCCTTTCAGTTTAAGTTTTGTAGGTCCCAATACTTCTACTCCCCAGTTTGTCAGGACCTTTTTGATTCTGGTATTGTGAATCCAGGAATCTATTCCTTCCACTTTTACAGCAGTGAAAGTTGTTAGCAGCACCAGGTACGGCCCATTCCACCGCTCCTTCAGTGGTTCTTCATTCCAATCGTGGACGTACACCTGGTCTCCCGGTTCAATGTCATACACAGGGTTTTCCAGTGTCAACGGACGATTTCAGATCAAAATGCTCCGTAGTTTCGTCAGAGTCTTTTCTAAAGACATTACATAATTATAGATATCCTGCCCCCCTTTGATATGTATATCTGGATTTGGTTGAGGTGATTCATATGGTCTGCCAAAAAAGAATCTCATAGGGGCTTAGTCCTATCCCACTTTGTGGTTTGATTCTGATTCTCAAGAGAGCAATTGGTAATGCCTGTGGCCATTTTATCCTTGCTTCCTGGCAAATCTTACTTATTTGCCCTTTAATTGTCTGATTCATTCTTTCCACCTGACCACTTGATTGTGGTCGCCAGGGTGTATGTAAATTCCAGGAGATCCCCAAAAGTCTGCTTACCCCTTGCACTATAGAGGCTACGAAATGTGGTCCCCGAACAGATGATAGATTCAATGGTACCCCGAACCTTGGAATTATTTCCTTCAACAACCACTTTATTACCTCTTTTGCTTGATTGGTGTGACAGGGAAGGGCCTCTGGCCATCCTGAAAAGGTGTCAACCCCTACTATCAGGTATCTATATCCTTGAGTCTTTGGTAATTCTGCAAAATCAATTTGCCAACAGTCTCCTGGCTCCATTCCCAATCTTATATGCCCCATTTCCATTCTTTTTCTAACCACTGGGTTATTTTTCAAACAAATTTCATATTTCGAGCTTATTGACTTTGCCATAGTTAATATCTGTGTGGAGATCATATTTCTTTTTAAATAATTTACCAATGCTTCTGCTCCCCAATGACATTTTTGATGCTCCATTTGTAAAATTGTTCTCATAATGGTGGAGGGTACTATTATCTGTCCTGTAGTAGTTTGGTACCATCCTCCTGGATTTAATTGAGCTTTAACCAATTCTGCCAACTTCTTATCTTCTTCCGAATATTTTGGTTTCTATATAAGGTATTCTTGTAACGGGCTTACCTTTGTCGAGACTAACGTCATTGTGGCAGCTACCTGCTTAGCAGCTTCACAAGCGGTGCAATCTGCCAAAGCATTTCCTTCAGCCACTTTAGAATCTCCTCCCTGATGTGCTTTACAATGCATGATCGCTACCTGTTTAGGCAATTGTACAGCAGTTATCAAATTTAAGACTTCTGTTTGATATTTTATATTGGTATCCTGTGAAGATAGCAATCCCCGTTCCTTCCATAGAGCCCCATGAATGTGTACAATCCCAAAGGCATATTTTGAGTCAGTCCATATGTTGACTCTCTTATCCTGACTCAATTCTAGGGCTCTCGTGAGGGTTACTATCTCTGTTCGCTGAGCTGAAGTTCCAGCTGGCAGAGCTTTTGCCTCTATTATTGAATTCTGTGTGGTTACCGCATATCCTGCGTATCAGGTTCCATTCTCCACGAAACTGCTACCGTCCGTAAACAGTTCCTGCTCAGGTTCTTCAATGGGTACATCCTTCAGGTCTGCTGGTGTAGTATAGATGTATTCTATAACTTCCACACAGTCATGCTCCAAAGGTCTATCTTCAACCTAAGAAGGCTGCTGGGTTCAACAGGTTAGTTGACTTTAGACTTACATCATCTTGCTCAGTGATTATGACTTGGTATTTCATCATCCTGCTTGGGGAGAGCCAATGCCCACCTTTCTGTTCTAAAACCGTTAGTACCATATGAGGCACATATACATCAATCCGTTTTCCCAAAGTCAATTTCCTTGCCTCCTAGATCAGAATTGCTGTTGCTGCCATGGCCCGCAGACATGATGGCCAACCAGCACTTACTGGGTCCAGTTGTTTGGAGAAATACCCCACGGGTCGTTTCCAGCTTCCCAGCTTCTGTGTGAGGACCCCTAATGCCAGTCGCTGTCTTTCATGGACAAACAACTGAAAGTCTTTGGTTAAATCTGGCAGTCCCAGTGCTGGTGCCTTAGTCAAGGCTTCTTTCAGTTTTTTGAGAGCCTCTCGTTGGGGCTTTTTCCCAAAGTAAGGTTGGTGATTTTTGTGCTTCATACAGCGGCTTCGCTATGAGTCCATAGTCTGATATCCACAGTCTGCACCAACCTGTCATTCCCAGAAATGTTCTCAATTCATGCAAATTCTGGGGCTCCGGAATGGCACAAATTGCTCTAATGCGGTCTAATCCCAGTCTTCTCTGCCCTTGGGTTATTTCACACCCTAGGTACAATACAGTTGTACAGGCTATTTGTGCCTTTTCCTTTGAAACCTTGTACCCATTCAAACCCAGATGATTCAAAATCTCAATGGTCACCTGTATACATAAGGATTCTTGTTCTGTAGCAATAAAAATATCATCCACATATTGTAACAAGAGATATTGGGACCTTGGTACCTGGATTTCTCCCTGCGTTGTCCAAAGTTCCAGTTCCTTTGCCAATTGATTTCCAAAAAGAGTAGGACTATTCTTGAATCCCTGTGGAAGTCTAGTCCATGTCAATCGAGTCTTCCGTCCGTTCAGACGATTCTCCCATTCAAAGGCAAAAAGTTTCCTACTACTTTTGTCAAGGGGAATACAGAAGAAGGGATCTTTTAAATCAATTACTGTAAACCATTTGTACTTCTTCACAGATGCCAACAATGTATATGGGTTGGCCACCACCGGGTGTATATCCTTTGTGATATTATTGATTGCCCTCAAATCCTGCACTAACCTGTACTCCCCATTTGGTTTCTTTACAGGAAAGATTGGAGTGTTATATTCTGATTCACATTCTTCCAATATCCCAAATTTCAAAAATTTTTCAATAATTCTTACTATTCCATATCGGGCTTCCAATTTGATAGGAAATTGCTTCACTCGTACTGGCTTAGCCTCCTCTTTTAATTCAATTACTACCGGTTGGGCCAATTTAGATTTGCCTGGTATATCTGTTTCCCAGACAATAGGGATTACTGCCTCCTCTACCTCTTTAGGTATCGAGGCCTTTGGGCTATCTTTTAGCACCAATATTTTTCCTGATTTCGATTACGGAACCTGTATTATCAATTCTCCATTTTCAAAAATAATTTTTGCATCTAGTTTAGATAACAAGTCCCGGCCTAATAAAGGGACTGGACAATCAGGTACATACAAAAACTCGTGCATCAACTCCTTTCCTCCAAATTGTAATTCTAGGGGTTGCATGAATGGCCGGTCTTCCTCCTTCCCTGTGGCTCCCACCACTGTAGTTGTTCTATTTCCTATATTTCCATATAAATTGTTCAAAACTGAATAAGTTGCCCCGTGTCTACCAAAAATTTTACGTCTTCTCCCCCATCTTAATTGCACTAGTGGTTCTTCTGATCCTAGTCAGCTCTGTGTCCCTTGTTCTCCCAAAACCATGGTTCTTGCCAACTCGGAACCCCCAAATGGGGCCCCAGGCCGTGACAGCCGTTTCATCCTTTGAGGACATTCATTTTTCCAGTGTCCTTCCTGTCGGCACCATGCACATTGATTTATTACCAGTCTAGACCTTCCAGCCTCCAGTTCTCTAGTCCCACTACTAGTTCCTAATCCTCGTCCTCGTCCTCGTACAGCACCTCTTCCCCTTCCTCTGTAATTGTTTTGATTCCCTGTCTGCATCACCGCCAGCAGGCTCCGCTGTTGGTTTTGGGCAGTGTCTTTTTCCCGATTATTATAAACCTTCCAAGCTACTTCTAATAGTTTATTCAAGTCGCGCAACTCCGCACCCTCCAACTTCTGCAGCTTTTTCCTTATATCCTCCTGTGACTGCCCCAAAAAGATAAAAGCCAACTGCACCTTAGCTTGCTCCGTTTCTACATCTAAGTCAGTATATTTCCTGGCCACTTCTTTTAGTCGTTCTAAAAATGCTGACGGGGACTGTTTCTTTTCCTGTCTAACATCATACAATTTTGACCAATTTATTGCCTTAGGTATAGCATTCTGCATCCCAACTACCACCCATTCCTGATATCTCTTCATACTCCGCATCCCTGCTGGAGTATTATAATCCCACATGGGATCTTCTACAGGAAAATTCTGTTCAACCGTCCCTGTGACTGTACCCTGCCTAATATCCTCCCTGACCCGATCACGAGCGGTCCTTAACATCATCTCCTTTTCCGTAGAATCCATCAAAGTATCCAGCAACACCTGAATATCATCCCAGTCAGGGTTCTGAGTTTTTCAAATCATTTTTACCATTCAAGCAATCTTATCTGGATTTTCTCGATAAGTCCCAGCTGATTGTTTCCATAATGCCATATCTCCCGGTGAAAAGGCCCTTCTACTTCAACCCCTTGCCGTAACGGCACCAGCAACGCACTAGACCCCTGGTAACGAGTTTCCCACCCATCCCGCTGTCGCGTTCTGTGGGAAACTAGGGTTTCCCTTTCATCTGTTAATTCCACTATTAGCAGTGCGGGCGGAGCAGAAGGGGATATTAACAGTTCAAAATCCTCATCCTTCCTATGTTCTGCTACATTATCCATAGCAAGACACGTCATGCATTTCCTTTCTGCATGGCACCCACTACAGTGCTCAGTTCCAGTTACCCCCACTGCCATTAATCCACATGCCTTTTTCCACTCATCTTTACCTCTTAGGTAAAAGAACAAGTCAACATAAGGAATTTCATCCCATTTTCCCTCCCGTCTACAAAACAACATTAATTGTAACAGGGTATCATAATCCAGTGTTCCATTTTCCGGCCACTGGACCTGATCTGGCAATTGATATTGTGTCCACCACACATTACAATAATCAATTAGCTTTCCTTTAGACATATCTTGCCCAAACCGTCCCTCCTTCCAATGACTCGAGAGACACCCCAGTGGGGATGATGGAGGTATAGGCGGCATACTGAATAATTCCAATAGTACCAAAACACAAAAAGACCAAAATTACCATAACACTAAAGACCAAAATTACCACACCAATGTTGCCGAACCCGCAGGGCTTTCACTCCTGTCTAAAGGATGGCACCTAGTCTTTACTCACGGAGCTCTTCAGCCCAACCATGTGCAGCTTTTGCCACATCTGACAGGCAGGCGTTTACCACTTCCCAATATATGGTACCATTTTCCCAATATAATAAAGCACCGTGTCTTACCACTCTCCTGGTCCGTCGAGAGCAGCAGAGGTCATTCGCGGTCGATGGCTCCCTGAGAATCACCCAGTGCCGGCTGGAGCAGGATCGAAGCGCGAGCCGCCTCAGCGATGCCCGCGAGGTCCCATCTGGGTCGCCAAAACTGTTAGCGGAGAGACGAACACATAACCACTCGGGGGAGGTTATATGTGGTGCTTTATTTCGAGGCCCCGGGAACCAGGGGTACACACCCAAATCTGGTTCCAAAGACCGTCACAGCACGACCGCAATTTATTCCCTACAAGTTACATAACCTAATGTATATGCAACAAGTCATGCCTCAGTTACCCCATCTACTTAATACATATGTAAAACAATTATTTCATCCATTAATTACATCATTAGTCCTTTTTGCGCTTGCGCAACCCCCTCTGGTGGTCGTCAAGAAGCCCCTTATGTTGAAGTAAGACGTCTTCCTCACCGTGTCCTTTTCACCTCTCTCTGTACTGGAGTCAGTCCAGCGTCTTTGGACGTATTTCAGCTTTCACTTTTCTCAAAACCATTACCGGATCCAGGATCTCTTTTGTTTCTACCAGTCCATCCTTGAAGTTTCGTCTCCATATTCCAAATCTTACCTCTATAAGGTAAAACTCTCTCCAAGGCTCCCAACTACAGAGTTAATCATTAACTGAATTACTTACAATACCCTTAAAATCAGCTACTTCTTTAATTAAAGCTTTTATCTATACCCAGAAAATCATTGATTTTTCCTTATTATTTGTTAATTTTATCGATTAGCTATAATTCCCAATCATCTTAATTTTATTAATCATCAAATTCCCAACACCACTGAGCTTTCCTGTTGCGTTTCTTATCCACACTGCCCCTTCCCGGACTCCCCAGGAGAGAGGTCTCTGGGTATCTCAGTCCCTTCTGCCTGACCTAGTCAAGGTGTCACCCCCTCTTCTCCACCACATTCAACATATTCTTGTTCCAGTTACATCTTTTCCTTTAACACCATTTTGTAGCCACTGCTTCACTTCTCTCTGCTCATCACAAGTGTATTTTTATTTCCCAGCCCAGGCTAACCATCACTCTCTGAGTTTGCTGTCCCCAGCCACTTGCATATCTTCCTATCCAACGTTCCATGCGTACAACTCACAGGCAGCTGTGGACAAAACCTTCTCTACACTCCACTGACCCCTTCAGATTCATTCCTGTTATTCTGCAGATAGTAAACAAGCCTCAGTATAGATCACTTTTTCAAACAACCCAATATTGGTTCCTAAAATCCACCTACATAAAAAAGAAAAACAAAATAAACAGAATTCTCCACCATCACCATCTCAAGAGTAACAGAGAGAAAAAAAGAAAAAAAAGAAATTGAAGTTTCCTGTGGAGATTTGCTCATTCATATAGTTCTGGTGGAGAAGAAATCCATTTCTCTGTTCATGCTCCCACATTTTCTGTCTCCTGAGCAAGTGACAACTCTACAGTCAGGATTTCTGGCTGTTTGTATCCATGCCATGATAGCTTTAGAGACCAGATAGCTTTCAGTGCATCTGCTGTAACAACCAAACTGATGTCCATAACTAAACAAATATGCATGCAACCAGGCAGGACTAGAGAAGGACTCATCAACACGTGTCACTGGTCCACACGAGCTGGCCTAATGCTGTGCTTCAAACCAGACTCATTTCAGATTTCATCCAGTTCCTGCCATCTCTTTCAATTCTATGCTTGGTTTGTAAATTAGAGTCATTTTCCTTTGTAGCCAATTTTTTTTTCAAGGAGGAAAGTAGCAGGTCAAGAAACAAACTTGAGTATCCTAAAGCATTATCACCAGCATTATCCAAATTTAACTCCAGGTATGGGCCCGGAATAATTGGCACAATTCACAAGCTGTAGCAGATAGGATTGATGTTGTAGCTGAAGAACATAAATTTAAAATTAGAAAAGGAAAAGCATCAGTGAGTGCAATTTTGAGGGCAGCCTTATTGGCTGCACAGGAGGATAAAATGAAAGATTGGCACCTGGAGAATGAGACCATGAATTCTCAGCAAGATTTAGTACCAACACTTGTAGAGACTGATTCTACTTCTATTGTTGTCTTAAGCATTGACTGATTCTACTTGTATTGTCTTAAACATTCTCTGACTCTACTTGTACTGTTGTCTTCTTGAGTGCTGTGGCTCCTGAGGGGCTGCCTGTGCTGCTGCAAAGGAGGGGGGGAGGTGCAGCAGCAGGTGCTGCCCCCCCCACCTGACTGTGCATGAGGACGCAGAGGGTTCAGGCAGAGGTTATTCTGGCAAGGGTCTGTTGAACTGCCAGTGACCCTGGAGCCCCCAGCCCCAATTCCAGAACCTTCCCAAATAAGCTTCTGGGCATGCACCAATTCGGGAACTTCCACAGCAAGACCACCCCTCATACCAATGAAAGGGGCATGGACTTGTCAACTGGGATCAGATCCGAGTTGTATTGTTTTGTGTAGCTGCCTTGAGGATATCAGATTGTGATCTGAACAGATTGGGATCTGTTTTTGTAACTTTTGGGAAGTTGCAACTTGGAGTGCACCCAAGTATTTGATTCCATATTTTGGCCATGCCCGAAAAATTGGTTTGCTGTTTTGGCAGTGCCCAAAACGAGTACTGATTCCATATTTTGGCCGTGTCCAAAATATTGCTTTGCTGTTTTGGTAGTGTCCAAAATGAATACTGATTTGATATTTTGGCCATGCCCAAAATACTGATTTTTTAATTTGGCTGTGTCCAAAATAAATACTATTTTGTTGCTTTGGCTGTGCCCAAAATAAACATTCTTTGGATTTACCTTGGGAGATTTGTCACCTCCAATAAGCCATACCGACATCAAAGGACCCTTCATTCCCTGACTGAGCAGGTCTGAGGGGGGAGGACTAAGGACGAGAGGGCGGGCCCCTTACAGCACTACAGGAGCAATTGCAGAATGAGACTAGGAGCTTTTCTGACCAGTTAAATGCAGAAAGAGCCGCTAATCACAACTTGCATATCGCTCTAAAGGACACTTTTGAAAGCTAAAAGTTGCTGCAGGGAGCAATTAGCAGAGACAGTTTCCAGATGTGAAGCATCTGTTTGTTCAGAGGAAGAGGACTATGAGGGTCTCTATCTCCAGAAAAATTAGAGGAGTAAAAGGTGAAGTATTATCCGGAGGAAGTAAAACTCCAACCAATGATCAAAATGGAGATAACAGATGGGGGGGACACAAGGTGCTCAACAAGTCACCATACACACTATTCCTTATTCTGTTACTGAATTGCCACAAATACCAGAGAAATATTCCAGACTCAGGAAACTGAAACTGAATATGTACTTAGAGTCTCTTTGACTGGTGGAGATCATATTCTCTTTAGTGATGAGAGTAGTAGAAGGTATTGGGGTCCCACTGTGATACTGACAACAAATGATAATCGCAAGCCTTGGTCATTGATTCAAAGAGCTGCTTTTTTGTTGGGTGTGTGTGTGGGTGTGTGTGGGTGTGTATGTGTGTGAGGCAATGGAAATAGGAGGATTATTTATTATCAGAACTCCAACAATGAGTTACATCACCTTGTTGCCTCACCTTGAATACTGTGTACAGTTCTGGGCCCCCCAATTTGGGAAGGATGTTAGGATACTGGAATGTGTTCAGAGGAGGGCAACGAAGATGGTGAAGGGGCTGGAGCACAAGCCCTATGAGGAGCGACTGAGGGAGTTGGGGCTGTTTAGTCTGGAGAAGAGGAGGCTCAGGGGAGACCTCATTGCTCTCTACAACTACCTAAAAGGAGGTTGTAGTCAGGCAGGGATTGGTCTCTTCTCTCAGGTGACCAGTGGCAGAACCAGAGGGCATGGATTTAAGCTTGTCAGGGAAAGTTTATACTTGATGTTAGGAAAGAGTTCTTCACTGAAAGGGTGATTGGCCATTGGAATGCGCTGCCCAGGGAGGTGGTGGAGTCGCCGACCCTGGAGGTGTTTAAGGGGAGACTGGATGAGGCACTGAGTGCCATGGTTTAGATGATGGTTGGTGTTAGTGTTGGTGTTAGTGTTAGGTTATAGGTTGGACTTGATGATCTCAGAGGTCCTTTCCAACCTTGTGATACTGTGATACTATGATACTGTGTGATACATATCAGAGAGTATGCAAAAGGCTGCTTGCCTTCAGCTTATTCACAACCATTTACTGGTCCAGCAACACCCCTCCCCAATGCAATATATATGTAGCGGCCCTGAAAGATTAAACCCCCTTATCAAAGGGCTACCAGATCCCTTAAAACAATACACAGTTCTATTACAAGACCGGCTAAGATTATCTTGTCCGTGTGTGAGGGGGGCACTGCCTGACTTAACGTGGGGAGAGTTTGGGCAGGAACTGATTTACAGTAGGCGTCTGGATCTTAGCTGGGAAATACGAGCAAAAGCAACTCTTAAGAGCATAGGAAAAAAGAGTGAGGCAAAAGAGGAAGTCATGGACAGCTTACCCATTGCCAATTTGGAGAAGCTAGTGAAAGATCAACTTCCCCCGCCCCTTCTCAAGTCCCTCCCTCCCTTCCCTTCTCCAGCAACCCCCACAGCTCCCCCACTTGGCTGATGTCAACACCTTCAATCGGGGAGTGAGCAAGCGGGCAGCGGATTGCGGATCCTTTTAAGGAGGCTCACAGAGAATCACAATGGAGATACGATACTCATTTTTCCCATAGGACCTTTAAAAACCCCAATTACATTCCTGGTGGATACAGGAGGCCAAACACAGAGAGATGTTGCTGAGCACAACAGAATAGTGGCAGACAAGAAATGTATATTGGTTATGGACGCTTTCAGACACACCCAGCCACAACCAACTGCCCCTGTTAAATGCTGGTTACCTGGGGAAGAGCACCCCATCATAACAACTATGATACCGGGCCCCTTACCTTCAAATATTTTAGGACTTGATTTATTGAAGGGGAGAGTGCAGGTGGATTCGAAGGGACAGGAATTGAAGTTTGGGTCTCCTGTAACTGCTATTAATCTTTTGCAAACCACTCCAGCTCTCCCCTCTCTAAGATAGTAAACGTTAAGCCTTACCCTCTTCCGCTGAGTGCTAGAGAAGGGATTACATCAGTGATAACCAAACTGAAAGAACAGGGAGTAGTTATTCCAACGCATTCTCCCTACAACTCTCCAGTATAGCTAGTTCAAAAAACAAACTGGAAGTGGAGATTAACTGTAGATTATTGACAATCATATGCTAGCACTGGTCCTTTAACTGATGCCGTGCTGTGCCAAACATAGTTGAGATAATTGCAACCATTCAGGAACAGGTTCATCCAGTTTTAGCTACCATTGATGTAAAAGATATGTTTTTTTATGGTTCCTCTGCAAGAGGCAGATAGATACAGATTTGCTTTCATATGGGAGAGAGTACAGTGGAACTTTACCCACCTCCCCCACGGATATTGTCATTCCCCAACCATAGCTCACCATGCACTGGCACAGGAACTGGAAAAGATTCCTATCCCAGAGGGAGTTAAACTGTACCAATATATTGGTGACGTTCTAATTTGTGGTCCAGACACCTCTGTTGTATGACAAACACAATCAGAAATAATCACTCATTTAGAGGATTTGGGACTTCAGATCTCACCTGAAAAAGTACAATCTCCCTCCCATGAGGTTAAATTTCTGGGTATTTGGTGGAAAGGAGGGACAGTGTGTATGCCCCCTGAAACTCTTACATCTCTAGAGTAAATTTGCATCCTGGAAAATAAAAATGAACTCAAATATACTTTGGGATTGTTGGTATTTTGGATAGATGTCCAAGAGGAACCCCTCAAGCTGTTAATTTTTTAAGGGGGGGGTACCCAGCCTTAGGGCCTATACATCTGATGTATCTGCAAATTGAATGGGGATTTGCAATTCACAGACTATCCATTCATATGTGGCAACGCAGGCCTGAGGGCCTGACATGGCCCACTGCTTTTCATTCCTGAAGCTTTAAGAATGCAGAAAATAGTCTATTTGTGGTAAATCTTGCCTTTTGGGAAGCAGGAAAAAATCATTTGACAAAAATCTATTGTGCTGAGAGGGCCCTTTAAGGTCCTTAAAGCCATTTTTGCAGGGACAGCCCCCTCCCCTCAGTTGGAGTTATGCAAGGTTAAACAGTAAGGAAGTGGTATGCTCAGATCAATCACTATTGCCATGTATTTAAAATAGAAAAGGAGCACCCAAGCAACTCAAATTTGGGGAATTCTTTGAGGAACAACCAAGTGAGAAGAGTTCCTCTTTCCCTATAAAATCAACCCCTCTGTTTGAACTCCAGTTACAGAATGTTTGATTTACAGATGCCTCTTCAAAGAGGGAAGGCAAGGTGTAGAAAAATAGGGTGGTAGCACTGCACATTGACTTGGGAGAATGAATTGTTACTGAAGGAGTGGGAAGTGCTCAAGTAGGGGAATTCATAGCAGTTTGGAGCGTCATAAAGAGAGGGGCTGAAAGCAAAGAACTAGTGTTCATTTATAAAGATTCATACGCTGTATTTAAAGGATGCTGAGTGGCTCCCTTGTGGGCACAAAATCAATGGGAAGTAAATCACATGCCTATATGGTAAAAGGAGAAATAGGTGGAGATTTTATCCATAGCTAAGCAGAAGTCTGTGTCAGTTGGATGGGTAACTGTGAATGAGAAAGGAGAGAATCCTGCTCTTGTTTGGAACAATCAGGTAAATTCTCTGACTGGAATTGCTGTCTTTGAAACAGAAGCTAAAGAGTAAAAATGGTAATGGTATAGTAGGGGCTAACTAGAAAGTAGAAAGGAATTGATATAGTAAGGGCTAACTAAAAAGTAGAATGTAGTTAAGCTTTAGACAGACAGCCTTGAGTATGCACAGAGAGGAGTCTCACAGCACAGTTTTGCAAACCTAAGCAAGGTCTTGGGACCCTGAGCACTGATAAGAAGGAACTGGTATGCTCTGTGTACTGATAAGGAGTCAGTATGCACATATCAGCAGTCTGTAGCGAGAACACTGGCCTTGTCCAGTTCTGTGGTTTGGAAAGAAGTCAAAGAGCAACTGAGCCTGCGCAGAGAGAGGAGGTGAAAAGTTCAGAATGAGGTAGATCTTCAGCCTTCATCCCCAACGACCCTCACGACCACCACCAGGAGGCAGTGTGCAAGCGCGAATGGGAGGGAACCTATGTTAATGATTTCTCTGAACTAATTATCCTAACCCTACCTATTTTCAGAAATGTAATGAATATGTATGTATGTATGCTTTAAATAATGTCTTTTAGGAGTGGTCGGCACACAGGGCTTTTGGAATTATCCACCCTGTCGCCTGCTGGCGAATAAAACATACCTACTTTATCACTCTTATCGAGTTGTAGAGTCTGATTCCACAGATCAGGAACACTATTGGAATGGCTACATCTTAAGAGTGGACATTCTGGGGTTAAAGACCTTTTCTGAGAAGCTGGAAGCTGAGGCTGGATAGTAACCAGGGAGCTGTGTAAAAATATCATTTCTGCATGTGGTCAATGTTATACTCTATTAGAAAAGCATCCTCTTCAGGACCTGCCTCTGCACTTGTGATCAGGAAAGGGACTCTGGGACATATGGCAGGTTGATTACATCGGGCCTTTTAGAAAATCAGATGGGAAACAATATGTTTCAGTTGGAGGAGAAATTGTATCATGTCTAATTCAGGATGAAGCAGTTACCAGGGAAACTGGAGACAACACTGTAAAGGCATTGAAATTTTGGTTTAGTTACTTACCAAAACCCCAATCAATACAATCAGATAACGGCAGCCATTTCACTGCTGGAGTAGTGCAGAAAATGGGATAAGGAAAAAGGAATAATGTGGGTATTCCACACCTCGTATTATCCTCAGGCAAATGGGATAATAGAACAAACGGTCTGTTAAAGTAAATTTTAAAATCGCAGCCACCCAATTGGACCATTCAGCTACCCGATGCAGTGATCCAGGTAAACAATATTTGGGGAGCAAATTGATGCCTTTGATTTAATGCTTTCTGCCCACAACCACCTCTCATCCTTGAGAAGGGAAAGATAGGGGGAAATGTAAACCCACCATATCAGCCAGGACAACCAATACTGGCAGAATTGCCAACAGTGAGGGACATTCCCCTAGTTTTAAAAAACCCATTGAACACATATACCTGGATAGCCACCGAAACCTGTGGAATGGATCACAAAATTAATACCCAGTGGATTGTACCTTCCTTTTAAATCATTAATTGTCAGTTTTTACTGAACCGAGTATTTATCATTTTGTTTGTTTTTCAGACATTCCAAGAGGAGTGGTCCTTACTGATGAAAGAAAACCTTAAGAAGACACATATTGATACCAATATTAGGTTTTGCAGTAGAACATATAACTGGTAATATTCACCTCCCTCTTTTTTTTTTCATTATAAAACCTGTTTTCTTTTTATTTTTCCTTGTCTTTTAAAGGTTTGTTAGAGATTTATTATCAAAATTATGTTATTAATCTCAAAGTAGATTGTTGGTTTTCATTATTGTTTTAATTTTGTTAGTTTTTCTGTTTTCCTTATGGTATTCAAAACAGAATGGTGTGGATGAAGTGTGTATTCTTGTGCATAATCTTAGTCAGCTCTGTAGAAAATTCTAACATGAAATGGCCATAGTCTCAAGCCCATATTGAATATACAGGAAGTATGGGAATACATTCTAGTGATACAACCCTGAGTTTGACTAGTTTGGTTTCACATGGAACTGAAATATATGCAGAATATGAGTGGGGATGGGACAAAGAAGAACAGATTCCCCTTTTAACAGGAAAAAATGGAGAATAAATCCAAGTAGGATGTAGAGTAATTAATGGGTCGACATGTGACAAAGTCTCTACAATTATGGTATGTAATAGTAAAGTCAACCCAAAGGAAAAGGCTACCAGACTGTCACAGTCCACTCGGTGGATGCGTGATGGTTTGTTTACCGTGATCTCGAAGCGCAAAAATCAAGGCAACCATGCCAAGGGATTATGCTTCAATCAAACAGTACAACTTTATTGTTTTGCCTGTAAAACGGTGTGCGATAGTCAGGAAGAGTGATGGGAAGGGAAAGAAAAGGTAAAGGGAGGAAAGAGGATTATAGCTACTACCATGGGTCCAAGGCGTCCCTATGGTCCCAGGTCCAGGCAGCGTCCCACCGGTCCTTCCGATTGTCGTGATCCTTGGTGGGAAAGATCTTCGAAGATCAGTTGCTAAGGAGTCATCTTTTATGCTAAGTAACACACCTTGCATCATCTCTGTCCCATGGATTGTTGCTAATCTCCCCCTTCGCTTCACTTGCCAAAACTTAACTGTGCAGGCCCAGTAGGTGTGGTTTTGGGAGGAGTTTGCCTCAGAGGTGGGGAGGAGGTGGGTAGCTTTTGACCAAGAGATGTGTTTTTGTATTATAATGAAGAAAAGTTCACCGAAGGTTCAAGCTTTGCTGAGGCAGCAGGTAAAATCCATCTTCTGGACAGCATCATTCTTGGTATGCGACCTTATCTCGGTTGTTACTCGCAGTCCCAGGTATTGAAGAACAGCACAGTACCCCGTGTACCACGCAGTTCTTTCTCTTGGGGTGTTTGCTTCTTGGTATCTCTCTAAGTCTCTGATGGCGATGTTGAGATAAATACTGTTCTTTGGACTGACTCTTACACAGATGTATCACTGAATAATGGGATCATTGGCATAATTTCACTTTAGTTAAACTAATTTGTGGTTTGCCGTCAAACCTTAGGACTAACGTTTAGATTTAAAATAAATGCTGTCAAATCTAATCTAAATGACCTGTTTAAAGTAACAAGTAAAAATTTCTCGGGAGAATGAAGAATTGGATATCCCAAGCAACACACAAATTTTTTAAATTGGACCATATGTAGTCAGAAACATGAGCCAACAACAGATGCTGTTTAACACATCATGGTCTCTCAAACAAGTAAAACTACTGATGCAAATTAATATCTCTGTAATCAAACCAACCTGCTCACCATTCGTAAATGCATCCTATGCAGGATGGTTGGTGTGGCTGCATGGACAAACTCTCTCTTTTCCACAGTGAACTAAGAGAGACATGACTGGTATCATAGGCACAGGATTGGGAGTTCTAAATGGTATAGATGCTGAAGTACAGGCAAATAAATTGAGCACAACAAGTAGTGATTTAAACAAATTGAGATACTCATTATAGTACTCTATTAGCATTAGGGACTAACCAATGGCTCGTATCTGATATATTGCTCCAGTGGGAAAGAATTGATGAAAGAGATGACAAATTGATTATGAAAGCACTTGGTATAGCCCAAAATAATGTTTATCTAGCTCTCAGCTGGATCCGAGCTCAGTTATGGGTACAATCTACAGTAGCAGCAATTATAAGAGAAGGCGAAGGGGCATTTTATCCACTGAAATTCAAAAGGTAATTTGAGAAAATGTAACTGAATTTGAAAGGAAGTTCCAATCCTGGTTGTATTTGGTCAACTTTATCTATGATCCCATCAACCATAAAGCCACAGCTTTTGTTTTAACAGTACACAATGCTTTTATATACACCATATGTCATTGCATTAAGCTTGAATCACAATGGAGCTACACTCTATCCCATAGAGCAAAGAGTATGGGCCTGCAAAAAACAAGATAAATGGCAAACTGTTTATTTTAATGCATGTATTGTATGGGAACAACAAGGGTATATTTGTGAGAGCAATGTCATCAAAGCCCAAGATGTTTGTCTTGACACTGAACAAGACGTTTGTCATTTTGAAATCTATCCTGAAGGAAACCCCAAAACTGTATTAGTGTACATTGGTAAAGGTTATGTTTGCATGAGAACTCTTTGTGATTCCATACTCATAGACAATATTACTGTATATGTCAATAATCACTTGAATCTTTGTTTTTGCAATTTTGTTAGAATTGTAGGATGAGACTTTAACTACTCGACACCCATCATATCTTAACAATTGTTGCAATCTAACTATACACTAATTCAGGAATCATCACTTACACCTATCAGAATGAATCTCATCCTAACAAAGAAATTATTACAACACCAGGACTTGAAGCAAGTACTAAAGAAGGATCAGAAGAACAGACAAAACCCCCTTGATCATTATCTACCATGACACAGAAGAAATACATCATACCTTGGAACAAGTGAAGAAAGATGCAGAATATCGATAGTGGGACACCCTTTTAGGATGGTCACCTACTGCTTCAGGCATCTTGAACAGAGTACTTCATCCTGTTGTTATTCTCCTAATGTTAATACGTATTGTTCTATTAATAACATTATATATAAAGGTCTGGAGAATGATGAAGAAATTAACCTATTTATTATCCCTATCCAACATGCACCCGTTTGATGTCCCACCCACTACAGCTGTCTCCAGATCTATTTAGATACTGTGACACTTGAGTGACTGAAACCACAAAGTGGGCCTTACAGGCATAAGATAGAAAATGAATTGATGTTATTAATTAGGTTTGTGTCTTACAAATCCTTGTTTATTAGATAATAACCTAGTATCTTCTCTGTCTCTTTTCTTTACTCTTTTCCTGCCTTTTCCTATGACCAACCTGGGAAAAGAAGAATCAAAGAAGAAGAGGAAGAGTTTGAGAAGACATCAAGACCAAAAACAACTGTTTAAGTCACAGGAGGATATGTAAGAGACTGATTCTTTTTGACTGCCTTAAATCACTTATTTTGCTGCCTTAAACCACTGCTGAGACTGCAGCAGAGACAGTGTCCTTCAACACCTTAACTCACTCTCACAAGCAGCCCAGCTGCACTTGCTTCCCAGAGAGCACTCTAGAAGGAGCATTACCCCCCAAACTCAGTTCCAGAACTTTCCCAGAAGCAGCACTGTGTAGGCCCACAAAAAACTATAAATAAAACTTAGTAAGAGAGGCCATTTGCATGCCCACAATCCTGGAAGGATTCTCTCAGTGCTGGACCTGAGGGGTGGTGAGTCTTTACTATTTTTCTTTTATTTCCTCTTTATTTCCCTTCTTTCCTTCTTTTTTCCTCCTCCTCATTGTTCCTACTGAGGGTTTGATAAGCCGACACTTTTCCTATTCCCAAGATTTTTACCTGTGAGAATAAATATTTTTTAGATGGATCGTTAGTATTATATTTTTTTTTTAGTTTAATCAGCAGGGGGGGGTCTCTAAATTTACAGGGGGGACTCAGGGTCTACCCTTCACATCGCAGATCAGGCCGCAACAAGAGCAACACCTTGTCGCCCTTTCTTGTCCTTCCTAAAAAGTCTGTATCACTCCATCTCAACACTCCAATCATAGGATCCGTCTCACCATGTCTCTGTGATGCCAACGAAATCATAGCCCTGGAGGCATGCACAGGTCTCAAACTCCTCTTGTTTATTCCCTATACTATGTGCATTTACATAGAGGCACTTAAGTTGGGCCACTGATGAATCTGACTCACTGGCTGGAGATCGTCTGTGTTTCTCTTCAGGTGCTCTCCTGCTGACCTGTGTTCCTTCTCCAGGTTCTGGGCATCTTTTGCTAGCATTGACATCAAACTGGGATGGACTGATGTTCCCCTCCCCCAGAAACTATAGCTTAAAGTTTAATTAAGTAAAGTTTAACTTTTGTTTATTTTAATGTATAGAAAACACTGTCCATGTTTCAAGAGAAAGTTGATTGTCTTTGAGTACAACAAATGTAATCTGCCTGCAAACTCTTGTGGACACTGGTGACACACAGATCCCAGAAAAAAAAAACCCAGCAGTGACAGACTTGCAAGGTGAAGGAACAAGAAATCACCCTGAGCATTAATGGACTTTGTTCCGTTTCATCTTCCACCCCAGTCACTGACATCACCTTTCACATACATTATTTACAGCTTCTCGCTGTGTGGCTTTACTGAAAGTCAAAGTCCCAGGTAACATCACATCATGAAATTTGTGCACACACTCTCAAGTAAGCTTTTGATTAAGACATTGACATCAACTCTTAAATATAGCAAACCCTCACAAGGTGTATCCTCTTTAAACAATAAAATTAGCTCACCTATACCAGAATACACAAGTGTCATGGATTAACCCCAGCTGACAACTAATCATCACACTCCACCCCAGTGGGATGGGGGAGAGAATCGGAAAGGTAAAAGTGAGAAAACTCGTGAGTTGAGATAAAGACAGTTTAATAAGTAAAGAAAAAGACACACATGCAAGCAAAGCAAAACAAAATAAAACAAGGAATTAATTCACTACTTCTGTTCAGCAGGCAGATGTTCAGTCATCTCCAGGAAAGTCAGGCTTCATCACTCATAACGTTTACTTGGGAAGACAAATGCCATCACTCCAAGCATACCCCCCTTCCCTCTTCCCCCATTTTTTTTTATTGCTGAGCATGACATCATATGGTATGTAATATCCTTTTGATCAGTTGGGATCAGCTGTCCCAACTGTGTCCCCTCCCAACCTCTTGTGCACCCTCAGCCTGCTCGCTGATGGGGTAGTGTGAGAAGCAGAAAAGGCCTTGACTCTGTGTAAGCAATGCTCAGCAATAACAAAAAACATCTCTATGTTATCAATCAACACTGCTTTCAGCACAAATCCAAAACATAGCCCCATACCAGTTACTATGAAGAAAATTAACTCTGTCCCAGCCAAAGCCAGCACAACAAGGAACATCCTTTCCCAGCTGTTGGAAGAGTCTGACCTTACAGTGCTACATGATTTATATTACAATCAAATAAACATGGCCTCTGAGAAGGTTAGAGTTAATTGATTCAGGAAAGTCTGACCTGTTTCCAAAGAGTGCACGACAAAGGAGAGGAAGGCCAGCCTAGCTGGGGAAATAACTTGCTACCTGTTATCTGCTCCATTCCACAGCTATGTAAAGCAGAGTGATATTAAAAATAAAATTGTACAACATTATATTAAGGGCTGCTGAGAAAAATGTGAAAATAGCTAAATTTTATAAGTACATTTTAATAATTAGAAATATTTCATCACAATTTTACCTGCACTGTGAAAAGGAAGGTTTATAAGCCAGGGGTACGCAACCATATAATCACACAGGGAAGTTGATCAGAGTTATGCTGGAAACCAGAAGGAAGCTAGCTAAAACTACTGCACTGCTTAAGGAAGACAAAGACTCTATGAACAGGAATGACAGGAATAATAAATACATTGGAGTAGAGTGGTCAATTTACCTGGTAACGTTCCCCAGTATCAGCTAATAGTACCAAAACCCCATGGCGAGGATGGAGCCCTGCCTGCAAAGAAGCCCAGGTGCCTGCAGAAAAGCCTCCAGCTCTGCTACAGACTCCAGTGCACACGTGAACAGTCACTTTGGCTCCAGTTTCCCATGCCTGCATACAGTTGTCAGTAAGTACCTACAATCCCACTTTGAAGATAATACACACCCTGGAGCTGACTTGATTTTGATGGAGCCTTCTATGGAAAATGGGAAAAAGTTGTGCGGGGATGTCAGGAAGGCTCATTTTCTTCACACCCTGGCACAACAGAAAAGCAGAGCTAACGTGTTTGTCCTCCCAGTTACTTTTGCACTTCTTCCATTTGTGTTATATTCATTATTTCAGGTCAGACACTGGTGCTTACATGTGAGCAGCATAGCTTGCACACAAAATCCTTCATGTTCTTAACCCCAGGGAGTTATGCCCTGAATAAATCACTGCAAACTCTTTGAGGGCAATAGCCCTTGCCCTTGCTTCTCTCCTCTTTCAAGGGTATCTGACATTAACAGGTCTTTAGGCACTACCACTGCTCAACTACAAAGATTAGGTGTACAACACAAGCTTTTCACCATTCATAAACTTTTTCCCAAACTACAGTAGTTTTTTGTTTTGGTTTTGTTTTGTTTTGCCTTCCTAAATATCCACTTGCTTGTTTTGGCAGAAACATTCCTGTGTTCAAAGTTAAACTTTCAAGAACCTGAAGGAATCCAAGAGACATCCACCTTCTTATCCATCATTTCAAAGTCTGCAGCTGGTACCACTCTTCTGGATAGTGGTTACAAAGTTCTTTACAAAGATCAGTTTTCCCTCCCCCAAGCAGTAATTGTCATACTAACAACAGAGTACTATCTGATATCTAGACCCCAGAGAGCAGTTTCATCTGAAAAAGACCATCTCCAAGGCAGACAAATGTCAGATATTAACTCCTTTTAAAACTTTTCCTATAAACCCTTCATAAAGGCAAAGAAAAATCAGTTCCTCTGCCTTCCTATCCATTCTGCCTTCAGCTTGCTTTCTTTGGTTTTTTTCTGTGTGCTTTTACACTAGTGATAAACACTAAGGACTGACAGCAGTGAACACAGGCAGCTCTCTGCTGTCAGTGGTTATTTAGCACCTAACAAGCACCAAAGGCTCGGCAGAGTAGCCATGTTTGTAGAATCCAATATTATGGTCAAACCCTTCCCCTGCACTACTGCAGTTCTGGCAGACCAACAGAAAGAACTGACACCTCACAATGTCCAGGATGGCTTTGCAGGCTTCTGCATGCAATAATAATTGGGGCATTCGACCTAAGCTTCTACTGTTAATTCAACAGGATTTCAAGTCTTTTGGAAAGATTTGGTTTCATTCTTCTCATGCCTTTGTGGCCAACTCTAGCACATGCATGCACAGACATGCATGTGCTTTCACGCTGTCCTTACTGCAGCAAGAATGAAAATCTCCAAGCAGCAGGATGGGCTGGCAGCTTTAAATGTCACCTCCCTTCATCAGGGACACGGCTCTGCAGAGGGGTTAATGCATTTCGGCACCCCGTAGCATGGGTCATACTTGCTGTACAACAGTATGGCACAGCACTTCAGAGCCTGTGCGGCCATGCACAGCTCCATCACAGCCTCTTAAATTGGTTGTACCCATGCTGCAACAGCACACAGCCCCAAGTGGCTGGCACCACCAGGAGCCCGTGTAGCACAGCCCTGGAGATGGCCTCCGCAGCAGAAGGTGGGAGCCTCAGGCAGCCCAGGGTCACATTGCCACAACAATGGCAATAGTAATCATGATGAATTGTACCCACTACCCATCCTTGGCAATCTCCATCCTTGGAGATATTCAAAAGCCATCTGAACATGGTCCTGGGCAACTGGCTCTAGGTGGCCCTGCTTGAGTAAGGGAGGTTGGACCAGATGACCTCCAGAGGTCCCTGCCAATCTCAACTGTTCTGTGATTCTGTGAAATCTTAATATCTGTCAGTTCCTACTGAAGACAACTGTATAACTCCAGTTCAGCTATACTGTAAAATTCAGAAAAATTACAATGTGACCAACTCCACCCAGTGCTCTTCTTCAGGACTGTAGAACCAGACTACAATAAGGGATTTTAAACTCCTAAAACACAAGTCAGCGTACTTAGATGAACACTGCCAGCTGGAGTTAAGTCCAAGAAAATCTTGACTTTGTAAATAAACATGGTTTCAGTAATCATAATCTGCTTTTCCAGGCTCTCACTCAGACTTACTCAGTACATACCTACCACTCTTGAAAATAACCTATGAGCACCTAGGCCTCAGCAGAGAGTGTATATTTTGCTTCACCGAGATACAGTTTAAATTCATAACAAACATATACAGCTCTAACTTGTTATGACTCTTGCAAGGTAGCACCAGTCTGGAGAGAGGATAAGGGCATATTCTGTTTGCAAGAGGCAGCACATGCTGCAGTCAGGTGCTACTCTGAACTTCCTAATGTTTCTTCAAACCAGGAGCCTTCAACAAAAGCCAGGGCTTGGCCTGCTGCAGCAACCTATATATCTTTGGATACCTGGGCCTTAGTGCTTACAACAACAGTTATAAACTTTTGAGCAATGTGTCCTTTAATAGGGAAGGCAGAAAATGAAACATCCCACAGAAAATGGTCAAAAAGAAACTAAGAACTGAAACAGGATCTGTTCTTGGAGTCCTCATACAGTTTAAAATGTTATATGTATACGCATATACATGCACACACATATGCATTGGCTTTAGAGAGTTTTCTGTGAGGTAAGAATTAAAAAATTACTAACCCCACAATGTATATTTTGGGATTTTTTAATAGATTTTAATCTCCAACTAAAGGTTACAAAAGGTTTAACAAGAAAAAAAACCCTCAAGTCTTCAGGTGAAGAAATGTACATTTCCTACTTAAAATCTCATCTCCAGAACATACAGCATCCTACATCACATCATACAGTGACATTTCTGATATGGTTGTTCAGTTCTCCCGTATTTCACCTTGCTCTGTTGTCCAGTTCCTCTAGAAAACAGTGGTGAGTACACTCAGTGTCTTCACTCAAACACCTACTGTCCTGACAACTGTATCCCTTACATTTTGGTCTGCTCTTTGTATTCTGCTTTTATGTGTTGAGCAAGTGTTATGGATAGAATTCAGGTCTGTGAGGCATACAGTGCTGAAACAGCTGAACACATAATAAGCTTAACTAAATGTTGTTTATTATAAAGCAATAAAGCAATACAAACAACAAAAGAAACCCCAAACACATAAAAGCCAAAGCAATACAAACAAAAAATTTACTTACACATATGCCGCTAAACTAAGTAATATTACCACATGTAGCGCAGGCCGCATAGTCTCTGGCCTGGGTAGAGGCAAGACACAGCTTCTTAATGGGCATCTCCGTGACACCAACGTGGGTTAAAAGGTGTTGCTACACCATTACCCTGCAGAATGCCGATTTACCCCTGTCCACATCCTGACACGTAGGGCCAGTATGTGCCAGAAGGTGGGTTAATGGCAGGCCAAATGCGAAGCCCATTACCTAATCTCTTACTCAGCTGTGCCTGCACCACCTCACGTTTGGTGGTCTTTTACTTCCTCACATAGTCTTCCTCTTGTGTTCGCTAAATGACCTTGAGACCCTCCTTGAACTTCTGTGCATGCTCCTCTTCATTGGTTCAATTACAAATTGCAAAGACAGTTTGAACTGGTCCAGAGAAGATCTCATCCCTCTTATCTACGCTGTCCTGCAGGCATCCTCGCCTCCCTCATGCTTTGTTCTTTTCACACACACGGCAGGCTGTAACATTACTCAGTATGGCCAGTGCTTCAACAAAGAAATTGTGATACAAGTAGTTACTACTGCAAGAAGTGGAATATTCTGATTTAAGCTAAAGTAGAATTGGTTTTCTCGTTGCAGTTAAGTCTCATTTAAGTAACTGTATTTTTAAAAAGTTACAGACAGATTGTCCCTCTGATAGCATGTTTTTTTCAAAGTGTTTTTCCAGACACTGTTCTCTTGAGAAATGATAACATCTTGGGTATAATAAGAACAGATGTGTCTTCTACTATAATCATCTTTGTTTATAGTCTCTCTCTCTCTCTCTAAAGAATGCAAGGTCAGACAGAGAACTAAAACTCCAAAATTAGACTTTATTTGTCGGCATCATGATATGTCAGTATGATTTTGGCACCCCAGATGGGACTTGCTTTCAGGATTTCAGATCTGTGGGGGTCGAGGATTCTCCAGTTGTCAACTGAGAACTTCTTGGGGGGAACCTCCACCCTCTTGGACTGTGTCATGGGAGCAAGGATACCACTGGTAAGAATTAAATAATTAAAGTATCCCTTCTCAATTTTGCTTTGGTTGCCTGCTCGCAAGTCAGAGACGAAAGCCCCACAGGTTTGGGCTAGAAAGATACCTAATTTGGGCTTGGGGTTAGAGTCCCCAATTTTGGTATATTTGGTATATAATCCAGATTTTTGGTATGAGGTTAGAGTCCCCAATTTTGACATATAGTCACAATTTTGGTTTCAGTTTGCTTGTGGTTTGTAATTGTCTGTGTGACTGTGTGAGGGACTCTATGTTTATAATTGTCTGTGTGATTAAAATAATTTAAAAAGTAATAAAAATATGTGATATTACTGCAATGAGAGCCAGGGAAAGCTGGGTATTCTTTAAACCTTTGAAATTCAGATTGGGAAAACAGTGGGTAACACATCAGTTTTTATATTTACCAGGTTCCCCAAAACCATTATTAGGGAGATACTTGCTTGAGAAATTAGAAGCTCTGTTGTGGTTTGAACTAAATTAGAGTCAGTATTCTGATTCTAACTCGGCTCATCTAAGTAACTTGATTTTCTGAAAGCCAACTGCATGCTTTTCAGACAGTTCCTCTCTAGAAGTGACAACACGGGGCGTTGGTATGCAGAAAGGCCAATGCTTATACTTATTCCTATAGTAACCAAGGCCATCCTCGAGTTGGTTAAAAATGGCCGCACCTGCAAGGAGGACAGGACAGGTGAATCTAAACTGACCAACAGAGTATTCCATCCCATATGCATCATACTTGGTATAAAACTGAGAGATCACAAGGGTCTCACCCCTCTTCTGTGATGGCTGATGTCCAATCAAGACCTCATCTGCCTGGTTACTCCTGATCCCGGATCTGTGGGTTCCTGAATTCATTTCCTGAGTTCAGCTCCCTCTGAGCCGTGAACCCATTCCCTTGTATAGTCATTGGGGGGGGGAAGTCTCATATATTTGTATATATTTTATTACTTTCTAATTATTTCCATCATCATTATTATTTCATTAAAGCTGTAGTGTTAGTTTCCAGCCCACAAGTCTTTTTTCCTCTCATTTTCCTTTCTCCTTTCCCTTGGAGCCAGAGGGCGGGGGAGGGAGGGATTTGGGAGCCCAACTTCATGGTTTTAGCTGCCAAAATTGGCCCGGTGGGGGCTAAACTGTGACAATTCCTATTGTATGGGCTGGAGAGATGTTGGGGAGATCCAAAAGGGCAAAACCAGTAAGAATTGATCTTAAACGAGGAGCATTGCCAGTCAGAATGAAATAATATCCTTTAAAGTCAGAAGCTCAATGGGGACTAGTGCCTGTGATTCAGAAGTTTTTAAAATACAAACTGATAGTTGAATGTGAGTCAAAATATAATATGCCAAGTCTTCCAGTAAAAAAAGCCAATGGTAAAGATTTTTGTTTAGATCTTAGATCCAGTAATCAAATTGTACAAGATATACATCCTGTGGAGGCAAACCCGTATATCTTATTGACTACTTTAACTGAGGAACAAGGGTGGTTAATGGTATTAGATCTAAAAGATGCTTTTTTCTGCATCCCTCTTGAGAAAGAAAGTCAGGAAATATTTGCTTTTGAATGGTAAAATCCTGAAACTGGCAGAAAAACTCAGTATACATGGACTGTTCTACCCCAAAGATTTAAAAATAGTCCATCAATTTTTGAGGATCAGTTAGCCAAAGAACTGGAAATATGGAAAAAGAAAATGATGGGGGAACAATATTACAGTATGTGGATGATACTGCAACCGCTAGAAAAGATTGTTTGCAACTGACTATAAGTTTTTTTAAACTTTTTGGGACTTATGTGGATATAGAGTTTCCAGAAAGAAGGCTCAGGTGGTAAAAAGAATAGTGACTTACCTTGGATTTGAGATACATTCAAGGACAGTGACAATTGCAAATAGAATGGAAAGAAAAAAGTTCTTTCTCAACTCCCAGAACCCTGGACAGTCCATGAGTTGAGAACTTTTCTTGGGATGGTGGGATGGTGTCAGCTCTGGATTTCAAATTATGGACTGCAAAGCCTTTGTACGACATATTAAAGACATCTCCCCCTGAGCATTTGGATTGGATTGATGATAGCAGAGCAGCCTACAAATATTTAAAATTGTCTCTAATGAAAGCGCCGGCACTCAGGCTACTATACTTAACAAAGTCTTTGTGCTTTTCATCCATGAAAGACGTGGGACAGCCCTGGGAGTGATATCTCAATTGGGAGAGCAGTGATGCGCCATGGCCTATCTCTCAAAACAGCTGGATGATGTCAGCCAGTCCCTGGATACAGTGTATGGGTATTGGGAAGTGGGTCCTAGGCTACCAGATTATCTTTTACTAAAGAAAATACACCTGCAACCTTAGGCCTCCTGGCACTGTGCCCTATCTGGAAGCCAAGTCCTATGAACCCTCTACATTAGGGAAAAAAAAAAAACAACAAAAGAGACAGCGATGAGGGTCGAGCACATCTGCTGAGGCAGGATGGGGATTACAGAGTTTTTTTATTCCTGGGACTGACTGCACTGGAAAATCAGATTCTAATTGAAAATCTTACGTGGCAAGTGGAAACACTGTTCGGCTCTGTTGCCAAAGGATTTGAATTAATTAGCCAGCAGGTACAAGCCAATACTAAGGCAGTGTTACAGCACTGCCTGGTTTTAGATTTATTGCTGGCCAAAGAGCATGGAGTCTGTGGGTATCTGAAATTGGACACAGATCATTGTTGCATCCATATCCCAAATGTAACAGAACATCTTAATAAGCAGATAGAACAAATTCAGGTTGTTGCCCAACAAGCTTGGGATCTTAGAGAAGATGCAGAAGACAATTGGCTAAATAAATTTTTAAGCCATATAGGTGGAATATTGCTGACTGGGTGGCTTGCTTCCTTGTTGCAAACTTTAGTGTTAATCACTGTCATAATAGGCATTGTCTTTTTAGTATTAAGTTGAGTAAAATGCATAGTTTTGAAAAAGATAACATTTTCTAGGCTAGAGGGAGGTAAACAACATTAGTATTAGTATTTTTCTGCTTTGCTTGTTATCTTGCAGGAAAAAGGGTGATGTGGACCTTTAGATGAGAATCAAAATGTATGAAAAGAGAAGTACGGATTTGATACAAGAAGTAGGTACTAAAGCAAAAAGTGGAATATTCTGATTTAAGCTAAAGTAGAATCAGAGTTCTAACGTCACTTAAGTCTCATTTAAATAACCATAGTTTTTGGAAGTTACAGACTGAATGTCCCTCTGATAGCATGGGTTGTTTTTTTTTCTGAATAGTGTTTTTTCAGACACTGTTCTTTTCTTGAGAAATTATAACATCTTGTGTTAAGATGTTAATATGTGCTGAACAGATGTCTATTCTGTATTCATCTTTGTTTATAGTCTCTCTCTCTCTATCTAAAGAATGCAAGGTCAGACAGAGAACTGGTCCTGTCCCAATTACTGAAGATTTGGCTGTTGTGAAGCTCATAATAACATTAAAATTAGTCCTCAGAAATTAACAGAATATGCATGTGATTTCTGGGAAATGTTATACGTATGCATGTAGATAGGAAATATATTCTATAACCAGCTCTTGTTTTATTACACGATTGATGTAATTATTCCTCTATGTGTCATGTGTCCAGCACTGTAATAAAGGATGTGTGCTTTCTAAAATTCAAAAATGAGTCTTAGAGGGTTTATTTGCTGACATTTTTGGTATCATTTGGAGTAAGACATATCAGACAGGAAGCAGAAACTACCCAGTCCTTGACCTCATCAGAGGTTATAAACTGTTTGTTACTTTGAGTTCAACATAAAAGATTGTTGCTGTAAATTGTTTGTTGTTACTTTGAGTTCAAAGTAAAGAGTAGCAACTTTGCCGGACTGCTGTACAAACATACAAAAGAAACCTACATCCCTCCCCCCCCATCCTGCTGAGCAGGTCCTTTGGATCTGGACCGTAACACGTGGAAGATTACAGCTGCTAGCCAGGTGAGTGGGTTGCTGCCTGGCTGCTCTGATGCTGGGATAATAGGGCCAACAGTCAGCAATTGGAAGGTAAGCCCAGCAGCTGGGATCCCTTTCTAGAAACTGGGAAATTGAGAGAGGAAATGGAAAATAGGCAGCAATTTACATTCTCTGGAGATAGCTTTTCTCAAGTATGAAGGCAAGATAGCCATCAAGGCAGATCTTGTTAAATCCCCAGAAAAGTAGACTGCTGCGGACAAAGGCATCCAATACCTGAGAGAATTAGTGATGCTGGAAGTCATCTATGGTGGTCTAGACAATGACAATGTTTCCAAAGATCCAGAGGATGTCCTTTGCACATGGGGCTACGTGGAGGAAGGTGATTCAAAATGCCCTAGCAGCACATTGTAATAGCTTGGCAGCAATGTATTGCCTAGATATGGATACACCAACTATGCAGAGAGCAGCATCTTTGCTCCAAAACGTTGAAGAATATTTCTGTATCTCCTCATTCCTACAGGCCAGCACTTTGGTTGTCAGGGACACCCCAAGAAATCAATCTCCTCCTGCCCCAGTCAGAGGGAAAGGGAACCTCAGGCGCATACCATATGGTGTGCTCTGGTTCTTCCTGCATGACTGGGGGAGGACATGAGGAAGTGGGATGGTGATCTCATCTTTAAGCTGGAAGCCCATGTACATGAACTGACAGGGAAGACAGCTGCTAAGAAGGGGCCACCCAAGAAGACTGTCAACTTTGTTCTAGAGTTATAATATTGTGTGATTTGGTATGCTGTCTCCTTAGCTTTCTTAGCATGAGTAGCAAGACTTGCTTTGAAGCACTAGGTCACAAGCTGGGAATTTCCAGTTAAAAACTTTCCCAGTGCATACAACCTGTTCAGTCAAAAAAAGGCCTCCAGAGTCAACGCAAAACAGAAAAATACAGAGGCTTCAAGGATACAGATCAACACCAGCTGCACCAAGACAAAATAATGACCTGTCTGACAGCAAAGGAATCCAATGAGGAATGAGAAGACCCCAGAACCTCAATTACTATTGGACTAAAGCATTGCATGAGGGGATCAAAGTAACAGTCTGTAAGGATATAATTGCCCAGGGATTTCATGGTTCATGTTGGCCTCTCTCTGTGTAGACAGTCTCTCTGCCCGGAGTTGACCATGTTCCTGTATCCCTCTATTAGATTGTTTATTTTATAAAATCCGATGCCTTCTTTGTGAAACCTCAGATTTGAACTCCAGAGAGAACTCATGTCAGATGATGCACAGATGGGAATGTAAGTGAATTGGGGATAAACATGATGAAACTTTGAAATCTTATCTAAGTGACATAGAGAATCAGGTATGCATATATAATCTTTTGGCTATAAGCAAATATAGTTCTTTAGCTATAAACACATATAACTCGATTTTCCCTCATACAGTAAGCAATAGCATGACCTTATGATCAAACTCTATTAAGTCACACTTTATTTAAACATGACTTATCTATAAACTTGTTTGCAACACTGGGGAAGTTGGTGTGGATTGCTCCTCTCATGGGAAAAGGAAAAACCATTCATGGGACTGTCTTTTCTCAAGGACCTGTGTGTACTTGGTGGGTAATGCAGGGAGACCTGGTATGTGCCTCGAGGAGAGCTAACCTTGGCAGAAAAATAATCTGTGATGTGATTTGTTTCTTGTAGGAAGTAATGTAGCAGGAATGACTTGAACTAACAAAGATCAAGTTTCACAAGGAACCAGATGAGTGCAACGATGGCCCAAAGCAAGCCAGTGTTGGTGCCCAACAATCAGACATGCTGCTTCTCCTGTCCTGAGTATCGATCTTGATAGATGAGACCCAACTCATAGCCTGTCCTGATGAACATTTAGGGGAGTGGAAGAAACCCATGGAATGGGAGAATAATATCTATCTGTTAAAGGACAGGGGGGACAGTAGTTAATGAGAACATAAAAGTCTGTATGTTGGGCATAATGATGGTTTAAGTACGTAGTATAAGTTGTGAGTATTGGTAAGAAGGGTTTTCAATTATGAGACTTTAATACAATGGGATGGTTAGAAGATGTATAAATGTATCAATACCTGGCTGGTGTCATCAGCAGAATTTTAGGGTTTTTTGATCATGAGTCAGTCTACACACCAGGCCTGCTAAGGACAGATCATAGAATTACCTGAGTTGGAAGGAACCCAAAAGGATCATCAAGTCCAACTCCTATCCCTACATAGGACACTCCCAACATTCACACCGTGTGACTGAGGGCATTGTCCAAATGCTTCTCGAATGCTGGCAGACTCGGGTGCCATGACTACTTCCCTGGGGAGCTGTTCCAGTGCTCCACCACCCACTGGGTGAAGAACCTCTTCCTAATATCCACTCTAAACCTCCCCGGCACATCTTCCTGCCATTACATCTAGTCCTATCATAGATCACAAGAGAGAAGAGATCAGCACCTGTTTCACCTCCTTCCCTTGTGAGAAGGCAGTAAACAGCTATGAGATTCCCCCCTCAGTTTCCTCTTCTCCAGGCTGAACAGACCAAGTGACTTCAGCCATTCTTCATACATCTTCCCCTCTAAACCCTTCACCAGCCTTGTGGCCTCCTCTGGACACTCTCCTGTAGTTTTATACTGTGGCACGCAAAACTGAACACAGTATTCGAGGTGGGGCTGCATCAGTGCAGAGTAGAGCCAGACAATCACCTCCCTTGACCGGCTGGCAATGCTGTGCTTGATGCACCCCAGGACACAATTGGCCCTCTTGGCTGCCAGGGCACACTGTTGGCTCATGTTCAACTTGTCATTGACCAGAACCCCCAGGTCCCTCTCTGTGGGGCTGCTCTCCAGCCTCTCAGATCCCAGTCTGTGTATATATATATATATCTCCAGTGTTGATGTGTCCCAGGTGCAAAACTCAGCACTTGCCCTTGTTAAATTTCATGCTGTTGGTGATTGTCCAGCTCTCCAATCTGTCAAGATCCCTCTGCAGGGACTCTTTGCTCCCAAGAGTGTTGACAGCTACCCCAGTTTTGTGTCGTTGGCAAACTTCATCAATAAACCTTCAAGTCCTTCATCCAGGTCATTTATGAAGTTATTGAAGAGCACTTGCCCCAGGATGAATCCCTGTGGGACCCCACTAGTGTCTGGACACCGGCCTGATGTAACTCCATTCACTGTGACCCTTTGAGCCTGACCCATCAGCCAGTTTTGCACTCATTGCATTATGTGTTTATCCAGCTGTATTCTGGACATTTTGTTTATGAGAATACTGTGAGAGACAGTATCAAAGGCCTTGCTGAAATCCAGAAAAATGACATTGACCAGTTTTCCCTGGTCGATGAGGTGGATGACCCTGTCATAGAAGGATATTAAGTTTGCAAGGCAGGACCTTCCCTTTATAAACCCACGCTGGCTGGGACCAATGATTACGTTGTCCTTCAGGTGTTTTTCAGTAACTCCCAGAATAATCTTCTCCATAATCTTCCCAGGCACTGAAGTGAGACTGACAGGCCTGTAGTTACTGGGGTCATCCCTGCTGCCTTTCTTGAAGATTGGGACAACACTCGCCAGCTTCCAGTCAGCTGGTACCTCCCCAGATTCCCAAGAGCGTTGAATAATCACTGAGAGAGGTCTCGCTATGACATTGGCCAGCTCTTTAAGTACCCTTGGATGAACCCCATCAGGCCCCATCAACCTGTAGGGATCCAGCTGAAGCAGCAGATCCCACACAAGTTTGGGGGTGATTAAGAGATTGTTTGCCCAGTCATGATCCTCCAGCTCAAGGCTCTGGGGGGGCCCAAGCCCAATGTCATTATTGAATATCGATGCAAAAAAAGCATTAAGAGTCTCTACTTTGTCTAAGTTGCTGTTAATGAGGTGCCCATGCTCATCAAGTAATGGTCCAATGTTGTTTCTGGCCTGCCTTTTACTATTAACATATTTGAAAAAGCCTTTTTTATTATGCTTCACAGTGCTGGCCAGCTTCAACTCTAACTGACTTTTGGCCACATGAATTTCTGCCCTACAGTGGCGAACAGCATCCCTGTAGTCCTCCCATGTCACCTGTCCTTGTTTCCACTTGTCATACACCATCTTCTTACGCCTCAGTTTGAGTAGAAGATCCCTACTCAGCCAGGCTGGCCTTCTGCCTCACCTGCTTGACTTCCAGCATTTTGGGATTGCCTGATCCTGTGCCCTTTGGAGGTGGCACTGATGGAACCCAGCACCATCAAAATCTTTTTCCCAGTGGACCTTTCTAAGCAGATAGGGTACACCTTTCTCAAAAGGAAAAAGGATCTTTGCTCAAAAGTTAGCAGGGCTCATTGAAAGAGCTTTAACTAGATTTGAAGGGTGAAAGGGATAAAATCAGGTTCGCTAGTGATAAGCCAAAGGACGGCACACCAGTGTTTGAGGGACAATGTGCCAGCAAGGTCCTTCACAGTGTGCTGAATGCACTGGAGCATATTTGAAATGTCCCTGTACTAATGGGCCCAGCATGAGGAGTTAGAAGCTTTGGCCCAGTCCAGGAGCTACATCATCATTGGCATAAGCAAAACCTGGTGGGATGAGTCCTGTGGCTGATGTGCTATGATGAACAGTTATAGGATCTTCAAGAGGGATAGACAGGGCTGGTGAGGTGGCGGTATATATAAGGGAAGGGTTGGGGTTGGACTGTGTGGTGCTTGCAGTTGGCAATGACACGGTTGAGAGCCTCTGGTAAGAATGAAGGGGAAAGCAAATAAAGCAAATGATGTTGTATGTGTCTTGTACCGACCACCCAGCAAGGAAGACAACACCAATGAATTATTCTACAAGGAACTAAGGGATATCTCTAGATCAGCTGCCCTTGTCCTTATAGATGATTTTAACTTCCCAGATGTCAACTGGGAATATCACACAGCAGACACAAAAAGGTCCAGGAAATTCCTGAGTCATGTTGAAGATAACTTCTTGGTGCAGATACTAAGGGAGCTGACTGGGAAAGGTGCCCTCCTAGATTTGCTGTTTGTAAACAGAGTGGGACTCGTGGGCAAAGTGGTGATTGGTGGCTGTCTTGGTCACAGTGACCAAGAAATAGTTGTGTTTCAAATCATTTGCAATAGGAAAAAAAACTGCCAGCAAAACTTTGACTCTAATTATGGGGAGAACAGACTATGGGCTGCTGAAGGAACTAGTTAGTAAGGTCCCCTGGGAATCTGCTTTTGATAGTATTGGGGTCCATGAATACTAGTTCCTTTTTAAGAGCTATCTCTTAAAAGCGCAAAAGCAGGCAATTCCAAAGTGTCAGAAGTCAAGCAAGTTGGGCAAAAGGCTGGCTTGGCTAAGCAGGGATCTCCTAGAATTTAGTTGTGAAAGGAAAGCATATGGGCATTGGAAGCAAAGGACAGGCGACATGGGAGGACTACAGATGCTGTTCACCACTGTAGGGAGAAAATTTGTGCAGTCGAAGCTCAATTAGAGTTCAAGCTGGCCAGCACTGTGAAGGACAACAAAAAGGGCTTTTTTAACTATGTTAGCAGCAAAAGTAGGATCAGAGATAACATCGGTCCATTATTTGATGTGGTTGATCACCTCACAAATAGAGACATAAACAAAACAGAGATGATTAATGCCTTCTTCGTCTCTCTATTTAACAACAATGATGGGCCCTGGGACCTCTGGAGCCCTATGCTGTGACTGGGAGGATAATAAACTACCAGATGACTCAGAACTTGCCTGAGACTGGCTGCTCCATCTGGATGTGCATAAATCTATGGGGCCCAATGGGATTCATCCCAGGGTATGAAAAGAGCTGGCCACTGTTACTGTGAGAACTTTCTCTATTATTTTTCAATGGTCCTGGGAGTCTGGAGAAGTCTCAGTCATCTGAAAGCTGGCAAATGTTGTCCCAATTCTCAAGAAGGGTAAGAAGGAAGACCCTGGTGATCATAGGCCTGTCAGTCTCACTTCAGTGCCTGGTAAAATTATGGATAAAATTATTCTCGGAGTTACTGAAAAAATGCGCCAGAGACAATGCAGTCACTGGCCATAGCCAATGCAGTCACTGGCCATAGCCAACATGGGTTCATGAGAGGAAAGTCCTGTTTAACTAACAATTTTCTTTTATGACAAGGTCACCCATCTAATTGACTTGAGGAGCCAGTAGATGAGAGGGGTGTTATTATTTTAGCAAAGCTTTTGATACTGTCTCTCATAGTGCGGCGGATAAAGGCACGGACCCCGATGCAGGTTCAAAATGAAGTCCAAATAGGAATCGTTTATTTGTAACACAAATTGCTCTTTTATAACAATCTTTCTACAAAGTCATTGTCCACCCACCAATTTAACATCGGTGATTGGGTTAAAGCACTTGTACACGCGCCTTGAGCTGTTTCTTAATTGGTAGCATAAATTCTGTTTTTCTTTACCTAATCCCTGCTGATAAACTGCTCGGGACTTTCCACTACTTCAAGGTTAGCCAGTTCTCAGCTCATTATCAAACCCTGTCAAGGCCTCTGTGTTATTCTCTGTGTTATTTCCCAGGCTTTAACCCTACATCATAGTATCTTTAAAGATCGACTTCTTTACTTGTGTTTGTTGTGTCTTAAACATTGTCTGAATTGAGGACTGTGTGTGCCTGACAGGCTTTTCTGTGGCTCCTAGTTAACAATGAGAGGGGGAGGTGTAGGAGCAGGCACTGCTCCCACCCCCTCACCAGCCAATGGGCTGACTGTCCTGGGCAGCTGCTACAGAGGAGGTGCAACAGCAGTCCTGCCCCTCCACACCTGACTGCGCATGCACACCCAAAGGGTTCACACAGAGGTTATTCTGGCAAGGGTCTGTTGAGCTGCCAGTAACCCTGGAGTTCCCAGCCCCAATTCCAGAACCTTCCTGAAGGAGCTTCCGCACATACCCTGATTCAAGAAATTTCATGGTAAGACCTCCCCTCACATGCTAATGGGGCACAGACTTGTCCTTTAAATAGAGCCTGCCAAGTGTTGGGAGTGGGCCCAAACAGAATTGATATAATGGTCTGCAATGGAGCCAAACCCTATTGTTGACAATTTTCATAGCCTGGAAACATTTCCCATGTTAAGAAACCCAAAGTCATCAATTAAAATGGCTTCTGTAAAGAAGAAGAGGAGGGTTGTAGTCATTGGGGTCTCCCTCCTGAAAGGAACTGAAGGACCAATATGCAGACCAGACCCATTACATAGGGAAGTCTGCTGCCTACCTGGGGCCTCTGTCAGAGATGTGGTAAGAAAAATCCCATATCTTGTTAAGTCCACGGATTATGATCTGCTGCTCATCTTTCAGGTAGGAAGTAATGAAAAACCAACTGGAAACCTTAAGGTGATTAAAAAGGACTTAAGAGCTTTAGGAAGTAAGGTAAAGGGTTCAGGTGTGCAGATAGTATTCTCTTATCTCATAGGGAATGGTGAGGGAAGGAGTGGGAAGAGTCAGGAATTAAATACCTGGCTCCGAACCAGGACTGCTGGCAAACGATGGGGTACACTTGTCCCCAAAGGGCAGAAGGACACTTTCCAAGAAGTTGGTAGGGTTAATCAGGAAAGCTTTAAACTAGATTGGAAGGGGGAGGGGAACACCACTGGGCTTGATAGAATAAAGCATGGGAATGGCACCTCAGGTTCTGAGGGATGAAGTACTAATGAGGGCCCCTGGTCTGCCACCTCAGTGGAAGTGGGGGACAGCACTCCAGGTGGCAGCCAGAATTCAAAGGGAATTCTTGGGTTACAAACCAGAGCTAGAAGACACTTAGGACTTATGGTTATTCCACTCAGGGTAGATGTTGAAACAACAGCCCAACCGAAGTACGTTTACACTAATGCATGCAGCATGGGCAACAAACAGGGGGACCTAGAAGCCGTTGCAAGGGAAGAAAACTATGACATAATTGCTATCACAGAAACGTGGTGGGATGATTCACACAACTGGAGTGCTGGCATGAGTGGCTACAAACCCTTCAGGCAGGATAGGCTAGGAAAGAGAAGTGGCGGGGTTGCTCTCTATGTTAGAGAATGTTTCAATTGCATGGAACTGAATAATAGTAATGATAGGGTTGAGTGCTTGTGGGTTAAAATCAGCAGAACGTACAGAAAGCCAGATATAGTGGTGGGAGTCTGTTATTGGCCGCCCAGCCAGGACGAAGACACCGATGAGCTCTTCTACAAGCAACTGGGAGAAGTCTCATGATTGCTGTCCCTTGTTCTTGTGGGGGATTTCAACCTTCCAGATTTCTGCTGGAAGTATAAAGGAAGAAAGGAAGAAGCAGAAAGGAAGCAATCTAGAAAGTTCATTGAGCATATGGAAGATAACTTCCTAACTCAACTGGTGCGTGAACCAACTAGAGAAGGTGCCCTGGATCTGCTGTTTGTGAACAGAGAGGGCCTTGTGGGAGAGGTGACTGTTGGAGGACGCCTGGGGCACAGTGATCACGAGATGATAGAATTCTCAGTTCTTGGAGGAGTAAGGAGGGGGGTCAGCAGAACTGCCACCTTGGACTTCCGAGGGCAGACTTTGAACAGATTAGAAGGCTGCTTGATAAAGTTCCCTGGGAGGAAGTTCTAAATGACAAAGGAGCACAAGAGGGTTGGATGGTCCTCAAGAAGGAAATCCTGGCGGAGCAAGAGCAGGCCATCCCTGTGTGCCATAAAATGAGTTGCCGGGGAAGAAAACCAGCTTGGCTGAGTAGAGAGCTTTGTATTCATCTCAGGATGAGGAGTAAAGTTTATGAGCTTTGGAAGAGGGGGCTGCCATTGTCCTGGACAGGCACACCCTCTGCTGGGTAAAAAACTGGTTGGATGGCCAGACCCAAAGTGTTCTGGTAAATGGAGTTAAATTCAGTTGGAAACCAGTCACGAGTGGTGTTCCCCAGAGTTCAGTGCTGTGTCCAGTCCTGTTCAATATCTTTATCAATGATCTGGATGAAGGGATCGAATGCATCCTTAGCAAGTTTGAAGATGACACTAAATTGAGTGGAAGTGTTAATTTGCTTGAATGAAGGGAGGCTCTGCAGAGGGATCTGGACAGGCTGGATGGATGGGCTGAAACCAACAGGATGAAGTTTAACAAGGCCAAGTGCCGAGTCCTGCACTTTGGACACAACAGCCCCATGCAGCGTGACAGACTTGGGGAAGACTGGCTGGAGAGCTGCCTGGTGGAGAAGGACTTGGGGATGTTGGTTGACTGCCAGCTGAATATGAGCCAGCAGTGTGTCCAGGTGGCTAAGAAGGCCAATGGCATCTTGGCCTGTATCAGAAAAAGCATGGCCAGGAGGACCACGGAAGTGATTGTGCCCCTGTACTCGCCACTGGTGAGGCCACACCTCGAATCCTGGGTTGAGTTCTGGACCCCTCAGAACAAGAAGGCCATGGAGGTGCTGGAGCGTATCCAGAGAAGAACAACAAGGCTGGTGAAGAGACTGGAGAACAAGTCCTACAAGGAGCGGCTGAGGGAACTGGAGTTGTTTAGCCTAGAGAAGAGGAGGCTGAAGGGAGACCTCATCACTGTCTACAACTGCCTGAAAGGAGGTTTGGTTAGGTGGGTGCTGTTTTCTTCTCACAAGTGACATATGATAGGACGAGAGGAAATGGCTGTAAGTTGCGTCAGGGGAGGTTTAGACCAGACATTAGGAAAAATTTCTTCACTGAAAGGGTGGGCAGGCATTGGAACAGGCTGCCCAGGGAGGTGGTTGAGTCGCCTTCCCTGGAGATGTTTAAAAGGTGGGTGGATGAGTTTCTTAGGCACATGATTTAGTATGGAGACAGGTATGATTGGATTCTATGATCTCAGAGGTCTTTTCCAACCAGATGATTTTATGATTCCTTGGCACTGTGGTGTATTGGATTGAATTAGAGTTATGTTATGGTTTGTTTAACAGCCTTGGCTGTGTTCAAGGTATCAGACTGTGATCTGGTTTTGCAACTTTGAGAAGTTGCAATTCAGAGTGTGCATGAGCATCTGTTTTGGTTGTGTCCAGAATAAACTCTTCATTTGAATTTACCCTGGGATATTTGTCAATCTCCAATTTGCCACACAGATACCAAAAGAATCAATTTTACCCTCCCTTTTTGACTGTGCAGATCGGGGTGGGCTCTGCCACTACTAGTGTCATGAGCAGGGTGAAACAGTGTTCTTCTGGACAAAATGTTCATTTTGCGTTGGGTGGGCAATTCACTGACAGATTAGGCTCAAAGAGTTGTAGTAAATGGGATTACATCAGGCTGGCAGCCAGTCACTTGTGGTGTGAGAAACGCCAGCTCACAGATATAGTTTTAGAGAAGACAAAGTCTTAGAAGCAAAGTAATTTATTTACAGCACTGGGTACACATGGGGATGGCTCCTCTATGTACACCGTTTTGTCTGGCTCACGTACATTTATTTAAGGTACTTAAACATATTTATGCCTTTTCCCCAGAATCTTATGCATATTCAACTGAGTTCCTGTAATTCATTTACATTTGTTACCCCCCACCTGCACATTCATACGGCCACCCAGAGGGTCTTCTGAGGGGTCGCAGGAGGAAGGCAGGTAGTCTTCCTCAGTGTTAAACTTTTGATTCCCTTAGCTCCTGCACCTGCGTCCTTTTACCCTAACTAACTAGTTGATAGATGAAACCTTCCCTCCCTTAAAAGAAAAGGAGAACATTAACTAGCCAGTTAATTCTAATTTACAGCTTTGTTAAACTCCCTCCTCCACATGGCTGCTTAATTCCTGTCTCCTCTGCCCTTAATTGGATATTTGAAAACTTACATTCGTTCTGACCGCCTACTGATCTCAACTATCACAATAAGGCTGAAGCAAAACTTTTTATTTATCTATTACAGTGGGGTTCCCTAGAGCTCAGTTTTAGTGCCAATGCTCTTTAATGTTTTTATAAATGATCTGGATGCAGGATACAAATGTACATTAAATAATATTGCCAGTGATATTAAACTAGTAGGAGATGTGGACTCCCTCAGGGGTAGAGAGGCCTTATAGAGAGACCTGGATAGACTAGAGAGCTGGGCAATCACCAACCATATGAAATTTAACAAGAGCAAGTGCCAGATTCTCCACCTGGGACAGAGTAATCCTGATTATACATTCAAATTGGGAGGACAAAAGCTGGAGAGCAACCCCAAAGAATAACATCTGGGGGGTTGGGTTAATGGCAAGTTGAACATGAGCCAGCAGTGCACCCTGGCAGCCAAAAGAGCAAATCGTGTCCTGGGGTGCATCAAGCACAGCATAGCTAGCTGATCGAGGGAGGTGATTGTTCCACTCTGTACTGCGCTGATGTGGCCCCACCTCTAGTATTGTGTGCAGTTTTGGGCACCTCAAGATAAGGACATTGAATTATTAGAGTGTGTCCAGAGGAGGACGATCAAGGTGGTGAAAGGTTTTGAGGGCAAGATTCCCAAGGAGCAGCTGAGGTCATTTGGTTTGTTCAGCTTGGAGAAGAGAAGGCTGAGGGGGGACCTCATCACAGTTTACAACTTCCTCAAGAGGGGCAGCCAAGAGGGAGGTGCTGATCTCCTCTCTATGGTGACCACTGATAGGACATGAGAAAATGGAATGAAGCTATGTCAGGGGAAGTTTAGACTGGACATTAGGAAAAGGTTCTTCACTGAGAGAATGGTCGGCCACTGGAACAGGCTCCCCAGGGAAATGGTCATGGCACCAAGTCTGTCAGAGTTGAAGGACCATCTGCATGATGCTCTCAATCGCATGGTTTAGTGTTAGGTAGCCCTGTGAGGAGCAGGAAGTTGGACTCCGATCCTTATAGGTCCCTTCCAACTTGAGCTATTCTATGATAAAATTATGTAGGATCTGAGCATGATGCAAATAATATGGAAAAGGGGATACGGGGTGTAGAGTGTATTGGGTCTGGCTGGGATGGAGTTAAATTTCCCCATAGCAGCGCTCACAGTGCTGTACTTTACATTGGTAGCTAGAAAAGTGTTGATCACACACCAGTGTTTTGGCTACTGCTGAGCAGTGCTCCCACAGCATCAAGGCTGCCTCTCCAAACCCCTCCCTCCAAAGGCCAGCAGGCTGGGGGTGGGCAAGAGCTTGGGAAGGGATATAGCCAGGACAGCTGCCCCAAACTGACCAATGGGATGTTCTATACTATGTGATGCCTACTCAGCAATAAAAGCTAAGAGAAAGGAGGGGGAGAGAGGGGCATTCATTATTAAGGCATTTGTCTTCCAAAGCAACTGCTACACATACTGAGGCTCTTCTTCCCAGGAAGTGGCTGGATTTTGCCTGCTAATGGGAAGTAGAGAATACGTTTTTTGTTTGTTTTTCTTTGCTTCCATGTACGGCCTTGGCTTTTTCTTTATTAAACTGACTTTATTTCGACCCATGACTTTCTCATCTTATTTTCTCCCTCCTGTCCTGCTGAGGAGTGGGAGTGGGCACCTGGCATCCAGCCAAGGTCAACCCACCACACTAATTCATCCACTTGAACTAAGAAAATGTTTTTATTCTTGTCCTGGTTCCAGCTGGGAAAGGGTTAATTTCCTGGTTTGGATAGGGAAAGAGTTAATTTCACAAGAAGCTGGGAAGGGACACAGCCAGGACAACTGACCAAGGTGGCCAATGAGATAATCCATTCCATCAATGTAATGTCCAGTATATAAAGGGTTGGCAGTACCCAGCAGCTTGGTTTGTGGCTGGGGTTCTACAGCTTGGTTCAGCTGCTGATCATGGCTGAGGATTCCAGATCAGGAGCATGTTGGACACCGGTTTTTGGACAGTGAGCAATTTGCATTGTCTATCACTCATTTTGTAGATTCTTTTGTTGTTATTATTGTTGGTGTATTTTCCCTTCTTTTGCTGCCCTGTTAAACCATTCTTAACCCAACCCATGAGTTTTACCTCCTTTGTTTCCAATTCTCCTCCTCATTCCACTGGGGGAGGGGGAAGGAGCTATCAAGCAGCCACATGGTTCTTTGGTGCTGGCTTGGGACTAGACCAAGCAGTCATACGGTTCTTTCTTTCTAGCAGGAGCTAAACCACGACAATTTGGTACAAAGATTATTTGTGCACACACACTTTGGAGGGGGACCACAACAAAAAGAGCAGAGAAATGCTCATGTGAAGACTTAGTAAAATATCTGCATACTTTACATTCATACACAAGCTTCTTTCTGAAATAGCTTTCTTTTGTAGACAGAAATATTTCCCAGCTTTTGGTAATAAAGTTTTTATAGCGTAGTATAAACAGCAACTTGATTCTGTAGGCTGCTTACAGTACACATCAATTTCTTACAGATCAGTTAATTTCAAACATTAGCCATCCAATCAGTATCTTGCTTCCTAAAGCAATATTACAGGAAAATAAGCAAATCTGATAACTAGTGAAGAAGCCCTTCAGCCTGGATAGAATTTAAGTTCTGTATATCCTGGGTAGGAGAAAAAACATGATACTCATGACAAGAACCACTGTTAACACCAACAGGTACAAATAGCAAGTGTAGAAAATAAGTTATTGCTAAAAATTCTACAAGGTTCCCTTCTATTATATTCAAATTGTGTGTGTGCACATGTTTGTGCACATGTTTGTGCACATGTATGCTAGATGACTCAAAGCTAGATAATTTTTCATCTGTACTTATTGCAAGACTACAAGTTACACCTTTCCAGTTGTGTCCAACTACAGACACTGAATAACTGAAGAAGGAAGACAGAAGATGAACATACATGTACATAATACTTCTTAAAGAATCTGTTCATAAGAAACTTTTCTTTGATTTTATGTGTGTGTATTTTCTCTGGATAATTTCAAGAAGAAATATCATATAGCCACAGCTAGAGGAACAACAGTATCCTTCACGCAAACAGCAATTGCAGGACCACTCTGTCATGTGAGAGTTTGGCTCTAAAGACTACTCCAGTAGTGTAGCATTTGGTGAAGGTGTAAATAAAGCTGGAGATTGCAAGAATACAGACACACAAGCTCAGATTGAATGCTCCATAACTTTTTAAGGATGGTTCCACTTCAGTAGTCTTGCAACAGGAAGCAATGTGAGATAGAAGATGCAAAGATTAGGATAGCACAGAGCTCCCAGACACCAAGCTATGACACAGAAGTAGGAATAAGAATCAAAAGGAAGCCACTGTACCAAAGTCAACATATTCTAATAAGCAGGATCGAAGCCGCATATCATTTCCTGCTATTGGCTATACTGAGTAACAAATTGGAGGAAAAAGCTACATCACCTCCCTCGTGAGCATACAGGTCAGGAGCTGTCTTTTGGTACCTGATGCAAAGATGCCTGTTTCAGAATCTGTAGACTTAGAAGATGAATTCAGGACAGCATACAGCCAGCCTGGTAGCCTACCAAAATGCAATAGCTTAGGCCACCAGGTTGCTCCAAGTTCATCTTTCAAACATTTGGAATTTGTTGCATCAGTACTCAAGTCTGCTTCCTGGCAGAGTGGAAGAAGTTTGCATTGTTTTGCTTCCCAAGGTGAAACACCTGTAGTGCCTTGCTTAGTACCACCTGAACAAGGTACCTCTCCATACTTCCTAAGGGGAACTCAGGTTTTCTCATATTGACCCAGGCTCCATCAGCCTGATGTGGAAATGCTTCTCTGGAAAGCAGCAATCATATCAGTTGCCGAGAATGTCCAAGGAAGATGTATATAGAATGAAGCCTAAATAGTAAGCATACTCTCAGGTATCTTTGTAGGGATTTAACAAACGCATGCCACTATATATCCTGTAAGATCTCACATCTCTATCAGATGATTAGATTTGCACAAGAAAATGCAATGGAAGCAGGCTTTGGTAGGCAATGAATTTAGTAACAGAGCAGTACACTCTAGCGACCAATTGGTTAAAGGTATGTGTTGTAGTTTCAGGTTTTTCAGAGAATTTTTCTTCCCTTGCTAACATCAGGACTGGTGGGGGCAGGGCCTGGCTGGCCGGGTGGAGGACCGGCCTACCTCTCTCTACCACCAGAGATATCTTTCCTTTTGTAGTTTGCCTGCAGTTTTGTGCCACTATGGCCTGAGCCATTATGGTCTATCTTGTATATGAAGTTAGGACCAGGGGCCCTCGAGAATGCACCCAGAAGCACCCCCAGGGAGAGAAGGAAGAGAATAAAACGCCTGACATCATGGTGACTCAGGACATGGCTGAACCAAGAGAACAGTCCAAGCCAATGGAAGTTGCCCCTATCCAAAAAAGGAAATATAAGACCAAATCAATTTGCCCAGTGAAAGATGAGGGGGAAGTGGTACCTTTGCAGGTAGCAGACCCAGAACCAGAGATTATTAGTGAATCGCAGTCATTTGATAATCTCTGTAGTCTGCGGAAAGACATTACTCGAAAGCCAGGTGAGCCCATCCTGACTTGGTTAATCTGAGTTTGGGACCTAATGGGTGAAAACTTACAACTTGATGATACTGAAGCCAAGTTTTTGGTGTTTCTGGCCCAGGATTTGGGTATTGAGCAGGTCTTTGTGAGGGAGCCAAAACCCCTTTCACTCTAGGCGCAACTTCTGACAGCTGACCTCCTGGTTGGAGTGTGTTACAGACCGCCTGACCAGGAGGAGGACTTGGATCTTCTATTGTTTAAGCAGCTGGAGGCTGCCTCTAGATCAGCTGCCCTTATTCTTTTAGGAGACTTTAACCTTCCAGATATCTGCTGGAAACTTAACACTGCTGAGAGGAGGCAGTCTAGGAGGTTCTTAGAGTGTATTGAGGACTGCTTTTTGTCACAGCTGGTGAGTGAGCCCACCAGGGGTGAGGCTCTTCTTGACCTGCTGTTTACAAACAAAGGGCTGGTGGGTGATGTTGTTGTTGGAGGCTGTCTGGGGTGTAGTGATCATGAGATAATTGAGTTCTCTGTAAACAACGTAATAACAAAAGCCAGGAACAGAACATCGATGCTGGACTTTTGGCGGGCAGATTTTGGATTATTTAAGGAACTGGTCAGGAAAGTGCCCTGGGAAATAGCTCTTAGTGGCAAGGGGGTCCAGGAAGGCTGAATGCACTTCAAGAATGAAATCTTGAAGGCGCAGGAGCGGGCTGTCCCTGTGTGTTGTAAGAAGAGTCGTAGGGGCAGACGGCCGGCCTGGATGAGTAGGGAACTTCTGAAGGAACTAAGTAAGAAAAAGAGGACGTATCACCGTTGGAAAGAAGGGGATGTAAGCCAGGTCATGGTCAACGATGTTGTTAAGTCGTGTAGGAGGAAAATCAGGGAAGCAAAAGCCCAGCTGGAGCTCAAATTGGCCACTTCTGTTAAGGATAATAAGAAGAGTTTTTATAAATACATCAATGGCAGAAAGAAGGGCGGCAGCGACCTCCACTCCTTGTTGGATGTGGAGGGAAATATAGTAACCAGAGATGCAGAGAAGGCTGAGGTACTTAATGCCTTCTTTGCCTCAGTTTTTAACAGCAAGGATGTCAGCTCGCTTGACAGTTGGCCCCCTGAAGTGGCTGATGGGGGCAGGGTGAAATATGGCCCTCCTGCAATCCATGAGGAGGAAGTTAGAGACCTGCTGAGCCACTGGGACCCTCATAAGTCTATGGGGCCGGATGGGATCAATCCTAGGGTGCTGAGAGAGCTGGCGGATGAGCTTGCTAAGCCGCTCTCCATCATCTTTCAGCAGTCCTGGCTCACTGGAGAGGTCCAGGAAGACTGGAAGTTGGCCAATGTGACGCCCATCCATAAGAAGGGCCGTAAGGATGATCCAGGTAATTACAGACCTGTCAGCCTGACCTCGGTCCCAGGTAAAATCATGGAGCAGATAATCCTGGGTGCAATCATGTGGCACCTGCAGAACGGCCAAGAGATCAGGCCCAGCCAGCATGGGTTTAGGAGGGGTAGGTCCTGCCTGACCAACCTGATCTCCTTTTATGACCATGTGACTCACCTGGTGGATGAGAGGAAGGCTGTGGATGTGGTATACCTGGACTTCAGCAAGGCCTTTGACACTGTCTCCCACAGTAGACTCCTAGGGAAGCTGGCAGCTCGTGGCTTAGATGGGAACACTCTGTGCTGGGTTAGGAATTGGCTGGATGGCTGAGCCCAAAGAGTGGTGGTCAATGGTGTTTCATCCAGTTGGCGGCCGGTCACCAGTGGTGTTCCCCAGGGATCGGTGTTGGGTCCAGTCCTGTTCAATATCTTTATTGATGATCTGGATGAGGGGATTGAGTCCATCAGCAGCAAGTTTGCAGATGATACCAAGCTGGGAGGAAGAGTTGATATGTTAGAGGGTAGGATGGCCCTACAGAGGGACCTGGACAGATTGGAGAGATGGGCTGATTCTAATGGGATGATGTTTAATAAGTCCAAATGTCAGGTACTTCATTTTGGACACAACAATCCCATGCAGAGCTATAGACTGGGGACAGAGTGGCTGGAGAGGAGTCAGGCAGAAAGGGACCTGGGAGTGCTGGTTGACAGGAAGCTCAACATGAGCCAGCAGTGTGCCCAGGTGGCCAAGAAGGCCAATGGCATCCTGGCCTGCATCAGGAATAGTGTAGTGAGCAGGACCAGAGACGTTATTGTCCCCCTGTACTGGTCAGGCCTCATCTTGAATATTGTGTTCAGTTCTGGGCCCCCCAGTTTGGGAAAGATATTAGGATACTGGAATGTGTTCAGAGGAGGGCAACGAAGATGGTGAGGGGGCTGGAGCACAAGCCCTATGAGGAGCGACTGAGGGAGTTGGGGCTGTTTAGTCTAGAGAAGAGGAGGCTCAGGGGAGACCTCATTGCTCTCTACAACTACCTAAAAGGAGGTTGTAGTCAGGCAGAAGTTGGTCTCTTCTCTCAGGTGACCAGTGGCAGAACCAGAGGGCATGGACTCAAGCTTCGTCAGGGAAAGTTTAGACTCGATATGAGGAAAAAGTTCTTCACTGAAAGGGTGATTGGCCATTGGAATGGGCTGCCCAGGGAGGGGGTGAAGTCGCCAACCCTGGAGGTGTTTAAGGGGAGACTGGATGAGGCACTGAGTGCCATGGTTTAGATGATGGGTTGGTGTTAGTGTTGGTGTTAGTGTAGGGTTATAGGTTGGACTTGATGATCTTAGAGGTCCTTTCCAACCTTGTAATACTGTGATACTGTGATACTGTAAGAGAGAAGTTTGTTTACAGAGACATCCTGCAGGAACATCATCATAAGACAACTTGGAAGACTATGGAAGAAGGGATCCTACGTCTGAGAGAAATGGCACTGTTAGAAATACTTTTTGGAAGGGATGGGCAACCCAATAGCAACCCAGACAAGGTCAAATGCACATCACAGATGTGGTGGAGCCTCTCACGCCAGGGGCCAGCTGTATACTCCAATTTCCTGGTATCCATGTATTCAGGACGAAATCGAGAGACAGTGGGCTCTGTAATAGGTAAATTCAGGGCCATATCTCTACTGTAGAGATATTGGTTGAGAGTCTTAGGGATGAGCAGAGGAAACTTAGAGACGAGATTAAGAAAGGTCTTCATGTGGTACCAGAGCGGGTCATAGCCTCTGAGGTCAGAGCCTGGCGCCCCCCAGCTAGAGAAAGGGAACAGGCCTCATGAGCCGAGCTGTGGTATTTCCTCAATGACCATGGAGAAGACATGAGACGATGGGACCGGAAACCTACCCATGCACTAGAAGCCCAAGCGCGAGAATTGAAGGAGAGTGGAATGAGATCGGTGAGAGTAAGTGCAGTGCCAGTTTCCTATGGGCAAGGATCTGACCCGGCAGAGGGCACCTCCCACATATATCCATCTGGAAGGAGCTCTGATCACCATAACCAAGACCAGCATTAGAGGGGCCCTGCATCTAGCCAGGTAGAGGCACGGGACAACTGTGTCTATTGGATCGTGTGGATCCGATGGCCTGGCACGTCAGATCCACAAGAATACAAGACTTTGGTTGACACTGGCACTCAATGCATGTTAATGCCATCAGGACATGTGGGCCTGGAAACTATCTCTATTTCTGGGGTGACAGGAAGGGTCTCAAGAGTTGATTGTGCTGGAAGCTAAAGTAAGCTTGACAGGGAGAGACTGGCAGAAACACCCCATTGTGACTGGTCCAGCCGTCCCATGTATCCTGGGCATTGACTACCTGAGGAACAGGTATTTCAAGGACCCAAAGGGCTATAGATGGGCTTTTGGAATAGCAACTGTAGAGACAAGGGATAGAACAGTTGAATTCATTGCTGGGTCTCTCAGAGAGTCCTTCTGCTTTTGGACTGCTGAAGGTTGAAGAACGGCAGGTGCCAATTGCCACCACAATAGTGGATTGTTGGCTGTACTGCACGAATCGTGACACTGTGATTCCCATCCATAAGATGATGCGTGAACTGGATAGCCAAGGGGTGGTCAGTAAGACCCACTCACCCTTCAACAGCCCTATTTGGCCCATGCGTAAGTCTGATGGAGAATGGAGATGGACTGTGGACTATTGTGGCTTGAATAAGGTTACTCCCCTGCTGAGTGCCGCTGTGCCAGATATGTTGGAACTTCAGTATGAGTTGGAATCCAAGGCAGTGAAGTGGTGTGCCACTACTGACATTGCTAATGCGTTCTTCTCCATTCCCATGGCAGCAGAGTGTAGGCCACAGTTTGCCTTCACCTAGAGGGGTGTGCAGTACACTTGGAACTGACTGCCCCAGGGGTGGAAACACGATCCCACCATCTGTCATGGACTGATCCAGGCAGCACTAGAGAAGGGTGAGGCTCCAGAACATCTACAGTACATTGACAACATCATCGTATGGGAGGACATGGCAGAAGAGGTCTTCGAGAAAGGAAAGAGAATCATCCAGATTCTCCTGGGAGCCAGTTTTGCTATCAAACAGAGTAAGGTTAAGGGACCTGCCTGAGAGATTCAGTTCCTGGGAATGAAGTGGCAGGATGGATGTCATCAGATTCCTATAGAAGTCATTGCCAAGATCATGGCAATGTCTCCACCGACCAGCAAGAAGGAAACACAAGCCTTTCTGGGTGCCATAGGCTTCTGGAGGATGCATATCCCAGAATACAGCCAGATTGCAAGCCCTCTCTACCTGGTAACCCGTAAGAAGAATGATTTCCCCTGGAGCCCTGAACAGCAGCAGGCCTTTGAACAGATCAAGCGGGAGATTGCTCATGCTGTAGCCCTTGGGCCAGTCAGGACAGGACCAGACATGAAGAACGTTCTCTACTCTGCAGCCGGGAATAATGGTCTTTCCTGGAGCCTTTGGCAGAAGGGGCCTGGTGAAACTCGAGGTCGTCCACTTGGATTCTGGAGCTGAGGCTACAGAGGGTCTGAAGCTAAATACACCCCGACAGAGAGAGAGATTCTGGCCGCTTATGAAGGAGTTCAAGCTGCCTCAGAGGTAGTCGGCACAGAAGCACAGCTCCTCCTGGCACCCCGACTGCCAGTGCTAAGGTGAATGTTTGGGGGACAGGCTGCCTCTATACATCATGCCACTGATGCTACTTGGAGCAAGTGGATTGCTTTGATCACACAGCGTGCCCACATTGGAAGACTGAACTGCCCTGGGATCCTGGAGATCATCATGAACTGGCCTGAAGGTGAGAACATTGGTCTAGCAGATGAGGAGGGAGAAGAGCAGGTGGCACATGCAGAGGAAGCTCCGCTATACGATCAACTGCCAAAAGAGGAGATATGCTACGCCCTGTTCACTGATGGTTCCTGTCGCATTGTAGGGACAAACCGAAAGTGGAAAGCAGCCATATGGAGTCCTACATGACAAGTTGCAGAAGCTACTGAAGGAGAAAGTGGGTCAAGTCAAGTTGCAGAGCTCAAAGCCATCCAGTTGGCCCTGGACATTGCTGAACGAGAGAAGTGGCTGAGGCTTTACCTCTACACTGACTCATGGATGGTAGCAAATGCACTGTGGGGATCATTAGACCGATGGAAGAAGGCCAATTGGGAACGTAGAGAGAAAACAATCTGGGCTGATGATGTGTGGTGGGACATCACCACCTGAGTGGAGAAGTTGACTGTGAGGGTCCGCCATGTGGACGCACACGTGCCGAAGAGTCAAGCTAACGAGGAACATCATAACAATGAGCAGGCAGAGCGAGCGGCATGTGCCAAAGTGTCACAGACAGACTTAGATTGGCAGCATAAAGGAGAACTGTTCCTGGCTCGATGGGCCCATGATGCTTCAGGCCATCAGGGCAGAGATTCCACCTATAGATGGGCACGGGACGGAGGGGTGGATTTAACCATGGACATCATCTCTCAGGTTATTCATGACTGTGAGATGTGCTGCCATTAAGCAGGTGAAGAGAGAGAAGCCCCTATGGCATGATGGCCGCTGGGATAAGTATAGGTATGGAGAGGCCTGGCAGGTTGACTACATCACATTGCTGCAGACCCACCAAGGTAAGTGCTATGTGCTCACCATGGTGGAAGCAACCACCGGATGGCTGGAGACACACCCGGTGCCTCACGCCACTGCCCGAAACACCATCCTAGGCCTGGAAAAGCAAGTCCTGTGGTGACATGGCACCCCAGAGCGAATTGAGTCAGACAATGGAACTCATTTCAAGAACAGCTTAGTTACCACCTGGGCGAAAGAGCACGGCATTGAGTGGGTGTATCATATCTCCTAACATACACCAGCTGCCGGGAAGGTTGAACAGTGTAATGGACTGTTGAAAATGACTTTGAAGGCATTGGGGGGAGGGACTTTTAAACACTGGGACCAGCATCTAGCAAAAGCCACCTGGTTAGTCAACACTAGGGGCTCCGTCAATCAACTCGGCCCTGCCCAGTCAGAATCCCTTCACAAGGTAGATGGAGATAAAGTCCCTGTAATACACCTGAGAGGTATGTTAGGGAAAAAGGTTTGGATTAACCCTGCCACAAGCAAAGGCAAACCCATTCGTGGGATGGTCTTTGCTCAAGGATCTGGTTGCACCTGATGGGTGGTGCAGGAAAATGGAGAAACACAATGCATACCACAAGGGGACCTTATCTTTGGGAAAGCTGCCCATACTAATGTATCTGTAGGTACATATTTGTAAGTGTGTATATAGTTGGAAACATGTGTATATAGTTAAAAGTTTAAGTTCGATGGAGGTGTTGGCATGGAATAAAAATTCGGGGTGGATAATGTTGTAGTTTCAGGTTTTTCAGAGAATTTTTCTCCCCTTGCCAACATTGGGACTGGTGGGGGCGGGGCCTGGCCGGCCTGATGGGGACCAGCCAGACCGCCGGGAATGCGAGTTTCCGGGGGGACAGCATTATCGGGAACATCCCGGGAAGAGGGAGTGGCTTCCTGTACAGGCTCACGTGCAGTGGTTGGGAGAGAGCAGCGTTCAGGATCATTAGTCCTGCTCCATAGGGGCTGTGCTGGTTTTCGACAGAGACGGACAGAGACGGAGTGCGATCAGCACCAGCTGGATTTCTCTGCGGACTTTCTGGACTTCTTTCCCGTTTCCTTTCCCCCTCCCCCCCACCGACGCCTCCTAGGAGTGGATTTCCAACCCGCCTTGCGACCGCCCTTCCCCCACGTGAGTTTGGTTTTGCCTCAGAGCCCAGCCGGACCACGGAGGACTTACTTAACTCGTTTGAGGTGCTGGGTTTGAAGTGTTGGGTTACAGCGTTGCTGTTTGTTCGGTTCTGTGTTTGGTTACATATATATTTTGCAGTTGAGAGCTGTTATCTTTTCCTATACAATTTCATCTTCTCCTCTTGATTAAAGTCTATTAATTGCAAAGGGCTGTGGTGATTTTCTTGTGGGAGATATAACCCCAACAGATATCTTAGTTTGTCCTTTAAACTAAGACAGTATGAACTTTTCTTTAGTCTGTCTGAAGGTCTTTCCTAGATAGCAACGCACGGAGATAAACCATAAAAGTTGCTTTCAAATCTCTGAGGAAGCACAAATCTCCTGAGATAGAAGAAAGTTTTCAATACACACCTATGCTTCACACAGCCAGACTTGCAAATCACTGTCAATGCCGGTCTAGCAAATGCATTTGCCAGCTATCTCTAGTCTCAACCACTTCCTAGAAGCAAAGAGAAAAAAAGGAAAAAAACAAAGACATCTTTGACTAAACTTTCCTTCCAGTTTCTAGCAGCCGGCAGTTTCATAGATTTATAGAATGACTTGGGTTGGAAGTGACCCTTAAACGTAATCTAGTCCAATCCCCCTAAAAATGAGAAAGGACATCTTCAATTTGATCAGGTTGCTCAGAGCTCTGTCCAACCTGACCTTGAATGTTTCTAGGGATGGGACATCTACCACCTCTCTGGGCAACCTATTCCAGTGTTTCACCACCCTCACCATAAAAAATTTCTTCCTTATATCTAATCTAAATCTACCCTCTTTTAGTTTAAAACCATTACCCCTTGTCCTATTGCAACAGGTCCTGCTAAAAAGTTTCTCCCCATCGTTCATATAATCCCCCTTTAAGTACTGAAAGACCACAATAAGGTCTCCCTGAAGCCTCTTCTCCAGACTGATGTCCCAGTTTAGCCCCACCTCCCCAGTCTGGTTGGCAGCTAAACTTTGGGCAATCTAGTCCCAGTTTCCCCTTCCCAAAGGGAAAAGAGAGAGGGGATTGTGGGCTGGAAACTAAAACAGCTTTAATGAAACAATAACAATAATAAGGAAAATAATGATATTAATAAGATAATGATAAAATATATACAACCCCCAATATCAGCCCCCCCCCCCCCCCCCCCAAGGGATCATATCACCTCTGATGCTGCAGAGCAGGCACGGGAAACATCCCAGACTGGATTCAGCTGCAGAGGGGAGATGGACTCATGAACACACAGATTGAGATGGGGAGCGGATGGACAGGCGAGGGCCTCACTGGATGTCGACCATCAAAGAAGAGGGCTTGACCCTCACGATCCCTCAGTTTTATACTGAGTATGAAATATATGGAACGGAATACTCTCTTGGTCAGTTTTGGGTCATCTTTCTGTCCGCCCCACCCTGCAGGTGCGACTCTTTTTTGCCTTTTTGACTTACAGAATCCACTGACTTCAGAAATGGCCTTGGTTTCTATAGGAATAAGTAGAAACGATGGCCTCGCTTCACGCTTTTCATTGTATTGCTTAGTGAAAACTATAAACATTAAGCATTATCACTTTTAGGAGACACTCCCTGAGAATAATAATTAATTTTCAGAAAAAGCAGTCACTTAGAAAAGATTTAACTGAAAAGTAAACAGAGAACTGGATCTGCTTTAGCTCAAACCAGAACAGCTGAACAACCCCAACTCTCTCAGCCTTTCTTCACAAGGAGAGGTGTTCCATCCCTCTGATCATCTTTGTGGCCCTCCTCTGGACCCACTCCAACAGGTCCATGTCTTTCCTGTGCTGAGAGCTCCAGAGCTGGATGCAGTATTCCAGGTGTGGTCTCACCAAAGCAGAGTAGAGGGGCAGAATCCCCTCCCTTGCCCTGCTGGCCACGCTTCTTCCAACGATACCTCCAAGTCCTTCTCCATGGGGCTGCTCTCAATCCCTTCATCACCCAGCCTATATTGATACTGGGGATTGCCCCAACCCAGATGCAGGACCTTGCAATTGGCCTTGTTGAACCTCATGAGGTTCACATGGGCCTACTTCTCAAGCTTGTCCAGGTCACTCAATGACATCCCTTCCCTCAGATGTGTCAACCACACCACTCTTCTTGGTGTCATCTACAAATTTGCTGAGGATGCACTCAATCCCACTGTTTGTCATTGATGAAGATATTAAACGGTATTGGTCCTAATATGGACCCCTGAGGGACACTTGTTACTGATCTCCATCTGGATATCGAGGCTTTAGTGGTCAAAGCCTGGATGCGACCATCCAACCAATTCCTGATCCACTGAAGAATTCACCCATCAAATCCATAACTCTCCAATTTAGAGAGAAAGATGTTGTGGTGGTCCATGTCCAAAGCCTTACGGAAGTCCAGATAGATGACATCCATAGCTCTTTCCTTGTCCACTGATGCAATCACTCATAGAAGGTCACTAGGTTGGTCCTGCAGGATTTGTCCTTGGTTAAGCGATGCTGGCCATCTCGAATCACATCCCAGTTTCCCAAGGGTTCCTACTAATTCCTTGAGGTAGGAGGTTTCCTAAAATTCAGGGTCCTGACTTTACTCTTCACCTGACCCATATCACTCAGGACCTTGAACTCCACCAATGCATGGACACTGCAGTCCAGGTTGCCTCCAATCTTGACGTCACTGATGAGCACTTGCAATGATGACCATCAGGTCCAGTATTGGATCCCCTCAGGTAGAGGTGTCTGTTACCTGGTTCATTTAAATGTATACTGAAAAACAGGCATTCTTTAAAGAAGAAACACTAAAGTTGAGGTCCCCATCATAAGCAAAACAGATTTTATTTTTCCCCCTCTAGAGGCAATTGCATAGGAGAACAAATAATTATTTCCTTCATACTTGATAACATTTCTCAAATACTGTGATTACAGGCAGCAAAAATCTTCTTCAGAATCTTGATTAGGTCCAATATGCGTCAATGGACAACTTTACTGTAATTAACACTCTTTTCAGGAAAGATATCTAACTTCTCAGTTAAGAGAAAAAAAGGCCCTGTACAAGTGAGTGAGGAAGGCCTCTAGTCATTCTAGATAAGGCAAAGGAGCTTCAGATCCTTATGTTAAACAAAGGTACCCTCCATACTACCAGCATACATAGAGGGCACATTCCTCATCACCAGTAGATCAGAAAATAAATGAGTGAATAATCAGTCATCTTCCCTTTTAAAAAAGGATGGGAAGGGGAACTAAGAAGATGTGCTTCTCTGCCAATAGAGACAGGATTAAGGAGAAATATAGCAGCGATTACTGCAAATCATACAGCAGTGCCATGTCTGCATGCAGCAATCAGTGACTACTGTCACTAAATTCAAGCTCTCTGGTGCTGAGCAATGACAGTCTCCAGCAGATATTCTTTAATATCTAAAGCTTGCTAGAACCTACTAAAAGAATGGGCAAGCTTAGTCCAATAACTTCTTAAGCCTTTAAGGTAGACTTCCTTCCTAGTGTTTCATATGCTCAAGCAGAAAAACAAGAGAGGATTTATCCTAGGAATGGATCATGGTTCAAGTATGACAAAAGAGAATGTCTCATAAACTGCTAAAATTGCCTTGGGAAAGGAAAAAAGTCAAAGATGCAAAAAGTTGCATTGTTAAATACTAGAAAATCAGATTTCATTCTGCTTTACGTCCTCAAGCACTGAACAAAATGGAGGGGATAGTGCAAAAGAATGTTTTCATACATTTTATGGAAGTAAAATATGAAAACCAAACTTTGTTTCAAGTGACACTTACTAGGAAAATAAAAATAAAAAAAAATCAACCAAAACCAGAGTTCCTCAGTGAGTGACTAAAGAAAGTGTTTCTTATTAAAGTGTCAGAAAAGAGGACTAATGCATTACTCAGTTTTGCCATTAAGTAAATAAAACATAAGACAATCGATTCCTCAGTGAAAACATCACAGCTTCTCCATTTCCATCTGTTACTGCGGTGAGGGGCAAACTGAAGTAACAGAGCAGGCAGATAACCATTTAAGCTAAGGGCCACGCAGACCTTTGATGTCAGTTTCTGAACTAGCATGAAGGGTCAGAATGGACCACTTATAGGACTAGAACTGAACCCAGAAGTTGGTTAAGGTTATGCATCTGCACATCATCAAATCACCGTATCAAACACAATAGACTTAAGAAACCCAAACACGGTGTAGTATGAGTACAGAGTAATTATGCTGGGTGTATACAACTAGAATGGACAACACAGCAGATACAATGGAAGTAGCCACAAGAAGTCACACTAATAGAAGACAAGTTACAAAGTTGTAAAGGTGTTTCATTTTATGAAGCAAAACAACTACTTAAGTCCTGTTACTTCCTTTGCTCACGACTCATTGTGTCCTGTGCTTCTGTTACCATTTTCAGTATGTAAATTATTCTGCACATGAATAGTAAAATCAAAGTGCTTATTTTCCCACAAGAAATATGTTCACTGTGAGAATACTGAGTCTTGCAATACCCCATATAAAGCTTTCAATTTAAAGGTTAGTTCTAGAAGTTTGTAACCAAAAAATTAGGGGTTATTTTTTTTGCCATTAATAACAATGACTACACTATAAGTGGCTAAAGAACAGTTATGTGTGGAAGAAGCAGAACAGTAGAACAGTTCAATTAAGGAAAACAGTTTTAGTGCACTTTGTTCTTTTTAGCCAAAATGCTACTTTGCCCTTTTTGCATACAAATTTGACTCAAGGATTACCACTGTAAGAAAGAAATGACTTGGCAAGCAAAACAGTGTCAAGCTGCCCATTTTTTTCCCTAATAGACTTGGACATATTAAGATAGCTTTGCAAGGCATTATACAATTCTTTTCGTTTTTATTATTAAATGAAGAAGTCTAATTTGTTACATTGCCACATTGCTAGTCAGAAATGCTGCAGTAATGAAGAAAGTCAATGCTGGGTCAATACAAGTCCTCATTCTATAACATTTGTTTGCCGGGAAATTACAGCAATGTTCAAAACAACATTCCTTGCTTTCTTCAGAGAGAAGTCCCATCATTCTTCCTCTAAATGGGGTATGTTACTATATCAATTAGAAAAATTTTTTGGACAATACATCCCCAAATTTTCATGAGATCAAAACAAGCTTCTACAGATGTTACAGAAATCTTCACACATCATCATCATCTGATGTATCACTGCTGCTTGTCTCAGAATCCTCATTCTCCAGAGCAGGTCTGAAAGTGCTGTTTTTCCAGAGGCTAAATTTAAAATCACAGATGAGGCCATTTTTCAAAATGCCATTTTTCTGAAGGCCATTTTTCTGTAACTGAAATGAGAAAAGAAGATGTATTCAGAGAAAGAAAAAGCTAAACACAACAATCTATTGCACTTCAGCATTCTCTACATCATCTGTGGGCTACATTAGATCCACTGCATGACCTATTTTATATATACACACAAAGGAATATTCACCTGAGAACCTTAACTTCTGGGTCAGCCATCTGCATCCAAGAGCCTCCAACTTTGCTAAACTAAGCTCCTGCAGTGAACAAGAGCTTACCTTCTTTTCTCACCCACTTCCTCAGATATTTTGCCCCAGTAATCCCTCCCACATGGTCTCTCCTGACTTTACACATTCTGATGCAAACATCTGTGCTAAGAAGGGCAGGATCTGCAGTGAGGAAGGGGTCTAGGAAGAGAAGAAGCAGGGAGGAATAGGTATCCCAGTCTGTTTACCTAATGCAGTTGGAAAGTCAGACAGTGGAGAGAAGGAAATAACTTATTCCACAAGAAAGTAATTACTGAATTTCCACACATAGTGCAGAAGCTGGGCAATAAGCCAAGCATTTAAGAATTTAATATTCCAAATGCTCTAATTAGCACCTGCATGGATAGACTTATGGAATATCAAATGTTCAGATTTAACATTATGCAAGATTTTCCCTTCCAGCCCCTCCCTCACTGACCCCTATTAGGTATATAAAACATTCCTAATTAAAAAAAAAAAAAAAACAACAACAACAAAAAAAAAACAATCGTGGGAATATAATGGAAGATTGGCAAGGAGGAATTGTAAAACACACTCAAGTGACCTTGCATCTGGGATGCAGAAAAACATATAAATCATGCTAATCATTGCTTAATATGGTGTGCTTGACAAGCAGAACCTTGTGATTCCTTCCCTGCTGTGAGAAAGATCAAAGCACAGTGGAAATCTACTCCGCCTTTCCCAGATAAATGCAGGCAAAGCGGCAGGTTTGGAATTCACACTTTCTAGCAAGGACAGAACTCCACGGTGCCTGTATTCTCACTTGCATTTCCTCTGCCCGGGTGCTGTTTCGGAGTTTCCCCAGTTCAGGAGGTAATGGAAATAAATTTACTCTTTACATTTCATCTGTGGCAGGACATTCCTGCATCTTGCCTGTATTTGGCTAGTATAATAATATTCAAGTCTAGATTGCCCTTTTCAGACTTTGTTACTAGTGAATTAAATGTCCCTCATTTTCCAACAGAGAAAATTCAGATTTTGGAAAGCCAAGGAAGCTGAATAAAAATCTTGAAAGAAAATTCCCTTTCCTTGGGATAAGCTGAGGATCTGGAAAGCCTGTGCGATTCTACTACCAGCAATGCTGAAACTAATCAGAACCACTCCCCTACTCTTCCTTTGTTATTTTGAGAATAGGTCTTACCTACAATGAGCACTGGCTTCCTATTTTCTTTAAAGCAACTATTCTCCTGAAAGCATAAGGAGGCAAGAGAGGAGAAATAAAATGGCAGCATCCCTAACCATCAAAATTACTGTAGATCCCCCCTCATTAGCATTACCTGTTCACTAATGATTTGAAATTCCCTCATCTCATCCTCTGTTAGTGGAGCACATGTTTCATCATTTTCACCATCTTCCTGCCAGCCCATCTCCTTTAACAACCTTTAAAATAAGAAGTACAACATTAAGGAATTTGCTACACACTCAGACATTTCAAGCTATACCTGCGTAGATGTGTAAAGATCTGTAATAAATGGATTAATCAGTCCATAATTTTTTTAAACAAACCCTTACAAAAAAAAAGTAGATTAAAAGCTTTACAAAAGATATATAAAGCACAGAAGTTCGGAAGTTCTCAGGTCCTTCACAGATGATCCTGTTTTACCACTACATGGTTTATTTCAGAGGTTGCAAAAACTGAACAGCAATACTTTATCTACAGAACGCATTCTTAGTTTCAAGCGTATATCCACACCATCACTAGCCCATACCAAGCATTACATTTCCTGCCATCAGGTTTTACATACAAAATAGACCCTGCTCTCTCTGCCAGTCCAGTGAACGTAAGAAGATAAAAGCCAAATTTCATACTATCTCACTTCAGGATCCTTATTACCAGCCTAAAAAAAATGCAGACAGTTTTTCATATTCTGTTTCAATTGGATGACTCATCTCCAGGACTCCAGCAATAAAGAAAGCAAAAAAGAAAATAATTTGGATCATATGCAAGTTCAGCTGATGCATAGGACATGAAAATCAACTGTGACTTCATCCAATTTCCCTATTTTAGTATAGTCACCGTTCTTCAGCTCTAAGTGCCTACATGCATGGAGAGGTCTCAGCCAAAGGGCTGGTACAGAGAAACAGAATCTCTGGGATACCACAAGGAAAGATGCTTATCCAGAAACCCTATGAAGGCCATTCAAAGTCATTTGAATTGAGAAATGAGAGTTAGATTTGACTTCTGACTTCTAGTAAAAAGTATTCATCAGCAGCCTCTAGCAGCCAAAGATTTCTGTCTCCATAGCCAATGGTGGAAAAAAAGGAACAGAGAACAGTGCATTACTTTTCAGACTCATGAGGGATAAGAGGTCATGAAAGTTTCCTTTGCAGGCACTACAAAAGGAAAAGTTCTCTAGTACATTGTATACGTAGAATCTATCATAAAAAAATTAATATCTATCTAATCTATCACCACCTTTCTGTAGTTGCCAGAAGCACTAAGAATTTAACAGAGCTCATGGCAAGCTCACCTCTAGACTAAGTTGTGATTTCCCAGCAGTAACATTCTCAATCTCTACCAGTTGCTACTGCAGTTAGTATTATGATATACTAGAACTGTTTCAATCCTTTTTTGAAGTTACTTTCTCCCTTTCCTGTACACTGTCCTGTGTCAACTGTCAGCTACAGAAGTAATTAATTTCTTTAACAAGAAAAAACTCACTGGAGTTTTACAGCATTTAAAGTATTATTATGCAGCATTTAAAGTATTATTAATACAAATAGCAATTACATGCATTGTTTTTCCTATACATGCAGACCAAAAAAACAGAGGAATGAAGTAACTATGTAGTTTGTTTTATTTCTTTATAATGTAATACATCAAATTTTTAGTATAGATAGTTTAAGATGTCAATACACAAGTCTAGTAAAACCAAAGTATATTACATGTTAAATTAGTACATGTCTAAAAGACTTTGACAGTACTCGTTAAACATTTTATGAGTTTTCATTTTTCTGATTCTGACTTCTGAAATAGTAAGAATTTAAGACATGCTCACTTACCATGAAGGAACACTCTTTCTATTATAATAAATTACATACCTATGCTCTGCCTCAAGTGAGCTTGAAAGAACATCTGCCCGAGGGAAAGTTGAAGATTGAATGATCTGTTGAGATGTAATTGGAACATTGCTGTTCTCTTGTGGAATTTCATTTTCAAAGTTTCGATTTATATCTCTTTCATTATGAGGACTGTTGCTCTTATGCAAGTTAAAGGACTCAGCATCCTGTTAAAAATAATTATATATTACAATAAATTCCATTCACAAGTAAATGTCTGTAAATGCTGTAATTCAGTGATTCTGTTTAATTTAAATTAAGTTCAATGGAGACACTCTATACTACTTTGGGGGCAATTCTGTTTGTACTTCTAGAGCTTGCTGTACCTGGATACTACAGAAATCGTAAGTTACGCCACTGATCAAGTAATGTAGAAAGCAACTCCCATGCTTAGCCTCAAACTTTTTTCTACAAAGTTTTAAACATCTTAAAATGCAAACTTATTTCTATACGTATGAAAGGCAGCTTAATTAAGTTATCCGTTGAACTTAGAAACGATGTTCCTAATTATCAGAGCTATGTGTGTCAGAAGTCTAAAGCATGAGTTCTCAAGTTTGCTTGGTTTAAGGGGCAAGTCACAACCAACTTACCTCAACAAGCAAATTCATCTGCCACAAGTTCAGAAAGATTGGATACTGCTCTTTAAATTCAGACAACAGCTTCCCTTACACATATGCACACATCACAGAGCTTCTCAGGTTGTTGTTACAGCAACTATAACTTACCAGCCATGAAATAAGAACTAAGAAACTTTATTTAGAAAGCAGACTGTCCAGGTTCATTAAAATATTAAACACAGAGATGTTTCTTTTAATTCTACTCATTCAGCAACTTCAACTTGTAATTCTTATTTAGTAATGAGCCAAATAGCCTCAAAAGTCTTACTAAGTGTAAAAACAAAGACGAGAGTATGAACATTATCTAGCTAATACTCTTTTGAAAACAAAATCCCTAAACTTGGCATATAACAGCATTATCCATAGCAGGAGGCAATCGCTCAATTAGCCAGTTCTGCACTTGTACAAAATCATACTTTAGAATCCATGATCAAGACCATCTATCATCATTCCCCTCCCACTCAAGAGTGTTGTCTGCCTCCAGAAATTTTAGAATGCTCAGAAAGAATTTCTTAAGAACAAATACCCCAGTAAACATATATTCACCTGTCAAATCATATGCTGGAAGAATGCATCTCATATTATCAAAGAAAACTCATTAAAAAATTAAACAATTTTAATATATTAGGGCAAAATAGCTTCTTCCAAATATGATCACAATTTGCCTCATTATTTTAGAGATGAAATCTGTTACTGCAGGCCTTAAAATTCTATCAACATGATCATGTTATAAAAGTCTGTTGTGTGGTTATCTCCCTATCCAATCAGTTGCACACCATGTCTTCTACTAACAATCATTAAAATGAATGTCGGAAATAGGACAACTATTAGTTACATGAATTAACATCTTTTCACACCTGTTAGTGAAACAGCAAGGGCAGGGAAGAGGACACGTGTACTTGCCAACAAATACTCCAGGCTACATGTTACATACACCTGTCCAAGGACCTTAGAATTTTCACTACTAAATCCCCCCAAATACACTGCTTCTGAAAATCAGTTGTATACAAAGGGACAAAAAGAATGCATTTGACATAATTATCATGAAGATATTAAGAACTCAAGACAATTTCAGGAACAGAAATTCCCACGAAAGTCATATTCAGAGAGCATTTCCCAAGGTCTTTTTAATTTTAAATTGAAATTTTGTATATTTCTTAAACACACGTGAACAGCATTAACCCCAACACCCATCTCAGGGTGCTCAGCCATAAAATGCCTAATGAAAAGATGTAGATCTTTCCCAACTGATACATCCAGCTAAATTTATTTTTCCTGAAATAGGAACAGGGTCAGAAAAGTCAGTCTTTTATGAGCAATGCACACTGGCACTGATTCTTTTTTCATGTCTCTGAATCTGAATAACCCTTTCTCAAAACCACTAATTTTATTTGTCTGGCTGAATTGTAATTTGTGCCTTTTTTGTTTACAGTTTAAACCACTCATTTACAGAAAACACAGGCCTTTAATCACCTCATCCTAAATAATACATTACTTCACTTGGACTATTTATGCTTATAACTATATGCTTATGGCATGTTGGTGGCTGGTAGCACTGACAGCTAAGCACTGCATAAACTGATCCAGACTGAAAGAAAACTGACACATAATATTATACACAGTATACGCCTCCAACTTCTCAATTAGGAAGTAAACCAAGTTTTTAAAATTTGCATAAAACAAATTACTGCCCCTATGACTAGATCAAGAATAGAGAACTTCTGGATACCTAAACGCTCAAATTAGAAAGGAAATGGTTTGAGAATCAGAACTAAGTTTTTCCACTAATTGTTTTGTAGGATAACTAACAGCCAAGTTGTGAAACATTGCCCGTCCTCCACAAAGATTAGGTTAGTGCACTAAGCTTATTTATTCTTTTTGTTTGTTGCTAATAACTCAGGCACATCTGTCTCTAACATGTATGAGCAGATACTGCAGAAAGAAAAAAAGAAACTACTAAGAAGCACTGGAGAAAGAGTAGTACTCGGAGCAAATTTTTTAAATTCAAGTGATAATTCCTTTCACAGAATCACAGAACGGTCGGGGTTGGAAGAGATCTCTAGAGATCATCCAGTCCAACCCCCCGGATCAAACAGGTTCACCCAGAGCAGGTGGCACAGGAACACGTCCAGGCGGGTTTTGAATATCTCCAGGGAAGGAAATTGCACAACCTCTCTGGGCAGCCTGTGCCAGTGCTCCATCACTCTCACAGGAAAGAAGTTTTTCCTCATGTTGTTTCCAGATCAAGACCATGACTTAACAGCTGTTTACAGCCAAATAAAAAGTAATTTATGTTCAGTCTGAGAACTGTTACTGCTGAAACTACAATAGGTATGAACAAAACTACCTCCTCTTGCCCAGCATGATTTTCATCTTCACGTTCCTCTTCCACTCTATCTTGTTTCAATGCTTTCAAAAATTCACTCTTCCTATCAGTCCGCATTCTTGTCAGTTTTGTCAAACGAGGCTGACCAACTTTGTCAATAGGGGATGATGAATTTAACTGATTACACTAACGTAGAGGGGGTCAGAAAAAAGAAAAATTAGAAGTTTATTCATTTAGAAAACTTTGAATGAAAACAAAGACTCACAGGCACCTGTCGTTTGAGGAGGTTTCATGTATATCCACAATCAAAAGCGGAGGGAAGATATTTGTATTTCAATATTGAGTTCTTACATGTAACTCCAGAGATGAAAGTTTATGGAGCCCTGCTAACAAACAGTGGACCTTCTGAAGCATATCACACTATTAGCAGTTTTGAAGTTTAAACCTACCATGTTATACTTCCTAATACATCATTTTTACTCCAAAACAAACTTACAAAGCAAATACTGCAGTACTTAAAGGCCAGTAACGTATCTTCCGTATTTCTCTCTCCCACACTAACTTCCACAAAAATAAACTTATTTAATACAGTTCTGTATAAAACTTACTGATCCAGTTATCCAATCAAACCAGTTTAAAATTTGATAGCTTTGATAAAAGCTACAGACATTGCTTTACCTCTTTCACTGAATTCTGTGATACAGCAAATGCCTTGGCAGTTGATTTGAAAGGACTGAAATTGCCAATACCATACGCAGATTCATGAGAAAATGGATTCCCAAACTTATTTTGTTTTACTTGTCTTTTCCACTGTGTAGTCTAAACAAAAGTTTAAACAAAAATTTAGAGAGTCATTAACTACAATAAGATTATTTTCAGGAATATTTAGAAAAATGATTAAGCAAAAGCAAATCATAACTACAGCCATAATTTAGAGCAAATACCTGGTTTACTGTGGAAAAGAGACTGTTTAATGAGGAATTCATCCTCTCTCACAAATACTGTTTACACTTTTTATATAGAATCAAATTTACAAACAATTAAGACCCTTAAATATTTGAGGTATTAAGAATCAAAACAGCCAAAAGTAGTGTTTTTAATGTAGTATGTTAAGAGAGTTAAGTACCATCAAATGATCTCAGGAGCACAGAAAAATTCCTGAAACAAAATCAAAAGATGAATGTGGAAAGTTGCATATGGAGAGGGACCAGAATGACACTAAGCACATCTATATCAATAATTGGGATAAATTCTGGAGGTACTTTTATGGCAACTATAGCTCTCCACTAGATATCTATTTTTCTGTTAAAAACTTATATAGAAAAGGCATTGCTATTCTGTATGTTAAAAACATCCTTTTCACTTTCCCTTGGACAACTCTTGCACTTCTCAAAAAAGGTAAATGAAAAACAGAGAGATACAATTACAGTATAGTTTAAAAGAAAAATTAGAAGAAGAGTTTCCATTTACTTTCAGGGTGTTCTGCACTTAGCAAGATTCGAAAGCACAATACTCTAGGAACAGTACTGTCAGGGGGGAAATAAGCACATTCAGAATTAGAGCATGTTTTTCAGTATGTTGTTCATGCCACTAGTATCTAAGACTCACCTTTCCAGTTGGAGTAGCAGGTTTAGGGATTAATCCTTTATAAACACTTGTGCCAGTTCCATTCTTTACTGGCTGTGAATGAAGACTTCCAACTACAGGGTATCCAGATATTTGCAGTTCTTTCATACTGCCTTTTTTAATGACCAGCATTCTTGGAGATCTAGATTTAGGATTCAAAGGGTACTCTGGGGAAAAAAAAAATGTGTGTGTGTGTGTGTAAACATATATACATACATATGCATGTATATACATTCTTAAGTTTCTAGTTCATAGGGTACTGGATAGTCATATGGTCCAGAGCAAACAGGCATAAATCAAGAACTTGTTCCAGTATTGTTCCACAAATAACACACTGTACAAATCTGGGTAAACACAAGTTCCGTTCTGTTTTCCACAACCACCTTTTATAAAATATTTCACTTTGCAATGTAGGAATTTTACTTTCAGAAAATAAATATATCCTTCAATCAAAGAAGCTAACTACACAGTTCAAAAGAGATTATGGTTTTTATATTTCCCTTTAAGGTTACTAAAAAATAATTACTCATATTTATTAACAACTCATTTTAGAGCCAGATGTTCCACACCAAGGTTGTATAAACACGAGAGAAAAGATGCATATTACTGTAGAGCATGGTAATGACGAGTTTCTCTATCTCTATGCCTCAGATGGGCATAATAGAATATCTAAAGCTTACACCATTTCCAGGTTCAAGAGAACACTAATTGGAGATATACATTCAGTTATCATACTCAGTAAGTAAATGACATTTAATGGTTTGAAAGAACATCTATTAAAAACAGTTCTAAAGTTTTCAAAAAGTGTAAAAAGAAGAATCTTTTCCAAGATTCTCTCCTTTCTGCAAGCATTTCTACTTCACAGGTAGATTCACCATACCCTACATTTAAAAAACCTATCTTAAAAGTGTAAGTGATTTTAGCTTTGTTTAGCAGGTAGATGTTACAAAACATTTGTGATAACTGTATACTTAGCTCTCATTAAACTTTATGAAGACTTTTCATAATACTCGCATGCTCCCATCCAATATACACAAGGTAAAATGGAATCTAACAGAAGTATACGTTTTTAACAGTCATTAAAAGGGGATAGCAACATTCTTCATGTCCTGAATATTGTTTCCTTTAATAGGGAATAAGAATAACCTTAATTTCAGGTTTTTTCAATTACAAAACAAGGCTTCCAATAGCAGAGCTATAATAAAGTAAGACATCAAGCTGTAAGGTGTAACAAGCCACTGTACTGTAGCTTACAGAACTATGTAGCTAACAGAACTATTCCTTCTTTTGCTTGTGAAGAGCAGTACCTAGAAAGCCTGTAAAACTTGCTCTCCTTCAGATCAAATTGAGCCACATCATGCAGCAGTCACAGCCATAGTGCTGCAAAGGTTGTAAAACACTCAAGTTGCTATATAACTTTCCACAACTTGGTTAGGAAAAAAAATTAGCTATTGTTACTCTTTTATTGAAAGATAACTATATTTCCTGACTTTCACATGAAACCTGCTAAATACACAAAAAAGGAAAGCAGTCCAATTGTTTGGGCTCCTGCAAAAGTTCTTAGCAAATATTTACATTGAGGGGTTGGCCTACACCTAGTGTTACCTAAGAATGCAAAACATACTGGGGAAGTATGAGAAAAAGAATCAGCAAATTGAAGTACCATTTAAAACAAGCAATCAGTTTCTGACCTCAGTATTAACAACAGTTTAAATTGTAGTAAACTATTTGATCAAAGAGAAAGGTTCTTATTTTGAGTAAGTTTATTACTTTAAACCTGTGTAGTCTAAAGCTGCCACCTTCTTAGAGTGAACAATTCACTACTTAAAGCCCACAGAACTGTAAAGTGGTAGCCAAATTTATCAGGTGAAGATGAGAAAACAAACCCAGACTACAGTTCAGTTAAAGATCCACTCACAGTACTGGCTTTGTTAAAAGTAGTTCATAAACACAACCAACAGCTTAAGACATTTGCTTCCAGAAAAAGACCTTAAAACTCGGCAAACTAACCTGCTCTTCCCAGCCCTCCTAGGTTTCTCTCCAAGATCTTTCAACAGCTCTAATCATTCAGGAGCATTCTTTTACAAAGTCTTCAGCTAGCAATCACTTCACTAGTTTAAGTGACCCACCTTCATCACATTTCCTCTTGGGAGATAAATTCTTGACATTTTTACAAAAAGACGTATACTTGTTCTTGGAAAGAATCCTAGTTGTGGCTGTGTCTACACACCAGATTGATAGCCAAAAAGAAGTGTCACCTCTCTAACAAAAATATACTTACATTGTAATAATACTGAAGTTTCCTCAATTTCAATCTATACCTCTGTAATATTCTAAAAAAATCCTATGTTTGAAATAAAACAACTTCAGATGACCATTATATTTTTTATATTTAGAAACATCAAAAATACTCACCCCACACACCTGCAGCTAAAGACTTATTCTGGTTTGGTGTTCTCTCATATTCAGGATTCAAAGATGGCTGAAAGGAAAATTAATCATTATTAAAAATAAAATTTAATAGTAAGTCTTGAATTGTGAGACCAATGAAATAAAGAACCACAATAATATTGGAAGTATGACCTCTGCTGTCAAAGATTTTTAAATGGAGACAGACTAGACACTTCCTCCTGTGATTCAAATACATCAATGTTCACTTGTCTCTCTTCTCCAACAAAACATCTCAAGCAGCAGTCAATACCATTATATGAACTACCTAGAGAAAACAAAACACATGATGCAAGGTTCACCCTTCTCCTTACATCCTACAATTTTAGGTTGAAGCATGGGACCTCAAACGGCCAGTGGCAGAAAGATCATTTTGTTAGTACTTTGGATTTCCAGTAAGGTACTTGTGTAGAATTTAATACATACACATGCCACAGTAAACTGTGGTAAGATATTATGAAATAAACTTAGAATCCAATTATAGTTTCACTTAAACACTTAAGTAACAATAATAAAAACATAATGATAAAAAAAGGATATAAAAAGAGAAACAAGTTAGCGGACAGATGACTAACACCCTCTTACCTATGGGAAAGATGATCCCTTATATGATGATATGTAACTGGTGAAATCTCATGAAGTATCTTGTAATGGACAAAATTGCACTTGCAGAAACAATGAAACCCTGTTTATTATAAATACAATTGACTTACAAAATCCTCAGCCTCAAACTGTTTGGGTATTTCCTTGTCTTCTTTTTTCCCACTTTCGTTATCAGATGCATTGTTTTCATGCAGTCCTTGGCCTTTTCCACAGTGGAAAGTGCTGGTACGAGTGCAGGAACCTCTGCCATGGTAGCCCCCACAACAGTTTGTATTTTCTGTACCATTTCTGCCTTGTGAACGCCAACCATTCTTCTCTTTTCTCCCAAAATGCCCTCAGATTTTTTAATTTTAAAGAAATATAATTACGAACAGTCTTGAAAGAACATTCTACTTTTGCAAAATTGTTAGAGGAATTAAGGCAGCAGCTCTATATTCTGGGATGTGATAACACAGTAAACTTAGTTTTCATTCACAAAAGCAACAGGAAAGTATCTCACAAAACAGTGCCAAAGGAAAGAGAATAGTAGTCAAACCCCTTTTCTGGCTGCTCATTTATACATTGTTGGCTAGAGAATTAACTTGAATACCTTCTACTTAAGAGAGTAATACATCTGGAATGACACTACTTTAACAAACCCTTAGTCAACACATCATCTCCCAGAAGACCTGTCTTTCCATTACCTCTATTCTACTATAGAATACAGCATTTAGCATAGGACAGCTATTATCATCAGACTTTTTTTCTAGCCAAAGTGTTACAAAGCAATGATGTAAATGTATTTTAAAATGTTCTGTGAAAGCTAAATTATACCTCCATTAGGCCATCCAATGATAGGATCAAACTCATCTGAAGAATTGCGTCTTCTGCAATTTGCTTCATAATGATTCTCTGTCCATGAAAAATTTTCAGAATGTTTCTCAAAGTTCAGAGATGACTGTAAAGGAGCACAAGTGGTAGACCCAAGATATCCAATCAATAACAAAACTGAATTATCAGAACTGTAATATGTACATTACTCATGGTATATACAATCCATTTTTAAAAGGACCATGAATGGCAGACAATACAGCGGTTGTCAAGTATGCATATGTTCAGAGTTATGTAATCATCTCCTATGCTAGCAGAAGCAGAAGATATATCTTCCACTTTAGGACACTGAAACAGTGCTGAGGACCATGCTTATGATACAAAGTAAAAAACCCAAGCATTTATTTTGGTTTGGCAGTAGAACAGAGCACAAGTGATGTGTGGCAGAAGAGGAAAAATAAAAAAGGTAATCTTAAAGGATACAAGATCACTGTTTGGAAGGCAGGAAAGAAGTCTGGGATCTTAATTTGAGTGTTTAGAGACTACACATGTGCATTGCATAGGAAGCAAGAAGTTGCTTCCACCAGAGGCAGCTGTACCCAAAAATGCCTAGTTTATTAGCCTTGTCATTATACCTAAATAAGGCAAATGTAACTAGTTAGTAAATACAAGCAAAACCTAGAGTCTTCTTTTTTCCCACTTTCGTTATCAGATGCATTGTTTTCATGCAGTCCTTGGCCTTTTCCAGATAACTGTATCCCAGTTTGTGCAGCTTCTGCAGTCATTTGTGCTTGGGCATTGTCATGGAAATTGGTCCGTTTCAATTGACCAATGTTGGACATAAACGTTGCAGTTTTTGGTGCATTTTGTGGATTTCCTGGCAATACTTCTCTGCTGTGATGGTTTCACAGGATCATAGAATTGTTTGGTTGGAAAAGGCCTTGGAGATCATCAAGTCCAACCATACCTGTCCAATAAACCATATCCCAGAGCATTTCATCAACCCATCTTTTGAATACCTCCAGGGATGGCTGTTGATGCGGTTGTCACGGACTCGTCACACGATCAATGTGATCAGACAGAAGCCGAGTTTATTGCTTTACTGCTAATGGTTATATACTCTATCTTATCTACTTTCACACATAACAATAAGAACGATTGGTTAACATGTGCTGTTCACTCCAATAATGCTTCTTTACAATAGGTCAGTCTCTACTGTCCATCCGTCTCTGTTGTGAGTTTCAGATGCTGTTCAAGGTCTTAGTTTCAATCACATGTGCATCACCTTCCTTTCTTGTTTTTCACTTGCTAGGCTGTTTATCTTGCCAAATTCCTCTTGCAGGTGTCCTAGCCACAACATTCCTGCAAGGCCTGTTGATATCTCTATGCCTTAGCCAGACTAAGGTCCTGCTGCTCTGGATTGCCCAGAACATGTCCTTGGTCTTCTAAAACCCCACAAATCCCCCTTTTTGTTTTTGGGCAATCCAGATCTGATTCATGTTTTTTTTCATCATTTGTATTAAACATTACATTAAACATGGTACAATCATCATTAATATTAATATCATGACTAAAATAATCAACCCCATTTTTATAATTGATGTTAACCATCCAGGTAAACCCCAGTCATTATTCATCTGTAGCTGTTTAACCCCATTCTTTAGCTGTTGAATTGTCTTGTGAATTGATTCAGAGTTTTGATAAATTCATACAACACATTCCTTCAAATTCTTCACATCCATGACCTTGCGCTAATAATTAAGAAATCTATAGCAGCTCTATTTTATAATGTAGCATATCTAACACTATCAACATCTGTTAACAATCCTAAAAGAGCTAACAAAGTGATATTAGTTTACTTGCTAAGCTAACAATCTAAATTAGTTAATTTTCACAACACTGCAGCAGCACCTCTCCAGGTGCAAAAAACAATGCTGCCCAAATTTCAGAGGTATCCCAAAATGTAACATTCCCATTACAATCTGCTGTAAATGCATGTGTCGTGTTTTCTCCTAATCTTCTGTGATTTCTTTAAGTAATCATGTATTATGATTGTGTTGGGAGTTAATAAAGTTAGCCTATCCAGACTAGATGGGCCTCCACTAATTTTTGATGGGATACCTGTCCAGGCCCTATCTCCACACACCATGTGGTAATGCCATAGGTACATTACTTGATTGAGATATGTTTGAACTTGTATAATTACACCAAGCTGCTGCATTTCTATAAATATCTCTTTTTTTTTTTTTTTCTTTTGGCCACTCATCTATGGATATTCCTACTAAACAGGTAGAAAAGGGATTTTCTGGACTTGACATGGATAAACATAATGTATCCTGGTTTGTGATGTTAGCTATTGTTACCCATACATTCGTTTTTGGTTGTGAAACCACCCAGAGAATGACTGTGTTCACACTGTAAATCAAGAGGATCGCCAAGGTCTGACCCATCGTGAGGGAACCCATTTTGGACCAGTATCTGTTAAAACACAAGCATATCCTCTACCAGTCATTTTTAACTCCACTGGCCCCTTCCATTCTCCAGTTTGCAAGTCTTTATATTGTACTTTAATTAACTCTGAATTCTCAGTTCCCGATTGTACTGATACTTGATGCACTATAATAGGTGGTGATACTCGATTTTCTGTGAGGCGTAAATAGTTTAACACATAGAGTGCTTTTGCAAGTCGTTCTGCGGGAGCCTCCTCTGCAGTTCCCCCTTTTTGTTTTTGCAAAAGCGATTTCAGCGTGGCGTACGCACGTTCAACAATGGCTTGTCCAGTCAGAGAATGGGGAATGCCAGTGAGCTGATGAATGCCCCATGTTTGAGAAAAAAGTGCAAACGTTTGAGATGCATACGCTGGACCATTATCCATTTTCACCTCTCGTGGGACTCCTAAAGCAGCAATCACTGCATGCACATGCTTAATAAAGTGCTTGGCTGCTTCTCCAGTCTGCGCAGTTGCCCATATTGCATGAGAAAAAGTATCTATAGATACATGTACATATTTCAAACGTCCAAATTCTGGGATATGAGTAACATCCATTTGCCATAGTTGTAAGGCTTGTAAACCACGTGGGTTAACTCCAATGCCCAAGCCAAGCCCTTCTTTTTGGCATGCTGGACAAGACTGCATTATACCACGTGCATCATTCTGTGACAAATTAAATTGTCTGGCCAACATTTTAGCCGATTGATGGAAAAATTCGTGAGACAAATGGGCTTGTTCAAATAAATTGACCGACTTTGTTTGGACAACTGCTACAAACTGGTCGGCAATATTATTACCAATAGATAACCCATTATTAAATTGATGACTCCGAATGTGAGTAACAAAATATGGACAAGATCTTTGAGATAATAAATGCAACAATTGTAACAACAACATATGTAAAGTTTTGTTTTGTACTGATTTAACCATTCCTGTCTCTAACCTATTAACAGTACCTACAACATATAATGAATCTGAAATTACATTGATTGGTACAGATTGCCAACGTTGAAAAACCCATACAACTGCTCGTAATTCTAAGGTTTGCAAAGAATCCTCAATGACCCCATCTAAAATATGATGGTGCCATTGACCATCTTTTTGCCAAGTAATTGTGCCTCTTCTAATTTCCTCCTTCATCTGTAAAAATTGTCAGGCCATCCACTGGTGTTTCAGATCTATATGGTGCTTCTTCTAAATCCTGTGATTGTATTAATGACAGCCATTTTTCGGAAGCATAATGTGCAGTAATGATTCCTTGGTAGTCAGCTAAGGCCATTTGTGATAATTCTGAAATTGCTAATATCCAATTTAAAAAAGTACTACTGATAGAGATACATATGGATTCGGGGTCTAAACCTGAAATATCAATGATTCGTTGTCTTCCTTTTATTATCAAATTGGATATTAGTTCTATACGTGTTATCACTGTAGTCTTTAGAGCATATGCTGTAAAAATCCATTCTAAAGCTGACCATTTATTATGATTCTCTTGACCAATTATTCCTAAAGGATATTTACAATATTTTGAAGTTAACAATCATCAGTTGTAAAGGTTTCTCTTCAATCTTTCTTGGAACTATTCCTTGTTGAACCTTTTCAATTATAAGGTTTAATGTCTGTTTTTGTTCCTCATTTAATTGTCTTTTCTCATTGGCATTACTAGTGGTACCCAATAAAGGCATTAACGGGGCTAAGTCATCATTAGTAATACCAGATGTTGGTCTTACGCATTGTATATCTCCTAAAAGTTTTTGGACATCTGTAAGAGTCTTTATTTCTGTTTTTAGGCTCAATTTCTGTGGTCTAATATATCCACCTGTAATAATCCATCCCAAATACAACCAAGGTTCATTTTACTGAACCTTTTCTGGGGCAATTAGCCCTTTACAGATTTAGTCCTTTCTCCTCTAATGTACTTGTTAATTCTTTGATTGTTTTTTCTGCATCAAAATCTTTTCCAGCTATTAGTATATCATCCATGTAATGGTACACTAATAGATCCGGATTGTTGGATCGAAATGATTGTAAGGCCCATGCCACAAACATTTGACACATAGTTGGAGAATTTTTCATGCCTTGTGGCAAAACTACGCAATGATATCTTTTTGCTGGCTCACTTTTGTTCACTGATGGCACCGTAAAAGCAAATTTTTCTGCATCTTCAGGATGCAATGGTATTGCAAAAAAATAATCTTTCAAATCAATAATTAAAATCTGCCAATTTTTTGTTTTTCAAACAGTGGTCGCACTGCTGCTCCGACTGCTGCAGCCATAACAGTGGCTTGATTAGCAAAAGTATGCATTCTGCTGCTTCCAAGAGTACAGCAATTCCAGAGCCTTGAGGAAGTGTGCTAAGAACCTGCTTAGTTTTGTCATTAGCATTATCAAAGGCTAACATATCTAACATTTTGGCTTTCATATCTTCATGTAAATCAGGATGTGCCATTATGGCAGTGTGTAATCTATCTACAAATTTTGGAAAAGATTCATTTGGTCCTTGCCTAATTGTAGTAAAACCCAAGCGGATCTTATCATCAGAAACATTCATCATAGCTTTAAATGCCGCATCTTGACTAGCTTGCAATACTTCAGTAGCAAACTGCACTTGCCAATCAGCCCTTGCAGAAGGACCCAAACCCATTAACATTTGTGATTGCACACCATAAAGAGGGTGCCACTAATTGTTCACAAGATAATTGCCAATGGTGAAAAAATTGTAACTGCTGTGAAGGAGAAAATAACATTTGTACAATCATACAACAATCATGGGGTACCAAAAGATTGCTCAAAAAAATATGTTGCAAAATTGACTGAGTATATGGAGATTTTAACCCATATTGAGACACTGCTGATTTTGCTTCCTTCAAAATTTTCCAGTCTAAAGATTCCCAAGTACTCTGACCCCCATCAATTATTGCAGGCAAAGCTGAAGGCATCACTGTTCCATCTAATATTGCATCTTTTACAATTCCTCTCCATTTAACTCCTACACTCCCCTCCATCTCCCTAAATCCCGGATATGAGGGTGCAAGTGATTCTGGAACAGAAACAAGAGGGTTAACAGGGGGGGTAACAGGAATAGGGGCGGGGAAAGAACTTATCGGTGTCCCTACATGTTGTTCTGTGACTCGTACTCGCGTCTCCAAATCTTCTAGTTTTTTCAACAGTTCTCGCAGTTGAACATCTCCCAGCCCTAAAGATTGCTGCTGTTGTACACACGCACCTGAAAGAGAGGGCGGTGTAGGTGGGGGAGGCGGAGGGTGCAACCGCTTTGCTTCTTTCGGTGTATCCTCATTAGCTACATTATACTGTTCATGATCAGAGTCGGAGGGCAGCGATTTGTACGAATCTGATAGAGGCTTCTCTTGTTTCCATGTGGAGACAAATGAATTGTTGGGAGAAGAAATAGGGACTGTGCACGATGTCTGTTTTATGGAAGAGTGTTGAGTAGAACTAGCTCCCCTCCTTGACAAAGGGATGGTGGGTTCTAAAAACCCTGAGCGGTAGTCGACTGCGCTTCTTCAACAGGTGACAAAGCAGAGGCTGTCACTGTATGTTCTGCCTTCATATTTTTTCAAGTCTCATGTATCAATCTCCACACAGTGGGAAATTTGCTCGCCTCCTTGGATCCCTTACTAATTTCATCCCACAATTACTCGCCTATTCATTCCCATGTTGGGATTTCAAAAGCGGCATTTACAGTGGGGATCAAGTTCCTGCTTTGCACCCACAGTAGCACAGTCTTCAAGGAGCTCGAGTCATATGAAAGTCCTCTCTTAGAGAGAATAGTTTGGAGGAGCTTAACCACTGCCTCTTCTTCTTTTGAGAGTGTGGACCCCATCTCCTCCCATATGGATTTGATGGGAGGACTGTTCAGTGAATAAGAAATTGGTTGGATGGTGGCATTCACAGAGAAATGGTCAATGGCTCAATATCCAGATGGAGATCCATGACAACTTATGTCCCTCAGGGGTCCGTACAGGGACCAGGGCTGTTTAATATTTTCATTAATGATATAGACAGCGAGATCGAGTGCACCCTCAGCAAGTTTGCAGATGACACCGAGCTGAGTGGGCAGTGATCACACCAGAAGGACAGGATGTCATCCAGAGGGACCCGGACAAGCTGGAGAAGTGGGCCTGTGGGAACCTCATGAGGTTCAACAAGGTCAAATGCAACGTCCTACACCTGGGTCAGGGCAATCCATGGTTTCAATACAGGATGGGGGACGACGTGATTGAGAGCAGCCCTGAAAAGAAGGACTTGGGGGTGCTGGTTGATGAGAAGCTCGACATGAGCCAGCAATGCGTGCTTGCAGCCCAGAAGGCCACCCACATCCTGGGAGGCATCAAAAGAAGCATTGCCAGCAGGTCGAGGGAGGTGATCCTCCCCCTCTACTCTGCTCTCGTGAGACCCCACCTGGAGTATTGTGTCCAGTTCTGGAATCCCCAACATAAGAAGGATATGGAACTGTTGGAATGGGTCCAAAGGAGGGCTATGAAGAAGATCAGAAGGCAGAAGCACGTCTGCTATGAGGATAGGCTGAGAGAGTTGGGTTTGTTCAGCCTGGAGAAGAGAAGGCTCCAGGGAGACCTCACAGAGGCCTTCCAGTACCTGAAGGGGGCCTACAAGAAAGCTGGGGAGGGACTTTTACAAGGGCAAGTAGTGATAGGATGTGGGGGAATGGCTTTAAACTGGAAGGGGGAAGATTTAGATTAGACATTACGAAAAAATTCTTCACAATGAGGGTGGTGAGACACTGGCACAGGTTGCCCAGGGAAGTTGTGGATGCCTCCTCTCTGGAAGCATTCAAGGTCAGGTTGGATGGGGTCTTGAGCAGCCTGGTCCAGTGGTGTCCCTGCCCAGGGCAGGGGGGTTGGAACTAGAAGATCTTTAAGGTTCCTTCCAAGACAAACCATTCTATGATTGCATGAATCTATCATAGAATCATCTAGTTGGAAAAGACCTCTGAGATCATCAAGTCCAACCGTAACTGTCCCCTTACTAAACCATGTCCCTTAAGAAACTCATCCACCCACCTTTTAAACATCTCCAGGGAAGGCGACTCAACCACCTCCCTGGGCAGCCTGTTCCAATGCCTGCCCACCCTTTCAGTGAAGAAATTTTTCCTAATGTCTGGTCTAAACCTCCCCTGACGCAACTTACAGCCATTTCCTCTCGTCCTATCATATGTCACTTGTGAGAAGAAAACAGCACCCACCTAACCAAACCTCCTTTCAGGCAGTTGTAGACAGTGATGAGGTCTCCCTTCAGCCTCCTCTTCTCTAGGCTAAACAACTCCAGTTCCCTCAGCCGTTCCCTGTAGGACTTGTTCTCCAGCCCCTTCACCAGCCTCATCGCCCTTCTCTGGACACGCTCCAGCACCTCAATGTCCTTCTTGTTCTGAGGGGCCCAGAAATGAACACAGTACTCGAGGTGTGGCCTCACCAGTGCTGAGTACAGGGGCACAATCACTTCCCTGGTCCTCCTGGCCATGCTGTTTCTGATAAAGGCCAGGATAGCATTGACCCTCTTGGCCACCTGGGCACACTGCTGGCTCATATTCAGCCGGCTGTCAAGCAACATCCACAGGTCCTTCTCCACCAGGCAGCTCTCCAGCCAGTCTTCCCCAAGTCTGTCACGCTGCATGGGGCTGTTGTGTCCAAAGTGCAGGACTCGGCACTTGGTCTTGTTGAACCTCATCCTTTTGGCTTCAGACCATTGATCCATCCTATCCAAATCCCTCTGCAGAGCCTCCCTTCCTTCAAGCAGATCAACACTCCCACCCAGCTTAGAGTCATCTGCAAATTTACTAAGCGTACACTCAAACCCTTCATGCAGATCATTGATAAAGATGTTAAACAAGACTGGACCCAGCACTGAACTCTGGGGAACACCACTTGTGACTAGTTTCCAACTGGATTGAACTCCATTTACCAGAACACTCTGAGTCTGGTCATCCAACCAGTTTTTTACCCAGCAGATGGTGTACCAGTCCAGGCCAATGGCAGCCAGTTTCTCAATCAGAATACTGTGAGAAACGGTGTTAAAGGCTTTACTGAAGTCCAAGAACACCACATCCACAGCCTTTCCCTCGTCCATTAACCGGGTAACCTTGTCACAGAAGGAGATCAGATTGGTCTGGCAGGACCTGCCTTTCATAAACTCATGTTGACTGGGCCTCATCACCTGGCTGTTTTGCATGTGCTGTGTGATAGCATTCAATATGATCTGCTCCATGGCCTTCCCCGGTACCTAGGTCAGACTGACAGTTCTGTAGTTCCCCGGATCCTCCATCTGACCCCTTCTTGTAAATGGGTGTAACATTTACAACATTTACATGGAGTTATTTACTATGCCCCCTGTCACAGCCTCAACAGGCAGATGAGCCTATCACGAAAGAGGACCCACCATGGCACAACCACTCAACTAAGGTAAGTAAAGTGGAAGACAGAGCACAATGGCAACAGGTTTCTGCTCATCACAAGCGGTGTCGTAATTGACGCATATCCCCTGTTACTAACAAGGCCCTGCAGGTTCCACTGAAGAACAAATATGAAGGCCTGCAAGTGGAACCGACTCCAAGGGCCGACAACTCTCACAGCCTGGAAATACCAGTAACCAAACTGAAGTGCATGTACACAAACGCACGCAGTATGGGAAACAAGCAGGAGGAGCTAGAAGTCCTGGTCCAGTGGGAGAGCTATGATATAGTTGCTATCACGGAAACGTGGTGGAACGACTGTCATAACTGGAGTGCTGCCATGGAAGGCTACAGGCTCTTCAGGAGAGACAGGCGTGAGAAGAGGGGTGGAGGGGTGGCCCTCTACACTAGAGAAACCCTGGATACTGTTGAAGTCGAGATTGGTGATGACCACGTTGAGTGTCTATGGGTAAGAGTCAGAGGGGCAGTCAAGTCTGACCTCCTGGTTGGAGTGTGCTACAGACCGCCCGACCAGGAGGAGGATTTGGATCTTCTGTTGTTTAAACAGCTGGAGGCTGCCTCTAGATCGGCTGCCCTTATTCTTTTAGGAGACTTTAACCTTCCAGATATCTGCTGGAAACTTAAAACTGCTGAGAGGAGGCAGTCCAGGAGGTTTTTAGAGTGTATTGAGGACTGCTTTTTGTCACAGCTGGTGAGTGAGCCCACCAGGGGTGAGGCTCTGCTTGACTTGCTGTTTACAAACAAAGAAGGGCTGGTGAGTGATGTTGTTGTCGGAGGATGTCTGGGGTCTAGTGATCATGAGATAATTGAGTTCTCTCTGAACAATGTAATAGGAAAAGCCAGGAACAGAACATCAATGCTGGACTTTCGGCGGGCAGATTTTGGATTATTTAAGGAACTGGTCAGGAAAGTACCCTGGGAAATAGCTCTTAGTGGCAAGGGGGTCCAGGAAGCTTGGATACACTTCAAGAATGAAATTTTGCAGGCGCAGGAGCGGGCTGTCCCTGTGTGTTGTAAGAAGAGTCGTAGGGGCAGATGGCCGGCCTGGATGAGCAGGGAACTTCTGAAGGAACTAAGTAAGAAAAAGAGGATGTATCATCGTTGGAAAGAAGGGGATGTAAGTAAGGTCATGTTCAAGGATGTTGTTAAGTCGTGTAGGAGGAAAATCAGGGAAGCAAAAGCCCAGCTGGAGCTCAAATTGGCCACTTCTGTTAAGGATAATAAGAAGAGTTTTTATAAATACATCAATGGCAGAAAGAAGGGCGGCAGCGACCTCCACTCCTTGTTGGATGTGGAGGGAAATATAGTAACCAGAGATGCAGAGAAGGCTGAGGTACTTAATGCCTTCTTTGCCTCAGTTTTTAACAGCAAAGATGTCAGCTTGCTTGACAGTTGGCCCTCTGAAGTGGTTGATGGGGGCAGGGTGAAATATGGCCCTCCTGCAATCCATGAGGAGGAGGTTAGAGACCTGCTGAGCCACTTGGACCCTCATAAGTCTATGGGGCCGGATGGGATCCATCCTAGGGTGCTGAGAGAGCTGGCGGATGAGCTTGCTAAGCTGCTCTCCATCATCTTTCAGCAGTCCTGGCTCACTGGAGAGGTCCCGGAAGACTGGAAGTTGGCCAATGTGACGCCCATCCATAAGAAGGGCCATAAGGATGATCCAGGTAATTACAGACCTGTCAGTCTGACCTCGGTCCCAGGTAAAATCATGGAGAAGATAATCCTGGGTGAAATCATGCACCACCTGCAGAACAGTCAAGAAATCAGGCCCAGCCAGCATGGATTTAGGAGGGGTAGGTCCTGCCTGACCAACCTGATCTCCTTTTATGACCATGTGACTCACCTGGTGGATGAGAGGAAGGCTGTGGATGTGGTATACCTGGACTTCAGCAAGGCCTTTGACACTGTCTCCCACAGTAGACTCCTAGGGAAGCTGGCAGCCCGTGGCCTAGATGGGAGCACTTTGTGCTGGGTTAGGAATTGGCTGGATGGCCGAGCCCAAAGAGTGATGGTGAATGGTGTTTCATCCAGTTGGCGGCCGGTCACTAGTGGTGTCCCCCAGGGATCGGTATTGGGTCCAGTCCTGTTTAATATCTTTAATGACGATTTGGATGAGGGGATTGAGTCCATCATCAGCAAATTTGCAGATGATACCAAGCTGGGAGGAAGGGTTGATCTGTTAGAGGGTAGGATGGCCTTACAGAGGGACCTGGACAGATTGGAGAGCTGGGCCGATTCTAATGGGATGATGTTTAATAAGTCCAAATGTCGGGTACTTCATTTTGGACACAACAATCCCATGCAGAGCTATAGACTGGGGACAGAGTGGCTGGAGAGGAGTCAGGCAGAAAGGGACCTGGGAGTGCTGGTGGACAGGAAGCTCAACATGAGCCAGCAGTGTGCCCAGGTGGCCAAGAAGGCCAATGGCATCCTGGCCTACATCAGGAATAGTGTAGTAAGCAGGACCAGAGAAGTTATCATCCCCCTGTACTCGGCACTGGTCAGGCCTCACCTTGAATATTGTGTCCAGTTCTGGGCCCCCCAGTTTGGGAAAGATGTTAGGATACTGGAATGTGTTCAGAGGAGGGCAACGAAGATGGTGAGGGGGCTGGAGCACAAGCCTTATGAGGAGCAACTGAGGGAGTTGGGGCTGTTTAGTCTGGAGAAGAGGAGGCTCAGGGGAGACCTCATTGCTCTCTACAACTACCTAAAAGGAGGTTGTAGTCGGGCAGGGATTGGTCTCTTCTCTCAGGTGACCAGTGGCAGAACCAGAGGGCATGGACTTAAGCTTCGTCAGGGAAAGTTTAGACTTGATATGAGGAAAAAATTCTTCACTGAAAGGGTGATTGGCCATTGGAATGGGCTGCCCAGGGAGGTGGTGGAGTCACCGACCCTGGATGTGATTAAGGGGAGACTGGATGAGGCACTGAGTGCCATGGTTTAGATGATGGTTGGTGTTAGTGTTGGTGTTAGTGTTAGGTTATAGGTTGGACTTGATGATCTCAGAGGTCCTTTCCAACCTTGTGATACTGTGATACTGTGATACCTCCCGGGTTAAGCAGACCAAAGCCACCAATTAAGACGGCTTCTGTAAAGAAGAGGAGGGTTGTCGTCATTGGTGACTCCCTCCTGAAAGGTACAGAGGGTCCAATTTGGAGACCGGACCCATTGCATAGGGAAGTCTGTTGCCCACCTGGGGCCTCAGCTGGTGAAGTGGTGAGACAACTTCCTAAACTTGTCAAGTCCACAGATTATTACCCACTACTTGTTTTCCAGGTAGGTAATAATGAGAAACTGACTAGAAGCCTCAAAACAATCAAAAAGGACTTTAGGGCCTTAGGTCATATGGTAAAAGGAGCAGAAGCGCAGGTTGTATTCGCCTCTGTCATAGGGAGTGGTGAGGGAAGGAGTGGGAAGAACCAGGAACTGAATGACTGGCTCCGAACATGGTGTGAAGAACAAAACTTTGGGTTCTTCAACAATGGGTTGGTCTACACGCCAGGTCTGCTGGCAAATGATGGGGTACACTTGTCCCATAAGGGCACAAGGATACTCTCTAAAACGTTGGCTGGACTAATCAAGAGGGCTTTAAACTAGATTGGAAGGGGGATGGGGACGTCACTAGGCTCAATAGATTAAATCATGGGAATGGCACCTCAAGCTCTGAGGGACAGTGTACTGGTGAGAGCCCCTGGTCTGCCACCTCAGTGGAAGTGGAGAATAGCACTCCAGGTGGCAGCCAGAATTCAAAGGTTATCCGTGGGTTACAAACCACCGATAGTAGACAGTCAAGACTAAAGCCTATTCTACTTAGGAAAGGGGTGGAAATAACAGCCCAACTGAAGTGCCTTTACACGAATGCACGCAGTATGGATAACAAACAAGGGGAACTGGAAGCCATTGTGAGGCAAGAAAACTGTGATATAATCGCCATCACAGAAACATGGTGGGACGATTCGCACAACTGGAGTGCTGCCATGGGTGGTTATAAACTCTTCAGGAGGGATAGGCTGGGAAAGAGAGGCGGTGGAGTTGCCCTCTATGTTAGAGAAAGTTTTGATTGTGCAGAACTAAAATATGCTAATGATAGGGTTGAGTGGATAGGGTTAAAATCAGTGGAACCCACAGTAAGTCAGACATAGTGGTGGGAGTCTGTTATCTGCCGCCCAGCCAGGATGAGGAAACTGATGAGCTCTTCTACGAGCAACTGGGAGAAGTGTCATGATTGCTGGCCCTCATCCTTGTGGGTGACTTCAACCTTCCAGATGTCTGCTGGAAATATAACACAGCAGAAAGGAAACAGTCTAAGAGGTTCATTGAGTGTATGGAAGATAACTTCCTAACACAACTGGTGAGTGAACCGACTAGGGAAGGTGCTCTGCTGGATCTGCTGTTTGTGAATAGAGAGGACCTCGTGGGGGAGGTGACTGTTGGAGGACGCATGGGGCACAGTGATCATGAGATGATAGAATTCTCAGTTCTTGGAGGAGTAAGGAGGGGGGTCAGCAGAACTGCCACCTTGGACTTCCGAGGGCAGACTTCAAACGGTTTAGAAGGCTTCTTGATAAAGTCCAGTGGGAGACGGTTCTGAATGACAAACGAGCTCATGAGTGCTGGATGCTCCTCAAGAAGGAAATTCTGGCGGCGCAAGAGCAGAGCATCCCTGTGTGCCGTAAAATGAGTCGGCGGGGAAGAAGGCCAGCTTGGCTTAACAGAGAGCTCTGTGTTGGTCTCAGGAAAAAGAGGAAAATATATGAGCTTTGGAAGAGGGGGCAGGCATCTCAGGAGGACTACAAGGAGCAGGTGAGATCATGTAGGCATAAAATTAGAAGGGCTAAAGCTGAGCTGGAACTTCAACTGGTCAGTTCAGTGAAAGACAATAAGAAACACTTCTTCAAATATATTAACAACAAGAGAAAGACCAAGGAGAATCTCCCTCCTTTACTGGACACAAGGGGAATAGTAACCAAGGACGAGGACAAGGAAGAGGTACTTAATGCCTTCTTTGCCTCAGTCTTTAACAGGGAAGAAAGATGTTCTCTGGGCTCCAAGCCTCCTGAGCCAGAAGACTGTGAAAACGAACCCTCAATGTTCCAATAAGACTTGGTTAAAGACCTCCTTGGGCAATTAGATGTCCACAAGTCTATGGGGCCGGATGAGATCCACCCAAGGGTACGAAGGGAACTGGCAGAGGTCCTTGCCAAACCCCTTTCCCTCATCTATCAACAGTCCTGGCTGACTGGGGAAGTGCCGCTAGACTGGAGACTGGCAAATGTAACTCCCATTTACAAGAAGGGTCAGAGGGAAGATCCAGGGAATTATAGGCCTGTCAGCTTGACCTCGGTACCAGGGAAGGTCATGGAGCAGATCATATTGAATGCTATCACACAGAACATGCAGGACAGCCAGGTGATCAGACCCAGTCAACATGGGTTTATGAAAGGCAGGTCCTGCCAGACCAATCTGATCTCCTTCTGTGACAAGGTTACCCAGTTAATGGACGAGGGAAAGGCTGTGGATGTGGTGTACTTGGACTTTGGTAAAGCCTTTGACACTGTTTCTCACAGTATTCTGATTCAGAAACTGGCTGCCATTGGCCTGGACAGGCACATCCTCTGCTGGGTTAAAAACTGGCTGGATGGCCGAGCCCAGAGGGTGGTGGTAAATGGGGTTAAATCCAGTTGGCGACCAGTCACGAGTGGTTTTCCCCAGGGTTCAGTGCTGGGTCCAGTCCTGTTCAATATCTTTATCCATGATCTGGACGAGGGGGTTGAGTGCACCCTTAGCAAGTTTGCAGATGACACCAAGCTGGGTGGCAGTGTTGATCTACTTGAAGGAAGGGAGGCTCTGCAGAGGGATCTGGACAGGCTGGAATGATGGACTGAGACCAACGGGATGAGGTTTAACAAGACCAAATGCCGAGTCCCGCACTTGGGGCACAACAACCCCATGCAGCGTTACAGGCTTGGGGAAGAGTGGCTGGAGAGCTGCCTGGAGGAGAGGGACCTAGGGGTGCTTATCGACAGCAGGCTGAATATGAGCCAGCAGTGTGCCCAGGTGGCCAAGAAGGGCAATCGCATCTTGGCCTGTATCAAAAATAGTGTGAGTAGCAGGACAAGGGAGGTGATTGTTCCCCTGTACTCGCACTGGTGAGACCACACCTTGAGTACTGTGTTCATTTCTGGGCCCCTCAATACAAAAAGGATATTGAGGTGTTGGAACGCGTCCAGAGAAGGGCGATGAGGCTGGTGAAGGGGCTGGAGAACAAGTCCTACAGGGAACGGCTGAGGGAACTGGAGTTGTTTAGCTTGGAGAAGAGGAGGTTGAGGGGAGATCTCATTGATGTCTACGGCTGCCTGAAAAGAGGCTGTGGCAGAGCGAGTGTTGATCTCTTCTCTCAAGTAACAGGGGATGGGACAAGGGGAAATGGCCATAAGTTGCGCCAGGGGAGGTTCAGACTAGATATTAGGAAGAATTTCTTTACTGAAATGGTGGTCAGGCACTGGAACAAGCTGCCCAGGGAGGTGGTTGAATCACCATCCCTGGAGGTTTTACAAAAAGGATAGATGAGTTTTTGAGGGACATGGTTTAGCGGATCATGGGTGTGGTTGGACTTGATGATCTTAGAGGTCTCTTCCAACCAGAAGATTCTATGATTCTATGATTTGCCAGTCTCCAGGCAAGTGGCACTTCCCCAGTCAGACAGGACTGCTTGTAGATGATGGAAAGGGGTTTGGAGAGGACCTCTGCCAGCTCCCTTAATACCCTTGGGTGGATCCCATGTGGCCCTATAGACTTGTGGATGTCTAATTGGCCAAGCAGGTCTCTGACCAAATCCTCCTGGATCGTTAGAGCTTCATTCTCACTGTCTTCTGGCTCAGGGGGCTGAGTATCCCGAGAACATCTCACCTTACTATTAAAGACCGAGGCAAAGACGGCATTAAATACCTCTGCCTTGTCCTCATCCTTCGACACTACTGTTCCCCCTGCATCCAGTAAGGGAGGGAGATTCTCCTTGGTCCTCTTATTGTTGTTAACATATTTGTAGAAACATTTTTTAATATCTTTCACCAAACTAGTTAATTGAAGTTCTAGTTGGGCTTTAGCTCTTCTAATTTTCTCTCTGCATGATCTCACCTCACCCTTGTAGTCCTCCTGGGATGCCTGTCCCCTCTTCCAAAGCTCATAAACTTTCCTCTTCTTCCTGAGATCAATACAAAGCTCTCTGTTCAGCCAAGCTGGTTTTCTTCCCTGCTGACTTGTTTTACGGCACATGGGGATGGCCTGCTCTTGTGCCACCAGGATTTCCTTCTTGAGGAGCATCCAGTCCTCTTGTACTCCTTTGTCATTTTGAACTGCCTCACAATGAACTTTATCAAGCAGCCTTCTAAACAGTTTGAAGTCTGCCCTCCAGAACTCCAGGGTGGCAGTTCTGCTGACCCCTCTCCTTACTCCTCCTAGAACTGAGAATTCTATCATCTCGTGATCACTGTGCCCCAGGCATCCTCCAACAGTCACCTCTCCCACAAGGCCTTCTCTATTCACAAACAGTAGATTGTGACACCATATTGCACTAAGTTCTGATTACTGACTGAAAATGCATTTAAATTGGAAAAATCAGATCAGGAGAGTTGAATAGCTCAGAAATCAAGCAGAATTAAAACAAACATATTGCAGGAACCATCCTGGAGCATATAGGCGTGATGTTCACAGAAAAGCAACTGACAGTTGCTGACAGACTATACTAATCAAAGAAGCTATCTAGATAAGTGTAGAAGGAAGATGAAAAGAGCAATATAACAAATAAGGACATTGGAGGACCCGACTTAAAAAAAATGCATGTATGTATCCGTATAGACATATATAAGTAAAGCAATGGGAACTCAATTAATGCCAACAGCTGACTATGCATTTAACAATAGCACAAGCCTATATCCATAAGTTTATAAAGGCTAAACAATTTCCATGGACATAAAAGACAGCAAGAAACATAAATACATTAAAGCAAAGCAATGCCGCTCGCATAGCTACAGATATGGATATTGCATTCAAAAGAGTAATGAAGATAACAGGTCTACAAATAGGGAAATAAAACAAACGGGAGGAGTTTGAAATATCCAGTGCTGCCTCTGCTTCTGTATTCACACAAATTTCTTAAGAGTAGTAGGCCAGAAAAAAAGAAACATTTATATGACAGACATATTCAAGACTTCCTAGAATACTTACAAATCCTAATGATTCAGATTACTATTTCTTGTTTCCAAGGTGTCCCACTGGATAAATTGAGTAACAGTAATCTTGATGAAACAACCACAGCAAGAATGCACAACTACTTGAAAGTGCCAAACACTACCAGTAGTAGCAAGCATCCTACCAGCACCTGAAGAGATGTTTCAGAAGGTCTATTTCAAAAGCAGTTTTTTTAATCACTTGGATGATAGAATAACACTTCTGTAAAATTTATAGGACAGAGCAAAATCAGAAGCAAGAACATTAAGTGCATGCCTCTGTCTCGGTGGTTCTAGCACAAAATAGTATAATTCATTTTAAAGTCCTGATGAAGGCAATCTTAATCCAACAACAGCTCTTGACAACGTGTCCAGGCACATCTTTTCATGAACTCAGATGCTCAAAATACCCCTATCAGAGGTATGAACTTGACAACCAAGGTCCAACTATTTAAATCACAACAGCAAGATTTGCTAGAAGTCATCTGTTATCACCCTTCACATATTCATAGAGACTTGTACTTTTACTATGCTTGAGGTTATGACATCTAGACTTCTCTAATAATGAGACTGTCTGATCAAAAGTACAGCAAAGAACGTACCTTTGTTGACGATGGCGGAGTAGGAAAATTAAGCCAGGCTGGAACAAAGTCATGCTGCGCCATTTAGGTCCAGTCTATCTGAATCAATGAAACAAGGCTTCAGCATCTCATGGCAAGTCCCTGTAATTGGAAAAACAAGAAATAAGTACTTTTCAGATGCTTATCTTACAAGAGGATTACACTTGTGGTGTTTTGATTGTTATTTCCCTTCTGTTTGCTGGTATTATTTTCCCACACAGATCTGTTTTTAGAATCTAACTAGTCTCATCTCATTTATAGCAGCATATCTGTGTTTTTATTATTTGGTATCTCACTAATCAAACATATCAAGGGTATCATGAAAATACAACCGTAATATCCACTCCTTTATTTCCTCTTATAAATGGGATGAAGCATTTTGTGTAAGGTCTGAGCAGAAAATTGTGGCAAAATTAGCTTGTTGAAATATTTTCCAGTATTATCTAGAATGGATTCTAGGAGCTATTTCATTAGCTTCCTAGAAGCAAATGATTTTTCAAATTAGTCCAAAAAATTAATCTTAGAGGCCATATTAAAGTTCCTCAATAAAAGACTAAATGCTCAGGACCACCACAAGCCCCCTATTTTCTCTAAATTAAATGGAAACAGTGTTTACGTGTCCAGAAATACTGTCAAAATCCAGTAAAATTCTCCAGTTTGAAAAGGGGCAAGAGAAGGTAATGACTTCAGATAAAACACAAGAGTACTTTTTCTACCCCATGCTCTCTCCACAGGTGGGAAAACATCTCTCAGTAAGCAAGAGAATGCAAAATAAGTCAGTTGCTGCTCTGGAGCCAGCCTGATTCACAGTGGAGCAGCTGATATTGGTGCACAGAGGTTTTCCTGAGGTGGAGAAGCAATTCAAAAAGCAGTCTAGGGAGCACTAGCGACCAGGAGCGCTGCAACCACAGCAGGCAAACAAAGCATGGCACAACAGCCAGTGTGGCACAGCAGGGCGCGAGGCAGGGAAAGCAGGAAGGGCATAGACAACCTACCAGCCCAAGAGGTAAGTTCATTTGGAGGTCATCTTCCTCTCAGCAGGAACCTAGCAATGGTATCCAGGCAGCAGAAAGCTCTGTCCTCTATGTTCACCAGAATGGATGTGGCAACCCAGACAAAGCTTCGACAAAAACACAAAGCTGTCCAGTCCAGGTTTCAGCCTGCAGGGAGAGCCATCCATTCGCTGACAAGGGGTGGCAGTAGTGAAAACAGCTGTGTGAGGTGTGACCAGGTGCATGACCTGCTCAGCATGGTGGCAGAGCTATGAGAGCAAGTAGAAAGGCTAAGGAGCATCAGGGAGGCTGGGAAAGAGGAGCAGCCACCAGAAAAAAAAAAAAACAAAAACAAGATCAAGGGCATCCTGTATCCCTTCCCTGCTAGGCTGAAAGCAGTACCTCAAAGGAAAGGAGTGAATAGAAGCAAGTCCATGCTCAGGTTGGCAAGCAAACACCCTCCTTGCCCACCTCACCTTCCCAGGTGCCTCTGTACAACAGGTATGAGGCTCTCAAGGTGGAAGGCCAGTCAACAGAAGATGTGGCTAACAGTCCATTTATACTAGAGATGCTGCCAAGGTCAGAAAGGCCCACCCCCCCATATCAAGATCACCTCCACAAGGAAGAAAAGACGGGTTATAGTTGTAGACTACTCCCTTCTGAGGGGAACAGAGGATCCAATATGCCAGACAGACCCTCCTCTTAGGTAAGCCTGCTGCCTCCCTGGGGCCTGGGTTAAAGACATCGCTAGGAAACTCCCCAGCCTGGTACAGCCGTCAGACTATTACCCATTGCTGCTCTTACATATGGGAGATGATGAATCTGCAATGCGTAGTCCAAGGGCAATCAAAAGAGATTTCAGAGCCTTGGGACGGTTGGTAAGGGGATCTGGAGCACAGGTTATTTTCTCCTCTCTCCTTCCAGTAACGGGTTGGGGCTAAACCGCTGTCACATTTTTAGCCCTGACGCCACTAAATTATTGGCTAAACTCGTGCAGTTGGACTCCCAAATTCCATCTCCCCACCCCCAGGGGAAGGGAGAGGAAAACAAGAGGAAAGAGGCTTGCGGATTGGAAAGTAAAGCTACCGCTTTAATGAAATTATGGTAATAATAGTAATAATGATTAAAATAATCAGAAAGTAATGAAAATGTGTACAAATATCTGAGATCCCACCCCTCGATGACTATACGTTACCACCACTGCTGTAGTGTAGAAAATATTTCAGAAGAATCAGGGCATTCTGTGATCCCTGAGGCCTGTATGCACAACCCTGCCTACTTGTTGAACAACAAAGATACAGTGACCTTGGCATGTTATGAGAAAATGGAATGTTAGCTGATAGATAAGAAAGAGAATGTGAAACAGGAGGTTTTAGCTGCAAAAGAAGGGGGGTCTGCAGGGTATCAGGTAACAGCGCATGGACAGAAACTTATAACCAATTAACTCAAACCATAACATTCTACCCCTTATTCTATACCATTTATGTCATGCTCAGGTAATTACTACTTATATCTTGAAATATATGTATATATATATACATGTAAATTGCTAATTCAATATATCCACACAGAAGTTCATTAAATTCATGATTGTGGATGTCCATCCATTTTAGCAGTCTCACAGTTCCCAATGGTTAAAAATTAAGTTCAAGTGTTCTATAGCCTCTTTTGTGGCTACTAAATTCTACATTTTTAAGGATCAATCTTTATATTCTTCATTACTTATGTGATTTTTTTTTTATTTTGCAAATAGAGATGGACATAGATAGAGACGTACCATGGTCGAGGTAATCCCAAGCACACTTATAGGCTGGGCAGAGAATGGATTGAGAGCATCCCTGAAGAGAAGGACTTGGAGGTGCTGGTGGATGAGAAGCTCAACATGAGCTGGCAATGTGCGCTTGCGGCCCAGAAAGCCAACCATATCCTGGGCTGCATCAGAAGTGTGACCAGCAGGGTAAGGGAGGTGATTCTGCCCCTCTGCTCTGCTCTCATGAGACCTCATCTGGGGTCCTGCATTCAGTTCTGAAGTCCTCAGCACAGGAAGGACATGGTTCTGTGTAGAGCAAATCCAGAGGAGGCCACAAGGATGATAAGGGGCTGGAGCATCTTCCATTTGAGGACAGGCTGAGAGAGTTGGGGTTGTTCAACGTGAAGAGAAGGCTCTGGGGAGACCTAGCAGTCTTCCAGTACTTACAAAGAGAGCCTACAGGAAAGCTGAGGAGGGGCTCTTTATCAAGGAGTGCAGGGGTAGGACGAGGGGGAACGGTTTTAAGCTGAAAGAGGGGAGATTGAGATGAGATATTAGGAAGAAATTCTTTACTGTGAGGGTGGTGAGGCACTGGAACAGGTTCCCCAGAGAGGTTGTGGATGCCACATCCCTGGAGGTGTTCACAGCCAGGTTGAATGAGGTTTTGAGAAACCTTGTCCAGTGGAAAGTGTTCCTGCCCATGGCATTGGAGTGTGAAACTAAATGATCTTTAAGCTCCCTTCCAACCCAAACCATTCTATTATTCTCTGATATCAATCCACCAGCAAAACGTGGCAGCAGCCAAGTATTAAATTATAATATCTGATTTTTAAAATCGGAATAATATATTAACTGAAATGTCAAGGAGAACATATGGTGAGACTTAAATAAAAGATAAATTGTGTAAGATATTTTTCCTTCTTTTTTTTTACTGAATTTTACAGTACTGTGTGGTAGTTGTAATGTTGCAGTCTACTTTCTAAGAACAGGGGATGGTAGAGATCACCTATATCCAGCAGTTGACAGTAAATGTCTAAGGCACCTACTTATGGAACCAAATGTCTTCATTTGGAAAGGGCATAGTCAGTCTTTCCATAGGCAAATAATAGTAAGTTATGCCCATTTTGATTTCTCTGGTGGGAATAATATTACATTGTGTTCTATGTGACTATCATAAGTTGAACTCTGACAGTGTTTCGTCTTTGCAAGTTCTCATTGAAAGGCAATGATTGCTTTCAGAGCATGTTGGAATGTCATGAAGATCATGTATTTTTCTCTTCATCATCTAAGTGGGTAAACTCATGCATGGTTGTTCTGCCCTGACTGTGCCTATCGCTCAAGACACTATTTCCCTTATTAACTTTTCTCTCATTGTTTAGTGTTCCGTGCTGAGCTGAATCGTGAATGTGACACTCTTGCTTGAGAGCTAAAATATACATATACTGTGGCAAACATGCGTGTTCTTTTCTCATTAAGGCACACAGCTGCTGAAATTCAGAATTTCACTTGTGAATTGTTACCTTTCTTCCATGTCTTTACCAAGAAAACCCAGAAGATGGCAGGAAAGCACTTTGAGCCAGCTATGGGCTGAGGCTTACTCTGATGTACTGTGCCATTTCCTTTTATTTCCCTCAGTCAATTCAGTTTGCTCAGTTCCTGTTCTTGGAAAAATGTGCAAGACCAACAACAGAATTAAAGCGAATATGGACAGGAAGTGAGTTCTGCTTGTTTCATTCCTTTGGTGGGTCTGTCTCTCAAAATACCAAATTCTTGGCAAAAGTTCAGATCCAGACTTAGGAGTTAAGCCTTGACAGTGACTTGAAGTTTGCTTTCTCTGTTCACCTGAAAAACAATTCCTAAACGCTATCTGCCTATGATTTTTTTTTAAGCTGGTTTCCTAAGAAATATATTTGCTGTCGTGTTCTGTCTTGTTTTCACAATAACTTTTTACTTCATTGGCAGATTTTAATGAAAACTGCAGATCAGGAGCAGCATTACAGATAAAAATTTTATCATAAAAGGTTTCAGTACCTAAGCAGAGAAGGGTGACAGACAGAACAGTGACCAAGGAGATCATAAATTTACTCTTATCTTGATATCACTTAACAGGTTATAAACTTATGATACGTAAAGAATAATTCGGGGGCCTTTGTCAGAATAAAGTACCTTGCTGATAAGAACAAGTAAGGTTTGAGTGGTTAATAGCATATAGTCCACCTTGTGGTAGCATTTCAGTCAAAGTTTATGAATAATCATAGAATCATTTGGTTGGAAAAGACTTCTGAGATTATTGAGTCCAACTGTACCTGTCCACCACTCAACCATATCCTTGAGAACCTCATGTACCTGTCTTTTAAATACTTCCAGGGATGGTGACTCCACCACCTCCCACCTCCCTGGGCAGCCTCTCTCTCTGCCTGAGAACCCTTTTGCCAGTCTCCAGTCAAGTGGCACTTCCCCAGTCAGCCAGGACTGCTGGTAGATGATGGAAAGGGGTTTGGTGAGCACCTCCGCCAGCTCCCTCAATATCCTTGGGTGGATCCCATCTGGTCCCATAGACTTGTGGATGTCTAATTGGCCAAGCAGGTCTCTAACCATTTCTTCTTGGATCATTGGAGCTTTGTTATGCTCTCCCTCCCTGTCTTCTCATTCAGGGGGCTGAGTACCCAAACAACATCTTACCTTACTATTAAAGACAGAGGCAAAGAAGGCATTAAGTACCTCAGCCTTATCCTCATCCTTTGTCACTATTGTTCCCCCTGCATCCAGTAAAGGATGGAGATTCTCCTTAGCCCTCCTTTTGTTGTTAATATAATTGTAGAAACATTTTTCATTATTTTTCACTGAAATAGCTAAGTGAAGTTCTAGTTGGGCTTTAGCCATTCTAATTTTCTCTCTACATGATCTCACTTTGTCCTTGTAGCCCTCCTGGGATGCCTGCCCCTTCTTCCAAAACTGATATACGTTCCTCTTCTTTCCGAGATCCATCCAAAGCTCTCTGCTCAGCCAAGCTGGTTTTCTTCCCCACTGGCTCATTCTATGGCACATAGGGATGGCATGCTCTTGTGCTGCCAGGATTTCCTTCTTGAGGACCGTCCAGCCCTCTTGGGCTCCTTTGTAATTCAGAACTACCTCCCAAACAATCATGAGACTTCTCTCAGTTGCTTGTAGAATATCTCATCAGTCTCTTCTTCCTGGTTGGGTGGTCCATAGCAAACTCCCACCACTATATCTGCCTTATTGGGTGTTCCACGGATTTTTACCCATAAATACTTGACCCTATCACCCCTATCATTGAGCATGAGGCTATCAAAACAGTCTCTAACATAGAGAGCTACCCCACCGCCTCTCCTTCCTAACCTATCCCACCTGAAGAGTCTATAGCCACCATGGCCACACTCCAGTTACGCGAGTCACCCCATCATGTTTCTGTGATGGCAATTATATCATAGTCTTCTTGCTGCGCAATGACTTCTAGCTCCCCCTGTTTGTTGCCCATGCTGCGTGCAGTGGTGTAGATGCATTTCAGTTGGACTGTTGATCCCGTCACGCTCCTGAGGGGAATAGTCTTAATTCCCAAGTGTCTTCTAGCTGTGGCTTGCAACCCACCAATAACCTTTGAATTCTGGCTGCAGTGCTATCCCCCACTTCCTCTGAGGTGGCAAACCAGGAGGGCCTCACTAGTACAATGTCCCTCAGACACTGGTGTGCCATTCCCAATCTTTATTCCATCAAGCCTTGTATTGTCCCCCTCTCCCTTCTTATCTAGCTTAAAGCTCTGTTAATTAGCCCTGCTAACTTCTTGGTAAGCATCCTTTTGCCCCTTGGGGACAGGTGCAACCCATCCTTTGTGAGCAAGCCTGGTGTTGTGTAGGCCAAGCCATTGTCAAATAACCCAAAGATTTGTTCTTCACACCATGTTCTGAGCCAGGTATTTATTTCCTGGCTCTTCCTACTCCTTCCCTCATTCCCTGTAACAGGAATGACAGAGGAGAACATTACCTGTGCATGTGAACCCTTCACCATTCGTCCCAAGGCCCTATAGCCCCTTTAATTGCCCTAAGGTTTCTTGTTGGTTTTTCATTACTGCCTGCTTAGAAAATCGATAGCAGATAATAGTCCGTGGGCCTAACCAGAGTTGGAAGTTTCCTCTCCACGTCTCCAACCGAGGCCCCAGGTAGACAGTAGAAGTCCCTATTAAATGGGTCTGGTCTGCATATTGGGCCTTCTGTTCCCTTCAGAAGGTCCCCTATGCCAAAGACCTGTCTTTTCTTCTTGACAGAAGCTGTTTTGATGGAGGGCTTAGGGTGTCTTAACCTTGGGAATGTTTCTAGGCTGCGAGACCCATCTTCCACATCAAGGTTCGGTTCTACTTGCAGAGCTTCATATCTATTATGAAAGGGAACCTGAGAGACTGAAGTTGAAACAGGGGAGACACGCCTCCTGCACTGGGCAGGAACCTGCTGCCATTGCCCTCTATCTTCTAAATTTCTCTCTTCAGCTGAATGGAGAGAGGATGGGGAGTCAGGCATGCCTGCCTGTTGGGTCTGAGTCAGGGACTATAAGATGTTGTTCCAAAAGTCAGTCTTCCTCTCACATTCCCTGATGGTCCTCAGCCTGCTCACCTCCTCCCTGAGTTCCGTCACCAACCGGAGGAGTTACTCCACCTGAGTACACCTCCCACAGGTGAATTCCCCACTGGTGTCCAACACCAGTGCAGGAGGGAGTCATGCCCCACATCTTGGCATCTGGGTGGCAGCATGCACCCACTGGGGTTCAGTCTGGAAGACTGCATCAATCACGGCTGCTGAGAGCTTAGAGATGCCTTAATTTTCTGTTGAGTGGCCACCATGGTTCCCTAGTACTACTGGCCAAGGTCCAGCATGCTGACCGCACACCTTCTCTGCTCACCTTGCCTGCGCAAACTGCCTCACCATGCCCTTCTGACGTGCCACACCTGGTTTGCCCATCTTCTTCACAACTCCTTCGGGCCATTTAAATCTCCCGCTGATGCTTTCAGGAACACCTCCTCTGCATCAGCTGTCCAACTGCCACTTCTGGGAGTCAGAAGTCACTCGCCCCTGGCTCCCTCCTCGGCTTTCCCTGCCTTGGGGGACCGCCTGCCCACCTCAATCTAGCACTCAGCTGCAGAACTTACCATTCCTGCCGCTGATTCTCATCGACTGATCATGACTTTATACATAGCATCCTATGGTTAACTAGCTCTTCATATGCTGTCTACTGTCACCTGTTGAAGAACGGGGTCCCAGCTGCACTTGAATCCAGTTTCATCAATGAACTCCATTTTGGCATTAAGAAGTTTCTCATTGGTCCTTGTGAGTTGCCTTCTCCCCTTAGCTGGGTGAAAGCTGCTCCCTGCCCAGATCTTAGGTTGTGCAGGTGTTCTGGTTTGTGCTAAAGCAGAACCAATTCTCTAAATTTTCAACTAAGTCTCTTCAAGGTAACTTCATTTTCTGAAAGTTAACAACATGTTTTTCAGACAATGGCTGCCTTTTTATACCAAGTATGATGTATATGGGATGGAATACTCTTTTTTGGTCAGTTTGGGGTCACCTGTCCTGTCTGCTCCTCCCTACAGGTGCGACCATTTTTCGCTAGCTCAAGGATGGCCTTGGTTACCAGAGGAATAAGTATAAATATTGGCCTCGCTGGAATATCAGTGTTCCATGTTATCACTGCTAGAGAGGAACTGCCTGAGAAACATGCAGTGAGTTTTTCAGAAAATGCAGTTACTTTAGACTAAGGCCGAGCCAGAGTCAGAAGCACCCCAATTAACTCAAACCATAACATTCTACCCCTTATTCTATACCATTTATGCCATGCTCAGGTAATTACTACTTATATCTTGAAATATATGTATATATATATACATGTAAATTGCTAATTCAATATATCCACACAGAAGTTCATTAAATTCATGATTGTGGATGTCCATCCATTTTAGCAGTCTCACAGTTCCCAATATCGTAGTGTCAAAGACTCCATCCTTGTGCTGAGGAAGCACATGGACTCAGCCCAACCTGCTATGAGTCAGCCTCTTGCACTCCCAGAAGTTTGGCAACTTGCATTCAAGCCTGCAATCAGGGGACTCCCTCACTGGCAGCACCAGGACTGCCACCAGAGGTGAGGAGTGATTTCAGACAAATCCAGGAAAAATAAGCCTAAAACTCTCCATGCAGTAGTGAGTCTTTCCCTTTTCCCCACATACTCCTGGTTTTGCTCTTATGTTGGTGATCCTCACTGAGGATCCAAGCCAGTGTATCACAGCTGGCAACAGATTTAAACATACAAATTATCTCCTGAATTAGTACAATATTTTAACATGTGCAGACTATAGGCTTGCATCTGGGAGAAGGACTTTACAGACCTGGTCTATAAGTAGGCCTATAAACTGAAACTGCCTTACGTTTTAGTTTGATTTTCCTTTCTTTCTTCTACCATGAAGTGTACAGGCATATAGAGGTAGAGTAAGCCAATTAAGTCCCTATTTTTAGAGAATTCCAATGAAAGCTACCCAGGCAAATAATCTTTCGAGAGAGATTGTACTTACTGTAATAAATAATAGATCATTATTAACAAAAAATAAATAGATTGTATGGGGAATTTTACTGGGACATTAATCAGATTGCATGTTGCATCTGTAATTATATCAGAATGTGTCCTCCTCTCAGGCATTCATGGTGTCTGTCTGGTGGTAAGTAATGGACACACAGGGAATTAGAATGACTTTCAGCTTTAATAAAGAAACCAGTATCTAAAGATAACTAGGAAAAGCACAATATACCTGAAGCCATTTCCATAGGTTGTAAGACTTTACTGAGACCATTATTTCTACTCTTCATTTTACTCTCTCCTGCTCAGACATCATGTTGTGCTGCTTCTTGCTCAGAAGTACCACGTGACTGCGCCTCCTCCTCCTGCCAGTTTTTGGCTTTCTATAACCACCATAAGAGAAAAAAATATCAATTGTTGCTGCCAGTTACAGGCCAGGTCTTGCTTTCCCTCATGTATGAGCAGTCCCTTGAAGCAGACTGTCAGGTTTCAGTACTTCAGCAAGGAGAAACCAGTCCCATGTGTCCTGTTAGTGATATGAAGCCTGCACTTCAGCAGTGCAATCCTCCACTACTGTGCAACATTCACATCCAGGAATTCACAACCTCCTTTTAGGTAGTTGTAGAGAGCAATGAGGTCTCCCCTGAGCCTCCTCTTCTCTAGAATAAACAGCCCCAACTCCCTCAGTCGCTCCTCATAGGGCTTGTGCTCCAGCCCCTTCACCATCTTGGTTGCCCTCCTCTGAACACATTCCAGTATCCTGACATCTTTCCCAAACTGGGGGGCCCAGAACTGGACACAATATTCAAGGTGAGGCCTGACCAGTGCCGAGTACAGGGGGACGATAACTCCTCTGGTCCTGCTCCCCACACTATTCCTGATGCAGGCCAGGATGCCATTGGTCTTCTTGGCCACCTGGGCACACTGCTGGCTCATGTTGAGCTTCCTGTCCACCAGCACTCCCAGGTCCCTTTCTGCCTGACTGCTCTCCAGCCACTCTGTCCCCAGTCTGTAGCTCTGCATGGGATTGTTGTGTCCAAAATGAAGTACCCGACATTTGGACTCATTAAACATCATCCCATTAGAATCAGCCCATCTCTCCAATCTGTCCAGGTCCCTCTGTAGGGCCATCCTACCCTCTAACATATCAACTCTTCCTCCCAGCTTGGTATCATCTGCAAACTTGCTGATGATGGACTCAATCCCCTCATCCAGATCATCAATAAAGATATTAAACAGGATGGGACCCAACACCAATCCCTGGGGGACACCACTGGTGACCGGCCGCCAACTGGATGAGACACCATTCACCATCACTCTTTGGGCTCGGCCATCCAGCCAATTCCTAACCCAACACAGAGTGCTCCCATCTAAGCCACGGGCTGCCAGCTTCCCTAGGAGTCTACTGTGGGAGACAGTGTCAAAGGCCTTGCTGAAGTCCAGGTATGCCACATCCACAGCCTTCCTCTCATCCACCAGGTGAGTCACATGGTCATAAAAGGAGATCAGGTTGGTCAGGCAGGACCTACCCCTCCTAAACCCATGCTGGCTGGGCCTGATCTCTTGACCGTTCTGCAAGTGCCACATGATTTCACCCAGGATTATCTGCTCCATGATTTTACCTGGGACCGAGGTCAGGCTGACAGGTCTGTAATTACCTGGATCATCCTTACGGCCCTTCTTATGGATGGGCGTCACATTGGCCAACTTCCAGTCATCCGGGACCTCTCCAGTGAGCCAGGACTGATGAAAGATGATGGAGAGCGGCTTAGCAAGCTCATCCGCCAGCTCTCTCAGCACCCTAGGATGGATCCCATCTGGCCCCATAGACTTATGAGGGTCCCAGTGGCTCAGCAGGTCTCTAACCTCCTCCTCATGGATTGCAGGAGGGCCATATTTCACCCTGTCCCCATCAACCACTTCAGAGGGCCAACTGTCAAGCGAGCTGACATCCTTGCTGTTGAAAACTGAGGCAAAGAAGGCATTAAGTACCTCAGCCTTCTCTGCATCTCTGGTTACTATATTTCCCCCCACATCCAACAAGGAGTGGAGGTCGCTGCCGCCCTTCTTTCTACCATTGATCCTCCACTACTGTGCAACATTCACATCCAGGAGGCAGCAAGTACAGTAAAGCAAACCATTCTCAATGAATGTGTTGTAAACCTAATTTCCACAGTTGTCAGACAGGAATATATTTTCAAATCCAGTCATTTAATAATAATTAAGTGTATAATGAGACAGCTGAAGTAATCTATGCCCTTGCATGACAGCATCTCAGCCTGGAGAAACATGAACAGCACCTGCCTTTTCTGGTATGCTGAGACTAGTATTCCCCACCCATAAACCCTGACCTGCTGAGCTAAGCAACACTGCAGACACCCTGACAAACAGCCTTCTCTTCAGAGATCAAGAGATGCCAAATAACCCCCTCCCAGAGAGAGCTGGAGATAAGGTCCTGCTCAGGAAAGAAGGGATTCTCAGAGTGATGGAGAAGGAGCATCCTCTTCAGTAGGTTGGAGATCACCGCCTGCTCTGATCTGTTACCAAAGTGAAGACACGACAAGAACTACCACTAGAAGTTGTTCCCAGCATCTTCATAAAGCTTGTACAACCCACGTGGAGCCACATGCCACAGTCTCATAGCTCTGCTGTTTAAATCTGAGAAGAACTTCCTGTTGAATATGAAAGATGAGGTTTGGGCTTGGAAGGAGACCAAATAACAGACACCAAAAAGCTTTGAATTCTTGTTGTGGTTGTTATGGTTGAAACCAGTTCCTGAGTTCAACTTCCTCCTAGCTGTGGACCCATTCCCCCGTGTCTGCTCTACAGCATTTGTGGTGATGTATAGTCATCGAAGGGTGGGATCTCAGATATTTGTACACATTTTCATTACTTTCTGATTATTTTAATCATTATTACTATTATTACCATAATTTCATTAAAGCGGTTGTGGAGAGACTTACTGAAACCTGGCTCACTGAAAGCAGACATGAGCCTGACAAAAGCAAGCTGTTTAGGCCTTGAGTGGGAAAATACTGAGCTAAGTGAGAAAATACTGACCAGCAAGGTCAGGGGGCCCTTGTTGTGCAGTAAAGCTTAGGCAAGGGAGATAACATGATGTCTCCCACGGGACCAGATGGATTTCTAAAACTACAGGAATGTATGTGCAGTGATAAAGTCTGTAACCAATAAGGAGCTAAAGTTTTGCAATATGTATAACCTAATTATCGTACGACCAATAATGAGCCTGAGCTTTGCAATATGTATAACCTAATTATCGTGGCTATAACAGTGATTGTAACACGACCAATAAACGAGTTCCACTGATGAACCATCCGGTGTCGGTGACTCCCTCCGTCTTCAACAAAATGGTGACCCCGACGTTGCCCCGTTGTTAAAGAAAACGGGGGAGAACATCATCGGTGGACGGAGTTGGGTTGGGCTCTGAGGCGGCCAGAGCGGTGCTCAACGCTATCGGAAATCAGAAAAGGCAGGAGCAGCACCCCCAGGGATCATAAGAGGTGGTACTGGGCCGTACGTGCTACCGGAGCCGGAGGACCGCAACAGCGCTGAAATGGATCGGCAAGTAGCATATGATTTATTTTTAGCAAATATAGAAAAGCGAGGGTTGAAAGGGCATAGCAAGAAAGATATAGTGGGATTGTTAGCCTGGGGGCATGCCAAGGGCTGTTTTCAGAATCCTCACACAGTTCATGAACTTTCGGAATGGCGTAAATTAGGAGATGAGCTTTATGACGCCATCCTAAACGATGATAAAACGGCAAAGAAATTAGGTAAAATATGGCGGGGTATCCATAACGATCTTTTAAAGCAACAGGCAGAACGTAGGGCTGCTGCCGCGGCTCTGCAAGCTTCCCGTAAAAACGCTGGGTATGGCCAAGAGGGTGAGCCGTTGGCTCCGGGGGTGTCAGCTATAGTGATTCCAGCTGGTGGGACAGAGAGTACATCCTCCGATTCTGTTAAACCGTCAGCACCTCCATTAGAAGAAGGGAGTGCAAGCGGGGATGTGGAAAGTGACGAGAGTGAAGACGAGGGCAGTGGGGGAGCTACACATGCGCCTAAATTGGGCCTCCGAAAGCCTGCATCGCGAGCAGCCATGCCGAATCGCTATGAATCCACCACCTCCCCCACCTCCCCCGTCCCTGGGGCGCTCAGCGACCTGTGGGAGGAGATGGCTAGGGAGTGTCGTGAGGCGTGGGCTGCTATCGCCCGCAAAGGGGCAGAGGAAGGCGATGAGGTGTTGTTGGAGGCTGCCGGCCCCCTAGTCTGCCCCGTTACATACACCCCTGTAGTAGACCAAAACGGTCAAGTAACGCATCATATTGGTAATTATTCCCCCTTGGACTGGAAGTTACTTGCACAGCTGCGGCAGACAGTAGCACAATTTGGCCCGAAAAGCGAACCAGTCAAGCAGATCCTAGATTACCTATTCGATACCACTCTCTTACTCCCGAACGACTTGCGCGGTATAGCTAAGTTAGTATTTACACAACACCAACAATTGCTGTTCAACGCACACTGGCAAGCAGAAGTTCAGGAGGCAGTGGCGGTTCAGAGAGGACCAGGTGATCCACTCCACGGGCTCACTATGCAGGAAATGATGGGATTAGGGCCGTATATGAGAACCGAAGCGCAAATGTTATTGGGGCCCGACAAGGTTCGGGAAGCGATGAGGCTAGTGAGAAATGCCATGGGACGGGTTAAAGATGCTGGCGGCATCCCGATGTATATGAGCATAAAGCAGGGTCGCGGAGAAAGCTTTGGGGGGTTTATAGACAAAGTGGCTGCTGCAATAGAAAAGGCAGGAGTACCAGAGTATATGAAAGGCGCGCTGTTAAAGCAGTGCGCATTGCAGAATGCAAATGAAGAGACAAAAAGGATATTGTTAACATTAGGAGCAGACTGGTCAATTGAAACCGCATTAGAACGAATGTCATTACAGCCAAACGGGTCGCAGGTGTTTATAGTTAAAGCACTGCAAGATTTAGGGTTGGGATTGCAAAAACAGGCAGAATCTAGTCAGGCACAAGTATTAGCCGCTCTTGCGCCCCTCCAAGCCACCGCTGCAGCACCGGCTAGCACGAACCCAAACCGCCCATTGCCTCCAGGTGTGAGGTGTTACCGCTGTGGCAAGCCTGGGCACATGCGTCGACAGTGCCGTACCTCCGGAATCTGGTGCCAAACCTGTCAGTCCAGCTCTCACAACACGTCGGCTTGCCGTCGGAGGTCGGGAAACTCGACAAAGAGCGCGCAGGGCAGCCGCGCTCCGACACAAATCGCCGCCTCAGTGACCGCAACATCAGCCTCCAGCCAGCCACTGCAGGCAGCTTGGGACTCGACTTGGCAGCCAACGTAGATGTCACCTTAGCTACAGCTCGCCCCGAGAAGATACCAACTGGAGTAAGGGGGCCACTCATTATCAACGGACAAGCCTATGGAGCTTTGTTATTGGGAAGATCCTCAACAACTATTATGGGACTTTTCGTGCTTCCGGGAGTTATAGATGCAGACTACTCCGGTGAAATTCATATTATGGCATATACTCCATTTCCACCACTGAGTGTCGCTGCAGGACAACGTATTGCGCAACTTCTACCGTTGCCACAGCTAACAAAGGGACTAACCCCTTTAACACAGAAGAACCGCAGAGCCCAAGGCTTTGGCTCCTCCGGATTGGCTATGTTAACCATGGATCTATCTACTCGACCCACTAAGGATGTTACAATATCGTACCAGGGACACTCTGTACAATTGACAGCCTTATTGGACACAGGGGCCGATACTAGTATAGTGCAACCGGAATGTTGGCCAAGCCATTGGCCCCAGCGGGCCACAATGGACACAGTCACTAGAGTAGGAGGTTACACATTGGCGAAAAAATCTCCCCTGGTAGCGGTAACCCTGGACGGACAAACAGTCAATACTGTGTTGACTATAGTACCACTACCACCTACGGTACAATGCCTCATCGGGAGAGACATTCTCGCGCAGCTCGGAGTGGTATTATCCAATGATCAGCGCCCTTTAGTTTAAGTGCCATTGCTTGGACTTTCCCGATTCCACTCACCTGGAAAACAGACGAACCAGTGATGGTAAAGCAATGGCCTTTAAAAAGGGAAAGCCTTGAACAAGCACATGCCTTGGTAGAAGAACAATTTCAGCAAGGTCACTTGCGACTCTCGACCAGTCCATGGAATACTCCAATATTCGTAATCAAGAAGAAGTCAGGCAAATATCGTTTACTCCATGATTTACGAAAAGTGAATGAACAAATGGAGCCTATGGGGGCCCTTCAGCCCGGGTTACCTAATCCTGCCATGCTGCCTGAAGCATGGCCGCTTTTAATTATAGACTTAAAGGACTGTTTTTTCACTATAGCGCTACATTCTGATGACATGAAGAGATTTGCATTCACTTTACCAGCAGTTAATAGGGGAGAACCAGATAAGCGATTTGAATGGACTGTTCTCCCGCAAGGGATGCGGAACTCCCCTACTCTGTGCCAGCTTTATGTGGATACTGCCCTACAGCCCTTACGGAAGGCATGGCCTGAAACTATCATCTATCATTATATGGACGACATCCTCTTCGCTCAAAAGGAACAGTTTAGCGAAAATCAACTGCAAACAATTGTAACAACCCTTAAAGCATCATCACTAATTGTTGCGCCTGAAAAAATACAGCAAACTAGTCCATGGAAATATCTTGGTTGGACTATAACTATGCAGACAATTACTCCACAAAAGCTCCAATTAGACACAAACATCACTACCTTGCATGAAGCACAGAAATTTATGGGAGAAATGCAATGGTTGAAGCCAGTCATAGGCATCCCAAACAGCCTACTTAGTGCACTTCGTCCTCTGTTAAAAGGAACAGACCCAGCTTTACCTATTCGACTCACTTCTGCACAGCGCCGGACCATCGATTTGATCGTTCAATGTATTGGCAATCATTACCTACAGCGCAGAGACTTTGATAGCTCAATAGACTTGACTGTTTGGTGTGCCCGAAGCCATCTGTTAGCAGCTCTGTCCCAAAACTTACAGAAAACGGGGGAGACGAGGGTGTTGGAATGGCTCTCTCCTCCGTTACAAGCAAGAAAAACTGTATATAGTAAAATTGAGCAACTTGCAGATGTAATAAAGCGGGGCCGTCAGCGTATCATTGATGTCGCTGGACAAGAACCCACTCAAATTCAACTACCAATCCAAAAATCAGATTTGGACTGGTTTTTAGCTAACTCCATGGAATTACAAGAAGCTTTATTGGGAGCAGGAGCGATTATCAAGACAGGCCCGTTGCAACCAAAAATGCTCCAGTGGCTAGCGGAGTGGCAGTGGATAGTGAAACCGTGGCGATCAACCACACCCCTTGAAAATGCTACTACAGTCTATACTGATGCCGGAAAGAAGTCTAGAAAGGCGGCCATGACATGGAAGGAAGGCAAGCAGTGGAAGCACAAAATATGGGAGGCTGAGAGTCGAGACAGCTTGCAGACCCTGGAGCTGAATGCAGTCTTACAGGCTTTTATACAATTCCAGGGACCGCTGAACGTGGTTACAGACTCTTTGTATGTTGCGGGGGTATTGCAAAGAATAGAGGATGCCAGCATCAAGGAAACTCATAACCCGCGACTGTATGATCTTTTGTTGCAGCTAGTGAGAATGTTGAAGCAAAGGAAGGCACCTTATTGCGTGTTACATATAAGGAGCCATAAGTGGAATATTGGAATGGGAGAGGGAAATGCGCGAGCTGATCAACTGGTCATGCCAGCCTCAACGCAAAGCAATTTGGAGCAGGCTCGGGAAGCACATGCACGCCTACACCAGAATGCAAAAGGGTTACATCGAACTTATGGGATTCCCATCACACAAGCTAAGCTAATAGTGCGAGCGTGTCCAACATGCAGCCATCACAACGGGGGAATTGGGTTAGGATGTGGAGTGAATCCAAGAGGACTAAAATCAAATGCCCTATGGCAGGTGGATGTAACCCATGTAGCAGAATTCGGAGGACTCAAATACATGCATGTGGTGGTTGATACGTATAGCAAGTATGTTTGGGCAACTGCTCAGCGTGGGGAAAAAGCGCTACATGTTATGCGGCATTTGACTGCTAGTTTTGCAGTTATGGGGGTACCAGAAGCGATTAAAACAGACAATGGGCCCGCTTACCGCAGTACCACAGTTAGAGAATTCTTAAAACTTTGGGGAATAATGCACACAACAGGCATCCCGCATTCTCCTACGGGACAGGCTATAGTAGAAAGGGCCCATCGAACTCTAAAACAATATCTCAGTAAGCAGCAAGAAATTGTTGACCCCCAACAGAGGTTGGCGCAAGCTGTTTATGTAATGAACCATCTTTGTGTATTTGGGCAAGATCAGGACCCTCCCGCAGTCATACACATGAAAGAAAGTCAAGGCAGTAGCCACAAGCGTGCATTAGTGTATTATAAGGACCCAAAGACAGGATTGAGAGAAGGGCCTGTGGAAGTGATATATTGGGGTCGAGGTTATGTATGTGTTTCCGCACCTACAGGAACCCTATGGATTCCTGCAAGGTGTGTTAGGCCTGCCCTGATGACCGTCTAGCCGCAGAATATAACCACTGCCGATTTGGACCCCTGCGAATTCTGTCTAAATTGGACTCGGCCTGCGATGCGTGGCAGGAGGGAGAATGAATTCCCGGTAAATGGACCACATCGATCGCCTCCTAAGACCTGTTCACCGTAGTGAAGAGCAGCGACTGTTGTCCAAATTACGGCTTATCGTCCCTCCGATTTTGGGCCAACTGCCAAAAGAACTGAAGTATCTATTGGTCAACATTGACCCTGACTATTTCAACATTATTTTGAGAGATTTAAAAAAAAAAAAAAAAAAAAAAAAAAAAAAAAAAAAAAATCTGATAGAATGGGATGCACCTAGCATTTATTCCTGTCCTTTATGTAAAACTAACTGTAATGCTTTTATAGATCTTTATTGTGCTTATTGTACCCAAGTAGTGCATTGTAGGAGGAAAGATCTGCAATCCTGGTTTTGCCCCACTTGTGACTATCAAATTAATAGACAAGGGGCATTTGCTTTGTATTTTTTAGCTGAGTTTAATGGTTTTAATATTGACTCCCCGGAAGAAGCTCTGCAATTGTACGAATCGCCTGAACAGTTGTTTTTAGCTGAGCAACGGGCGAGACTGACCTTCTGGGTTAAGGTTGCTAGTAGATTAGTAGAATCGCATATACTGAAGCATTATTGTAAGAATTATTATAAGAAATGTTACAGGAAATATTACAGGCATTGATTTTGCTTTGGAAAATAGAAGTAGGTTTTGCTTTCTTTCCAGTACAATCTAAACAAAATGTATGGGTGACTTTGGCCAATCTTACAAAGCAAAACGCTATTTGTCTTTCAGTGGCAACCCCTTCTAATCCCTTCCCGACGTGCCTTGTAGGAGTGCCTGACGTTGATTGGCCGTGCCCAGTAAGTGTACCGACCTGTAATAATTCTAATTTAAGATTAACCGCAGATTCCTGGGATTCATGGATGCCTCACCGCCCTATTGCAGATTTGGAACCACAAGAGTTGGAGATTTTAGGCTCTCTGACAGCAGATGCCTGCATTTACTTTAAGCACTCCTCACGCCAAGCGGGCCACAGTTATTACACGACGGTCAATGCCACTATACCTTATTATCGCAATGCCAGTTTGTGGTGTAACTATACCTCCACAAACCTTTCTAAATCTTCAAATAATCCGATCACTCTCCCACCAGGATATTTTCTCATATGTGGGGATTGTGCATGGCCCGGAATTCCATCCCACATTAGAGGAGGTCCCTGTACCATTGGCAGGCTAACCTTATTAACTCCCAATGATAGCATGATTCTTAACATCTCCCGAAATTCACGAGTTCGGCTAACTCGTTCCCTACGGCATCGATTTACACAAGATTGTAAGGACAATGTTAATTTTTGGTCCGTTGAGCAAATTATATTTGGTTCCTTTTTTACTCCGAATGTTGCTGTAGCTGGTGCTCTTAGTCAGCTGCGCAACCTTGGGTGCTGGTTGGCAAAACAGACCAACGCAACCTCTCAAGCAATATCGGATTTACTTGTAGATGTTGATTCGGTCAGGCATGCCACTCTTCAAAATCGTGCAGCCATAGATTTTCTGTTGCTAGCCCATGGTCATGGCTGCAAAGAATTCGAAGGCATGTGTTGTATGAACCTTTCTGATCATTCCAAATCCATAACTGCCCATATACAAGAATTGCATGACCTCACTGACCACCTACAGATTAACTCAGGTTTTGGATTGGAAGATTGGCTCAAGTCTCTAGGTTTTGGTCCTTGGTTAACTAGCTTGTTAAAAACAGGGTTAACAATCTTACTTCTGTTTTGTTGTATAGTGCTCCTTTTGCCGTGCTTCTGTAACTGTTTGCAACGTATGATTGAAAAGACAATACAGTCCATGTTATATGGGGTGTACCCTGTGGTTAAAGAAAATGGGGGAGGTGTGGAGAGTCAGGAGTCAGCCATTAGGGACTGGTTACGAGACAAAGGCCATAGTCAGATAAATCTGCTTGAACTAGAGGACGTGGCATGAAGCAAGCAAATGGACATGCCCAGCAGTCGAGTCAGTCAACCGAACACGAGAGCCACAGCAGAGAGTAATAAGCATTCTACTGTAACAACTTCAAACAGAAATTAATACATCAAGCAAGAGGTTTCGCCCACGATATGTAATTGTGAACATACTTGACTGACAAGGACTGAGAGGGGCTTGAGAATTGAATTCTGTTATAGCTATTAATTGTGATTGCAATTATGTATATTGTAATTGAGCTTTGAATCTTTTATTAGAGTGTGGAGTTTGTGCCAATAGGTTGATAAGAAATAGTCACGTAGTAGCAACTGAAGGTAGTCTTTGTATTGCACATTTTCACCAGAATTTTGAGGATTTTTATATAGCAGCAGGTATCACATATAATCAGCCACATTTTTATCATTTTGCATCAGGAAGTGCTTTTCGCCAAGCTCAAGCAATTTGGTACTTAAAACTTGCCATTCAGCAAGTTAAACAATCTAAGAAGTCGAGACTGATTGCTTTACAATGTGGACCCAATTGACTCAAATTAAAGGAAACAGATGATGTTCTTGGAAATTGATTCTCAATTTGGTATTACAGGCTGGCTAAGAACACTCCTGATCAAAGGTATGTGTTGTTTAAATCTGTCTGATCACTCAATATCAATACACAAACAAATAACAGAAATGCAAACACACTTAAAAGACTTTAGCTTACAGACAGACTCATTATGAGAATGATTGGCCAATTTGGATTTGGACCCTGGGTATCAGAATTGTTGAAACAAGGACTAGTCATATTAATTATAAATTTTGTCACCTTACTGATTCTCCCTTGTATGTTTAAATGTTTGCAGAATGAACTTGAAAAACCTAGTGCAAAATATGTTACAAAGCCACATTGCCTTAAATAAAGAAAACGGGGGAATTGTGGAGAGACTTACTGAAACCTGGCTCACTGAAAGCAGACATGAGCCTGACAAAAGCAAGCTGTTTAGGCCTTGAGTGGGAAAATACTGAGCTAAGTGAGAAAATACTGACCAGCAAGGTCAGGGGGCCCTTGTTGTGCAGTAAAGCTTAGGCAAGGGAGATAACAGGATGTCTCCCACGGGACCAGATGGATTTCTAAAACTACAGGAATGTATGTGCAGTGATAAAGTCTGTAACCAATAAGGAGCTAAAGTTTTGCAATATGTATAACCTAATTATCGTACGACCAATAATGAGCCTGAGCTTTGCAATATGTATAACCTAATTATCGTGGCTATAACAGTGATTGTAACACGACCAATAAACGAGTTCCACTGATGAACCATCCGGTGTCGGTGACTCCCTCCGTCTTCAACAAGCGGTAGCTTTACTTTCCAATCCGCAAGCCTCTTTCCTCTTGTTTTCCTCTCCCTTCCCCTGGGGGTGGGGAGGTGGAATTTGGGAGTCCAACTGCACGAGTTTAGCCAATAATTTAGCGGGGTCAGGGCTAAAATCGTGACAGTTATTTGGCACCCAATGGGGGACATGATATTGGGCCAAAACAAACCAAATTGGACCCTTTTGAACTGGTCCCAAAAGTTTGCTGATCTAACTGGCCTGGATAGTTCAGTCAGGACTGCAGGAAAAAAAAGTCTCAGTCTCAGTGTGGCAGCGGTTCGGCTGTGCAGCCTTTGGCAGCCTTGACTAGCTCTACTGAGAAGGTCCACTTGGAGGAATGCCAGCTCTGCAGGCCTGAAGCTCCTGTTCACAACTTATCAGGCCTAAATTAGAAAAGCACAATTAGAAAGTGCAATTTTTTTTCCTTGAGAGTTGAAGGGTTGGAAATTAAAGTGGACAGTTGGTTTATGCTGTTTTAGAGAAAACTATTACGTTTTGCTCTTCTAAAATTTTTCTGACTGCTAATTAGAAATGATAACAGTATCACTATTGATAGAGATTTTAATGGCCAACATATGGATCACGGGATCTGTGGTGGTCCACGGCGTAGTGATCCTTTGTTGTATTTTGTGTGTTATGGATTGGAGGCGCTAGTTAAAGGTAGTTAAAATCTGTTTTTTCCTAAACATGATTTTTGTGGAAATATTTGTAGTAAGCTATTTGCCTAAGACTCATGATCTCAAAATACTGTATGTCCTTGTGAAATTTTGTTTACAGCTGGTTTGCTCAATGTGGCATGTGAGACAGAAGATCACAGTATCACAGCATCACAAGGTTGGAAAGGACCTCTGAGATCATCAAGTCCAACCTATAACCCAACACTAACACCAACACTAACACCAACCATCATCTAAACCATGGCACTCAGTGCCTCATCCAGTCTCCCCTTAAACACCTCCAGGGTCGGTGACTCCACCCCCTCCCTGGGCAGCCCATTCCAGTGGCCAATCACCCTTTCAGTGAAGAACTTTTTCCTCATATCGAGTCTAAACTTTCCCTGACGAAGCTTAAGTCCATGCCCTCTGGTTCTGCCACTGGTCACCTGAGAGAAGAGACCAATCCCTGCCCGACTACAACCTCCTTTTAGGTAGTTGTAGAGAGCAATGAGGTCTCCCCTGAGCCTCCTCTTCTCCAGACTAAAAAGATATGCTTATTTGCTCTCTATCATTCTGGCATTTATCAATTTTAAGCGTTGGATAAATGTGATGCTCGTGATTTGTGGTCTCACTGTAATATACCTTGCAATGTGTATTAACTGTAGCCTTATCTGAGCATTTTGGGAGTTTAGAGAGTTTTGTGTTTAATTACACTGTTGGCCTTGTCTGGGATAAGAACAATACTGAGTTTAGCTACCAGTCAGAGGAGCTAAACTGGGGGAATTACATTCCCTTATATTATACCAACCTGATTCCACTAGATTTTGATCTAATCAACAAAATTTTGTTCAAGTGTATTGTTTTCCAGATGGGATATCTTATAGGAGTGATAAAATACCGGTGCAGGGATTACGCAATTGCCTTAGCTTTCAAGGAGTTTTTTGCTTCTTTTAGAGGCCCTATAAGATGCAAACTTAAGAAACATAAGACAGCTACTCAACCTAAATTTGTATCAGTGGCCACAAACACCATGGATACGCTTACTGATTCTATACTGATGCCAGTCGCTCCTGTGAAGAAGAGGAAATACAAACAAACCTCAGCAGAGGAGGTGAAACAGCCTGATAAGGCAGTTAGCAAGGATGAGGGTGAAGAAGGAACAGCTCCTATTCCAGGGCAAGAGGAAGATCCAGAAGAGGGTCCTTCACAGTGACCAAAGAGTCCTTCACGATCGCCAAATCCTTCACAGCAACCACAGAGTTCATCACAACCATCAAGTCCTGCACAGCTGCCAGGTCCATCACAACCATCAAGTCTTTTAGGATTTCAAAGTCCATCACAATCAACAAGTCTTTTACAATTGCCCAGTTCTGTATGACCGTCAAATCCTCCACAACAAAAAGGTCCTTCGAAATCAGTGCCATCACAGGATCAGCAGACGAATAATTCAGGACAATCAAAACCAGATGCAAACAGCAGATCCTCATCTATGAAGGAGTTGTGACTTCTAAGAAAGGACTTTAAATGTTACGATGGTGAGCCAATTGTTTCCAGGCTGCTCCAGTGCTGGGACAATGGAGCCGATACCATAGACTTAGATGGAAAAGAAGCCAAGAGGATGGGACCCCTAGCCAGAGATGGAGGAAACAGACAAATGTCCTTAGACTCTCAAGACAACTCTTGTCAGCTGTAACGGACAGGTATCCTTATAGATAGGACACTGAATGTCGTCCAATACTTCGGACCACCATGGAGTAAGGTATTAAGTACCTGAGAGAAATGGGTGTGCGAGAATTGATCTATAGTGCATGCCATTTAAGTACAGACTCTGATGATTTGCCATGTCACTGAGCTATGCGGCGGAAGTTTGTGCAGAGTGCCCCACCAACGTATTCCCATACATTATCAACAATGATTTGCTGATGGTGGGTGAAGTGGTTGACAAACTCCAACAATATGAAGAGAGTCTCACTTGACCTACACAGGCCTATGTCTTGGCTCTAGAGAAATTATCTGAAAAAAATAACCAAAGGATTTGACAAACTGTTTGATAAATTGTCTCATAGGGATAGATCTCACTTTTCACAGACCCGCATCTCAGCCATTAAGAAGAAATATTGTCCTACAAAAACAGATGGAAAAACTCAGAAAACACCACGACGCACCCTGTGTTTTTTTCCTGCGTGACCATGGAGAGAACATAGCATCATCTGGTTGGAAAAGACCTCTGAGATCGAGACCAACCGTACCTGTCCACTTACTAAACCATGTCCCTAAGAAACTCATCCATCCGTCGTTTAAACACCTCCAGGGATGGTGACTCAACCACCTCCCTGGGCAGTCCGTTCCAGTGCCCGACCACCCTTTCAGTGAAGAAATATTTCCTGATGTCTAGTCGGAACCTCCCCTGGCACAACTTGAGGCCATTTCCTCTCATCCTATCACCTGTCACTTGTGAGAAGAGAACACTCACCTCACTACAGCCTCCTTTCAGGTATTTGTAGATGCTGATGAGGTCTCCCCTCAGCCTCCTCTTCTCTAGGCTAAACAAACCCAGTTCCCTCAGCCGCTCCTCATAAGACTTGTTCTCCAGCCCCTTCACCAGACTCGTTGCCCTTCTCTGGACTTGCTCCAGCACCTCAATGTCCTTCTTGTTCTGAGGGACCCAAAACTGAACCCAGGATTCGAGGTGTGGCCTCACCAAGGCTGAGCACAGGGGCACAATCACTTCCCTTGTCCTGCTGGCCACGTTGTTTCTGATACAGGCCAAGATGCCGTTGGCCTTCTTAGCCACTTGGGCACAGTGCTGGCTCATATTCAGCCGGCTGTCAACCAACACCCCCAGGTGTTAACCTCTGCCAGGCAGCTTTCCAGCCTTTATCAAGCAGCCTTCTAAACAGTTCAAAGTTTGCCCTCTGGAAGTCCAAGGTGGTAGTTCTAGCTGACCCCCCTCCTTACTCCTCCTAGAAATGAGAATTCTATCATCTCGCGATCACTGAGCCCCAGGCGTCATCCTCCAACAGTCACCTCTCCCACAAGGCCTTCTCTGTTCACAAACAGCAGGTCCAGTGGGGCACCTTCTCTAATTGGTTCACTCACCAGTTGTGTTTGGAAGTTAAGACAATGAACCTCCTAGATTGTTTCCTTTCTGCTTTATTATACTTCCAGTGGACATCTGGAAGGTTGAAATTCCCCGTTGTGAGCTCTCAATAGTGACCTGCTACACCACCTAGACATGCAGAAGTCTATGGGGCCAGATAAGAACCACCCAAGAATACTGATGGAACTGACAGAAATGCTCACCAAGCCGCTTTCCATCATTTATCAGCAGTCCTGGCTACCCAGGGAGGTCCCAGCTGACTGGAGATGAGCCATCTACAAGAAGGGTTGGAAGGAGGATCTGGGGAGCTACAGGCCTGTCAGCCTGACCTCAGTGCCAGGGAAGATTACGGAGCAGATCATCTTGCATGCCATCACGCAGCACGTACAGGATAACCAGATGAACAGGCCTAATCAGTGTGGGTTTAGGAATGGCGGGTCCTGCCTGACTAATCTGACCTCTTTCAAGGTGACGCACTGAGTGGACACAGGAAAGCCTGTAAATGCTGTCTACCTAGACTCTAGTAAAGCCTTTGACATTGTTTCCCATAGCATTCTCCTGGAGAAACTGGCTGCTTGTGGCTCGGACAGGCATACTCTTCACTGTGTAAAAAAAGTGGCTGGATGGAGGGACTCAAAGAGCTGTGGTGAATGGAGTTAAATCCAGTTGGAGGTCGGTCACAAGTGGTGTTCCCCAGGGCTCAGTGTTTGGGTCAGTTCTGTTTAATATCATTATCAATGACCTGGATGAGGGGATCGAGCATAACCTCAGTAAGTTTGCGGATGACACCAAGTTATGCAGGAGTGTTGATCTGCTTGAGGGAAGGAAGGCTCTGCTGAGGGATCTGGACAGGCTGGATCAATGGGCTGAGGCCAACTGTATGAGGTTCAACAAGGATAAGTGCCAGGCCCTTCACTTGGGCCACAACAACTCCATGCATTGCTACAGGCTTGGTGATGAATGCCTGGTAAGCTGTCTGACTGAAAAGGATCTGGGGGTGTTGGTCGATAGCTGGCTAAACATGAGCCAGCAGTGTGCCCAGGTGGCCAAGAAGGTCAAGAGCATCCTGTCTTGGATCAGAAACAGTGTGGCCAGCAGGACTAGGGAAAATATTGATCCTCTGTGCTTGGCACTGGTGAAGCTGCACCTTGAATACTGTGTTTGGTTTGGGGCCCTCACTACAAGAAAGACATTGATGTGCTGGAGCATATCCAGAGAAGGGCCACAAGGCTGATGAAGGGTCTGGAGCACAAGTCTTATGAGGAGCGGCTGAGGGAATTGAGGCTGTTCAGTCTGGAGAAAAGAAGGCTGAGGGGAGACCTTATTGCTCTCTACAACTACCTGAAAGGAGGTTGTAGCAAGACAGGTTTTGGTCTCTTTTCCCAAGTAACGAGTGACAAGGGCCTTAAGTTGCACCAGGGGAGGTTTAAACTAGATATTAGGAATTATTACTTCACCAAAAGGGTTGTCAAGCACTGGCACAGGCTGCCCAGGAAAGTGGTGGAGTCACCATCCCTGGAGGTATTTAAAAGATGTGTAGATGTGGCACTTAGGGATGTGGTTTAGTGGTGGAGTTGGCAGTGTTAGGTTTACAGTTGGACTTGATGATCTTAAAGGTCTTTTCCAATCTAAATGATTCTGTGATAATGCAAACTGTATTACTTGAAGCTTAACAATAGCACAAAAAGGAACAAAAATGGATGAATGTCTGAATTATAAGGTTATGCAACTCATGCTCTTCAGCTAGGTACTAGAAATTTGTCAATAACTCAAAACTTAATTAACATCCACATGCATTTTACATGGAGATCCAAATAAATGCATATTCCACATCTCCGCACAACAGAGTGCAAATCCATTAGTGAGCACAGATGTTCTTCTCTTTAATCTAAAGCTGCTGTAATTTGAGCAAGTTTCGCTAAGAGCTGTGAAAACCGAACTTGATAACTATTCTTGTATTCTGGTCTGAACTGGACTATTGCAGACTTCCAGTGACAGAGCAGAATGTTCCAACATCTAAAAGGAAGTATAGCAGATTTGGAAGCATTAAACTGTACTACTTAGTTGAGCTGCTGGTTCTTTTTTTATGTAGCGAGCTCATACTAAAAATTTTAGGTACCTCCGATACCAGAGTTAAACTATAAGGCAAGATGCACAAAATCCACTGTCATTAAATAGAGACCAGATTAAAAGTATGTGTCACCCAACTAACTTGTTATAAATTACTCTTCTGAAGTCATCCAACACTCTCCTAAATTTATTTCAAAAAAATTCCAGAGAAATTTTCTAAAAGAATCCAATTATGTCAGCAAGTAAATAAATAAATAATGAAGGAAGTTCTAGAGACACAGAACCATCACAAAAATAGCTTCTCTTTCTAACAGGAACCAAGTTCACTTTTACTGATTAATCACGTTCAGCAGCTGTATAGAACCACAAAAGGGTGCATGCTTACAGATCAACCAATAGAAGAGATGCTAAATTAAGAAAGAGCAAATTAAATGTGAACAGACTACAGCAAGAAAAGTATATTTTTTTTTCTTCTTCTGTCAGATATAGTTCTCACCTTCAAGCAAGACAATCGTGAAATTTTTAGAAAGGACCAAGACAGGTATCAATACCGGAAGATCAGCCCAACCACGACAAAGTTTTCAGACCAAGGCACTCACAGTCTAAAAAACAAACGAAAAGATTAGGTTTATACCGAATAAGAACATAACAAAGGATCCAAAAAGTATTACCAAGTTATTGGTGAATTGGCTATTAAGCATTGGACAACAAAATCACTAACAATGATTTGTTAATAGATTAGCCTTACTGTTTTTAAAAAACTAGCCAAGTGTCCTAACACTAATATTTATCCAACTGATGTGAAAAAAAGTTTATTAACTTACTGCCATCACTACCTTCTACCTTTGCATATAAATCAAGGGCTGAGGTGAGACTTGGTGATCACCAAGTATCTAAGGTTTGGAAAAGTGTTTTTAACCAAACTTCATCCACAGCTTGCTGATACTGAGTGTACATATCTTTCCACAAAAACTGTTCTAGAAGCAGATTCAAGTCTTCCTCATGTTCTCAGTTCTCCAACTAAAAGCTATAAGAAGATTTTTAATAGTGCTGCTGAGTCAAGCCCTTTCCTCCAAAACAGTATAGTGAGGTGACAAAGAAAGAAGCCTGGACCAAAACTAAACAACACTCAGAGTGCAGAATATGTGTAAATTTCAATAAGCCCGTTAAAGAATCTCTTTTAGATCCAATTCTTCCAGCTAATTTTGATAAAAGAACAAGAGTAACAAAAGCACAGATGTATTTTTAGAATCAATTTCATAGGCTTACAGACTAACAAGAAAAGCAACTCCTGAAGATACTGATCTCCCCACCGCTAAAATAAAGAAAACACTTTCTCTCATCTGATTTTACATATCATTGGTCAGGCAATTAGACACAGGAAAATCAAGTATTTTCATTATTAAACCTTATTTACTCACTACCATCTAAAAGACACAAATACTCTATCCACAATTGAATTGGAAAACACAGCAGATCAGGAAAGGACAAATATTAATATCTTTGTTTTTTAAAATTACATTTTAGAGCATACAGCCTACCCAGCTTTAAGTTGACAATAGCATATTTTACCAGGCTTCATACATACTCTTATAGATGCTACAAACAAGTTTGTCCTAGAATGTATTTTAATATAAAAACATTTTCACTACAGGCATGAGCTCTGTTTTGATGATCTAGCAAATATCTGATGGCTCTAGGAAACTCTTCAGTCTTAGGAAGATATTTTTGGTAAACTGAAAATAGATCACAAAAAGCGAGAATGGGATGTCAGCAAGACCACTCTACTGTCACAGACAGGACTCCTCTCAAGGGAATCTCTGCACTGGCAGAGAGATATGAGAGCCCAGGGGGCAGGGGGATTGATCTGGGATATTTCAAGGACAAGAGCAAAGAAGCAGTTGTAATCGAAGCATTCTGAATTTCAGTTCCATGTTTTATTTTCTATAAACAAGTCAAATAATAAAAAATCCAAGCCTGATTATTAGAGCACAGATTCCTGAAAGGACTGTGACGTATAAGGTAACATGCACTTGCATTTAACTACTGTGATTTTTTGAGATTACTTTCATTTTTGTTGTCAATGGTTTAAGTAACTCTAACTAAATGTATTTAGTATCACATTTTTTATATATTTAACTATAAAAACTATAACAATTTTGTGACTCATAAGAATCAAGTGTAAAAACATGTAATCCTACCTTTTATTTTCCCACATCCACACCCGTTACAGATTATAGGAAGACTGTCTCAACAGCACAACTCTTCAATTTATCACAGACAGGGTTATGAACTTTAAGCATGATCTTGTAATGAAACATTGCTACCTTGTAACATCATACTGCCTACTCTTGTCTCAACAGTCTGTAGCCCTGTCAACAGCATTAATAAATACAAAGTCTCCCTCATCATTTTCACCTTCACATAATTTTACATGAGAAAAATATGATTTTCATGGTTTACTAATTCTAAATGTGGAAAGTATCTTCTGGAAAATTAAAATATGACATCCATAGAGCGCTCTGAAAGACTGAGAAACAACTCGTACTTCCTTAAAAGATCAAAAAGAATATCAGCCTCTCCCCATAGGAAAGATGCTCCAGTCCCTTGATCAACTTTGTGGTCCTCTGCTGGACCCGCTCCACTAAGTCCATATCTTTCTCATACCAGGGAGCCTATAACTGGACACAGCACTCAATGTGTGGCCTCACCAGTGCTAAGTAGAGAAGGATGAACTCCCCTTGACCTCCTGGCAACACTTTTCCTAACGTAGCCCAGGGTGCTGTTGGCCACCTTTGTTGTGAGGACGCGTTGCTGGCTCATGGTCAGCTTTTTTCCAACAGGACCCTCAGGTCTTTCTCTGTAGAGCTGCTTACCATCTGGTCAGCCCCCAGCATGTACTAGCATATGTGGCTACTCCTCCCCAGATGCAGGAATTTGTATTTCCCCCTTTGCTGAACTTCATGAGAATCCTCTGTCCAGTTCTCTAACCTGTACAGGTTCCTCTGAATGGCAGCACAAACATCTAGTGTATCAGCCACTCCTCCTCATTTTGTGTTATCTACAAACTTACTGAGGGTAAACTCTGCCCCATAGTCCAGGTCTTTAATGAACATGTTAAATAGTACTGCCTCCAGTATTGAACCCTGGGGATACAACACTAATGACTTCCTTCAAACGGGCTTTTGTGTCACTCATCACAACCCTGACCAGGTGGGCCTGGTCATTCAGACAGTTTTTGATACATCTCATTGTTTGCTTCTCTAATACATACCTTGTCAGCTTCTCTATGAGAATGTCACAGAAGACAGTGTCAAAAGCCTTACTGAAGTCAAGATTAACAACATCCATTGCTCCCTTCATCTACCAACATAGTCACCTCATTGTAGAGGGCTACTAGCTTGGTTAAGTATGATATCCCCTTCATAAAGCCATGCTGACTGCTCCCACTCACCTTTCTGTCCCTCATGTTTGGAAACAGTTTCCAGGATCTATCCCCTTCCCATGGACTAAAGTGGGGCTGACCAACCTGTAGTTCCCTGGATCCTCCTTCTTACTCTTCTTGATGACAGGATTGAAATTTGCTCTCTTCTAGTACTCAAGAGTCTCTCTTAATCACCATGATCTCTCAAAGATAATCAAGAAAAGCCTTGTAATGACATCAGCCAGCTCCCTCTACACTCATGGGTGCATCCTGTCAGGCCCCATGAACTTACCTATATCTTATTTAAGTGTTCCCTAACCTGATCCCTCCTCCACCAAGGACTGTGGAGAGACTTACTGAAACCTGGCTCACTGAAAGCAGACATGAGCCTGACAAAAGCAAGCTGTTTAGGCCTTGAGTGGGAAAATACTGAGCTAAGTGAAAAAATACTGACCAGCAAGGTCAGGGGGCCCTTGTTGTGCAGTAAAGCTTAGGCAAGGGAGATAACAGGATGTCTCCCACGGGACCAGATGGATTACTAAAACTACAGGAATGTATGTGCAGTGATAAAGTCTGTAACCAATAAGGAGCTAAAGTTTTGCAATATGTATAACCTAATTATTGTGGCTATAACAGTGATTGTAACACGACCAATAAACGAGTTCCACTGATGAACCATCCGGTGTCGGTGACTCCCTCCGTCTTCAACAAAATGGTGACCCCGACGTGCCCCGTTGCTAAAGAAAACGGGGGAGAACACCATCGGTGGACGGAGTTGGGTTGGGCTCTGAGGCGGCCAGAGCGGTGCTCAACGCTATCGGAAATCGGAGAAGGCAGGAGCAGCACCCCCAGGGATCATAGAGGTGGTACTGGGCCGTACGTGCTACCGGAGCCGGAGGACCGCAACAGCGCTGAAATGGATCGGCAAGTAGCATACGATTTATTTTTAGCTAACATAGAAAAACGAGGATCAAAGAGCTGGACTCCAGATCTGTCCTGACAAAGGAGGGGACGCTGCAACGTGAGCTGACTTTGGAAGGGTGCAATGGCCATAAACAGGTACCTGGCGCAGGATAGAAAAATGGAAAAAGAAGCAGCTCTTAGTCTCCTAAAGTGCTTTTTATAAAAGCGTGGTATAAAGGATTCCATTGAATCATGGAATAAAGAGGAGTTTTTTTTTTCAGAAACTCCGCTAGTGCTTTTGAAGCAGAAGAGGGATGAACTTTTGGGACTTTGTATATCACTAATGTGGGAGAAGAGCTATTTACTGCTTGTAACACAACTTGGAGAACTGTGATTAATGCCTTGCAAAAGTTAAAAATAGAATCGAAAGTGGCCGCTGCAGCTGTGCAGGGAGTAACAGCCCCTTTATCTACAACCACAGCTGCTCCACCGTCTCGCAGCCACAGTCGTATTGAAGTACTTTTGTTGCTATTAAGGGTCAATCGAGCAATAAGATGTGTGACTCTGTTAATGATTTATTAAGAGTTAATGATATGTCTAATGAAGCAGAAAAAAACAAGCGACGTGCCATCAGCCGCGAGCGATGTTCATGCTTCGGCGGCCGGAAGTGAACTGACAGACAATACGGAAGGAACTGCAGTGACACCAGTGATGATGTAAGAGTGGGAGAGCCAGATGTTGCAAGAAGTTATACCCACCCTGGCCTCCTCCCCCCGAAGCGGTTTGTTTAACAGGAGACAACTCATCTGAAGATGAAGCCCAGCCACAGCATGAAACAATAATTCCACGAAGTAGCAAATTACAAGATCTCAAGAGGCAAATGGAGGAAGCTACGAATGCTCTACATCACAGAATGGAACAATCGTTGTCGACATTTGCATCACATGCGAGGACTGAAAGATCTGTCCAGGAACTGGCTGAAAGTACTACAAAGCTTTCAGCATCACCTTTTGGTGGTATAGGTAAAGGGTTATGTCCATCACCCGTATGCAGACAGTTCTGTGATTCTGCAAAATCTGGTAGGTAGTCAGGTGTAATCCGAGATGCCATATTAGAGGGAGATTGGCATCCAGCAGGTAACCTAACTTTTCCTGTATTATTTAATCAACATGGTAATAGTTATGAGCAGCATGATTTGGAAAATTTTACAACAAGTTAAAAAGACTGTGCAGGAGAATGGGATAAAGTCTGAAGCCATTAGTGCTGAGTTAGATTGGATTTTTACAGCAGATGTTAATTTGCCATATGATTGTCAAAATTTAGCTAAATTGTTATCTCCTTAAAAGGGACCACAACAGGAGAAATTGTTCAGCTAAGAATAAGAGACATAAGGGCTTTAAGGTTAAGGGACATGCTGTGTTTCAGAATAACCTTAAACTCACCTCTAGGGTATAAGAGAAGGTAGTATAGTAGTTGAGTTATATAACTGTAAGGAATGAACATTAAGACAACCAATCAATAAGACCTATGTGAACAGAGTAGCAGTATCATGTTATAGAGGTAAAGTAGAGAAAATTTTTGCAAACATGGGAATTAAGCATGTAACAGGTATTCCGCATTTTTCCACAGTTCAAGTGATTGTGGAATGAGCATATAGAACTATTAAAGAATACCTTGCAAAGCAGAAAGATGTAACAGAATTAGATCCGCAGATAAGGTTAAGTAAAGTGCTTTTTACACTTAATTGTTTAATTATCTTAGTTTGGTAGCAGGTTTAGAGCAAGCATCTGTAGTAATTCATAATAGTGGTGTGAAAATGTAAGCTACACCTGAAATACAATTGTGTTATAAGAACCCTAAGACAGAATTATGGGAGGGACCGAGCCTGTTGCTATTTACTGGTTGTGGTTATAGTTGTGTTTCCACAGATCAAGGTCCCTTATGGATTCCCAGTAAATGGACACGCCCAGCAGTCGGGTCAGTCAACCGAACACGAGAGCCACAGCAAAGAGTAATAAGCATTCTACTGTAACAACTTCAAACAGAAATTAATACATCAAGCAAGAGGTTTCGCCCACGATATGTAATTGTGAACATACTTGACTGACAAGGACTGAAAGGGGCTTGAGAATTGAATTCTGTTATAGCTGTTAATTGTGATTGCAATTGTGTATATTGTAATTGTGCTTTGAATCTTTTATTAGAGTGTGGAGTTTGTGCCAATAAGTTGATAAAAAATAGTCACGTAGTAGCAACTGAAGGTAGTCTTTGTATTGCACATTTTCACCAGAATTTTGAGGATTTTTATATAGCAGCAGGTATCACATATAATCAGCCACATTTTTATCATTTTGTATCAGGAAGTGCTTTTCGCCAAGCTCAAGCAATTTGGTACTTAAAACTTGCCATTCAGCAAGTTAAACAATCTAAGAAGTCGAGACTGATTGCTTTACAATGTGGACCCAATTGACTCAAATTAAAGGAAACAGATGATGTTCTTGGAAATTGATTCTCAATTTGGTATTACAGGCTGGCTAAGAACACTCCTGATCAAAGGTATGTGTTGTTTAAATCTGTCTGATCACTCAACATCAATACACAAACAAATAACAGAAATGCAAACACACTTAAAAGACTTTAGCTTACAGACCCATTATGAGAATGATTGGCCAATATTGGATTTGGACCCTGGGTATCAGAATTGTTGAAACAAGGACTAGTCATATTAATTATAAATTTTGTCACCTTACTGATTCTCCCTTGTATGTTTAAATGTTTGCAGAATGAACTTGAAAAACCTAGTGCAAAATATGTTACAAAGCCACATTGCCTTAAATAAAGAAAACGGGGGACTTACTGAAACCTGGCTCACTGAAAGCAGACATGAGCCTGACAAAAGCAAGCTGCTTAGGCCTTGAGTGGGAAAATACTGAGCTAAGTGAGAAAATACTGACCAGCAAGGTCAGGGGGCCCTTGTTGTGCAGTAAAGCTTAGGCAAGGGAGATAACAGGATGTCTCCCACGGGACCAGATGGATTACTAAAACTACAGGAATGTATGTGCAGTGATAAAGTCTGTAACCAATAAGGAGCTAAAGTTTTGCAATATGTATAACCTAATTATCGTGGCTATAACAGTGATTGTAACACGACCAATAAACGAGTTCCACTGATGAACCATCCGGTGTCGGTGACTCCCTCCGTCTTCAACAAAGGACGAAGAAAAAAGCACAGCAGAACTTCAGGATGACAAGGACATAAGATCAGAGACTGTGTCCCCAGCCAATTTTAAGGGCATGTCATTTAACTTGTCTAGCCAGTATTTAAGCTGGCAGAGGAAAGGCAGTCCCACTGGTATTGATCCAACTTCAGGAAGGTCTCTTAAGTGTACAAAATAAAAATATTTCCCTAGCCCAGAAAGCTGTCTTCAATATTTAATTATTGTTGGCGAGATACATTTGATAATGCCATTTGTCTGAACTATCTACACTAACTTGTCTAACAAATTTTAAAATCATGCTAAAAATCAGGAAAAACCCTGTCAGCTGAACCCATCTCACCAGAAGCTAGAGACAAGGAAAAATTGTTTTGCATTTTCAGCTTCTATACATTGCTGACTCTGTGGATGGCTTAAATTATTTTATAGAAAGCAGTTTCTGTGACACTAGGTATTTCAGAGATTGTTAGAAGTTTAAAATAAAAGGCAACAGAAACTCAAATAGGTAGGAATACTTGAAGCTTGCGAGTGGAGTAGTAAAGTTATTAACAGAAAATAAAAATAAGGAAGCTTCAAGACATGAATTCCTAAAGTTAAAAGGAGATACAAATTCAAATTTCTAAACTGGTCTTCAGGGAACATCAAGAACTTCACTCTGTTGATTTGCACTGAACAGAAAAAATGTTAAAAGCATACTCTTTCAACAGACATTAAAAAGTTCCAAATAATTCTGCTGAAGTATCTATCTGTGCTACTGCAGAGCAAATAAAATCTCCAGTTTTAGTATCCCTGCCCCCACCATCCAACACAGAAGTGTTCTGATGAGTATTCTAACAGTGGACAATTAAGAGGAATAAAAGTAAATATCCATTCATTCTTTTTTAATTTACCTTCTTACCTTATCATTTAAAAATGGAAACCGATGAGGAAACCAATGAGCTCTTCTACGAGCAACTGGAAGAAGTCTCGCGATCACTGGCCCTCGTTCTTGTGGAAGACAATTCGGCATACAATATGTAACAAAATTACCACGAATACTTTTGCACTTTGGAGTCTTCACAAGGATTTGAAGAAAAAGCAGTTGAAAAAGGTGACAGTCTTAAAATATCCTGAGCATATAAAGCAGAAATACAGTTCTGTATAATTACAGCTGTTTCCCAGGCTTTGTTTACCTAAAATATGAAAGGAGATGACTGTGGAAGATTTGACAGCACCACATAGGGCATTATCATCAGTCACTGTGTAATACTTCTGCTCAAAAACACACAGTAACAAAACAAAACAAGTTTAAACTCTGCTTACTTCTTTTAAAAGCTTCCACCAGAAGGTTTTTTCACATAGCAGAGCAGCCTACACCATTCAAGACAATTTCTCGATACAAATGTAGCCATTTTAGGATTCTACTAGAATAAACGGCATCAATAAAAGAGTTAAGCTGCTGATAGCTATTCCAGTACAAAATCTATGTTTATATCAAGGCTCAAAGCGTAAGCTCTCTGGGGCAAGGATCTTATCTTCATAGTTGTCTGCAAACCACTTAACAGACTGTCAGTATTACACAAATAAAAACCTAAAGAAGGAATTAAGTGGAGCAACACGCTAGGCATTTTCTCCTCAATTGTCCTCACCCAAGTATGAATTTTGCTTAGGGTACAAGAGCACAGCTGTAAAATATGCCTGAATTTGTGTCAAATATATATGCATATAAATAGGAACAACTGCACTTCCCAAGTGAAAACATAGTGAAAAGTAAAAGAATTATCCTACCAGCAACTAGAAAAATGTAAAGAAAGAGTTAATTCAATAAAGCTAAAAAGCAAACTCTTTAAAACATGAAGAAGAGAGTCTCCAGATAAAGATGTCACCCAAAATAGTAAATGGAGGAAATGCTATTCCTTGATTTCAAAGAGAGCCTCTTGTCAAGAGGTATCTCATAGCACTGAAAGTTAACAGCTTGAAAAAAGACAGACATCACTTTTGCTATTAAGAAGCAAGTACATGTATTACTATGTTTATGGCCAGATAATAGACAAAATCTAATGAAATGGCAACTCACACCTGAATTCTTCACATTTACAAAGTGTTTTCAAGCAAAACTAAAAGAACTAGGAAGATAATTCTATTCTGTTTGGTTCCTTTACGTGTGGTTCAGTCCATTCAGTCAATCTCAGCCACACTGAGACTCAATGTAGAAGAGCCCCAAACCACAGCCATGAGATACTACAGACAGACTCCTATTCATGTTTCATAGTTTCCATGTTTTCCAAAAAGCAAAATGAAAACAGAAGTTAAAATAACAAAACAAAGTCATTCAAAGAAAGCAAAATACTGAAACTAGATCAATTTTTAGATACTGAGAAGACAACACAGAACTACTTCAGTGAGCCTAAGAATTTAAAATACTTAGGTGCAAGTCTTTCATTTATAGTCAAAATAACAAGTTAAAGGGGAAAAAAAACCCAACACTGTAGTAATCTTTAGAAAGTTTTGCATGCTTAAATTACTTTTCTACACAGTTTTAACACAAGCCATCTTCCCAAACATCTTTGTATTGCCATTAGAGAAAACCATTTTTTTCATTAGCTCACTATTACCAATATTTCAGTATTACGGAAGCTCTAAATATTGGAAAAGGTCACAACTAAGGTAAATGTGTCACCTTTACCAGACACTCAGTTTACAGTCTATCCAATAATGCTTTCATTATTTAAAACTTTATGAATAATCGGGGGGGGGGGAACTTAGTAAAATTACCACTGACTTTTGAATTAAGTTGTTCTATTCATCTTAATTTTCTTTGAGGCAGCAGTAATTCAGCTGAAAGCAAAACCTAAAAAATAATATATTGCAAATATATTAATTTCAACATTTAAATTATACCTATCTTCAGAAATATTTAACCACTACAGGGGGACAGCAATACATCTAACTCATCTAGCTATAACAGGTACAACTGATTAGTTCACAACTATATTTTGTTTTGAATCCTTCCAAAAATGTAGAAAGAGTTTGTTATGGTATACTTTCAAACCAGACTCATTCACTCCCTTAAAATATCAACACAGTTTGCATAGGTTTCCATAAGTGACATAAGTACCTTAATGCTGCAAAAATGTCTAATGCAAATGGAAAGAATGAGATGCACAAGCCATACAGCAGACTTGTTCAATAAGTATAACAGTTCACTGTTGAGATTACAATATTAATGCAAAGGATAAGTTACCTACAGATTCAGTCTAGATGTACATATTTTTAATCTCCTAGAAAAATCACACTCACACTTCCAAATTTCTCTTTGTAGTAGTATACACATTCTTCAAATTCTTAATAATATTCCCTTAATTATTAAAAGGCAAGTAAAAATTAGATTCTGCAAGCTCATTTCAACATTCTCAAAAAAATGACCATCATCCTCTAGGCAGTAAATACTACTGGTTTAAGCATTCTACTGATGTTTATTCAAATGAAAATTGATTTATGAACACCTACCTTATGGACTTATGGACTGCACAAGGTGTTAGTACTGTATGACTTCTATTTTTCCAGTTCGTTTTCCTTGAGATTATATCCAGAGTTCTTACCAATATTACATTCGTAGCTGTTTGATGTAGATTTGACCTCACAAAAATCAGACACCCATCCTTCTCGCTTACAGATTCTGCACGGCCTTAAGAAGAAGCTCTTTTTTTTCTCTGACAACTTCTTTTGTCTATTCCATGTACATTTCAGTATAAGAAGCATCAACTACAGGTGAAATAAATACACCCTATACCACAAAATGTGAAGCCAAAAATCAAAATTTCACATCTGAACTGAGGAACATTTCCTAGATTCAGGTAACAGAGGCATTTGTAGAAAACAGCTATCTGGATACCACTATATTGCTTATTGGCAACAACATTTTTCAACAAAAAACATTAAATAAAATATAAAAGAAAAAATTATAAACAAATTTATATTAGACGTTTCACTTAGAAAATAGGTTTCACCACAAAATGACAGAAGTCTACATCAGAAAATCTAAAAAATAAAATAAGGATAAAAATATCTCCCATGAAAATTTTCAGCAATATATATGCAGTGACTCAGACTGCATTTAAACCGGAGCCAGTTAACAAACCTCGTTATGCCTACGACAGACAGAATGTCTGAAAAAAAGTAACTAAAAGCAAAACAGTACTTTATCTTGACAGCTGAAGTCTTGATAAATTTAGCTGTGTATCCATGACACGTGGAAAAAAATATCCAATGGTGAGGTGCTCTGCACTGCTACAAAGAAAAAGCTCATGACTTCAAACTTCCAAGTCACTTCTCAGATGCCCAATGATTGTTTCAGAGACCTTTTTCAGGAGGAGCACTTGAACAAATAATCCCAGATCAGCATCTGGTATTTCTCTTTCACAAGGAGCCACTGTGCAGGAGGGTTTCCCCCTTTTTTTCCTCCCTACCCAGCTGAAGCAAAAGGCTCCAGATATCCAGGACTCTCTTTGCAACCCAAATTACCTATGGAAAAAAAGAAACAGAACAATAAGTTTTCCCTTTTGAAGTCTAAATAGGTGTTAGATAAGAACATAAATCTGAATCTTAAAAAAAACACACACACTATCAGGCAGCCAGACCCGAGTATAGAAGCTTCAGTTAAACATTCACTTACATCCTGGAAAAGCAGCAGATGTATTTATCAGATAACTCAAACTATCAGTAAAAACGTTTTCCTGTCTTTAATTTCCAAGAACAAACAACGACCAGAAAGGGCATTTCTCATTTTATTGGGAAAGATAAATTGATCTGCAGGAGACACCTAGGGAGGAAGGCGCTGACTTGGACCAGGGACACTAACTGATCTTAAGCACAGAACAAACCCAGGGGAGGGGCAGGAGCCGCCTAAGGAACCCCCAGCGCGACACTGGGGAAATCCTCATCACTTCAGTGCCGCTTGCTCGTGAAGTACGCGGGCAGACCCCCAGCCTCAACCAGGCCTTTCGGTGCGGCGCCCCAGGAAGGGCTCCGACGACCCGTACTGGGCGCTCATCCTGACTTCCGGGGGGACCGCGGCTCGCGTTCAGGCACGCACCGGCCGCGCCAGCTGCCACGCCGCAGGCGAGCTGCCCTTGCCCTCCCCACGGATGGGCCTCGCCCCACAGCGAGGGAAGAAATGGAGCAACACCACCTCCTCCCCCAGCTCCGACATCTTCACCCACCACCCGCTCCCATCCCCCTAAAACCGCAGAAGCCCTGGACGCGAGGGCGACGTGCATACAGGCATACTCCCACGCCCCCCAATCGCCTCACTCCCAAAATGGCGCTGCTCCGATCCGTAATCTTCTGTGCGCCCAAGCCTCGCAAGATCGGCCGCCCGACCCCGCGGACGTCCGGGGCGGAGCTTCCCGGTCGCCACCAAGGGTGCGATCCCGCCCTGCTGACATGACTCCCCCCCTGCCGTCAAGTCACAGAAACAATCCTGAACGTTCCGCGCTAGGCGGCAGGGGAATCTCTAGCGTGCACCTCGCAGGAGTTCCCGACGCCGACGTAATTAACCGTGTGGCCGCAAAGCTCTACAACGTTTCTCTTACCGGCATCAGCAGTTGTTCGGGAGATTGGCCTGAGAAGAAGGCGGGCACTTGGAAAACAACGGCAGTCCCGGCTAGCGGTACGAGCCGCTGCGGCCCGGGCTGAGTGCTGTAGTGCCGAAACGGGTTATCACGGATACGTGAACCCAGAGCGCGGCTGTACAAAATCAGCCTGGGCGGGCACCGCAAGTCCCTGGCTACCCACAGGAAGGTCCGTGCACGGCGTGTGTGGTCAGGTTCCGGCCTCCCTATGGGCCGCCAGGGGAAAGGGGTACAGCAGCCCTGCAGCTGTAGACAGAGCAGACACCGAAGATAATCTCCATCTCAACGATGCTGAACAAAGCTTATAAATGGAACAGAATTAAATCAAAGTGTCAGCAGAGCTTGAAGTGAGTAAAAATCTCTATAACAACCATTTAAACAAGCAAAATAAAATTAGGATCTTCATTGAATTGATAGAAATATCAATATGGCCCTCCTGCAATCCATGAGGAGGAAGTTAGAGACCTGCTGAGCCACTTGGACCCTCATAAGTCTATGGGGCCGGATGGGATCCATCCTAGGGTGCTGAGAGAGCTGGCGGATGAGCTTGCTAAGCCGCTCTCCATCATCTTTCAGCAGTCCTGGCTCACTGGAGAGGTCCCGGAAGACTGGAAGTTGGCCAATGTGACGCCCATCCATAAGAAGGGCCATAAGGATGATCCAGGTAATTACAGACCTGTCAGTCTGACCTCGGTCCCAGGTAAAATCATGGAGAAGATAATCCTGGGTGAAATCATGTGGCACTTGCAGAACGGCCAAGAGATCAGGCCCAGCCAGCATGGGTTTAGGAGGGGCAGGTCCTGCCTGACCAACCTGATCTCCTTTTATGACCATGTGACTCGCCTGGTGGATGAGAGGAAGGCTGTGGATGTGGGATACCTGGACTTCAGCAAGGCCTTTGACACTGTCTCCCACAGTAGACTCCTAGGGAAGCTGGCAGCCCGTGGCTTAGATGGGAACACTCTGTGCTGGGTTAGGAATTGGCTGGATGGCTGAGCCCAAAGAGTGATGGTGAATGGTGTCTCATCCAGTTGGCAGCCGGTCACCAGTGGTGTCCCCCAGGGATCGGTGTTGGGTCCAGTCCTGTTTAATATCTTTATTGATGATCTGGATGAGGGGATTGAGTCCATCATCAGCAAGTTTGCAGATGATACCAAGCTGGGAGGAAGAGTTGATCTGTTAGAGGGTAGGATGGCCCTACAGAGGGACCTGGACAGATTGGAGAGTTGGGCTGATTCTAATGGGATGAAGTTTAACAAGTCCAAATGTCGGGTACTTCATTTTGGACACAACAATCCCATGCAGAGCTACAGACTGGGGACAGAGTGGCTGGAGAGGAGTCAGGCAGAAAGGGACCTGGGAGTGCTGGTGGACAGGAAGCTCAACATGAGCCATCAGTGTGCCCAGGTGGCCAAGAAGGCCAATGGCATTCTGGCCTGCATCAGGAATAGTGTAGTGAGCAGGACCAGAGGAGTTATCGTCCCCCTGTACTCAGCACTGGTCAGGCCTCACCTTGAATACTGTGTCCAGTTCTGGGCCCCCCAGTTTGGGAAAGATGTCAGGATGCTGGAGTGTGTCCAGAGGAGGGCAACCAAGATGGTGAAGGGGCTGGAGCACAAGCCCTACGAGGAGCGACTGAGGGAGTTGGGGCTGTTTAGTCTAGAGAAGAGGAGGCTCAGGGGAGACCTCATTGCTCTCTACAACTCCCTAAAAGGAGGTTGTAGTCAGGCAGGGGTTGGTCTCTTCTCTCAGGTGACCAGTGGCAGAACTAGAGGGCATGGACTCAAGCTTCCTCAGGGAAAGTTTAGACTTGATGTTAGGAAAAAGTTCTTCACTGAAAGGGTGATTGGTCACTGGAATGGGCTGCCCAGGGAGGGGGTGGAGTCACCGACCCTGGAGGTGTTTAAGGGGAGACTGGATGAGGCACTGAGTGCCATGGTTTAGATGATGGTTGGTGTTAGTGTTGGGTTATAGGTTGGACTTGATGATCTCAGAGGTCCTTTCCAACCTTGTGATACTGTGAAACTGAAACTGTGAAATAACTGCAACTTACAAACTTAAGAGTGGAAATATGTTTAATGTATGTGCAGTCATTCAATGTGTACCTTTTTGAAAGAAACATGATGGATTTTTGCAGCCTGGGAACTGTCTGAATTAACATTTTGCAATTTTGAAATCTCATTTGTATTGCAAGTCAAATTATTTTGCAGTTAATTATGTAAAAAGTTAAATATACAAAATTATGTTTAAAAATCATTAGAAAGGGTTTTTAGAGTCTGCATTTGATGTTGTATTTTCTTCCATGTGCTGTTTCCTTTATTGCAGGGGTGTCAAACGGCTCCCACCGTTCTCCTGCTCCTGCTTCTGCAGCGTAACGTGCGCCACACACGCTGCACACGTGACACTGGCAGGAGTGTAGGGGCAAGGAGCTTGGCACTGCTGCCAGGTAGAAACAAGGTGCTAGGCCGGATAAAACAAAGTGGAGGGCTGGATTGGGCCCGCAGGCTGTGAGTTTGACACCCCTGCTCTATGGGATTTAAATTATTGTTGGAACTGAAATTATATGCTGACTTTTTACAAAAATGTCAGAGTCCTGACAAATAGCAGTATTTTATAATGTATTTTGCAGACATATATATACTTTTAAAATAACATATTTCCATAATTTGATAAAATTACTAGAAAGCAAAAATTAACAGAAAATTAGAAAGTAGAAAAATAGGTGAGTTTCATCTTTAAAAAAATGATAATGTGTTGGAAAGTGCTATAGTCTCATTTGCCTTCAGCTCATTTCTGATTAGTCAACCTCAATTACAATTTCTAACAACTGTAATTTTTTTAGGTGGCTATCACAGTCTTGACTGCATTCTAATCTCCCTTCTCTACCTCATCCTTGAAATTGTTTGGCCTTTTATTTACTTTGACCTGTACTGCAAAAGTGAGGCTTTCCAGGAAGGGTGATGGATCATATCCTGTGCTGCTCAGCTATTTTCAGTCTGTTGCTAAGCCTGAAACCACAGACAGAAAAGGCAGGGCAATGTTCTGCCACCTGGCCCATCTGTGAACTATGGTGCCAGCCACGGAGCCAAGTCACTAGGACCATATTACGAAAACTTTCCATATTCAAATTTCTTTATTAAAATCTTTTTCAAAAGAGTAATTTATAACCTACACATTGCTGGATTTAATTAATATCAAACATATGTTGCAGTAGTAGCTAGAAGTTAACAGGTTTGTTCAACCAGGAAAAGTCACCAAACACATCTCAGGACTTCAGGAATCACTTCAAACGTGTAATGCCAAGAAAACTCTGACCAAAAGGATCATAGACAAGTCCCAAAGTGACATATACAATCCTAAAATATAATGGGTAGCAATATTTAGGAAAATAAGAGGTAAACCCAAAGCAATATACAAACTTGGTGTATTGAGTCAATAAAGCATCTCCAGGCCACTCTGACAACACACACTTAAGGCTATATTAATGATCTGAAATGATCTTTCAGTTCATTTGAGTGAGTTATGGCTAAAGCCTCCATTCTACACAACTATTCTAAGCATTTTCTGGCTTTGCAATACATTATATAGAATAGTTCAGTTGGAAGGGACCTACAACAATCATCCAATCCAACTGCCTGACCACTTCAGGGCTGACCAAAAGATAAAGCACGTTATTAAGGGCATTGTCCAAATGCCTCTGAAACACTGACAGACATTGGGGCATTGACCGCGTCTCTAGGAAGCCTGTGCCAGTGTTTGACTACCCTCTCTGTGAAGAAATGCTTCCTTCTGTCATATCTGAACCTGCCTTGATGCAGCTTTGAACCATTTGCAGACATCCTGTCACTGGGTACCAGAGAGAAGAGGCACCTGCCTCTCTGCTTCCTCTCCTTAGGAAGCTGTAGAAAGCAATGATGTCACCCCTCAGTCTCCTTTTCTCCAAACTAGACAAACCCAGAGTCCTCAGCCACTCCTCATAGGACCTGCCTTCCAGCCCTTTCACCAGCTTTGTTGCCCTCCTCTGGAGGCATTCAAGGACCTGAACATCCTTCTAAAATTGTGGGGTCCGGAACTACACACAATACTCAAGGTGAGGCTGCACCAATGCTAAATACAGAGGGATAATCACCTCTCTTGACAGGCTGGTTATCCTGTGTTTGATGCACCCCAGGATGCAGTTTGTCTTCTTGGCTGCAGGGCACTGCTAGCTCATACTGAGCTGCTGTCAACCAGCACCCCCAGATCCCTTTCTTGTGTCTGGCATTACTCCATCACAGGTGCAGAATCTAGCATTTGGACTTGCTAAATTTCATGCCACTGATGATTTCCCAATGCTCCAACCTACCTAGATCCCTCTGCAAGGCCTTTTGTTCCTCAAGAGAGTCAACAGCACCTCCCAGTTTGGTAACATCAGCAAACTTGCTAATGGTGCATTCAAATCCTACATCACAATCATTGATAAATATATTGAACAGAAGTGGCCCTAGAATGGAGCCCTGAAGAGCACCACTGGTGACTGGTCACCAGTCAGATGTAGCCCCATTCACTACAACCCTTTGAGGTCTGCCCTTCAGCCAGTTCTTCACCTAGCACATCATGTACCTTCTCATTTCACAGTTGGACAACTTGTCCAGAAGGATGCTGTGAGGGACTGTATCAAAAGCCTCACTGACCTTATTGTAGAAGGATATTAAATTAGTTAGACTGGACTTTCCCTTTGTGAACCCATGTTGACTATGCTTGATTATTGCATTGTTCTTTAAATGTCTTTCAATAGCACCCAGTATGATGATATATTGTGAGTATCAAAAGAGAAAAACAATAAATAGCAGAAGATTATAAATTTGTCCATATTAATCCTCCTAATAGGTTTCTGTTTGTTTTGCCTCACATATGATCCTTCTATTTCCTTCCTGTGACAATAACCACATCAATATTAGTAACCACAGGATAAGCTGTGGGGAAATTAGTAATGAGAAATCGGTTTGAATGTTTCATAAAAGATGGTATAATGCCATTTCCACTTCATGAAAAGCACAGTTTTGACACTGCAAACAGCTGAGGTAACGTCCTTAAGTTACTGAGATCAGTGGCAAACCTCACGCTGAATTCAAATCAAGACCTCTCTCTTCTTTTAGCACACTTTAGTTTATGTGTCACGAGCATTCAAGCAGTTCCAGCAAAGTCAACAGGACCGTTCTTAGTGTGTGAAGATTAGTTTAAAGGAATTCATTTTTAAGCCTGCTGGCGTGTGAATTTGATTTCACAGAATAACAGAATGACCTGAATTGAAAGGGACCCACAAGGATCAGTGTCCAACTCCTATCCCTGTGTAGGACAACCCCCCCAAAATTTACACCATGTGTCTGAGGGCATTGTCCAAATACTTCTTGAATGCTGGCAGACTCAGGTGCCATGACTACTTCCCTGGGGAGCTGTTCCAGTGCTCCACCACCCTCTGGGTGAAGAACCTTTTCCTAATATCCAATCTAAACCTCCCCCGGCACATCTTCCTGCCTTTCCCTCGGGTCCTATCATTGGTCACCAGAGAGAAAAGATCAGTGTCTGCTGAACATATTAAAGAGTACTGGCACTAAGACAGATCCCTGCGGAACCCCACTAGTGACTGGTTGCCAGCCCTACATAACCCCCATTCACTATGCCCCTTTGAGCCTGACCCATCAGTCAATTGCTCACCCACTGCATTATGTGTTTATCCAGCCGAATGCTGGACATTTTGTTTATGAGGATACTATGAGAGACAGTATCGAAGGCCTTGCCGAAATCCTGAAAGATTACATCAGCTGGTTTTCCTTGGTCAACAAGGTGGGTAACCCTGTCATAGAAGGAAGTTTGTCAGGCAGGACTTTCCCCTTGTGAACCCACGCTGGCTGGGACCAATGACTGTGTTGTCTTTCAAGTGTTTTTCAGTAGCTCCCAGAATAATCTTCTCCATAATCTTCCCAGGCACTGAAGTGAGACTGACAGGCCTGTAGTTACTGGGGTCATCCCTGCTGCCCTTCTTGAAGATTGGGACAATTTGCAAAGAGCTTCCTGCCATGCACAATATAACTATACCACTAGTTCTCCTGGTATACACAGAGTTTATACCAGCAAAACAATGCTTCTACTAATACAGGTCGTTTTGCTTGTGTGTGGAATAATTAAATTACACTGATAAAACCATATGTCTTCCTTTACTGATGAAGAAATCCTAGCATAAACACAGTCATTGTCTGTAATGAAGAACAAGATGAAAGACAGAAGATATCCAGACTGGTAAATTTGTGAAGCAATATTTATAACAATTTTATTATAAACCATGTTATTTGGTCTTCTGAACCCAAACTATACTTCAGTACTTGGATCTTCAGAAGTATGTAGAGCATAGAAGACAGTGAGAGCATTAAAGCATTAAAGCAATCTAAATTTAACAGAAACAGCTTCTGAAACTAGGTAGGCTGAGCAGAACACATCTGTTGTGGAAAACTACTATAGGAGGTTATGATGACATTTAAGCTGGAAATTAATACAGAAAAGAAAAAAAAAAGATATCTCCATCTCTTTTGTTAAGGAAACTTGGAAAAGTAGGCCAAGATTTTTGCCACAAATGCTCACACGTTTTTAAAAGTCCTTTCAGTGAACCATGATATAAGCAAAGGGTATAAGCAAAGGGTAACTCACACAGAATTTAGACAACAATTGAAATTTAAGAACAAAGGTAAGAATTACTGGTTTTGGATGATTGACGTACCTCTAAGTTTCATGAAGAGAAGAAAACCTCATTTACCACTTTCATTCAAATTTAGTATTCTGAATACTATATGTAATTTAAGGTTTGGTGTAGATCAGACAACAGACTGTGAGATAACTGAAGAGATATAGCTCATTCCATATTCAGGGACCGTCTATATCAGTATATGAAAGCATTGAATAAATACAATCAAACAAAAATGTATGGGAAATGCTGAGGTATAAGAAATAAAACCAGACAGATTTTAATTCCCACCAAATACTAACCATCCATATTCAAATACAAGTCTTAGAACTCATTTTAATATGAAAATTGTATGATGAATTTAAAATTAAATTATTTAATGCACAAACTTGGATGATGGGACTAAGTATGAGACCAAAGGTTAAAAATGTATTTTGGCAAGCACTTGGAATGTCTTTGACTTTCATTTGTTCTAGATGCATAATACAAGATATTTATGTGAGTATATTATACACTCAGATCCTTAATTAAGCAAATATTAAAGAAAAATATGGAAACATATTTAATTCCTTACTATTACACATTTTTTGCCACTTCATGAAGATGTACAAAATACTTAACTTTACTAAATACCCAGTGTGCCAAATATACAATCAATCTGAACCAAAGAATCAGGCAGAAGGACAAAAATAAAAATTTTCATATAACAGGTTTAAAGTCTGATTAATATAGATTTGATTCAGAAAGCTTCAGATGCAGTGAGCCCAATATTTAAAAAACTAGAAAGAAAGTGGCCACCTAATATTAACTATAAACCTCCAATTCTATTGTATGTTCTTCTCAACAGAGAAGTATTTTGTACAATCAGATCCCAAACACAGTGAGAAATCCTCAGTACAAACACAGTTCAAATAAACAGTCCTTGTTGCAAAGTTTTAAATATCTTTCAGATGCATGTTCACAATACAAAACATTTTAAATAATAAAATTAAAATGTAAGCATTATACAAAAATACATAGTAACATCTAGTCATTATCATTTGCAGTAACACAATGAACTCTAGTATAAAGTATCTGCATTTGTCTATTTATATCTATTATCCCTTCCACGAAAAGAAGGTAAGATGACTTTTTAAAATTGCTTCAGGATTTCAGTGTGTCTACCTACATAAATAAGACAATGTGATTTGAATGTGTTAAAGAAATGACCATTATATTTTGCATCACCTCTTTTTGTATAACCTCTAATTATTTGATTTTTCAAGAGTTCTGAGCATCTCGGTGTCCAGTTTACTTTAATACAACTGACAAGTGCTAAACAGCTCTGAAAATTAAAACATAAGTGCTTGTTGACTCATTCTTTTCTGAAGAACTGTAATATTAAAATTACTACTAACTTTGATGGGAGTGGCATTCTGGGTGAAAACGTCAATAAAGCTGTAGGTAATAGTTTATATTTTGAAGCAATATCTAGGTATTAATTTTGAATGATACACAAGTATAAATTTGACGTATATTATTGCAATTAATTGATAATTTTATCTCTCTCAAGATGACTGTTTCTATCTGAATCAATATCTTGGTGACACTAGTGAAAAGCGAAGATAAGAACTCAGAGGTGTTCTGGTTTGAGCTAAAGCAAAACATACTCTCTTAAGCCTCTTCTGAGGAAATTCAGCTCCTGAAGCTTACCAACACAGTTTTTCAGACAGTGTCTGCCTCTAGAAGTAATAATCCTGATAGTTATCACAAAGGTGATAGTCTGTAGAGAGGCTGTTGTTCACACCTATTCCAACTGTGGAAGCCATCCCAGAGTTGCTGGAGGAGGGCCGCACCTGCAGGGAGGAGCAGACAGGACAGGTGACCCAAATCTGACCAAGGAAATATTCCATTCTATATATGTTATACTCAGTATAAAAGCTTAGAGATCATGAAGGTCAATACCTCTTCTTCCATGGCCGACATTCAGAGAGGACTTCATCCATCTATCTGCCCCTGATCCCAATACTCATGTTCCTGAATCCAGTTCCCGAGTCCAGCTCCTGCCTGCCACTGAGTCCAGGACCTTCCCTGTGCCTGCCCTGCAGTGTCAGTGGTGACATATAGTCACGGAGGGGAGTTTAAATTGGTTTTGTATATTTGAAGATATTTTATGATTTTCTTATGAATATGATTGTTTACTTTTTATTATTGTTGTTTTATGAAAGCTTTTTTAGTGCTAGTTTCCAACCCACAAGTCTCTCTCCCTCATTTCCCTTTTTCCCAGTTTACCCCATAAGGGGGGTGAGGGTATTAAACTGGGACAAGAGGCCATTGTTTTGTTACACTAATTGGAAGGGAGAAAGACTTTTAAGAAGTTTTTTATTAAACCAAGGGTTATATGGAACTGTTTTTAATGGTCTATCTCCAGTAAGTAGTATTCCTTTCATGCAAGTTATCCAGCTAATGAATTAATGTTAAAAGGGTGCAACTGTTCTTCAAATATGTCCCAAATAAATGCTGTCTAATGAGATTTATTCTGTTGAAGTATAAAGTCATGCTATACACCTCTTATAAAATAATAAGCAAGTAAATCCTAAATATACTCAACTTTTGCCCTGTTCTATTCATAAAAGTCATATAACAGAATACCCACTGTTCTAAATTTCACAAAGAGCTCAAAATAATAACTGTTAATCAAAAGAAACAATTTAGATGAAAAGGAACAAGATGGAGGAATTATGAACTGAACATACAATAAGATAGGATCTTGCACACACTTAAATATTAGTAGATCTCATACTTTAATGCAGGTTCATTTCACAGCCAAGTCTATTTGTGTTATCCCTTTTTCTTTAAAAAAATCTGTATTGACATCAACTTGACATTTTATTTCCCCCATTTTTTAACAATTAGATTCATTTAGAAACTTCTCACATCCAAGTAAAATGAACAAATCCATTTTTGGAAGGACTTTCTTCAAGTTTTGCCCACAATGTACAAACTACCATGTTTCTTAAAACTATGCGTAGCTACTACAGAGGCTTGCTTTAGGAAACTGGCCCAACACGTGTTGTTTCCCTACACAGACAGACCTGATGAAGGAATTGCATGTAGAAAAGTCTGTCAGTGTCTTCCCAGCTATATTTACTGATCTAATTAAAAGAATAATCTCTCCCTACTCCCCCCTCAAAAGAAAAGACAAATCAATACCACTTTTTAGATGTTTGCTAGAACCACTAGAAGTCTAGATATTGTAATGTATACTAAACGCTATGGGATATAACTCAAAGTTCAACGATCATCTGAGTTTTGTCACATGATCTCCAAGAAGAACTAATGTCAAGGTTGATACAGTTGGCTCAGCTTTTGCAGTTCCTTACCTTTATTACCAAACATCCTTACAGAGAAAAAATTGTATCGCATATGACCAAAATAAGATTAATCTACAAGAATTTTCAAGAAAGTCTAAAAACAGCTTTCTGACCAGCAGAAAGTTCCACCCATGATTAAACCAGGCTGAAACACCTCAACAAAGCTCTAGTACTCTAAGAAGGTTAAATGCAAAAAGTTAGAGAGTGAAATTTACCTCATTCTCAGCTGCTCCTCTTTCTCTCTTTTTCCCTTCATGGACAAAAATGGGCAGCAGAGGTTTCTCCCTATCTGATGCATGGTTCTGTCATCTGAAACTTTGCCAAAAAACCCAAACAAATTAATGGTATGAAAGGCTGTGAATAGGGTCAAGTGCAAATGAAATATTTTCTCAGACTTGTCTTTCTGGAGCTATATTATGGTCTTTTCCAGATCTCTCTGAACAAATTTCAGAGGCCCTCTTATTTTTTCAGAATTGGGAATTTAGAGATGTGGTTGTTTCTACTGGACACCTGCCCAACATAACTGATACTTATACTCTTATATAATGGCATTTTTGCATGTTGCTATTAGAAACTCATAGTATTTTAAAATAAGTGGAAAATAACTCAGAATTTGAAAATCTTGAAATACAAACTTCAGTCTATGAAGATGATGCAATTGCTTCAAATCAGCATTGTTTTATTTTGATTTTCATTTCTGCCAGAAATCCTGCCTTTGACTTTGTCTAAGTTTTTTAACTTTTCTGTGTCTTAGTTTCCACATCTGCAAAAAATAAATGCTTGTTTCTTTGTGAATATTTTGGAAGATAATGACAATTTTTATAAACTTTCTAATTATTATAAATGGTTTCAAAAGAAATAGGCAAAACACAAATACAAGTATGCATTACTTTACTAAGTAAAAGCAAGTTTCCTGCAAATATTTTTTCAAATTATGATGGCTATTAAGTATGTGTTTAAAATATTCTAAGAGACACTGAAAAGTGCAATATTTTTTCCTTCATACAATGTGACACACCTGCCGATGCTATAAAATGAAAATTAACAAGGTGTAATACTAAGGGGAAATTGGTTTTTATCATGCTCTTAATTGTTTACAATTTAATCACACACATATCCTTTCATTAAAAATCTCCTACGCTCCTCCTTGCCCAGCAGTAAGGCATACAGAGGAGGCACTGGGTCATCTGCTTTTCTATGCGTAGCTGGCTAACAGTTGTTTTCAGTTATATTGCAAGTGAAGCCACGTTTCAGCATGCAGAGATGTCATGCTGACAAAGAAGCCTTTTCTGGGGAAAACTGGGCCCTCGAGGGAACATGGGGCTTATCCTCCTCACACCAGGAATGTCCTGCCCCTCCAGTGGTAAAACCAGGAGGGCTGTAGGGTGCAGCCTGAGGTGGGTCCCTAATAACAAGCCTTCCTTAGACCCTCTCGGTAAAATGCCCGAGTGAGGTCCCATGGGCAGGAGCTGTGTGGGGGTGAGTCTCTGCTAAGGAACAGGCAGGAAGGTGCCATCTGGACAAGTAAGAAGATGTTCTACAAAAGATGGGGAAGACTGGAGTCTATAAAAGAGGGAGAAACTCAATACAGGGGTTGTGCAAGCAAAAAAGAGGCTGAAGTGCAAACTGGTCAAGATACTGAATAGCTTCAAACTGAATGACAAATAAAACCAAACAAAACCAGTGATTCCAGTTAAGGATGATTCAGAAAAAAAAATCATCCTGGTAAAGGAGAACTGAGGGAGTGAATTGGCCATGAGAGTCAGGCTGTCTAAGTTCCTACTACAATAACTACTTTCTTGTTTAAAACTATTTATGATTATATATAAATTGTTTAATTTCATAAAAGAAACTCTGAAGAGCAGGTAACACAACTGGGTACCACTTGGTCGTGAGGTAACATTTCCGCACAGAATTGGCAAGGCGCCAAAGCCGGGGGATGTCCGAGTTACCTGGACTCCGGCCGGCCTCTGGGCCCCTGAAGCAGCACAGCGAGGGCCTCAGAAACTCCCGCTCGCCTCGCCCCAGGACGGGCAGCCTCTGCTGGCCGAGGCTTCCCTGGGCAGGTGGCGGGGAGAACAGACGGCGGCGGCTGGGGTCACGCCCCTCAGACCTGGGCTCCGGAGCAGAGCTGAGACTGACAGAGTATCCTCCTGCTGGCCCCTCCTCTCTTTCCCTCTCTGGCCGGCTCCGCCTGGAGCTCGGCGGCTGCTATTGGCTTAGCGGCCCCATCCGGGCACTTGGCGCAGCGCTGTTGCTTATTCTGATCGTCCCAATATGGCGGAGGTGAGCGAGTAAAGCGGGCTGAGGTGTCAGGGTTTGGTCGGCTCTCCGCGGGGCCCCGCCGCCGGCAAGCCTCCCGCATCCACCTCCTCATCCCCGTAAGGCGCTTTCGAGGCGGCTCGGTGTGGCCAGTGAGGCGGCCGGCAGCACCGGGCAGCGCCGGGCAGTGCCGGGCAGTGGAAACCTGCGTGACTAGGCCGCACGGCGAATGCTGTGCAGCGCGGGTGCCGGGTTCGCAGCCCGCAGGCGACCGACAAGCCTCGGCCGGGCGCGTAGGAGGGCACGGGATGGCCTGCCGCAGCGCAGGCAATGGAGAAACTCCCGGCGGGAGGGAGGAGGAGCGAGCCCTGGGCCGGGAACGGGAAGAGGCGTCTGGGCCAGCTCCCTCCGCCACTGCGTGCCCCTGTTATGTCTTGCAGGGAGTGGGAGCTCTGAGCAGAGTGCGGCTCCTAGGGGGCTTCTGGATAGGGGAGGAGGAAGGGAGAGCGGCAGATGGGGAGCGAGCGAGGAAAGGTGGAGGGATGGGTAGAGGGTGAACGGGATGGAGAGACGAGCAGGGCCGGGGGCGAGGCCAGCGGGCAGCGCGGGGCAGCGGAAAGAGGGGGGGAAGGGGGCGTGAAATGGGGACCCCCTTACCTGCTGCTGGGCTGGACGGAGACTGCATCTCACCTTGCTCTCTTCTCTTCCCCACAGGCTTCCTTTGGGAGTTCGAGCCCAGGTTCGTCCTTGCCCCCTTCTTGCCCTGGCACCTAGCCTGCTGCCTGCACTCTGCTCTCTCATTCCTGCTTCTTCCCAAAGTTACTTCCCTTGCTTTGTAGCTTTCCTTACTTTTCATGTTCATGTAACTAACTGCATGATTTTTAAGAGGAGGAGATGTGTGCTGTGGACTTCTTCCCTTAACTCTGGTTGAAGTTGGCAATTGGCTACTTGGAACCCTAAATGAAAACAAAGTTTTGTAGCACTTTTCAAGTCAGTGTCTCGGTAAAGCCACGTAGCTTGGGGAGAGATCACCTCTCTTGCTGCTGATAACTGCAGGCTTGTGTAAATTCTTGACAATATCAGAAAATGTTAAAAATCATAATGATATATAATTGCAAGAATTGCAACAGAGCAACTGTGCAGTTGGGCTCCCAAATTCCCTTCCCCCCGCCCCCAGGTGCTTCATCAGGTCTGAAAAAACATGCCTCTTTTGGGAGCTCCTACTCCTCTGAAGGCCTATTTTGAATTTACACAAAAGATATACACCAACTGTAGGAGCTTTAATGCATCCTTATTGCATTAAATAGGGTGACCTGATTATCAACATGTATATCCTAGAATCATAGAATGGTTTGGGTTGGAAGGGACCTTAAAGATCCTCTAGTTCCAACGCCCCTGCCCTGGGCAGGGACACCTCCCGCTAGACTGGGCTGCTCAAGACCCCATCCAACCTGGCCTTGAACGCTTCCAGGGAGGGGGCATCCACAACTTCCCTGGGCAACCTGTGCCAGTGTCTCACCACCCTCATCATGAAGAATGTCTTTCTAATCTAAATCTTCCCCCTTCCAACTTAAAGCCCTTCCCCCTTGTCCTATCACTACTTGCCCTTGTAAGAAGTCCCTTCCCCTGTATATTTGTTGAAACTCTGTTCTTCCTTTTTGGATCAAGTGAAAGAATTAACTTAGTTTTAACAAAAGATCTCATCTGTGAGGCTAAACTGATCTGCAGCCAGTCTTGCTACTTATTTTGCTGTTGGTAGGAACCTGATTCGCAACCTAAGTTAGCTGTTTACAAGTGAAAAACTACGCTAGTTGCCATCTAAAACATATAAATAGAATTCAAATCTATAAATCAGTGTCTTGGAGCATCTGAGATCTTGTGACGTGTGGACTTTATACCTTAAGGATGATTTCAAGGATGTTTTGAATAATCTTTTATTCAGTAAAATATTAATTTGGCATTGAACTTTGTGTAATTTTGTTTCAGTAGTTTAGATACTTCTCCCAAGTACTCTATGCTGCAAGAGAGAAAACTGTATCTGTTACTTAAAAGTACAAAAAGGGAAGGCCAGCTAAAATAGCTGAATTTGTCAGGTAGTTAGAAATTTGTTCCAGTTATTGAGAGTTCTGACCCTGTATGTAAAAATTCATGCAACCTTATTTTTTTTCCTGTGATGTAATTTCATATGTTCGTATAGAAAAAAAAAAAAAATGACTCAAATTAGGGTTTTTGATAGTTGGCTCTTTATCATCTGAGGATCATGACTTTGACCCTTCTGCCGAAATGCTGGTACATGATTATGATGATGAGCAAACCCTTGAAGAAGAAGAGGAAATGATGGAAGAAAACAAGAATTTCAGTTCTGAAATTGAAGATTTAGAAAAGGTAAGAGTGACTTGCTCTTTCCTGAATGTCCGCATAAGTTAGAAATAAGTTGAAATTGTTCATTTTACATACTAGTAAGTGACAGCTAGCTGTGTTTCATTCTGTTGATCAGATTTTGTTTTTACGATCTGGAAACGCAGTCCTTTTTTGATGGATCGTATTGATTTGCTAGATAAATTGTAGTCCTGTGACTCAGTTTCAGCACTTTGGGATTTGGTGGGTGTACAAAATGACCAATGTGTTCCTTGGCTTTTCCTATTCCTTTTTACACTCTTTAATTAAATGTTTTTTCTATTTATACCTTTTGTTCGTCTGTGGCAGTGCATCACCCATTTTAAATGCCTGCTGAATGCTGAACATCCACAAACATGCTGCTTGCGCTATCATTCAGTGACCTACTTTACACAGCTCAGCATAACTACAGGTTTTGGTCAATGGTGTTCCAGGAAAGTGTAATTTTTAGCATTAAATATGAGACTGTATTTTTGTAGTCCATATAAAAATAAATTCTCTAAATGTAGAGTTGACATTATTTATACTTCTGATTTTTTTTTTCTTTTGCCCTGCTACCTTTACAATTACATTTTTGCTGATTATGAACTTGCAATTATAATACTTTGCCAAGTCTGGTGGTTTAAATGGAGCTGTTACTGCACAAAATGATCTTATTGCTTCTGTAATAGAAGAAAAAAGAACTGAGTGCCACTCATCTTAAACGCTTTATTACTTATCTCCCAGTCCTGGAAAGACTTGGGCATGAGTTTATTTTTCCATATTGTGAAAAGTCTTAGCAGGACTAAACTTAGACTGATTACTTCTTTTCTTTAATCAGCTATGAGTTAAACATGAAATTTTTAAAAGTACTATAACTTTTGAAGGTATGAATATTGGAAAATATTTCTAATTCTTTGACTTCAAACTAAAAAAAACTCTATGACTTGTTGTTTTGTTAATTGTGTTAAGATGCAAGTATGATGATATGTAGTAAAATCATTGGATTAAAAGCTGTTAGGTAAAAAAAACAAGATATAAATAAAGCCTTTCTCTTTTTCTCTTTTTTTTTTTTTTGTTTTTGCTTCTGTATCATAAGCTGTCTTTCTACTATTACCTTCTTTGGCTGCAGTAGAGTTAAATTTCTTCATAGTAGCTGATATGTTTTGGATTTGTGCTGAAAACAGTGTTGATAACACAGGGATGTTTTCATTATTGCTGAGCCGTGCTCATAGAGTCAAGGCCTTTTCTGCTCCTCGGACTGCCCTGCTGTTTGGGGACTGACTGGGCATCGGTAGGTTGGTGGTGAGCGATTGTTTTCATTTGCATTGCTTGTCTTTCTTGGGTTGTACATCCCTTCTCTTTTTTTTTTCTTCACAAATTTTTTTAAAACTATTATTTCTTTTTAAATTGTTGTTTTTATTTCAACCCACAAGTTTCTTTTTCACTTTTGCCCTTCCGATTCTCCCCTCCATCCCATTGGTGGGGAGTGAATGAGTAGTTGTGTGGTGTCTAGTCGCCAGCCAGGGTTAAGCCATGACAGTCCTTTTTGGTGCCTAATGTGGGGCATGAAGGGTTTGAGATAACAAAATTTGACCAGAGTGTATTAGAAGAAATTTGATATCTGTTAACTGACAGTTGTGGGTCAAGGTATTGAATCATCTGTTCTGTATGTTAGTTTATCTATCTGATCTGCACCATGTTTTTTTTTTTTGCTGTACATATTAAAGTTTGATGTTGGCTTTTGCAGTTTGCTGTGCTCTGTAGCACTTAGTGATGTTTTACCTGGGAGATTTGTTATTAAAACACTGGTCTTGAGCTTAACGTGGTATTTCAGCTCTGTACTGAAGCCATTACTGTACTTCGGGTACCCTCGCATGGAGACATTTAGCAATTCTACTTCTTTCTCTGAAAGGTTTTTTTGTGTAGGATGTACAAGATGAAACCTTCACAACCTTCTGTGATGTTTTCTCCCTTGTTACAATAAATCTTCAGTATCTTGAACATCCTTGGGTAGACAAAATACTTCTATTGGTGTTTCTCAGGAATATAGTTTTGGCTTTTTCTAAGGTTAACAAGCTATTTAGCAATATGACCCAGGCCTCAAGGCAGCGTGGTTATGGGGACTGGCTTGGGGACTGGCTGGTTATCAGTTGGTTGGTGGTGAGCAATTGTTTTCATTTGTGTCACTTGTCTTTCTTGGGTTTTATTTTCCACTCTCGTTTTTTGTGGTGTGTTTGTTTTTGTTTTTTTTTTTTTTTTTTAATTATTGTCTTTATCTCGACCCACAAGTTTCTTTCTCACATTTACCATTCCAATTCTTCCATCCATCCCACTGGGGGAAAGTGAGCGAGTGGCTGTGTGGTGTTTAGTTGCTGATTGGGGTTAAACCACAACACCTTCTCAACAATCATTATAAAATGTATTGTGCAGGAGATGGAAAGGAGTGATTAAAAAGTTGCTATATTGGTTTATTTTTGTGGTGTTTTGCACACTTACAGCTGTAACTATATAGGACTAAAGTCTTCAAGTTTTTCTGCATTTCTTTCTTTCTTGTAGGGGGATTGTTAGTGTTTCTAGTGTATCTTCTGCCTTGAAGAAATATAGGCAAATCATGTTCAACAGTATGAATTAGATAATGAGCAAATTTTTAATAATTATTTAGTTTAATCCATTAAATAGTTTTCTTCAGTAACTTGATGGGACTTTATGCCAAGCGACATAATTATGAATTATTTCAGTCCTGTGCCTGAAAATATTTTAGATCTTTAATCAAGATTCCTGTTTACAGTTAAGTTTTTTTATTATTTACTTTTGTTTTTCAAAATACCTTATCCTTTTAGGTCTGAACTGTTTACAAGTATTTGGCAATATGTTGAAATGTTTGTAAATCTTCTTGTATTAGGAAGGAAACATGCCATTGGAAGACTTACTGGCATTCTATGGCTATGAACCCACGATTCCAGTTATTGCCAGTTCCAGTATGGATAGCTCTCCAAGTGAACTCACAGATGAACTTCCTGATATGACTCTAGATAAAGTAAGTCAAAACTGATTTCCCCTGTATTATAGTTTAAAAGCAGAAATCCAGGTGACCTTAAATTATATTTTGCTATCTCTTGATGTTACAAAATACATATCTTTGTCAACTTCAGCATACAATTAAGAGTACTGGTGGAGGACTTGGTGTTAGGTTTATGGTTAGATTCAATGATCTTAAAGGTCTTTCCCCATGTAAATGATTCTATGATTATACTCGGAATTAATTATTTTTCAAGTATATTGAAGATGTGAATCTAATTATAATTATCACGCATGCATAGCAATTTTAGTGGCACTATATTACTATAAATGAGAAACAAGTTAATGGTTCTTCTAAAACACATCCAGAGAACTTCTTTAAATTTCCTTTTTGTTTTTATTAATAGAAGTGGGATTTTTCTGAAGAGAACTGTATTTTATTTTAATGTATGTAATGTCCAGAAATAATAATTCTGGCTTCCAACATACATGTCATGTATCAAACCTTTGTGGATAACTTTAAAATGCATTCCTGAGTGCTTTGGAATGTTGCTTTCAAATACATATAATTTGGAAAGGCTTCAGCTTTTAGGGGGTGAGATAGTCACTGTGCATAAAACAGTCTCTGTGTTGCATTGTTGAATATAAAACCATGAAACGTCAATTTTTGAAAATTGAGACTTTAATCTGATTTTTGGCTATAAGGCATATGCAGCAAGTAGTTTGTGTTATAAAATCTGTAGGTAGTATGTATGTGGTTTTTTTTACTTTATGTAAGTATGATGAAATTATAAACTCCACAGAAAGTAGGGTATAATAATGGCTCTGCACATCTGATTCTCATTAGGAGTTGTGATTGTGTTGGGACTACAGAAATGTAGTCTGCTTGTTGTCTAATACAGTTCTTTTCTGCCCTAATCTCTCTGCAGAGGGTTTCAAACATGCTAGTGGAGGAAGCGTGCTTCAGTTTTCTTTTCTTAACCTACAGAAACATTTGTGTGTGTGTGTGTGTGATTTGGTAAGATAATGGGTTGTCGATTATCTGTAACTCTTGTCAGCAAAAATCTACAAAAGTGCCTGGGTGTTGTGTTTTGTGGGGTTTTTGTTGTTTTGTTTTTTTTTTTTCTCTCCAGAGTTTAAATGGTAACAGCCTGTTAAAGCTTTAGTATATCTGTGATGCAAAGAACAATAGAATTCTAAAGATTTCCACTGGCATTTTTCATTGCAAGCAGTTGGAAGGGCATCTGAGATTTGATGCTTGCAGAGGTTACTACTTGTGCATTTATTTTAATAGAAGACAAGGGGGTAATGAACGCCCATGTTCAACTCTGAAATGAGGGGTTATATTTGTTCTGAGATTTAGGAGGAGTGAACTAGTTGGTTTTTTTTTAATATAGGATGGTCTGCTAATATTACTTATGGTAAAATAATTCTTTTTAATTAATGCTCACCAGTCTCTTACTTTTTTATTTTAATGATACAGGAGGAAATAGCTAAAGACCTCTTGTCGGGTGATGATGAAGAAACACAGTCCTCTGCTGATGACTTGACACCATCAGTTACTTCACATGAGGCTACTGATTTCTTTCCCCGGCCATTAAGATGTAGGAAACATAATTTTATAATAGCACTCAAAAAGTCTTAGAATTGTATATAGCTTAAAATATCAAAATTGCAGAGTAGTGTTGAACGTACCAGTAGTTGAGAAATAGTGCTTTGCAGGTTGTTGTACGTGAATGTTGTCTTTGGTTGGTATTATTGATTACCTAAAATATCTATATTTAGTACTGTGCTCAAAGCACAAGTACAATTAATTTTTCTACAAATACAGTAACTTCTCATAATTAATAGTTAATGTGTTGTGGAACAATGTGATTTTCAATATGTTACTGAATTACATGAATATGTAACCCGTTCTTTTAAATTAGTGTTTCTCTAGTAAAATTTTTGCTCCTGCTTTTAAGCTAGTGACACCTCGATTCAGCATGTGGATATGAACTGGAACATGGTTTCTTTGTGATTATTTCCCTTCATGCATTCAACAGTTTTCCATAGGACTTCATGAACCACAGTGATTTTATATGGAATGGGGCCTATGAACCCATGACCACCAAAATTTCAATACCTATGGAGTTGTTGTGGGAAAGATCTGAGAACCAGTGGTTCAATTATCCAGTCTCGACAAGATATTCCTCATTGCTCCAACTCTAGTACACCAATGAACAAATGAACTGCAGTAGGCAATGTGGAGGATTTTTATCACAGTTTTAATTTGGCAAGTATCTTGAGCTATTTCTGGTGGATTTCATCCCTGTAGAGAAGGGGGATGATAAAGGGAATGTGCCATCTCAGCCATCAGCAACTGTGTAGCCCTTTGCGTGCTGCTGATTTTGTAATGCAAGACATATGTATTGAGAGAGGTACAAAAACCTTAAAAATGATAATGCTCTTTTTTAGTTAAGCAAATCTAAACCTTGCTGACACTTAAATATTGCTTGTGAACTGTTAATATGACACTGAAAGCGTGACAGCTTTAGGGAAGATTAAGAAACTGTCATTTTTGTTTTCAGCTATCGTGATTTTCTATCAGAATGTTGCTCTTTCTCTATTAGAACTTTTGGGCATTTTAAAATGCAATATCCACCATTACAGGGCGGGAAAAGTCATTTTTCTGTGCTGTTGAGTTTCATTTTTTTTCCCTGATCCCTGTCCATTTCTGTAAGATAACATTCAGTTTTAAGATAAACATGCCTGACACACAGGCATTTGGATTAATTGGAAAAAATAATTGCGTATTATTATCCAGGCATATTGTTGTTTCATGCGTTCATGTTAACTTCTTGCCTGCTACTTCTAACAGCAAAAAGAGATAGACTGATGATTGTAGGAAAGACTAGAAGAGAATCCTCAGTCCATACAATACAGTCTTGGATATTGTTTCTGATGCTGACAATTCTGTTTATTTGTGATGAATCTAAAATTGTAACCCTATTTATGACCATATTGTTACTAAAAATTGAGAGTACAAAATAGCTTTAATCTTATCAGTCCTGGAAGTTCTCTGTTTTTCCTCATACTTTTCTATAAGGTATAAACCTTTATTGAAGAAAATTGATGAAGAAAAATGGTCTTGCTTCCTTTTGACTTAGATAGATTGTCTCAGTTGCCGTGATGATAAATGTTTTAGTTCTGCAATGTACAAGTACTAGTGCTTTCTGACTTCATGCTACTTTGATAGAAATGTAGATCAACAAACTCGTGATGAGTGTCTCCCAGAATAAAAGCAGTCTCCTTTCAAAAAATAAATTATAGCTTGTAGTTCTGTGTTTGAACTGAAAATTCTTCCTAGCTAAAACCAAACATCTTTGTGTCTGAAGCAAACACTACATGTGATGGAGATAAGGAATCAGATGGTGAAGACTTAGAGGCAGACAATGGTAATTCATCTGAAGATTTGAGAAAGGTAATAACTATATATTTAAAAAAAACCCAAAACTTTACTATTGAGAAAAATGCATTAAGATTTATAGTACATATTTAAATAGTACCCTAATTCTAGAATTCTCTGCAAAATGCAATGTTAATGGAATTTTGTAATGCTTCCATACACAAAATTTTAAGCTAATACCTTTGTCTTGTGATTTTTGTTGCATCTTCAGGAAATAATGGTTGGATTACAGTATCAGGCGGAAATTCCACCTTACCTTGGCAGATACAGTGATAATGAGAAGAGTAAGTTCTTCTGACTGTTTTACTTTTTATCTTATGCTTATACATAGCAAGCAGTTCTACAACTTTGGAAAGAGAGTGGATTACAGTGTTAATTCTGTAGTATATAGTAATGTTAGGAGGCAACAAATTGTGGGTCAAGAAGGAAATATTTTCATCAGAGTATTGCAACTGGGCTATGAGCACGTAACTTAGTTTACATTGAAGATCTTAATAAATGAATAAAAGATGTTAAATGAAAGACATTCTGTTTTTTCTTTGTTACTTGTGTTCTAACTGTAATATTTCATGGGAATATCATTCTAGTGATATATATAAAGTCTTCACCATTACCAACTGTTTTTTGAAGAATGATCCTTTGCAATAGAGAAGAATGTTTAGTATGGATGGAACTGGAGGCATTAGCAAGTGGCCATCTCTTGTGTTGCTTAAGAGACCTAGGGAAGTTTCCTGTTTTCTAAGAATCAAGCATGATGCTTAGAGAAGGACCAATAACCAGAGGATGATCAGGAAGGTGTTAATCTGACAACTTTCTCTGGAATGAGATGGTGCTAGAGAGAATCAGTGAAAGTATTGTCTGCTGGCAAGATAGTTGCTAGAGCCTGAGGAGTAACTCTTAAGAATATCGGGCATGGACTCCAGCAAGAAGTGCTGGGTTCTTGGTTGATAATAGAGGTTGAAGTTGAGCATCAGCAGTGCTCAAGAGGTTGGACCTGGCTGTATGGGTGGAGGATTCTTTGAAAGCCTCTTCTGTATTCCCTGAAGAGGTTGTGATGGCAAACAGGAGCTTATATTTCTTCTGTGTAGTTCCAGCTACCAGAATTGCACTAAAAGGCAGTTCTGCTCTTCTATAAACATTACACTTGTAACACATCTGTTTGAAAGCTTTCCATGTTCTTAAGCCATAACAGAACTTTCAAAGGAGATTTTATTCCTCACCTTAACTTAATATTATTTCCTGCAATTTTATGAGAGATTTGAGAATCTTCATATCTTCTACTGCAACTACCATTGTCCTTGTGTGTGTTTGAATTTGATAACTAATTTTGTATTGCCAAGAGAATACATGAAGCATGTGTAATGTTAATCACGTCTACAGATCAGAGGAAAGGATTTACAGTTTTATCTAGAATTTAAATGTGTGCACAGACAAAGGTTCAGGCCAACTCCTGAATATTTCCAATATATTGTCTTTCAAATAAGCTACTTTTAAGAGGTGCAGATGTGTTTTAAGTATACTGTGAAGGAGGATTATACATCCTGATTGCTTGTAAAATATGGAAAGTATAAGTTATTAACAGCATTTGGTTGTTGGTGAATGGAAAAAAAAATTATCGCATTTAGATCTAGATTTCCATTCTGTTAAGTTTTGGCAAATTTTAATTGAAAATGACCAGTTTGCTGCTGCTTTTTTTTTTTTTTGACTTGCAATATTTGAAATATTAAAGTAATATTCTGCACTCTTTTACTGTAAACTTTAGTGTATTTGTTGAAAACAGATGATAAAACTGAGTGGTTTTGCTAGTTTGTTTATATGAATACATATGCATAATATGGCTTGAATCATCTAGCTGTCAACAAACTGCTCCTCTCTAAAGACTGTCTCGAGTTCTCAAGAGTTCAGTCCCTTATCCTCATGGAATCTGAATCTCTGTCGTACAATGCTGCAGAGTCTGTCTCTTAACTGAGGCTTTTGTGGAAAAAGTGAGTTGCAGTTTAAGTGGCATGATGGTGCTTGATTTGATTCCTTCTTTATTCCTGTCTTTGTAAAATAGCTTTTTATGTTACAGCCTTTGTCACACCTGGTGTTAATGGATTTCTGTTTTAACAGCCTATGAAAATGAAGACCATTTACTTTGGAAACCGGATGTGATCTCAGAAAGTAAAGTTAAAGAATACCTTTTTGAAACCTCCTTAAGAACAGGAAATGAAAACATGATTGGCAGAATTCCTGAAGGACTGCATACACGAGACAATGAACAAGTATGTCTTATATCCTGTTCCATTTGTGACACATTGCTTTGTAATAAATATGTTCTCTTTCTTTGCACTGGAATATAAAGGCAGCAATATTCAATTTCTTTTTAATTAGATGTTATTGGAGTCGGGATCTCATTTGTAATTTTAAGCTTGTGAATGAAAGACTAGTTTCAGAAGTTTTAGATTTGGATATTTGCAAACTTTGACTCTCTCTAAAAAATACTTCTATTTTATAGGCACTATATGAACTTCTCAAAAGTAGACATAATGTTAAAGAAGCAACGGAGAGATACTGCTCAAATGGAAAGGCATCTCAGGGTAAGAGAAAATTCCTTTTTTTTTAAGAAATGTGTGTTTGGAGGACAAAGAATAATAAAAAATTGTGTAGAAAAGCATCAAGTAAGATTCAGATTGATGATCGCTTTCCATGATGTCTTTAGCACAGATTAGGTATAATCTGACTGTTAGCCTGATGCAAACTTCTCTAGCAGAAATTTCCAACTTGTGTAAAGGTTACAGGATCAACTTTTACGCCTTTTTTTTCCTCTTCTTTCCTCCATTGCTGTTTTAAGAACAGCAGAGACTGAGGAGAAGAATGGGGTGTCGTGGTTTTGCTCCCATAAGGCAATTCCTGCATTGCAGTACATTTTTGAGATCATGATCAATTATAATCTGATGACATTTATACCAGAATCGGGAGAACATAGCTGACTATGTAAGTGAGCCCCAATCTCTTCATCACTGTGCTAGCCTTGTGCTATGTAAACTCTGAAATGGTTCTACCATGTAGTTCTATAGGTCTTTGGTAGAGTGTGGAGAGATTTGCTTGAGTTTACAGTGGAAAACAAGCTTGTTTGTCTCTAATTTTATTACTCCCTTAAATAAAAATCAGAGTTTATCATTTAGCAAAGACTATTCTTTGTCCTATATTTTATCATGTGTTGCATAAAGCAGAAATGGACTATGAGCCCTGGTATAAATGGGTATTCTGGCAGATATTCCCTACTCAGATCTGGATCCAAAGGGAATTGGAATGCTTACAACTTAAGTGCTGTGAAAGCTAAGTATCTAAGGTAAAGGTGAAGGGAACAATTAAGGAATATCAGAGCAGTGCTTCAGAAAGGTCTCATACAAGAAGAGATTGTGTAGAGCTAAAAAATAAGGGAGAAAGGAGATGGAGGAGTTTCAGGAACCTGCACGGAAGATGAAGGGCAACAAGCAGGATTACAACCCTGGACTTCAGGAGAGCTAACTTTAGCCTATTCAAAGACCTACTTGGAGGAATCCCATGGGTTAGGACTCTAGAAGGTAAGGGGGTTCAAGAGAGCTGCTCAATATTCAAGCACTTCTTCCCTCAAGCTCAAGATCGATGCATCCCTAGGAGTAAGAAAACAAGCAAAGAAGGAAGGAGACCTGCATGGATGAGCAAGGAGCTTCTGGAAAAACTCAAATGGAAGAAGGAAGTTTACAGAATGTGGAAAAGGGGACTGGCCACTTGGGAGGAATATAGGAACGCTGCCAGAGTGTGCAGGGATGTAATGAGGAAGGCTAAGGCCCACTTGAAATTAAATCTGGCAAGGGATGTCAAGGACAACAAGAAGGGCTTCAAGTACATCAGTAGCAAAAGGAAGACTAGGGAAAATGTGAACCCACTGCTGAATTAGGTGGGTGCCCTGGTGACGGAGGACACAGAGATGACGGAGTTACTGCTGCCATACAGTGAGACCTGGAAAGGCTGGAAAGTTGGGCAGAGAGGAACCTAATGAAGTTCAACAAAGGCAAGTACAGAGTTCTGCACCTAGGGAGGAACAACAAAATTTCAGAAATAAGACTCTTTAAAGAGTCTTTATAATCAAAAGCATTGGATTTCAGGTACAATATCTGTACTTTAGAGTAAAGAACATGCATCTAAACTGAACTGTTGGAGGTTTTGGGGTGTATTTGGATATTCATGCATTTGCAACACAAATATTTTATGCTCTGTAAAAGGTTAGCGAAAATAAGTTTATCATACTACTTTTGCAATTGTCTAGAAGAGATGACAGCATGGACAGAAGAAGAATGCAGAAGCTTTGAACATGCACTTCTGATTTATGGAAAAGACTTTCATCTCATACAGAAAAACAAGGTTAGTGTTTTACAGTTAAATGGAAGAATTGGTAGATGATACTATACTGAAAATATGTAGTAGCAATGCATTTTTCAGAAGACATGCAGAAGAGTGAAATAAGACATATTAAATATTTGACATTAAATATTTAACATATTAAAGCCAACTTTTGGCATTTTTGTGATAATTTTACCTCTAATGTCATTGGAAAAGACATTGCAAGATGAGTCAATATATTATCTCTGAAATAGGCTTATGTTGACATTGCTTCGATTTATGTATTTATATTATAATTTAGTCTAAAGTTTGCCTCTCCTAGAAGTATAGTATTTCCATACCATGACTATGGGAGGGGAAAATTCATCTTTAATTATCTTTGTCACCACGAAGGTGTAATTCTACAGAAACAGGCTTAGCTTTTTGTGTTTTCAGGAAGTGTAGTCATCCATCAGTTCTCTGGTTTCTGATGAATGAAGGAGTTCCAATCTTGATCTGAATTGCTTCTGATTGATTCCTCTGTGCCTGAAGAATAGCAATTTTTTATATGTATATATATTATATATATGTATTATATGTATTATATTATATGTATTATATCTTTTGATACAGTTGACAACATGGATGTTTTGAAGCTTTCTGTACATCTCCTGTATGTTTTGATACCACCTTGAGGTTTTGTACTGGTTTTGGCTGGGACAGAGTTAATTTTCTTCATAGTAGTCGATATAGGGCTATGTTTTGGATTTGGGCTGAAAATGGTGTGTATAATATGGGGATGTTTTCGTTATTGCTGAGCAGTACTTACACAGAGTCAAGACCTTTTCTTTCTTTTTCATCCCGTTAAACTGCCTTTATCACAACCCCATGAGTTTTCTCACTTTTATCCTTCTGATTCTCCCTCTCCCATCCTGTTGGAGGGGAGTGAGCAAGTGGCTGTGTGGTGCTTAGTTGTTGGCTAGGGTTAAACCAATACAAGCTTTTTCCTTAGGAGACTGGCATTTCTGTTGTATTTCAGTTAAACTTTATAGGATTGTGGTTCCTGTTCAACAACAGTCAACTAGTCCTGCTTAACACTTGGCTTAACCTGTCCTATGATAAATATTTGGGTGGATCAAATTTTAAATGGACCTTACCAATAAACAGTGATTTACCTGAGATAAAAAGAAATAATTTTAGAATATTTTTTCCAACATGCAACAAAGCATTGGAGAGTCTGTCTTATATAACAATTTTTTAAGCTATAGGTTATGAACTGAAATGCTTCAGATGTAGATATAGTTTCAATCTATTTTTTTTTTAAAAAGCAACAATAATGCATACAATAGAACAGATGTAATACTTAGTTAGACTAGACTAGACTATTTCAGTTGGAAGGCACCTACAACTCCAACTGCCTGACCAATTCAGGGCTGACCAAAAGATAAAGCATGTTATTAAGGGCATTGTCTAAATGCCTCTGAAACACTGACAAGCATAGGGCATCGACCACCTCTCTAGGAAGCCTGTGCCAGTGTTTGACCACTCTCTCTGTAAAGAAATTTGAAACTGTAGATCTTTTTCAAGCCTCCTGATTTAATTGTTTTGTTCCAGATACTAGAACAGTAAAGCTAATAATATTGCAGGAATATGGGGACTGGGGATATAACAAAATTCTTTGCATTAATCTTGTCAATTCTTCTTGCTGCCTTTTAGGTAAGAACCAGAACAGTTGCTGAGTGTGTGGCTTTCTATTACATGTGGAAAAAGTCAGAACGTTATGATTACTTTGCTCAGCAAACAAGATTTGGAAAGAAGAGATATAACCATCATCCAGGAGTTACGTAAGTAAAACATTCTCAGAATATATTTTTTGTTGGAAATTGTAAATGTAGAAGATTATTTTAACTTCCTGTCATTGCAGTGTAATGCTGCAGTGGCTATGGCAACTGAAATTAAATCCATCATAGTTTTTAGGCCTTGTTTTCCTGTTAACCTATTATGAATGACATATTATTTAAGGGATTACATGGATCGTTTGGTAGATGAAGCAGAAGCCCTTGGTGGAGCAGTACATTCTTCAGCCTTAACATCTAATACTCGAACAGATACCATTCCTGATCAACAGCTGAGCATTCTGAACTCTATTACTGCAAATGAGTTGACAGGTAAATCAAGAAAATAAAATTTTAAAAATTCCATCCCCCCCCCCCCCCCCCCCCAAAAAAAAAGCCCAAAACAAAACCAAAAAAACTCACAAAAAAACCCAAACCAACCAACCAAAGAAAAATAAAAAAAACACCACATGCCCAACCAAAAAAAAAAAACCCACCCCAAAATTTTTTGTTGTAACTATATAACCAACTATTTCATTTGCATTTTGTGTTCATTTTTTTTCCTAGCATTGACAAACAGTGTAGCTACAGTCTGCCACACTTCAGATGTGAACTGCCTGGATGATGCCTTTCCTCCTATGGACAGCTTACCCCGAGCACCAGTTAATCATGTGCCTGTTGGAACAGAGGAATTGCTTAACTTGCCTAGCAATGGTGAAAGTGATTGTTTTAATTTATTTGAGACTGGCTTTTATCATTCGGAGCTAAACCAAATGAACATGTGCAGTGAGGAGACAGAAAGACCTGTGAAGAGATTGAAAATGGGAATTGCTGTCCCAGAATCTTTCATGAATAATGTCTCTGTAAATAACCTTGGTGTGGACTTTGAGAACCACACACGCACTATTACCAGTGCCAAAATGGCTGTTTCAGTGGCTGACTTCAGCAGTCTATCTGGAAATGAGACAAATGGTTTTATCAACACCCATGCTCTTCACCAACACACTGCCCTTCACTCAGAATGACTGTGGAAAACTAAACAAACAGTGGGTACTTTATACAGTAGTAGTAAATTTGATGGGAGCTATCAGGTTTGCTTAGTCTTTCACTGGAAGTTTGAACTTTGACATCAGTGATGTCTTCTTATGTATAGAACTATATCTTGATTTATCAAGAGTAATTTCTTTTTTTCAGTCCATAAATGTGGAAATGTTGAGCAGAATTTGGGACTAAGAACTCTGTGGGTGCAATTTTAAGCTCTGCTTATTTTTTTTTTTTTAAAAAAAAGCCTGTAGATGGAGGCCACCATTTCAAAACCAGCACAGAAGTTCTGAACTGATTGGAGTGGCTTTTTAGTCTAAGTTAACTTTGCCATAACAGATTCAGTATAATAACAAACTTTACAGGTACTGGTCTTGATCCCTGCTCAATGTAGCATTTGATTTTTTTTTATTTTTTTTTCTTATAAAGACAGGGATGGTTTTCTCTGCACAAATACGCAAGGGTGTTTTTTTAAATGGAACCTTCTCTCATGTGATAAACTAAAGCACTTCAGTTTAAAAAAAAACCAGCAAATTAATCTTGGTGGAAGCTAGCACAAGGGACTTAACATGAGTAAACTATGAAGGCCTACACTTCGATGCTGTTGCAAAATTATAGACCATGGCTACCTTACACAGAAGTATTTATGCTGCCAGAGTTCTGTGTACTTTAAACTTACTGGCTTAAACAGATGCATTTTAAGCTATTTTATTTGGATGGGTTTTGTCCACAACTTTGAAGATTAAAAACTTCACTTTCCTAAGGCAGCTGATGGTGTATAAAGCTTCAGTCTGTACGGTTTAAGATTTACCACTAAGCAATACATTTTGGAAGACATCTTAAATTGTTTGTAGCACTGCAGTTTAAAGTATTACCCTTTTGAGGGATTATCTAGTTTATATAGAAGTAGTAGAACCTTGAAGTTTGTATTTGAAAGCTTTTTTTCCTGAGTGGTTTGCATTTATTTGTTTTGTCAAGTCATATGCTCAAAAATGGCTCTTCACTGCCTTGGTCAAATAGGAAAGGATGAGTAAAAATGTTTCCCATAAAAGCAAATATTTAACTTCAGTAAATTTTTATTTGGAACATTGAGTGCAATTTAGCCATCCACAAAATTTGTCTTGCAAATGTTTGTTCTGATTCTTGTGGGAGAACATTACTTGGTAGGATTACCCCTTTTCCTCCATTTTTTTTTCTTTGCACTGTTTGTATTACAAATTTAATTGCCGCTAACTTGCTTTCATTATTGAAGTGTTTAAGCTTGTGATGATATTTGTAATAGTTGCTTCAAGGTTATGCTGAGTAATTAGAAAGTAGTGACTTTATTAGTAGAAAGGGAAGAGGGTATTTATTATGCATACTGTGAACTGCATTGACATCTGAATTTTAGATGCAACGTATGGAGTTTTCTTTACAGTGTTGTAATGAAGATTTCTTTCAAGCCTTTATGCAATAGCACATTTACCATATTAAAAAAAATTAGTTTAGCACAGTGAATAAAAGTAAAGATAATAGTGTAATCAGTTCTTAATTTATACATCTGAAATACGTAATTCTAGTAAGTACACAGTAAGTAATGGGTAGCCTTGGCCCTGTATTGTATTCCGACACTTTTAGCCAAGTTGTCAGCTTCTTGTTGCTGTGTTTTGTGCTAAACTGTGTACCTTATTTCTTTTGTTTATGAATCAGCACATTCTATGTAATTTTGTAGAATACTGGCCATAATACTTCATTTGTTTTACATTCAAGTTTATGGGTTTACAGCGAGTGGCTGGTCTGTATAAAACTCATTATACAAAGATGACTGAATGCTTATACCAGTTGCACTTAAATGAACATGCCCATTCTCATTAGCTGATGCAGTAATATATTAAATTTATCTATGCATTGCTGGGCTCTTAATATAGGCAGAGACTTGTCTAAGGTTTGGGTTGTCAGCAAGTTGAATGGACACTTTAGTCATTTAATAAGACTTTTGACCAAAATTCAGAAAATAATGAGAGAAAAATTAATTCCAGCTAGTCTAATAGATTTTTAAATGCCGATCTTATTTAACCTGTTGACTAGCTAGCTGGTATCATTTACTTTTAATTCCTTGTTAAAATGAGGCAATAATTTGCAAGATTTTGTAAATATGTAAATTCTCCATATCTTTTTAGATATCTATTTCAATATTTTCTGACTACTTCTGTGTATAGTAACATTTTTGTGCATGCTTGTTGTGACATTCCTAAATTTGTACCACTATGACTTTATCCATGTAAAATAACTTGAATTTTTTTAGAAGCTGGACTTAATTATTTTTCTCTCAGTTTAAACATTTAAAATGGAGAACTTGTTACTGTTTATTAAAAGAATTGCATTTTGAAAGCCAACATGAAGATAAATGAATTACAACCATATGAAGAAATATTTCCTTGGTTCTTTGATGGTGAAGCACAGTTCTTAAACTGTGATGAATTCTTTGTACTCTGCCATACTTTTTCTTCACAAACAAACCAAAAATCCATAATGGGCAATTGCAGTGTTGGTAAATGTATCCTTTTTATGTACAGGGAATCTGAAGAGGGTAGCTGATTCATTTAGAAGTGTAACTGGTGTTGTGATTTATAGCAATAATTTTACTTTGGTTAGTCATACATCATCTTCTCATGCTAGGTTTTTAAGTGTTTAGTTTTCTTCTTGTCATGGTCAAACTGCTTAATTTACTTGAAGGATACTAAAATTGCATACTGCTCGGTCAATGAATTGTGCAATTGTTTCCTATTTTTAAAACCAAGGGTCAAACAAAGTATGAAAACTTCAGATCAATTAGAACATGCTGATACTGCTTAATTCAACCAAAGTCTTTAGGTGAATATTTCAACTTTGAATGTAAATTAATGGATTAACTGACCAACAGTGATACTATTTGTCTAGCACTACAAGCACATTGTCAAAACTAAATAAAATAATTTATAAAGTAATGGCAAGGTTACTATTTTTTTATTCCTATTTTTCATTGGAAGAAGGAAAATACTATCAACTGTAAAATACAGTAGGTATGGTTATAGTCCTCTTAATAAAATAGAGATTCCAGTTATTCTCAGTTCAAAGTAAGTACCCTGTGCATAGCAATAAATTTAGTGACAATCGGAAGATGTTTTTAACAACATTCAAACGTTCAACAGGAAGTTGCTATTGTTGCATTGGTTTTAATATTTGTACATAAACACTTTTTTTTAGCATTATTTTGTATTTGTTGTATTTCCATACCTGGTGTACAATGCCAGAAATAAATGTCTGGAAACCTTTCTTTACCTGTAAAGCCTTTCATGCATCTACATTTTGTTTGCTACTTACTTTTCAGACTTATTTAACAATAGCTCTGAACACATTAAGATATTCTGGGTACTGCTGAAGTGCATGCTACCACTCTACTAATCTTATAGATGAATTATTCTATAAGCAGCTGGGAGTCTTATGACGACTTGCCCTTGTTTCATGGGGGACTTCAATCTACCAGATATCTACAGGAAAAACAATACAGCAGAGAGGAAACGGTCTAGGAGGTTCCTGGAGTGTGTGGAAGACAACTTCCTGACATAGCTGGTGAGTGAGCCAACCAGGAAAGGTGCCCTGCTGGACCTGTTTGCGAACAGAGAAGGACTCATGGGTGATGTGATGGTTGGAGGCAGCCTTGGGCATATAGCAATCATGAAATGATAGTTTTTGATTCTTGGAAAATCATACATGCAAATATATCATAGAATTGACTGATTGGGAAAGACCTTTGAAATAGAGTCCAACCATACCTGTCCACTACTAAACCATCTCCCTGAGAAACTCATCCACCCATCTTTTAAATACCTTCAGAGATTGTGAATCAACCACCTCCTTGAGCAGTCTGTTCCAGTGCCTGAGAACCCTTTCAGTGAAGAAATTTTTCCTAATGTCTAATCTGAACCTCCCCTGGCATGACTTCAGTCCATTTCCTCTCGTCCTATCACTTGTCACTTGGGAGAAGAGACCAACACTCACCTCCCTACAACCTTCTTTTGGGTAGTTGTGGACATTGATAAGGTCTCTCCTTAGCCTCATCTTCTCTAGGCTAAACAACTCCAGTTCCCTCAGCTGGTCCTTGTAGGACTTGTTCTCCAGCCCCTTCACTAGCTTTGCTGCCCTTCTCTGGACATGCTCCAGTACCTCAATGTCCTTGGAGTGAGGGGCCCAAAACTGAACCTGGGATTCGAGGTGTAGCCTCACCAAGGCCGAGTACAGGGGCACAATCACTTCACTGCTCCTGCTGCCCACGCTGTTTCTGATAAGGCCAAGGACATCTTGGCCTGTCTTAGCCACTTGCTCACAGTGCTGGCTCATATTCAGCCAGCTGTCAACCAATGCCTCCAGGTCCTTCACTGCCAGGCAGCTGGAACTTAAGGGAAAAAGAGGAGAGCTTATGACCTTTGGAAAAAGTAGTAGGAGTACAATGATGATGTGATGTTATGCAGGGAGAAAATTAGGAGCGCCAAAGCCCAACTAGAACTTAATCTGGCTACTGTGGTAAAGGACAATAAAAAATGTTTATATAAATACATTAGCAGTTAAAGGAGGGCGAAGGAGAATCTCTGGCCTTTAATGGATGCAGAGGGGGGAGACATAGTGACAAAGGCTGAAGAAAAGGCTGAGGTACTTAATTCTTTCTTCACCTCAGTCTGTAATAGCAAGACTAGTTGTTCTCTGGGTACCCAGCCCCCTGAGCTGGAAGACAGGGCTGGGGAACAGAATGAAGCCCCATAATCCAGGGGGAAATTGATTAGAGACCAGTTACACCACTTCGACACAAACAAGTCTATGGAACTTAATGGGATCCACCCAAGGATGTTGAGAGAGCTGGCAGAAGTGCTCACCAAACCACTTTCAGCCACCCAGTCAGCATAGGTTTAGGAAGGGCAGGCCCTGCTTAACCAACCTGATCTCCTTTTGTGACAAGATGACCCACATAGTGGATGAGGGAAAGGCTGTGGATATTATCTATAACAGCCACAGACTTTCCCTCGTCTACTAGGCGTCAAAGGCTTTGCTAAGTAGACCTAGGTATTAGTAAAGCCTTTTAGACTATTTCCCGCAGCATTCTCCTGGAGAAACCGGCTGCTCGTGGCTCAGACAGGTGTACTCTTTGCTGGGTAAAAAAATGACTGGATGGAGGGGCTCAACGAGGTGTGGTGAACGGAGTTAAATCCAGTTGGAGGTCGGTTGCAAGTGGTGTTCCCCAGGGCTCAGTATTGGGGCCAGTTCTGTTTATCAATGGTCTGGATGAGGGGACTGAGTGTTCCCTCACTAAGTTTGCAGATGACACCAAGTTGTGCAGGAGTGTTTGATCTGCTTGAGGGAAGGAAGGCTCTGCAGGGGGATCTGAACAGGCTGGACCAATGGGCCAAGGTCAACTGTATGGACTTCAACAAAGCTAAGTGCTGAGTCCTGCAGTTGGGCCGCAACCACCCCATGCAATGCTACAGGCTTGATACAAGGTGCAAAACAAAATACCTATCCAAAAATCTTTGATGACAAGCTACACCATTGTTTTTCCAGTTGTTTAACATAAAGATCAATGTTTTTAGGCAAAGCAAATCATTATGGCCAACTCCATCCTGTCCTTTCTTGTTTTGATGCAACTAATTGTTAGCCATGCAACAAAGTCATAAAAATGGTTTTAGTATATTGAGTATATGTATATACAATGTAAACTTCCTCCCCAACTCAGTAGTTACTTACATTTCTGTTAAAGTAATTTCAGGATATATCTACTTCTGCCACTAAAAAGATAAGAAGTCCCTGAAATCTTTATGGTGTTTGGCTATTTGGTGCATAAAAGGTCCACAAAATGCAAGGTGGCAAAGACTAGAAACATCAACCCCAGCAACCAGTTTTCTAAAACACTTTTTACTAGTTCTTAGATTTCTCTTCCCTTGCTGCAGGGAAAAATAAGTTAGAGCTTCTGGCAAATCTTAGTCTGCCAATATGGGAGGAAGACAGGATGCCTCAGCAAAAAACATGCTCTGCTGCCTCTGTTGTGCTATGCTGAATTCATGGGCATCTTCTTGCCTTGCACTGTGGCTGCTTTTCCCCACCCTCTCCTTTGCACCTTACCTGCTACACAAACTGATTTAACTCAGTTCATTAACTTGGCAGAAGAACATCCCTTCATTTTGGTGCAGTTTTTTTACTTTGCTATCTGTGTCATAAGGTGAGCTCCAGAACTAGCACAGGAAAGGAACACACAGTCAGGGAGCAGAGCTGCCTGATAGGCAACAGGGAGCTGGTAAGTACATCATCACCTTTATAGGCAAAATGAAAGCATCTTAAAGAATAACTTCACAAGATCCAGTGAGTCAAATTAGCAAGTCATCCACCAACTATAGGCTTCCTGGTGGCTCGTTTGCTTTGACCCCTCTATGAGCTGATTCAATTCACTGCAATAGCAGAAAACAACTGAGAACGCCTAGGGTTTTTGTTGTTATTACTATGTTTAGCAAGTCATAACAGCTCACAGTAGGGGTCTGATGAGCAGTGGCCAGGAAGGAATGATGGCTTTGAGAACAAGGGAGGAGGGAAGGATGAGCAGCAGCATTTACACACACTCACACCTTCCCCCCTGCACCTTTTGATGACACGAAACTGGGGAGAGCTGTTGACACTCTTGAGGGCAAAGAGGCCCTGCAGAGGGATCTGGACAGAGCTAGGCAATCGCCAACCACATGAAGTTTAACAAGGGCAAGTGCCGGGTTCTACACCTGGGACATGGCAACCCTGGATAAACATATAGACTGGGGGTCGAGATGCTCGAGAGCAGCCCTGCAGAAAAGGATCTGGGGGTTCTGGTCAACAGCAAGTTGAATATGAGTCAACAGTGTGCCTTGACAACTGTGTCCTGGGATGCATCAAGCACAGCATTGCCAGCCGGTCAAGGGAGGTGATTGTCCTGCTCTACTCTGCACTGGTGAGGCCTCACCTCGAATATTGTGTTCAGTTTTGGGTGCCATAGTATAAAAAGGACATCAAACTACTGGAGAATGTCCAGAGGAAGCCACAAAGCTGGTGAAGGGTCTAGAGGAGAAATCATATGCAGAGAGGCTGAGGTCACTTGGTCTGTTCAGCCTGGAGAAGAGGAGACTGAAGGGAGACCTCATCACCGTTTACTGTTTCTTCACAAGGGAAGGAGGAGGAGCAGACACTGATCTCTTCTCTCTGTGGTGACCAATGATAGGACTCGAGGGAACAGCAGGAAGATGTGCCAGGAGAGGTTTAGGTTAGATATTAGAAAAAGGTTCTTCACTCAGAGGGTGGTGGAACACTGGAACAGGCTCCCCAGGGAAGCAGTCACAGTGCCAAGCCTGACAACATTCAAGAAGCATTTGGACAGTGCCCTCGGATACATGGTGTGAATGTTGGGACTGTCCTGTGCAGGGGTAGGAGTTAGACTCAATGATCCTTGTGGGTCCCTTTCAGCTCAGGTCATTCTATGATTCTGTGATTCCCTTCTACTATCAGAGTGCCATGGGAGTTGCCTGGGCAATGGTAGCTGCTACACAAGTCCCGGTTAGATATATGTATAATTATATAAAAACACACACATATATATAAATATACATATGTATATGAATACATATATCCATGTATATACACCCTTCAGTAGTTTAACAGATTGTTTTTCAATGCCTGACAAACTCATTCTCAATCTTTCCAAATCTGAAGCACCACAGCAGGGAGATGTTTGCCCTGATCACACTCTCCATGGCCACACACAGTGGTGACAGATAAAATGACACTGAGAATGAACCTCTGAGGGAAGGTGGCTGCCTATCAGCTGCCACCAATCACCTCCTAGCCCAGTCCTTCATGGTGAACTCGGATTTCAAACACAAGTGTGCTAGCCAGGAAAGATGTCCAGCTACTCTAAATCATACTTGTGGTTGTGCATCAGCATGCAAAAATCCCAGCACCATTCTGCAGCTCTGATTAAATAGTCCTAGTACTGGGCCAACTTGTACTTCTCTGCTCTGGCTCTTCCCAGCGGCATCTCTTCATCTTCCATGAGGTACTGTCCTCGGACACTGAGAGTTGCTGCTCTGTCTTGCTTTAAATGACCATCCTTTCTGTCAGCAATTCATCCAATGTCATCATTTAACTAAACTGCTTCTGTTAACTTGCACACTGATCCCTGTTCTCCTCACTTTGCCAACAATCATTTTATCCCTGCACCTAAACAGGCTCCAAAGGAATTAGAGAAACTGCAAATATATAATTTTGTGCAAGTTTCTTGGCTGCTCTGCCCCTTCATGATAAGAGGGGAGCTCTTCTGGGAACTGGGGTGCCTTTTCAGACATGGTGCACCCTGTGCCTCATTGTTCTCAGCAAGCCAACCAAACAGTCCTCAGTCTCACCTGTTCCAAGTAAACCTTTCGGTACAGGACAGTCATACTGCTGCTCCCTTCACTGTTTTCAGTAGCTTGATTAACAATTGCTTTTTTTAAAGTGAATTTATGGTTCTTGTACTGACCACCCCTTGCAGCTCCTTCCCCCAGCAGACATGTCCCTCTCCTACTATTGGTAATCTCTCAGTTCTTTCTGGGAATCTGCAGCACCCCTGCAAAGATTTAGTTCATCTCTTGATCTTTCAAACACCTCTGTTTTCCTGCCATCCCAAATCAACAGGGATTCCAGTTAACAATCTCCTGGAGAACTACAACTGACTGTTACCACCAGCTTTGCCTTTTGAGTTAAGTCAAAAGTCAGTCTTGCAGACCAATTTTCTTCAGAAGAGCCGGGTGAGAGCAGCTGGGTGTTTCTTGATGCAATCTCATTTATTCAAAAAGTCTGATTTCACCATCTGAACAGAAGCAGCAGGCTCTCACAGTTTCCAAATTGTAGTATCTGTTGAAATTGTAGAATCTGTAGCATCCAGATTCATACTCATGCATAACCTGTGTAATAGCATCCATGGTTAAATCCACCCCTCACTCATGGACCCATTTGTGTGTTGCATCCCTTCCTTGATGACCTGAAGCGTCATGGGCCCACTAAGCTAGAAATAGTTTGCCTATATGTTGCCAGTCCAAGTCTGTTTGGAACACCTTAGCAGCTTTATCCACTTGCTGGTTGTTTCGGTGTTCCTCAGTGGCTCGACTCTTGGGTACGTGAGCATATGCGTGATGTACCTTTACGCCTAGTTTGTCTAGTCGGACCGCAATATCTTGCCACAATGTGGCAGCCCAAATGGGTTTACCTCTTTGCTGCCAGTTGTTCTGTTTCCATTGCTTTAACCGCCCCCATAAAGCATTTGCTATCATCCATGATTCAGTAGAAAGATAAAGTGCTGGCCACGTTCCTCATTCTGCAATATCTAAACCCAGCTGTATAGCCTTAACTTCTGCAAATTCGCTTGATTCACCTTTCCCTTCAGTCACCTCTGTGACTCGTTGTGTAGGACTCCATCCAGCAGCTTTCCATCTTCGGTGATTTCCTACAAGATGGCAGGACCCATCAGTGAACAGAGCATATCTTTTCTAATTTTCTGGTAGCTGATTGTATGGTGGGGCTTCTTTGGCACGTTACCACCTCCTCTGGTGGCATTCCAAAATCTTTGCTTTCTGGCCAGTCCATGATCACTTCCAGGATTCCTGGATGATTAGGGCTTCCTGTATGGGCTTGCTGAGTGATTAATGCAATCCACTTACTCCATGTAGCATCGGTGGCATGATGTGTAGAAGAGACTTTACCCTTGAACATCCAGCCTAGTACTGGTAATCGGGGTGCTAAGAGAAGCTGTACTTCAGTATCAATTAATTCTGAAGTAGCTTTAACTCCTTCATATGCTGCTAAGATCTATTTCAGTTGGAGTATAATTGGCCTCAGAGCCTTTGTATCCTTGACGCCAGAATCCTGTGGGCTGACCTCATGTCTCCCCTGGTGCTTTCTGCCAAAGACTCCAGGTAGGACCATTGTCTCCAGCTGCAGTGTAGAGCATGTTTTTAATATCATTTCCTGTTTGAACTGGCCCCGGGGCTACTGCCTGCATGATCTCTTGTTTAATTTGTTCAAAGGCTTATTGTTGCTCAGGGCCCCAGTTAAAACTGTTTTTCTTACTAGTCACTTCATAGAGAGAATTTACAATTTGACTGTAACCAGGTATAAGCATTCTCTGGAAACCCACAATGCCTACAAAGGCTTATGTTTCCTTTTCGTTAGTTGGTGGAGACATAGCCATTATTTTCTTGATGACATATTACCATTTAATTCCTAACAACTGGATCTCTCATGCAGACCTTGACCTTGCTTCTCTTAATAGCAAAACCAGCTGTCAAAAGAATTTGGATTATTTTCTCACCTTTCTCAAAAACTTCCTATGTTATGTTACCCCATGTGATGATGTCATCGATGTACTGCAGGTGTTCTGGAGCTCCACCCTTCTCCAATACACTCTGGATCAATCCATGCCAAATGGTAGGGCTGTGTTTCCACCCCTGGGGCAGTCAATTCCAGGTGTGCTGGACACCTCTCCAAGAAAAACCAAACCGTGGCCTGCACTCTGCTGCTAAAGGAATATCAATTGTGGCAGACCACCTGGCTGCCTTTGATTCCAGTTCATATTGCAGTTCTAACATATCTGGCACAGCAGCACTAAGTGGTAGCATAACCTCATTTAAACTGCAATAGTCCATTGTTAATCTCCATTTGTTATTGGACATTTGCACAGGCCATATAGGACTGTTAAAGGGTGAACGAGTTTTGCTGATCACTCGATTTTCCAGTTGTTGGATCAGCTTGTATATAGGTGTCACAGAGTCTCGGTTGGTATGATACTGTCATCGATGCACTGTAATGTAAGCAATTGGCACCAGTTGGTCTTCCACCTTCAGCAATCACACAGCAGAAGAGTCCTCTGTAAGGCCAGGAAAAGTAGACAGCAGTTTAACATTCTCAGTCTCTACAGCTGCCCACTTATGCCCTTTTGAGCCTTAAATATCCTCTTTTAAGACAGTCTATGCCAAGGATGCACGAAGCATTAGGTCCAGTTACAATGGGGTGCTTTTCCCATTTATTCCCAGTTAGGCTCACTTCGGCCTCCACTACAGTCAGTTTTTGAGACCCCCGTCACTCCAGAAATAGTGACAGATTCTATCCCTTTATGATTCAATGGCAATAGTGTGCATTGTGCACCAGTATCTACCAGGGCTTTATACTTTTGTGGGTCTCTTATGCCAGGCCATTGAACCCAAACAATCCAATAAACTCGGTTGTCCCTCTCCTCCTGCTGGAGGCAGGGCACCTTGAATTTGATACATTGGACCCATCGGGGAGTGGGTTGTTTTGGATCACACAAGTTTGAGACAGAGATGGACTTGTTTGGTCTGCAGGGGGTTGTGACTGAGATGGGTTTGTTAGGTTTGCAGAGGGTTGAGAACAATCCTGCTCACCCATACCTTGTAGACAGGAATTAGGTTTTGATCCACTGGAGAACTGAGTAACATTTTTCTGGAAAGAAACACTCTGTGACTTTCCTTGTAACTTATGAACTCGTGACTCTAGGGCAGCATTAGGTTTTCCATCCCATCTCCTCCCAGGATGGAGACGGGGTGAGTGACTCCTGAATCCCGGAAGCGGCAGCTCCCACATGGGTGGCTGACACAGAGGGGGCGGTTCCTGCAGCACTTAAACGGCTTCTAGGGAGTGCCAGCGACTGGAGCGCTGCGAACGGGTGCATGGCTCACCAGAAGGGCGTGGTGAGGCAAGGCAGTTTGCTAAGGCAGTTTGTGAAGGCAGGGCGAGCAGGCAGGGCACTGGATCTGAACCTCGGCAAGAACGACCACAGAACCATGGTGGCCAATCGCCAGAAAGCTAAGACATCTCCTAGCCTCACTCCAGCTATGGTTGATCAAGCCTCCCAGACTGAGCCCCAGTGGGTGCATGCTACCACCCAGACACCAAGCTGCAGGACATGCCCCCCTCCCACACTGGCATCAGACAACAGTGGCAAATTCACCTGTGGAGGATGTGCCTGGGTGGAGGAACTCCTTTGCTTGGTCACAGAACTCAGGGAGGAGGTGAGCAGGCTGAGAACAATCAGGGAATGTGAGAGGGAGATAACCTACGGAAAACCACTCTATGCTCCTGTCTCACGCCCAGGAGGCAGAGATACTTAATGCCTTCTTTGCCTCGGTCTTTAATAGTAAAGTGAAATGTCATTGGGATACTCAGCCCCCTGAGCCGGAAGACAATGAGAATGAAGATTCAACGATTCCGGAGGATTTGGTTAGAGACCTGCTTGGCCAACTAGACATCCACAAGTCTATGGGGCCAGATGGGATCCACCCAAGGGTATTGAGGGAGCTGGCAGAAGTCCTCTCCAAACCCCTTTCCCTCATTTATCAACAGTCCTGGCTGACTGGGGGAGTACCACTTGCCTGGAGACTGGCAAATGTTACACCCATTTACAAGAAGGGTTGGAGGGAGGATCTGGGGAACTACAGAACTGTCAGTCTGACCTCGGTACTGGGGAAGGTCATGGAGCAGATCATTGAGTGCTATCATACAGCATGCACAGGACTCAACATGGGTTTATGAAAGGCAGGTCCTGCCAGACCAATCTGATCTCCTTCTATGACAAGGTTACCCGGTTAATGGACGAGGGAAAGGCTGGGGATGTGGTGTACTTGGACTTTGGTAAAGCCTTTAACACCATTTCTCACAGTATTCTGGTTGAGAAACTGGCTGCCATTGGCCTAGACAGGCACAGCCTCTGCTGGGTCAAAAACTGGCTGGATGGCCAGGCCCAGAGGGTGGTGGGAAATGGAGTTCAATCCAGTTGAAGGCCAGTCATGAGTGGTGTTCCCCAGAGGTGGTGTTCCCCAGAGTTCAGTGCTGGGTCCAGTCCTGTTCAATATCTTTATCAACGATCTGGATGAAGGGATTGAGTGAACCCTTAGTAAGTCTGAGGATGACACTAAACTGGGTGGAAGTGTTGATCTGCTTGAAGGAAGCAGGCTCTGCAGAGGGATCTGGACAGGCTGGATGGATGGGCTGAGATCAACGGGATGAAGTTCAACAAGACCAAGTGGCAAGTCCTGCACTTGGGACACAACAATCCCATGCAGCGTGACAGACTTGGGGAAGAATGGCTGGAGAGCTGCCTATCAGAGAAGGACCTGGGGGTGTTGGTTGACAGCCAGCTGAATATGAGCCAGCAGTGTGCCCAGGTGGCCAAGAGGGCAAATAACATCTTGGCCTTTATCAGAAACAGCGTGGCGAGCAGGACCAGGGAGGTGATTGTGCCCCTGTACTCAGCATTGGTGAGGCCACACCTTGAGTGTACTGTGTTCAGTTTTGGGCCCCTCACTACAGGAAGGACATTGAGGTGCTAGAGAGCATCCAGAGAAGAGTGACGAGGCTGGTGAGGGGACTGGAGAACAAGTCCCACGAGGAGTGGCTAAGGGAACTGGGGTTGTTTAGCTTAGAGAAGAGGAGGCTGAGGGGAGACCTCATCACTGTCTACAAATACCTGAAAGGAGGTTATGGTGAGGTGGGTACAGGTCTCTTCTCGCAAGTGACAGATGATAGAATGAGAGGAAATGGCCGTAAGTTGCACCAGGAAAAGTTTAGACTGCATGTCGGGAAAATTTTTTTCACTGAGAGGGTAGTCAGGCATTGGAACAGGCTGCCCAGGAAGGTGGTTGAGTTGCCAATCCTGGAGGTGTTTAAAATGTGGGTAGATGAGTTTCTTAGGGATATGGTTTAGGAAGGGGACAGTTATGGTTGGACTTGATGATCTCAGAGGTCTTTTCCAAACTTATGATTCTATGCCTCGTATTGGATGAGGAGGAGGAGTTATCAATCTGCTCAGATGAAGAGAGTAAATTAGGAGATGGAGGGGAATGGCAGCAGGTCCCTCCCCGGAGCCGCAGGTGAGTCCCCCCAGTTTCAACCTCAGCCTCCCAGATTCCCTTGCATAATAGATATGAAAGTCTACAAATGGAACCAAATCCTAACATTGACAATGATTCACACAGCCTAGAAACCTTTCCAAGGTTGAGGCACTCCAAACCATCAATCACAACATCTTCAGTAAAGAAGGAGGGTCGTTGTCATTGGCGACTCCCTCCTGAAGGGAACTGAAGGTCCCAAATGCAGACCTTACCCATTGCATATGGAGGTCTGCTGCCTACCTGGGGCCTCTTTCAGAGATGTGGTAAAGAAACTTCCAACTCTGGTCAAGCTCACAGATTACTATCTATTACTCATTCTTCAGGTAGGCAATAATGAAAAAATTGCTAGAAACTTTAGAGTGATTAAAAAGGACTTTAGGGCTTTAGGAAGAATGGTAAAGGGTTCAGATGCTATTCTGTCATAGGGAAGGAGTGGGAAGAGCTGGGAGCTGAATACCTGGCTCTGAACCTGCTGCGAAGAACAAAACTTTGGGTTCTTCGATAATGGGTTGGCCTACAAGCCAGGCCTGCTGGCAAACGATGGGGTGCACATGTCCCCAGGGGCCAAAAGGACACTTTCTATGAAGCTGGTAGGGCTAATTGACAGAGATTTAAACTAGATTAGAAGAGGAAAGGAAACAATATCCGGCTTGATGGAATAAGGCTTGGGAATGACTCTCTAGGTTCTGAGGGCCAGTTTACTAGTGAGGGCCCCTGGTCTGCCACCTCAGTGGAAGTAGGGGATAGGACTCCAGGTGGCAGCCAGATTTCAAAGGTTGTTGGTGGGTTACAAACGACAATGAGAGGACACATAGGATTTAAGTGTACTTCCCTCAGGAAAGGGGTGGAAAAAATAGCCCAACTGAAATGCATTTACACTAATGCACACAGCATGGGAAACAAACAGGGGGAGCTGGAAGCCATTGCAAGGCAAGAAAATTACAATATGATTGCCATCATGGAAACATGGATGATTCACATAACTGTAATGCTGCCATGGGTGGCTATAAACTCTTCAGGCAGGATAGGTTACGAAGGAGAGGTGGAGAGGTAGCTCTCTATGTTAAAGAATACTTTGATTGCCTGGAGCTTAATAATGGTAATAATAGGGTTGAGTGCCTATGGGTAAAAATCAGTGGAATGCCCAATAAGGCAGATACAGTGGTGGGAATCTGCTATTGGCTGCCCAGCCAGAATGAAGATATTGATGAGATCTTCTACACACAACTGAGAGAAGTGTCGCGATCACTAACTCTTGTTCTTGTGGGGCATTTCAGCCTTCCAGATGTCTAAGCAACAAGCAGCCAGTTTCTCCAGGAGAATGCTATGGGAAACAATGTCAAAGGCTTTACTAGAGTCTAGGTAGACAGCATTTACAGGCTTTCCTGTGTCCACTCAGTGCGTCACCTTGAAAGAGGTCAGATTAGTCAGGCAGGACCCGCCATTCTTAAACCCACACTGATTAGGCCTGTTCATCTGGTTATCCTGTACGTGCTGCGTGATGGCATGCAAGATGATCTGCTCCGTAATCTTCCCTGGCACTGAGGTCAGACTGACAGGCCTGTAGCTCCCCAGATCCTCCTTCCAACCCTTCTTGTAGATGGCTCATCTCCAGTCAGCTGGGACCTCCCTGGGTAGCCAGGACTGCTGATAAATGATGGAAAGCGGCTTGGTGAGCATTTCTGTCAGTTCCATCAGTATTCTTGGGTGGTTCTTATCTGGCCCCATAGACTTCTGCATGTCTAGGTGGTGTAGCGGGTCACTATTGAGAGCTCACAATGGGGAATTTCAACCTTCCAGATGTCCACTGGAAGTATAATAAAGCAGAAAGGAAACAATCTAGGAGGTTCATTGTCTTAACTTCCAAACACAACTGGTGAGTGAACCAATTAGAGAAGGTGCCCCACTGGACCTGCTGTTTGTGAACAGAGAAGGCCTTGTGGGAGAGGTGACTGTTGGAGGATGACGCCTGGGGCTCAGTGATCGCGAGATGATAGAATTCTCATTTCTAGGAGGAGTAAGGAGGGGGGTCAGCTAGAACTACCACCTTGGACTTCCAGAGGGCAAACTTTGAACTGTTTAGAAGGCTGCTTGATAAAGGCTGGAAAGCTGCCTGGCAGAGGTTAACACCTGGGGGTGTTGGTTGACAGCCGGCTGAATATGAGCCAGCACTGTGCCCAAGTGGCTAAGAAGGCCAACGGCATCTTGGCCTGTATCAGAAACAACGTGGCCAGCAGGACAAGGGAAGTGATTGTGCCCCTGTGCTCAGCCTTGGTGAGGCCACACCTCGAATCCTGGGTTCAGTTTTGGGTCCCTCAGAACAAGAAGGACATTGAGGTGCTGGAGCAAGTCCAGAGAAGGGCAACGAGTCTGGTGAAGGGGCTGGAGAACAAGTCTTATGAGGAGCGGCTGAGGGAACTGGGTTTGTTTAGCCTAGAGAAGAGGAGGCTGAGGGGAGACCTCATCAGCATCTACAAATACCTGAAAGGAGGCTGTAGTGAGGTGAGTGTTCTCTTCTCACAAGTGACAGGTGATAGGATGAGAGGAAATGGCCTCAAGTTGTGCCAGGGGAGGTTCCGACTAGACATCAGGAAATATTTCTTCACTGAAAGGGTGGTCGGGCACTGGAACGGACTGCCCAGGGAGGTGGTTGAGTCACCATCCCTGGAGGTGTTTAAACGACGGATGGATGAGTTTCTTAGGGACATGGTTTAGTAAGTGGACAGGTACGGTTGGTCTCGATCTCAGAGGTCTTTTCCAACCAGATGATGCTATGTTCTCTCCATGGTCACGCAGGAAAAAAACACAGGGTGCGTCGTGGTGTTTTCTGAGTTTTTCCATCTGTTTTTGTAGGACAATATTTCTTCTTAATGGCTGAGATGCGGGTCTGTGAAAAGTGAGATCTATCCCTATGAGACAATTTATCAAACAGTTTGTCAAATCCTTTGGTTATTTTTTTCAGATAATTTCTCTAGAGCCAAGACATAGGCCTGTGTAGGTCAAGTGAGACTCTCTTCATATTGTTGGAGTTTGTCAACCACTTCACCCACCATCAGCAAATCATTGTTGATAATGTATGGGAATACGTTGGTGGGGCACTCTGCACAAACTTCCGCCGCATAGCTCAGTGACATGGCAAATCATCAGAGTCTGTACTTAAATGGCATGCACTATAGATCAATTCTCGCACACCCATTTCTCTCAGGTACTTAATACCTTACTCCATGGTGGTCCGAAGTATTGGACGACATTCAGTGTCCTATCTATAAGGATACCTGTCCGTTACAGCTGACAAGAGTTGTCTTGAGAGTCTAAGGACATTTGTCTGTTTCCTCCATCTCTGGCTAGGGGTCCCATCCTCTTGGCTTCTTTTCCATCTAAGTCTATGGTATCGGCTCCATTGTCCCAGCACTGGAGCAGCCTGGAAACAATTGGCTCACCATCGTAACATTTAAAGTCCTTTCTTAGAAGTCACAACTCCTTCATAGATGAGGATCTGCTGTTTGCATCTGGTTTTGATTGTCCTGAATTATTCGTCTGCTGATCCTGTGATGGCACTGATTTCGAAGGACCTTTTTGTTGTGGAGGATTTGACGGTCATACAGAACTGGGCAATTGTAAAAGACTTGTTGATTGTGATGGACTTTGAAATCCTAAAAGACTTGATGGTTGTGATGGACCTGGCAGCTGTGCAGGACTTGATGGTTGTGATGAACTCTGTGGTTGCTGTGAAGGATTTGGCGATCGTGAAGGACTCTTTGGTCACTGTGAAGGACCCTCTTCTGGATCTTCCTCTTGCCCTGGAATAGGAGCTGTTCCTTCTTCACCCTCATCCTTGCTAACTGCCTTATCAGGCTGTTTCACCTCCTCTGCTGAGGTTTGTTTGTATTTCCTCTTCTTCACAAGAGCGACTGGCATCAGTATAGAATCAGTAAGCATATCCATGGTGTTTGTGGCCACTGATACAAATTTAGGTTGAGTAGCTGTCTTATGTTTCTTAAGTTTGCATCTTATAGGGCCTCTAAAAGAAGCAAAAAACTCCTTGAAAGCTAAGGCAATTGCGTAATCCCTGCACCGGTATTTTATCACTCCTATAAGATATCCCATCTGGAAAACAATACACTTGAACAAAATTTTGTTGATTAGATCAAAATCTAGTGGAATCAGGTTGGTATAATATAAGGGAATGTAATTCCCCCAGTTTAGCTCCTCTGACTGGTAGCTAAACTCAGTATTGTTCTTATCCCAGACAAGGCCAACAATGTAATTAAACACAAAACTCTCTAAACTCCCAAAATGCTCAGATAAGGCTACAGTTAATACACATTGCAAGGTATATTACAGTGAGACCACAAATCACGAGCATCACATTTATCCAACGCTTAAAATTGATAAATGCCAGAATGATAGAGAGCAAATAAGCATATCTTTTTAGTCTGGAGAAGAGGAGGCTCAGGGGAGACCTCATTGCTCTCTACAACTACCTAAAAGGAGGTTGTAGTCGGGCAGGGATTGGTCTCTTCTCTCAGGTGACCAGTGGCAGAACCAGAGGGCATGGACTTAAGCTTCGTCAGGGAAAGTTTAGACTCGATATGAGGAAAAAGTTCTTCACTGAAAGGGTGATTGGCCACTGGAATGGGCTGCCCAGGGAGGGGGTGGAGTCACCGACCCTGGAGGTGTTTAAGGGGAGACTGGATGAGGCACTGAGTGCCATGGTTTAGATGATGGTTGGTGTTAGTGTTGGTGTTAGTGTTAGGTTATAGGTTGGACTTGATGATCTCAGAGGTCCTTTCCAACCTTGTGATGCTGTGATACTGTGATCTTCTGTCTCACATGCCACATTGAGCAAACCAGCTGTAAACAAAATTTCACAAGGACATACAGTATTTTGAGATCATGAGTCTTAGGCAAATAGCTTACTACAAATATTTCCACAAAAATCATGCTTAGGAAAAAACAGATTTTAACTACCTTTAACTAGCGCCTCCAATCCATAACACACAAAATACAACAAAGGATCACTACGCCGTGGACCACCACAGATCCCGTGATCCATATGTTGGCCATTAAAATCTCTATCAATAGTGATACTGTTATCATTTCTAATTAGCAGTCAGAAAAATTTTAGAAGAGCAAAACGTAATAGTTTTCTCTAAAACAGCATAAACCAACTGTCCACTTTAATTTCCAACCCTTCAACTCTCAAGGAAAAAAAATTGCACTTTCTAATTGTGCTTTTCTAATTTAGGCCTGATAAGTTGTGAACAGGAGCTTCAGGCTTGCAGAGCTGGCATTCCTCCAAGTGGACCTTCTCAGTAGAGCTAGTCAAGGCTGCCAAAGGCTGCACAGCCGAACCGCTGCCACACTGAGACTGAGACTTTTTTTTCCTGCAGTCCTGACTGAACTATCCAGGCCAGTTAGATCTGCAAACTTTTGGGACCAGTTCAAAAGGGTCCAATTTGGTTTGTTTTGGCCCAATATCATGTCCCCCATTGGGTGCCAAATAACTGTCACGATTTTAGCCCTGACCCCGCTAAATTATTGGCTAAACTCGTGCAGTTGGACTCCCAAATTCCACCTCCCCACCCCCAGGGGAAGGGAGAGGAAAACAAGAGGAAAGAGGCTTGCGGATTGGAAAGTAAAGCTACCGCTTTAATGAAATTATGGTAATAATAGTAATAATGATTAAAATAATCAGAAAGTAATGAAAATGTGTACAAATATCTGAGATCCCACCCTTCGATGACTATACATCACCACAAATGCTGTAGAGCAGACACGGGGGAATGGGTCCACAGCTAGGAGGAAGTTGAACTCAGGAACTGGTTTCAACCATAACAACCACAACAAGAATTCAAAGCTTTTTGGTGTCTGTTATTTGGTCTCCTTCCAAGCCCAAACCTCATCTTTCATATTCAACAGGAAGTTCTTCTCAGATTTAAACAGCAGAGCTATGAGACTGTGGCATGTGGCTCCACGTGGGTTGTACAAGCTTTATGAAGATGCTGGGAACAACTTCTAGTGGTAGTTCTTGTCGTGTCTTCACTTTGGTAACAGATCAGAGCAGGCGGTGATCTCCAACCTACTGAAGAGGATGCTCCTTCTCCATCACTCTGAGAATCCCTTCTTTCCTGAGCAGGACCTTATCTCCAGCTCTCTCTGGGAGGGGGTTATTTGGCATCTCTTGATCTCTGAAGAGAAGGCTGTTTGTCAGGGTGTCTGCAGTGTTGCTTAGCTCAGCAGGTCAGGGTTTATGGGTGGGGAATACTAGTCTCAGCATACCAGAAAAGGCAGGTGCTGTTCATGTTTCTCCAGGCTGAGATGCTGTCATGCAAGGGCATAGATTACTTCAGCTGTCTCATTATACACTTAATTATTATTAAATGACTGGATTTGAAAATATATTCCTGTCTGACAACTGTGGAAATTAGGTTTACAACACATTCATTGAGAATGGTTTGCTTTACTGTACTTGCTGCCTCCTGGATGTGAATGTTGCACAGTAGTGGAGGATCAATGGTAGAAAGAAGGGCGGCAGCGACCTCCACTCCTTGTTGGATGTGGGGGGAAATATAGTAACCAGAGATGCAGAGAAGGCTGAGGTACTTAATGCCTTCTTTGCCTCAGTTTTCAACAGCAAGGATGTCAGCTCGCTTGACAGTTGGCCCTCTGAAGTGGTTGATGGGGACAGGGTGAAATATGGCCCTCCTGCAATCCATGAGGAGGAGGTTAGAGACCTGCTGAGCCACTGGGACCCTCATAAGTCTATGGGGCCAGATGGGATCCATCCTAGGGTGCTGAGAGAGCTGGCGGATGAGCTTGCTAAGCCGCTCTCCATCATCTTTCATCAGTCCTGGCTCACTGGAGAGGTCCCGGATGACTGGAAGTTGGCCAATGTGACGCCCATCCATAAGAAGGGCCGTAAGGATGATCCAGGTAATTACAGACCTGTCAGCCTGACCTCGGTCCCAGGTAAAATCATGGAGCAGATAATCCTGGGTGAAATCATGTGGCACTTGCAGAACGGTCAAGAGATCAGGCCCAGCCAGCATGGGTTTAGGAGGGGTAGGTCCTGCCTGACCAACCTGATCTCCTTTTATGACCATGTGACTCACCTGGTGGATGAGAGGAAGGCTGTGGATGTGGCATACCTGGACTTCAGCAAGGCCTTTGACACTGTCTCCCACAGTAGACTCCTAGGGAAGCTGGCAGCCCGTGGCTTAGATGGGAGCACTCTGTGTTGGGTTAGGAATTGGCTGGATGGCCGAGCCCAAAGAGTGATGGTGAATGGTGTCTCATCCAGTTGGCGGCCGGTCACCAGTGGTGTCCCCCAGGGATTGGTGTTGGGTCCCATCCTGTTTAATATCTTTATTGATGATCTGGATGAGGGGATTGAGTCCATCATCAGCAAGTTTGCAGATGATACCAAGCTGGGAGGAAGAGTTGATATGTTAGAGGGTAGGATGGCCCTACAGAGGGACCTGGACAGATTGGAGAGATGGGCTGATTCTAATGGGATGATGTTTAATGAGTCCAAATGTCGGGTACTTCATTTTGGACACAACAATCCCATGCAGAGCTACAGACTGGGGACAGAGTGGCTGGAGAGCAGTCAGGCAGAAAGGGACCTGGGAGTGCTGGTGGACAGGAAGCTCAACATGAGCCAGCAGTGTGCCCAGGTGGCCAAGAAGACCAATGGCATCCTGGCCTGCATCAGGAATAGTGTGGGGAGCAGGACCAGAGGAGTTATCGTCCCCCTGTACTCGGCACTGGTCAGGCCTCACCTTGAATATTGTGTCCAGTTCTGGGCCCCCCAGTTTGGGAAAGATGTCAGGATACTGGAATGTGTTCAGAGGAGGGCAACCAAGATGGTGAAGGGGCTGGAGCACAAGCCCTATGAGGAGCGACTGAGGGAGTTGGGGCTGTTTATTCTAGAGAAGAGGAGGCTCAGGGGAGACCTCATTGCTCTCTACAACTACCTAAAAGGAGGTTGTGAATTCCTGGATGTGAATGTTGCACAGTAGTGGAGGATTGCACTGCTGAAGTGCAGGCTTCATATCACTAACAGGACACATGGGACTGGTTTCTCCTTGCTGAAGTACTGAAACCTGACAGTCTGCTTCAAGGGACTGCTCATACATGAGGGAAAGCAAGACCTGGCCTGTAACTGGCAGCAACAATTGATATTTTTTTCTCTTATGGTGGTTATAGAAAGCCAAAAACTGGCAGGAGGAGGAGGCGCAGTCACGTGGTACTTCTGAGCAAGAAGCAGCACAACATGATGTCTGAGCAGGAGAGAGTAAAATGAAGAGTAGAAATAATGGTCTCAGTAAAGTCTTACAACCTATGGAAATGGCTTCAGGTATATTGTGCTTTTCCTAGTTATCTTTAGATACTGGTTTCTTTATTAAAGCTGAAAGTCATTCTAATTCCCTGTGTGTCCATTACTTACCACCAGACAGACACCATGAATGCCTGAGAGGAGGACACATTCTGATATAATTACAGATGCAACATGCAATCTGATTAATGTCCCAGTAAAATTCCCCATACAATCTATTTATTTTTTGTTAATAATGATCTATTATTTATTACAGTAAGTACAATCTCTCTCGAAAGATTATTTGCCTGGGTAGCTTTCATTGGAATTCTCTAAAAATAGGGACTTAATTGGCTTACTCTACCTCTATATGCCTGTACACTTCATGGTAGAAGAAAGAAAGGAAAATCAAACTAAAACGTAAGGCAGTTTCAGTTTATAGGCCTACTTATAGACCAGGTCTGTAAAGTCCTTCTCCCAGATGCAAGCCTATAGTCTGCACATGTTAAAATATTGTACTAATTCAGGAGATAATTTGTATGTTTAAATCTGTTGCCAGCTGTGATACACTGGCTTGGATCCTCAGTGAGGATCACCAACATAAGAGCAAAACCAGGAGTATGTGGGGAAAAGGGAAAGACTCACTACTGCATGGAGAGTTTTAGGCTTATTTTTCCTGGATTTGTCTGAAATCACTCCTCACCTCTGGTGGCAGTCCTGGTGCTGCCAGTGAGGGAGTCCCCTGATTGCAGGCTTGAATGCAAGTTGCCAAACTTCTGGGAGTGCAAGAGGCTGACTCATAGCAGGTTGGGCTGAGTCCATGTGCTTCCTCAGCACAAGGATGGAGTCTTTGACACTACGATATTGGGAACTGTGAGACTGCTAAAATGGATGGACATCCACAATCATGAATTTAATGAACTTCTGTGTGGATATATTGAATTAGCAATTTACATGTATATATATATACATATATTTCAAGATATAAGTAGTAATTACCTGAGCATGGCATAAATGGTATAGAATAAGGGGTAGAATGTTATGGTTTGAGTTAATTGGGGTGCTTCTGACTCTGGCTCGGCCTTAGTCTAAAGTAACTGCATTTTCTGAAAAACTCACTGCATGTTTCTCAGGCAGTTCCTCTCTAGCAGTGATAACATGGAACACTGATATTCCAGCGAGGCCAATATTTATACTTATTCCTCTGGTAACCAAGGCCATCCTTGAGCTAGCGAAAAATGGTCGCACCTGTAGGGAGGAGCAGACAGGACAGGTGACCCCAAACTGACCAAAAAAGAGTATTCCATCCCATATACATCATACTTGGTATAAAAAGGCAGCCATTGTCTGAAAAACATGTTGTTAACTTTCAGAAAATGAAGTTACCTTGAAGAGACTTAGTTGAAAATTTAGAGAATTGGTTCTGCTTTAGCACAAACCAGAACACCTGCACAACCTAAGATCTGGGCAGGGAGCAGCTTTCACCCAGCTAAGGGGAGAAGGCAACTCACAAGGACCAATGAGAAACTTCTTAATGCCAAAATGGAGTTCATTGATGAAACTGGATTCAAGTGCAGCTGGGACCCCGTTCTTCAACAGGTGACAGTAGACAGCATATGAAGAGCTAGTTAACCATAGGATGCTATGTATAAAGTCATGATCAGTCGATGAGAATCAGCGGCAGGAATGGTAAGTTCTGCAGCTGAGTGCTAGATTGAGGTGGGCAGGCGGTCCCCCAAGGCAGGGAAAGCCGAGGAGGGAGCCAGGGGCGAGTGACTTCTGACTCCCAGAAGTGGCAGTTGGACAGCTGATGCAGAGGAGGTGTTCCTGAAAGCATCAGCGGGAGATTTAAATGGCCCGAAGGAGTTGTGAAGAAGATGGGCAAACCAGGTGTGGCACGTCAGAAGGGCATGGTGAGGCAGTTTGCGCAGGCAAGGTGAGCAGAGAAGGTGTGCGGTCAGCATGCTGGACCTTGGCCAGTAGTACTAGGGAACCATGGTGGCCACTCAACAGAAAATTAAGGCATCTCTAAGCTCTCAGCAGCCGTGATTGATGCAGTCTTCCAGACTGAACCCCAGTGGGTGCATGCTGCCACCCAGATGCCAAGATGTGGGGCATGACTCCCTCCTGCACTGGTGTTGGACACCAGTGGGGAATTCACCTGTGGGAGGTGTACTCAGGTGGAGTAACTCCTCCGGTTGGTGACGGAACTCAGGGAGGAGGTGAGCAGGCTGAGGACCATCAGGGAATGTGAGAGGAAGACTGACTTTTGGAACAACATCTTATAGTCCCTGACTCAGACCCAACAGGCAGGCATGCCTGACTCCCCATCCTCTCTCCATTCAGCTGAAGAGAGAAATTTAGAAGATAGAGGGCAATGGCAGCAGGTTCCTGCCCAGTGCAGGAGGCGTGTCTCCCCTGTTTCAACTTCAGTCTCTCAGGTTCCCTTTCATAATAGATATGAAGCTCTGCAAGTAGAACCGAACCTTGATGTGGAAGATGGGTCTCGCAGCCTAGAAACATTCCCAAGGTTAAGACACCCTAAGCCCTCCATCAAAACAGCTTCTGTCAAGAAGAAAAGACAGGTCTTTGGCATAGGGGACCTTCTGAAGGGAACAGAAGGCCCAATATGCAGACCAGACCCATTTAATAGGGACTTCTACTGTCTACCTGGGGCCTCGGTTGGAGACGTGGAGAGGAAACTTCCAACTCTGGTTAGGCCCACGGACTATTATCTGCTATCGATTTTCTAAGCAGGCAGTAATGAAAAACCAACAAGAAACCTTAGGGCAATTAAAGGGGCTATAGGGCCTTGGGACGAATGGTGAAGGGTTCACATGCACAGGTAATGTTCTCCTCTGTCATTCCTGTTACAGGGAATGAGGGAAGGAGTAGGAAGAGCCAGGAAATAAATACCTGGCTCAGAACATGGTGTGAAGAACAAATCTTTGGGTTATTTGACAATGGCTTGGCCTACACAACACCAGGCTTGCTCACAAAGGATGGGTTGCACCTGTCCCCAAGGGGCAAAAGGATGCTTACCAAGAAGTTAGCAGGGCTAATTAACAGAGCTTTAAGCTAGATAAGAAGGGAGAGGGGGACAATACAAGGCTTGATGGAATAAAGATTGGGAATGGCACACCAGTGTCTGAGGGACATTGTACTAGTGAGGCCCTCCTGGTTTGCCACCTCAGAGGAAGTGGGGGATAGCACTGCAGCCAGAATTCAAAGGTTATTGGTGGGTTGCAAGCCACAGCTAGAAGACACTTGGGAATTAAGACTATTCCCCTCAGGAGCGTGACGGGATCAACAGTCCAACTGAAATGCATCTACACCACTGCACGCAGCATGGGCAACAAACAGGGGGAGCTAGAAGTCATTGCGCAGCAAGAAGACTATGATATAATTGCCATCACAGAAACATGATGGGGTGACTCGCGTAACTGGAGTGTGGCCATGGTGGCTATAGACTCTTCAGGTGGGATAGGTTAGGAAGGAGAGGCGGTGGGGTAGCTCTCTATGTTAGAGACTGTTTTGATAGCCTCATGCTCAATGATAGGGGTGATAGGGTCAAGTATTTATGGGTAAAAATCCGTGGAACACCCAATAAGGCAGATATAGTGGTGGGAGTTTGCTATGGACCACCCAACCAGGAAGAAGAGACTGATGAGATATTCTACAAGCAACTGAGAGAAGTCTCATGATTGTTTGGGAGGTAGTTCTGAATTACAAAGGAGCCCAAGAGGGCTGGACGGTCCTCAAGAAGGAAATCCTGGCAGCACAAGAGCATGCCATCCCTATGTGCCATAGAATGAGCCAGTGGGGAAGAAAACCAGCTTGGCTGAGCAGAGAGCTTTGGATGGATCTCGGAAAGAAGAGGAACGTATATCAGTTTTGGAAGAAGGGGCAGGCATCCCAGGAGGGCTACAAGGACAAAGTGAGATCATGTAGAGAGAAAATTAGAATGGCTAAAGCCCAACTAGAACTTCACTTAGCTATTTCAGTGAAAAATAATGAAAAATGTTTCTACAATTATATTAACAACAAAAGGAGGGCTAAGGAGAATCTCCATCCTTTACTGGATGCAGGGGGAACAATAGTGACAAAGGATGAGGATAAGGCTGAGGTACTTAATGCCTTCTTTGCCTCTGTCTTTAATAGTAAGGTAAGATGTTGTTTGGGTACTCAGCCCCCTGAATGAGAAGACAGGGAGGGAGAGCATAACAAAGCTCCAATGATCCAAGAAGAAATGGTTAGAGACCTGCTTGGCCAATTAGACATCCACAAGTCTATGGGACCAGATGGGATCCACCCAAGGATATTGAGGGAGCTGGCGGAGGTGCTCACCAAACCCCTTTCCATCATCTACCAGCAGTCCTGGCTGACTGGGGAAGTGCCACTTGACTGGAGACTGGCAAAAGGGTTCTCAGGCAGAGAGAGAGGCTGCCCAGGGAGGTGGGAGGTGGTGGAGTCACCATCCCTGGAAGTATTTAAAAGACAGGTACATGAGGTTCTCAAGGATATGGTTGAGTGGTGGACAGGTACAGTTGGACTCAATAATCTCAGAAGTCTTTTCCAACCAAATGATTCTATGATTATTCATAAACTTTGACTGAAATGCTACCACAAGGTGGACTATATGCTATTAACCACTCAAACCTTACTTGTTCTTATCAGCAAGGTACTTTATTCTGACAAAGGCCCCCGAATTATTCTTTACGTATCATAAGTTTATAACCTGTTAAGTGATATCAAGATAAGAGTAAATTTATGATCTCCTTGGTCACTGTTCTGTCTGTCACCCTTCTCTGCTTAGGTACTGAAACCTTTTATGATAAAATTTTTATCTGTAATGCTGCTCCTGATCTGCAGTTTTCATTAAAATCTGCCAATGAAGTAAAAAGTTATTGTGAAAACAAGACAGAACACGACAGCAAATATATTTCTTAGGAAACCAGCTTAAAAAAAAATCATAGGCAGATAGCGTTTAGGAATTGTTTTTCAGGTGAACAGAGAAAGCAAACTTCAAGTCACTGTCAAGGCTTAACTCCTAAGTCTGGATCTGAACTTTTGCCAAGAATTTGGTATTTTGAGAGACAGACCCACCAAAGGAATGAAACAAGCAGAACTCACTTCCTGTCCATATTCGCTTTAATTCTGTTGTTGGTCTTGCACATTTTTCCAAGAACAGGAACTGAGCAAACTGAATTGACTGAGGGAAATAAAAGGAAATGGCACAGTACATCAGAGTAAGCCTCAGCCCATAGCTGGCTCAAAGTGCTTTCCTGCCATCTTCTGGGTTTTCTTGGTAAAGACATGGAAGAAAGGTAACAATTCACAAGTGAAATTCTGAATTTCAGCAGCTGTGTGCCTTAATGAGAAAAGAACACGCATGTTTGCCACAGTATATGTATATTTTAGCTCTCAAGCAAGAGTGTCACATTCACGATTCAGCTCAGCACGGAACACTAAACAATGAGAGAAAAGTTAATAAGGGAAATAGTGTCTTGAGCGATAGGCACAGTCAGGGCAGAACAACCATGCATGAGTTTACCCACTTAGATGATGAAGAGAAAAATACATGATCTTCATGACATTCCAACATGCTCTGAAAGCAATCATTGCCTTTCAATGAGAACTTGCAAAGACGAAACACTGTCAGAGTTCAACTTATGATAGTCACATAGAACACAATGTAATATTATTCCCACCAGAGAAATCAAAATGGGCATAACTTACTATTATTTGCCTATGGAAAGACTGACTATGCCCTTTCCAAATGAAGACATTTGGTTCCATAAGTAGGTGCCTTAGACATTTACTGTCAACTGCTGGATATAGGTGATCTCTACCATCCCCTGTTCTTAGAAAGTAGACTGCAACATTACAACTACCACACAGTACTGTAAAATTCAGTAAAAAAAAAGAAGGAAAAATATCTTACACAATTTATCTTTTATTTAAGTCTCACCATATGTTCTCCTTGACATTTCAGTTAATATATTATTCTGATTTTAAAAATCAGATATTATAATTTAATACTTGGCTGCTGCCACGTTTTGCTGGTGGATTGATATCAGAGAATAATAGAATGGTTTGGGTTGGAAGGGAGCTTAAAGATCATTTAGTTTCACACTCCAATGCCATGGGCAGGAACACTTTCCACTGGACAAGGTTTCTCAAAACCTCATTCAACCTGGCTGTGAACACCTCCAGGGATGTGGCATCCACAACCTCTCTGGGGAACCTGTTCCAGTGCCTCACCACCCTCACAGTAAAGAATTTCTTCCTAATATCTCATCTCAATCTCCCCTCTTTCAGCTTAAAACCGTTCCCCCTCGTCCTACCCCTGCACTCCTTGATAAAGAGCCCCTCCTCAGCTTTCCTGTAGGCTCTCTTTGTAAGTACTGGAAGACTGCTAGGTCTCCCCAGAGCCTTCTCTTCACGTTGAACAACCCCAACTCTCTCAGCCTGTCCTCAAATGGAAGATGCTCCAGCCCCTTATCATCCTTGTGGCCTCCTCTGGATTTGCTCTACACAGAACCATGTCCTTCCTGTGCTGAGGACTTCAGAACTGAATGCAGGACCCCAGATGAGGTCTCATGAGAGCAGAGCAGAGGGGCAGAATCACCTCCCTTACCCTGCTGGTCACACTTCTGATGCAGCCCAGGATATGGTTGGCTTTCTGGGCCGCAAGCGCACATTGCCAGCTCATGTTGAGCTTCTCATCCACCAGCACCTCCAAGTCCTTCTCTTCAGGGATGCTCTCAATCCATTCTCTGCCCAGCCTATAAGTGTGCTTGGGATTACCTCGACCATGGTACGTCTCTATCTATGTCCATCTCTATTTGCAAAATAAAAAAAAAATCACATAAGTAATGAAGAATATAAAGATTGATCCTTAAAAATGTAGAATTTAGTAGCCACAAAAGAGGCTATAGAACACTTGAACTTAATTTTTAACCATCCCAAAACCAATTAATTAAAAAAAAATTAAAAAAACAGAAGACAAGCAACTGAAACAAGCTCTATTGCGTGAATAATAAAAGATTTATGCTTGCTACTTGAATCAGAAGCAACAGAATCCTTTCACTGAAAACCATAAAATAGCAGATTAACTTCCAAGATACACCTCAATGGCTCCAGAACTGATCTAAGCAAATCAACTCTCTTGACTTGGCAATTAATAGTTACATTTTTGTAGTAATGAAAAATTTAGATGTTTAATGCCAGATCTAAGGGTATAAGCAACATGAGGTTCATATAAATAGAGTTGTTCCTATCTTTATTATCAATTAAAAATATTTAGTGCTTGTTTCTGCCCTTTATCTAAGCATTCTTCGTTGATATACCCAAGATACAAATATTGGCTGATATATGTATATGTCATTTGATTTTAGAAACAGTCTTACTATATCATGTTGCTTATGAAACTGTGTATAAGCAGTGAAGTGTATCAGAAATACTTTTTTCACATCCTTGAGCATATTTACATTAAAATAAGCAAAGGACAACATTTGTTCAAAACCTTTTCTTTACTATAAACGATCACCCAAATGGATACTAATTATACTATATACAATTGATTCAACGGGTAAAAAATTAAAATATCTTGATATATTTAAAATAACAAAGGATACAATGAAGTCAAATTTTCTTAACCCAGATATTTCTGTAAAATTTGCTTGCACGGTAAGATGCTAATAGAAGTTAGCCCTTAAGCCCTGGAAGTCTTAGGAATCTGTCACACAGCAACTATTTCATTGTGAAAGAGAACTTTGATAAAAGAAACTCTACAGGACAACTGAGGTAGAAACTGGAACAAATAGCAATAGACATTATTTACAACTTAAGTATCAAAACATTAAGCACATACACAAAAAAATCATTACACAATACAATTTTCAGTCCATCTTTGATCCAAAGAAAATAGGAATATTGCATTAAATTTGCATTTTAAAAACACCACAATTACCAGCAAACTGAGGAAAACACAAACAAACTCAGAAAAATACATTTGAACACCTAAAGATAGTTTGAGTTTGAAATGTGGTAGACATGATGATCTACAAAGTAATGCTGATTATCTGAGGTTTATCAGTTTATATAGTTTACATTTCTGCCAGAAATAGTATTAATCTGACAACTGATCTTCCAGTACATGAATTGGCAAGAGTGCATTCTTTAAAGCTGCACATAAGAGAGACTTGGAAACAGTCGTATTAAAATGAAATTCCAACAGAAGTCTGTCTATTAGACAAAGTCTCCCCAGTAGTGCTTGCCAGTTGCTAGACTTGGTTTGGGTTCCAAGAATACAGTTTAACACATAATCAACACCACCAATACCAACAACTCCTATAAAAAAAGTCAATAAAATAAGGATTAGATATGTTCACAATCTAAATTCTGTTCTAAATAAAGATCAGAACAATATCATACAGAAATACACAATGTATGCCCAAGTTAACACCACTCTCTTCCCCAAACTGCCAAGAGCAGCACTCTTCTCTTTGCCATGCTGGCAAACACAGGATAAATCCTGTATTAAATTTAACACACTTCAGTATATTTTCTTGTAATTATAATTCAATTATATATAAAGAGGTATTATTACCAGATTTAAGTATTTCTCTCCCAACTGCCAACTCTCCCGCTTGGCCTTTACACACCTCCAATAGCGCTGAGACTGAAAGTTCACTTGTTCGATTAAGAAATTAAAACAAAAAAACCCAACAACTTTTAGCAGATGAGTTCAAGAAAAAACATTATAATTATTACATTTCAATAACACTTAGCCTGGAATTGTGCTTGGAAAATTACTTCACATCACTTTATTCCAATACACTTTTATAATCCTCTATCTGTAAGCTACCAAAAGTTGTGACACTTTTTATAAGGACACTTGCAGAAACATAATGTCTATCACTAATAAATAAAAAAAACCAAAGAGAAATCTGCTTCCCCGTTTCTCAAATTATTTGAGAATATCAGGCAATAATCTCTTTATTAAAAAAAATTGATTCAACTGCACATTAGTATCTCATTCTCTTGCACAAACAAGCCAAATCCAGGAATCCAGCACCACAAGGAACAGTTTTTCTAGGTCCAACACAAAAGACAAGACTAACGTTATAGCTTGGGAACCAAGAGTGGGAGGGGAGAGACAGAGATGGTTATAGAACATGTTCTAACCTGTCACGAGACAAGGCTCAATTAAATTGCTTCACTCATATGAGTGGATGCATTTTCAAATAGAGACATTTTCTTACCCTCAGTTGGAAAATGTCAGCATGCAAGAGTTAACAGAGAGTTCACATCAAGTTTCTTGTGAAACTGAAGAAATTCATGATGGAAAATTTTCAATTATTTAGTGATGCATATGGTGAAGAGATCCCAAAGATCAAGTCAGTGCTCAAAGGAACCCATTTGTTGTCAATAGAAGATGTGAAAGCAAAACAGACGAAGATCCTCAACAGCCTTTCAGAAAAATCATCTGCAGAATTGCTTTGAACGTTGACAGCATCATATGCAGCCGTGGGTCAACTCAGAAGGGGACTATTTTGTAGGTGATCATAGTTAATTTTCTTAATTTGTTAAACAAAAACAGTTACAGAGTTACAGGCAGAGTCTCTTTTTTTTTTTTTTTTTTGAGTTGGACTGCGTATATTAAAGATACAAAATTTGATGATTTTTGCTCGCTGAAGGGTACTTGCTAACTGCTTAAACGAGACTCATGAGACCAAAGCACTATCAATTGATATGAAGGGGATGGTTGATGAGTGCACCAAACATCTTCCTTTATTTTAAGGGGGGAAAAGGACTTTTGCAAGCAAAGCATCATTTGACATCCAGAAAGTGCTGCAAAGATATAATGAGGTGCCTTCAAAACCTACATCTTTCAAGGCAGAAGTTGGTTGGTAGCAACTATACTTTAAGAAAAACATTTATATGTATGATCCACACATTTAATTTTACCACCACCTATTAATGGTCTCCTAGTTCCATATAAAATAGCAACAAGTGAAGCTTTGAGACATTTCAGTTACAATCCAAAATGAATTTGAAGTTCATGAGAAACCATGCTTGTTTGCATCTGCATATTTAACTAATATTGTCTCTACAACTGGCTTGAGAAGTCACTGTAGTTTAGTCCTCTCTGTTGAAGTATGACAAGGAGTATATACCACCATGACTCTTAAGGTTTTCTAAGAGAAAGGAAAAAAAAATACATATTAAATAAAATTAGCTACGTGTGGAGAGTATTACCAAAACCTGGCTCATTGAACGCGGACATGAGCCTGACAAAAGCAAGGCCTTGAGTGGAAAAATACTGAGCTAAGTGAAAAACTACTGACCAGCAAGGTCAGTGGGCCCTTGTTGTGCAGTGAAGCTTAGGCAAGCGAGATAACAGGATGTCTCCTACAGGACCAGATGGATTTCTAAAACTACAGGAATGTATGTGACGCTTATGCAATGATAAAGTCTGTAACCAATAAGGAGCTAAAGTTTTGTAATATGTATGAAGCTCATTAACCAAACTATTTAGGTAGAACTACTGCTAATAAAGACTGAGACTTGTTAATCAAACACCATATGCGTGTCGTTAAGTCTCCCGCCCTCTTCGACAAATGGTGTCCTTAACAAATGGTGACCCCAACAGCTACATATTTTAATGAGTTGCAAATAGCTCTATATAAATTGCATTCAAAATATTAGTGAAATGTCCAAAGGATAAATAGCTCTTATGTATTCACTGTTAGAATTAGTTATGTATTCTTTGAGATTTGAAAGAATTTGGTCATATAAGTACTGTTAATACTTAGCACTGTAGCAAGCATTTCCCTTTATTTGACCACTGAAGTCATGACATTTCAGTCTTGCTGAGGATTTTGTTCAACTTGCTTTCAGATGATGGTTAAAAAAGTCAAGTCATTAGTGGTGCTCAACAACAATTATTAGGATTCTCCTCCCTTTCAAAAATGAAGTAACTTGGAAATTACTAGAATACGCATATACAGCTACTTACTAAAGCAGCAACATACACTTTGTAGGCAGGGTCAGCACAGACCATAGACAACACACTGCAGCAGGGTTCTACCACCATATCTTCTGAGATATTGGTCTGAGATGACCCACTAACTGCTCCCAAAGCTCCAGCACTTGTGTTGTTTCCATTGCTACTTCCAGAATTTCCAGTGCTTTCACCATTAGCCAGTAATAGAGCATCACTAACATCGTGGGAAAGACGTCTTGCAGCAGATAAGGCATGGACCACTATGCAGGTTCAAAATGAAGTCCGAATGGGAATCATTTATTTGTAACACAAATTACTCTTTTATAACAATCTTTTTACAAAGTCATTGTCCACGCGCCAATTTAGCATTGATGATTGGGTTAAAACACTTGTGCATGCGCAATTTCTTAATTGGTAGCACAAATTCTGTTTTTCTTTACCTAATCCCTCCTGATAAACTTTCCACTACTTCAAGGTTAGTCAGTTCTCAGCTCATTATCAAACCCTGTCAAGGCCTCTGTGTTATTCTCTGTGTTACTTCCCAGGCTTTAACCCTACAATGTCCAAGTGCCATCTCTTGTATATTCTAATTTTGAGAAAACAAGCAGCCAACTAACTCCATTCCAAATAACTGCCAAGGAAAAAGCAACATTACAGAAGTCAAATTGAATAATACTGCAACTTAAGTACTTAAGGAGAGCAATCAAAAAGAGCAAAGAAATGTTTCTCGTGAAATATCATCTTAAGAAACCTGCCAGCAAAACTGTGCCAGAAGGTAGTGTCCTAAAAAAGATTCTGTGATAGCAATAAAACATGAAAAAAGATGTCATCAGTTCACCAAAGCCTCTGCTAAGAGAAGAGGGGAATGACTATGAATGGTTTCATTCACTATGAATTTTAATTATTCAGTATGGAGTTTGTTTCTAGACATTGATATAAACAATCCTGAAACCAAGGTCTAGCTATACCAGACAAAAGCTATAATAGATATTTAGGCAATACAAATTCTCCCACTCTTAAGTATGCGATCCCTGCTCAGCTGAACCCACCTCTAGGTTATCTAGGTCATTTGGCTCCTACAACCCATCTTGGGTAACAGTAAGTGCCAACTTTGTATTTATGTGACACTTGCACAAACAGAAATGTAGTATTCTTAATTCTAGTTTATTACATGGACATTTAATACAAGGCCTGATATGAAGTCCAAAACTGAAAAACCCAGTGAAAACAAGACTGGGAAACCTTTTCTTCTGATCCAAGTTAAACATAATTCTTTCCAATAGTAATCAACCATAAAGCTGATGGGATACAAAATAAATTTTTGAATTGTTGATTTGACAAATCTAGCAAAACAGTTTAAAAAAAAAAAATCAGTTTTTACATTTGAAGCTTCTTTTAGAAAATAAAATTGCCTGAATCCATGGCTCAGCTAAATCTTTATAGGCAGTAGGGATCTATTGGACCCCATAATGAATAAAGTTAAAATTGCAATCTTCAGTTCTTCTCTGTGATCCAACTGTAGATTGCTGCTGAATTTGTTGATGAACCACACTGAGAACAGAAGAATCATCCACAAGGCTTGGCAATTCACAACTACATATTAACAACCAATAACGTGGTTAAATGAAACATTTACCAAAGTAAATACTTTAGCATATTTAGGAACATCAACTAAGCATCCAGAAACATATAGTTTGTTATAGTCGGACTGAATACTTACCTATAGAAATCATAAGATCTCCATTTAGATCTACAAAAAGGACATATAAGTCACTCTCTGTTTCTTCTGCATTCTTCTGCCCCTGGAACGCAGCAACAGATTAATATGTATTTCAGTTTTGCAGTGCATAAAACCAGAATATGGCATTATTATTTAAGTTTTACTGAAAAATGGCAGTTTCAGGATAAACACTTCTGAACTGAACCATGTGCAGAAGCGTGATAAATATGTGCATTTAAACATTTTTGCATGCAGAAACGCTTCAGTTTAAGACTACAATTAATATTAAAAGTTATGAATATGCAGTCCTTTTGTGCCTCAAACATAAGCAATACTTTTTCAAAAGTAATAAACCATGAGAGATGTAATTTTATTTGTTAAAGCAAACTACTTATATACTTTATTTAATGCAGTATATAAAAATATACTCCATAATTCATTATATAATCCTAGTAGATGACTTTCATGTATTCTAATGACAAGTCACAGAGAGATAAAAAGCCTGTTCCTAACCTCACTGTATCTGGACCTGATTTTTTCACTCGGATAAGAGGCTCAAACCTCTAGTCCTGCAGTTAACTTCTTTCTCAAAGCATTCACAAATCAATTTGCAATTTCATAAATAAACAAGGCATATCAATAGCACCTGAATGACACCAAACTCTCAAAGAGCTAGTCATCTAGCAAGAAAAAGAGGATGTATCATTGTTGGAAAGAAGGGGATGTAAGCCACGTCATGTTTAAGGATGTTGTTAAGTCGTGTAGGAGGAAAATCAGGGAAGCAAAAGACCAGCTGGAGCTCAAATTGGCCACTTCTGTTAAGGACAATAAGAAGAGTTTTTATAAATACATCAATGGCAGAAAGAAGGGCGGCAGCGACCTCCACTCCTTGTTGGATGTGGAGGGAAATATAGTAACCAGAGATGCAGAGAAGGCTGAGGTACTTAATGCCTTCTTTGCCTCAGTTTTTAACAGCAAGGATGTCAGCTCGCTTGACAGTTGGCCCTCTGAAGTGGTTGATGGGGGCAGGGTGAAATATGGCCCTCCTGCAATCCATGAGGAGGAGGTTAGAGACCTGCTGAGCCACTTGGACCCTCGTAAGTCTATGGGGCCAGATGGGATCCATCCTAGGGTGCTGAGAGAGCTGGAGGATGAGCTTGCTAAGCCGCTCTCCATCATCTTTCAGCAGTCCTGGCTCACTGGAGAGGTCCCGGAAGACTGGAAGTTGGCCAATGTGACGCCCATCCATAAGAAGGGCCGTAAGGATGATCCAGGTAATTACAGACCTGTCAGCCTGACCTCGGTCCCAGGTAAAATCATGGAACAGATAATCCTGGGTGAAATCATGCGCCACCTGCAGAACGGTCAAGAAATCAGGCCCAGCCAGCATGGATTTAGGAGGGGTAGGTCCTGCCTGACCAACCTGATCTCCTTTTACGACCATGTGACTCACCTGGTGGATGAGAGGAAGGCTGTGGATGTGGTATACCTGGACTTCAGCAAGGCCTTTGACACTGTCTCCCACAGTAGACTCCTAGGGAAGCTGGCAGCCCGTGGCTTAGATGGGAACACTCTGTGCTGTCCCCCATGGATCGGTGTTGGGTCCCATCCTGTTTAATATCTTTATTGATGATCTGGATGAGGGGATTGAGTCCATCATCAGCAAGTTTGCAGATGATACCAAGCTGGGAGGAAGAGTTGATATGTTAGAGGGTAGGATGGCCCTACAGAGGGACCTGGACAGATTGGAGAGATGGGCTGATTCTAATGGGATGATGTTTAATGAGTCCAAATGTCGGGTACTTCATTTTGGACACAACAATCCCATGCAGAGCTGTAGACTGGGGACAGAGTGGCTGGAGAGGAGTAGAGGCCACCTTCCCTTTGAAAATCCAGCTCAGCACTGGTAAACAGGGTGCCAGGAAGAGCTGTGCTTCGGTACCAATTACCTCTGAAGCTGCTTGTATGCCTTCATACGCTGCTAAGATTTCTTTTTCCATAGGGGTATAATTGGCCTCAGAACCTCTGTAGCTTCGGCTCCAGAAACCCAGTGGTCGCCCTCATGTCTCACCAGGCACCTTTTGCCAGAGGCTCCAGGAGGAACCTTTATCTCCAACTGCAGAGTAGAGTACATTCTTTACATCTGGTCCCGTCCTGACTGGTCCAAGAGCCATGGCATGTGCAATTTCTTGCTTGATCTGCCTGAAAGCTTGTTGGTGTTCAGGACCTCATTGGAAATCATTCTTTTTACGGGTCACAAAGTAAAGAGGACTTACAATTTGTCTAAACTCTGGGATGTGCAGCCTCCAGAAGCCTATGGCTCCTAGAAAAGCTTGGGTCTCTTTCTTATTTGTCGGTGGAGCCATTGCCATGATCAGTTGGAATCTGGCGCCTTCCACCTTGCCATTTCACCCCTAGGAATTAGATCTCTCTGGCAGGTCCCTTGACTTTGCTCTTCTTTATGGCACAACCGGCCTCGAGGAGAATCTGGATAATCTTCTGTCCTGTGTCAAAGACCTCTCCTACTCTGTCCCCCCATACAATGATGTCATCAATATACTGGATATCTTCTGGGGCCTTACCCTTCTCTAATGTAACCTGAATCAGTCCATGACAGATGGTTGGACTGTGCTTCCACCCCTGGGGCAGTCGATTCCAGGTGTATTGAGCACCCCTCCAGGTGAAAGCAAACTGTGGCCTGCACTCTACTGCTAAGGGAATGGAGAAAAATGCATTGGCAATGTCAATGGTGGCGTCACCACTTCGCTGTCTTGGACTCCAACATATCTGGTACTGCTGCACTCAATGGTGGTGTGACTTCATTTAAGCCACGATAGTCCACAGTCAGTCTCATTCTCCATCAGACTTGTGTACAGGCCAGATAGGGCTATTGAAGGGTGAATGGGTTCTGCTGACCACCCCTTGGCTTTCCAGCTTCCGAATCATCTTATGGATGGGGATCACAGCATCTCAATTCATCCGATACTGTCGCCTGTGTATGGTTGTGATGGCTATTGGCACTTTTTGATCTTTAACTTGCAGTAATCCCACTGCAGAAGGGTCTTCTGAGAGGCCAGGAAGGACAGACAATCACTTGGACTCCTCTTCAATCACCGTGGCTACACCAAAAGCCCACTGGTACCCCTTCGGGTTCTTGAAGTATCCTCTTCTTAGGTAATCCATACCTAGAATGAAAGGGGCTTCTGGCCCCATCACAATGGAATGCTTTTCCCACTGGTCTCCTGTCAAGCTTATGTCGGCCTCTACCACTGACAACTCCTGAGACCCTCCTGTCACTCCAGAAATAGAAACAGTCTCTGTACTCTTATGCGCTGATGGCATTAAAATACACTGGGCACCAGTATCTATCAAAGCTCGGTAACTCTGAGGATCTGATGTGCCAGGTCATCGAACCCACACAGCCCAGTAAACTGGATTGTCTTCTTTGTCCCTCTCCTTCTCCTGGCAGAAGGCAGGGCCCCTCTATTGGTCTTGATCAGAGCAATCGTTGTCGAATTTTGACTTTGGTTTCTTGGAGGCTTTTTTTGTCATCAGGGAGGTGGATCTCCATCTTCTTGTCTTTCGGTAATTGCAAGTTCTTATCTAGAAATTCTGTATCTACCACATAGAAACCTTTCTTGTCAGTGTCCTTCTGTCTCAGCTCCTTCACTCTAGCTTTGAGCTTGTAAGTGGGTTGGCCACCCCACTTCTTCATGTTCTCTCCCTTACTGCATAGGTATGCCCATAGTTAGCTACGTGATTGACGCTTAGGGTTTTCCTTCCCTCTGCGTGGGGATGATGAAGATCGTGAACGAGACCAAGGTCTAGGTCGAGGTCGTCTTGGTCTATCCCGCCATGATTTTTCCATTGGCCTTTCTCTGTAATCTCTATAATGTCTGTCATCTCTGTCTCTAGGATAGTCCTCATATCTGGAATATTCATAATCTCTGTCTCTTCTTTCCCTATCGTAGGTAGGTTGGTATAGTGAATCGGAGGAGTCTTCCAAACTTTCCGCTATGTGCCTTATCCACCAACACATGGTTTCCATGCTTGGTTCACCCGTCCTTGGATTATATACGGTTACCAAGCAGTAGGTGTACATTTTAGGGGCATCTTTAATTACCTTTTTCCACATGGGCTGTGTGCAGGGGACACATTCTGGAGCTAGGATGTCATAATAGTCTGGATCAGAATAGATGATCTCCAACATGGCTAATTCCCGTAGGTATTGGATGCCTTCTTCCGCAGTATTCCACTATCTTGGAGAGCTTGACAGATATTCCTTAAATGGGTATTTCACCCTCACAGCGTGGAGAATTCAGACCCAAAGACTGGATGCCATTCTCTCACTTGCCATTTCCTGTTCTGTTACAGGATCTCGGGCAAGAGATCCCAATTGTCGTGCTTCATGACCTTCAATCACATGACTAATAGCTCCATTGTCCCAGCATCGCACCTGCTAAAGTGAGGATTCGTTCACCAAGCAAAATACTGTAATCTCTTTGTAAATCTCGAAGATCTCTTGCGGTCAGTGATTGTGTAATTTCACTTTCTTGCATTATATCTTGTCCATCTCTCCCGTGTAGAATCTTTTCCACTTCTCTTTGTAATCTTCCAATCTTACGCAGAACTGCTCCCACCTCCTCTCTGTATCTCTCACGAGGAGGTGGAGACTGAGTGTGCTGTGCAGATGGACTTCTACGTCGTTCACCATACCTAGCAGATAGAGGTAGCGAGTAGTCTTTTGGGTGCTGAGATGAAGGCCTCGACCAATCATCAGGTAACAATAATTGTCTCTCAGGTTGAGGTGAACACTTTTGCCCCTTCTTTGCATCTTCCTCTCTGGCAGTCACTCCTTCCTCTGTCACAGCCATTTCTTCCTCCCTCACAGCCACTCCTTCGTCCGCTACTGCCTGGGTGGTCGGGATAGGTCCTTCTACTCCTTCTTCTTCTTCTTCTCTTTCTTCTTCCATACCTTCCAGTTGTGGAGATGGGTCTGTAAGTTTTATGGTCTCCCTCAGCAACGTCTTCTTTTTCTTTATAAGAGCAACAATGACTTTCCTGTTTTTAATTTGAGTCCCAAGCAATGTCTTCTTTTTTTTTATAGGAGCAACAACGACTTTCCTGTTTTTAACTTCAGTCCCAGTTCAAGTAGACTTAGTAGAGACAGCTTCAACTTCAAGTTGTGCTTGGACTCCAGTTTCACAAGTGGGCCCAATAAGGACATGACTAGTTACAGGTGGCATGGTTTGAGTTCCTGTCTCAAACTTAACCTTCTGACAGTGATCTACCGCAGCACGATAAGCATTAGCCAAGCCTCAGTACAAAGCATAGAATTGCATGTTTGGATCGTCATATGAAAGACACGTTTCCCTCAAACAACGCGTCATCTCACCAGGGTTGAACACCTGTTCTGGCACAAAGTCCCAAGCAATAGGAGGTGTCACACATCCCACCAGTTTACCAAAATCCAATCATGCTCCCTGCCATCCAAAGACTGGCCTGTCCAAGCTCCTTTCCAAAGCTCCAGTAATTTCTCTTAAGGTTCGGCCCTTCTTATAACAAGGGAACAAATGCAACACCACTGCTCCAATTCTAAATAGTATTTCTGCTGCCTTAACCACTAATATCATTGTTGCTAGACAATTTAAGTATTTGTTAGAGCTGATCTTAGGAGTCCTTTCCACCAAACCTTGAATGACGCCATCATGGAGACTATATACTAGGCTGTCAATGTCAAAATTGAGGAATGGAAGCCATTCATTCCATCCATCTGAATGGCTGCGTCTCCCAATAGGATATCCTGGGATAGGTACAAAAACAGCTAGATTAATGAAAAAATATAGCAGAAAGGACATTGTTATTATTTTCCTTCTTATTTTATAAACAAGGTTTTCTTGGCTTCTTTCCTGGACTCTGTCGGCGTTCCCAGACACTATTTTCAAAACAAACCAAAGTCAACCATCAAAACCATCCTCTGCTACCAAAATCTGAGCTGGTTTGAGCTAGCTTTCCCAAGCTCTCCAACCGCTCAGTCTGCCTCTCTCCCAAAACTTCCCTCCTTTCAAAGGAAAAAAAAACTATAGAAAAACTGAAATCACACTAAATACATGTATTTATGTATTTTCTAAATAAAAACAACTACATATAGCAAGGACATCATGCAAAACTTACAAAAAAAGGGAAAATGGGAAAAAGGACAAAAAGGAACTATATAACAAACCAGGTACGCACACTTGTAAGACCCGGTAACTAACAAAGTAAAGAACTAGCAAAATCTCACCATTTCCCTTGAGGAAAGTAGAACAACTAAATCCAACCCAGGACCCTCCCCCAACGCGTGAGCAGACAACATCAACCACTGCTGGCCTCAGCTCCAAACAGGACCAGCAGCAACAAAGTTCCTGCTCTCCAGCTTGCCGGAAGAAGAAGAGAGCGTACTCCCTTATGTACACCTTATTTATATGTTGTGTTACATTAAAGGAAGATATGGAATATTTCCGTGGATCCTGACCTCTGCTGTTAAGGAAGACCTGTAAAGGCCATTTTTTTTAAGGAAGATCTGAAAAATCCAAAAGTCAATCCACTACAGATGCGACTCCTCTATTATGCGTCTCCTATAAGACCTCTCTCTACCACTCAATGAAGCCAACATCAATTCAGGGGAGAGATATATTTCCTGACTCCTTGTAACTTTTTATTCCAGGTTCCGGAACCTTTCTGCAAGACCTTGCATTCTGGTAATACAGTCACATTGAGTCCACTGCTGTTGGTGACACATAGGGTCATTAACTCAGCAGTGACTTGTCCTCCACTGTGTTCTGTGATGCATTCCAAAAAGTGATGCTCTGGTGGGGTAGATCCATTTGGGCAAGTGGAATTAATGTGGTGCCCAAAGACAGTATTATTACTTCCTTTTTAAGCATTTTGCATTTGTCTACGTTGGTTCTCATTATCTAAGTAATAGCTAGTATTGGCCTGTCTTAATGCTTTGGTGACATTATCCAGTTTTGGGGAGATCCATGAAATTTAGGGGAATAATTCCCCAGGCATTGGGTCTGATGTGTAATATGGCATGGGGAGGTAGACTGTCACATTAGAGATCTTATTCATTTTACTGAAACCTTTTATTAAGTCCAATATGCTATTGTCATTTCAGTCTTCCCCTTTACTTACAGCCATCATCATAATGATTATTATTTGGAGCATAGTTTCAGAGTTCATTTTAATTGTTTAGTCTCTTAAGTTTTAGCTTAAGTGCCCCTGTAGGATGTACTTTCCACCGACAGGTCCCTGTGGAGGTGGGAATAGGTACTGCCTTGATTCCAGTGTAGTGAATCCATGGTTCCACGCCTTCTAGCTTTACCACAGTGTATGTTGCTAGGAGGACCTGAAACAGTCCTTTCCAATTCTCCTGCAGTAGCTCTTCATTCCATATTTTCAAATAACTGAGTCCCTGGGTTGGAAAGGACACACCTGCATATCTAGATTCAGAGAGGATTTTACCACATGTTGACACAACAATTGTAACACTTTTCCTAAGGTTATCACATATTCTTTAAGATTTCCTTCCCCTAAAATGATATAATTTCCAGGTAGACTGTTATAAAAGTAGGGGTTTCCATATAATATTTCATATGGACTGACTTCCTCCCTTGATCTGGGGTGAACTCTTTGTCTTAGTAAGGCTAAGGGCAATGCCTATGGCCATTTTAAGGCCGTTTCTTGGCAGATCTTGCTAAGTTGTCTTTTTAAGCTCTGATTCATTCTCTCAACTTGTCCACTTGACTGGGTTCTCCAGGGTGTGTGGAGATCCCTATGTATGTTCAAAACTTTCACTGCTTCCTGCACTATGTTTCCAATGAAACGGGGTCCTCTGTCCAAAGACATTCCAAAGGGGACCCCAAATCTAGGTATTATTTCCTTCAGTAAAATTTTGGTCACTTCTCCTGATTTGTTGGTGCAACAGGGAAATGCTTCTGGCTATCCAGAAAATGTGTCTACTAAAACCAGAAGGTACCGATATCCTTGCTCTCTTGGTAACTCAAAGGTCAATTTGCCAGTAATCCTCTGGGCAATTTCCCTTTCATATTTAACCTAATTGAGGTTGAATGCTTAACTCGGGATTATTTTTGAGGTATATTTCACATTTTCCTACTACATTCTTAGCGATTCCCATCATCCTGACACTTTATACAAAAGTTTTTAAACTATCTATTAGAGCCTCTATTCCCCAACGTTTTGTCCTATGCCTGTTCTCAATGACTTGGCTCATAAGAGACTCGGGTATTATTATCTGGTCATTCTCCATTTTCTACCACCTATTTGGATCTTTGATAGCTTTTAGCTCTTGGGCTAATTGATTGAATATTTAGGCATCTCCCTAAGTTCCATTAGCCATTTTTCAGGTATTAATGTTAGGATGCTTCCTTGTGCGACCTCCTTTGCCATCTTACTGACTAATTTGTTCTCTAATTGGACAGGGGTATTTCCCATCTAATGGGCCTTGCAGTGCATTATAGCCACCTCCTAGGGTTTGTTTACACTTTCCAACAAAGCTTTAATTGTTTCTCTGTATTTTATTTGGTTTCCCTGTGCTGAGAGCAGGCCTCGCTCCTTCCATAGTATTCCATGGGCATGTACCACTCCAAAGGCATATTTTGAATCAGTCCATATGTTCACTCTCTTTCCTTCGATAGTTCTAATGTTCTTTGTAGGGCAATAAGTTCCACCTTCTGAGCACAGGTATTATGGGATAGTGCCTTTGCTTTGCTTCAAGCACTTCTATTTGAGTTACCACCACATATCCAGCCAGGCATTTCCCATTTTTAACGAAACTGCTTCCATCTGTAAAAATTTCTATCTCAAGATTCTCAAAGGGACTATCCATCAAATCTGGATGATGTGAATAAACGTATTCTATTGTCTCCAGGCAGTTGTTGTTGAGAGGCTCTTCTTCTCCTCTAGGGTTTAAAAACATTGCAGGATTAGTAACACTTGTAGTTTTCAGTTCCATGTCATCTTGTTCTAATAAAACCACTTGATATTTCAGCATTCTACTTGGGGATAGCCAATGACCTCCTTTTTGTTCCAAGCTAGAAAGCACTGTGTGAGGTACATAAACTGTCAGTTTCTGTCCCAATGTTATTTTTTGTGCTTCTCAGATAAGGAGCACGGTAGCTGCCACAACCAGGAGGCAAGGTGGCCATCCCTTGCTTATGTTGTTCAATTGATTGGAGAAATATCCAACGGCTCTTCTTGCTGTTCCTAACTTTTGAGACAGAACTCCCAACACTAGATGTTGCCTCTTGGTAACAAACAGTTTGAAAGGTTTAGTCAGATTTGGTAGTCCTAAGGTTGGAGCTGTCATCAAGGCCTTTTTCAACTCCTGGAACGATGCTCTGCCTGCTCCTGTCCAGTCAAGTTTTTTGTCAGATTACATAAGAGCGGGGTATAACGCTCACACTATTAACCCATAATTTGGAATCCAAAGGAGACACCACCCAGCCATTCCCAAGAATGCTTGGAGTTCTTTTAAACTTTATGGTTCTGGATTTTGACAGATAACTTCTTTCCTTTCCTTACTTGAGCTACCAAAGTTTTACTTTCTGGTATGTGAACAGATCTGTCCATCTTTAAAAGTCACCTGTGCATCCAGTTTAGTTAGAATATCCCTCCCTAATAATGGCATTGGGCACTCTGTATATATAAAAATTGGTGGGTCATGCACCTTATCCTGATTTTAAATTGCAGTGGTTGGAAAAGCATCTGATTTTCTTTTTTCCCTGTGGCACCACCAACACTGATGGCGTCCTGACTTAATTTTCCTTGCCAGGTGTTCAAGACCGAATAAGAAGTCCCAGTATCCACCAGAAAGTCTATTTTCTGTTCCCCCAGCATCAGGGTAACCAAGGGCTCAGCTGGGAATGAGTCCCCTGGTCCTCTTCATACCTCAATTAAAGTCAATAGCCTTCTGTCTTCACACCCTCCAGACCCAATAACAAGATGGTTATCCGGACATTCCCTTTTCCAGTCACCCTTCTTTTTACAAAGGGGAGCATTGGTCCCTATCCAGAGGCGTTAGGAAATGCCCCTTAACAAGGCCGAGATCGACCCCTCTTCCTTGTCCCTGCCCTCTGCCTCTTCCTTTTTCCATGAGGACTGCTACCAATTTCCTTTCTCTTCTTCTCTCTATTGCCTCCCAATTATTATATACCTTCCAAGTAGTTTCCAATAATTTATTTTTAATTTTGAGAATTCTCCCCTTCTAATCTCTGTAACTTTCTTCAAATATCAGGCGCTGATTGCCCTACGAACAGAGTCACCAATTGCAAGGAATCTCCTTCTTTCTCTGGTTCTCCTTCTTTCTCTGGATTTGTATGTTTCCAGGCAGTAGACATTAATCTCTCATGAAACTCCAATGGAGATTCACTTTTTCCTTGTATCATCTGATATAATTTTGGTAGGTTTATAGCCTTTGATATAGCATGTTTAATTCCAAACAGTACAAGCCTCTGATATCTTGTAAGCAACTCCCAGTGCCCCAGATTATTAGGGTCCCAACAGGGATCTGCTGGGGGAAAATGATCATTCACATTGCCAAACTGTGCATTTTGCATATGTATTCTCTTTGCATTAGCCTTTGCTAGTACCATAAGGGGTTTATCTAATGTGAGTGAGGTATCTAAAATTACTTGCGTTTCATTCCAGTCTGTGTCCTGAGTTCTAAGGATCATCTCAAAGATTTTGGATACCTGCGGGAGATGGGCTTGCAGAAAGCATCAGTGCTTGCTTTAACCAGGAACGGCACGGCGACCCACCCCAGACAGCTTGGGCCATCACCTCACAGACACCAGTGTGGTGGGCAGCAAATGGCGTTTATTGATAGATAACACCGGCTTATATAGCCAAGGTTTACAACGTCACTTCCGTCTGCTTACATCATCAACTAAACACCATTGGCTACTGGGAGAGGGGCCCTATCTTTCCGTACATCGCGAGATCTTCCAGTCGCCGGACCTTAGCTAGCAACATCTCCCCCCTCCTCATGCTTAATTAAATTGATTAGAATAGAACAAATTTAAAGATATTCTTAGCTTATACCATGGTACTTCTTATCTTATCTTATCTCATTTTATCTTATCTTATACAATCTATAAAATATATAAAACTTTTAAACTACTTCTTAAAATGAGGAAAGAGATTGTTCCAGAGCAGATATAGATTTCTCAGTTCTTAGCAGGTCTTCATCAATAACAGCTTGTAGTTGACATAGGCCTCGCTGTTGGATCATCAGGTGTAGGCACGGTGCTTGCCGATTGATCATCTTCCCCTGCCACTGGAACGTTCGAGTTACGGGAGTGCCCAATGATCTGGTCCTGTGAACAAAAACTCACAGCTTTCATTAGTTTCATTCTGAAGATCTGGTTTGATAGACTTAAGCGGGCACCACTTAACTCTACCATCTTTTTTGACAGCAGCATACCCTCGCCCTGTCAGCGCTAGTTTCCATCCTCATTCCCATTCTCCCAGCTCATTTCTAACTATGACTGATGGACCTTCTTCTAGTGCTTGAGTGGCCCAATGTTTTTGGGTGGGACTAATCTCCTCCTGCCCCCTAGGGAATTGATGTAGTGCTAGCAGAGCAGTCGCTAGGAGACGTGCCTGGTCTCCCAAGGGAATGGTGTTGACAAACCCTTCTGGTTTTGCCAATACCTCCAATTTAGATTTCAGAGTTTGATTCGCCCGTTCCACTATAGCTTGCCCTGTGCTATTATATGGAATGCCATGTATTAAGGTAATACCCCATTTCAAAGTGAATGCTTGAACTGATTTAGACACAAAATTTGGACCATTATCTGTTTTGATCTGATTAGGGATACCAAGCCAGGCCATAGCTGTCAGCCAATGTTGAATGGTTGCTTTAGAGTCCGCCTTAAGGTGCTGAGTGGCCACAATTATTCCACTGTATGTGTCTACAGTCACAGCTAGCCATGCTCAAAGTTTTAGTAACTGGCAAAGTGTAAAATCTGTCTGCCACACCTCGGAGGCTTTAAGACCTCTAGGATTCACTCCGCTCGACCACAGTGGTGCTTTCTGACAGTGGGGACATGTAGCCACTACATGTTTCGCGTCAGTGACTGAAATGCCACATCTCTTTGCCAACGCTTTAGCTCCGATGTGAAGAGACTCGTGTAATTGCTGAGCATCTCTCAATGCCCACAGTCCTTTTGCAGCAGCATCTGCTTTATCATTACCAATTTGGAAAAACCCTTTAATTGGGTTGTGGCTGTTGATATGGATGATCGATATAGTGCCCTTTCGAGAGTAAAGTGCTTCTTCTAACATTAGGGCTATTGTGGACGTTGACATGCCAGGCCCTGACATGGCCAAGCAAAGTTTAGCCACAGCCCAATTAAAGGTTTTTTCCAAATTGGTAATGAAGGCATCAGATTATATAGTAAATAATGTAATCATGGAGACAACATGCATAATACAGTAATGGGTACACTGAAACTGCATTTAAATTAATATATAATTCATCAGACAACAGAGAAAATGTTTTGAAAACAAAAGAAATCTTCAAAGAGAAGTGGAATTTTAAGGCATGTGACATCTGAAAGATTACAGACAATTAATTTAAAGGTGATAAACTGGAGATATATTTAAATAGTTACCTGTTGGCATTTCTTATAATGGAAGTCATACCTAAGAAATTATGAAATGGAGGAGCAACCAATTTTAAATGTAGTAATGGGAAATTGCCTTTTTCCTTAGTTTTATCCTGTGAAACTCACAGCTGTAAGACAATATTGCAGTCAAGAGCTAGCAGGAATTTAGCATTTCTTATTTATCTAGGAAAGAACAAACAAAGAGAGGAAAACTATCTAGCTTCATGGCATAAATCATCAGCTAAGAATGCAAGGGATGGTTAGGTCGTAGCCATATTTTTCGTTTGCAAGGTTTCTTACTCCTTCCTCTGAAATACTTACCCTAGCCAATCTCAGAGGTAGGATGCTGAACACAAAAGGACATCTGATTGATTCTGTGTCATTTCCTATTGCCCTCCCTGGAAAAAGCCAGTGGATACAGAGCACTTTTGGGTGGGAAAAAGAGCCAAGATAACTTAGAAAATGTTGACCTGATGTATGTGAGAGATATAAATATTGCCTTGTTATAGCTGGTGATTTGGGAAGCCTCAGACTGACTGGAGGCATGCCAACCCGTTGGAAAACAGCTGGGGAGTCACCACAGAACAAATTACTATTCATGAGACAAAACCCTGAAATAAAGCCTGTCCTTCAAATGCTAGTGGCCCAGTAAGATGCAGCACAGTTTAAGACACTGGGGCATCAACTGCACAGCAGTGGTGGATTGCCAAGGGTACAATGACTGCATCTCATGTGCACATGCAGAGTCAGATTTTAAGCAGAGAAGGTCAATGCACACAGTTAGAGTCCTGCAAGTAAGCACAGCACTTCAAACCCATAGAGAGAAAGGGTGTGCATGGTACTTTGAGAAGTTGGGGGACAAGATGTATCAAATGAGAGAGACAGGCATGGCATCCACTCTCAGAAAACATGGCTAGCTTTATTACTGACACAATGCACAGTGGTTTCAAATTGTTGGGTGATTGCCCCTTGGGCTTGTTCAGACTTGTAATAGGAAATGCCTGCTCACAAATGTATTAATATTTCCAAAAAGCCTTGTAGAAACAGCAGCCCTCACATATAACCATCACCAACCATCATCACACTTTCTTGACAAAGTCTGTGCTACAGCACCGTTACTTAATTAGTTCTACCTCAGCTTTCATCTCAACTTCTTCTAGGGTCTTTCCAAGATGAGCTGTCGAGGAACTTGACCTAGGGATGGTGAGGATACATGCATTTTTCACATCCTCCCCTTCTTAAAACCAGGGCAGCAGACAAGAGAAGAGGGAAGGCATTGATTGAAGACTTAACAAGTATAGATAAGAATAAGAATTAGTCTCTATTGATATTTATATAATATTTGCTAGTGTCTGTATTTTGTATCGACTTAGCTTATAGAACAAAACCACTAGTAATAAAGAAGAGAATGCTTCAAACATCTGTGTAGTTTAAAGATAAAGGAGTTGCCAGATACAGCATTATTGCAAGCAGTCGTATTTGCTTATCTCAGCACTGAGCAAGTTCTCTGGGAAGCAACAAGGCCTCTGAGAAGGAGCACAGATAAAGAACCGGATAAGACCAGTTTTGTAGCCAAGTCAGTGGAAAAGGCAGAACTATAACACCAGAGTTCACCTAGAGAACAAGTGAGAAGGATGACGATGAGACCACTTGGTGAAGTAAACGACTGCAGTATGCCTAAACGGGTACTAGATGGCAGCAAAGACCGTGGAATATAGCTACTAATGACTCTGGGAGTAGGTATAGAATATGTTAATGATTTCTAGGGGGACTGATGAATATGTAACATGTAGCTAAAAGCTACTCAATAGCTTTGTTTGGTGGGAGCACTTAAGAGGAAAAATCCTAGTGCGACTCCAGTGCTGTAATAAAAGAATACTTGCTTAATAGTCACATTGATTCTTGAGTGTGTTTTTGCGTTTCGACAGGAATCCCTCTTTCCTTCCCAGGGTAGGAAAGGTCTGAGACATGCTCTGAGTAGCCTCATTCACTCTTCCTGCAACTGGACAACAGGAATTAGGCATATTCAGTCCCAGCTGTGGAGCCAAGAAAACTCTTCCTGTTGTTGTTTTGGATCAGCTATACTAGGGGAGGATCTTGGAGCAAGGATGGATTACTTCAATGCTTCACTGGGGAAGAATAGATACTGAAGAGACATACTCTTGCAGTGGGTGGGTTAAGGAAAATGAATTAGGGACCTGATACACTCAGCTGCTGGAGTAGGGGCTTGAAGTGTGACATAGCCCAGTGCTTGCCTTAAGGTCTTATGCAGTGTACACTCTTCTGATCTTATTTCTTATGCACTATGGAAATGATGGAAGAGCAGGTTGGGAACTCTTGCCTGCCTTGCAGGTAGTTGTAGAGAGCAATAAGGTATCCCATCAGCCTCCTTTTCTCCAGACTAAACAGTCCCAGTTCCCTCAGCTGCTTCTCGTAAGACTTGTGCTCCAGACCCTTCACCAGCTTCGTTGCCCTTGTTTGTACATGCTCCAGCACCTCAATGTCTTCTTTGTAGAGAGGGCCCCAAAACTGAACATAGCATTCAAGTCGCAGCCTCACCAGCACTGTGTACAGGGGGACAATCACTTCCCTTCTCCTGCTGGTCACACCATTTTTGATCCAAGCCAGGATGCCATTGGCCTTCTTGGCCACCTGGGCACACAGCTAGCTCATGTTCTGTGGGCTGACAACCAGCACCCCCAGATCCTTTTCTGCCATACAGCTTTTCAGGCATTTCGTCCCCAAGCCTGTAGTGCTGCATGAGGTTGTTGTGTCCCAAGTGCAGGACTCAGTGCTTAGCACTCAGGGAGCACTCAGTCCCCTCATGCAGATAAAGATATTAAACGGAACTGGCCCCAACACTGAGCCCTGGGGAACACCACTTGTGACTGGTTGCCAACTAGAGTTAACTCCATTCACCATAACTCTTTGGACCCATCCAACCAGCCAGTTTTTTACCCAGTGAAGAGTACACCCCTCCAAGCCATAAGCAGCCAGTTTCTCCAGGAGAATGCTGTGGGAAACGGTGTCAAAGGTCTTACTGAAGTCCAGGTGAACATACAGAGGCTTTTCTTTATCCACTAAGAGGGTCACCTTGTAAAGAAGGAGATCAGGTCAAGCAGGACCTTCCTTTCCTAAACCCATATGGACTGGGCCTCATCACCTGGTTGTCCTGTACATGCTGCATGATGGCATGCAAGATGATCTGCTCCATAACCTTCCCTTGCACTGAGGTCAGACTGGCAGGCCTGTAGTTCCCCAGATCCTCCTTCCAGCCCTTCTTGTAGATGGTTATCATGTTTGATGATCTCCAGTCAGCTGGAACCTCCCTGGTTAGCCAGGACTGCTGATAAATGATGGAAAGTGGCTTGGTGAGCATTTCTGCCAGTTCCTTCAGTACTCTTGGATGGATCCCATCCGACCCCATAGACTTATGTTGTGTCTTCCAGCTCAGAGGGCTGGGTACCTGGAGAACAACTGGTCTTGCTATTACAGACTGAAGTGACGAAGGCATTAAGCACCTCGATCTTTTCCTCAGCCTTTGTTACTATGTTACCCCCCCACATCCACTAAAAGCTGGAGATTCTCCTTCGCTCTCCTTTTGCTGCTAATGTATTTATAGAAACATTTTTTTATTGTCCTTGTGAGATGTGTACATCTGATTCGTGTAAACATGGGACAATATTGAAGCAAGATGATGAAATATAATCTTTTTTGTATAACCGTAAGCTTAAGCAACTGTACATAGTTTTATATCTTGTGAAAGACACTGGGTGTATTTCTTGATAAACTCGTTCAACCCAGTTTTGCTGATAACTGCCTGGTGCTGCACAAGAAGATATCAAGAGCGCGTGGGCAGAACCTAAGTTTATCTGGAGGACAAGCTGAGGAGGACTGCTAACTTCACCCAACGACCACCAGATGGGAGCAGATAAGACCCCAAGTGATGAAGAGAGCATGTGTCATAGAAAATATATCTATTCTAGGAATCCATCTACATAAGCCAACCTTTTCTCAGACATAGCCAGGAATATGTATTAGTACAGTAAATATAAACCGAATGGAAGAATTGTATGGTGTGCATGTTGGTGGAGCACAGACTCCCCGCGCACCCAGTGCTGTTTGCTTGCCTTTATTCGCTTAATAAATTGAAATTGCTGGACTGTTTACGGTCTGAGCCTTGATCATTTATCACAATTGGGGGCTCATCCAGGAGGGTCTTGGTTTCCAAATTCTAGCTCGGTCTAGGAGGGGCGCCCCACCACTCGGTGGCTCCTGGTTGGGTCGGGTCAGAACTAACGCCATTCTGAACCTGAATAGAGGCAAGCAAAGAATTTGATTTTTTATAAGCTCCCTTGCCGGCTGCAGCAGTTCATTTTGCCCGAACAAAGACGACAGAGTTGTAAGTATTAAATGTGTATACTGTTTGGTTGGGTGGGATTTGGTTGCCTGTGTGTGTAAGAGTGTGATTGAGATGGAATATAGTTCCGAAGCGAGTGCCATGGTTGCCGTGGGTTAGATATTGTTGCTGCCAACGCAATTGGAGAGTATATATCTAAACAAATCAAAGAAAAACTCACCCTCTCATCCAGAGGAGGGCAAGACCGGAGGGGAACCAGTGTTGTGGCTTGAAAGGTCTTCCAAGGGCTGCAACCCCTTCGGGCTGTGACCACCGATCACCATGGCCCTGACTGGACCTCTTCTGATTGTCTTGGGAGTGAATTTCCTGGCTTTGGCAACAGCAAACAATTGCAGTCAGTGTATTGTAACCACTAGAAGGGGACGAGTGGGTTCCTAGACTTTGGTTTATCACACAATCTACGACTGTAAAGGACAGAGAGCCAGAAGTTGCCTAACTGTACAGCCCATTCTTGTAACCCTGTTAATTTAACCATTTTTAACCCAGAACAATGGAAACAACAAGAAGTAAAGATTGGGTTATTGATTTATGGACCGGGAGAAGATCCAGCAGCTGTTTTATATGTAATAGTTAAGGAGAAATCTAGAGAATCAGTACAACATCAATTGCTGTTCAACTCATCATGAAATAGAAACAGGAGTGAAGTATGAAATCTCTACAGTGGCTAAGAATCTATTTGTAAATCTTGTTGAAAATATTGCTAAATCGTTAAATGTAACTAATTGTTATGTTTGTGGTGGGACAAATCAAGGCAAACGGTGGCCATGGGTGGCTATGGAAAGCAACATAAGTGATTCCCAAATATGGAAAACAAAAGGAAAGCTTAAATTATTGTCATGGTTTAACCCCAGCTGGCAACTAAGCTCTACATAACCACTTGTTCACTCCTCCCCTCAATGGGACAAGAAGGTGACTCTAAAAAAAGCTTAAATTATTGCTTAAATTATTGTTGTGGTTTAACCCCAGCTGGCAACTAAGCTCTACATAACCACTTGTTCACTCCTCCCCTCAATGGGACAGGAAGGTGACTCTAAAAAAAGTAAAACTTGTGGGTTGAAGTAAAGGTAGTTTAACAGGACAGCAAAGGAAAATAATAATAGTAACAGAATACACAAAATGAGGGATGCACAGTGCAATTGCTCACCCCCCATTGACCGATGCCAAGTCCATTCCCAAGCATCAACATCAACTCCCTCAATCAACTCCTCCCAGTTTCTATACTGAGCATTATATCATATGGTATGTAATATTCTTTCCATCAATTTGAGTCAGTTGTCCTGACTGTACTCCCTCACAGCTTCTCGTGCACCTCCTCAATGGGAGAGCATGGGAAGCTGAAAAGTCCTTGACTTAGTATAAGCACTACTTAGCAATAACTAAAACATCAGTATGTTATCAATATTATTCTCATACCAGCTACTACGAAGAAAATTATCTGTATCCCAGATGAAATCAGGACAATTATATTGCCATCTCTCAGATTTTTTGTTAATTGAAACCTAATCATTATTTTTCTTAAGATGAAGATCAGGATGAGCCCTAGACTTATTTAGTTGTTTTCTCCTTGTGTTGATTTTGCAATATAAAACTGGGGGAAGAAGAAGGACAGGGGAGGGACATTTGAAGTTATGGTGTTTGTCTTCCCAAGTAACTGTTGCATGTGATGGAGCCTTGGTTTCCTGGAGATGGCTGAACACCTGCCTGCTAATGAGAAGTAGTGCACAAATACATTGTTTTGCTTTGCTTGTGTGCGTGGGTTTTCCTTTACCTATTAAACTGTCTTTATCTCAATCCACGAGTTTTCTCACTTTTACTCTTCTGATTCTCTTCCCGCATCCCATTGTGGGGGAAGTGAGGGAGTGTGGCTGTGTGGTGCTTAGCTGCTGGCTGAGGTTAAACCACAACACTCCTTTTAAGTATTAGCTCAAAAAATAGCTACCTCCCAGTTCTCTGGAACTTCTCCAGGGCTCCTGAATTCATTAAAAATAAGCAATGTTGATCCACGAGATGTTTTTAAATGTTCAAATATGTTACCTTGATTTAATGATTTTACTTTTTGATAGCTTCAGTTCTGTATTATCCTTTTGATCTGCAGAATCAGACTCTATAACTTGATAAGAGTTATAAAGAAGGTATGCTTATTCCCTGGCGGGCGTCAGGGTGGATAATTCCAAAAATCCCTGCACCCCGAACAAAGGACAGGTTGATATTTATTGCCACAAGACATACATATTCATAACATTCCCGAGAATAGGCACGTGTGCAGTGTCCCCTGGTGGTGGTTGCGCGAGGATCGTGAGGAGGAAGACTGAGAGGTCTTCCTCATGACCACGAGTAACCTCTGGTCTTTGCGCAGGCGTAGCTGTTCCTGGCCTCCTTCCAGACTACAGAACCAGACAAGACCGGTATCTTGCCGAGGGATCTTAGAAACTTCTGCCGAGAATACTTGAAACTTCTCCCTAATCACAGCACAGTTCCTCTTTATCAGGTAAAGCATCATACATAACCTTGCTAAATTTGCAAAGGCTTATAAAAGCTCCACTACAAAATCCTCCCCCTCCAGCTTGCAAAATGCCCAAGACTAACCAAATGCCTAAATTATAATTGAGTGGGCTAAACGAAGGCTAAACAAAGGCTTATACTTTAATTCTTACATTTTGCTAAAATCCCACATCACCTTAATGCTTCACCAAGTTTCATGGAGTCTGTTATGGACAAAGAGTCTGAGAAAATGCGTTCCTCGATATTTAATGAATGGCCTGCCCCATCTGATCTGCAATTGTTAGTAGAAAAGTGGAAGCCACCAGATAAAGGTCCTCCTCAAAAGAAGGAAAAGCCTGCAGCCTCTTTGAGGAAGGGAGCAGCTCCTGTGGGTGAGATTAACAATTCCCCCAGGCCAAAAGAATTCATTGGGTGGCTTTTATTAGGCAAGCCAAAAAGTGGCCACTGGCAACGGCTTCTGGGGTGGGGATGTCCCCAAATCACTGCTTTTTATTTTTAAAACCAGTCCAAGATTTCTCTCTTTTGTTCTTTTTCGGGGAGAATTCAAGGTTCCAGGACAGAATCACATGGACTGGGAACATTTGGTGCCATGCCCTCTGCTGCTCAAGAGGAGCTGAGATTTTTTGTTACATCTTTTGATTTGTCTGTTTTGTTTAAAGTAACCAGTGTAACTTCCTTTACCTGTGTTAACAACAGTTGCTCCCTTTTGAATGTTTCCTTATTGAAGAATTTGTACTTCATCACCACACAGTTTTGTGAATTCTATCCTTGGGATTTGAAATTCCATCAATTGGAGGGACCAGATTATTATGAGGCTTCATATGTGATTAAGCATCAAGTTTCCTAATACTCTGGTTTTGAGCCCTCAAAATTTAGCTGATCCAGTATGATTCTGGTCACAAAATTCAACTTTAACTTTTGGGAGAACCCAAAAGCCAGGAAGGGGCACCCTTTTGAGTACTCCAAAATTGTGTTCTATCAACTGATTCTACCGGTATTGTCTTCAAGATCATCTGACTCTACTTGTATTGTTGTCTTAACAACTTCTTGAGTGCTGTGGCTCCTGCTGGGCTGACTGTGCTGCTGCAGGGGAGGGGGAGGAGGTGCAGCAGCAGTTGCTGCCCCCTCACATCTGACTGTGCATGCAGATCCAAAGGGTATGATTCAAATGAATTGACCCACAGACAGACTGGAAGCCAAAATATCTTTATTCACTGGCGGGGAGTGCGGGACTCAGTGTCCCACTAGATGCAGCTCCAATGTGGTACAATTTTGGTAAGCTTATATAGTGTACAACATACATTCTGTGGTTAGTACCCAATAAGCAAGCAGTTAGGTTACAAAACTTTTAGGGTCTTATTTTGCCCACTGCAGCGAATTGTTTAAAGCAGATGCCCTTTTGCCCTTGCAAACAAGGTAGGCCCCTACTTGGATTAGCCATGTTGGAATATTCTGTTACAAATTCCTGTTTCTGCCAAGTCATACTAAGAGCGGCCTAGTAGGTAGGCCATTAGTTAAAACTCACTATTCCTTAATTCAGGTTCAGGCAGAGGTTATTCTGGCAACGGTCTGTTGAACTGCCAGTGATCCTGGAGCCCCCAACCCCAATTCCAGAACCTTCCCAAAGAAACTTCTGCGCATGTGCCAATTTGAGAACTTTATCAGCAAGACCACCCCTCATGCTAATGGAGGGGGCATGGACTTGTCCTATAAATAGAAACCCACCACCCCGTGGAACCTGCCTGAGAAAATGTGCTACAGAAGAACTACGTACTGCTGAAGACCACATTTCCAGAGGCCCACGGACTGGTGACTATTTTCCTCTTCCCCTCCCCCTTCCCCCCGCCCCTTATTCCTCTCTCTCACTCTCTCTTTGTTCCTTTCTTCTGTTTTCCATGGCACTACTGTGCATCAGATTGGATCTGAGTTGTCTTGTTTTGTCCAGCAGCCTTGAGGATATCAGATTGTGATCTGGACAGATTGTGATGTTTTTTGCAACTTTTGGGAAGATGCAACTCAGAGTGCACCCAAGTATTTGATTCTTAATTTGGCCATGGTCAAAATATTGGTTTGCTGTTTTGGCCGTGTCCAAAACGAATACTGATTTGAAAGTTTTGGCTGTGTCCAAAATATTGATTTGCTGTTTTGGCTGTGCCCAAAATAAACACTGTTTAGATTTACCCTGGTAGATTTGTCATCTCCAATTTGCCACACAGTCATCAAAGGACCCTTCCCTCCCTGACTGAGCAGGTCGAGGCGGAAGGGGGGGGGGCGACCCCGGGGTGGCCCTGGGAGCAGGAGCGGGCCCTGACAAGCCCTTTGATCATCTTCTTAGCCCTCCACTGAACCCGTTCTAACAGTTCCATCTCCTTTTTATGTTGAGGATTCCAGAACTGGACACAATATTCCAGATGGTGTCTCACAAGTATGGAATAGAGGGGGAGAATCACCTCCCTCGACCTGCTGGCAATGCTGTTTTTGATGCAGCCCAGGACGCGGTTGGCCTTCACACATTGCTGGCTCATGTCCAGCTTCTCATCAGTCATCACCCCCAAGTCCTTCTCCACAGGTCTGCTCTTGATCACATCGTCCCTCATCCTGTATTAATACCAGGGGTTGCCTCAACCCAGGTGTAGGACCTTGCACTTGTCCTTGTCAAACCTCATGAGGTTCACACAGGCCCACTTCTCCAGCTTGTTCAGGTCCCTCTGGATGACATCCCATCCTTCTGGTGTGAAGCTTGGTCACATTTGACATACAATGATATGGGGAGCGACCTTGACTGCACTCAAGAATCAGTAATAGCTTTGGGACCGGCAGCTTGGATAAGTAATGATGGAGTATGGACAATTCAAATTCCTTTATTTGGAGAAAGGAAATATTGGACATTGGGACTACTGACCTTATGTCCTCTGTGGAAAAGATCCCTATTGGGGCATAGTGTGTGAGGACAAGTTAACAGGTCAGAGGACTGGCAACATCCAAGTACGGGAACAGCCATAGGATGGATATTAGAATCAATATTTGCACCTCAGGTAGCATAATTTAGAAATAGATTGTCAATATACAAGTTAACATTACAAATTGAGACATTGTCAAATGCAACGCAACTAGGGTTTATGGAATTAAACGAACAATTATAGTCAACTTCTAAAATAGCTTTGCAAAACAGATTGGGTCTGGATTTATTACTATTACACAAACATGGCATATGTGGATACATACATTTGCAAAATGGTAGTCGCTGTGTTCATATCCCAAATATAACAGAACATTTAAATGTTCAGTCGGATAGAATTAAACAGGTAGCTAAGGCCAGCTGGGAATTGCAGGCAGGATTAGAAGGAGGATGATTGAATAAACTGTAGAATGGACTTGGATTTTCATTGACTGAATGGTTGGCAAATCTTTCACAAAATGTATTTATGATAATTTTAATAATTATCTGTATTGCGTTGTTGTATCAAACAATTGATTCTTCAGGCAACTGCTGGAACCTATGTGATGTTACTTTAAAGAAAAAGTGAGACTTATGAGGCCTGTAAAATAAGACAAGTGACCTCAAAAGTCTCAATCAGGGGAAATGTTGTTAAAAGCCCCTAATATTTTTAAATATGTTAAAAATATCTTAGGATCATCAGACAGGCAGGAGATTAATACAAGATGAGTCCCAGTTAATGATTATCTTTTGTAATTTTTGTGGTATGGGTTAGATAATAGTACAATTTATTAGCATGACATTTGAATGGGGAAGTGGGAACTCAATTAAATTAAGAAGTTCCAAGCCAACAGTTTAGAGATACTGCCGATAACTGGGAGGAGAATGGGAGGGGAATGGGAAGAGTTGACCGATAAGTGAACTTGGCAGGTAATTTTTGGGGTGATGACCACCAGGCACCCCTAAAGACCCCCTTAGGGCATGCACAGAAGGTGCAAGGAACGACTTGGCATTTATTATAATTACATGTAAATATGTGATTACATGCTTAATGAATAATGTATAGTTTTGTACAACTGTGTATAAATGAAGGTGACAAACCCCTTGGTGTGTGCTTGATCCGAGGAAAACCTCCAAGCACCCAGGATTTGCACAAACCTGAATAAATAATGTCTCTCTCTATGATGTAATGTACTGATATGTTACACACTGGGTAATGGATCCACATTTTGGACAACACTAGGATTTTAAAAATTGAGAAGACATTACTTTCAGCAATAGCATGCTCATGCACCCTGCCTGTTTGAGCTGTTACATAGCTATGACCTTGCTATATGGTGTTGTATAATTTGGCAGCACTTATGAACAATTTATGTCTTAGAATATTTATTCATTCATTTTTAAAATATAAGGGGGAAATAATGTCAACTTCTATCTCCTTTTTTCCCTCCAACTTATCTAGTAAATATCCTATCTATATTTCATCACTCTGAGTATCTGAAAACAGATATAAGTTCTTTCTGTGATATATGACATAGATGATAAAGTATCACCTACGTATAATCATTTCCTACTCAAGGAAGAGCCTTGATCAGTTTGCATCTCGACTCCTTTGCACTTAGAGGACTGGACTACCAGGACCATTATCATATTTTTGAGGGATTTTGGACTCCAATGCTATTTCTTATTCAAGCATAAGAAGCATCTGCATTGTAAGCATTCTTTCTTTCATAAATATTCAGCACAGATTTCTATCTTGCATATCCATGCCCTGCTCCAGTGAGCTTTAAAAAGCTGTGATTCCTTCCCAGAGTGAATCATTAAAAAAGATTCTTGCTAGACTGAATTTCAACAGAAGAGTCTCTGGCCTTCAGCATTAGTAATCAACATCGGTTACTAAAGTATTGTGTTATTTTTGGTTAATGAGAACTTCTGAAGTTACACTTGAATGTATTTTTTTCCCTTTCCCTGTATCGTCATGTTCTTAGCATTGTTCATTAGCAATCATGTAAACATTGCTTAAAGAAATTGACCGGAAACTAGTTGGAAGGCTTTTAGCATATAGTTGCATTGTTGTATAAAGAGGCTTCTATGGATTATTAAAAAAAAAATACCTGGTATGGATAAAAGACACATAAATAATTTCTGATTGTCCAAAATCTGCATCTAACTAAGCAGCCATTGGTGTCTGTTTGTAAATAGAATTTGGGTATTTACTGTTATTTTCAATAGGAAACAGTAATTTATCATTTCCTATTTAGTATCTTTAGGCAGCCTTAAAACTGTGATTTGATTCCTTTTGTGTGCAAGCTATATAAGATGCTCTCATCATTTAAAAGTCTTTCTTTGCTTCATAACATTATTCATGGAAATTTTAGATTTGTGTGAAGAAATGAGAAGAGAGGAAACAAATTGGTATCACAAATTGGCATTTTTAAAAGAAATGTTACAAAATAAAACCATTTTTATATTCAATAGCATAGGTCTAGGTTTAAATGTGACTACACAGATCATCCAGCTCTATACTGGAAACAGGCTGTCACAGAAACTGTCCTGGAATTTCTCCCAACAGCCTGAGCACTTGTTTCTTCTTTTTGAGTGCACACATAAGCATGTAGCTTGAAAGTTTTCAATTTATTGCAGAAAGATGCATTTTCATTTGCAGTCGCTGTGCAGTTTGCATTTCCAGCATAATTTTAGTAGAATGATATTGTGCAATAGAGAGCTCCGAGGTAAAAGGGAAATGGGCTAGATAATTTATCGTAAAATTAGCTGTCCTCATGTGAGGCTAGGCTGTGAGATGATGAGTTTTGTTCTGACAAGGATCTCTAGAAGGCTTCAGTGTCCCATGGAGATGATCTAGGATATGAATTGAGTGAATAGGTGCTAAGTGCTACGTTAGGAGATTTTTCTTTATGTGGAAACAGATTCATTTAAAGAGATGGCTCCAGACAAAAGAAGTCTAAATCTGAACTTCTCTGGAGAAGTAACTAACCAACAAAACAGCTGAATACTTAAGATAATGAAGAAAAGGTAATTTCTTAAAGGAAAAAAATATTAGATAGATATCATACTTTTTAGGAGATCACGATCAGAAAGTCAGTTGAGAGAGAAGGGATCTCAAACTCTTTGGTCAGCAGAGATCCTGATCTCAGTGCTGAATCCAAATTTGTAAAAATGTGAAAGAAGTTGTTGTTTAATTTATGTATTTCTTGAGTTGTTTAATGTGCTATGTGAGTCAGTTATTGTTTGTCTGGAGAAAGAAAGCAGTGAACTAAAGCACTCACTTGGTCAGACTCCTAGAAAGCCTGGACAAAAGACATAAAACATTAGTGTGTGCACCCAGACCACAGAGTCCTGTTGATCAGCTGGACAGTGAAGGACATGCAGGAAAACTCAGCTCAACTACCCTGTGATGTAGGGAGCCAAGGGTTAGTGGGGGAGCACAACTCATCGCAGCCCTTGTACCTTTGCAATTTAAGACTGAAAATACTTTGGGGCAGGGATTTTCTCACTGTTTCTGGTAGCACAGTTGATACAAGAAGTAGTTATTGCAGAGTGTGGAATATTTTGACTTAAGTAGAGTTGGTTTTCTGTAGAATTGTTTTTCTAATTAACTTCAGTTAAGTGATATCTAAGTGGCAGTATTTGTGAAAGTTAGACAGACACAGACTGTTCTTCTGATAGTATGTTTTTTTTTTAAAGTAGTGCTGTACCCAGACAATATTTCTTCACTTATCTAAAGAACTCAAGGCCAGACAGAGAACTAGCTTCAAAGCTCTAATGAGCAGATACTTGACTATTGTGAAGTTCATAACAAAATTAAGATTAGTCCTTGGAAAGTAATAGAGTATGCATGAGTTTGCTGGGAGAATTTATACATATGCATGTAAGTTGGATATATATTCTCTAACCAGCTCTTGTCTCATTGTGCATGATTGATGGAAATTATTCCCTCATGCTGCCCAGTGCTGAAATAAAGGCTACTTGCTTTCTAAAACTCCAAAATGAGTCTTAGAGAGTTTATTTGCCGGTATTTTTGGTATCGCAGTGAGACTCATGTCTCAGATGGAGCCCTTGAGCAGCACAAAAAAGCAAAAAATGATAGTCATTTCCCATAAACCTACTGAAACCCTGACTATTTCAACTAAGGTACCAGGATTATTAGTTCCTTGCTGGGTAACAAGTATAAACTCTCATCATTTACTTTGCTCTCTAATTCTTTTAAACTTATGATTTCAGTTATCTAAAATAAACTGCATTTTAATGGAAAGCTTTTATGCATGTAAATACAGAAAATGGACTTTTTATTAGGAGTGAATTAGTTAATTCTGTCCTTACCTCTGTTTTAAATGTACTTGGTTCATAGAGGAAGCTATAAATAATGTAAACTTGCACTTTCTGTCTGTAGGACAGAGAAATGCAAATGACAGTCTAGTTGTATATGCCTGAGTGAATACTGGAACTGAACAGACTAGCCCGTATCAACATTTTAAGATATATGAATCAAAGTGGCTTAAATCTATAAGCTCTTCAGAAGGGACAGGCAGGGAAGGAGAGGCCGTGAGGGGGTCCTCTATGTTAGGGAAGGGTTCAATTTTATAGAGCTCAGTGATTGTGATGACAAGGTTGAGTGCTTATCGGCAAGGGTGAAGGGGGAGGCCAACAAGACAGATATCCTGCTGAGAGTCTGTTATAGGCCACCTGACCAGGATGAAGAGGTTGATGAAGCACTCTGCAAACAGTCAGCAGAAGTGTGGCAATCACTACCCCTTGTTCTTGTGGGGGACTTCAACTTACCTGACATCTGCTGGAAATACAACACAGCAGAGAGGAAACAGTCTGGGAGGTTCCTGGAGTGAGTGGGAGATAACTTTCTGACACAGCTGGTAAGTGAGCCTACTGGGGAGGTGCTTCATTTGACCTGCTGTTTACAAACAGAGAAGGACTAGTGGGTAATGTGGTGATTGACTGTCTTGATCTTAGTGACCATGAAATGATAGAGTTCTCGATTCTTGATGAGGTAAGGAGGGGAGTCAGCAAAACCACTGCCATGGAGTTCTGGAGGGCAGACTTTTGCCTTTTCAGGTCACTGGTGGAGAGAGTCCTAAAGGGCCAAGGGGTCAAGGAAGACTGGGACATTCTTCAAGAAGGAAGTCTTAAAGGTGCAGGAGCAGGCTGTCCCCATGTGCCACAAGACAAACCAACAGGAAAGACATCTGGCCTGGCTGAACAGGGAGCTTTTTCTGGGACTCAAGAGAAGAAAAAGAGAGTTTGCCACTTTTGGAAGAAGAGTGCAGGGACCTCTTTAGGTCGTGCAGGGACCTCGTTAGGTCATGCAGGGAGAAAATTAGAAAGGCAAAAGCCCAGCTCGAACTCAGTCTGGCCATTGTTATAAGACACAACAAAAAAAATTTTGACAAATACATCAACAACAAAAAGAGAGCCAAGGAGAATCTCCATCCTTTACTGGATATGGAGTGGAACATTGCTACAAAGGATGAGGAAAAGGCTGAGGTGCAGATTGCCTTTGTTGCCTTAGTCTTTAATAGTTAGACCGTTATCCCCAGGGTATTCAGACCCTGAGTTGAAAGATGGGGAAGGAGAGCAGAATAAACCCCCATAATCCAGGAGGAAGCAGTCAATAACCTGCTACACTACCTGGACACTCACAAGTCTATGAGACTCTCAATTCTTCTTTCTTGACAAACTTCTTTCTTCTTGTTCTACTTCAGTACGTCTCACTTTGCCTCCAACCAATTCCATTCTAAGTCCCTCAGTATTCTATTAATTACCGAAGCTCGGCTCCTATACAAACACACCTGCTTAAATTAATTTTTCATCTTTTGTCTTTTCTTTTATTTTATCAGCATGACTAGGTTTTAAACCAGCCCTGGAAGGGTCCATACAGGGGACAGAACTAAGAACTTTATCTTCACTCTTGGTGGCTCTCAGCAGCAGCTTAGAAAACTTTCAACACTAAATTTCTCTTAACACCCAGCTCTCCTGTAGGCTCCCTTTATAAGCACTTGAAGGCTGCTATAAAGGTCTCTCCGGAGCTGTCTCTCCTCTCGGCTGAACAACCCCAACTCTCTCAGCCTGTCCTTGTATGGGAGGTGCTCCAGCCCTCTGATCATCCTCATGGCCTCCTCTGGACTCACTTTAACAGATCCATGTCCTTCCTGTGATGAGGACTCCAGAGCTGGATGCAGTACTCTAAATGAGGTCCCACCAGAGCGGAGTAGAAGGGCAGAATCCCCTCCCTTGCCCTGCTGCTCACACTTCTTTTGATGCAGCCCAGGATATGGTTGGCTTTCTGGGCTGCAAGCGCACATTGCTGGCTCAAGTTGAGCTTCTCATCCACCAACACCCCCAAGTCCTTCTCTTCAGGGCTACTCTTAATGCATACTCCACCCAGCCTGTAATTGTGCTTGGAATTTCCCCGGCCCAGGTGCAGGACCTTGCACTTAGCCTTGTTGAACTTCATGAGGTTTGCACAGGCTCACTTCTTAAGCCTGTCAGGGTCCTTCTGGATGGCATCTCTTCCCTCCAGGATGTCAAATGCACTACACAGCTTGGTGTCATCAGCAAACTTGCTGAGAGTGCTGTCAATCCCACTGTCCATGTCTGTGGCAAATGTTAGACAACACTGGTCCCAATACTGACCCCTTGTCATAGTTCTCCATTTGGACAGTGAGCCATTGACCACAACTCTGGATGTGACCATCTAGCCATGGGTTTGCGATCAAAATGGGGTTGCATTAAAAAGAATACTCTGGGAAATTATTTTAACTATTTTCTTCCTCATATAAATTTTTGCGAGCTGCTTAGAAAAAAACCAAAACACTGTTTACTTTTTGTGTTGTCCCATGGAATAGATGTTTAGTAATCTCTCTGAACTTCCAGTTTTACAAATGTTCATATATGACCTTCTGTTTATTAGCATTCTCTGGGATTCAATAATCTTCTTTAAAAGACTACATTATAATGTTAAAATAAGTTAATATTTCCATCACATGCTGCTAGTAGATTGGAAGCTTTTAGGACTTCATTGCAGCTGGCTGTGAGCTGATATATCTTGCAGAAGATAGTACTCCTGACTTTTCTGGTTTATCATCCAGTTCAACTCCTACCTATAGAGTGAGTAGAACTTTGTGTCCAATTTCCCTTTTGTTGTAAGAATACATTCTTTAGTTGGAATATTAAAAACAAAATGGTCGGCTTTACTTGCTCTTTGAGTTAAATTCAACATTTCTATTTAATTGATTTGTGTTTTCTGATGAGTTAACTAGGGAAAATGTTGCATCTTCTGTCTGATAGGTTTGTTAAAAAATAATTGCTGGTTTTTTCATTGTAAGCTGTGATGCTTATTTTGGATTAAACTTTTCTTTAACTGTGTCCATGTAGTGTACCATTTTCATGGGCAAAATTCGCTCTACTTACTTATGCTAATGGTTTTGGTTTCACTGTTTATTCTTTTTTATATTATGCTGTCAAATTTAAGAGGGAAATAAGCTAATTCAAGCTGTTTTGTTGTATTGAGGTCAAAGGGGGCGTAAAGCAGTGGAAACTGCTAGCAATATCAACCAAGTGTTTGGTCAGGGCACTGTCAACGAATGTACAGCTCAACATTGGTTCCAAAAGTTTTGTAATAGAAATGAGAGCCTTGAAGATGAGGAGGGTTGTGGACAACCTTCTGCAATAGATGACAACCAATTGAGGGCCAGTATTGAAGTGGACCCACGCAAAACCTGTATAGGTCTTGCATGGTATGGTTTTTGTAGCAGGCCGGGGGGAGGGTGTCTGCAGAGGTGGTTTCTGTGATAAGATAGCAGAAGCTTTCCCTGTGTCTGATAGAGCCAGTGACAGCTGGCTCCAAGATGGACCCACTGCTTGCTAAGGCTGAGTCAATCAGTGAGGGTAGTAGTGCCTCTATGATAACATATTTAAGAAGGGGAAAAAAGTGATGTGCAACAGCAACAGCTGGGAGAGAGGAGTGAGAATATGTGAGAGAAACAACCCTTCAGGCACCAAGGTCAGTGATGAAGGAGGGAGAGGAGGCCCTTCAGGCGTCTGAGCAGAGATTCCCCTGCATCCTGTGGTGAAGATCATGGTGAGGCAGGTTGTCACCCTGCAGCCCATGGAGGACCCCATGACAGAGCAGACGGATGCACCCTGAAGGAGGCTGTGACCCTGTGGAGAGCCCGCACTTGAGCAGGTTTGCTGGCAGGAGTTGTGATGCTGTGGTGGACCCATATTGGAGTAGTCACTTCCTGAAGGCCTGCACCCCATGGGAAGAACCCGTGTTGGATTAGTTCCTGGAGGACTGTCTCCCATGGGAGGCACCTCATGCTGGAGCAGGGGAAGAACATGAAGAGGAAGGAGTGGCAGAGACAACATGTGATGAACTGACCACAACCTCCATTCCCTGTCCCCTTGTGCTGCTCAGGGAGGATGTAGAGAAAATTGGGAGTGAAGTTGAGCCTGAGAAGAAAGAGATGGAGGGGAAGATGTTTCAAGACTTTTTTATATTTCTCATTCTGCTACTGATTTGATTGGCAATAAATGAATTTCCCTAAGCCTAGTCTGTTTTGCCTGTGACTGTAACTGTTGAGTGATTTCCATGTCCTTATCTTAACCCATGAGCTTTTAGTTATATTTCCTCTCTCCTGCCCTGCTGAGGAGAGGAGTAATAAATTGACTTGGTGGGCATCTGGTGTCAAGACCAGGTCAACCCACCATGCAGTAGCATATGGACTCCTAGTCTAGCTGTGTGTTTGCACATTCTACCTAATGCTGAATTTTGTGTTATGTTGCTTGCACTGACAGCATTAGGTAACAAGTAGAAAACTGGTCTGCTCTAGGAGTAGGTCATACAGCAAGGGTTGCAATTTTGTTATGTCTCTCTAGAGCAGGTAAGTATGGCTATAAGTAAGACAATATTTTCTTAACGTTTTGTCATGGTATTCCTAGGTTTTTAGTGTTGATTATGAATTAAGTCTGTTCAACTATCTGAAATCTATCATTATTGGGATGGAGTGCTAAAGCTTAAGATGTAGGCAGATACAGGTAATGGGTAAAACACGTCTCTGCGTTAAAGCAATGTTAATGTTGATGTTTCCTTGTAGGGAGTGATTATATGTGATAAGATTTCAGCAGCATCTCAAGTTATTCTGTCTTGCTTGTGGAACTTAACAAAGGTATGGAAATGCTGTCCTGTACATATGGTTTTGTGTAGCAGGTTCTCTGTTTAATGTGTGGATTTTTAAAATGTTTAATGTATTGGTGGCAACAGAATTTAATATGAAGTTCGTTCACTTTATGATCACTTTGTAAATAAGGCGCTCCTCATATAGGGATTGCCACAGTTTATATGTTTTCCCCTTATAGCTTTAAGTTGCCCTACAAGATCTTTCTTTAAAAAAAATAAAAATACAAGGTCAGTGCTAATATGTGTGAAACTAAAATAAAGGCTCTAATACTTCTTAATTTTATCGAAACAAAAGCATGCAAGGATAATTAGAATAAAATCTCTGCTATTCAGGATCCAGGTTTCTCTTGAGCTGTTTTAAATAAAATGCAAAAATGTTTTTAATTCCACTGCTATGTAACTCATGCTCGCTAATTCCTAATAATGATTGTTCTTGTTATTCAGGTTGATATTTGACTTGACTGTGTTTGTGTTCTAGAACAGGTGCCCCTGAAACAGGGGTCTACATGTTTCTTCCAGGGTTTATAGCCTGGTTTTAAGGAATTTGTTAAATATAACTAAGAAAAGCAAGGCTTTTCTGTACAAAGGCGTACTTTTATAATGAAAAATAAGGTCTTCAAATCAAGAAATTTGAAAATTGTGCTGTAAATTTGGGGTTGAGAGGAAAACTTTAATTTCAGACTTCATGCTCCAGACAGATGATAGAAGACTTCTCTGATACAATTTTCTCAATTGCATATCATGAGAATTTTTGTAAAATTGTGGAATTTTTTTGCATATACATGCAACTAAGTGACTTCTCAACCTATCCAAAATGTTTTTAATGTTTTGAGTTCTAATTTCAGCACATTGGATAAAATTTACCTTTACGTGTACCTTAATCTTTGTTATTAAGGTTACTGTTAAAAGCATTAGTACATACTGGCTTTCTGGTCTCAGTGAAGCAGCACACTGCTTTCACTTTGCAGTAAAGTGCAGGTAAGAATTAATGCTTCATTTGAGCCTGACCAAATGTTTGATACCAGGTTTCTTATTTGGTTCCCTCTGGAGGGAGCAGAGATGAGGCAAGGAAACCTTATCACTGCTGTACATGAATACTTAGGCATTGTGAACTAAATGTAGGAGTATCTCGGCATTCCTCCTTAAACTAGGAATACTTGTGAAAGGATCTTGCTAAGGTTTCTTAATACAAAGTTACTGATAGTGTCATTCCAGAGAACCGCTCCACTAAATTTCAGACTAAATCTGTAGAGGAGGAACATGATTGCAGACAGATGGTTGTTTGAGAATTATGTTGATGAGCTTACACAAATAGTCCACAAAAGCCTAGTGTATATTATTAAAAACCAAACACAGTCTTGTTTTTTGGGCTATGTTTCCGGGGGTGCCTCGTATATCTTAAGGATTTGGGGCTATAATTTGACCACTTCATTTTTCCTAGTTTCTCACTCTGAAATGCTACATTTCCTCTATTCATGTGAAATATAAATGACAAGCACATGACACAATTCCTTTAATTGTGTGATAATTAATACCCATAGTGAGATTCTTTTTCAGACTTACATTGTTCTGCTGTGATTTGCATTGGGGAACATTGAGGTTTGAATAAACAGAAGCATCTCATTTAAGTTTGATTGCTGTCATGTTATGGGTATGTGATTATATGTATACATTCCTTCTAGTATGAAGTGTAGCAATAGCTTCAGCTGATTTTAAAAAATAAAAAAGGGGAAAAAGGAAGTCAATAGAACTGGTGTTATAATTGTCTGCTTTTCCATACACATTCCTGAATAATATTTTGGGGATTCACATTTTCTGTAATGCCATACAAGAAGATATTTATGTCTATATATGAAACATTTTGCAGTAGCTAGTATTTCTTTGGAAAAAAAGTGGTGATGATGGGGAACTAGTATATGTCTCCATGATGCACTTAATGTAATTATCAATTCAGCAGAGCCCTAGCATTTATTTTCTTTGCAGACTTCTAGTTGTGACACATTTTGTATTCATCTGCTGTTGTTATGTTGCGAGTCTTCCAGCTTGAACCCTCAGACTCAATGCGTTGGAGAAAGACACTGAAGAACTTTGAGGTAATAGATTTCTAATAAATCTAATGGCAGATCTAAAATGCATTCCAGCTAAAAGTCTCTAGGGCATTATCTTAAAAATGCTGAGAACTGCTGCATTTCAAAGCAACAAGAATATATGTTTTTTATCATATTTTTAATTTGGATTCAAGAGCTCTGCAAGTAGAAAAAAATTGCAAATAAAAGGCATAACTAAGAATTAGGGAGCTGTAGTTTAGCAAGAGATTCAAATCATGGATTTTTCTAGTCAAATTTGTCTATCTGTCTCACTGATTAGCTGAAAGATAAACAGAACAAGGATTTTCAGAAGTAATTCAGAAGAAAATAGGTTTTTGTTGTAAAGTTTCTTGTGATCTGTTTATTATTGACTTTTGAAATCCCTGCTGCTGCTACTGCTAATGCATTCTTGAGAAGGCAAATAGATCTCTTAGCAGTAGTTAAGCTTCAGTAATAGTACCTTAAATAGAAGCTATTCATAGTGCGAATATGACTGTTGCTATTTTTTTCTGATGTTAGGTTGAGAGTTTGTTCCAGAAATATCACAGCAGGTATAGCTCGAGGATCAAAGCTCCATCTCGTAACACCATCCAGAAGTTTGTCTCACGCATGTCAAATTCTCATACATTATCATCTAATAGTTCTACATTTAGTTCAGAAAACAGGTTAGTATTTTTCTAAAGGAATTAAAAGCTTTCTTCTGTAGTTTTTTTTTTTAATTTTTGAGGTTTAGAATTGCCTGCATTCTTTTTGTTCAAAGCTGCTTTCACTTCAAGCCACGTTAACTCTCTGTATTTTCAAACAATCAAGAGTCAAAGCATACATTAGTTGTAGTCATACCAAGCGGGCATATTTGCTTTATACCTTCTGTTTGAAAAACATTAAGTAGACTTGTGAAAATATTTTTTTTGACTCTATGAATTTGGGAAAAACAACAAACTCTAGAAATTTAAGTCATAATTTGCAAGACTGAAGCATATATTAACTTTGGAAACCTGTTTATTTGCGTGCATTTGTTCAAATACAGTGCTTGTGAAAATGTTGAAAAATGAAGAAGCAGGATTTAATTTTTTTTTTCCTCTTGTCCTAATAACGTTGTACTAATTTGAAGAAATGCTTATGCCTGTGAAAATATACTGAAAAACTTCTGGGTAAATGTACTATGGTTGTTTCAATATATCCATTATGTATGTTTTTTATCTATATACACATTTAAGCATATATTTAAAAAAACACTTAAAGAAAAATGAGTGATTAAACTATTTTAAGGGAATTATTAAACTATTATGATTTTTCTACTTTATACCATATTAAAAGATATCTTATTTAGCAGTTTTAAGTCATATTTGATTATTTGGATTTTTTTCTGACTTCTACTTGAATACTTTTCCTTGTTCTTTTCCTTTATTTTGAAAAGATATTGGTTAACTTTTTAAACACGATTGGTGCATGCATTAGGTAGTGGACTGAGTGAACTGGACATCCTATATAGAGATTAAACCACAAACGGTAACCAAAACTGAGGCTCTCTTTTGAGTAAAGTGTAACTTAAGGAGTACTTTGATATGTTACTTTGCGATAATAAGCATATAGTTAGTGAATATATTTAGACAGGTTTATAATTCTGATACACCAATTGTGACCTTAATTTCCCATAGTCTTTTTGACAATTAGGAAAAATAATTATGTAATTGGAAATAAATTACAGCACAGAATCACCGAATCATTTAGTTTGGAAAAGAACTTTAAGACCAAGTCCAACTAGAGGGCATGGACTCAAGCTTCGTCAGGGAAAGTTTAGACTTGATGTTAGGAAAAAGTTCTTCACTGAAAGGGTGATTGGCCATTGGAATGGGCTGCCCAGGGAGGGGGTGGAGTCACCGACCCTGGAAGTGTTTAAGGAGAGACTGGATGAGGCACTGAGTGCCATGGTTTAGATGATGGGTTGGTGTTAGTGTTGGTGTTGGTGTTAGTGTTGAGTTATAGGTTGGACTCAATGATCTCAGAGGTCCTTTCCAACCTTATGATACTGTGATACTGTGATACCATAAACCTAAAACTGCCAACTCCACCACTAAACCACGTTCCTAAGCGCCACATCTACATGCCTTTAAAATACCTCCAGGGATGGTGACTCCACCACTTCTCTGGACGGTCTGTTCCAGTGCTTGACAACCTTTTTGGTGAAGTAATGTTTCCTAATATCCAATCTAAATCTCACAACTTGAGGACATTTCCTCTTGTCCTATCACTTGTTACTTTGGAGAAGAGACAAACATCTGCCTTTCAGGTATTTGTAGAGGGTGATTAAGGTCTCCCCTCAGTCTAAACTCAGAGCTAAACAACCCTAGCTCCCTCAGCCACTCCTCATAAGACTTGTGCTCCAGATCCTTCACCAGCTTTGTTTCCCTTCTTTGCACATGCTTCAGCACCTCAATGTCTTTCTTGTAGTGAGGGGCACAAAAATGAACATAGGATTCGAGGAGCGACCTCACTAGCGCCAAGTACAGGGGATCAATCACTTCCCTAGTCCTGCTGGCCACAGTTTCTGATCCAAGCCAGGATGCTCTTGGTCTTCTTGGTCACCTGGGAACACTGCTGGCTCATGTTTAGCCAGCTATCAACCAACACTCCCAGGTCCTTTTCAGTCAGACAGCTTACCAGTCATCCGTCACCAAGCCTCTAGTGCTGCATGGAGTTGATGCGGCCCAGCTGCAGGACCCAGCACTTAGCCTTGTTGAACCTCATACAGTTGACTTCGGCCCACCAATCCAGCCTGTCCAGATCCCTCAGCAGAGCCTTCCTTCCCTCAAGCAGATCAACACTCCTACATAACTTGGTGTCATTCACGAACTTACTGAGGTTATGCTTGATCCCCTCATCCAGGTCATTGATAATGATATTAAACAGAACTGACCCAAACACTGAGCCCTGGGGAACACCACTTGTGACCGACCTCCAACTGGATTTAACTCCATTCACCACAGCTCTTTGGGCCCAGTCATCCAGCCAGTTTTTTACCCAGTGAAGAGTATGCCTGTCCAAGACACAAGCAGCCAGTTTCTCCAGGAGAATGCTGTGGGAAATGGTGTCAAAGGCGTTTACTAAAGTCCAGGTATACTACATTCACAGGCTTTCCCTCATCCATTAAGCAGGTAACTTTGTCATAGAAGGACATCCCGTTAGTTGAGCAGGATCTGCCCTTCCTAAACCCATACTGACTGGGCCTCATCACCTGGTCATCCTATACATGCCATGTGATGGCACTCAAGATGATCTGCTCCGTAACCTTCCCTGGGACTGAGGTCAGGTTGACAGACCTGTAGTTCCCCAGATCCTCCTTCCAGCCCTTCTTGTAGATGACCATCACATTTGCTCATCTCCAGTCAGCTGAGACCTCCCTGGGTAGCCAGGACTGCTGATTGATAAATGATGGAAAGTGGCTTGGTGAGCATTTCTGCCAGTTTCTTCAGTATTCTTGGATGGATCCCATCTGGCCCCATAGACTTGTGCATGTCTAGGTGATGTAGCAGGTCGCTAACCATTTCCTCTTGGATTATGGGGGCTTCATTCTGCTCCCCATCCCTGTCTTCAGCTCAGGGGGCTGGGTACCTGGAGAACAATTGGTCTTATGAAAGACTGAGGCAAATAAGGCATTAAGTAACTCAGCTTTTTCTTTAGTCTTTGTCACTATGTTTCCCCCTGCATCTACTAAAGGCTGGAGATTCTCCTTCGCCTTCCTTTTGCTGCTAATGTGTGTATAGGAACATTTTTTATTGTCCTTTAGCACAGTAGCCAGATTAAGTTCGAGTTGAGCTTGGGCCCTTCTAATTTTCTCCCTGCATAACCTTGCAACATGTTTGTAGTCCTCCTGAGTGGCCTGCTTCTTCTTCCAAAGGTCATAACCTCTCCTTTTTTTCCTGAGTTCCAGCCAAAGCTCTCTGTTCAATCAGGCCCATCGTCTTCCCTGCTGAGTTGTCTTTTGGCACATGGTGACAGCCTGTTCCTGCGCCCTTAAAGTCTTTCTCCTTTAAGCACATTCAGCCTTCCTGGCTTCCTTTGCCCTTCTGGACTGCCTCACAATGGACTTGGTCAACCAGGCCCCTAAACAGGCCAAAGCCCACCCTCCAGAAGTCCAATGTAGCATTTCTGCTGATCCCCCTCCTCTCTCCTGAACCTTTAAGATTTCCTCCTTGAAGAACGTCCACTTCTCCTCACTTCTCCAAGAATCAAAAACTCTGTCAATTCATGAATCCAACCATCACAGCACCCACAAGTCTTCCTCTGTTTGTAAACAAGTCTATTGGGGCGCCTTCCCTAGTTGGCTCACTCACTATATGTGTCAGGAAGTTATATTTCACACATTTCAGGAACCTCAAAGACCAGGGGTGTCAAACTCGTGGCTCCTGCCGTTCTCCTGCTCCTGCAGCGTAATGCATGTCACACACGCTGCACACGACTTGCATGCTGGCAGGAACATAGGGGCAAGGAGTTCAGCGCTGCTGCCGGGTAGAAACAAGGTACGGGGCTGAATAAAACAAGGTGGAGGGCTGGATTCGGTTCGTGGGCCATCAGTTTGACACTCCTGTCCTAGACTTTTCTCTCTGCTGTATTGTATTTCCAATAGATATCCAGTAGATTGAAATCCCCCACAAGGAGAAGGGCTAGCGATCGTGAGGTTTCTCCCAGATCGTGTGGTCTATTTTCTTATCCTGATTTGGTGGCCTTCTCCCTGATTCTTACCCATAAACACTCAACCTTATCATCACCATCAGACAATCCAAATGAATAAATAAAAAGACATAAGTGATTCCAAATTATATTATGTATTTAATTGATTGGCTTATTTGGCATTCCAGTTCCTTTAATTATACAAGGTACAACACTAAAAAAACCCCAAGTAACTCTATAGCTTGGGAACCAAGAGTGGGAGGGGAGAGACAAAGAGATGGTTATAGAATATGTTCTAACCTGTCACATTGAGACAAGGCTCAACTCAGTACGAGTGGATGCATTTTTCTTACCCTTCGTGGGTAAATGTCAGTGTGCGCCAGCCCACAATGCTTTGTCCATAAAGCAATTTTTAGCTAATAACATCATCACTGGGATTGAGCACCCACTCTATTTGCCAGACCTGGGTCTCTCTTCCCAAAGATCAAGTCAGTGCTCAAAGGAACCCATTTTTGGTCAGTAGAAGATGTGAAAGCAAAACTGACGAAGATCCTCAACAACCTTTCAGAAAATAATCTGCAGAATTGCTTTGAACATTGGCAACATCGTATGCAGCCATGTGTCAACTCAGAAGGGAAATATTTTGAAGGGGATCGTAGCTGACTTTCTTACTTTGTTAAGTAAACAGAGTTACAGGCATAGTCTTTTTTTTCTGTGAGACCTCATATACCTTTGTGTAGGAAGACTTTTTTTTTTATTCCAATGACTTCATTGGAATATGAAATTTGCTACGTTATTTCTCATTTTTGACAAGATGAAAGAGTCTTTCAGTTGTTTACCAGCACTCCTGATTCTCAGCATTACTGGTTCAATGAGATAAGTTGTCATTCTGTGTGAGTTTAATCTTGCATGAAAATTGAGCATCAGATACATTTGAAATAAAAGCCTACTCAGTTCTGATGCTGTGACTTGCAGTTATTTTTGGTTTACTACTAATTTCTCAAAAATAAGTTTTAAATTAGCACTTGTGTTTCTGTACTTGCCATGGAAATCAATTTTTCATGGTAACATTTTTGCAGAGTTTTCAAGCACAAACAAAACTTAGTGTAAACTATTTGCAAGAAAATAAAGTGAATATATGTGTATAGAAAAAACGTATATACAAATAATTTTTATTTTGAAAATATACTGTTACTGAACAAATACAGGGTTCCTGCAAACTTTTAGGCATCCACCAACGATAAGTAAAAGTTTTACTTTGAAGAATAAGAATTTTGCACATTTAAACAACATTACAGAAGATTAAATCTGTGGTTTTCATTGCACATCATTTAAGTTTTGTAGTGGGTTGGCTTTTTGGAATTTTTTTTCAGATCTTCCTTAAAAATGGCCTTTACAGGTCTTCCTTAACAACGGAGATCAGGATCCATGGAAGTGTTTCATATCTTCCTTTAACGTAACAAAACATATAAATAAGGCGTAGATAAGAGGGCTCACTCTCTTCTTCCGGTGAGGCTAGGAAGCAGAAGGTCCCTGCATTGGTCCTGGTCTGGAGCTGAGGCCTGTGGTGGCTGCTGTTGTCTGCCCACGCATGGGGGGAAGAGTCCTGGGTCGGATTTAGCTGTTCTGCTTTCCTCAAGGGAAGTGGTGAAATTTTGCTAGTTCTTTACTTTGTTAGTTACCGGGTTTTACAAGTGTGCATGCCTGTTCTGTTTTAGTTCCTTTTTGTCCTTTTTCCCATTTTCCCTTCCCCTCTTCCCTTTCTTGGGAGTTTTGCATGATATCCTTGCTGTGTGTAGTTAAATATATTTAGAAATACATATATATAGTGTGATTACGTTTTTCTATAGTTTTTTTCTTTGAAAAAGCGGAAGCTTTAGGAAAGGTGCTTAAACTGAGCATTAGAGGGCTTGGGGAAGCTAGTTCAAACCAGCTCAAATTTAGAATTTTTCTTGGCAAAATATCTGGTTATATCCATTTAAAAGTTAAGGTGGGAGTAAATAAAATAGAAGCCCATTCCAATGGCCAATCACCCTTTCAGTGAAGAACTTTTTCCTCACATCAAGCCTAAACTTTCCCTGACGAAGCTTAAGTCCATGCCCTCTAGTTCTGCCACTGGTCACCTGAGAGAAGAGATCAATCCCTGCCCGACTACAACCTCCTTTTAGGTAGTTGTAGAGAGCAATGAGGTCTCCCCTGAGCCTCCTCATCTCAACTCCCTCAGTCGCTCCTCATAGGGCTTGTGCTCCAGCCCCTTCACCATCTTGGTTGCCCTCCTCTGGACACACTCCAGCATCCTGACATCTTTCCCAAACTGGGGGGCCCAGAACTGGACACAGTATTCAAGGTGAGGCCTGACCAGTGCCGAGTACAGGGGGACGATAACTTCTCTGGTCCTGCTCACTACACTATTCCTGATGCAGGCCAGGATGCCATTGGCCTTCTTGGCCACCTGGGCACACTGCTGGCTCATGTTGAGCTTCCTGTCCACCAGCACTCCCAGGTCCCTTTCTGCCTGACTACTCTCCAGCCACTCTGTCCCCAGTCTGTAGCTCTGCATGGGATTGTTGTGTCCAAAATGAAGTACCCGACATTTGGACTTATTAAACATCATCCCATTAGAATCAGCCCAGCTCTCCAATCTGTCCAGGTCCCTCTGTAGGGCCATCCTACCCTCTAGCAGATCAGCCCTTCCTCCCAGCTTGGTATCATCTGCAAACTTGCTGATGATGGACTCAATCCCCTCATCCAGATCATCAATAAAGATATTAAACAGGATGGGACCCAACACCGATCCCTGGGGGACACCACTGGTGACCGGCCGCCAACTGGATGAAACACCATTCACCATCACTCTCTGGGCTCGGCCATCCAGCCAATTCCTAACCCAGCACAGAGTGCTCCCATCTAAGCCACGGGCTGCCAGCTTCCCTAGGAGTCTACTGTGGGAGACAGTGTCAAAGGCCTTGCTGAAGTCCAGGTATGCCACATCCACAGCCTTCCTCTCATCCACCAGTCGAGTCACATGGTCGTAAAAGGAGAACAGGTTGGTCAGGCAGGACCTACCCCTCCTAAACCCATGCTGGCTGGGCCTGATTTCTTGACCGTTCTGCAGATGGCGCGTGATTTCACCCAGGATTATCTGTTCCATGATTTTACCTGGGACTGAGGTCAGGCTGACAGGTCTGTAATTACCTGGATCATCCTTACGGCCCTTCTTATGGATGGGCGTCCCATTGGCCAACTTCCAGTCTTCCGGGACCTCTCCAGTGAGCCAGGACTGCTGAAAGATGATGGAGAGCGGCTTAGCAAGCTCATCCGCCAGCTCTCTCAGCACCCTAGGATGGATCCCATCCGGCCCCATAGACTTATGAGGGTCCCAGTGGCTCAGCAGGTCTCTAACCTCCTCCTCATGGATTGCAGGAGGGCCATATTTCACCCTGTCCCCATCAACCACTTCAGAGGGCCAACTGTCAAGCGAGCTGACATCCTTGCTGTTAAAAACTGAGGCAAAGAAGGCATTAAGTACCTCAGCCTTCTCTGCATCTTTGGTTACTATATTTCCCCCCACATCCAACAAGGAGTGGAGGTCGCTGCCGCCCTTCTTTCTGCCATTGATGTATTTATAAAAACTCTTCTTATTGTCCTTAACAGAAGTGGCCAATTTGAGCTCCAGCTGGGCTTTTGCTTCCCTGATTTTCCTCCTACACGACTTAACAACATCCTTGAACATGACCTGGCTTACATCCCCTTCTTTCCAATGATGATACATCCTCTTTTTCTTACTTAGTTCCTTCAGAAGTTCCCTACTCATCCAGGTCGGCCGTCTGCCCCTACGACTCTTCTTACAACACACAGGGACAGCCCGCTCCTGCGCCTTCAAGATTTCATTCTTGAAGTGCATCCAGCCTTCCTGGACCCCCTTGCCACTAAGAACTATTTCCCAGGGTACTTTCCTGACCAGTTCCTTAAATAATCCAAAATCTGCCTGACGAAAGTCCAGCATCGATGTTCTGTTCCTGGCTTTTCTTTTTACATTGTTTAGAGAGAACTCAATTATCTCATGATCACTACACCCCGGACAGCCTCCAACAACAACATCACTCACCAGCCCTTCTTTGTTTGTAAACAGCAGGTCAAGCAGAGTCTCACCCCTGGTGGGCTCACTCACCAGCTGTGACAAAAAGCAGTCCTCAATACACTCCAAGAACCTCCTGGACTGCCTCCTCTCAGCAGTGTTAAGTTCCCAGCAGATATCCGGAGATTAAAGTCTCCTAAAAGAACAAGGGCAGCCGATCCAGAGGTAGCCTCCAGCTGTTTAAACAACAGAAGATCCAAATCCTCCTCCTGGTCGGGCGGTCTGTAGCACACTCCAACCAGGAGGTCAGACCTGACTGCCCCTCTGACTCTTACCCATAGACACTCAACCTGGTCATCACCGATCTCGACTTCAACAGCATCCAGGGTTTCTCTAGTGTAGAGGGCCACCCCTCCACCCCTCTTCTCACGCCTGTCTCTCCTGAAGAGCCTGTAGCCTTCCATGGCAGCACTCCAGTTACGAGAGTCGTTCCACCACATTTCCGTGATAGCAACTATATCATAGTTCTCCCGCTGGACCAGGACTTCCAGCTCCTCCTGTTTGTTTCCCATACTGCATGCGTTTGTGTACATGCACTTCAGTTGGGTTACTGACAACACCCTTTGAGATGGCTCATCCTCCACGGGAACATCTTTGGTGAGCCTAGTAACTCCCCCCTCCCCCATCATGCCTAGTTTAAAGCCCTCTCAACAAGCCCTGCCAGCTCCTGGGCTAGAATCCTCTTACCCTTTGGAGTTAGACGAGACCCATCTGGGTCAAGCAGACCAGGTGCTGTAAAGGTTTCCCCATGATCAAAGAACCCAAAATTCCTCTGCCGGCACCAGCCCCTAAGCCATTTATTAACTGCATATATTCTCTTATTCCTATCTGTATACATCCCTGCCACTGGGGGCACTGAACAGAACACCACCTGTGCTCCTGCCCTATCTATCGACCGTCCCAGCTCCTGGAATTCCTTTTTAACAACCCTTGACCCTCTTTTCGCTAGTTCATCACCGCCAGCCTGGACCACCAGAAGCGGGTAATAATCTGATGGTTTAATTAGGTCCGGGAGTCTCTTGGCGATGTCGTGTACCCGGGCTTGGGGAAGGCAGCAGACTTCCTGATGAGTTGGGTCCATCCTACAAATAGGGCCCTCCGTTCCTTTCAGAAGGGAGTCTCCTACTACAATGACCCTCCTTTTCTTTTTCTTACTTGAGGTCCTGACCTGTCTGATGGGCAATGTGAGGCTAACAGCCTCCTCAGGTGAGTTCTCTGTCAGACTATCCTCCACCTGAGCATCAAATTCCAACTCCCCAAACCTGTTTTGTAGGGGCAGCTGGAAAGGTGGCATTTGAAAGGGAGGTCTATAACCCCCACGAGACCAGACCTGCTCCCAGTCCTCCTCACCAACCAGGTCACTCCCCTTACCCTGTTGATGAGGAATATGGCATTCCTCAGCCTCCTGGGGAGGATTACTGGGAGGAGAGAGGGTTCTACTCCAACAGTCTATCTCCCTTTCACTTTCACGAATACTTCTCAACCTCTCCACCTGATCCTTGAGATCTGCAACCATAAGGAGCAGATCCTGAATCTGTTCGCACCTCAGACAAGTATTTTTGTATTCACATAATGGATTTCAGTCACAGAGGAGTCTCATCATGTATGAGCCGCGTTACAGAGGAGTTGCGTTACGGAGGAGTCGCATTATGGAGGAGTCGTGTCATAGAATGGTAAGAAGGGTCATAGTGGAGTTGGGTCATAGATGAGTCGGGTCATAGTATGGTAAGAAGGATAATAGTGGAGTCACTACATAGAAAAGCCATGTCATCATGGAGCCACATCAAAATGGTAAGAAGTATCATAGAGGAGTCGTGTCATATAGGAATCGTCATAGAGGACTCGCATCATAGAGGAGTCGAATCACAGAGGAGCTGAATCACGAAGGAGTAGTGTCATATATCAGTTGCATTAAAAATTGTAAGAAGGTTCTCAGAGGAGTCGCGACATTGAGGAGTCATGTCATAGAATGGTAAGAAGGGTCATGGAGGAGTCAGGTAATAAAGGCGTCACATCATAAATGAGTTGGCTCATAAAGTATTCAGGTCATAGAGGAGTGGCATCATAGAGGATATGAATCATAAAAGTGTTGCGGTGAGCGAGAGTCAGACACTTACTCATAGAGTTAATGTGAATGCTCTAACTTTATTGATAGCATGTGCGGTTATATATCTTTGGATAGAGGTACACGCGGCTGGCATAGCTAGCTGATTGAGTTAATGCTTCTGTCCACGCGCCTTACGGTTGCTGCTGATTGGCTGGAGTACACTGTCCACGCGAAGGGCTTCTGGCTCTGATGCCAGCTGGGCTGCTTCTTCCTTATCTTGGTCTCTGCTTCACATCCTGCTGATATTTTGCAAGCAGACGAATTCCTCTTGATTGTTTACCAAATTGCTACGAGATAACCCTATTCCCTGTTCGTACAACTCTAGTATTTTCCCATGCCCAGCTTCAGCTAGAAATTCTTCTACAATTCTCCCTTTTTCTTTATAGACAGGGAGTGCCTGGGTAAGTAGGGCACGGGTAGTAGACTGAATCATGTTCTGCAAACAAGCACAAAAACATGGGATACATGCAAAAAGACATAAAAGCTTTACTAGGATTAAGAGCCCTGTTTTCAAGAGGGAGGTAATCCATGGTCCAAAGCCCAAAGAACGCAACCAATCTTCAAGACCAAAGCCTGTATTTTGTCACAATTGGTTAGTAAGGTCAGACAGCTCTTGTAAGTGCGCATGGATAGATTTGGAATGTCCAGAGAGGTTCATGCAACACATTCCCTCAAATTCTCGACAGCCATGCCCTTGAGCAAGCAAAAGAAAATCAATAGCTGCACGGTTTTGTAAGGTAGCATGGCGAACAGAATCAACATCTAGTAAAAGATCTGACAAGGCAGCAGAAGTAGCATTAGTTTGCTTTGCAAGCCAACAACCTAGTTTAGTAAGCGATTTCCCTGCTCCAGCAGAAGCAGCGCCTGGCAAAAGGATAGAAGCAGAAATAACCTGTTCAGCACTCCAAAACTTTACATTGGATTCACAATCTGAGTTAAAAGCATGCGTGAATCGTTTTGTTCGTCTGGAATGTGTTAGAAAAATGTTGAGAATCATGCTATCATTTGCAGTCAAAATGGTAAGGTGGTCTATTGTGCATGGGCCCCCTCGAAGGTGTGAAGGGATACCTAGCCATGCTCGATCACCACAAATCAAAAAGTACCCATGAGGAAGTTTTAAAGGATTGTTCGTAGATCAGGATACATTTGTAGTGGTATATTGACACCATTGGGATGCGTTTCTATAAATCGCCAAAGAAGAATTAACTATGATCCAGTAGTTATGGGCCCTTTGAATGGAGGAGTGATTAAAATACAAACGTGCATCTGCCCTAAGTGAGCCAAGTTATTCAATCTCTTGTGGCTCTAGTTCTGCAATCGGTAGATGTGGAATCCAAGCGTCCCAATGGTCAACAGTAGAGTTAGGCTGCGTACTGTTGCACGTTGGCACTTGTTGCGGACAAGGCCAGGTGTCTGCAGGAAGGCCAACTAAGCATGTTGAAAAAGGGTTGGAAGGAGTTGCAACTGATAAGCAAATAGATTGCTGGTTGGTTAAATTTGCCAGTGTTATCCAGACATTTTGTTTTGGCTGTGCTAACAGATAAGCAGATGAGACATTGATTAGCCAACAATATAAAAGGTACGCCGATAGTAATTTCTTTTTCCTCGACACCTGTTCTGCACTATATGTGACTCTGACTGGGCTATAGCTGCTGATGCCCAGCGACGAAATTCCCATTGCAATAACCCTAATTGCAGTTGCTCAGCTGTTTCAAACAATTGCACAGATTCTTCAATTCTTTTCCCTGTAAATCGGGTAAGGGCCTGACTCCACGTTTCCTGGTGGAAGTCCCAATCACAAGCTTCACACCACCAGTTTTTTAGCTTATACTACCTTGTACTCACAGTTCTCTGGCAGCTTCCACAATATAATACCACCGGTGCTCTGCACCGTCTCGTGTTGCAGAGAGGACAAGGATCGCTAGCAGGCCCTTGATCAAGGTGATCCTGAAGAACACCTAAAACCTCTTGTATTGAATGGGCTGAGTAGGGGGGGTCCCGGTAATTGCCGTCGAATTTCTTGGGGTAAAGAGTTTACAAGGGGTTGGAATATAAGATGTACTTTTTGTTAAAGCGAAGAAAATCAGTTAGATCTATCTCTAGTTGATAAGCCATGTATCATGGATCAGCCTTTGTCCATCTGCTAGGGATCTATCGGGGCCCGTCATCTGTTAAAACACAAGAATAGCCTCTCCCGGTAAAAAGCAATTTAACAGGACCTTTCCATACTCCGGTTTTGGGATCTTTATAAAGTACCTTCGTTTCAACACCTTCTGCTAAGGTATGTTTTTCATAGTGAATAAGGGCAGGGGGCATTTCTCGGTCAGCTGATAGGGAAAGAAAGTTTAAGGTATATAAAGCCTTATGAAGCCTGTCACTCGGGTTGACGAAATTTTGATTGTTTTGCTTTTGTAGCATAGCTTTGAGTGTCTGATTTGCCCGTTCTACAATGGCTTGACCAGTGGGGTTGTGAGGGATGCCAGACACATGAGTGATACCCCACCGCAAAAGGAATTGCTGGACCCTTTTACTGCAATAAGCTGGTCCATTATCCATTTTTATTTTCGAGGGCACACCCATCACGGCAAAGCAGGCGTGCAGGTGACGGATGACATGTAAGGCTTTTTCTCCAGTTTGCGGTGTGGCCCAGATCAAGTGAGAGAAGGTGTCTATTGTTACATGCACATATTTCTGTCTACCAAATGGGGCATAATGTGTAACATCCATCTGCCATATACCACAGGCTACCAGGCCTCTAGGATTAACTCCTAGACCCAGATGTCCACTTTGATGGCTACACTGATCACAACTCTTTACAATGCCTTGAGCATCGTCCCACGGGATGTGGAACTGCCGCTTTAGCATTTTTGCTCCTTGGTGAAACATGTTATGCCTTATTCGCGCGGCTTGGAAAGAGTCGATTTGTTGATTGTGTATGTGTGCAACAAGTTGATCTGCTCTTTCGTTTCCTTCTCCCAGACCTATAGAAAACTGATGACTACGAATATGCAAAACACAGCAGGGTTCATTTCTTTGCAAAATGGCCTGCTGCAATTGCATAAACAATTCACCTAATAACTGACGTTTAGGTTGTTTAACTACTGCATCCTCTATACGTTGAACTACACCCACCACATATAAGGAGTCAGACACTATGTTCAAGGCCTCATCCCTCCAATATGTTAAGGCTCAGAGAACTGCTTTTAATTCTAATGTCTGCAAGGAGTCCTCTATTGTTCCCTCAATTAAGTGAAACTGCCGTTCTTGAGTTTCTGTTTCTTTCCAAGTACATACTGCCTTGTGGCTTTTCCGACCTGCATCTGTAAATGCTGTAATTGCATTGGGCAATGGGACCTTTTGTATATGCTGCTGTGGTACCCACTGAATTTGATTTAAAACCTGCAAAAGTGGATTGTTAGGTTGTTTGGGACAAAGTTGACAGGTAAAGTTCTCCAAAGCAATTTGCATTGGCTGTGAGTTAGCCAAGAGCCATTCTATCATGTCTTTGCGTAAAGGGAGCCAAATTTCATGCGGTTCTTCTCCACTAACATCTATGCACCGCTTCCTCCCTTTCACCAGGAGTAATGCTATTATATCTGTCTTTTGACAAATACTCCTAGGTGGTGTTTGTGGGGGAAATAGCCATTCTAAAATCAATTCCTTTTCTCCCCCTTTTTCTTTAGAAGGAACTGTTTGAAGGAGTAACAAAAAGGGATCATCAGCCACATCTGGTCATTCACCCTTCGAAGATCGTGAAGCAGTCGCCATTTTCCAGATTTTTTTTGGGATAACAAAGATAGGTGTATTCCATGGACTTACAGAGGGTTTTATGTGTCCTTGCTGCAGTTGCTCCTGTACTAATTGACTGGCTATTTGCTGCCGTTCTTTGGTCATAGGCCATTGCTCCACCCATACGGGTTCATTTGTTTTCCAAGATATCGCAGGGGTGGGTGGCAGCGCAGCAATGGCCGTCAAGGAAAAGATGCGGTATTGTTGGACTGAGGTGAGATCGTGATCGTGGCTCCCAACTGAGAAAGTACATCTCGCCCAATCAGCCCCTGCAAGTCCCCTGGCAATGGCATAATATAAGGTCGGAGGCTAACTGTCTGGCATTCAGGGAACTGCAGCTGCACAATTGATCTGCTTTGTAAAGGTGCTTGTCCTCCACCTATGCCTTGTAAAGCATCTGCTGTTGTTGTAATGGCCAATTTTTTGGCCAGTGCACACGAGAAAGAATTGTTACATTGGCACCGGTATCACACATAGCTGTGATCTGGCAGGTATCTTGTTTATGGCGCACAATGAGAGTAACCTGTGGACGCTGATTCATTTTCTGAACAAGATTAATAAGTTTCTGTCTGGTTGAACCGAATCCGCAGTCTCCACGTAGCTTAGCTTTTGGGGCAGGCGTTGAGGGATGTCGTTCGTACAGCAGAAGTTGTGCAATACGAGTACCTTTATCAATTGTCAAGGATGGCTGTAAGGTGAAGGCAATCACACAGATTTGTCCAGTGTAGTCAACATCAATTACTCCAGGAAGGACGACAAGGCCAGCTAAAGCAGTAGACGATCGTCCGACTAAAAGGGCTCCAATTTTTAAATTCTCCATCAAAGGCCCATACATTGTTGTCGGAATCTTGCAAGGCGCAGAGCTTAGGAGAGTAACAGTTACTGCTGATTCCAAATCAATCCCCATACTGCCTCTTGTGGCTGGGGGGGGGAAGGCCTTTTGTTGCTGGGCTATCCCTACTTGTGTCTTGGCGCAGGGATTCTTCGCACTGTTTCGCCCGTTTTTTGACCGCTTGCATATTGCTGTTGCCAGAACATGCTCTCTTGATTTTCGGGAGGGAGCTGTGACGCACTCATAATGGCCGTGTGCAGGCGGTCAATAAAATGAGGATACGTTTCTGTTAAACCTTGCCGAATATTAGTAAAGAAAGGAGCACCATTAGGATCCGGTACTGCATCGTATGCTTGAATCGCAGTTCGCGCTACCACATCTAACAGGGCATAAGGATACCGCACTTGTTCAGCAATATTAGAATAAGCACCGGAGCCAGTGATCATATCAGCTCGGATTCCCCCTAATGGGTCGTCAGCTGCTCTAGGTCGATTTTCTTCCTCTCGAGCTAACCTTTCCCATTCCCTATACCACATTAGATATTGGGAGGGAGACAGCAGGAGACGAGCCAATTCTGCGCAATCAACAGGAATATTTAGGTCGGCGGTGTACAGCCAATTAATCAAGGCTCGCCCAGTTTCTGATTTGTGGCCATTCTCCTTTAAGGTACTTTTTGCTTGTTGGAGCACTTTCCATTCATGCCTTTCATAACGCACCTCTCCCCCCTCTTCACTACGTATCACCGGACAAGTAATCATGGGAGGAGACCAGCCTCCTTCAATTATAGCATCCTTTACAATTCCCGTCCACCTTCGGGGTCTTGTCATGGCTGCCGGCCAGGGCGATTGTACTTTCCCTTGAATAACATCATGCAGCGTTAGGCGTCCCCGTATATCATCAGGGACCACCAGATTGCTTTCCTGCCCTCGTAACATCTGCTGTATGTGATCAAGAACTTGCCTCCCTCATTCATCTAGTTTATCCACAACTTTCGTAAGTTCTGCTGCAATTGATTCTAAAGTGACTGACGGAGGGGAATTTGACACAGCTTCTGAGGCATCCGAAGGGGTTAAAGGTACATCAGTAGGTAAAGGACGATACGCTTCCCCCCCTGTCTCAGGCTGCTTTCCACATCGAATTTCTTCATCAGACAAAGAGGGAGTAGACGGCGGAGCATCATGTCATGGAGCAGTCGTGTCATGGATGAGTCACGTCATAGAAGAATGAGAGGCATCACAGAGTAGTTGCATCATAGAGGTATTCATGTCACAGGGGAGTCGTGTCATAGACAAGTCACATCATAGGGTAGTCACATCACAGAGGATTCATGTCACAGAAGAGTTGCATCTTAGAATGGAAAGAGAGTTCATAATGGAGTCACGTCATACACAAGTCATGTCAGAAGAGCTGTGTTGTACAGAAGTTGCATCATGGAATTGTAATAATCGTCATAGATGAGTTGGTTCAAAGAAAAGTTGGGTCACCAAGGAGTAGCATCATAGAGGAGTCGCATCATAAACGAATTGAGTTACAAGAATCATGTCATAGTATGATAAGTGGGGTAATAGAGGATTCACTATATACAGGAGTCACGTCATAAAGGAGTCACGTTACAAGAATCACATCATAAAGGTGTCGCGTCATAGAGTGATAAGAAGGGTTGTGCAAGAGTCGTGTCAGAGAGGAGTCACATCAGAGAGGAGTTGCTTCATGGAATTGTAAGAAGGGTCAAAGAGGAGTTGCGTCACAGTGGAGTCATGTAACAGAGGAACGGCTTCATAGAGGAATCGTGTCATAGAATGTTAAGAAGGGACATATAGGAGTCGAGTCATACAGGATTCGCGACATAGAGACGTCACGTCATAGAGGAGTCAAATCATACAATGGTAAGAAGGGTCATAGAGGATTCGGATCATAGAGGAATCGCATCATAGGGGAGTTGCATCATAGATGAGTCCTGTCAGGCATGAATTGCATTTCAAAGGAATTGCGTAATAGAGGAGTCGCATCATAAAATGGTAAGATGGGTCAAAGAGGAATTGCATGATAGAAGAGTCCCATCATAGCGCAGTCACTTCACAAAGCAGTCGCGTCACAGAGGAGTCACGTAACGAAGGAGTTACATCACAGATGATTGGTTTCAAAGAGGTATCGCATCGCAGAGGATTTGCGTCATAGAGGATTCGTATCATAGAATGGTAAGTAGGGTCATAGATGGGTTCGGTCATAGAGGAGTCAGCTTATAGATGATTCAGTTCATAGAATGGAAAGAAAGGTCTTAGAGAAATCGGGTAATAGAATGTTAAGAAGTGCTATAGAGGAGTCGTGTCATAAAGGATTTGCGACATAGAATGGCAAGAAGTATGTGTGGTGTATTAAGGCACGGACTCCAGTATAGTGAATAACAAAGACCTTTATTACAATCTAAGCAAGACTGATATACCCTTTACAGAGTCTCTGTGTTTTTCCACACCATATGTATTTTTCTCTTGTGACCTTCTCTTACACAAATATTTACAAGGCTATGCACAATATTCTTTTCGTGTTTCAACACTGCCTCTGTGTACTCAAAGCTTACTCACTGTTCCCATGGCTTCTTCTTCATCAGCAGAAGGATGTCTCCATCTGCTGCAGTTGCTAATTCACTTACTGACCCCACATCTCCCCCTTCTTTGTTTACAACCATAATCGCTTTAATAGACTTATCTATCATACGTTGAATACACTGTAACAAAAAAGGCAAACAAATAATAATACACAAAAATATTCCTAAATTTGATTCTAATAACGTGTTTATTACTACTGCTAGGTTACTATTATATAAGTGTCAAGTAAATCTACTTCCTAATCTTGTCACATTTACAACATATTTCAAAAGACTGAAGTCGTCTATTGGATGTCCTACTAGACAAGTTACAAATGGGTTGTCCAGTGTTGCAGTTGCTAGACAGATCAAATCTTGTCCCGTCATATTTGCTAATGTGATCCAGACGTTTGTTTTCGGTTATGGTGGGATCTAAACTGCATGCATCATACTTAAAAGGACCCATCCGTAAGCCGCAAAAAGGGCCGCATGTTCTGCGCCAGCACCCATCTTGATCCGCGATCTGTGGAAACACAAGCATAACCTCTTCCCCAAGTTATTAATAAGAATGGACCATCCCATTTACCTGCTTCTAGATTCTTTATCATAACCTTCGCTTTTCCGTCTACATTCTTCAACTTACCTTCTAAAGATACAAAACGATGGATAAAAGGTGGTTCTAAAGACTCACAACGGTTTAAAAAGTTAAGGACATATAAGGCTTTTTCTAATCGTTCATGAGGGTTCATACTGTCCATTCCAGCTCCCCCTTTCTGTTTTAATAACATTACTTTCAAAGTTCCATGCATGCATTCGACTATGGTTTGGCCAGTGGGAGAGTGTGGGATGCCAGTAACATGTCGCACCCCCCATAACTGTAAAAAAAGATTCAGTCCATTGAGCAACAAACTCTGGGCCATTATCAACTTTGATTTGTCGAGGTACACCCAACATCGCAAAAGCACACAGAAAGTGTTGACAGACATCCCGAGATTTTTCTCCTGTATGGGCAGTGGCACAAAGAGTACCAGAAAAATGTGTCTACAGCAACGCGTATATACTTGAGTTGTCTAATCTCTGGTATGTGTGCGACATACGATTGCCAAAGTTCCAAAGCCACCAGTCCTCAAGGATTCACTCCAACAGCAGAGGCTGAGACCAACAATTGACAGTCAGGACAGGCTGTAACTATTTGCTGAACCTGAGCAAGAGGCAGTTCGAAAGCCTGATGAAAAAAGTCATGTGAGAGTCTTGCCTGTTAAAAAACGTTAGGCATTACCACAGCACCTGCTAAATGATCGGTATGTGCATTTCCTTCTGTAACAGAATCCGGTAAACTTGTATGTGAGCAAACATGCATAATAAAATATGAGTTCATGCCACGATTTAACAAAAATAATAGTTCTCTTAGCATGTTAAACAACTGTACATTACACACCTCTTTAAGATATGATTGTTCTAAATCCACCACTATACCAGCTACACAAGCAGAATCTGTAACAATATTAATAGGAATGTCCCATCGGCAAAATACACGAACCACTGCTGCTAGTTCAACAATTTGAAGTGAGCCTCCAACTATTTGTATATCATTTTGCTATTGGCCAGTTTCATCTCGCCATACTATTACAGACCATCCCATCTTACCAGAACCATCAGTAAATACCATTAATGTATCTGAAGGCGTGTGACTATATTTTCGTTCATCCATCAAAGAAAGCTAACTTAAGGTTGATTGTTGAAGACGGAGGGAGTCACCGACACCAGATGGTTCATCAGTGGAACTCGTTTATTGGTCGTGTTACAATCACTTTTATAGCCACGATAATTAGGTTATACATATTGCAAAGCTCAGGCTCATTATTGGTCGTACGATAATTAGGTTATACATATTGCAAAACTTTAGCTCCTTATTGGTTACAGACTTTATCACTGCACATACATTCCTGTAGTTTTAGAAATCCATCTGGTCCCGTGGGAGACATCCTGTTATCTCCCTTGCCTAAGCTTTACTGCACAACAAGGGCCCACTGACCTTGCTGGTCAGTATTTTCTCACTTAGCTCAGTATTTTCCCACTCAAGGCCTAAACAGCTTGCTTTTGTCAGGCTCATGTCTGCTTTCAGTGAGCCAGGTTTCAGTAAGTCTCTCCACAATTCCCCTGTTTTCTTTATTTAAGGCAATGTGGCTTTGTAACATATTTTGCACTAGGTTTTTCAAGTTCATTCTCCAAACATTTAAACATACAAGGGAGAATCAGTAAGGTGACAAAATTTATAATTAATATGACTAGTCCTTGTTTCAACAATTCTGATACCCAGGGTCCAAATCCAATATTGGCCAATCATTCTCATAATGGGTCTGTAAGCTAAAGTCTTTTAAGTGTGTTTACATTTCTGTTACCTGTTTGTGTATTGATTTTGAGTGATCAGACAGATCTTTGATCAGGAGTGTTCTTAGCCAGCCTGTAATACCAAATTGAGAATCAATTTCCAAGAACATCATCTGTTTCCTTTAATTTGAGTCAATTGGGTCCACATTGCAAAGCAATCAGTCTTGACTTCTTGGATTGTTTAACTTGCTGAATGGCAAGTTTTAAGTACCAAATTGCTTGAGCTTGGCAAAAAGCACTTCCTGATGCAAAATGATAAAAATGTGGCTGATTATATGTGATACCTGCTGCTATATAAAAATCCTCAAAATTCTGGTGAAAATGTGCAATACAAAGACTACCTTCAGTTGCTACTACGTGACTATTTCTTATCAACCTATTGGCACAAACTCCACACTCTAATAAAAGATTCAAAGCACAATTACAATATACATAATTGCAATCACAATTAATAGCTATAACAGAATTCAATTCTCAAGCCCCTCTCAGTACTTGTCAGTCAAGTATGTTCACAATTACATATCGTGGGCGAAACCTCTTGCTTTATGTGTTAATTTCTGTTTGAAGTTGTTACAGTAGAATGCTTATTACTCTCTGCTGTGGCTCTCATGTGTTCGATTGACTGACTCGACTGCTGGGCATGTCCATTTGCTTGCTTCATGCCACGTCCTCTAGTTCAAGCAGATTTGTCTGACTATGGCCTTTGTCTCGTAACCAGTCCCTAATGGCTGACTCCTGACTCTCCACACCTCCCCCGTTTTCTTTAACCACAGGGTACGCCCCATATAACATGGACTGTATTGTCTTTTCAATCATACGTTGCAAACAGTTACAGAAGCACGGCAAAAGGAGCACTATACAACAAAACAGAAGTAAGATTGTTAACCCTGTTTTTAACAAGCTAGTTAACCAAGGACCAAAACCTAGAGACTTGAGCCAATCTTCCAATCCAAAACCTGAGTTAATCTGTAGGTGGTCAGTGAGGTCATGCAATTCTTGTATATGGGCAGTTATGGATTTGGAATGATCAGAAAGGTTCATACAACACATGATTTCGAATTCTTTGCAGCCATGACCATGGGCTAGCAACAGAAAATCTATGGCTGCACGATTTTGAAGAGTGGCATGCCTGACCGAATCAACATCTACAAGTAAATCCGATATTGCTTGAGAGGTTGCGTTGGTCTGTTTTGCCAACCAGCACCCAAGGTTGCGCAGCTGACTAAGAGCACCAGCTACAGCAACATTCGGAGTAAAAAAGGAACCAAATATAATTTACTCAACGGACCAAAAATTAACATTGTCCTTACAATCTTGTGTAAATCGATGCCGTAGGGAACGAGTTGGCCGAACTCGTGAATTTCGGGAGATGTTAAGAATCATGCTATCATTGGGAGTTAGCAAGGTTAGCCTGCCAATGGTACAGGGACCTCCTCTAATGTGGGATGGAATTCCGGGCCATGCACGATCCCCACATATGAGAAAATATCCTGGTGGGAGAGTGATCGGATTATTTGAAGATTTAGAAAGGTTTGTGGAGGTATAGTTACACCACAAACTGGCATTGCGATAATAAGGTATAGTGGCATTGACCGTCGTGTAATCACTGTGGTCCGCTTGGCGTGAGGAGTGGTTAAAGTAAATGCAGGCATCTGCTGTCAGAGAGCCTAAAATCTCCAACTCTAGCGGTTCCAAATCTGCAATAGGGCGGTGAGGCATCCATGAATCCCAGGAATCTGCGGTTAATCTTAAATTAGAATTATTACAGGTCGGTACACTTACTGGGCACGGCCAATCAACGTCAGGCACTCCTACAAGGCACGTCGAGAAGGGATTAGAAGGGGTTGCCACTGAAAGACAAATAGCGTTTTGCTTTGTAAGATTGGCCAAAGTCACCCATACATTTTGTTTAGATTGTACTGGAAAGAAAGCAAAACCTACTTCTATTTTCCAAAGCAAAATCAATGCCTGTAATATTTCCTGTAACATTTCTTATAATAATTCTTACAATAATGCTTCAGTATATGCAATTCTACTGATCTACTAGCAACCTTAACCCAGAAGGTCAGTCTCGCCCGTTGCTCGGCTAAAAACAACTGTTCAGGCGATTCGTACAATTGCAGAGCTTCTTCCGGGGAGTCAATATCAAAACCATTAAACTCAGCTAAAAGATACAAAGCAAATGCCCCTTGTCTATTAATTTGATAATCACAAGTGGGGCAAAACCAGGATTGCAAATCTTTCCTCCTACAATGCACTACTTGGGTACAATAAGCACAATAAAGATCTATAAAAGCATTGCAGTTAGTTTTACATAAAGGACAGGAATAAACGCTAGGTGCATCCCATTCTATCAGATTTTTTAAATCTCTCAAAATAATGTTGAAATAGTCAGGGTCAATGTTGACCAATAGATACTTCAGTTCTTTTGGCAGCTGGCCCAAAATCGGAGGGACGATAAGCCGTAATTTGGACAACAGTCGCTGCTCTTCACTACGGTGAACAGGTCTTAGGAGACGATCGATGTGGTCCATTTACCGGGAATTCATTCTCCCTCCTGCCACGCATCGCAGGCCGAGTCCAATTTAGACAGAATTCGCAGGGGTCCAAATCGGCAGTGGTTATATTCTGCGGCTAGACGGTCATCAGGGCAGGCCTAACACACCTGGCAGGAATCCATAGGGTTCCTGTAGGTGCGGAAACACATACATAACCTCGACCCCAATATATCACTTCCACAGGCCCTTCTCTCAATCCTGTCTTTGGGTCCTTATAATTCACTAATGCACGCTTGTGGCTACTGCCTTGACTTTCTTTCATGTGTATGACTGCGGGAGGGTCCTGATCTTGCCCAAATACACAAAGATGGTTCATTACATAAACAGCTTGCGCCAACCTCTGTTGGGGGTCAACAATTTCTTGCTGCTTACTGAGATATTGTTTTAGAGTTCGATGGGCCCTTTCTACTATAGCCTGTCCCGTAGGAGAATGCGGGATGCCTGTTGTGTGCACTATTCCCCAAAATTTTAAGAATTCTCTAACTGTGGTACTGCGATAAGCGGGCCCATTGTCTGTTTTAATCGCTTCTGGTACCCCCATAACTGCAAAACTAGCAGTCAAATGCCGCATAACATGTAGCGCTTTTTCCCCACGCTGAGCAGTTGCCCAAACATACTTGCTATATGTATCAACCACCACATGCACGTATTTGAGTCCTCCGAATTCTGCTACATGGGTTACATCCACCTGCCATAGGGCATTTGATTTTAGTCCTCTTGGATTCACTCCACATCCTAACCCAATTCCCCCGTTGTGATGGCTGCATGTTGGACACGCTCGCACTATTAGCTTAGCTTGTGTGATGGGAATCCCATAAGTTCGATGTAACCCTTTTGCATTCTGGTGTAGGCGTGCATGTGCTACCTGAGCCTGCTCCAAATTGCTTTGCGTTGAGGCTGGCATGACCAGTTGATCAGCTCGCGCATTTCCCTCTCCCATTCCAATATTCCACTTATGGCTCCTTATATGTAACACGCAATAAGGTGCCTTCCTTTGCTTCAACATTCTCACTAGCTGCAACAAAAGATCATACAGTCGCGGGTTATGAGTTTCCTTGATGCTGGCATCCTCTATTCTTTGCAATACCCCCGCAACATACAAAGAGTCTGTAACCACGTTCAGCGGTCCCTGGAATTGTATAAAAGCCTGTAAGACTGCATTCAGCTCCGGGGTCTGCAAGCTGTCTCGACTCTCAGCCTCCCATATTTTGTGCTTCCACTGCTTGCCTTCCTTCCATGTCATGGCCGCCTTTCTAGACTTCTTTCCGGCATCAGTATAGACTGTAGTAGCATTTTCAAGGGGTGTGGTTGATCGCCACGGTTTCACTATCCACTGCCACTCCGCTAGCCACTGGAGCATTTTTGGTTGCAACGGGCCTGTCTTGATAATCGCTCCTGCTCCCAATAAAGCTTCTTGTAATTCCGTGGAGTTAGCTAAAAACCAGTCCAAATCTGATTTTTGGATTGGTAGTTGAATTTGAGTGGGTTCTTGTCCAGCGACATCAATGATACGCTGACGGCCCCGCTTTATTACATCTGCAAGTTGCTCAATTTTACTATATAGTTTTTCTTGCTTGTAACGGAGGGGAGAGCCATTCCAACACCCTCGTCTCCCCCGTTTTCTTTAAGTTTTGGGACAGAGCTGCTAACAGATGGCTTCGGGCACACCAAACAGTCAAGTCTATTGGGCTATTAAAGTCTCTGTGCTGCAGGTAATGATTGCCAATACATTGAACGATCAAATCGATGGTCCGGCGCTGTGCAGAGGTGAGTCGAATAGGTAAAGCTGGGTCTGTTCCTTTTAACAGAGGACGAAGTGCACTAAGTAGGCTGTTTGGGATGCCTATGACTGGCTTCAACCATTGCATTTCTCCCATAAATTTCTGTGCTTCATGCAAGGTAGTGATGTTTGTGTCTAATTGGAGCTTTTGTGGAGTAATTGTCTGCATAGTTATAATCCAACCAAGATATTTCCATGGACTAGTTTGCTGTATTTTTTCAGGCGCAACAATTAGTGATGATGCTTTAAGGGTTGTTACAATTGTTTGCAGTTGATTTTCGCTAAACTGTTCCTTTTGAGCGAAGAGGATGTCGTCCATATAATGATATATGATAGTTTCAGGCCATGCCTTCCGTAAGGGCTGTAGGGCAGTATCCACATAAAGCTGGCACAGAGTAGGGGAGTTCCGCATCCCTTGCGGGAGAACAGTCCATTCAAATCGCTTATCTGGTTCTCCCCTATTAACTGCTGGTAAAGTGAATGCAAATCTCTTCATGTCATCAGAATGTAGCGCTATAGTGAAAAATCAGTCCTTTAAGTCTATAATTAAAAGGGGCCATGCCTCAGGCAGCATGGCAGGATTAGGTAACCTGGGCTGAAGGGCCCCCATAGGCTCCATTTGTTCATTCACTTTTCGTAAATCATGGAGTAAACGATATTTGCCTGACTTCTTCTTGATTACGAATATTGGAGTATTCCATGGACTGGTCGAGAGTCGCAAGTGACCTTGCTGAAATTGTTCTTCTACCAAGGCATGTGCTTGTTCAAGGCTTTCCCTTTTTAAAGGCCATTGCTTTACCATCACCGGTTCGTCTGTTTTCCAGGTGAGTGGAATCGGGAAAGTCCAAGCAATGGCACTTAAACTAAAGGGCGCTGATCATTGGATAATACCACTCCGAGTTGCGCGAGAATGTCTCTCCCGATGAGGCATTGTACCGTAGGTGGTAGTGGTACTATAGTCAACACAGTATTGACTGTTTGTCCGTCCAGGGTTACCGCTACCAGGGGAGATTTTTTCGCCAATGTGTAACCTCCTACTCCAGTGACTGTGTCCATTGTGGCCCGCTGGGGCCAATGGCTTGGCCAACATTCCGGTTGCACTATACTAGTATCGGCCCCTGTGTCCAATAAGGCTGTCAATTGTACAGAGTGTCCCTGGTACGATATCGTAACATCCTTAGTGGGTCGAGTAGATAGATCCATGGTTAACATAGCCAATCCGGAGGAGCCAAAGCCTTGGGCTCCGCGGTTCTTCTGTGTTAAAGGGGTTAGTCCCTTTGTTAGCTGTGGCAACGGTAGAAGTTGCGCAATACGTTGTCCTGCAGCGACACTCAGTGGTGGAAATGGAGTATATGCCATAATATGAATTTCACCGGAGTAGTCTGCATCTATAACTCCCGGAAGCACGAAAAGTCCCATAATAGTTGTTGAGGATCTTCCCAATAACAAAGCTCCATAGGCTTGTCCGTTGATAATGAGTGGCCCCCTTACTCCAGTTGGTATCTTCTCGGGGCGAGTTGTAGCTAAGGTGACATCTACATTGGCTGCCAAGTCGAGTCCCAAGCTGCCTGCAGTGGCTGGCTGGAGGCTGATGTTGCGGTCACCGAGGCGGCGATTTGTGTCGGAGCGCGGCTGCCCTGCGCACTCTTTGTCGAGTTTCCCGACCTCCGACGACAAGCTGACGTGTTGTGAGAGCTGGACTGACAGGTTTGGCACCAGATTCCGGAGGTGCGGCACTGTCGACGCATGTGCCCGGGCTTGCCACAGCGGTAACACCTCACGCCTGGAGGCAATGGGCGGTTTGGGTTCGTGCTAGCCGGTGCTGCAGCGGTGGCTTGGAGGGACGCAAGAGCGGCTAATACTTGTGCCTGACTAGATTCTGCCTGTTTTTGCAATCCCAACCCTAAATCTTGCAGTGCTTTAACTATAAACACCTGCGACCCGTTTGGCTGTAATGACATTCGTTCTAATGCGGTTTCAATTGACCAGTCTGCTCCTAATGTTAACAATATTCTTTTTGTCTCTTCATTTGCATTCTGCAATGCGCACTGCTTTAACAGCGCGCCTTTCATATACTCTGGTACTCCTGCCTTTTCTATTGCAGCAGCCACTTTGTCTATAAACCCCCCAAAGCTTTCTCCTCGACCCTGCTTTATGCTCATATACATCGGGATGCCGCCAGCATCTTTAACCCGTCCCATGGCATTTCTCACTAGCCTCATCGCTTCCCGAACCTTGTCGGGCCCCAATAACATTTGCGCTTCGGTTCTCATATACGGCCCTAATCCCATCATTTCCTGCATAGTGAGCCCGTGGAGTGGATCACCTGGTCCTCTCTGAACCGCCACTGCCTCTTGAACTTCTGCTTGCCAGTGTGCGTTGAACAGCAATTGTTGGTGTTGTGTAAATACTAACTTAGCTATACCGCGCAAGTCGTTCGGGAGTAAGAGAGTGGTATCGAATAGGTAATCTAGGATCTGCTTGACTGGTTTGCTTTTCGGGCCAAATTGTGCTACTGTCTGCTGTAGCTGTGCAAGTAACTTCCAGTCCAAAGGGGAATAATTACCAATGTGATGCGTTACTTGACCGTTTTGGTCTACTACAGGGGTGTATGTAACGGGGCAGACTAGGGGGCCGGCAGCCTCCAACAACACCTCATCGCCTTCCTCTGCCCCTTTGCGGGCGATAGCAGCCCACGCCTCACGACGCTCCCTAGCCATCTCCTCCCACAGGTCGCTGAGCGCCCCAGGGACGGGGGAGGTGGGGGAGGTGGTGGATTCATAGCGATTCGGCATGGTTGCTCGCGATGCAGGCTTTCGGAGGCCCAATTTAAGCACATGTGTAGCTCCCCCACTGCCCTCGTCTTCACTCTCGTCACTTTCCACATCCCCGCTTGCACTCCCTTCTTCTAATGGAGGTGCTGACAGTTTAACAGAATCGGAGGATGTACTCTCTGTCCCACCAGCTGGAATCACTATAGCTGACACCCCCGGAGCCAACGGCTCACCCTCTTGGCCATACCCAGCGTTTTTACGGGAAGCTTGCAGAGCCGCGGCAGCAGCCCTACGTTCTGCCTGTTGCTTTAAAAGATCGTTATGGATACCCCGCCATACTTTACCTAATTTCTTTGCCGTTTTATCATCGTTTAGGATGGCGTCATAAAGCTCATCTCCTAATTTACGCCATTCCGAAAGTTCATGAACTGTGTGAGGATTCTGAAAACAGCCCTTGGCATGCCCCCAGGCTAACAATCCCACTATATCTTTCTTGCTATGCCCTTTCAACCCTCGCTTTTCTATATTAGCTAAAAATAAATCGTATGCTACTTGCCGATCCATATCAGCGCTGTTGCGGTCCTCCGGCTCCGGTAGCACGTACGGCCCAGTACCACCTCTATGATCCCTGGGGGTGCTGCTCCTGCCTTTTCCGATTTCCGATAGCGTTGAGCAGTGCTCTGGTCGCCTCAGAGCCCAATCCAACTCCGTCCACCGATGATGTTCTCCCCCGTTTTCTTTAACAACGGGGCAACGTCGGGGTCACCATTTTGTTGAAGACGGAGGGAGTCACCGACACCAGATGGTTCATCAGTGGAACTCGTTTATTGGTCGTGTTACAATCACTTTTATAGCCACGATAATTAGGTTATACATATTGCAAAGCTCAGGCTCATTATTGGTCGTACGATAATTAGGTTATACATATTGCAAAACTTTAGCTCCTTATTGGTTACAGACTTTATCACTGCACATACATTCCTGTAGTTTTAGAAATCCATCTGGTCCCGTGGGAGACATCCTGTTATCTCCCTTGCCTAAGCTTTACTGCACAACAAGGGCCCACTGACCTTGCTGGTCAGTATTTTCTCACTTAGCTCAGTATTTTCCCACTCAAGGCCTAAACAGCTTGCTTTTGTCAGGCTCATGTCTGCTTTCAGTGAGCCAGGTTTCAGTAAGTCTCTCCACAGTTGATAATCATTTATGTTTAGGTAAATGAATACAAATTTGTCCAAAAAACCCTTCAAGAGCTATTTGAAAGGGTAGTGATTCTTGCATCAACCAACCTAGCATGGATATGGTTACAGTTAAAACAATAATTATCGGTTGTTGACCACACAATTGCAAAAGGCTCTCCCTGCCCTTTTTAATTAACAAACTAAATATTTCTGGTCGAGTGGTAATTGTTTTTGAAAACTGATGCAGTAAAAATAACCATCCAATTACTAACAAAGGATCCCCCTCAGTCTGATCCCTTTGCATGATTAAACCATAAGGTTGAAAAGGTGGATTTAAAATTATTAAATAAAATGGCAAGTTAGGATTATAACGTTGTGCCTGGCAGTGCATGATTGCTTGTTGAATTTTTTGAAGAGCTTCTCTCACTGTGTTGTCTAATTGTCTCAGCAACTGTAAAGCAGAATTGCCCTATAACAGTTGAAAAAGAGGATGTAACTCCTCATTTGAAATGCCCAAGAGGGGTAGCACCCAGTTCACTGCACCCAACAATTTTTGTAAATCATTGAGTGTATTAATTTTGCTAATTATCTTCACAGCTTGTGGTTGTATATTCTGAGCTGTAATGTGCCACCCTAAATACTGCCAAGGTGCTTGCTGTTGAATCTTTTCAGGGGCTATAACTAAACTGTGTACAGCTATAGCTGCAATGGTGGATTGTAAAGCTAAATGCATGTCCTTCTCCTCTTTAGCTGCAATTGAAATAATACCCATGTAATGATAAATAACAACATGTGGAAATGTCTGACTCAAAGCTCGAGCCACATACCATTAACAAATGATTGGACTGTTTTTCATGCCCTGAGGAAGAACAGTCCAATGGAAACGTTTGTGAGGTACTGCCAAATTTAAAGAAGGAACAGAAAAAGTGAATCGAGAGGCATCTTGTTCATGTAAAGGAATGATGAAAAAAACAGTCTTTCAAATCTATTACCAGTTCCTTGGAAGTAAAGCTGGGGAAGGTAAACCTGGTTGTAAAGCGCCCATGTCATCTATTACTGCATTAATGCTTCTTAAACCATGTAACAATTGCCACTTATCACTCTTTTTACAAATAACAAACACAGGAGAGTTCCAAGGAGAACAATGTTCCCTGCACAAAACTGTTCTTCTATGAGAATATTAAGGTGGTGCAACTTTTCCAAACTGAGGGGCCATTGATCAACCCAAACTGGATTGTCCATTTTCCATGTCAGTTTTATTGTGTGCTGCACCTCAGTAGCCTCTAGGATAAATTTATCTTTAAACTCATGCCCCATTGCGATAAACAGTCTTGACCCCATGATGTCACTGGAACATGTAGGATATATATGGCCATATGGTGGCAGTATTGCCCTCCGGTCCAAGGATTAGAAGTGGGTCGCAGCTCGGCAGGGGCAAGGTACGGCCCCCAATGCCCCTCAATGCTACTGCTCCCTGTATAGTGGGCCAAGATTTGGGCCACACAGTTGCAGTGATAACTGTAACATCAGCACTGGTATCCAAAATTCCTGAGAACATTACCTTGTTAGAAAGACCTGTATGTTGTAATTGACATTGACTGTATGTTCTTCATCAGCAGAAGGATGTCTTCATCTGCTGCAGTTGCTAATTTACTTACTGACCCCACAATAGAGGAGTTGGGTCATAGAAGTATTCATATCATAGAGGAGGCACGTCATACAGGAGTCACGTCATAGTGTAGTCACGTCACAGAGGAGTCACATCATAGAAGAGTCACATTGTAGATAAGCTGTGTCATAAAATGGTAAGAAGGGTCATAGAGGAATTGTGTCACAGAGGAGTCATCACAACAGAAGAGTCACGTCATAGAGGCATTGCATCATAGAATGGTAAGAAGGGTCATAGAGTAGTAGCGTCATGGAGGAGTTGCATTATAGATGTGTCATGTCATAGAGGAGTCATGTCATAGAGGAGTCATATAATAGAATGATAAGAAGGGTCATAGAGGAGTCACATCATTAGAGTATTAATGTCATAGAGGAGTCACATCATAGAGGAGATGCGTCACAGAGGAATCACATCACAGGGCAGATGAGTCATAAAATGTGGAGTGTTGAAGAGTAGTCCCATCATAGAACACATCATAGATGAATCGCTTCATAAAGGAGTCAAGTCATATAGGAGTCATATCATAGAATGGTAATAAGGGTCATAGATTAGTCACGTCATGGAGGAGTCGGGTCATTGAATGGTAAGAAGGGTCATAAGGAGTCATGTCATTGAGGACTCAGGTCATAAAGGATCCACATCATAGAGGAGTCGTGTCATAGAGTGGAGTCACAGAAAAGCCATGTCATAAAGGAGTCACTTCACAGAATGATAAGAAGGGTCAGAGAAGGTTTGGATCATAGAGGAGTCGCAACTCAGAGGAGTGGGACCATAGAATGATAAGGGTGGTCATACAGAAGTCCGATCAAAGAAGAGTCGTGTCACAGAGGACTCACGATATAGAGATATTTGTGTCAAAGAGGAGTTGTGTAACAGATGTATCACATCATAGAGAAGTCACGTAATAGAAGTGTCATGGAGGAATTGCATCATACAGGAGTAGTGTCATACAGGAGTAGCGTCATACAAAAGACATCATAGAATGATTAGAAGGGTCATACAGGAGTCACATCATACAGAAATCGCATCAGAAAGCAATCACATCAGAGACAGGGTGCGTAACAGATGGGTCGTATCATAGAATGGTAAGAAAGTTCATAGACGAGTTGTGTAACAGGAGTCAGTTTATAGAGGAGTCATGTCTTAGAGGAGTTGCTTCATAGATGTCCTCCCACCATGGAGAAGTCATGTCATAGAGTATTTGCATCCTAGAGGAGCCAAGTCATAGACAAGTCACATCACAGATGAGTCACGTCGTACAGAAGTCGCATGATAGAATGAAAAGGGGGTCATAGAAGTGTGCCGTCATAGAAGAGTCACGCCATAGAGTTATTCGCATCATAGTGGAGTCGCGTCATAGTGGAGTCACATCACAGAGGAGTTGCGTCATAGATGACTCAAGTCATAGAATGTTAAGAATGGTCATATATTAGTCATGTCACAGAGATGTTCGCGTCACAGAGGAGTCGCGTCAGATGAGTCGCATCATAGAGGAGTCATGTAATAGTGTTGGAGAATGGTTGCGGGAGCGTGGACATGGCTCAAAGGAGGAGCTCTGTGAATCGGGTCTGGCAAAAATCAACTGAGCTGGGCTGTGATAAAAAGTACTGAGGATTTTGCTGAGTCACATCATAGAGGAGTCAAATCATAGAATGGAAAAAAGGATCATAGAGGAGTTGCATCATAAAGGCGTTGTGTCATATAGGAGTCACTTCAAAGAGTAGTATGATCACACAGGAGTCACATCATAGAAGAGTCTTGTCACAGAATGGTAAGAAGGGTGATAAAGTAGTCGCATCATATAGGTATTTGCATCATAGAGGAGTTACATTACAGAGGAATCGCATCATTGAATGATGAGAAGGGTCATAGAGGAGTTGCATCATAGAGTCATGTCAAAGAGGAATCATGTCATAAATGAGTCACGTAATAGAGGAATAATGTAATAGAACGGTAAGAAGGGTCTTAGAGGAGTCATGTCATAGAGGAGTCCCTTCTTAGATTGGTAAGAAGAGTCATAGAGTAGTTGCGTCATAAAGGTATTCACATAAAATAGAAGTCCTGTCATAGAATGGTAAGAAGGTTTATAAAAGTCATGTCATAGGGAAGTCACGTCATCAATGTATTTGCATCATAGAGGAGTCATGTTCTAGTGGAGTTGCATCACAGATGAGTTGTATCATAAAGGAGTCACGGTATAGATTGGTAAGATGGGTTATAGATTGACCTGATTTGGAAGGGACCCACAAGGATCATCAAGTCCAACTCCTATCCCTGCATAGGACAATCCCAACATTCACATCATTTTCCAAATGCTTCTGGAATATTGTCAGGCTTGGTGCCCTGACTGCTTCCCTGGGGAGCATATTCCAGAGCTCCTCCACACTCTACATGTAAAACCTCTTCCTAATATCCAACTGAAACCTCCCTGACACATCTTCCTGCCATTCCCTCGAGTTTTAACATTGGTCACTAGCGAGAAGATATCAGCGTCTGCTCCTCCAACTTCCCTTGCGAGGAAACAGTAGACGGCTATGAGATCTCCCAGCAGGCTCCTCTTCTCCAGGCTGAACAGACCAAGTGACTTCAGCCGTTCCTCATATGATGTCCCCTCTAGACCCTTCACCATTTTGTGGCCCTCCTCTGGACACTCTCCAGTAGTTTGATGTCCTTTTATACTGTGGCACCCAAAACTGAACACAATATTTGAGTTGAGGCCTCACCAGTGCAGAGTAAAGCAGGATATTCACCTAGCAATGCTGCGCTTGATGCATCCCGGGACACAGTTGGCCCTCTTGGCTGCCAAGGCACACTGGTGGTTCATGTTCAACTTGCTGTCAACCAGAACTCCCGTGTCCCTTTCCATAGGGCTTTTCTCCAGCCTCTCACTCCCCAGTCTGTATTTATATCCAGGATTGCCATGTCCTAGGTGCAAAACCCAGCATTTCCCTTATTAAGCTTCATACAGTTGGCCATTGCCCAGCTCTCCAATCTGTCCAGAATGCTCTGCAGGGCCTCCCTGCCCTCCAGAGTGTTAACCGCTCCTCTCCAGTTTTGTGTCATCGGCAAACTTGGCTAGTAAATCCAGGTCATTTATTAAATATATTAAAGATATTAATTATTACTGGCCCTAAGAGATTTATCCCTGTGGAATCCCACTAGGGACTGGTTGCCAGACAGATGTAATCCCATTCACTATGATCCTTTGAGCCTGATCCATGAGTCAATTGTTCACGTACTGCATTATGTGTTTATCCAGCTGGATGTTTGAAGAGGACAGAAGAACGACACCTAGAAGCTAGATGAGCAGACTTTGTTTATTGTACTGACACAAGAGTATTTATGCACATAGTAATTGAGGTCATACATATTCCACACACAGAGATTACATTGGTTCTTTGGTTAAACGTTAACCCCACCTTGTTTTTCTCATTATCCTCAACCAGATACGTGTCCCTCACATTCTTTCAAAACACAAGTTCCGGCTTCTTAAGATCAAGGACAGTGCTTTCTTGCCTTCAACAGTCGTGATGTTCTTGTTTACTGTTCACTGTCTGCACATCCTGATCTAAGTTCTCGTTTGCTGTTCACTGTCTGCACATCCTGATCTATGTTCTCGTTTGCTGTTTCAACAATTCTTGTGTACTGCCTACGTGTCCTTGCTCGCTTAACCACATCTCTACAGATGTTGGACATTATGTTTATGAAGATACTATGAGAAACAGTATCAAATCCTTGCTGATATCTAGAAAGATTACATCAACTGGTTTTCCTTGGTCGACTGGGGAAGTAACCCTGTCATAGATGGAAATTAAGTTTGTCAGGCAGTCTATAGACTTGTGCTGTCTGGGACCAATGACTGCATTGTCTTTCAGGTGTTTTTCAGTAGCTCCCAGAATAATTTTCTCCATAATCTTACAAGGCACTGAAGTGAGACTGACAGACCTGTACTTACTGGGATCATCTCTGCTACCCTTCTTGAAGATTGGGACAACGTTTGCCAGCTTCCAGTCAAGTGGTACCTCCCCATATTCCCAAGAACATTGAAAAAACATTGAGAGGGGTCTCACTATGACATAAGCCACCTGTTTAAGTACCCTTCGATGAGTCTCATCAGGTGCCATCAACTTGTAGGGGTACAGCTGGAACAGCAGATCCCACACAAGTTTGGGGTTGATTGTGTGATTATAATTTGTGCAGTCTTGGTCCTCTGGCCATGGGCTCATTGGGGTGGGGGTGGAGGCGAGCCCATCATCAGTATTGAAGACAGAGGCGAAAAAAGCATTAAATGTCTCTGCCTTGTCTATATCTCTGCTTAGGAAGTGTGTCCATGTTTATCAAGTAGCAGGCCAATGTTATTTCTGGCCTGCCTTTTGTTATTAACATATTTGAAAAAGCCTTTTTTATTATCCTTTACAGTGCTGGCCAACTTCAACTCTAATTGAGCCTTGCCCACACGAATTTCCACTCTGCAGCAGCAAACAGCATCCCTGTAGTCCTCCCATGCAGCCTGTCCATGTTTTGTTATACACTATCCTTTTATGCCTCAGTTTGAGAAGAAGATCCCTACTCAGTCAGGCTGACCTTCTGCCTCACTTGCGTAACTTCTGTCATTTTTTAATTGCCTCGTCCTGTGCTCTTAGGAGGTGAACAGCACCATTAAACAGCACTGGTCCCAGTATGGAACCCTGAGGGACACCACTTGTCACGGGTCTCCATTTGGACATCAAGCCATTGACCACTATTCGCACAACGTAACCATCCAATCAATTCCGTATCCACTGAATGGTTCACCCATCAAATCCATATCCCTCCAATTTAGAGAGAAGGATGTTGTGGGGGACTGTGTCAAAGACTTTACAGAAGTCCAGATAGATGACATCCATTGCTTCTCCCGTGTCTGCTGATGTGGTCACCCCATCATAGAAAGCCACTAGGTTGATCAGGCAGGACTTGCCCTTTGTGAAACCATGTTGGTTATCTCGAATCACCTCCCTGTCCTCCATGTGCTTTTAGCGTAGCTTCTAGGAGGATCAGCTCCATAATCTTCCCAGACACAGAGGTGAGGCTGACAGGTTGGTAGTTCCCAGGGTCCTCCTTTATAAAAATGGGCACAATGTTGCCCTTATTCCAGTCACCAGGGACTTCCCCCGACTGCCACAACTTTTCAAATATCATGGAGAGTGGTTTGGTAACCACATCAGCCGATTCTCTCAGGACTCTGGGATGCATCTCATTCAGTCCCATAGACTTGTATATGTTCAGGTTCCTCAGGTGGTCACGAACCTGATCTTCCCCTACAGTGGGAGGGACTCTATGCCCCTTGTTGTTCCTTGACCCAGGAAGGGTGAGGAGAGTGGTTGTCAGTGAAGACTGAGGCAAAAAAATTGTTGAGTACCTCATCCTTCTCCTCATCTGTTGATACAAGGTCACCATTTTTGTTCATCGGTGGGGTTACGCATTCTTTAACCTTCCTTTTCTGGTTGATGTACCTATAGAAGCCCTTCTTGTTATTCTTTGCTTCTCTTGCCAAGTTCAGCTCCAGCTGCGCCTTGACCTTCCTGACCCCACAACTGGGCAGCATCCCTATACTCTTCCCAGGTTACCTGTTCCTGCTTGCAATGCCTGTTCAGTTCTCTCTTGTTTGAACAGCAGGTCTTGGCTCAGCCATGCTGGTCTCTTCCCTTCCCTGCCTGATTTCCTACATCTAGGGACAGAGCGCTCTTGTGCTCTGTGGAAAGCACCCTTAAATATTTGCCAGCTCTGTATTGCTCCCTGATCCCTGAGAACTGTTTCCCAGGTGTCCTATTGAGTAACTCCCTGAAGAGCTGGAAGTTTGCTTTCCTAAAATTTAGGGGTTTTACTACAATCCTCACCTGTCCCATATCCCTCAGGACCTTGAACTCCACGAGTGCGTGATCACTGCAGCCCAGGCTGCCTCTGATTTTGACACGAATGATGAGCTCCCTTGCATTGGTGGCCATCAGGTCCAGTATCGCATCCCCTTGGGTAGGGGCATCTATTATCTGGGTTGAGAAGTTATCATCTATGCACTCTAGGAGTCTCCTGGATTGCCGTGCTGCTTTTCCAGCAGATGTCAGGGTGGTTGAAGTCCCCCAGTAAGATGAGAGCTTGCGAGCATGAAACCTTCTGTAGTTGGAGGAAGAAGGCTTCATCAACAGGCTCCCCTTGATCAGGCGGCCTGTAGTAAACACCAACTACAAGGTTCCTTTTGTTGACTTGATCTTTTATTCTCACCCATAAGCTTTCAACTTGTTTGTGGCTATTCTTCAGAGACAGCTCTTCACACTCAGTTTCCTTATATGGAGGGAACAGTCTCTGCCCCTCCTTTCCAGCCTGTCCCTTCTGAACAGCCTGCAACCATCAATAGCCACACTCCAGTTGTGGGATTTGTCTCACCAAGTTCCAGTAACTGCAACCAGATTGTAGCTTTCTAGCAGCACGGTAGCTTCCAACTCCTCCTGTTTGTTGCCCAAGCTGTGTGCGTTTGTATAGAGGCACTTGAACTGGACTGTTGGCCATACTACCTTCTTAGTGGAACACCCCTTATTTCCCTTTGAGGTTTCCTTGTTGATTCCTACTATCTCAGGAGCCCTCAGGTCATCTTCATAAGACTCCATTTGTACTGCAGCTTCTCCAGCATACCCTGGGGGAACAGAAGAAGGGCCCATAGTAGCACCCCATGATTCTAACCTTAATGCGTCAACCCACAGCTTGTAATAGAGAAGCCTGATTTTATCCCCTTCCCCCTTCACATTTAGTTTAAAGCCCTGTCAATGAGCCCTGCAAGCTCCTGATATAAGACCTCTTTGAGAAAGGTGGTTCCCTTTTTGTACCTGTAAGCCCGGTGCTGTGTAGGCATAAGGAGTCAAGGTCATAGAATGTTAAGGAGGGTCATAGAGGAGTTGCGTCAAAAGGGAGTTGCATTGTATAAGAGTCACATCAAAGAGTATTCGCATCACAGATTATTTGAGTCATAGAGGTATTCATATGATAGATGAGTCACATCATAGAGGAATCGCGCCCTAGAGGAGTCATGTCATAAAAAATTCACATCATAGAATAGTCATGTCACAGGAATCATGTCACAGAGGACTCCGATCATTGAATGATAAAAAGGGTCATAGAGGAGAAGGGTCATACAGGAGTCGTGTCACAGAAGAGTCACATCATACAGGAGTTGCATCAAAGAGGAGTCATGTCACAGAGGAGTCATGTCATAGAGGAGTCATGTTACAGAGGAATCGCATCAAAGAGGAGTCACGTCAAAGAGAAGCAACGTCATAGTGGAGTCGCATCAGAGAATAATAAGATCATAGAGAAGACTTGCCACAGTGGAGTTGCATCATACAAGAGTCGCAAAATAGAGGAGTCACATCATAGAATGATAAGAAGGGTCATAGAGGAGTCACATCATAGACGAGTTGCATGATAGAATGGTAGGAAAAGTCATAGAGGAGTTGGGTCATAAATGAGTCGCTTCATAGATGAGTCGAGTCATAGAGGAGTGGCGTCATAGAATGTAAGAAGGCCATAGAGGTGTTGATTCGTAGAAGTGTCCAGTCATAGAGAAATCATGTTATAGAGATGCTGCACCCAAGAAGAATCGTGTCGTAGAGGTGTCGGGTCATAGAATGGTAATAAGGGTCGTAAAGGATATGTTTCATAGAGGAGTCAAATGATAGAGGAGATGCATTGTACTGGATTCGCATTCTAGAATGGTAAGAAGCGTCATAGAGTCACATCCTAGAGGAGTCACATCATGGACGAGTCATGTAATAGAATGTAAAAAGGGTCGTAGAGGAGTCCCAGCATACAGTATTCATATCATAAAGGAGATGCACCAGAAAACGGTAAGAAGAGTCATAGAGGAGTCGCATCATAGAGTAGTCATGTTATAAAATGGTAAGAAGGGTCATAGAGTAGTCGCATCATAGAGGTATTTGAGTCACAACAGAGTCGCGTTGTACTGGAGTTGCATCACAGCGGAGTCGCATCATAGAATGATAAGAAGGGTCATAGAGGAGAAGTGTCTTAGAGGAGTCCCATCATGGAGGAGTCATATCACAGAGAAAACGCGTCACAGATTAGTCACTTCAGAGAGGAGTCAGGTAACACAATGGTAAGGAGGGTCATAGAGGAGTAGAGTCATAGAGTATTGGTGTCATAGAAGAGTCATGTCAAAGGAATGGCATCATAGTGGAGTTGCATAGTCGAATGGTAAGAATAGAGGAGTCGTGTCATAGATGAGTGGCGTCATAGAAGAGTCACGTGATAGAGTAGTCACATCACAGGAATCGCTTCATAGAGTCGCGTCATAGAATTATAAGAATGTTCATAGAGTATTGGCATCATAGAGGAGTCCTGTCATGGAGGAGTCACGTCACAAAGGAGTTGAGTCATAGATGAGTAGCGTCATAGAGGAGTCAGGTAATATAATGATAAGTAGGTCATAGAGGAGTAGCGTCATAGAGTATTCACGCCATAGAGCAGTTGTGTCACACAGAAGGCACATCACAGGAATCAAGTCATAGAGGTGTCACGTCATAGTATGATAAGAAGGATCATAGAGGTGTCGGGTCACAGAGGAGTCGCATCATACAGGAGTCATGTCATAGAGGTGTCGCATCACAGAGTAGTCACATCAAAAAGGAGTCGCATCATAGAAGAGTCGCATCATCAAAAGTTGTGTCATAGGAGTGTCATATCATAGAGGGATCAGGTCATAGAGGAGTCATGTCATCGAATTGTAAGAAGTGTCAAAGAGGAGTCATATAATGAGTCGCATCTTAGAAAAGTTGTGTCATATATGGCAAGTAGAGTCATAGACGAGTCGTGTCACAGAGGAGTTGCATCATATAATCATAAGAAGGGTCAAAGAGGAGTCACGTTATAGAGGAGTCACGTCATAGAGAAGTCACATCACAAAGCAGTCGCATCACAGAGCAATCACATCACAGATAAGTCACATCACAGACATTTTGTGTCACAGAGAAGACATGTCATAGATGATATGTAGGGTCATAGATATGTCAGGTCATAGAGTAGTCAGTTCATGGAAGATTCCATTCATACAATGGAAAGGAGTCATAGAGGAGTTGGGTCACAAATGAGTCAGGTCACAGACAAATTGCGTCACAGAGGAGTCACATCACAGAGGAGTTGCGTCATAGAATGATAAGAAGGGTCATATAGAGAATCGCATTATGGAAGAGTCTCATCATAGAAAGATAGGAAGGGTCAGAGAGGTGTTGTGTCATAAAGGAGTTGTGTCATAGAGGAATCATATCATAGAGGAGTCATGTCAGAGAGGGTTTTCGTCATAGAATGGGCAGAAAGGTCAAAGAGGAGTGCCATCATAGAGGAGACACATCATAGAGGTATTCGTGTCATAGAAGAGTCATGACATAATGGAGTTGCGTCACAGATGAGTCATGTCATAAAGGAGTCGTGTCATAGAATGGTAAGAAGGGTCATAGAGGAGTTGCATCATAGATGTCTTTGTGTTATAGAAGAGTCACGTCATAGAGGTACTGCATCATAGAGAACCACGTCATACACGAATCAGGTCATAGAGTAGTCATGTCACAGAGATCCATACAGGAATTGCATCATAAAGGAGTCACATCAAAGAATGGTAAGAAGGGTCATAGAGGAGTCGTGTCATAGAGAAGACGTGTCACCGAGGAGAGGAGTCACATCATAGAGGTAGTCTCGTCATAGAGAAGTAGCCTCATAGAACATTAAGAAGGGTCCTAGAGGACTTGAATGATAGGAAAGTCATGTCAGGAGCCAGGTCATAGAGGAGTCATTTCATAGAATGGTAAGAATGGTCATAGAGAAGTCGTGTCATGGAGGTGTCATAGAGAAATCACATCATAAAGGATTCATGTCAAAGAGTCACATTATAGAGGAGTTGTTTCATAAAGGAATCGCATCATAGAAATTCACCTCATAGAGGAGTCACGTCATAGAGGAGTCGGATCACAGAATGGTAAGAAGGGTCATAGAGGAGTCGAGTCAGATGAGTTGCATCACAGAGGAATCATGTATTAGAGAGTTCGTGTCACACAATTGTCACATCACAGAATGATAAGGAGGGTAATAGAGGAGTTGCATCACAGATGAGTCGCATCATAAAGGAGTCATGTCATAGACTAGTTGCATCACAGGAATTGCATCATAGAGAATTCGTGTCATAGCATAGCAAAAAGGGTCATAGAGGAGCCACGTCATAGAATAAGAAGGGTCAGAGTGGAGTTGTGTCATAGAGGAGCTGAGTCACAGAAGAGTCAGTTCACAAATGAGTCGGGTCACAGATGAATAGCGTCACAGAGGAGTCTCGTAATAGAGGAGACACGTCATATGGGAGTCGCGTCACAGGAATAGCATCAGAGTGGAGTCGCATCAGAGAATGATAAGAAGGGTCAGAGAGGAGTTGCGTCATAGACGAGTTACATCATAGAAGAGTCGTGTCAGAGATGGTTTGCATCATAGAGGAGTCGCATCATAGAGGAGACGTGTCAGAAGTATATGCATCATAGAAGAGTCACGACATAGTGGAGTCACGTCACAGTCAAGTCGCATCATATAGGAGTTGTGTCATTGAGTAGTAAGAAGTGTCAAAGAGGAGTTGCCTCAGATTTGTTTGCATACTAGAAAACTCACTTCTTAGTGGAGTTGTGTCACAGAGGAGACGTGTCATAGAGGAGTCGCGTAATGGAATGGTAAGAAGGGTAATATAAGAGTAGCATCATAGAGTAGTTGCAGCAAAGAATGGTAAGAAGGGTCATAGAGCTATTCATGTCATAGAGGAATCGTGTCATTGAGGAGTTGTGTCATAGAGGAGCCGCATCATAGGAAGTTAACAATGGTCATAGAGGAGATGCATAATAGAGGAGTTGCATTGTACAGAAATCACATCATAGAACGGGGCAAAGAGTCACAGATGAGTTGGTTCATAGTGGAGTGAGGTCTTAGATGAGTCACATCATAGAGGAGTTGCGTCATAGAGGCGGGGCGGCACGGAGGAGTCATGTCAGAGGAGTCACGTCACAGAGGAGTCAATTCATACAATGATAAGAAGGGTCACAATTACATATCGTGGGCGAAACCTCTTGCTTGATGTGTTAATTTCTGTTTGAAGTTGTTACAGTAGAATGCTTATTACTCTCTGCTGTGGCTCTCATGTGTTCGGTTGACTGACTCGACTGCTGGGCATGTCCATTTGCTTGCTTCATGCCACGTCCTCTAGTTCAAGCAGATTTGTCTGACTATGGCCTTTGTCTCGTAACCAGTCCCTAATGGCTGACTCCTGACTCTCCACACCTCCCCCGTTTTCTTTAACCACAGGGTACGCCCCATATAACATGGACTGTATTGTCTTTTCAATCATACGTTGCAAACAGTTACAGAAGCACGGCAAAAGGAGCACTATACAACAAAACAGAAGTAAGATTGTTAACCCTGTTTTTAACAAGCTAGTTAACCAAGGACCAAAACCTAGAGACTTGAGCCAATCTTCCAATCCAAAACCTGAGTTAATCTGTAGGTGGTCAGTGAGGTCATGCAATTCTTGTATATGGGCAGTTATGGATTTGGAATGATCAGAAAGGTTCATACAACACATGATTTCGAATTCTTTGCAGCCATGACCATGGGCTAGCAACAGAAAATCTATGGCTGCACGATTTTGAAGAGTGGCATGCCTGACCGAATCAACATCTACAAGTAAATCCGATATTGCTTGAGAGGTTGCGTTGGTCTGTTTTGCCAACCAGCACCCAAGGTTGCGCAGCTGACTAAGAGCACCAGCTACAGCAACATTCGGAGTAAAAAAGGAACCAAATATAATTTACTCAACGGACCAAAAATTAACATTGTCCTTACAATCTTGTGTAAATCGATGCCGTAGGGAACGAGTTGGCCGAACTCGTGAATTTCGGGAGATGTTAAGAATCATGCTATCATTGGGAGTTAGCAAGGTTAGCCTGCCAATGGTACAGGGACCTCCTCTAATGTGGGATGGAATTCCGGGCCATGCACGATCCCCACATATGAGAAAATATCCTGGTGGGAGAGTGATCGGATTATTTGAAGATTTAGAAAGGTTTGTGGAGGTATAGTTACACCACAAACTGGCATTGCGATAATAAGGTATAGTGGCATTGACCGTCGTGTAATCACTGTGGTCCGCTTGGCGTGAGGAGTGGTTAAAGTAAATGCAGGCATCTGCTGTCAGAGAGCCTAAAATCTCCAACTCTTGTGGTTCCAAATCTGCAATAGGGCGGTGAGGCATCCATGAATCCCAGGAATCTGCGGTTAATCTTAAATTAGAATTATTACAGGTCGGTACACTTACTGGGCACGGCCAATCAACGTCAGGCACTCCTACAAGGCACGTCGGGAAGGGATTAGAAGGGGTTGCCACTGAAAGACAAATAGCGTTTTGCTTTGTAAGATTGGCCAAAGTCACCCATACATTTTGTTTAGATTGTACTGGAAAGAAAGCAAAACCTACTTCTATTTTCCAAAGCAAAATCAATGCCTGTAATATTTCCTGTAACATTTCTTATAATAATTCTTACAATAATGCTTCAGTATATGCAATTCTACTGATCTACTAGCAACCTTAACCCAGAAGGTCAGTCTCGCCCGTTGCTCGGCTAAAAACAACTGTTCAGGCGATTCGTACAATTGCAGAGCTTCTTCCGGGGAGTCAATATCAAAACCATTAAACTCAGCTAAAAGATACAAAGCAAATGCCCCTTGTCTATTAATTTGATAATCACAAGTGGGGCAAAACCAGGATTGCAAATCTTTCCTCCTACAATGCACTACTTGGGTACAATAAGCACAATAAAGATCTATAAAAGCATTGCAGTTAGTTTTACATAAAGGACAGGAATAAATGCTAGGTGCATCCCATTCTATCAGATTTTTTAAATCTCTCAAAATAATGTTGAAATAGTCAGGGTCAATGTTGACCAATAGATACTTCAGTTCTTTTGGCAGTTGGCCCAAAATCGGAGGGACGATAAGCCGTAATTTGGACAACAGTCGCTGCTCTTCACTACGGTGAACAGGTCTTAGGAGACGATCGATGTGGTCCATTTACCGGGAATTCATTCTCCCTCCTGCCACGCATCGCAGGCCGAGTCCAATTTAGACAGAATTCGCAGGGGTCCAAATCGGCAGTGGTTATATTCTGCGGCTAGACGGTCATCAGGGCAGGCCTAACACACCTGGCAGGAATCCATAGGGTTCCTGTAGGTGCGGAAACACATACATAACCTCGACCCCAATATATCACTTCCACAGGCCCTTCTCTCAATCCTGTCTTTGGGTCCTTATAATTCACTAATGCACGCTTGTGGCTACTGCCTTGACTTTCTTTCATGTGTATGACTGCGGGAGGGTCCTGATCTTGCCCAAATACACAAAGATGGTTCATTACATAAACAGCTTGCGCCAACCTCTGTTGGGGGTCAACAATTTCTTGCTGCTTACTGAGATATTGTTTTAGAGTTCGATGGGCCCTTTCTACTATAGCCTGTCCCGTAGGAGAATGCGGGATGCCTGTTGTGTGCACTATTCCCCAAAGTTTTAAGAATTCTCTAACTGTGGTACTGCGGTAAGCGGGCCCATTGTCTGTTTTAATCGCTTCTGGTACCCCCATAACTGCAAAACTAGCAGTCAAATGCCGCATAACATGTAGCGCTTTTTCCCCACGCTGAGCAGTTGCCCAAACATACTTGCTATACGTATCAACCACCACATGCACGTATTTGAGTCCTCCGAATTCTGCTACATGGGTTACATCCACCTGCCATAGGGCATTTGATTTTAGTCCTCTTGGATTCACTCCACATCCTAACCCAATTCCCCCGTTGTGATGGCTGCATGTTGGACACACTCGCACTATTAGCTTACCTTGTGTGATGGGAATCCCATAAGTTCGATGTAACCCTTTTGCATTCTGGTGTAGGCGTGCATGTGCTTCCCGGGCCTGCTCCAAATTGCTTTGCGTTGAGGCTGGCATGACCAGTTGATCAGCTCACGCATTTCCCTCTCCCATTCCAATATTCCACTTATGGCTCCTTATATGTAACACGCAATAAGGTGCCTTCCTTTGCTTCAACATTCTCACTAGCTGCAACAAAAGATCATACAGTCGCGGGTTATGAGTTTCCTTGATGCTGGCATCCTCTATTCTTTGCAATACCCCCGCAACATACAAAGAGTCTGTAACCACGTTCAGCGGTCCCTGGAATTGTATAAAAGCCTGTAAGACTGCATTCAGCTCCGGGGTCTGCAAGCTGTCTCGACTCTCAGCCTCCCATATTTTGTGCTTCCACTGCTTGCCTTCCTTCCATGTCATGGCCGCCTTTCTAGACTTCTTTCCGGCATCAGTATAGACTGTAGTAGCATTTTCAAGGGGTGTGGTTGATCGCCACGGTTTCACTATCCACTGCCACTCCGCTAGCCACTGGAGCATTTTTGGTTGCAACGGGCCTGTCTTGATAATCGCTCCTGCTCCCAATAAAGCTTCTTGTAATTCCGTGGAGTTAGCTAAAAACCAGTCCAAATCTGATTTTTGGATTGGTAGTTGAATTTGAGTGGGTTCTTGTCCAGCGACATCAATGATACGCTGACGGCCCCGCTTTATTACATCTGCAAGTTGCTCAATTTTACTATATAGTTTTTCTTGCTTGTAACGGAGGGGAGAGCCATTCCAACACCCTCGTCTCCCCCGTTTTCTTTAAGTTTTGGGACAGAGCTGCTAACAGATGGCTTCGGGCACACCAAACAGTCAAGTCTATTGGGCTATTAAAGTCTCTGTGCTGCAGGTAATGATTGCCAATACATTGAACGATCAAATCGATGGTCCGGCGCTGTGCAGAGGTGAGTCGAATAGGTAAAGCTGGGTCTGTTCCTTTTAACAGAGGACGAAGTGCACTAAGTAGGCTGTTTGGGATGCCTATGACTGGCTTCAACCATTGCATTTCTCCCATAAATTTCTGTGCTTCATGCAAGGTAGTGATGTTTGTGTCTAATTGGAGCTTTTGTGGAGTAATTGTCTGCATAGTTATAATCCAACCAAGATATTTCCATGGACTAGTTTGCTGTATTTTTTCAGGCGCAACAATTAGTGATGATGCTTTAAGGGTTGTTACAATTGTTTGCAGTTGATTTTCGCTAAACTGTTCCTTTTGAGCGAAGAGGATGTCGTCCATATAATGATATATGATAGTTTCAGGCCATGCCTTCCGTAAGGGCTGTAGGGCAGTATCCACATAAAGCTGGCACAGAGTAGGGGAGTTCCGCATCCCTTGCGGGAGAACAGTCCATTCAAATCGCTTATCTGGTTCTCCCCTATTAACTGCTGGTAAAGTGAATGCAAATCTCTTCATGTCATCAGAATGTAGCGCTATAGTGAAAAATCAGTCCTTTAAGTCTATAATTAAAAGGGGCCATGCCTCAGGCAGCATGGCAGGATTAGGTAACCCGGGCTGAAGGGCCCCCATAGGCTCCATTTGTTCATTCACTTTTCGTAAATCATGGAGTAAACGATATTTGCCTGACTTCTTCTTGATTACGAATATTGGAGTATTCCATGGACTGGTCGAGAGTCGCAAGTGACCTTGCTGAAATTGTTCTTCTACCAAGGCATGTGCTTGTTCAAGGCTTTCCCTTTTTAAAGGCCATTGCTTTACCATCACCGGTTCGTCTGTTTTCCAGGTGAGTGGAATCGGGAAAGTCCAAGCAATGGCACTTAAACTAAAGGGCGCTGATCATTGGATAATACCACTCCGAGTTGCGCGAGAATGTCTCTCCCGATGAGGCATTGTACCGTAGGTGGTAGTGGTACTATAGTCAACACAGTATTGACTGTTTGTCCGTCCAGGGTTACCGCTACCAGGGGAGATTTTTTCGCCAATGTGTAACCTCCTACTCCAGTGACTGTGTCCATTGTGGCCCGCTGGGGCCAATGGCTTGGCCAACATTCTGGTTGCACTATACTAGTATCGGCCCCTGTGTCCAATAAGGCTGTCAATTGTACAGAGTGTCCCTGGTACGATATCGTAACATCCTTAGTGGGTCGAGTAGATAGATCCATGGTTAACATAGCCAATCCGGAGGAGCCAAAGCCTTGGGCTCCGCGGTTCTTCTGTGTTAAAGGGGTTAGTCCCTTTGTTAGCTGTGGCAACGGTAGAAGTTGCGCAATACGTTGTCCTGCAGCGACACTCAGTGGTGGAAATGGAGTATATGCCATAATATGAATTTCACCGGAGTAGTCTGCATCTATAACTCCCGGAAGCACGAAAAGTCCCATAATAGTTGTTGAGGATCTTCCCAATAACAAAGCTCCATAGGCTTGTCCGTTGATAATGAGTGGCCCCCTTACTCCAGTTGGTATCTTCTCGGGGCGAGTTGTAGCTAAGGTGACATCTACATTGGCTGCCAAGTCGAGTCCCAAGCTGCCTGCAGTGGCTGGCTGGAGGCTGATGTTGCGGTCACTGAGGCGGCGATTTGTGTCGGAGCGCGGCTGCCCTGCGCGCTCTTTGTCGAGTTTCCCGACCTCCGACGACAAGCCGACGTGTTGTGAGAGCTGGACTGACAGGTTTGGCACCAGATTCCGGAGGTGCGGCACTGTCGATGCATGTGCCCGGGCTTGCCACAGCGGTAACACCTCACGCCTGGAGGCAATGGGCGGTTTGGGTTCGTGCTAGCCGGTGCTGCAGCGGTGGCTTGGAGGGACGCAAGAGCGGCTAATACTTGTGCCTGACTAGATTCTGCCTGTTTTTGCAATCCCAACCCTAAATCTTGCAGTGCTTTAACTATAAACACCTGCGACCCGTTTGGCTGTAATGACATTCGTTCTAATGCGGTTTCAATTGACCAGTCTGCTCCTAATGTTAACAATATCCTTTTTGTCTCTTCATTTGCATTCTGCAATGCGCACTGCTTTAACAGCGCGCCTTTCATATACTCTGGTACTCCTGCCTTTTCTATTGCAGCAGCCACTTTGTCTATAAACCCCCCAAAGCTTTCTCCTCGACCCTGCTTTATGCTCATATACATCGGGATGCCGCCAGCATCTTTAACCCGTCCCATGGCATTTCTCACTAGCCTCATCGCTTCCCGAACCTTGTCGGGCCCCAATAACATTTGCGCTTCGGTTCTCATATACGGCCCTAATCCCATCATTTCCTGCATAGTGAGCCCGTGGAGTGGATCACCTGGTCCTCTCTGAACCGCCACTGCCTCTTGAACTTCTGCTTGCCAGTGTGCGTTGAACAGCAATTGTTGGTGTTGTGTAAATACTAACTTAGCTATACCGCGCAAGTCGTTCGGGAGTAAGAGAGTGGTATCGAATAGGTAATCTAGGATCTGCTTGACTGGTTTGCTTTTCGGGCCAAATTGTGCTACTGTCTGCCGCAGCTGTGCAAGTAACTTCCAGTCCAAGGGGGAATAATTACCAATGTGATGCGTTACTTGACCGTTTTGGTCTACTACAGGGGTGTATGTAACGGGGCAGACTAGGGGGCCGGCAGCCTCCAACAACACCTCATCGCCTTCCTCTGCCCCTTTGCGGGCGATAGCAGCCCACGCCTCACGACGCTCCCTAGCCATCTCCTCCCACAGGTCGCTGAGCGCCCCAGGGACGGGGGAGGTGGGGGAGGTGGTGGATTCATAGCGATTCGGCATGGTTGCTCGCGATGCAGGCTTTCGGAGGCCCAATTTAAGCACATGTGTAGCTCCCCCACTGCCCTCGTCTTCACTCTCGTCACTTTCCACATCCCCGCTTGCACTCCCTTCTTCTAATGGAGGTGCTGACAGTTTAACAGAATCGGAGGATGTACTCTCTGTCCCACCAGCTGGAATCACTATAGCTGACACCCCCGGAGCCAACGGCTCACCCTCTTGGCCATACCCAGCGTTTTTACGGGAAGCTTGCAGAGCCGCGGCAGCAGCCCTACGTTCTGCCTGTTGCTTTAAAAGATCGTTATGGATACCCCGCCATACTTTACCTAATTTCTTTGCCGTTTTATCATCGTTTAGGATGGCGTCATAAAGCTCATCTCCTAATTTACGCCATTCCGAAAGTTCATGAACTGTGTGAGGATTCTGAAAACAGCCCTTGGCATGCCCCCAGGCTAACAATCCCACTATATCTTTCTTGCTATGCCCTTTCAACCCTCGCTTTTCTATATTAGCTAAAAATAAATCGTATGCTACTTGCCGATCCATATCAGCGCTGTTGCGGTCCTCCGGCTCCGGTAGCACGTACGGCCCAGTACCACCTCTATGATCCCTGGGGGTGCTGCTCCTGCCTTTTCCGATTTCCGATAGCGTTGAGCAGTGCTCTGGCCGCCTCAGAGCCCAATCCAACTCCGTCCACCGATGATGTTCTCCCCCGTTTTCTTTAACAACGGGGCAACGTCGGGGTCACCATTTTGTTGAAGACGGAGGGAGTCACCGACACCAGATGGTTCATCAGTGGAACTCGTTTATTGGTCGTGTTACAATCACTTTTATAGCCACGATAATTAGGTTATACATATTGCAAAGCTCAGGCTCATTATTGGTCGTACGATAATTAGGTTATACATATTGCAAAACTTTAGCTCCTTATTGGTTACAGACTTTATCACTGCACATACATTCCTGTAGTTTTAGAAATCCATCTGGTCCCGTGGGAGACATCCTGTTATCTCCCTTGCCTAAGCTTTACTGCACAACAAGGGCCCACTGACCTTGCTGGTCAGTGTTTTCTCACTTAGCTCAGTATTTTCCCACTCAAGGCCTAAACAGCTTGCTTTTGTCAGGCTCATGTCTGCTTTCAGTGAGCCAGGTTTCAGTAAGTCTCTCCACAGTTGATAATCATTTATGTTTAGGTAAATGAATACAAATTTGTCCAAAAAACCCTTCAAGAGCTATTTGAAAGGGTAGTGATTCTTGCATCAACCAACCTAGCATGGATATGGTTACAGTTAAAACAATAATTATCGGTTGTTGACCACACAATTGCAAAAGGCTCTCCCTGCCCTTTTTAATTAACAAACTAAATATTTCTGGTCGAGTGGTAATTGTTTTTGAAAACTGATGCAGTAAAAATAACCATCCAATTATTAACAAAGGATCCCCCTCAGTCTGATCCCTTTGCATGATTAAACCATAAGGTTGAAAAGGTGGATTTAAAATTATTAAATAAAATGGCAAGTTAGGATTATAACGTTGTGCCTGGCAGTGCATGATTGCTTGTTGAATTTTTTGAAGAGCTTCTCTCACTGTGTTGTCTAATTGTCTCAGCAACTGTAAAGCAGAATTGCCCTATAACAGTTGAAAAAGAGGATGTAACTCCTCATTTGAAATGCCCAAGAGGGGTAGCACCCAGTTCACTGCACCCAACAATTTTTGTAAATCATTGAGTGTATTAATTTTGCTAATTATCTTCACAGCTTGTGGTTGTATATTCTGAGCTGTAATGTGCCACCCTAAATACTGCCAAGGTGCTTGCTGTTGAATCTTTTCAGGGGCTATAACTAAACTGTGTACAGCTATAGCTGCAATGGTGGATTGTAAAGCTAAATGCATGTCCTTCTCCTCTTTAGCTGCAATTGAAATAATACCCATGTAATGATAAATAACAACATGTGGAAATGTCTGACTCAAAGCTCGAGCCACATACCATTAACAAATGATTGGACTGTTTTTCATGCCCTGAGGAAGAACAGTCCAATGGAAACGTTTGTGAGGTACTGCCAAATTTAAAGAAGGAACAGAAAAAGTGAATCGAGAGGCATCTTGTTCATGTAAAGGAATGATGAAAAAAACAGTCTTTCAAATCTATTACCAGTTCCTTGGAAGTAAAGCTGGGGAAGGTAAACCTGGTTGTAAAGCGCCCATGTCATCTATTACTGCATTAATGCTTCTTAAACCATGTAACAATTGCCACTTATCACTCTTTTTACAAATAACAAACACAGGAGAGTTCCAAGGAGAACAATGTTCCCTGCACAAAACTGTTCTTCTATGAGAATATTAAGGTGGTGCAACTTTTCCAAACTGAGGGGCCATTGATCAACCCAAACTGGATTGTCCATTTTCCATGTCAGTTTTATTGTGTGCTGCACCTCAGTAGCCTCTAGGATAAATTTATCTTTAAACTCATGCCCCATTGCGATAAACAGTCTTGACCCCATGATGTCACTGGAACATGTAGGATATATATGGCCATATGGTGGCAGTATTGCCCTCCGGTCCAAAGATTAGAAGTGGGTCGCAGCTCGGCAGGGGCAAGGTACGGCCCCCAATGCCCCTCAATGCTACTGCTCCCTGTATAGTGGGCCAAGATTTGGGCCACACAGTTGCAGTGATAACTGTAACATCAGCACTGGTATCCAAAATTCCTGAGAACATTACCTTGTTAGAAAGACCTGTATGTTGTAATTGACATTGACTGTATGTTCTTCATCAGCAGAAGGATGTCTTCATCTGCTGCAGTTGCTAATTTACTTACTGACCCCACAATAGAGGAGTTGGGTCATAGAAGTATTCATATCATAGAGGAGGCACGTCATACAGGAGTCACGTCATAGTGTAGTCACGTCACAGAGGAGTCACATCATAGAAGAGTCACATTGTAGATAAGCTGCGTCATAAAATGGTAAGAAGGGTCATAGAGGAATTGTGTCACAGAGGAGTCATCACAACAGAAGAGTCACGTCATAGAGGCATTGCATCATAGAATGGTAAGAAGGGTCATAGAGTAGTAGCGTCATGGAGGAGTTGCATTATAGATGTGTCATGTCATAGAGGAGTCATGTCATAGAGGAGCCATATAATAGAATGATAAGAAGGGTCATAGAGGAGTCACATCATTAGAGTATTAATGTCATAGAGGAGTCACGTCATAGAGGAGATGCGTCACAGAGGAATCACATCACAGGGCAGATGAGTCATAAAATGTGGAGTGTTGAAGAGTAGTCCCATCATAGAACACATCATAGATGAATCGCTTCATAAAGGAGTCAAGTCATATAGGAGTCATATCATAGAATGGTAATAAGGGTCATAGATTAGTCACGTCATGGAGGAGTCGGGTCATTGAATGGTAAGAAGGGTCATAAGGAGTCATGTCATTGAGGACTCAGGTCATAAAGGATCCACATCATAGAGGAGTCGTGTCATAGAGTGGAGTCACAGAAAAGCCATGTCATAAAGGAGTCACTTCACAGAATGATAAGAAGGGTCAGAGAAGGTTTGGATCATAGAGGAGTCGCAACTCAGAGGAGTGGGACCATAGAATGATAAGGGTGGTCATACAGAAGTCCGATCAAAGAAGAGTCGTGTCACAGAGGACTCACGATATAGAGATATTTGTGTCAAAGAGGAGTTGTGTAACAGATGTATCACATCATAGAGAAGTCACGTAATAGAAGTGTCATGGAGGAATTGCATCATACAGGAGTAGTGTCATACAGGAGTAGCGTCATACAAAAGACATCATAGAATGATTAGAAGGGTCATACAGGAGTCACATCATACAGAAATCGCATCAGAAAGCAATCACATCAGAGACAGGGTGCGTAACAGATGGGTCGTATCATAGAATGGTAAGAAAGTTCATAGACGAGTTGTGTAACAGGAGTCAGTTTATAGAGGAGTCATGTCTTAGAGGAGTTGCTTCATAGATGTCCTCCCACCATGGAGAAGTCATGTCATAGAGTATTTGCATCCTAGAGGAGCCAAGTCATAGACAAGTCACATCACAGATGAGTCACGTCGTACAGAAGTCGCATGATAGAATGAAAAGGGGGTCATAGAAGTGTGCCGTCATAGAAGAGTCACGTCATAGAGTTATTCGCATCATAGTGGAGTCGCGTCATAGTGGAGTCACATCACAGAGGAGTTGCGTCATAGATGACTCAAGTCATAGAATGTTAAGAATGGTCATATATTAGTCATGTCACAGAGATGTTCGCGTCACAGAGGAGTCGCGTCAGATGAGTCGCATCATAGAGGAGTCATGTAATAGTGTTGGAGAATGGTTGCGGGAGCGTGGACATGGCTCAAAGGAGGAGCTCTGTGAATCGGGTCTGGCAAAAATCAACTGAGCTGGGCTGTGATAAAAAGTACTGAGGATTTTGCTGAGTCACATCATAGAGGAGTCAAATCATAGAATGGAAAAAAGGATCATAGAGGAGTTGCATCATAAAGGCGTTGTGTCATATAGGAGTCACTTCAAAGAGTAGTATGATCACACAGGAGTCACATCATAGAAGAGTCTTGTCACAGAATGGTAAGAAGGGTGATAAAGTAGTCGCATCATATAGGTATTTGCATCATAGAGGAGTTACATTACAGAGGAATCGCATCATTGAATGATGAGAAGGGTCATAGAGGAGTTGCATCATAGAGTCATGTCAAAGAGGAATCATGTCATAAATGAGTCACGTAATAGAGGAATAATGTAATAGAACGGTAAGAAGGGTCTTAGAGGAGTCATGTCATAGAGGAGTCCCTTCTTAGATTGGTAAGAAGAGTCATAGAGTAGTTGCGTCATAAAGGTATTCACATAAAATAGAAGTCCTGTCATAGAATGGTAAGAAGGTTTATAAAAGTCATGTCATAGGGAAGTCACGTCATCAATGTATTTGCATCATAGAGGAGTCATGTTCTAGTGGAGTTGCATCACAGATGAGTTGTATCATAAAGGAGTCACGGTATAGATTGGTAAGATGGGTTATAGATTGACCTGATTTGGAAGGGACCCACAAGGATCATCAAGTCCAACTCCTATCCCTGCATAGGACAATCCCAACATTCACATCATTTTCCAAATGCTTCTGGAATATTGTCAGGCTTGGTGCCCTGACTGCTTCCCTGGGGAGCATATTCCAGAGCTCCTCCACACTCTACATGTAAAACCTCTTCCTAATATCCAACTGAAACCTCCCTGACACATCTTCCTGCCATTCCCTCGAGTTTTAACATTGGTCACTAGCGAGAAGATATCAGCGTCTGCTCCTCCAACTTCCCTTGCGAGGAAACAGTAGACGGCTATGAGATCTCCCAGCAGGCTCCTCTTCTCCAGGCTGAACAGACCAAGTGACTTCAGCCGTTCCTCATATGATGTCCCCTCTAGACCCTTCACCATTTTGTGGCCCTCCTCTGGACACTCTCCAGTAGTTTGATGTCCTTTTATACTGTGGCACCCAAAACTGAACACAATATTTGAGTTGAGGCCTCACCAGTGCAGAGTAAAGCAGGATATTCACCTAGCAATGCTGCGCTTGATGCATCCCGGGACACAGTTGGCCCTCTTGGCTGCCAAGGCACACTGGTGGTTCATGTTCAACTTGCTGTCAACCAGAACTCCCGTGTCCCTTTCCATAGGGCTTTTCTCCAGCCTCTCACTCCCCAGTCTGTATTTATATCCAGGATTGCCATGTCCTAGGTGCAAAACCCAGCATTTCCCTTATTAAGCTTCATACAGTTGGCCATTGCCCAGCTCTCCAATCTGTCCAGAATGCTCTGCAGGGCCTCCCTGCCCTCCAGAGTGTTAACCGCTCCTCTCCAGTTTTGTGTCATCGGCAAACTTGGCTAGTAAATCCAGGTCATTTATTAAATATATTAAAGATATTAATTATTACTGGCCCTAAGAGATTTATCCCTGTGGAATCCCACTAGGGACTGGTTGCCAGACAGATGTAATCCCATTCACTATGATCCTTTGAGCCTGATCCATGAGTCAATTGTTCACGTACTGCATTATGTGTTTATCCAGCTGGATGTTTGAAGAGGACAGAAGAACGACACCTAGAAGCTAGATGAGCAGACTTCGTTTATTGTACTGACACAAGAGTATTTATGCACATAGTAATTGAGGTCATACATATTCCACACACAGAGATTACATTGGTTCTTTGGTTAAACGTTAACCCCACCTTGTTTTTCTCATTATCCTCAACCAGATACGTGTCCCTCACATTCTTTCAAAACACAAGTTCCGGCTTCTTAAGATCAAGGACAGTGCTTTCTTGCCTTCAACAGTCGTGATGTTCTTGTTTACTGTTCACTGTCTGCACATCCTGATCTAAGTTCTCGTTTGCTGTTCACTGTCTGCACATCCTGATCTATGTTCTCGTTTGCTGTTTCAACAATTCTTGTGTACTGCCTACGTGTCCTTGCTCGCTTAACCACATCTCTACAGATGTTGGACATTATGTTTATGAAGATACTATGAGAAACAGTATCAAATCCTTGCTGATATCTAGAAAGATTACATCAACTGGTTTTCCTTGGTCGACTGGGGAAGTAACCCTGTCATAGATGGAAATTAAGTTTGTCAGGCAGTCTATAGACTTGTGCTGTCTGGGACCAATGACTGCATTGTCTTTCAGGTGTTTTTCAGTAGCTCCCAGAATAATTTTCTCCATAATCTTACAAGGCACTGAAGTGAGACTGACAGACCTGTACTTACTGGGATCATCTCTGCTACCCTTCTTGAAGATTGGGACAACGTTTGCCAGCTTCCAGTCAAGTGGTACCTCCCCATATTCCCAAGAACATTGAAAAAACATTGAGAGGGGTCTCACTATGACATAAGCCACCTGTTTAAGTACCCTTCGATGAGTCTCATCAGGTGCCATCAACTTGTAGGGGTACAGCTGGAACAGCAGATCCCACACAAGTTTGGGGTTGATTGTGTGATTATAATTTGTGCAGTCTTGGTCCTCTGGCCATGGGCTCATTGGGGTGGGGGTGGAGGCGAGCCCATCATCAGTATTGAAGACAGAGGCGAAAAAAGCATTAAATGTCTCTGCCTTGTCTATATCTCTGCTTAGGAAGTGTGTCCATGTTTATCAAGTAGCAGGCCAATGTTATTTCTGGCCTGCCTTTTGTTATTAACATATTTGAAAAAGCCTTTTTTATTATCCTTTACAGTGCTGGCCAACTTCAACTCTAATTGAGCCTTGCCCACACGAATTTCCACTCTGCAGCAGCAAACAGCATCCCTGTAGTCCTCCCATGCAGCCTGTCCATGTTTTGTTATACACTATCCTTTTATGCCTCAGTTTGAGAAGAAGATCCCTACTCAGTCAGGCTGACCTTCTGCCTCACTTGCGTAACTTCTGTCATTTTTTAATTGCCTCGTCCTGTGCTCTTAGGAGGTGAACAGCACCATTAAACAGCACTGGTCCCAGTATGGAACCCTGAGGGACACCACTTGTCACGGGTCTCCATTTGGACATCAAGCCATTGACCACTATTCGCACAACGTAACCATCCAATCAATTCCGTATCCACTGAATGGTTCACCCATCAAATCCATATCCCTCCAATTTAGAGAGAAGGATGTTGTGGGGGACTGTGTCAAAGACTTTACAGAAGTCCAGATAGATGACATCCATTGCTTCTCCCGTGTCTGCTGATGTGGTCACCCCATCATAGAAAGCCACTAGGTTGATCAGGCAGGACTTGCCCTTTGTGAAACCATGTTGGTTATCTCGAATCACCTCCCTGTCCTCCATGTGCTTTTAGCGTAGCTTCTAGGAGGATCAGCTCCATAATCTTCCCAGACACAGAGGTGAGGCTGACAGGTTGGTAGTTCCCAGGGTCCTCCTTTATAAAAATGGGCACAATGTTGCCCTTATTCCAGTCACCAGGGACTTCCCCCGACTGCCACAACTTTTCAAATATCATGGAGAGTGGTTTGGTAACCACATCAGCCGATTCTCTCAGGACTCTGGGATGCATCTCATTCAGTCCCATAGACTTGTATATGTTCAGGTTCCTCAGGTGGTCACGAACCTGATCTTCCCCTACAGTGGGAGGGACTCTATGCCCCTTGTTGTTCCTTGACCCAGGAAGGGTGAGGAGAGTGGTTGTCAGTGAAGACTGAGGCAAAAAAATTGTTGAGTACCTCATCCTTCTCCTCATCTGTTGATACAAGGTCACCATTTTTGTTCATCGGTGGGGTTACGCATTCTTTAACCTTCCTTTTCTGGTTGATGTACCTATAGAAGCCCTTCTTGTTATTCTTTGCTTCTCTTGCCAAGTTCAGCTCCAGCTGCGCCTTGACCTTCCTGACCCCACAACTGGGCAGCATCCCTATACTCTTCCCAGGTTACCTGTTCCTGCTTGCAATGCCTGTTCAGTTCTCTCTTGTTTGAACAGCAGGTCTTGGCTCAGCCATGCTGGTCTCTTCCCTTCCCTGCCTGATTTCCTACATCTAGGGACAGAGCGCTCTTGTGCTCTGTGGAAAGCACCCTTAAATATTTGCCAGCTCTGTATTGCTCCCTGATCCCTGAGAACTGTTTCCCAGGTGTCCTATTGAGTAACTCCCTGAAGAGCTGGAAGTTTGCTTTCCTAAAATTTAGGGGTTTTACTACAATCCTCACCTGTCCCATATCCCTCAGGACCTTGAACTCCACGAGTGCGTGATCACTGCAGCCCAGGCTGCCTCTGATTTTGACACGAATGATGAGCTCCCTTGCATTGGTGGCCATCAGGTCCAGTATCGCATCCCCTTGGGTAGGGGCATCTATTATCTGGGTTGAGAAGTTATCATCTATGCACTCTAGGAGTCTCCTGGATTGCCGTGCTGCTTTTCCAGCAGATGTCAGGGTGGTTGAAGTCCCCCAGTAAGATGAGAGCTTGCGAGCATGAAACCTTCTGTAGTTGGAGGAAGAAGGCTTCATCAACAGGCTCCCCTTGATCAGGCGGCCTGTAGTAAACACCAACTACAAGGTTCCTTTTGTTGACTTGATCTTTTATTCTCACCCATAAGCTTTCAACTTGTTTGTGGCTATTCTTCAGAGACAGCTCTTCACACTCAGTTTCCTTATATGGAGGGAACAGTCTCTGCCCCTCCTTTCCAGCCTGTCCCTTCTGAACAGCCTGCAACCATCAATAGCCACACTCCAGTTGTGGGATTTGTCTCACCAAGTTCCAGTAACTGCAACCAGATTGTAGCTTTCTAGCAGCACGGTAGCTTCCAACTCCTCCTGTTTGTTGCCCAAGCTGTGTGCGTTTGTATAGAGGCACTTGAACTGGACTGTTGGCCATACTACCTTCTTAGTGGAACACCCCTTATTTCCCTTTGAGGTTTCCTTGTTGATTCCTACTATCTCAGGAGCCCTCAGGTCATCTTCATAAGACTCCATTTGTACTGCAGCTTCTCCAGCATACCCTGGGGGAACAGAAGAAGGGCCCATAGTAGCACCCCATGATTCTAACCTTAATGCGTCAACCCACAGCTTGTAATAGAGAAGCCTGATTTTATCCCCTTCCCCCTTCACATTTAGTTTAAAGCCCTGTCAATGAGCCCTGCAAGCTCCTGATATAAGACCTCTTTGAGAAAGGTGGTTCCCTTTTTGTACCTGTAAGCCCGGTGCTGTGTAGGCATAAGGAGTCAAGGTCATAGAATGTTAAGGAGGGTCATAGAGGAGTTGCGTCAAAAGGGAGTTGCATTGTATAAGAGTCACATCAAAGAGTATTCGCATCACAGATTATTTGAGTCATAGAGGTATTCATATGATAGATGAGTCACATCATAGAGGAATCGCGCCCTAGAGGAGTCATGTCATAAAAAATTCACATCATAGAATAGTCATGTCACAGGAATCATGTCACAGAGGACTCCGATCATTGAATGATAAAAAGGGTCATAGAGGAGAAGGGTCATACAGGAGTCGTGTCACAGAAGAGTCACATCATACAGGAGTTGCATCAAAGAGGAGTCATGTCACAGAGGAGTCATGTCATAGAGGAGTCATGTTACAGAGGAATCGCATCAAAGAGGAGTCACGTCAAAGAGAAGCAACGTCATAGTGGAGTCGCATCAGAGAATAATAAGATCATAGAGAAGACTTGCCACAGTGGAGTTGCATCATACAAGAGTCGCAAAATAGAGGAGTCACATCATAGAATGATAAGAAGGGTCATAGAGGAGTCACATCATAGACGAGTTGCATGATAGAATGGTAGGAAAAGTCATAGAGGAGTTGGGTCATAAATGAGTCGCTTCATAGATGAGTCGAGTCATAGAGGAGTGGCGTCATAGAATGTAAGAAGGCCATAGAGGTGTTGATTCGTAGAAGTGTCCAGTCATAGAGAAATCATGTTATAGAGATGCTGCACCCAAGAAGAATCGTGTCGTAGAGGTGTCGGGTCATAGAATGGTAATAAGGGTCGTAAAGGATATGTTTCATAGAGGAGTCAAATGATAGAGGAGATGCATTGTACTGGATTCGCATTCTAGAATGGTAAGAAGCGTCATAGAGTCACATCCTAGAGGAGTCACATCATGGACGAGTCATGTAATAGAATGTAAAAAGGGTCGTAGAGGAGTCCCAGCATACAGTATTCATATCATAAAGGAGATGCACCAGAAAACGGTAAGAAGAGTCATAGAGGAGTCGCATCATAGAGTAGTCATGTTATAAAATGGTAAGAAGGGTCATAGAGTAGTCGCATCATAGAGGTATTTGAGTCACAACAGAGTCGCGTTGTACTGGAGTTGCATCACAGCGGAGTCGCATCATAGAATGATAAGAAGGGTCATAGAGGAGAAGTGTCTTAGAGGAGTCCCATCATGGAGGAGTCATATCACAGAGAAAACGCGTCACAGATTAGTCACTTCAGAGAGGAGTCAGGTAACACAATGGTAAGGAGGGTCATAGAGGAGTAGAGTCATAGAGTATTGGTGTCATAGAAGAGTCATGTCAAAGGAATGGCATCATAGTGGAGTTGCATAGTCGAATGGTAAGAATAGAGGAGTCGTGTCATAGATGAGTGGCGTCATAGAAGAGTCACGTGATAGAGTAGTCACATCACAGGAATCGCTTCATAGAGTCGCGTCATAGAATTATAAGAATGTTCATAGAGTATTGGCATCATAGAGGAGTCCTGTCATGGAGGAGTCACGTCACAAAGGAGTTGAGTCATAGATGAGTAGCGTCATAGAGGAGTCAGGTAATATAATGATAAGTAGGTCATAGAGGAGTAGCGTCATAGAGTATTCACGCCATAGAGCAGTTGTGTCACACAGAAGGCACATCACAGGAATCAAGTCATAGAGGTGTCACGTCATAGTATGATAAGAAGGATCATAGAGGTGTCGGGTCACAGAGGAGTCGCATCATACAGGAGTCATGTCATAGAGGTGTCGCATCACAGAGTAGTCACATCAAAAAGGAGTCGCATCATAGAAGAGTCGCATCATCAAAAGTTGTGTCATAGGAGTGTCATATCATAGAGGGATCAGGTCATAGAGGAGTCATGTCATCGAATTGTAAGAAGTGTCAAAGAGGAGTCATATAATGAGTCGCATCTTAGAAAAGTTGTGTCATATATGGCAAGTAGAGTCATAGACGAGTCGTGTCACAGAGGAGTTGCATCATATAATCATAAGAAGGGTCAAAGAGGAGTCACGTTATAGAGGAGTCACGTCATAGAGAAGTCACATCACAAAGCAGTCGCATCACAGAGCAATCACATCACAGATAAGTCACATCACAGACATTTTGTGTCACAGAGAAGACATGTCATAGATGATATGTAGGGTCATAGATATGTCAGGTCATAGAGTAGTCAGTTCATGGAAGATTCCATTCATACAATGGAAAGGAGTCATAGAGGAGTTGGGTCACAAATGAGTCAGGTCACAGACAAATTGCGTCACAGAGGAGTCACATCACAGAGGAGTTGCGTCATAGAATGATAAGAAGGGTCATATAGAGAATCGCATTATGGAAGAGTCTCATCATAGAAAGATAGGAAGGGTCAGAGAGGTGTTGTGTCATAAAGGAGTTGTGTCATAGAGGAATCATATCATAGAGGAGTCATGTCAGAGAGGGTTTTCGTCATAGAATGGGCAGAAAGGTCAAAGAGGAGTGCCATCATAGAGGAGACACATCATAGAGGTATTCGTGTCATAGAAGAGTCATGACATAATGGAGTTGCGTCACAGATGAGTCATGTCATAAAGGAGTCGTGTCATAGAATGGTAAGAAGGGTCATAGAGGAGTTGCATCATAGATGTCTTTGTGTTATAGAAGAGTCACGTCATAGAGGTACTGCATCATAGAGAACCACGTCATACACGAATCAGGTCATAGAGTAGTCATGTCACAGAGATCCATACAGGAATTGCATCATAAAGGAGTCACATCAAAGAATGGTAAGAAGGGTCATAGAGGAGTCGTGTCATAGAGAAGACGTGTCACCGAGGAGAGGAGTCACATCATAGAGGTAGTCTCGTCATAGAGAAGTAGCCTCATAGAACATTAAGAAGGGTCCTAGAGGACTTGAATGATAGGAAAGTCATGTCAGGAGCCAGGTCATAGAGGAGTCATTTCATAGAATGGTAAGAATGGTCATAGAGAAGTCGTGTCATGGAGGTGTCATAGAGAAATCACATCATAAAGGATTCATGTCAAAGAGTCACATTATAGAGGAGTTGTTTCATAAAGGAATCGCATCATAGAAATTCACCTCATAGAGGAGTCACGTCATAGAGGAGTCGGATCACAGAATGGTAAGAAGGGTCATAGAGGAGTCGAGTCAGATGAGTTGCATCACAGAGGAATCATGTATTAGAGAGTTCGTGTCACACAATTGTCACATCACAGAATGATAAGGAGGGTAATAGAGGAGTTGCATCACAGATGAGTCGCATCATAAAGGAGTCATGTCATAGACTAGTTGCATCACAGGAATTGCATCATAGAGAATTCGTGTCATAGCATAGCAAAAAGGGTCATAGAGGAGCCACGTCATAGAATAAGAAGGGTCAGAGTGGAGTTGTGTCATAGAGGAGCTGAGTCACAGAAGAGTCAGTTCACAAATGAGTCGGGTCACAGATGAATAGCGTCACAGAGGAGTCTCGTAATAGAGGAGACACGTCATATGGGAGTCGCGTCACAGGAATAGCATCAGAGTGGAGTCGCATCAGAGAATGATAAGAAGGGTCAGAGAGGAGTTGCGTCATAGACGAGTTACATCATAGAAGAGTCGTGTCAGAGATGGTTTGCATCATAGAGGAGTCGCATCATAGAGGAGACGTGTCAGAAGTATATGCATCATAGAAGAGTCACGACATAGTGGAGTCACGTCACAGTCAAGTCGCATCATATAGGAGTTGTGTCATTGAGTAGTAAGAAGTGTCAAAGAGGAGTTGCCTCAGATTTGTTTGCATACTAGAAAACTCACTTCTTAGTGGAGTTGTGTCACAGAGGAGACGTGTCATAGAGGAGTCGCGTAATGGAATGGTAAGAAGGGTAATATAAGAGTAGCATCATAGAGTAGTTGCAGCAAAGAATGGTAAGAAGGGTCATAGAGCTATTCATGTCATAGAGGAATCGTGTCATTGAGGAGTTGTGTCATAGAGGAGCCGCATCATAGGAAGTTAACAATGGTCATAGAGGAGATGCATAATAGAGGAGTTGCATTGTACAGAAATCACATCATAGAACGGGGCAAAGAGTCACAGATGAGTTGGTTCATAGTGGAGTGAGGTCTTAGATGAGTCACATCATAGAGGAGTTGCGTCATAGAGGCGGGGCGGCACGGAGGAGTCATGTCAGAGGAGTCACGTCACAGAGGAGTCAATTCATACAATGATAAGAAGGGTCACAATTACATATCGTGGGCGAAACCTCTTGCTTGATGTGTTAATTTCTGTTTGAAGTTGTTACAGTAGAATGCTTATTACTCTCTGCTGTGGCTCTCATGTGTTCGGTTGACTGACTCGACTGCTGGGCATGTCCATTTGCTTGCTTCATGCCACGTCCTCTAGTTCAAGCAGATTTGTCTGACTATGGCCTTTGTCTCATAACCAGTCCCTAATGGCTGACTCCTGACTCTCCACACCTCCCCCGTTTTCTTTAACCACAGGGTACGCCCCATATAACATGGACTGTATTGTCTTTTCAATCATACGTTGCAAACAGTTACAGAAGCACGGCAAAAGGAGCACTATACAACAAAACAGAAGTAAGATTGTTAACCCTGTTTTTAACAAGCTAGTTAACCAAGGACCAAAACCTAGAGACTTGAGCCAATCTTCCAATCCAAAACCTGAGTTAATCTGTAGGTGGTCAGTGAGGTCATGCAATTCTTGTATATGGGCAGTTATGGATTTGGAATGATCAGAAAGGTTCATACAACACATGATTTCGAATTCTTTGCAGCCATGACCATGGGCTAGCAACAGAAAATCTATGGCTGCACGATTTTGAAGAGTGGCATGCCTGACCGAATCAACATCTACAAGTAAATCCGATATTGCTTGAGAGGTTGCGTTGGTCTGTTTTGCCAACCAGCACCCAAGGTTGCGCAGCTGACTAAGAGCACCAGCTACAGCAACATTCGGAGTAAAAAAGGAACCAAATATAATTTACTCAACGGACCAAAAATTAACATTGTCCTTACAATCTTGTGTAAATCGATGCCGTAGGGAACGAGTTGGCCGAACTCGTGAATTTCGGGAGATGTTAAGAATCATGCTATCATTGGGAGTTAGCAAGGTTAGCCTGCCAATGGTACAGGGACCTCCTCTAATGTGGGATGGAATTCCGGGCCATGCACGATCCCCACATATGAGAAAATATCCTGGTGGGAGAGTGATCGGATTATTTGAAGATTTAGAAAGGTTTGTGGAGGTATAGTTACACCACAAACTGGCATTGCGATAATAAGGTATAGTGGCATTGACCGTCGTGTAATCACTGTGGTCCGCTTGGCGTGAGGAGTGGTTAAAGTAAATGCAGGCATCTGCTGTCAGAGAGCCTAAAATCTCCAACTCTTGTGGTTCCAAATCTGCAATAGGGCGGTGAGGCATCCATGAATCCCAGGAATCTGCGGTTAATCTTAAATTAGAATTATTACAGGTCGGTACACTTACTGGGCACGGCCAATCAACGTCAGGCACTCCAACAAGGCACGTCGGGAAGGGATTAGAAGGGGTTGCCACTGAAAGACAAATAGCGTTTTGCTTTGTAAGATTGGCCAAAGTCACCCATACATTTTGTTTAGATTGTACTGGAAAGAAAGCAAAACCTACTTCTATTTTCCAAAGCAAAATCAATGCCTGTAATATTTCCTGTAACATTTCTTATAATAATTCTTACAATAATGCTTCAGTATATGCAATTCTACTGATCTACTAGCAACCTTAACCCAGAAGGTCAGTCTCGCCCGTTGCTCGGCTAAAAACAACTGTTCAGGCGATTCGTACAATTGCAGAGCTTCTTCCGGGGAGTCAATATCAAAACCATTAAACTCAGCTAAAAGATACAAAGCAAATGCCCCTTGTCTATTAATTTGATAATCACAAGTGGGGCAAAACCAGGATTGCAAATCTTTCCTCCTACAATGCACTACTTGGGTACAATAAGCACAATAAAGATCTATAAAAGCATTGCAGTTAGTTTTACATAAAGGACAGGAATAAATGCTAGGTGCATCCCATTCTATCAGATTTTTTAAATCTCTCAAAATAATGTTGAAATAGTCAGGGTCAATGTTGACCAATAGATACTTCAGTTCTTTTGGCAGTTGGCCCAAAATCGGAGGGACGATAAGCCGTAATTTGGACAACAGTCGCTGCTCTTCACTACGGTGAACAGGTCTTAGGAGACGATCGATGTGGTCCATTTACCGGGAATTCATTCTCCCTCCTGCCACGCATCGCAGGCCGAGTCCAATTTAGACAGAATTCGCAGGGGTCCAAATCGGCAGTGGTTATATTCTGCGGCTAGACGGTCATCAGGGCAGGCCTAACACACCTGGCAGGAATCCATAGGGTTCCTGTAGGTGCGGAAACACATACATAACCTCGACCCCAATATATCACTTCCACAGGCCCTTCTCTCAATCCTGTCTTTGGGTCCTTATAATTCACTAATGCACGCTTGTGGCTACTGCCTTGACTTTCTTTCATGTGTATGACTGCGGGAGGGTCCTGATCTTGCCCAAATACACAAAGATGGTTCATTACATAAACAGCTTGCGCCAACCTCTGTTGGGGGTCAACAATTTCTTGCTGCTTACTGAGATATTGTTTTAGAGTTCGATGGGCCCTTTCTACTATAGCCTGTCCCGTAGGAGAATGTGGGATGCCTGTTGTGTGCACTATTCCCCAAAGTTTTAAGAATTCTCTAACTGTGGTACTGCGGTAAGCGGGCCCATTGTCTGTTTTAATCGCTTCTGGTACCCCCATAACTGCAAAACTAGCAGTCAAATGCCGCATAACATGTAGCGCTTTTTCCCCACGCTGAGCAGTTGCCCAAACATACTTGCTATACGTATCAACCACCACATGCACGTATTTGAGTCCTCCGAATTCTGCTACATGGGTTACATCCACCTGCCATAGGGCATTTGATTTTAGTCCTCTTGGATTCACTCCACATCCTAACCCAATTCCCCCGTTGTGATGGCTGCATGTTGGACACACTCGCACTATTAGCTTAGCTTGTGTGATGGGAATCCCATAAGTTCGATGTAACCCTTTTGCATTCTGGTGTAGGCGTGCATGTGCTTCCCGGGCCTGCTCCAAATTGCTTTGCGTTGAGGCTGGCATGACCAGTTGATCAGCTCACGCATTTCCCTCTCCCATTCCAATATTCCACTTATGGCTCCTTATATGTAACACGCAATAAGGTGCCTTCCTTTGTTTCAACATTCTCACTAGCTGCAACAAAAGATCATACAGTCGCGGGTTATGAGTTTCCTTGATGCTGGCATCCTCTATTCTTTGCAATACCCCCGCAACATACAAAGAGTCTGTAACCACGTTCAGCGGTCCCTGGAATTGTATAAAAGCCTGTAAGACTGCATTCAGCTCCGGGGTCTGCAAGCTGTCTCGACTCTCAGCCTCCCATATTTTGTGCTTCCACTGCTTGCCTTCCTTCCATGTCATGGCCGCCTTTCTAGACTTCTTTCCGGCATCAGTATAGACTGTAGTAGCATTTTCAAGGGGTGTGGTTGATCGCCACGGTTTCACTATCCACTGCCACTCCGCTAGCCACTGGAGCATTTTTGGTTGCAACGGGCCTGTCTTGATAATCGCTCCTGCTCCCAATAAAGCTTCTTGTAATTCCGTGGAGTTAGCTAAAAACCAGTCCAAATCTGATTTTTGGATTGGTAGTTGAATTTGAGTGGGTTCTTGTCCAGCGACATCAATGATACGCTGACGGCCCCGCTTTATTACATCTGCAAGTTGCTCAATTTTACTATATAGTTTTTCTTGCTTGTAACGGAGGGGAGAGCCATTCCAACACCCTCGTCTCCCCCGTTTTCTTTAAGTTTTGGGACAGAGCTGCTAACAGATGGCTTCGGGCACACCAAACAGTCAAGTCTATTGGGCTATTAAAGTCTCTGTGCTGCAGGTAATGATTGCCAATACATTGAACGATCAAATCGATGGTCCGGCGCTGTGCAGAGGTGAGTCGAATAGGTAAAGCTGGGTCTGTTCCTTTTAACAGAGGACGAAGTGCACTAAGTAGGCTGTTTGGGATGCCTATGACTGGCTTCAACCATTGCATTTCTCCCATAAATTTCTGTGCTTCATGCAAGGTAGTGATGTTTGTGTCTAATTGGAGCTTTTGTGGAGTAATTGTCTGCATAGTTATAATCCAACCAAGATATTTCCATGGACTAGTTTGCTGTATTTTTTCAGGCGCAACAATTAGTGATGATGCTTTAAGGGTTGTTACAATTGTTTGCAGTTGATTTTCGCTAAACTGTTCCTTTTGAGCGAAGAGGATGTCGTCCATATAATGATATATGATAGTTTCAGGCCATGCCTTCCGTAAGGGCTGTAGGGCAGTATCCACATAAAGCTGGCACAGAGTAGGGGAGTTCCGCATCCCTTGCGGGAGAACAGTCCATTCAAATCGCTTATCTGGTTCTCCCCTATTAACTGCTGGTAAAGTGAATGCAAATCTCTTCATGTCATCAGAATGTAGCGCTATAGTGAAAAATCAGTCCTTTAAGTCTATAATTAAAAGGGGCCATGCCTCAGGCAGCATGGCAGGATTAGGTAACCTGGGCTGAAGGGCCCCCATAGGCTCCATTTGTTCATTCACTTTTCGTAAATCATGGAGTAAACGATATTTGCCTGACTTCTTCTTGATTACGAATATTGGAGTATTCCATGGACTGGTCGAGAGTCGCAAGTGACCTTGCTGAAATTGTTCTTCTACCAAGGCATGCGCTTGTTCAAGGCTTTCCCTTTTTAAAGGCCATTGCTTTACCATCACCGGTTCGTCTGTTTTCCAGGTGAGTGGAATCGGGAAAGTCCAAGCAATGGCACTTAAACTAAAGGGCGCTGATCATTGGATAATACCACTCCGAGTTGCGCGAGAATGTCTCTCCCGATGAGGCATTGTACCGTAGGTGGTAGTGGTACTATAGTCAACACAGTATTGACTGTTTGTCCGTCCAGGGTTACCGCTACCAGGGGAGATTTTTTCGCCAATGTGTAACCTCCTACTCCAGTGACTGTGTCCATTGTGGCCCGCTGGGGCCAATGGCTTGGCCAACATTCCGGTTGCACTATACTAGTATCGGCCCCTGTGTCCAATAAGGCTGTCAATTGTACAGAGTGTCCCTGGTACGATATCGTAACATCCTTAGTGGGTCGAGTAGATAGATCCATGGTTAACATAGCCAATCCGGAGGAGCCAAAGCCTTGGGCTCCGCGGTTCTTCTGTGTTAAAGGGGTTAGTCCCTTTGTTAGCTGTGGCAACGGTAGAAGTTGCGCAATACGTTGTCCTGCAGCGACACTCAGTGGTGGAAATGGAGTATATGCCATAATATGAATTTCACCGGAGTAGTCTGCATCTATAACTCCCGGAAGCACGAAAAGTCCCATAATAGTTGTTGAGGATCTTCCCAATAACAAAGCTCCATAGGCTTGTCCGTTGATAATGAGTGGCCCCCTTACTCCAGTTGGTATCTTCTCGGGGCGAGTTGTAGCTAAGGTGACATCTACATTGGCTGCCAAGTCGAGTCCCAAGCTGCCTGCAGTGGCTGGCTGGAGGCTGATGTTGCGGTCACCGAGGCGGCGATTTGTGTCGGAGCGCGGCTGCCCTGCGCGCTCTTTGTCGAGTTTCCCGACCTCCGACGACAAGCCGACGTGTTGTGAGAGCTGGACTGACAGGTTTGGCACCAGATTCCGGAGGTGCGGCACTGTCGACGCATGTGCCCGGGCTTGCCACAGCGGTAACACCTCACGCCTGGAGGCAATGGGCGGTTTGGGTTCGTGCTAGCCGGTGCTGCAGCGGTGGCTTGGAGGGACGCAAGAGCGGCTAATACTTGTGCCTGACTAGATTCTGCCTGTTTTTGCAATCCCAACCCTAAATCTTGCAGTGCTTTAACTATAAACACCTGCGACCCGTTTGGCTGTAATGACATTCGTTCTAATGCAGTTTCAATTGACCAGTCTGCTCCTAATGTTAACAATATTCTTTTTGTCTCTTCATTTGCATTCTGCAATGCGCACTGCTTTAACAGCGCGCCTTTCATATACTCTGGTACTCCTGCCTTTTCTATTGCAGCAGCCACTTTGTCTATAAACCCCCCAAAGCTTTCTCCTCGACCCTGCTTTATGCTCATATACATCGGGATGCCGCCAGCATCTTTAACCCGTCCCATGGCATTTCTCACTAGCCTCATCGCTTCCCGAACCTTGTCGGGCCCCAATAACATTTGCGCTTCGGTTCTCATATACGGCCCTAATCCCATCATTTCCTGCATAGTGAGCCCGTGGAGTGGATCACCTGGTCCTCTCTGAACCGCCACTGCCTCTTGAACTTCTGCTTGCCAGTGTGCGTTGAACAGCAATTGTTGGTGTTGTGTAAATACTAACTTAGCTATACCGCGCAAGTCGTTCGGGAGTAAGAGAGTGGTATCGAATAGGTAATCTAGGATCTGCTTGACTGGTTTGCTTTTCGGGCCAAATTGTGCTACTGTCTGCTGTAGCTGTGCAAGTAACTTCCAGTCCAAAGGGGAATAATTACCAATGTGATGCGTTACTTGACCGTTTTGGTCTACTACAGGGGTGTATGTAATGGGGCAGACTAGGGGTCCGGCAGCCTCCAACAACACCTCATCGCCTTCCTCTGCCCCTTTGCGGGCGATAGCAGCCCACGCCTCACGACGCTCCCTAGCCATCTCCTCCCACAGGTCGCTGAGCGCCCCAGGGACGGGGGAGGTGGGGGAGGTGGTGGATTCATAGCGATTCGGCATGGTTGCTCGCGATGCAGGCTTTCGGAGGCCCAATTTAAGCACATGTGTAGCTCCCCCACTGCCCTCGTCTTCACTCTCGTCACTTTCCACATCCCCGCTTGCACTCCCTTCTTCTAATGGAGGTGCTGACAGTTTAACAGAATCGGAGGATGTACTCTCTGTCCCACCAGCTGGAATCACTATAGCTGACACCCCCGGAGCCAACGGCTCACCCTCTTGGCCATACCCAGCGTTTTTACGGGAAGCTTGCAGAGCCGCGGCAGCAGCCCTACGTTCTGCCTGTTGCTTTAAAAGATCGTTATGGATACCCCGCCATACTTTACCTAATTTCTTTGCCGTTTTATCATCGTTTAGGATGGCGTCATAAAGCTCATCTCCTAATTTACGCCATTCCGAAAGTTCATGAACTGTGTGAGGATTCTGAAAACAGCCCTTGGCATGCCCCCAGGCTAACAATCCCACTATATCTTTCTTGCTATGCCCTTTCAACCCTCGCTTTTCTATATTAGCTAAAAATAAATCGTATGCTACTTGCCGATCCATATCAGCGCTGTTGCGGTCCTCCGGCTCCGGTAGCACGTACGGCCCAGTACCACCTCTATGATCCCTGGGGGTGCTGCTCCTGCCTTTTCCGATTTCCGATAGCGTTGAGCAGTGCTCTGGCCGCCTCAGAGCCCAATCCAACTCCGTCCACCGATGATGTTCTCCCCCGTTTTCTTTAACAACGGGGCAACGTCGGGGTCACCATTTTGTTGAAGACGGAGGGAGTCACCGACACCAGATGGTTCATCAGTGGAACTCGTTTATTGGTCGTGTTACAATCACTTTTATAGCCACGATAATTAGGTTATACATATTGCAAAGCTCAGGCTCATTATTGGTCGTACGATAATTAGGTTATACATATTGCAAAACTTTAGCTCCTTATTGGTTACAGACTTTATCACTGCACATACATTCCTGTAGTTTTAGAAATCCATCTGGTCCCGTGGGAGACATCCTGTTATCTCCCTTGCCTAAGCTTCACTGCACAACAAGGGCCCACTGACCTTGCTGGTCAGTATTTTCTCACTTTGCTCAGTATTTTCCCACTCAAGGCCTAAACAGCTTGCTTTTGTCAGGCTCATGTCTGCTTTCAGTGAGCCAGGTTTCAGTAAGTCTCTCCACAAGTAACTAATAAAGTAAAGAACTAATGGAGTCTCACCACTTCCCTTGAGGAAAGCAGAACAGCTAAATCCAACCCAGCACTCTCCCCCCACGCGTGGGCAAACAACATCAGCCACTGCAGACCTCAGCTCCAGACAGGACCAGTGGCAACTGAGCTCCTGCTCTCCAGCCTCCCAGAAGAAGAAGAGAGCGTACTCCCTTATCTACACCTTATTTATATGTTGTGTTACATTAAAGGAAGATATGGAATACTTCTGTGGATCCTGACCTCTGCTGTTAAGGAAGACCTGCAAAGGTCATTTTTTTAAGGAAGATCTGAAAAATCCAAAAGCCAATGCACTACAACGTCATAGAGGAATCATGTCAAGGAATGTTATGAAGGGTCACAGAGGAGTAGCAGCACAGAGAAGTTGCGTAACAGAGGAGGAGTCACGTCATAAAGGTATTCACGTCACAGGGGTCGCATCATAGAATGTTAAGAAGGATCATAGAGGAGTTGTATAATAGTGAAGTCACATCATGGAGGACTTGCATCACAGAATGGTAAGAAGATTCATACAAGAATCGTGTCATAAAGGAGTCGCGTCAAAGACACATCATAGACGAGTCATGTCATAGATTAGTAAGAAGGGTCATAGAGAAGTTGCATCATAGTGGATTTGCATCACAGAGGAGTTGCGCCATAGAGGAGTTGCATCATATAATCAGAAGAAGCGTCAAAGAGGAGTTGCATCATAGAGGAGCCATGTCATATAGGAGATGTGTCATAGAGGAGTTGCTTCATAGCGGAGTCTCATCAAAGAGGATTTGTGTCATAGAGGAATCACATCATAGAATGGGAGGAATGGTACCATAGAGGAATGATGCCATAGAGGCGTCACATCATAGAATGTAAGAAGTGCCATAGAGGATTAAGGTCATAGAAGACTGTTGTTACAGAAATGGCATGTTATAAAAAAACTGCGTCATAGAGGAGTCACATAATAGGATGGTAAGAAGGGTTATAGAGGAGTTGTGTCATAGACAAGTCATGTCATAGAGGATTTGCGTCATAGATGATTCGCGTCAAGGAATGTTAAGAGAGATAATAGAGGAGTCACGTCATAGAGGAGTCATGTCATAGACGATTGGCATCACTGCAGTTGCATCATTGCAAAGTCGCATTACAGAATGGTAAGAAGGATCAAAGAGGAGTCACAACATAGAGGAGTCACGTCATAGAGGACTCCCATCAGAGAGGAGTCATGTCATATCGGAGTCGCATCTTAGAGGAGTCGCGTCATGGAGGAATGGCGTCATAGAGAAGTTGAGTCCTAGATGAGTTGCATCATAGAATATTAAGAAGGGTCATAGTGGAATCATGTCATAGAGGAGTTGCGTCATAGAGGAATTGAGTAATAAAGGAGTCATGTAATAGGGGAGTCACATCACAGACAAGTTGACTTATAAAGGAGTCACGTCACAGTATGGTAAGAAGAGTAACAGAGGAGTCGCATCATTGAGGAGTCACGTTATAGAGGAGTCTCATCACAGGAATTGCGTCCTAGAGTATTCACATCATAAAATGATAAGAAGGGTCATAGAGGAGTTGTGTCATAGAGAAGTCACATCATAGAGGAGCCGCTTCATAGAAAGGTAGGAATGGTCATAGACGAGTCGGGTCATAGAGGAGTCGCATCATAGAATGTTAAGAAGGGTCATAGTAGAATCGTGTAATAGAGGAGTCGCATCTTAGATGAGTCGTGTCATAGAGAAGTCACTTCCTACAGGAGTCATGTTATAGAAGAGTCGTATCATAGAGGTGTTGCATCATAGACAATTGCATCATATGGTGGTAAGTAGGGTCATAGAGGAGTGGCATCCTAGAATGGCAAGAAGTGTTGCAGAATGGCTGTGGGAGCGTGGACATGGCTCAAAGGAGGAGCTCTGTGAATCGGCCCTGACAGAAATCAACTGAGCTGGGCTGTGATGAAAAAGTACTGAGGACTTTGTCAAGTCACGCTGACAAGGAGGGAGGCAGTGAGAAAATCCCCAAGAGAAGGTCAAGAAGACCTTGTAACTGATAAACAACTTAAGGAAGCAGGCCAGAGTGAGACCCAGACCCGAGCATATAGCAGTAGCTGCAAGTAGGAGGGACAAGTAGGAGGAACAAGTAGGAGGAACATGCTAATGTAACCTTAGAGCTTTGAAGAGGGGCATGATAGTGTAACTTTTAGAGTTAAGTTAGTGATTATAGGGCTTTTGGAGCCAAACTAAAGATTATAAGACAAGTGTATGTAAGGGGCAATGATTGTTAGACAAGTAGACATGACTTAAGTAGACATGGGCTATGGTGTAGTCGTGAATGAACTTCGCAATAAATCAGAACTTGCTTTACCACTCACATTGAGTCTATTGCATAGTTCTCCTCGCTCGTCGCAAAGAAGGGCCATAGAAGTGCAATGTCATAAAAGAGTTGTGTCATAGAAGAGTCATGTCATAGAATGGTCAGAAGGGTCATACAGAAGTTGGTTCATAGAGGACTTGGGTTATAGAGGAATTGCGTCATAGAGGAGTCATGCAATAGAATGGTAAGAAGGGTAATAGAGGAGTTGCATTACAAAGTAGTCACATCATAGACGAGTCACGTCATAGATTAGTAAGGAGGGTCACAGAGGAATTGGATCACAGAGCAGTCGCGTCACAGACACTTCTCATCACAGAGGATTTACATCACAGAGGAGTTGCATCATAGAATTGTAAGTAGGGTGCCAGGGTCCACTTCTGCCCCCGGGTCATCCTTTGATATCTGAGTGGCGAATTAGAGATGACAGATTTCCCAGGGTAAATCCAAACAGTGTTTATTTTGAGCACAGCCAGAACAGCAATTCAATATTTTGGACATGACCAAAATATCAAATCAGTATTCATTTTGGACACGGCCAAAAGATCAAACCAATATTTTGGGCAGGGCCAAAATATGGAAACAAATACTCAGGTGCACTCCGAGTTGCAACTTCCCAAAAGTTGTAAAATACAGATCACAATCTGTTCAGATCACAATCTGATACCCTCAAGGCAGCTGCACAAACAACACACTTCGGATACTATCCGATGCACAGTAGTGCTATGGAAAACTGAAAAAAAGGAACAAAGAGAGAGAGAGAAATAAGGGGGGGAGAGAGGAAATTAGTCACCACTCCAAGGGCCTCTGGAAAACGTGATATTCAGGAGCATGTGGTTCTTCTGCAGCACGTCTTCTCAGGTAGTTTCTGTGGGGCTGCCTTCTTGGCGGGCTTCTATAGACAAGTCCATGCCCCTTCCGTTAGCATGAGGGGTGGTTTTGCTGCAAAAGTTCTCAAATTAGCTCATGCACAAAAGTTTCTTTAAGAAGGTTCTGGAATTGAGGCTGGGGGTTCCAGGGTCACTGGCAGTTCAACAGACCCTTGCCAGAATAACCTCTGCCTGAACCCTTTGGGTCTGCTTGTGCAGTCAAGTGTAGGGGAGCAGCACCTGCTGCTGCACCTCCTCCCCCTCCTCTGCAGCAGCAGAGTCAGTCCATCAGGAGCCACAGCACTCAAAAAGTTGTTAAAGACAACAATACAAGTAGAGTCAGATGAACAAGTAGAATTAGTCGATGTTTAAGACAACAACAGAAGTAGAGTCAGTCTCTACATAGGGTTGTAGTCGAGTCGGGTCATAGTGGAGTTGGTTTATAGAGGAGTCGGGTCAATGCTGGGGGACCCGCGAAAGCACAGTGGGAGGGTAGTGCTCGGTGCATTCATAGTGGCAAGTGGGCCACACATATGCAGTGGAAATAAACAGGAAAGGGGATGCCAGTGTCCATTTTGGGCACCTCAATGTGTGTTTTTACTGTCTCTATGCCTGTTTTTTTGGTCTCTGTTCCCGTTATTTGGGTTTCTTCCCATTTTTTATGGTCTTTTGGCTTATTTTCGGCATCTTTGTGCCCATTTTTTTTCTCTGTCCATTTTGGGGCTCTCGGGGTTTGTGTTCTTTTGGTTTCTGCACCCATTTGGGGAGTTTCTGTGGCTATTTTTCAATCTCTGCTCCCTTTTTGGGGGTCTCCAGTCTTTTTTGGAGGCCAGGAGACCCCCAAAACTGGTGCAGACACCCCATAAATGGACCCAGAGACCCCAAAAGATGGCCCAGGGGCACCCAAAATGAGCCAAAAGACTGCAAAAATGGTCGTGGAGAAACCAAAAATGCACACAGAAACCCCCTAAATGGGTGCAGATACTGCATACATGGGCCCAGAGACCTTCAAAACGTGCCAAGAGACCCCCCAAAAGTGGCACAGAAACCTGTGAAAATTGGCATGTCTCTGAGACCATTTTTTTGTCTCTGTGCCCGTTTTTTGGCGGTCTTTTGGCTTATTTGGCTCTCTGTGCCGATTTTTTGTGTCTCTGGGCTATATTTGTCAGGTCTCTGTGTAGCTTTTGTGGTTTCTGCAACCATTTGGGGAGTTTCTGTGTGCATTTATTGACTCTCTCGACCCATTTTTAGGACTTTAGGCCCTTTTTGGGGGGCTCTGTTCCTTTTTTTGGGGGCCTCAGAGACCCCAATTACAATCCCAGACACCAAATAATTAGGAAGAGTGACCCAAAAATCCTCACAGAAACTCCAAAATCTGGCTCAGGCACCCCAAAAATTGACCCAGAGTCACCAAAAAAGTGCCCAGAGATCCCCAAAAATGGGCACAGAACCTCTTAAAAAATGTGAAAATGAGCTGCATATGCACAGGGAGGAAGGGTCTGTGTGCGTGCGCAGTGCTGGGGAGGACCACAAAAGCACAGTTGGGGAGGAGGGCTTAGTCAATTTGCAGAGGCTCCACATGCACAGTGGAGAAAGGCTGGAAAGGGGCTCTTTGTTCCCACTGCCCACTTTTAGTGTCTCTGTGCCCCCTTTTTTGACCCATATGGCCATTATTGGGGTGTCTGCCTAATTTTGTGGCCTTTTGGCTTCTTTTCGGTATCTCTGTGCCTGTTTTTGGGGTCTCTTTGCCCATTTTATGGATCTCTGGGCCAATTTTAGAGATATCTGGGCTTGTTTTTGTGGTTTCTGTGCCTATTTTATGGGTCTCTGTTCCCTTTTTTTGGATTTCTCTATCTGCTTTTTGGTCTCTGTTTCCCTTTTGGGGGATCTCCAGTCTTTTTTGGGGACCCAGAGACCCCAAAATGGCCACGGACACCCCAAAATGGGCCCAAAGATGCCAGAAATGGGCCCAGAGATGCCCAAAACAAGCCAAAAGACTGCAAAAATTGGCACGGAGAACACAAAATTGCACACCGAAACCCCTAAAACTGCCTTGGACAATTGCGCCAGGGTTGAGGGGGCTGAGACAGGGTCTGCGCATGTGCAATACTGAGAGGGACACGCATGTGCTATGCTGGGTAGGTCTGTGCATGCGTAGTGGGAGTATAAGGTGCAAGCATGCGCAGATGCAGGGGGTGGGCGCCTCGCATATGCAATCGCTGGGGACACACATGGACAGTGGAGAAAGGTGGGAAAGGGTGTATCTTTGCCAGTTTTGGGGGTCTGTACCTATTTGAGGTGTCTGTCCATTTTTAGTGTTTCTATGCCCGTTTTCTTTTCATTTCTGTGCATATTATTGGGGTCTCTGCCCATTTTATGTGGTATTTTGGCTTATTTTCAGCAACTCTATGCCCATTATTCAGCTCTCTTTTCCTATTCTGCAAGTCTCTGGTTCTGTTTTGGGGACCTCTGAACCCATTTTGGGTATCTCTGGGCCCATTTTATGGGTCTCTGGGCATATTTTAGAGGTCTCTGTACCTATTTTAGAGGTATCTGTGCACGTTTTTTTTCTCTATGTCCCTTTTCTGGTCTCTCTGCCCATTTTTTGTGGTCTTTTGTCTTGTTTTCGGTGCCTCTGTGCCCATTTTTGGGGGTCTACAGGAAAATTTTTGTGCCTCTGGCCATGTTTTTGTGGTTTCTGAGCCCGTTTTGGGGGTTTCTGTTGTCATTTTTGGAATCTCTCTGCCTGTTTTTGGATGTCTATTCCCTTTTTTGCAGTCTACAGTCATTATTTGGGGCCCAGACACCCCAAAACCAGACACAGGCACCACAAAAACAAGCCTAGACACCCTAAAAATGGGCACAGAGAACCCAAAAATTCACACAGAAAACCCCCCAAAATGAGTGCAGATACCCCCAGAGAAGCAAAAAATGGGCATAGAACCCCCAAATACTGTGAAAATGCAAATATGTGGGGCCCACGAAAGCGCAGTGGTGCGGGAGGGCTCGGCACATGCGCAGTCGTGGGGGGCCCATGCATGCTCAGTAAGGTGTTGGGGTTTCCACATGCACAGTTGCAGGGTAGAGGTGGCGCCATGCATATACAACGGAGAGGGAACCATACATGCATAAAGGAGAAAGTCGGGAAAGGGGTGCTTTGTGCCCATTTTGGGGGTTTCAGTGCCCAGTTTGGGAGTTTCTGTGCCCATTTTTAGTGTCTCTATGTCTGTTTTTTTTGATCTCTGTGCCCGTTAATGGAGCGTCTGCCCATTTTCTCTGGTCTTCTGGCTTATTTTCAGCATCTCTGTGCCCATTATTCCTCTCCCTTTGCCTACTTTGAAGTAATCTGGACTTGATTTGTTGGTCTCTGAGCTCATTTTATTGGTCTCTATACCGATTTTGGGGGCCTCTGTTCTCATTTTGAGGGCATCTTTGCCCATTTTTGTGGTTACTGTGACCATTTTAGGATTATCAGGGCTCTTTTTTTTTTTTTTGTTTCTGCTTCCATTATTGGGGTATCTCCCCAATTTTGCAGTCTTTTGTCTTGTTTTCGGTGTCTCAGTGCCCATTTTTTGGGTCTCTGCCCATTTTGTGTGTCTCTGCCCATTTTATGGGTCTCTCAGTCTCTTAGGGAGCGCACATGCGCAGTGGGGGGGGGGGGGGGGGGGTACATGCGCACTGGAGAAAGATGAGAAAGAGGGTCTCCGTGTCCATTTTTAGTATCTCTGTGCCCTTCTTTCTGGCACAGAGGCTCTGAAAACAAGCTATCAGCTGCCCAGCCAGGACGAAGAAACTGATGAGCTCTTCTACAAGCAACTGGGAGAAGTCTTGCGATTGCTAGCCCTTGTTCTTGTGGGGGATTTCAACCTTCTAGATGTCTGCTGGAAGTATAATACAGCAGAAAGGAAATAATCTCGGAGGTTCATCGAGTATATGGAAAACAACTTCTTAACACAACTGGTGAGTGAACTGACTACAGACGGTGCACCGCTCGACCTGCTGTTTGTGAACAGAGAAGACCTTGTGGGAGACATAACTGTTGGAGGACACCTGGGGCACAGTGATCACAAGATGATAGAATTCTCAGTTCTAGGACGAGTAAGGAGGAAGGCCAGCCGAACTGCCACCTTGGACTTCTGGAAGACAGACTTTGAACTGTTTAGAAGGCTGCTTGATCAAATTCCTTGGGAGGCGGTTCTAAATGACAAAGGAGCACAAGAGGGCTGGATGCTCCTCAAGAAGGAAATCCTAGCAACACAAGAGCCGGCCATCCCCAGGTGCCGAAAAATGAGTCGGCAGGGAAGAAAACCAGCTTGGCTTAGCAGAGAGCTTTGCATCGATTTCAGGAAGAAGAGGAAAGTATATGAGCTTTGGAAGAGGGGGCAGGCATCCCAGGAGGACTACAAGGGTGAGGTGAGATCATGTAGAGAGAAAATTAGAAGAGCTAAAGCCCAACTAGGACTTAAACTGGCCAGTTTGGTGAAAGATAGAGCTCCTCACCAAACCCTTTTCCCTCATCTACCAGCAGTCCTGGCTGACTGGGGAAGTGCCACTTGACTGGAGACTGGCAAATGTTACACCCATTTACAAGAAAGGTCAGAGGGAGTATCTCTGGAACTACAGGTCTGTCAGTCTGACCTCGGTACCGGGGAAGGTCATCTCGAGTGCTATCACACAGGACAACCAAGTGACCAGGCCCAGTCAACATGGGTATACGAAAAGCAGGTCTTGCCAGACCAATCTGATCTCCTTCTATGACAAGGTTACCCGTTTAACGGATGAGGGAAAGGCTGTGGATGTGGTCCACTTGGATTTTGGTAAAGCCTTTGACATCATTTCTCACAGTATTCTGACTGAGAAACTGGCTGCCAATGGCCTGGACAGGTGCACCCTCTGCTGGGTAAAAAAACTGGCTGGATGGCCAGGCCCAAAGAGTGATGGTAAATTGAGTCAAATCCAGTTGGAGGCCGGTCACAAGTGGTGTTTCCCAGGGTTCAGTGCTGGGTCCAGTCCTGATGATCATAGAATTATAGAATCTTCCAGTTGGAAAAGACCTTAGAGATCACTGAGTCCAACGGTACCCATCTTCTGCTAAACCACGTTCTTCAAAAACTCATCTACCCGTTTTTTAAACACTTCCAGGGATGGTGACTCAACCACCTCCCTGGGAAGCCTGTTCCAATGCCTAATCACCCTTTCAGTAAAGAAATTCTTCCTAATATCTGGTCTGAACCTCCTCTGGCGCAACTTATGGCCATTTCCCCTTGTCCTGTCACCTGTCACTGTGACCTGTTTCTGTGTGCATTTTTTAGTTCTCCATGCCTATTTTTATGGGGTTTTTTGGTTTGTTTTGGGCATCTCTGGGCCCAGTTTGGGGGTCTCTGGGCTTTTTTTGTAGGTCTATGTGCCCCCCAAAAAAAGATCAGCAACCCCAAAAAAAGGGAACAGAGACCTCCAAAAAAGGCACAGAGACTTGAAAAATGCACTCAGATGCCCCAAAAAGGGCACAGAGACCTCAAAAACAGGCACAGAAAAAAGAAAAACAAACCCATAGACCCCTAAAATTTTCCCAGAGACCTAAAAAGATGGGCACAGACGACATCAAAATAGAATTATAAAAGTACCCAAATTGGAAGAGACCCACAAGGATCATCGAATCCAACTCCTATCTCTACATAGGACACTCCCAACATTCACACCATGTGACTGAGGCATTGTCCAAATGCTTCTTGAATATTGTCAGGCTTTGCACCATGACCGCTTCCCTGGGGAGCTGTTCCAGTGCTCCACCACCCTCTGAGCGAAGAACCTTTTCCTAATATCCAGTCTAAACCTCCCCAGGCATATCTTCCTGCCATTACCTCTAGTCCTATCAGAGGCTGCAAGAGAGAAGAGATCAGCATCTGTTTCATCTCCTTCCCTTGTGAGAAGGCAGTAAATAGCTCTGAGATCACCCCTCAATCTCCTCCAGGCTGAACAGACCAAGTGACTTCAGCCGTTCCTCATATGACTTCCCCTCTAGACCCTTCACCAGCCTTGTGGCTCTCCTCTGGACATTCTCCAGTAGTTTGATGTCCTTTTTATACTGTGGCACCCAAAACTGCACCCAGTACTCAAGGTGGGGCCGCAGAGCCCGTAGAGCAGGACAATCCCCTCCTTCAACCAGCTGGCAATGCTATGCTTGATATACCCCAGGACATGACTGGCCCTCTTGGCTGCCAGGGCACAATGTTGGCTCATGTTCAACTTGTCATCGACCAGAACCTCCAGGTCCCTCTCCTCAGGGCTGTTCTCCAGTATGTCAGACCCCAGTCTGTATCTGTATCCAGGGTTGCCGTGTCCCAAATGCAGAACCTGGCACTTGCCCTTGTTAAATTTCATGCTGTTGGTGATTGTCCAGCTCTCCAATCTGTCAAGATCCCTCTGCAGGGCCTTTTGGCCCCCAAGAGTGTTGATGGCTCCCCTCAGTTTTGTGTCATCGGCAAACTTTGTCAATAAACCTTCAAGTCCTTCATCCAGGTCATTTATGAAGATACTGAAGAGCACTGGCCCCAGGATGGATTCCTGTGGGACTCCACTAGTGACTGGGCGCCAGCCTGATATAACTCCATTCACTATGATTCTTAGAGCCCAAATCATCAGCCAATTCCACACCCGTTGTATTATGTGCTTATCCAGCTGGATGCTGGACATTTTGTTTATGAGAATACTGTGAGAGACAAATGGGCAAAGAGACCTGAAAGATGGGCAGAGAGACACTGAAAACAAGCCAAAAGATCACAAAACACGGGTCACCAATAATGGGCACAGAAAACAAAAAGCAGGCATAGAGACAATAAAAACAGGCACAGAAACACCTAAAATGGGAACAGAGACCCCAAAATGGGTTCCAAGACCCCCTTTCCCACTTTTCCACAATATGCATGCGCTAAGACCCCCCCTCCCCTCCATGTGCAGCCTGTTTTTGCATTTTTGGCACATTTTAGGGGTGCCTGCACCCATTTGGAGGGATTCTGTGTGCATTTTTTTGATTCTCCATGCCTACTTTTGAAGTCTTTTTTTCTTGTTTTTTGGCATGTCTTGGCTGATTTTGGAGGTCTCTGAGCCCAAAAAATGACCGGTGACCCCAAAGAAAGGGAACACAAACCCAAAACAGAGCACAGAGACTCCCAAAATGGGCTCAGAGACTCAAAAAAGGGCACAGATACATCCAAAATACCTTAGACTAATAGAATTGGTTCAGAGACCCAAAAATGGGCACAGACATCCCCAAAATGGGAAAAGAGGCCTGAAAAATGGGAATAGAGATGCAAAAAAGAAGCAAAAAAGCTCCCCCAAATGGGCAGAGATTGCAATACTGGGCACAGAGACCAAGAAAATGGGCATAGGGACACTAAAAACAGGCACAGAGACCCCCAAAATAGGCTCAGAGACCCCCAAAAAGGCACAGAAACACCCAGAATGGGGTTAGAGAATCGAAAATAAGCCAAAGCAAGCCAAAACCAGCAAACCTAATAAAAAACAAGTGAAAATAAGACAAAAAAAAAAGAAAATAAGCCAAAACGAGAAAAAAAGGGAAAATAAGCATAACGAGACAAAATAAGCAAAAAAAAAAAAAAAATACAAAAGAAGCCAAAATAACCAAAAAAGCCAAAACAAGAGAAAATAAGTCAAAAATAAATCAAAAAAGGAAAAAAATAACCAAAGGTCAAGTAAAAAAAAAATAATAAAATAGCCCCACACAAAACCAAAACAAGACAAAACAGTACTGGCTGATTTTGGCTGATATTCATTTGTTTTGGATGATATTTGCTGGTTTTGGCTGATTTTACTTTGTTTTTGTTGATTTTGGAGTTCTTCTGCTTACTTTGGCTCATTTTGCCAGTTTTTCACTTTTTTTGGCTCATTTTCACTTCTTTTGATTGATTTTGGCTCATTTTGGCTCATTTTGGCTCATTTTGGCTCATTTTATCAAACCCAAGCCAAAATAATAACAATAAGCCACACAAAGCCAAAACATGAAAATAAGGAAAATCAATTTAAAATAAACCAAAAAAAAAAAGTGAAAATAAGCCAAAGCAACTAAAAAAGCCTCATTTTATTTTCACTTATTTTGATTTGGTTTGGCTTGTTTTCACCTGGTTTTCACTTGGTTTTGACTCTTTTGTCTTCTTTTCAATTGGTTTTGCTTGTTTTGGCGTGATTATGTTTGCTTTCCCTTATTTTGTCATTTTTGGGAATATTTTCTTTTTTTCTTTTTTTTTAATCTTTTCAGTTCTTTTTAAGTTTTTGACTTCTTTTCACTTGTTTTAACTGTTTTCGATATAGTTTTGCTTACTTTGGAATGTTTTTGCTTTTTTTATTTATTTCTACTTGCATTGTACTGTTTTGGCTCATTTTTCCTTATTTTTACTTGTTTTCCATTATTTCAACTTGCTTTGGAATGTTTTGGATATTTTTTAGTGGCTTGGCTTGGTTTTGTTAGGGGGTTTTTGTGTTTTTTTTTCACTTTTTTTTCTCTTGTTTTCACTTATTTTCGCTTGTTTTAATTTGCTTTGGCTTCTTTTGTCTTGGTTTTCACTTTTTTCACTTTTTTCTTTTTTTTTTGCTTAGTTTTATTTTTGCTTATTTTCACTAGCTTTTGTTTGTTCTGCTTGGTTTTCACTTATTTTGGCATAGTCTTATTTCTTTTGTCTTTTTTCTCTTATTTTGCCTTGGTTTGGTTTGCCTGTCTTGGCTTTTTTTGGCTGTTTTTGCTTGGGTTTGTTTATTTTCCCTTGTTTTGGAATATTTGGGCTTATTTTCACTTATTTGCACTTGTTTTCTATTATTTTCCATTGTTTTGACTTATTTTTGCTTGGTTTTGCTTGTTTTGGCTTTTTTTTCCTCTGTGCTGTACTTGCTTGTTTAGGTTTGTTTTGGCATATTTTCTTTTGGTTTGCCCTTCTGAAGCATAATTTTGATTGTGTTGTCTTGCTTTGGCTTATTTTCACTTCTTTTAGGTTGTTTTGGACTATTATTGCTTGGGGTTTTTTTTTTTGTCTTGTTATGGTTTGTTTTGTGTTGTTTTGTTTTATTTTTACCTATTTTTGCTTTTTCTGTATTGTTTTCTTTTTTGGTGTTATTTTGTCTTAGTTTCACCAAAACATCAAATGACAAAATAAGTGAAAACCAACCAAAAAAAAAGTCAAAAGAAGCAAAAAATAAAAAAGCCAAAACAAGTAAAAAAACCAGAGAAATTAAGCCAAAACAAGAGAAAATAAGCAGGGGGGAAAAAAAACAAAAAAAAAGCGAAAACAAGATAAAACAAGTGAAACAAAGCCAAAAAAAAAATACGTGCCAAAACCATGGAAATAAAGTCAAAATAATACAAAACAAGTGAAAACAAAAGAAAACAAGCCAAAAAAAGCCAAGGGAAAATAAGTGAAAATACACCAGAGCAAACGAAAATAAGTCAAAATAAGCCAACACCAGCCAAAACAAGCAAAAAGAAGAAAAAACAGGGTAAAATATGCCAAGCATGCAAATATAAGAAAAAAAAATTGAAAATAAGCCAAAAGAAAGGGGAAAAAAAGCCAAAACAAGCCAAACGAATTCAAACCAAGTCAAATCAAGATAAAACAAGAGAAAACAAAGGAAAATAAGCAAACCCAAGGGAAAATAAGAAAAAAGAAAACAAAGATTATACAAGACAAAATAATTAAAAAGAAAGAAAAAAAGCCCCCTGAAAATATGCCAAAATAAGACAAAAATATCCAAACCAAACAAAATCAAACAAAAATAATCTAAAATAAGTGAAAAAATAGAAAATAACCCACCACAAACCAAAACATGCAAACTCAAAATAAAATAATCCAAACCAAGCCAAAAGAAGCGAAAATAAACCAAAACAAGCCAAAATGAGTGAAAATGAACAAAAATCATCCCAAATAAGCAAAAAGACAAAAAAAAGCCAAAGCAAGAAAATAAGCTAAAAAAGCAAAGCCAAGCCTAAACAACCTAACAAAAGCAAAACCAAACGAAATCAAGAGAAAATAATATAGAACAAGCTCAAACAAGTGAAAATAAACCGAAACAAGCCAAAACAATTGAAAACAAGCCAAAATGAGCAAAAATACGAAAAAAAACCAATCCCTTGACTTATTTTTTTTCTTGGTTTAGCTTTTTGTTTGTTTGTTTGTTTTGGCTTATTTTTGCCTGTTTTGGCCTATTTTCGGTTGTTTTGGACTGTTCTGGTTTGGTTTCAATAGTTTATGATTGTTTTGACTTGTTTGTTTGGTTTGGCATTGAAAATAAGATAAAACAATGGGAAAATAAGCCAAAACAAGAGAAAACAAGCCAAAACAAGTGAAAACCAGCCAAAAATAAGTCAAAACAAGATAAAACGACCAAAGCCAAGCCAAACCAATAGAAAATAGGGCAAAACAAGCAAAAATAAGCCCAAACAAGGAAAAACTATCCTAAACAAGGCAAACCAAGCAAATATAACCCAAAACAAGCAAAAAAGGGGGATAAATAAGTCAAACCAAGCCAGAGCAATCCAAAATAGACCAAAACAAGCCAAAAAAAAAAGTGAAAATAATTGAAAATTTGCTAAAACACGTGAAAATAAGACAAAATCAGAAAAAAAGATACATGAAAATAATGGGAAAATAAGGCAAAACGAAACAAATCAAAATCAACCAAAAATCTAAAACTAGGCAATATAATACAAACCAAGCCAAAAGAAACCAAAAGAATGGAAAACAAGTGAAAACACAACCAAAATCAAGCCAAAACAAATGAAAACATTGAAAACAAGCTAAAACATGCCAAAACAATTGATAATAAGGCAAAACAAAGCGAAAATCATCCAAAACAAATAAAAATAAGCCAAAACAACCCAAAACAAGGGAAAAGAAGTGAAAAGAAGTGGAAAAAAAGCCAGATAAGACAAAACAAGGAAAAATAATCTAAAACAAGGCAAAACAAGAAACAATAATCCGTAACAAACCGAAGGAAGTGAAAATAAACCAAAACAATTGAACATAAGCCAAGACAATCAAAACAATAAACCCAAACAAGTGAAAATAATCTAAAACATGCAAAAATAAAACAAATAAGATAAAAAATACCAAAACAAGCAATAATAAGACAAAATAATTGAAAATAAACCAAAACAAGAAAAAAAAAGAAAATTAATAAAGCAAAAACAAGACAATGCAAACAAAAACCAAAAAGCAGCCAAAATTTAAAAACAAGCAAATATAACACAAATTAAGCCAAAAGAAGCCAAAACAAGAAAAAAGAAGCCAAAACACGTGAAAAGAAGTAAAACCAAGCCAAAACAAATGAAAACATTAAAAACAAGCTAAAACATGCCAAAACATATGAGAATAAGGCAAAACTAGTGAATACAATCCAAAACAAGCAAAAACAAGTGAACCTCAGCCAAAACAAGCCGAAATAATCCAAAGTGAATGAAAAAAAAAAAAGCAAAACCAAAAGAAAACAAGCGAAAACAAATAAAAATAAACCAAAAAGGAGGGAAAATAAGTGAAAACAAGAAAAAATAACCTAAAAGACACAAAAATAGGCCAAAACAAGCGAAACTGAGTCAAAAAAATGAAAAAGCAAAAAAAAACCCAAAATGGTATTTTTCCTTGTTTTGGCTTGTTTTCAATTGTTTTGCTTTCTTTTTGCTTGTTTTATATTTTTTTCATTTTTTCCCCCTACTTTAGGCTATTTTTTGCCTCTTTTTTTTTTGTCTTATTTTTGGTTATGTTACCTTGTTTTGACTTATGTTAGCTTTTTTGTTGGATGTGGCTTGTTATTGTATGTTTTGTCTTCTTTTCTCTTCTTATGGCTTCTTTTTGTTTGCTTTGGCTTCTTCAGCCTTACTTTCACATGTTTTGACTTATTTTTACTTCTTTTATCTTATTTTTGGTTGTTTAGGCATTTTTTCTCTGGTTTTGATTTAGTTTCTCTCGTTTTTCCTTGGTTTAGAATTTTTTTGCTTGTTTTTCTTATTTTCACTTTTTGGGATTATTTGGCTTGTTTTGAGTGGTTTTGACTTTTTTGACTTACTTTTGCTTAGTTTAATTTTTTTTCTCATTTTCACTTCAATCATTTCCCCTTGTTCTGGCTTATTTTGGCTTATTTCAGATTTTAGATTTTTTGATTGTTTTGCCATTTTTTCTATCATTTTGGTTTAGTTTTCCTTGTTTTCTCTTGTTTTGGATATTTTGTTATTGTTTTGTCTTTCACTTTTTTATCTTTTATTTTTCTGGCTTGTTGTGGCTTGGTTTAGTTGGTTTTGCCTTAATTTTACTTAATTTCACTTCTGTTTGCTTATTTTGGCCTATTTCCACTTGGTTTTGCTTGTTTTGCAATATTCTCACTTCTTTTGGCTTATTTCCACTTGTTTTGGCATATTTTCTCATGCTTTGGCTTGGGTTTGGTTGTTTTGATAGGTTTTTGCTTGTTTTCTCTTGTTTTGACTAATTTTGGCTTGGTTACTGTTATTTTTATTTCTTTTCTGGTTTGGCTCGTTTTAGCTTGTTTTTTTCTTAATTTTGCTTGCTTCGGCTTATTTTCCTTTATTTTTGCTTGTTTTCCTTATTTTCCCTTGTTCTCACTTCCTCCCCCCCCCCCCCCCCCCATGTTTTTTCTTCTTTTGGCCTTTCATTTTTTTTTCCTTCTTTTGGTTTCCTTTGGCTTATTTTTTCTCATTGTCACCTTTTTTTTCAGTTGTTCTGGATATTTTTGGTCTTGTTTTGGCTTATTTTCAAATGATTTCGCTTGAATTTGCCTTTCTTCACCTTTTTTTTCACTTTTTTTTGTCTTATTCACACTTGTTTTGGCTTATTTTCTCTTGACTTGGCTTCTGTTTGACTGTTTTGACTTGTTTTGGCTTTTTTCTTATTTTGGCATCTTTTTGCTTGGTTTGTGTTATTTTTCCTTGTTTTCAACTTTTAATTGTTTTTGGCTTGTTTTGTCTAATATTGCTTTCCTCTGGTTTGGCTTTTTTTAGCTTGTTTTGTCTTATTTTTGCAGCCTTTGCTTCTTTTCGCTTATTTCTGCTTATTGTGGCTTACTTTCTCTTATTTTCCCTTGTTTACACCTTTCCCCCCATGTTTTTGCTTGTTTTGGCCTCCTTTCATTATTTTTTTGCCTTATTTTGGCTTCCTTTAGCTTATTTTCACTTATTTTGGGTTTTTTTTGCACTTGTTCTGGATATTTTTGGTTTGTTTTGGCTTAGGTTCCCTTGTTTCCGATAGTTTTCTCTTGTTTTTGCTTGTTTTAACTTATTTCGCTTCCTTTGAATGTTTGAGCTTCTTTGTCTTATTTTTGCTTGGCTTTACCTGTGTTGACTTAATTTTGATTCCTTATGCTTGTTTTGGCTTGTTTTCATTTATTTTTTTGCCCTTTTGGCTTGTTTTGGTTTATTTCTACACGCTTTGTCTTATACTGATTTATTTTTACTTGTTTTGAATTGGTTTTGTTCATTTTGTTTTGTTTTCACCTATTTTGGATGGTTCTGGATTATTTTATCTTGATTTCCTTTTTTTAGGCTTATGTTGGGTTCTTTTGACTTTTTTCACTTGTTTTGAATTATTTTCTAGTTTTTTTTGGGTTGTTTTGGGTTATTTGCAATTGGTTTGGTTAAATTATTGACAGTAAACATCAACAAACAAAACCAAGCAAAAATATTTGAACACAAGAGAAATTAAGACAAAACAAGCAAAAACATGCCAAACATGCATGCTTCTTTTCCCTTGTTTTGGCTTTTTTATTATTTTTTATTCTTTTGTTTTTGTTTGGATTTACTTCTTTTGGGTTGCTTTGTTTTGGTTTTGCTTGTTTTCCTTGTGTTGGATTTTTTTTTTCTCTTTTTGATTGTTTTGCTTGTTTGAGCTTATTTTCCATTGCCTTGGCTTGTATTGTCTTAATTTTTGACTTTCTTTGCTTTTTTGTTGCTTTTTTGCTTTTTTTTTTTTTGCTTCTTCTGGCTTCTTTATTTTCACCTTTTTCCCCTGTAATATTCTAGTTTATTTTATCTTGATTTGTCTTTTTTGCTTGTATTGGTTTGTTTTGTCTTGTTTTCATTTGGTTTTGCTTTTTTGACTTCTTTTTGCCTGTTTTCACTTCTTTTGGCTAATTTGTCCTTTTTTGGCATATTTTTTATTGTTTTGGATATCTTTGCCTTATATTGTCTTAGTTTCGCAAAAAAAAAAAAAAAAAGAAAATAACGAAAACAAACTAAAAAAAAAAGAAAATTCAAACAAGCCAAAACAAGCAGAATGAAGACAAAACAACCCAATCTAAGTAAAAAAAAAAAGTGAAATCAAGAAAATAATACCTAGAACAAGCCAAAACAGGCGAAAATAAAATAAAACAACCAAAACCAAGCCAAAACAAGAAAAAAAATAGGCCAAAGCAAGGAATAATAATGGAAAGTAAGCGAAAATAAGCCAGTACAAGTCAAAACCACAAAAGAGGCCAAAAGAAACCCAAACAAGCGAAAACATACAAAAAAAACCTCAGCAAAATAAGCCCAAAAAGTAAAAGTAAGAAAAAACAAGCAAAAAAAAAATCCAAAACAAGCTTATTTTCTCTTCTTTTGTCTTTTTTTTTGGGCTTATGATGGCTTCTTTTGGGTTATTTTTGCTTGTTTTCAGGGTTTTTTTGATTGATTTTGGCTTGGTTTTGCTTGCTTTGTCTTATTTTAACTTGCTTTTACTTATTTTCCATTGTTTTTACTTATTTTCTCTTGGTTTGGCTTGGTTTGGTTTATTCTTAATTGTTTCCAGTTGTTTCCGATTGTTTTGGCTGGTTTTGGCTTATTTACTACTTGTTTTAGGCTTTTCAGCTTGTTTTCCTTTCTTTTGCTTTCTTCCACTTGTTTTCGCTTGTTTTGCCTTATTCTCACTTGTTTTGCCTTATTCTCACTTGTTTTGGCTTATTTTCTCTTGTTTGGGATAAGGTTTGCTTGTTTTGATGTTTTCTCATTTTTGTGTGTTTTGACTTGTTTTGTCCTATTTTCACTTGCATTGCTGTATTTTCACTTATTTTTGCTTGTTGTGTCTTGTTTTCTCTTATTTTCCCTTGTTTTCACTATTTTCCCTGGGTTTTTCCTTGCTTTGGCCTTCTTTTGATTTTTTTTTTACCTTCTTTAGCTTCCATTGGGTTATTTTCTCTTGTTTTCTCTTTTTTTTCACCTATTCTGGATAATTTTGATTTGTTTTGGCTTCGTTTCCCTTCTTTACAACTATTTTCCATTGTTTTGGCTTATTTTCTATTGTTTTGCTTGCATTCGCTTTTGGGGGCTCTTTTTCCCTTTTTTTGGCTTATTTTCTCTTATTTGCAGTGGTTTGGGCTTATTTCTCTTATTTTGGTTTATTTTCACTTGTTTTGGCTTGTTTTTTATTATTTTAATTTTTTTGTTTGTTTTGGTTTGCTTTGCTTATTTTCTCATGATTTGGATCATTTTCACAGTTTTTGGTTTGTTTTGCTTTTTTTGGCTGGTTTTGTCTTATTTTTTGTTGGATTTACTTTCCCCCCCCTGTTCTGGCTTGGTTCTTTTGGCATATTTTAGCTTGTTTTGGCTTATTTTTGCATGTTTTGGCTTTTTTTTTTTTTCTCGTTTTGGGCTGTTTTGATGAGGTTTTAATTGCTTATGCTGGGTTTGGCTTGTTTTCACTTATTTTTTCTTGGTTTTGCTTTTTTTTACTTGTTTTGGCTTATTTTCACTCGCTTTGTCTTGTACTGACTTATTTATGCTGGTTTTGTTTTTGTTTTATTTTCCCTTGTTTTGATTTGTGTGGACTTCTTTTGATTTCAGTGACTTAATTTTTGTTTCAGTTGACCTGATTTTACTTCTGTGGACTTGTTTTGAATTCAGGGGATTATTTTCCATTCAAATAACTTGTTTTGACTCCAATGGACCTCTGTTGACTTCAATGGATTTCTGCTGTTACAAGCCCCCCCGTCCGTCCCCCCCCCGTCCCCCGTCCCCCGACTCTGACAGCCCTTATACAACCCCCACCTCTACTCAGGATGGGTGCTTGCTCTCATCAGAGCCTGGCTGCAAAATTGCAAACATCCAGGCTCAGCTCTCATAAGGAAGGTGCCAGGACTGAAAGTTGCTGCTTGTTAGTAGCTTCCCAAGGCAACACTTTTACAGCCCTGTTGAAATCAACACCAGCCCCTTGAAATCAAAAGAAATATATTGAAGTCCATTTAAGATCATTGGAGTTAAAACATATCCACTGAATTCAAAACAAATCCATTCAAGTCTAAACATGTCTAATGAAGGCAAAATAATCTATTGAAGTCAAAACAGGTCCACAGAATTTAAAAAAGGCCCACTAAAACCAGCACTAATTTTTTGAACTCAAAAAAATTCCACTGTCATCAATAAAGGTCCATTGGAGTCAGAAGAACTCCACTGAAGTCAAAACCAGTCCACTGAAATCAGCAATAATTTCTGAATTTAAAAGAAGTTCATTGTTGTCAACAAAGGTCTACTGGAGTCAGAAGAACTCCACCGAATTAAAAGCAAATTGAATTGAAGTCAAAACCAGTCCATTGGAGTCAAAATAAGGTCCCTGAAGACTACTGAACTCAAAATAAGAACATTTCACTCAGAACAAGTGCATAGCAGTCAAAAAAATGTCCTTTGAAGTCCAAGCAAATTGAATGGAGTTAAAAGAAGGTTACTGAAGTCAAAAGAAGCCCACTGAAGACAATGCAAGTCCCTAGGAGTCCATTGGACCTTTTTTGACTTCAGTGAACCTGTTTTGACTTCAATGGACTTGCTTGAATTCATTAACTTTGTTAAGTTTTCAATGGACTGGTTTTGACTTAGGTGGACCCTTTTTGACTCCAGTTGACTTCTTTTCATTTAATAATTTGGTTTTGATTTCAGTGGATTTATTTTGATTTTAATAAATTATTTTTTTTTTGCAATTGACCTTGTTTTACTTCTGTGGACTTGTTTCAAATTCAGGGGATTATTTTCCCTTCAATGAATTTGTTTTGACATAAATGGATTGGTTTTGACTCCAGTGGACCTGTGTTGACTTCAATAGACTTGTTTTGACTTCAGTAAATTTGTTTTGATTTCAGTGGACTGGTTTTGACTCCAATGGGCCTCTGTTGACTTCAATGGACTTCTGCTGTTACTTGTTTGTAGCGCCCCACTGGCAGCCCTTATACTGCCCCCAGCTCTACTTGGGATTGATGCTTGCTTTGCACTGTCAGCTCACACTCGGCAATTCTCATCAGAGACCAGCTTCAAAATTGCCAGCGTCCACAGATTACTTCCACAGGAAAGGTGCCAGCACTGAAAGCTGCTGCCTGTTAGTAGCTTCCTGTGGCAGCCCTTTCACAGTCATGCCAATACCCAGAACAGGTGCTTTCAATGATCACACTGTCACAGGAGCAATACCTGGTCCTTTGCAATTTTAGAGTTGGGCTCTGCTGAGTAAGGTTGAAACATTTATGACCTTTCTACAATGAAGCAAGCGCTTGTTCTGGGTATTGGCATGGTCCTTAGCACAGATCCTTGTTTTGGTGATGGTGTGAAAAGGTTGCCAGCAGAGGATTCAAACAGGCAACTTCCACTACAGGAACTTTCACTGTCAGAGAAATCTCTGGTCATTTGCAATTTTGCATGCATTCTCTGCTGCTAAAGGTTGATTACCTAGTGACCATTCTACAGTGAAGCAAGCACAGATCTCTGGTTTTCTGTGGGTTTTGAAAGAGCTGCCAGCACAGGATACTAACAGGCAAATAGCTTTCAGTCGAGGCACCTTCTGTATTGCAGCAATCCCTGGAAGTTTGCAATTTTGCAGCCGAGCTCTGCGGAGAAAGGTCTGTTACCCAGTGAATGTTCTACAGCAAAGCAAGCACAAATCCCCAGTTTGGTGAGGCTGTGAAAGGGTTGACAGTAGAAGATCTGAACAGGCAAAGCTTTCAGTCCCGGCATATTCTGTGTGGCAGCAGTCCCTGGACTTTTGCAATTTTGCAGTCGATCTCTGCTGAGAATTGCCGAGAGAGTGATGACCATGCTACAGTGAAGCAAGCACTGGTACCAAGTAAAGGAAGGGGCTGTAAAAGTGTTGCCACAGGAAGCTACTAACAGGAAACACTTTCATAGGCTGTCACCTTTCCTGTGAGAGCAATACTTGAATGTTTACAATTTTGCAGCTGTGTTCTGTTAAGAATTGTTGAGGCACATATGACCGTTATACAGTGAAGTTAAAGTAGATCCCCTTTTCAGTGAGGGCTGCCAGCAAAGGACCCTAACAGGCATCATTCAGTGCTGGCACCTTCCCTGTGGGAGTAGTCTCTGGACATTTGGAATTTTGCAGCCAGACACTGCTGAGAAAGGCTGAGATATTATTTCCACTCTACAGCGATGCAAGCACCTCTTCTCAGAATTGGTGGGGCTGTGAAAGATCTGCTGGGGTGTCAACGTTTTAGCCCTAACCTGGCTAAATTTTTGGCAGCTAAAATCATGCAGTTGGGCTCCAAAATTCCACTCCCCATCACCCCCAGGGGAAAGGAGAGGAAAATGAGAGGAAAAAAGGCTTAAGGATTGGAAACTAAAACTACAGCTTTAATGAAATTATGATAATAATAGTAATAATGACTAAAATAATCAGAAAGTAATGAAAATATGTACAAATATCCAAGATTGCACCCCCACTCCACTCCTCAATGACTATATGTCACAACAACTGCTGTAGAGCACACACGGGGGAATGGGTCCACAGCTAGTGTGGGAGACTGCAGTGAGTTTGCTGATGCCTTGGCAGGGCATGAGATGTTTGACCTCAACCAGATAGTCATGTATCCGTGAGAAGGTGTGAATCCCCCAACCAGATGGCCATGTACCCCTGAGAATGTGGAAACCCCCTAATGGAAAAAAGTAAATAAGTAGCGAGAGTTGTGAGAACTCATGAAACAACAAGATAAGGGACTTAGATGAGCTTGGGTGAAAATTGACATGTAACTGTAGCCAATAATTGCTTGTGTATATGCAATAAACACCAATGATATTAGAACACATATATGCTGAAAATATATAAAAGCCAGCTGTGTGAAACAATAAAATGATTAATGCCTTAATGCCTCATACATGAATGCTGCTTGAACTTTGTGTGTCGTGTCCGTCTCAACAGCAACAGAAAGTCCCGAGCAGTTTATCAGCAGGGATTAGGTAAAGAAAAACAGAATTTGTGCTACCAATTAAGAAACAGCTCAAGGCGCGTGTACAAGTGCTTTAACCCAATCACCGATGTTAAATTGGTGGGTGGACAATGACTTTGTAGAAAGATTGTTATAAAAGAGCAATTTGTGTTACAAATAAATGATTCCTATTTGGGCTTCATTTTGAACCTGCATCGGGGTCCGTGCCTTTATCCGCTGCAGTTAACGGCAGGGCGGCCGCTGGGGCCGCCCAGGTGGTGACCATACAGTAAGGTACTGTCACCAGTTTCTCCACTCGTGCTTTTGGCACCCAGTCTAATGAGGAATGAGCAAAGGTGTGCCAGTGTGTGGAGTATTAGTGGAAAGGCAGATTGAGCCATGGCTCTTAAACTCACACAGCCTCATTTCAGAAATGTAAAACAGCTCCTTTATCATTCCTGAGACTGAAATGTAATCAGCCGTTCATCTTCTGGCTGGTACTATAGAAGTTTCAAGACTGAATTGTACTGAGGATATCAAGGGGCAGTGATGCGTGTTAGAAGTCTTGGTTAAGTCATTAAAAAAAAATAATACATCAGTGGAAAGTGATTTTAATCTCAATTGGGATCTGATATTACTTCATCGTTGAACACAGGGGCTAACCAATCTATTGCTATTTACTCTTTTAGGTGGAAATGGGCATGAAGAACCATGAAATAATTCCTGCTAGCTTAATTGCTTCCATTGCCAGCCTTAAACATAGTGATTGTAATAAAATTTTGAGAGAGTTGGTGAAACACAAACTACTAGCTTATGAACGAACTAAAAGTAAGTTTGAATTTTGTGTTTGGCTCCTTCTATCACTCTGTCCCCAGTGCCTCAGAGAGGTATTTGCAGAAGTACCACAGCTTGGCATGAGCAGCCGGAGCACTTGCTAGGCTTACCTTCTCTTGGACTCACCCTGGGAATATGGATTTGTGTAGCACCAAATTTTTTAGCTGTCTGCTGAGCTGCTGGTGATGAATAAATGATAAAGATGACAGGCAGAAAGAGATGAACAGTTAACTTTCTTTTTTGCTCAGTCACCAAAGTCATGAAAATTAAAAGAATTATCACCTAAGGCAATATTCAAGTGCATACAGGAATCAACCTGCACAAGTTGCGGTCTTGCAGTACACAAACTAGAGCATTTCACCCTCTCAGAAACAGCTACTAATTTTTTATTCTCTGTCATATGACAAATAGTAGTTGTGCTAGCCTTTCCTGGTTTCCTTCAGCCTTTTAGTTGCACCTGGCTTTGCAAACAATCCCAGATCCCTACTGTATCTCCTGTATTTGTATGTTCCAAAATGCTCCCAGGTTATTTAAAGTACTGCCATTGCCTCTGTTAGAGAGGGACTAACAGCATGTCTGCATTTTGCCCAGTTGTCAATTTTCATAAGACTTGTAGGATTTTGAACAGCTTTACCATTCTGTCAAATTGGGCTGATAATTAGCCAACAGGTGAAATATTACTTGGGTGTTGTGTACTGTGAGCTGAAACAAGACTAAATTGAGACTTACTTTAAATGTAATGTATACATAATGAGGAATGAAATGTTTTGCATTTTATTCTTACCTATCTGTCCAGGGTTATCAATTAACTAAGCAGAATATGATTACCTTGCTTTGAAAACTCCGTCTTCCCAGCAATTCATAAATTCCATTGGAAACCAGATGGGTGTTGGCAAAGAATCAGATAATTAAAAAAAACCAAGCTTTTTTAACAATCTTTTTAAGCAAACCCAGTTGTAATGTTGCAAATGTTTTGCTAGATACTAGGTAAGTTTTCCTCTGGATAGTCACGTGAGTTAATCTGTCAAACACCAAGATTTATGAGTCACTTGTTGAAATGCTGTGTGACGTTTCTGTCTCCATTTGAACCTTTCTTTGCAAGAGTGTCATTCTACTTTGACCATTTTGTCTGATTCTCGGTTCATCATCTAAAAAGGTACTTTGTAGGCTGATGCTGTTTGGTTCATGCTTTGTGAAGAGTTTTGAAACATTTTAGCAAAAATATAATTTCAGCTTTTTCATCCCACTTAAGATAGCAAAGTAAAATAGGCTCAAAGCAATTGGAGTGCTATTTTGGTTCCTGTTACATTCCTGTAGACTGTAATTTGACGCAGCATGTAAGTTGTGTTATTGAAGAATGAGAAGGGGATAAATGAGGACAAATGGTAGCAATTAAACATAGGCTATTTGTTAACACTATTTAAATTAAGAGGCTGGTCCCTTAAGTTGTCTGTCCACTCAATAGAAAAAAGATGACTCTTCCAGAGTGCAATTAAGAACACCAGCACCTTCCCTGTATTTCTGTCAAGGATAGCTTATAGTTATTCTTTGCTGTGCAGGTAGCCTGGGGATGCTAACCTGAATGTAAGAACCTTAAAATCTCCTACTATGAAAAATATTTCAGATCACACAAATATTTTTTCTAACTATGATCTCTTTAACAATAATTTCTTGTTCAACTCTTTAATGCACAATATGTAAATTTAACCCTTTTTACTAACTATACTCGAACTTGCCATGCCAGAAACAGTAATTGTGAGAAGTGAAGTAACAAACTTATTACTGCACTTCTTTATCAGATACTATCTTGTCTGATATCATTAATTTCTTAGATTTATGCTACTATGTGTCTTCTAGATATTTATATTGTTGCAAATGAAAATGAGCAGCAATTTGCATTGAAATTACATAGGCTTGGAAGAACTTCCTTTTGCAGCCTGAAAAATAAACGCGACTACTACAAGCACAGACATAAAATGTCATGGCTGTATTTCTCCCAGCTATCAGCAATGAAGGAGTTTCTTTATATGAAGGTAGGTGACCATTTACACAATATTAACAATGGTGTAACAGACTGGAAGATACTTCTCAGACTATCTTTTGATCAGTTCATATTTGTAGTACTGAAAGGATTTATACCCTCTTACCCCCTTTTATTGTTACTAATTAACTTAAATGCATATGTTTCCAAGAATTTTGGTGCCATATATTTTGTGTACTTTTCAGTGACAAAATGAGGCTTTTCCATGGAAGTCATGTGGAACAGAAGCAGGTGTCATGAGAGGATTTCAAATAAACATTATTATTTATGGGTAGATAACTTATATATCACCAATTCTATGTTTTTCCTTTAATATTTATTGCACAATCTTGCAAAAACACCTTAGAAAGTAAGGAAATTTACAGTTGTCAGAATTATTCTTTTTTTGATGTTCAGCTGTAATTTTAAAAAACTTATTTATTTTTTAATTTACTGTGTTTTCAGTTGTTGCTGTGCTGTCAAGGGAAATTTTTCAGTCCAGATTGGTGTTCTGATCTGAAAAGACACACTTTGTTCTATACTGTGGGAAAATATTTCATTTCCAAGCATATATGGCTACTCTTGAGTTCCAAATTTTTTTACCTGCTTTAAAAAAATGCAGCAGTTATATAGTGATTGAAAATTGATAGTTGAAAGCTAATTATTTATAAAGTATTAGTTTTCCATTTTCCTTTTGTGCTATCCAACAGTACTACAGTACTGTATACATTAAATATTATTTTTTTGTTACTCTTTAAAAACCTTGGTAGGTTTTACTCTTAAAAAACCTTGACCAGTGGCCTCCAAAGAGAGAGAAAGAACTATTATCACCATTTAGAACATCTATATTTGTCCACATGGTCCAATTTGTAAATCATTATGTGGTCAGGACTGGTAGGAATATTATCACAGGGGTCAGTTTCCTTGAAAAGAGAGGTAGGGGAGCATTGTGTGCTGAAAAGTGATAATAGTGTAGTATTTAAGCAACAAAAGCTGTATTTATGTTGCTTTAACTTAAAACACCATCTTAGAAAAATTCACTGATAACATGAGAATAAGTAAAAGGAGAATGAACCTATAGAGAAGTTGAATGGATGAAGTGAATGACTAAATTTGCGTTAGAAAAGGCAAACAGAAGAGCTTCAAAAATATTGTGACCTTCTTTTAGTTAATCTTTAATGTGGTGCAATTCTGGTTACTAATATTTAAGAATGAACTTTCATCTTACAGCAACTGAGTATGGATTAACTAGTCAGGCAAAACTGTGTTGGCAGCAAATTAGTGCAGAGTTTTTTCTAATGTCTGGCACCCTATCCCTAGTTGCTTACTATTGATTACTTGGGCTAACAGACCAGATAAGATTCTGTCACTTTTCCATTCTGTTGTGTTTTTCTTGCAGATGCACAACAATTAAACTGTAGACAATATAGCAGTCTTATTAGCATCTAAACTTACAAATTTTATTTGGCTTTGCAGTGAAATTTCAAATGGCTGTTATACTGTCTTCCTTCTTAAGCATGTGATTTGATGTTTCCAGTTAACATTTGAGTAATGTATGCTGCTTCCACAGTAATATTTATTGTTTTTCTTAGCTGGGAGTTTGTCAATATATGAAATATTTTCTTAAATATTCAATTTTAATTTTTCGGTGTGTTGTCTTTTTCCAGGCTTTGCATGACAAAATTTCCCGTTCCAAAACCTGTAGACTGTAACAGGCATGCAGTTGTTACAGAACTTATTGATGGCTATCCCTTGTAAGTACTAAAGCTTGAATTCCCTGTGTTATAGAAGTCCTAACAATGTTAGGTTCAGTAAAGAGACTTAGGGCTTCTCCTTGTCATGTGAGTAAATTCTGACTTCACCATGTTGAATTATGTTCTTTAACTTGTACTTACTAGCATTCTACTTACTTAGAGTCTTGCTTCTCTTATCTCTTTATTCAGATAAATTGTTTCGTAGTCCAAAGAAACTGTTGAAATAGACTAAGTTTTTAAGTAAGGAATACATCTAAAGGGCAGTGTGATACAGGTTAGTACTGTAAATGTTTTCCACACAGAAATCACATATTCTGTATGTTACTGGATATATTGATATTATATCCTTCACATTCATGATCCTTACTGTGGTATTTCAAGTAAGATTATATATCACCATTTTAGAACTACTGCTCTGATTACATAAAATATTACATATAATCTGGTTTTGCTTCTTCAAGGAACATTAATTTGAGTTGCTCAATGTCTAGAAACATTAAATATCAATGGAGTTTGTATGTAAAAGGGATGATTGGTTTTGATTGCAGAGCAGAATGGAAAAAGCCTATATATTTGATAGCCTAGAATAATCTAACTAGGATAACCTAGGTGCTTATGCAGAGATTTAAAGTGTCTAGTTAAAACAAACCAGTTGTTACTCCTCAGGTGCAGGACTTTTGTTAACTTGCTCATTGAACTTCATGAGGTTAATGCTGACCCATTTCTGCAGCCTTTTGATGTCCCCCCATGCATGGCAGGACAAACATCTGGTGTATCAGCCACTCCCAGTTTTGTGTTATCTGCAAACTCTGCCCCATCAACCATCTCATTAATCAAGTTGTTAAACAGGACTGGAACCATTTTTGATTGCTAGGGAGCACTGCTAGTCACGGACCTCCAACTAGACTTTGCACCCAGCCATTCAGGCAATTTTCAATCCACCTCACTGTTTGCACATAGAGACCATACACACTTCAACAGCTTTTCTATGAGAGTCTTATGGGAGACAATGTGAAAACCTTACTGAAGTCCAGATAGATAATATCCACTGCTGTCTCCTCATCTAGCAGACCAGTCACAGAAGTTTATCAAGAATGACGTCCTCTTGGTGAAATTGCCTGCTCTGGATTATTTTCTCTTCTTTAATATGCTTGACAGTGGTTTCCAGGATTAGCAACTCCTTTACCTTCCTATTGTTTGAGATGAAGCTGACCAGCCTATAGTTCCCTGGGTCCTCATTCTCGAAGATGGGAATGATGTTTGCCTTCTTCAGTCTTCAGTTATGAAGAGTGGCCTTGCCACTTGCCAGCTTCCTCAGTGCTCCAGGGGTACATGCCATCAGGGTCCAGAGACTTCATGTATGTCTTCATGTTTGCCTTAAGTATTCCCTGAACTGATGTTCTTCCAGTAAGGGTACATCTTTCTGGTCTGCCCTGGCTCCTGGGACCTGAGATTCCTATTTTGGAAGATACCAGGTAACATGACTTCCACATTCAAAGGACAAGTGGTACATTTTACGATGCAGACGTGTGGCTATGAGAAGTGTCACCAATTTAATTTTGGTACAAGCATGAAAGTGTTCAACAGAAGCTTGTTACAGAGATGCTAGACTAATAATAAAATGTAAGTGTGTCTACTCTGAAGCATTTCTAAACATTTGCTTACATTTAGGTTGTGATGATGGAAAGACTAGCGAGTCTTTCCACCATGTACTGTGATTGAGCAATAGAATTTGGTGAATTTACATTATGAATACATGTCAAAAACTTTTGGTATCCATCTTGCAAAATTTCTTCCAGCAAGTTTTGTATAAACTTTGAAGGAAGTCATCTATCCTGCACCAGAGTGGGAGAAGTAGAGAAGCTTTTCAGGATTCTGCCTATGGAAAACACAGAATGACAGATGCTTTATTGGCAAAAGAAAAACATCAGTGCAACAATTTAAATTAGTTTTGATCATTTTTTCTTCAGGAATATTTTTAAAGGAATCAACAATTTTATTTCCAAATAGTTCATTGTTAAATATAGAGTGCTACTAAGAAACCAAGGAAAGAAAGACACATCCCATGTAACTGTGTTTCATCCATATTTTGACAGTCAAACTGCATACCACATAACATAGGAAACTACTGCTCAGGTGCTTCCCTAATTATTACAGAATCCCTGCTGAAATCAGAATTAAGTATCACAGTATAACAGTATCACAAGGTTGGAAAGGACCTCTGAGATCATCAAGTCCAACCTATAACCTAACACTAACACCAACACTAACACCAACCATCATCTAAACCATGGCACTCAGTGCCTCATCCAGTCTCCCTTTAAACACCTCCAGGGTCGGTGACTCCACCCCCTCCCTGGGCAGCCCATCCAATGACCAATCACCCTTTCAGTAAAGAATTTTTTCCTCATATCAAGTCTAAACTTTCCCTGACGAAGCTTAAGTCCATGCCCTCTGGTTCTGCCACTGGTCACCTGAGAGAAGAGATCAATCCCTGCCCGACTACAACCTCCTTTTAGGTAGTTGTAGAGAGCAATGAGGTCTCCCCTGAGCCTCCTCTTCTCCAGACTAAACAGCCCCAATTCCCTCAGTCGCTCCTCATAGGGCTTGTGCTCCAGCCCCTTCACCATCTTCGTTGCCCTCCTCTGAACAAATTCCAGTATCCTAACATCCTTCCCAAATTGGGGGGCCCAGAACTGGACACAGTATTCAAGGTGAGGCCTGACCAGTGCCGAGTACAGGGGAACAATAACTTCTCTGGTTATGCTTACTACACTATTCCTGATGCAGTCCAGGATGCCATTGGCCTTCTTGGCCACCTGGGCACACTGCTGGCTCATGTTGAGCTTCCTGTCCACCAGCACTCCCAGGTCCTTTTCTGCCTGACTACTCGCCAGCCACTCTGTCCCCAGTCTGTAGCTCTGCATGGGATTGTTGTGTCCAAAATGAAGTACCCGACATTTGGACTTATTAAACATCATCCCATTAGAATCAGCCCATCTCTCCAATCTGTCCAGGTCCCTCTGTAGGGCCATCCTACCCTCTAACAGATCAACCCTTCCTCCCAGCTTGGTATCATCTGCAAATTTGCTGATGATGGACTCAATCCCCTCATCCAGATCATCAATAAAGATATTAAACAGGACGGGACCCAACACCGATCCCTGGGGGACACCACTGGTGACCGGCCGCCAACTGGATGAAACACCATTGACCACCACTCTTTGGGCTCGGCCATCCAGCCAATTCCTAACCCAGCACAGAGTGTTCCCATCTAAGCCACGGGCTGCCAGCTTCCCTAGGAGTCTACTGTGGGAGACAGTGTCAAAGGCCTTGCTGAAGTCCAGGTATACCACATCCACAGCCTTCCTCTCATCCACCAGGTGAGTCACATGGTCGTAAAAGGAGATCAGGTTGGTCAGGCAGGACCTACCCCTCCTAAATCCATGCTGGCTGGGCCTGATTTCTTGACCGTTCTGCAGGTGCCGCATGATTGCACCCAGGATTATCTGCTCCATGATTTTACCTGGGACCGAGGTCAGGCTGACAGGTCTGTAATTACCTGGATCATCCTTATGGCCCTTCTTGTGGATGGGCGTCACATTGGCCAACTTCCAGTCTTCCGGGACCTCTCCAGTGAGCCAGGACTGCTGAAAGATGATGGAGAGCGGCTTAGCAAGCTCATCTGCCAGCTCTCTCAGCACCCTAGGATGGATCCCATCTGGCCCCATAGACTTATGAGGGTCCAAGCGGCTCAGCAGGTCTCTAACCTCCTCCTCATGGATTGCAGGAGGGCCATATTTCACCCTGCCCCCATCAACCACTTCAGAGGGCCAACTGTCAAGCAAGCTGACATCCTTGCTGTTGAAAACTGAGGCAAAGAAGGCATTAAGTACCTCAGCCTTCTCTGCATCTTTGGTTACTATATTTCCCTCCTCATCCAACAAGGATTGGAGGTCGCTGCCGCCCTTCTTTCTGCCATTGATGTATTTATAAAAACTCTTCTTATTATCCTTAACAGAAGTGGCCAATTTGAGCTCCAGCTGGGCTTTTGCTTCCCTGATTTTCTTCCTACACGACTTAACAACATCCTTGAACATGACCTGGCTTACATCCCCTTCTTTCCAACGATGATACATCCTCTTTTTCTTACTTAGTTCCTTCAGAAGTTCCCTACTCATCCAGGCCGGCCGTCTGCCCCTATGACTCTTCTTACAACACATGGGGACAGCCCGCTCCTGCGCCTGCAAAATTTCATTCTTGAAGTGTATCCAAGCTTCCTGGACCCCCTTGCCACTAAGAGCTATTTCCCAGGGTACTTTCCTGACCAGTTTCTTAAATAATCCAAAATCTGCCCGCCAAAAGTCCAGCATCGATGTTCTGTTCCTGGCTTTTCTTTTTACATTGTTTAGAGAGAACTCAATTATCTCATGATCACTACACCCCGGACAGGCTCCGACAACAACGTCGCTCACCAGCCCTTCTTTGTTTGTAAACAGCAAGTCAAGCAGAGCCTCACCCCTGGTGGGCTCACTCACCAGCTGTGACAAAAAGCAGTCCTCAATACACTCCAAGAACCTCCTGGACTGCCTCCTCTCAGCAGTGTTAAGTTTCCAGCAGATATCTGGAAGGTTAAAGTCTCCTAAAAGAACAAGGGCAGCCGATCTAGAGGCAGCCTCCAGCTGTTTAAACAACAGAAGATCCAAATCCTCCTCCTGGTCGGGCGGTCTGTAACACACTCCAACCAGGAGGTCAGACCTGACTGCCCCTCTGACTCTTACCCATAGACACTCAACCTGGTCATCACCGATCTCGACTTCAACAGTATCCAGGGTTTCTCTAGTGTAGAGGGCCACCCCTCCACCCCTCTTCTCACGCCTGTCTCTCCTGAAGAGCCTGTAGCCTTCCATGGCAGCACTCCAGTTATGACAGTCGTTCCACCACGTTTCTGTGATAGCAACTCTATCATAGCTCTCCCGCTGGACCAGGACTTCCAGCTCCTCCTGTTTGTTTCCCATACTGTGTGCGTTTGTGTACATGCACTTCAGTTGGGTTACTGACGACACCCTTTGAGATGGCTCATCCTTCACAGGAACATCTTTGGTGAGCCTAGTAACTCCCCCCTCCCCCTTCATGCCTAGTTTAAAGCCCTCTCAACAAGCCCTGCCAGCTCCTGAGCTAGAATCCTCTTACCCTTTGGAGTTAGACGAGACCCATTTGGGTCAAGCAGGCCGGGTGCTGTAAAGCTTTCCCCATGATCATAGAACCCAAAATTCCTCTGCCGGCACCAGCCCCTAAGCCATTTATTAACTGCATATATTCTCTTATTCCTATCTGTATACATCCCTGCCAGCGGAGGAACCGGGCAGAACACCACCTGTGCTCCTGCCCTATCTATTGACCATCCCAGCTCCTGCAGTTCCTTTTTAACAACCCTTGACCCTCTTTTCGCTAGTTGATCACTACCAGCCTGGACCACCAGAAGCGGGTAATAATCGGAGGGTTTAATTAGGTCCGGGAGTCTCTTGGCGATGTTGTGTACCCGGGCTTGGGGAAGGCAGCAGACTTCCCTATGAGTTGGGTCCATCCTACAAATAGGGCCCTCCGTCCCTTTCAGAAGGGAGTCTCCCACTACAATGACCCTCCTTTTCTTTTTCTTACTTGAGGTCCTGACCTGTCTGATGGGCAATGTGAGGTTAACAGCCTCCTCAGGTGAGCTCTCTGTCAGAATATCCTCCACCTGAGCATCAAATTCCAACACCCCAAACCTGTTTTGTAGGGGCAGCTGGAAAGGTGGCATTTGAAAGGGAGGTCTATAACCCCCATGAGAGCAGACCTGCTCCCAGTCCTCCTCACCAACCAGGTCACTCCCTGTACAATTTTTAATAGGGTCAGGACTCTACGACAAAAAAATAATTTTAAAACCTTTAGCAACTGAGATACCAGAAGTATGTATATGCAATTAACAGTAAAATGAAAAAATATTCAATAATTCCTCCACAACCTCTCCAACTTTCTAGATTTTATTGGTATATTTTGCTGTCTAAAACTCAGCTCCATGTTATTTCCTCATAATCATCATGAAAGCATTTGAATAAAATAGTAACTTTTTAAAATTCCACAACAGAAATCAGGAGGAAGATTGGATCTTCTTCCACAGATTCCATTTTAAATTTTGTATGCCTCAATACTGCAGTCAGGGATGAGGTAAAAAAACATATGATGTCCAAAAGGGATAGAAAAGTGAAAGTTTGCTACTGACTTCTCATTTAATATGAAAAAGTGACTAGAACAAGAGATGACTATATATATACACATGCAAATATGCAAAGATGGAACTAATATTTCTGTAGAGATTCCAAAGGTTTACAATAAAGGGGGAAATGAAGCCATAACACATGGCAGTACAAAAATTCCAGGAACATACTTAATTACAATTCTAATTCCATAAATTATAAGGAAGTATGATTTATTTTCAATACTCATACTACTATTTCGTTCTTCAGTGTATGTAAAAATTTCTGGGCCTTTTGGGCAAACGCATGTTTGCATTCTCTTAAGGTCTAACATTTGTTCTGATAATCTCAAGGTTAAAAACAACATCTGCAATGCTATTGTGAGCTGGAAAATGAGGAATTTCTTTTCCAGAAGTTTTGATGGATATACTGGAAAGATGGGTAAAATATGGTATGACTTAAGCAATCATAGCTTACAATTTTTACTAACCAAATAAACAGCCAGTGCTGCAATTTCATAAATTAAAGCATTGAATTTCAATTACCCCGTGACAAATTTTAAGTCCATTAATTTAACACTTATACAAATTGTTATCATCTTCAGAATGTATTGTAGCTGAAATTAAATTAATTTAACTAAAATTTTACAACTTTTAACTGTTAGTGCTTTCATCATATTTTATAACTGATTACATAATTGGATGATGAGACAACAGGTCTGAATCTGCTTGAATGAATCCACAAAATGTGCATCAGTAGTGAAATGAAAAGAACATATCTCCAGATAAAAAGGTATGTTTACTCTTGCATGTGTTGTGTATATTATGTTATACCTCAAAGAATCCTTGCCTTTTTCACTGCCTTTGGAAGAAATGCAGATTGTACAGTAGGCATTATTTCACCTTTCTAATGTAGTATATTAGGGGGTTATAGCCTTTTCTTTAAAAGACTTTGAATCTACTGCTAAGAAAGTATCACACAACACAACTACAAATAAAAGGGCATATGTTTCAAATATAAAATTACATTTAATCATTTATGCTGATGTTTGGTCTATAGATAACAGTTTCAGAATAAATACACACATCTTGCTCATAGGAAAATAAATTTCCCTGCTCCAAGGAAAATAAAAATTCATCCAGATCATGCCCTGAGCTATCTAGACTACTTAATAGTGCAAACAGTGTTGCAGTGATGCCTGGTTTCTCCCTGACTTTTGCAAAAGAAACACAGCAACTGTCCACAGAGCTCCTAAATGCTGACACACCACAGCATTACGGTCACTACAGCAGTTCTTGTAGCTTTGCTGAGTTCCTCTCTATCCACTGGATATTGAGCTGAATTGTGTCAATTTTATCTTTTACACAACATAGTTGAGAACTCTCCTCTGCTTTTGATTCAAAAAATGACTTCACCTGCGGAGCAAGAGAAAAGAAAGAAAAAAAAAATTTAACTAAAATCAGCGCTGGCCACACAAATAGGTTCAGAAGCAAAGGCTACACATATGTTGCAGGAAATCCATTCCCGTCAATCATTTGTACCTATGAAGTAAGCAAACCTCTCAAAGGAGTTCCCAAAACGCAAGGAAAGCATTTTTCACGGGAACTGCAGCAATAACTCATTTGGTTTCACTAAATTATTTCACCAGTAAACAGATATCCACTTATCATATTCATCACAGAGCACTCGAAGTTCTGAAAAAGGAGTGTCATTCTGTGACAAAGAACTGATTGTTGTAAGCAGCCCTCTTCAGTGTTTTGGAATAACCCCATACCCATTCTTCATTATAATTCTCAATGCTAACATCTAAAATACTACAGATTCAAACCATAAACAACCATCTCTACCAAATTATCTGATTGAAAACATTAGACTAAACCATAAATCTTTCTTGACACATTAACTTCAAGGCCTTGTTAGGTAAGACAACATAGATTTCTAATGGTTATCAACCAGATCTTAATGGATACTCAACATCCACAACAGTTCCTTGGGATTTCTGCAGCAAAAATAACATAAAGCAATTTTTATAGTGCTCCATCACATTCCAGAGATGCAGAAAGCATAGCTTGTTTACAAAATCTAGATCAAAATTCTACCTAGACCAAATCACTATTTTAGCAGACAGTGTGTTCCAGTGAATAGGAAAACAAACAGTATAAACAGATAACTGGGTTGAACGCTATACACGACTCTGCCACAGAATCAGCATGTAATTTTCATCATATTTATGTATATTTTTCCCACGTGTGAAATAGGAAAAGCAATAGCTGCATATTCTTGCAAAAGAGCCTCAAGGACAGAACTAACGTGTTTTCTTTAATTAAATGAAAACTGCATTGGCATTATAAAATATTGATTTCTGGTAGATTAAGCCACCAACCTCAAGTAGATGCACCTTTGTTGCAAACTGAGAAGTTGACCAACTAATGATATTCTGGATAGTGTATGAGCCTAGGTGAAATCTGAAATACAAGCAAAGAAGTTATTTTTAACTAGGAGCCACTTTAAGATGCAGGTTCAGTTCGCATTCCTATTTCTGCTCTTTTGTATTAGTTGTTGGAAAGAATTAAAACCACTTAAACTGAAGTTTATATACTTCATTTTTCAAAAAAGATACAAGGTCTTAGAAGTTCAAGCCTCTGGTTCCTTAATCCCTCTAAAATTGAACTTCAGGGGAAAAGACATGGAAAATTTTCAAACTTCTATCATAGGTCTAATAAAGAACTGAGGACATCACACACTGAATACCAAGACTTGTATTTTTGGTAGGTATTTCAAAACTTCACAACAATTGAATTTGCAACCAGATTTCATTTCAAGCAAAGTGATTTTGTAATGTTAGTTATTAAGAGCTCGCTAGAGCAGAAATTTTCATCCAGGAGAAGCTTTTTCAGCAATGTGAAACTATTCCAAATCAAAATTAAGATTTAGAAACAGTTTTCCACATACTGTTAGCTTTCTGAAGACTTATAGGCCAGCTCTCCTGCTGGGTACCCTTCAAGGCCAGTTAAGAACTGGCAAGTTACGGAGAACTGGTTAAGGAGAACTTTCTAGACCAAGTGGGATTTTTTTTTTGGTTATTTGGTTTGGGGATTGCTGTAAAAAGACAGAAAAAAATAAATGCTGAACGAATTCCCTGTGCCTACTTTCAAATTCATTTGATCCACATAAATATTATCCTGCATCTGCAACAGTCATCTTAAAGAAGACTCCTTTTAACAGAAATGCAAATCAAGATTTTTTTAGAATTATTATGTGAGGATCTAGGAGGCTTCAAATTCCCATCAGCTACTGGTGAGATTTCAAAATTTCCTGTTCCAAGTTATTTTTGTAAAATGAGATTTTAAAACAGGCTTTACAGTTGTAATACAAATCTTCTGATATGAATCCAACAATTTATTATCTTGTGCTTGAAAGAAACAAACAGGTGCTTTTGCCACTGTGAGTGTGAAGTTTTAGCTACATCAAAATCCTTACTTTTGTGTAAGCTTTTCCCAGTTCTCTGACAAAGTCCCAGGCCAGCAAATATCCAGGCAAATTGGCTAACAGTTGCTACGATATGTGATAACTCCTGTGCCCTGATGACTTCTCCTTCAAGGCTGTTCTGCATTAGCCTAAAAGACATAGCATATGAAAAGGGACAGGAAAAAAACCTATTCATATCACCACATGATTCTCCTGATACTACTGAGTTCCATGGAAAAGATTATACATCAAACAAGAAGCAGCTTCTGTCATCTGGAACACACTGGTGCTCCATATTATAACCACCATACTTATTTAGCTTTATTTTCCATCTATCAGTGTGACCTTAGCTCTAAACCAAGTACTTGAATTTTCATTGTTGCTGGAAAAGACAAGGTAAGTTCTAACAAGTTGTAAAAGAAAACATAATACACTGAAAAGTTAAGAGAGGAAAGCTGTAACAAGAATTACCTGGCAAAACAACTTTGGTGTCCTCCATGCAATACTGATATTTGGTCTATAGAGATGTGTTGGAATATAACATAAAGTCAAAATTTTACCCAAAAAAAAAAAAAAAAGGAAATTAAAGCAAAAAAAAACCCCAACTAGTTACAGTGATATACCAATCTTTTAAGACTCCATACAAAAATCTGCAATTTTTTTATCTTTACCAGAAAATCTTCATTTTTTTGGCCTGTAGAAAACATGTTGATAGGTTTTCTTTAGCAATCAGAATTTTTTTCAACAATACAAAAAAAAAGACTACATTTTTTTCAAAACAGATTGTAATGCTTTCAATTAACATAACATACAACCTTTTTGGCCCTTCAAACCATATCAGCTTTCTGACATCTTCTGTGCTGGCCAAGGCTTCAATCAATTTTGCTTTTCTCTGCTTCAGAAATTGAAGAGGAGTATATCTTCAGGAGGAATTCCCAGCCATCATTAGTTTTGGCTCCAGCTGTAAATGTGGCTTTCATGACATCACTAGGTAGACTACAGGGAAAAATAAAATCAACAAAACAAAACAACAACAAAAAAAAACCAAACAACAAAAAGGGGGCACATAAAAGTGCTCATCTGAGAAAAGAAGGAAGAAAAGTCACAAAATTAAAAGATTAGCTGGAAAGAGATGCCACTCTTTTGAATAATTTAATTCTGTAGCAACTGTAATTTTTATGGACTGAATTCATGCCACTCTACTACTTTAGGTCACTGGGAAAAAGCAAACCATATTAGTTACATTAAAGCACAGTAAACTGTACAAAAATCTGAGTAATCATCTGTGGCTCAAAAGGCTCATGAATCCAGAGCAGAATGCATTCTGCAAGATCAAAAGGTATGCTTTCAGACTGCTACTAAGTAATCCTCCTTAAGCATGCAGCTTAGAAAATGGAAACAATTCATGGCTGGTTTTGCAGTCACACTTAATTACACTGTAGATGAAGTCTTAAATTCTAGCACAGTTCTCCTTCTCATGTTAAACCAACAGTTACTTCTAAAAGACAGAATAAAGTGCTTTATCAATATTCAGTTGTTTTCTGGTGGTGTGGTGTTTTTTAGTTTGGTTGTTTTGTTTGTTGCTTATTTCCCCCAAAATATGCTGGCAAGATAACAGGAAAAAAGTTAGATAAAAGAACAGTAACTCCAGCTTTTGTGGTACCTCATTGTTCCATTAGATTTCATCCACTTCTCAAACATCTCAGTGGAAGTTTTTCTACAGTTTCTTATATCATGGGTGCAGGCAAAAGTTAGCAGTGTGGACCGGAGCTCTCGTTCAGATAGGGTCCCATCATCTGTCCAATGCTGTTGATCAATTTTATCTCCAAGCAAGTGCTCTATTCTATGCTAAAGGAGGAAAAAATGATCAGCAATAGCTAAGTTTTCCCAAGAGGATTTCTATATAAAAAACAGTTTGAAAAATTAAAAAAAGTTAGGTTTTAGCACTGTGGAAGTTAAACATAGTAGTTTTTCATCTGTCTGTTCCAATTTATATATATTATGTTATTTGCACGAATAAATATCAGATACTACACAGACCTGAAAGATAGGCCATGTCTACATCTTAAGTCACACATGGAAACCGAAGATGACACTTCAAGCAACAGTTCAGACTTCTATGCAGTCAGCTTACTATCTCAACTACAACTCCTGCATTTTTATTTCTTTTTATTTCTTTTTTTTTTTATTTTCCTGCATTTTATTTCTTTTAACTCCATCAAGTGACAGTTAATACACCTCAGTTTAGAAATCATAGAAATCAAAGAATCATCTGGTTGGAAAAGACCTCTGAGATCACCAACCTCTGAGTCCAACCATACCTGTCCACTTACTAAACCATGTCCTTAAGAACCTCATCAACCGTCTTTTAAACACCTCCAGGGATGGTGACTCAACCAACTCCCTGGGCAGCCTCTGCCAGTGCCGAATAATCCTTTCAGTGAAGAAATTTTTCCTAATATCCAGTCTAAACCTGCCACGGTACAACTTGTGGCCATTACCTCTTGTCCTATCACTTGTCACTTGCGAGAAGAGACCAACACCCACCTTGCTACAACCTCCTTTGAGGTAGTTTTAAACAGCCTCCTTTTCTCTAAGATAAACAACCCCAGTTCCCTCAGTTGCTCCTCATAAGATTTGTTCTCCAGCCCCTTCACCAGCCTTGTTGCCCTTCTCTGGACATGCTCCAGCACCTCAATGTCCTTCTTGTAGCGAGGGGCCCAAAAGTGAACACAGTACTCAAGGTGCAACCACACCAGTGTTGAGTACAGGGGCACAATTCCTTCCCTGGTCCTGCTGGCTAAGCTGTTTCTGATAAAGGCCAAGATGCCATTGGCCCTCTTGGCCACCTGGGCACACTGCTGGCTCATATTCAGACAGCTGTCAACCAACACATCCCCAGGTCCTTCTCTGACAGGCAGCTCTCCAGCCAGTCTTCTCCAAGTCTGTCACGCTGCATGGGGTTGTTGTGTCCAAAGTGCAGAACTCGGCACTTGGCCCTGTTTAACCTCATCCCATTGGTCTCAGTCCATCGTTCCAGCCTGTCCAGATCCCTCTACAGAGCCTCTCTTCATTCAAGCAGATGAACACTTCCACCCAGCTTAGTGTCATCCTTACTAAGGGTGTCAAACTTACTAAGGGTGCACTCAATCCCTTCGTCCAGATCATTGATAAAGATATTGAACAGGACTGGACTCAGTAATGAACCCTGGGGAAAACCACTCGTGACTGGTTTCCAACTGGATTTGACTCCATTTACCACAACTCTTTGGGTCTGGCCATCCAGACAGTTTTTTACCCAGCAGAGGATGTGCCTGTCCACGCCAATGGCAGCCAGTTTCTCCAGCAGAATACTGTGAGAAACAGTGTCAAAGCTTTACCGAAGTTCAAGTACACCACATCCCCAGCCTTTCCCTCGCCTATTAAATGGTTAAGCTTGTCATAGAAGGAGATCAGATTGGTCTGGCAGGACCTGCCTTTCATAAACCCACGTTGACTGGGTCTGATCACCCGATTGTCCTGCACGTGCTGTATGATAGCACTCAATATGATCTGCTCCATGACCTTCCCCGGTACCGAGGTCACACTGACAGGCCTGTAGTTCCCCAGATCCTCCCTCTGGCCCTTCTCGTAAATGGGTGTAACATTTGTCAGCCTCCAGTCAAGTGGCACTTCCCCAGTCATCCAGGACTGCTGATAGATGAGGGAAAGGGGTTTGGAGAGGACCTCTGCCAGCTCCCTTAATACCCTTGGGTGGTTTAGTACAAAAAAACCTTTTTTTCTATACACTGAACACCATATTTGCAGTTTTGTAGCCTGTTAAAACCACAGTTAAGTGCCTGACTAGCTACCATATCTCAGCTGAAACACTTGATCTCAACTTGAGAGACACTGCATTGCAAACCGTAGCTTGGACTGTTCGTCACAGCAGATCTGCAAAATCTATGAATAAATACTAAATAAGGAAAATCATTATAGCAGTGTTTTTCTGTTTCTTATAAGTTTCCCTAAGCAGTCACTAATTACCCTTACCTAGTATAAAGAAAAATATCTGCTAGTTTACCTAACCATTTAATAATTTTCCTTCTAGACTAAATCCCTTTGCTGAAATTCTACAATGTAAAATAGCTTAACAGTATTTCAGGCTGTTGGGCTATTTTCTTTGTTTCAATGCTTTCTATTAACAAAAATGAAAATAGGTAAGGAAGTGCGACAACGATGTCTGAAGATATTTATCATAAATGAGGGTACTCAAACACAGGAAGAAGCTGTCAAAGAGGTCATCCAGAATACTCAGAGTCACCTGCTCTGAATAGCGGTGGTGAAAGACAAGATGGAATCCATAACAATTTGAGAAGCAAATAGCTTACTTCTCTAGAGTGGAGCACACATTGACTGAGAAATGGAAGTTATCATGTGGCTCTTTGTGATAGAAATAAATGGATGCTGCTATAAAAGGACAGGGGGATAACATCTAACATCAACATGGAAGCATCAGTGAAATAACTTAAAAATAATATTAATGAATGGTGAACGGTTTCAACAGGATAATGAAGACTGAAAAAAACTTCTCTGAAGCATTCTCTAGAATCCAAGTGTGATTTTCTTTGACTTGGAAAAAACTTTAAGCACTTATTAAATATGTTTTCCAATATAAAAGTCTTACCCTGCAAGGTTGAAGATATTGTTGATCAAATTAACTCTGTCTTTAGAACTCAAAACAGTGTGGGGTTTTTTCAACAAATCAATCAGTGTTTTCCAGTCTTCAGCATAGTGTACTATGTAATAGCCATTCATGACTACATTGAATTTTATCCATTCCACCTCTTCTACAAGTTCAATGACAGGTAATGGACAGACAATCAGTTAGCAGCAGAAACAAACATTTAGTAACTGTTCGTTCAAATCTAAAACTATGAGGTAGACTGGTTCCAGAGAGCCAATAAATCTTTTTCCACTCATTACTTCCTCCTGCTATGAAGAAGGAATAACAGCCAGGAGAAAGGTTGCACGAGAAGGCTCCAAAATTCTAGGTTGTACTTCTTTCTCCTTCTTCCTACACCTGATTGAATCAACAGTATCACAATCTCCCCCAAGTTGTATCTATGTAGTTAATTGCTTAGTGCAGTGTTTTCCTCCTTCTGTACAGTCCTCCTTTCAAAAAAACCCGTATCTTCTCTGCCCATTTTCATATAATATATACGGAGCAGTTACACACGTCATATTGATGCAAGAGGTAGTTACTATTGCAAAAGTGGAATATTCCGGTTAGAGCTAAAGTAGAATCAGTTTTTTAATTTCAGTTAAGTCTCATCTCTCTTAGAGAGTTTATTTACCAGCATTTTCGGTATCAGTATAAAGAAAGAGTAAATGGAGATAGCATTAAGTAGATGAAAGCCCACACCCTAGTTTCAAAGTAAACTAGATACAAGAAGAGAGCTTTGGGAAAAAAAAGTTCTTAATTTCAGTTTATTCTATAACTACTGCCAAAAATGTCAGTTTGCATAGGACCTACAATGCCTTTTAAATTTAGTAAATATTCTAATGCAAACTCTTTTGTACATATCCCCTACTGTTATATTCTCCACATCTAAGTTTCTACAGTGAGTGAGGAATTAGTATGATAAACATTAAACCACCAACAGGGTCATTTAAGGTGAAATAAAAATGATGAAAAGCTGGCTACTTACCTATTAGTTCTCATAAGATTAAAAACACATTAAACTAAACAGCTTTGTTTTTCCCTTCTGATAATTCATAATATTTTTTTCTGAAACTCCATCTCAAATGAAAAAGACCAGGAATAACTTGAAGGGTTTGTAAAACCAATGTCAGAATGACATAAATAAAAATTATTTACTTTAATTTTAGTACTTCTAAAGTAATTTTAGAGAGCTAGCAGTTCATAAAAAATCAGTAAACAGCAAAAATGTCAAGATCAACTCTAAGAATTGGATTTTAAATTTGTATAGTTTTATTTCAAAAAGTGGAGGTTTATGAATTAAAAATAATTGGCAGTTAAATGCACTGAATAGTAACTTTAACAGAGTAGAAGAAAATACATCAGCAGACATAAGACGATGAGTCATATAAGAAGTAGTCACTACTGCAAAAAGTGGAATATTCTGATTTAAGCTAAAGTAGAATAAATTTTCCAACTTCAGTTAAGTCTCATTTAAGTAACTGTATTTTTTTGAAAGTTAGGCAGAATGTCCCTCTGATAGCATGTTTTTTCAAACAGATTTCCCAGACACCGTTCTCTTGAGAAATAACATCTTGTGTTGTGTGATACATGCTGAAGAGATGTGTCTTCTCCTGTAATCATCTCTGATTGTAGTTTTTCTCTATCTAAAAATGCAAGGTCAGACAGAGAACTGATCCTATCCTAATTAGCAGAGATTTGGCTGTTGTGAAGTTCATAATAACATTAAAATTAGTCCTTGGAAAGTAATAGAATATGCATGAGATTTCTGGGAAATGTTATACATGTAGGTGGAAAGTATATTCTGCAACCAGCTCTCTTCTTGTTACGCATGATTAGTGGAATTATTCCTCTGTGTGTCCAGCACTGAAATAAAGGATGCTTGCTTTCTAAAACTCCAAAATGAGTCTTAGAGAGATTATTTGCCGGCATTTTCGGTATCATTTGAGTGACTCTGGTGGCACTTGCTTTCAGGACTTTTGGATCTGTGGGGTTCAAGGACACTCCAGCTGGCAACCAAGAACTTCTCAGGGGTGAACCTCCACCCACCCAGATTGTGTCTTGGGAGCAAAGATTGCACTGATAAGAATGAAAGCATCCTTTCTGGACTTTGGTTTGGTTGCCCGCTTGCAAGTCCGAGGCAGGGTTGGGCTAGAAAGGTACCTAATTTGGACCTGGGGTTAGAGTCCCCAACTTTGGTATGTTTGGTATGTAATCCGGATTTTGGGTTGGAGTTAGAGTCCCCAATTTTGGTACATAATCGCGATTTTGGTTTCGGTTTGCTTGGGGCTTGTAATTGTCTGCGTGAGGGACTCTCTGTCTATGTGATTGGTGATAGTCCCGTGTGAAGGGTTAGAGTCCCAGTTTGTTTGGAAAACTGACTTTGACATGGTTTGCTGATCTGTTCTGTCTAAGGTCCTGAGACTGCATGGGTTGTAGTTGCGATCTGGTTTGGTTTTTTTTGTGGTCTGTCCGTAATCGCCTGTTTGTCATCTGGGTGCAGGATCATCGCAAGGAGGTGTCAGTGTTGTAAAGAAATCCTCTCTGGGTGCATTTTAATGCATTGGAAGCAGTTAGGTGGGCCAAAAGGGGGAACAGCAACAAAATAAAATTTAAATACTGTAATCAATAGTGGCCATTGTACAAATAAGATGAAGGGGAATGATGACGTGTTAATGGGTCATTGAATTATAATACTTTGTTGCAGTTAATGCTTTTTCTAAGAAGAGAACAAAAATAGGATGAAATTATGTATTCAGATATGTTTTATACATTGCAGAATCGCCTGGAACAGCAGAAAAAGTGTGGTATAAATTTAGCACCTAGTAATCCCCTGGTATTAGCCTTAGAAAAAGATAAAGGAAACGTTTTAAAAATATGCCGTTCTCCCTGTAGTATTGACCAGAGGTGTTTAAAATTATATGAAAAGCAGAAAGATGACGATGATATTGAACTAATTATAGTTCCCAGATGCTTTCTTGGTGAACCCCAAAATGAAAATCCTGAAGTGGGGGAAGTGAGTGATGTTCAGGATAGCTCTCAGGGAGATGCAGCTGCAGGCTTTAGTCCAGTAGCAGGACAGACAAGGGCTAGGCAAGAAGTAATCCAGGCTCCCCTGCAGCAAGCCATTGGGAATGAAGGACCAGTAATTGTTAAGGTTCCCTTTTCAATTACTGACCTTAATAACTGGAAAGTGGCAGCTAGGAATTATAGGGATGATCTGAATTGGGCAGCAAGTGCTTTTGAAATGATGATTAAAACTCAGCATCCAGATTGGAAAGATATGGAGGCAATAATGCAGGTGATGGCTGATGGGACAAAGAGAGAAATTATTTAGAGGGTGGCTAGATCACAAGTGGAAGTGCAGGTCACATCAGGAACTCTGCAGGGGACAGTAGAGAATCATTTTCCCTCTGTAGATCCAAATTGGGATCCTAATGTGGATGGAAATAGACAACTCCTGACATAATATCAGAGATAGGTTTAGCTTGGGATATGAAATGCAATACCTAAAGCTATTAATTGGTAAAAATTATATGAAGTTAAACAGGATAGAAAGGAGTTACCAACTGACTTTATGAGTCGGTTAAAGGAAGCTATACATAAATTTGCTACTATAAATCCTGATTCAGAAGAGAGGAAAGGACAATTGGCCCCATTTATAGGGCAGTCCTCAGATGATATCTGAAGAATGCTACAAAAAATGCAAGGTGCGGAGGCACAGGATTTGGGGAAGCTGCTAGATGTGGCCTGGATGGCATATAGAAATAGGGATGTTCAAAAGGAAGCTGTTAATAACCACGTGATAGCAGTGTTGGAAAGAAGCAATTGTGGAAGAGAAGGTTATAGGGGAGGAAACAGGAGGTTATAGGGGAGGTACTGGAAGGAGAGGCCAGGGCTTCAATTCATTGAGACAGGGGACACAAGTTCAAGCAGGGGAAAATCAGTGGGTATATTGCAAGAAAGAGGGACACTGGAAACAAGAATGCCCTGCCTTAAATCAAGGCACTTCCCCAAACCCCTTGTTTTCTGTGGAATAAGACTGAAGGGGACCGGAGGAGTCTCTCCCAGCAGAACCTCTGGTTAAAATAGAACTGGGAGGACAATAAATTAAATTTTTGGTAGACACTGAAGCAACTTATTCTGTGTGAAATACCTTAGAGGGAAAATTAAGTAATGAAAATATAAGTGTTACTGATGTGATGGAAGCCAGGGAAAGCCAGCCATTCTTTAAACCTTTGAAATTCAAATTGGGAAAACAGTGGGTAACTCACCAGATCTTATATTTACCAGGGTCCCCAAAACCATTATTAGTGAGAGACTTGCTTGAGAAATTAGAAGCTCAAATTCGGTTTAAGGAAAAAGGGGTGGAAATCTATATACCTGAATCTAAATACAGCATTGTTATTACAGAACTTCAACATACAAGGAACAGTGATCCCACAGGAGGTGGAAGAAGCAGTAATTCCGACTATATGGGCTAGAGAGATACCATGGAGATCTAAAAGGGAAAAAAAACCCCAGTAAGAACTGATCTTAAACCAGGAGCATTGCCAATAAGAATGAAACAATATCCTTTAAACTTGGAAGCTTGGTGGGAACTGGTGCCTGTGATCAAAAATTTCTTAAAATACAAACTGATAGTTGAATGTGGGTCAAAATATTAATATGTCAATTGTTCAAGTAAAAAAGGTCAATGGTGAAGATTTTTGTTTAGTACAAGATCTTAGATCTATTAATCAAATTGTATAAGATGTACATCCCATGGTGGCAAACCCATATACCTTATTGACTACTTTAACTGAGGAACAAAGGTGCTTTACAGTATTAGATCTAAAAGATGCATTTTTCTGCATCCCTTGAGAAAGAAAGGCAGGAGATATTTTTGAAAGGAAAAATCCTGAAACTGGCAGAAAAAGTCAGTATACATGGACTGTTCTACCCCAAAGATTTAAAAATAGTCCAACAATTTTTGGGAATCAATTAGCCAAAGAATTAGAAATATGGAAAAAAGAAAATGATGGGCGAACAATATGTGGATGATATCCTCATTACTACAACTAATAGAGAAGATTGTTTGCGACTGACTATATGTCTTTTAAACTTCTGGGAACTAAGTAGATACAGAGTTTCCAGAGAGAAGGCTCGGGTGATAAGAACTGTGATTTACCTTAGATTTGAGATACAATAAAGACAGGGACAAGTGAGAATGGAAAGAAAAGAAGCTATTTGTCAACTTCCAGAACCCTGGAATGTCTGTGATTTAAGAACCTTTCTTGGGATAGTGTCAGCTCTGAATTTTAAACCACAGACTATTAGTAACGCCTTTGTATGAGATATTAAAGCCATCAACCCCTGAGCATTGGGATTGGATTGATAACAGCAGAGCAGCCTACAATTATTTGAAATTGTCTCTAATCAAAGTACCAGCACTCGGGCTACCAGACTTTACAAAGTCATTTGAGCTTCTTACCCATGAAAGATGCGGGACAGCTCTGGGAGTGCTATTGCAATTTCCGGGAAAGCAATGATGCACAGTGGCCTATCTCTCAAAACAGCTGAACAATGTCAGCCAAGGACAGTTGCTGCCACAGTAATGTTGATCCAGGAAGCTCGCAAAGTCCGAATGGGTCAGAAAATGACAGAGTATGTACCACATATGGTCATCACTGTCCTGGAACAAAAAGGAAGACATTGGCTCTCTCCTAGTTGAATGTTAAAGTACCAGATGATAGTATTAGAGCAAGATGATATCCTTCTTAGGACCACCTCAGTTGTTAACCTGGCAGTGTTTCTTTCTACTGATCATGTAGAAGGGACTCCTGAGCATGATTGTTTGCAGATGACTGAAGAAGTATATTCCAGCCACCTGGATCTTAAAGATGAACCACTTGAGAGTCCAGATTGGGAATTATTTACAGATGGCAGCAGTTTTGTGTGAGGAGGAAAGAGGTTATCAGGGTATGCAGTTACCACAATAAGCTCCTTAGTTAAAGCTTGTGCTTTGCCATCAACAAACTGCTCAGAAAGCCGAATTAGTGGCCCTAACCACTCTCACCAATAAGGCAAGTGAATTAGTAAAAAATTTTACTTAAAAGAAAATACTCCAAAGTTTGGGGTGCCTTTAGGAAGTTCTTCGGTCAGAGGTCCTCGTTTTGTGGAAGAAGTAATCAAACAACTAAGTAGTATTTTGGGAATATCCTGGTATTTGCATACGCCTTATAGACCTCAATCTAGTGGGAAAGTGGAGAGAATGAATTATACTTTAAAGTTGCAGTTGAGCAAAATATCTCAGGAAACTTCTGTGACGTGAGTTAAAGCTCTGCCTTTAGCATTATTAAGAATTCAAATTCAACCTCAACAAGGAGGCCTTAGCTTGTATGAGGTCTTATCAGATGCCACATGTCCCAGGAGGTATCACTGTTAAAGGGAATTTGGACATTAATAACTATTTGATATCTTTAGGAAAGACTCTCCAGGAGTTGCAGAAATTCATGACTGTTAACAAATCCCTAGAGCTTGATATGCCAGCACATCCTTTCCAGCCTGGAGACTGAGTGTATATCAAGTCCTGGGAATCAGAACCATTAACTCCTAAGGTGGAAAGGACTGTACCAGGTACTTTTAACTACATACACAGCTGTGATGCTGGCTGGAAAAGGACCCTGGATTCATTATTCATGGATTAAGAAGGTTTCTGCTTCATGGACTACAGAACAACGATCCCCAGTTCTTCACTACACAGGAACCAAGCGGGTACTGAAGCCTGAGTGGAAAATCCATCAGGACTCAGGGAGCCCACTAAAGATAAGGATTCAAAGAATTAGATCACGACAAATTTTGGGGTTATGTTTCAAATTATTATCATTACAATAATAACTGTGGGAAAAGGGGTGGGTTGGAACAACAGCAGCATATTGGAATTGATAAAATGTTTTGGTAAAATGAATAGACTCTCTAGCGTGACAGCCTGTCTACCCATGCCACATTCCACCTCAGACCCCATTTTCAAAAATTGTATAATGTCCCCAAAGCACTAAAACAGGCTAACACGAGCTATTATTTAGATAGCGAGACCCAATACAGACAAAGAGGGAGTGATGCATTGCAAGAAAAATCTTGGGGGGAAAAACCCAAAGAGCCAGCGTTGAGGATAATTGGCAAGGGCCGAGCACATCCACTGAGGTAGTAGGGGGATTATTGAGTTTTTACTCCTGGGACTGACTGCACTGGAAAATCAGATTCTAATTGAAAATCTTACCTGGCAAGTGGAAACACTGACCAGTTCTGTTGCCAAAGCATTCACATCGTTCAGTCAGCAGGTACAAGCCAATACTAATATACAATAATACCAATAATACAACACCGCCTGGTTTTAGATTTTTTGCATGGAGTTTGTAGGGATCTGAAATTGGATACAGATCATTGTTGCATCCATATCCCAAATGTCACAGATCTTAATAAGGAGATAGAACAAATTCAGGCTGTTGCCCGACAAACTCGGGATCTTAGAGAGGATGCAGAAAAAAAATGACTGAATAAATTTTAAGTTACTTTAGTGTTAATAATTGTCATAATAAGACTCGAAAATGAATCTTAGACATTTTATTTGCAGGCATTTTCAGTATCAAGACCATCTTAAATAAAATGCAAAAACCTATTAATGTCAGTAGAGAGAGGTAGTCAAAGTGATTTTAGCACAATACTACATAAAAGTTATAGTAACTATTTACTTGGTAAAGAAAAAATAAGGCTAACAAAGTTTTGAGTCACATACCTGACTTTTGGTCCACTATATATGCGTTAATACAGTGGGTAAAGTTATGTAGGTGAGAGGAATTTGCCACAAGTAACTGCAAAGAAAAGGAAATATTTACAGACATATTATACATATATTATTTGTCTTGAAAGGTTTGGGGTTTTTGTTTCGGTTTTGTTTTGGGTTTAATTTAAGCATTTTAATATTCTAGTAGTATTAGCAGCACTGTATGCTGGGTAAAATAACAAAATGCATATCGCACTCATATAATCAGGACATGATAAAAGAATAAACATACTACATAAACAGCAATTATTTTTTTATTCCCATCATGTTAAAATATGGGAAAATTTCATAGAATCACAGAATTATAGAACAGTTTCAGTTGGAAGGGACCTTTAAAACTAATCTAATTCAACCCCCATGCAATAAGCAGGAACATCTCCAACTAGATCAGGTTGCACAGAACACTGTCCAACCTGAGTTTGAATGTTTCCAGGAATGGGGCCTCCACTTCCTTCTTAGGCAACCTGTTCCATTGTTTCACCATCCTCATCGTAAAAAATTTCTTCCTTATGTTTAGTCTGAATCTACCCTCTTTCAGTTTAATACTGTTACCCGTTGTCCTCTTGCTACAAGCTCTACTAAAAAGTCACACAGTATCACAAGGTTGGAAAGGACCTCTGAGATCATCAAGTCCAACCTATAACCCAACACTAACACCAACACTAACACCAACCATCATCTAAACCATGGCACTCAGTGCCTCATCCAGTCTCCCCTTAAACACCTCCAGGGTCGGCGACACCACCCCCTCCCTGGGCAGCCCATTCCAATGGCCAATCACCCTTTCAGTGAAGAACTTTTTCCTCACATCAAGCCTAAACTTTCCCTGACGAAGCTTAAGTCCATGCCCTCTGGTTCTGCCACTGGTCACCTGAGAGAAGAGACCAACCCCTGCCCGACTACAACCTCCTTTTAGGTAGTTGTAGAGAGCAATGAGGTCTCCCCTGAGCCTCTTCTTCTCTAGACTAAACAGCCCCAACTCCCTCAGTCGCTCCTCATAGGGCTTGTACTCCAGCCCCTTCACCATCTTCATTGCCCTCCTCTGGACACACTCCAGCATCTCAACATCTCTCTTAAACTGAGGGGCCCAGAATTGGACATGGTACTCAAGGTGCGGCCTAACCAGTGCCGAGTATAAGGGGATGATAACTTCTCTAGTCCTGCTGGCCACACCATTCCTGATGCAGGCCAGGATACCATCGGCCTTCTTCGAAATGATTGTAAGGCCCATGCCACAAACATTTGACACATAGTTGGAGAATTTTTCACGCCTTGTGGCAAAACTACCCAATGATATCTTTTTGCTGGCTCACTTTTGTTCACTGATGGCACCGTAAAAGCAAATTTTTCTGCATCTTCAGGATGCAATGGTATTGTAAAAAAAACAATCTTTCAAATCAATAATTAAAATCTGCCAATTTTTTGTTTTTCGAACAGTGGTCGCACTGCTGCTCCGACTGCTGCAGCCATAACAGTGGCTTGATTAGCAAAAGTATGCATTCTGCTGCTTCCAAGAGTACAGCAATTCCAGAGCCTTGAGGAAGTGTGCTAAGAACCTGCTTAGTTTTGTCATTAGCATTATCAAAGGCTAACATATCTAACATTTTGGCTTTCATATCTTCATGTAAATCAGGATGTGCCATTATGGCAGTGTGTAATCTATCTACAAATTTTGGAAAAGATTCATTTGGTCCTTGCCTAATTGTAGTAAAACCCAAGCGGATCTTATCATCAGAAACATTCATCATAGCTTTAAATGGCGCATCTTGACTAGCTTGCAATACTTCAGTAGCAAACTGCACTTGCCAATCAGCCCTTGCAGAAGGACCCAAACCCATTAACATTTGTGATTGCACACCATAAAGAGGGTCTCCCTGCTGTCACAGGGTGGCTGCTAATTGTTCACAAGATAATTGCCAATGGTGAAAAAATTGTAACTGCTGCGAAGGAGACAATAACATTTGTACAATCATACAACAATCATGGGGTACCAAAAGATTGCTCAAAAAAATATGTTGCAAAATTGACTGAGTATATGGAGATTTTAGCCCATATTGAGACACTGCTGATTTTGCTTCCTTCAAAATTTTCCAGTCTAAAGATTCCCAAGTATTCTGACCCCCATCAACTATAACAGGAAAAGCTGAAGGCATCACTGTTCCATCTAATATTGCATCTTTTACAATTCCTCTCCATTTAACTTCTACACCCCCCTCCATCCCCTTAAATCCCGGATATGACGGCGCAAGTGATTCTGGAACAGAAACAAGAGGGTTAACAGGGGGGATAACAGGAGTAGGGGCGGGGAAAGAACTTATTCCTGGCCCTGCATGTTGTTGTTCCATGACTCCTACTGGAGTCTCCAAATCTTCTATTTTTTTCAACAGTTCTCGCAGTTGAACATCTCCCAGCCCTAAAGATTGCTGCTGTTGTACACACGCACCTGAAAGAGAGGGCGGTGTAGGTGGGGGAGGCGGAGGGTACACCTGCTTTGCTTGTTGGAGGGCGACGATTTGGGCAAATCTGATTGAGGCTTCTCTTGTTTCTGTGTGGTGACAAATGAATTATTGGGAGAAGAAATAGGGACTGTGCACGATGTCTGTATTTTGGAGGAGTGTTGAGTAGAACTAGCTCCCCTCCTTGCCAAAGGAATGCCGGGTCCTAAAAACACTTGAGTGGGAGTCGACTGCACTTCTTCAACAGGCGACAACACAGTAAATGCAGAGGCTGTCACTGTACATTCTGCCTTCATATTTTTTCAAGTCTCATGTATCAATCTCCACACAGTGGGAAATTTGCTCGCCTCCTTGGATCCCTTACTAATTTCATCCCACGATTACTCGCCTATTTGTTCCCATGTTGGGATTTCAAAAGCGGCATTTACAGTGGGGATCAAGTTCCTGCTTTGCACCCACAGTAGCACAGTCTTCAAGGAGTTCGAGTCATATGAGAGTCCTCTCTTAGAGAGAATAGTTTGGAGGAGCTTAACCACTGCCTCTTCTTCTTTTGAGAGTGTGGACCCCATCTCCTCCCTGGCCGCCTGCTTGATCAGGGCAGGATTTCCCTTCTATTTATATGTGCGCTAACATCTTCCCGAGTGTTGGGGCAGCACTCACCTTCGGCCGGCTTCCACCCCCTCGTCGCCGGTAATCACTGGGCTGGCTGATCCATCCAATGCCAAACTGAGGGTCCCTGTTCGGGTGCCACTTGTTGATGCGGAAGTCACGGACTCGTCACACCATCAGTGTGATCAGACAGAAGCCAAGTTTATTGCTTTACTGCTAATGGTTATATACTCTATCTTATCTACTTTCAAGCATAACAATAAGAACGATTGGTTAACATGTGCTGTTCACTCGAATAATGCTTCTTTACAATAGGTCAGTCTCTCAGGTGACCAGTGGCAGAACTAGAGGGCATGGACTCAAGCTTCGTCAGGGAAGGTTTAGGCCTGATGTAAGGAAGAAGTTCTTCACTGAAATGGTGATTGGCCATTGGAATGGGCTGACCAGGGAGGTGGTGGAGTTGCCGACCCTGGAGGTGTTTAAGGGGAGACTGGATGAGGCACTGAGTGCCATGGTTTAGATGATGGTTGGTGTTAGTGTTGGTGTTAGTGTTGGGTTATAGGTTGGACTTGATGATCTCAGAGGTCCTTTCCAACCTTGTGATACTGTGATACTGTCCATCCGTCTCTGTTGTGAGTTTCAGATCCTGTTCAAGGTCTTAGTTTCAATCATGTGTGCATCGCCCCCCTTTCTTGTTTTTCACTTGCTAGGCTGTTTATCTTGCCAAATTCCTCTTGCAGGTGTCCTAGCCACAACATTCCTGCATGGCCTGCTGATATCTCTGTGCCTTAGCCAGACTAAGGTCCTGCTGCTCTGGATTGCCCAGAACATGCCCTTGGTCTTCCAAAATCCCACAATTCTATCAATAGGATTTATTTGGTTTAAATTGTGCAGTTTTAAAATTTTAACCTCTTGATTAGAATATGGAAAGTTGGAAAAAAGAACAATTGCCTTTGAGCTTTTTAAAAAGGAATGAACTTGAGGAATGGGTGGTTTAGATTCATAGAAGAATTTTAAATGCTGAGATTTCAATTCTGAGATAGAATGCTCAGAAATGAATCCTGATAGCCAAGAGATTGATGATTCTGTTCTGCAAGGGAGGACAACATACTTTTAACATAATAGAGGTTTCAGTAGCATTATAGGAAGATACTGACTCTGAAAAATAAAGGAAAAATTACTTTTGTATTCTATAGAATATTTGTAATGGATTCCAAATTAAAATCATTGTAAGATATTTCATTGCTGCACATACCAAGGCTCATTACTTGGTGTTGCCTGTTTCAGTTGAAAGCTTACATTGCCCTTATTAATGGATCTTTTAAGAAAAATTAAATACATGGAGCAAACACTGGATAGTTTTACTGCAGCCCTTGATCATCCCTACATCATCTTTTTTTATACTGAATTCGAGTATTTTGACAAAGTTGCTTGGTAAGTTAAAAGACTAATTTGTGGAAAGGTATAGGAGTGAAAGATGTATGTCATCTAGAAACAAGATAAGGGACCTCCTTCTGTTTAACTTGGTCTGATTAATTACTCAATGTTGTGTCCTTAAGTCATGCCACGTTTTACTACTTAGATATGGCTATGCTGTTCACATTAGCAAAGGATGCGGTACATACAGCAAGCTTTTTGTACTATTGGTTTGTCCTGTTGCAAACTGCATTTGGATTTCATGTCCAAACATTTTGTCTTCTTTACAGAGAACAACAGACTGGGCTTGTTATGGTCCCCTGAATATTGTAATGAGGAGATATGTTGCAAGAGGTTTTTGGGCATCTACGTTGCAGGAGGCAGCTCTAAAGAAAGTTTTCCAAACCAATTCATTTTGAGAAAATATCTACCTGCCTTCAGCTTTGTAGTATTAGGAGGACTGGCTTTCTGGATTAGTCTATGGCATTTAGTTTTTAAGCTTGTAACTCTTCTCAGGATTCTTTCTAAACTGTGAGTATTCACATTGTTCTTTGCTAGATGTGGTAATAGATCATGCATTGAGGAAGATGTTGGAAATCTCTAATTTTCAGATCATAAATTTTTGGAAGAATTGTGTAAAATCACTTTTACTTGGTTGTATTTAAGCTTTTAGCTGATGATTGTTAACTTTTCAAAATATTGTAAATATCCTTTAGGATAGGTCAAGAGAATCATAATAAATGGTCAGCTTTAGAATGGATTTTTACAGCATATGCTCTAAAGACTACAGTGATAACACGTATAGAACTAATATCCAATTTGATAATAAAAGGAAGACAACGAATCATTGATATTTCAGGTTTAGACCCCGAATCCATATGTATCTCTATCAGTAGTACTTTTTTAAATTGGATATTAGCAATTTCAGAATTATTACAAATGGCCTTAGCTGACTACCAAGGAATCATTACTGCACATTATGCTTCCGAAAAATGGCTGTCATTAATACAATCACAGGATTTAGAAGAAGCACCATATAGATCTGAAACACCAGTGGATGGCCTGACAATTTTTACAGATGAAGGAGGAAATTAGAAGAGGCACAATTACTTGGCAAAAAGATGGTCAATGGCACCATCATATTTTAGATGGGGTCATTGAGGATTCTTTGCAAACCTTAGAATTACGAGCAGTTGTATGGGTTTTTCAACGTTGGCAATCTGTACCAATCAATGTAATTTCAGATTCATTATATGTTGTAGGTACTGTTAATAGGTTAGAGACAGGAATGGTTAAATCAGTACAAAACAAAACTTTACATATGTTGTTGTTACAATTGTTGCATTTATTATCTCAAAGATCTTGTCCATATTTTGTTACTCACATTCGGAGTCATCAATTTAATAATGGGTTATCTATTGGTAATAATATTGCCGACCAGTTTGTAGCAGTTGTCCAAACAAAGTCGGTCAATTTATTTGAACAAGCCCATTTGTCTCACGAATTTTTCCATCAATCGGCTAAAATGTTGGCCAGACAATTTAATTTGTCACAGAATGATGCACGTGGTATAATGCAGTCTTGTCCAGCATGCCAAAAAGAAGGGCTTGGCTTGGGCATTGGAGTTAACCCACGTGGTTTACAAGCCTTACAACTATGGCAAATGGATGTTACTCATATCCCAGAATTTGGACGTTTGAAATATGTACATGTATCTATAGATACTTTTTCTCATGCAATATGGGCAACTGCGCAGACTGGAGAAGCAGCCAAGCACTTTATTAAGCATGTGCATGCAGTGATTGCTGCTTTAGGAGTCCCACGAGAGGTGAAAATGGATAATGGTCCAGCGTATGCATCTCAAACGTTTGCACTTTTTTCTCAAACATGGGGCATTCATCAGCTCACTGGCATTCCCCATTCTCTGACTGGACAAGCCATTGTTGAACGTGCGTACGCCACGCTGAAATCGCTTTTGCAAAAACAAAAAGGGGGAACTGCAGAGGAGGCTCCCGCAGAACGACTTGCAAAAGCACTCTATGTGTTAAACTATTTACGCCTCACAGAAAATCGAGTATCACCACCTATTATAGTGCATCAAGTATCAGTACAATCGGGAATTGAGAATTCAGAGTTAATTAAAGTACAATATAAAGACTTGCAAACTGGAGAATGGAAGGGGCCAGTGGAGTTAAAAATGACTGGTAGAGGGTATGCTTGTGTTTTAACAGATACTGGTCCAAAATGGGTTCCCGCACGATGGGTCAGACCTTGGCGATCCTCTTGATTTACAGTGTGAACACAGTCATTCTCTGGGTGGTTTCACAACCAAAAACGAATGTATGGGTAACAATAGATAACATCACAAACCAGGATACATTATGTTTATCCATGTCAAGTCCAGAAAATCCCTTTTCTACCTTTTTAGTAGGAATATCCATAGATGAGTGAAAAAAAACCCTAAAAACCAAAAACCTGTAACTGTTAGGATCAGTAAAAATGGATGTTAATGCTACGCAAGAGATTTATAGAAATGCAGCAGCTTGGTGTAATTATACAAGTTCAAACATATCTCGATCAAGTAATGTACCTATGGCATTACCACAAGGTGTGTGGAGATAGGGCCTGGGCAGGTATCCCATCAAAAATTAGTGGAGACCCATCTAGTCTGGGCAGGTTAACTTTATTAACTCCCAACACAATCATGATACACGATCACTTAAAGAAATCAGAGAACATTAGGAGAAAATGCATGACACATGCATTTACAGCAGATTGTAATGGGAATGTTACATTTTGGGATACCTCTCAAATTTGGGCAGCATCGTTTTTTGCACCTGGAGTAGGTGCTGCTGCAGTGTTGTGAAAATTAACTAATTTATTGCATTTGCACTTAAGTAATGGGAAAGAGGGTGTGGAGTTACTGCTGTCCAAAAATAGGCATCTACTAATCTGTTGATGTGTTCTGTGCCTGTCTATCAGGAAAGAACGCAGAAATGCTACAAACAAAGTTTTTGGTTTACTACCTGACTTGCTACAAAGCAACTCACCGATATTACAACAAACAATAATTTTGTCCAATGATTTCAGGAATAGCTCTAGGTTTTTAACAATGGAGTTAATGGGGCCATAATATTGTAATACATACCTTTCATGTCCAACTTTAAAATCATGGGTCTTTTCTTAGCAGAAGTAGCTTCTGACCAAACAGCAAATTCCACAGACAAACCACATGGATTTTGTTCCTACTAAAGTCTGGGTGCATTTGCTAAGACCATCCAGCAGGCAAAAAAGCAACTTTGAGGTGTTTTTTTTTTTCTTTTGAAGATCTATTTTATGTTCATGTACCTGCTTAAATGCCACCTTTTCTAGAAGTAGTGTTGAAACACTTGCAATATGAATACATGAATGGACCTGCTACCATGATGGTAAAGCGAGTCTGAGAAAAAGATGCTAGCAGGAACAAATACACTGCCAAACAGTCTAATGTCAAAATTCCTTAAGCATTGAAAAACTAGTTTTATACTCTTAATTTTTTAGCTAAGAGAATAAAGGTATTTGCTTATAGGACTCCAAGAAAAGATCTGAAGCACTTACAAAGCAAATACACAGTATATGGCAGGTAAGCACACTTCCAGTGGACAGATGTATTGTCATAAAAATAGTAAGACTAGTTATAGCACATGGAAGCTGATCTTTCCTTTATTTGGACTTTGGTACTAGTAACAAAGGAAAGGAATGTGCCAGAGAAGGCTAAAACAGGTCACTGTTATATAGCCATGGATAAAAAGATCATTAAAATGGAAGAGCCAATGAATAAACTTTGCAGAAATAAGGACATACATGAAGTCCCTGCACTATCTAATATCAAAAGCAGTACAACCATGTTCCCACTAAAAGGGGAAAAAAAGGTTCAAAATTAGATATCAGAAGAATGTTTGCATTAAAACGTAAAATTCATATATTGCTTAGTGAAATAACAGTTCTCATCATAGCTGATAAAAAAAAAAAGCTGGAAGCACTCCAAAATTAAAAAAAGAAAAACTATTACAGCCAAACTAAGGTATAAATTTTTTCTGTTACACTTGGAGTGTCTCTAAGAGGTAATGTGATCTATACAGTTACCTACGCAGACATGGCACTAGAAATTTTGTAATTGGTGTACCTGCTATAGAAACTGTTTTTTTAAGAAAAGGATGAACATTTACAGTACAATATTTATCTGTATTTATGAGAGAGGAAAACAAATATACACCTACTTCAGGTTTACATAGTGAAATTTCTCACACATATCTCATGTCTTCAGTCCTTTCAAGCTAAAGACAAGAACAGCATAAAATGCGAGAGTCAAAAAAATAAAGCATCTTGTATCTTATAGTTTGAATGTAAGAAGGAGGAAAACAAGCTATAGAAAAATACAATAAGTATTTCAGAAATTTTCTGGGTTTGTTAATATTAAACTAACATATAAAAATACTAGGTTATATTTAAAATTTAAAATAAGTCTACATTTTAAATGTACAAGCCATTAAGCTTGTCATTAGAAAAAGATTATTCTTAATGCATGGAAGGAGGGAAAGGTTAGATGTCACTGTAGAAACAAAAAATGTAAATGTTATCTAAAATGTATATAAGGACATTTGAGACACTGAGGATTTAGAAAGACTAGTAACGGAACTGTCTGTCCCCAAATCTGCATCTTTAACCTCAAACAAAAAGAGAGTAGGGAGAGAGAAATGTTCTCTTAATACTCTAAATTTCTCTGAATTGTCCTGACTAAAATTTCAGAAGTGTTACCATGGAAAAACAAGATGGCATATGGGTTTCAATCACCATTTTTAAAGGGGTTTTTTGTTAATTCAATTTGGCATAGACCCATCTTCCGCATTTACCTAGTCAAGCAATTAATTTATTAGTTTATTCTGAGTTACTTAATAAGAACATAGTGTTGACAGAACTATAAAAAATAAAACTATATACGCAGGCTCTGCTCCTACTAATGTAAGTTAGTTAGACTCATTGGTTGAGTCTTGCTCCAAATACTGATCGTACTGTCAGTCAAAACTACTGTTGCAATTGCTTGCAATTGCAGTCTGTTGCAGTCTTCCTTGGCTTAGGGGAAAGATGGGAGATGGCAGCCCAAAGGTGAATTTCAAAACACACATTCATTTCCACAGCTGCTGAAACTGGCCTACAAAGGCACTTTGAAGAAAACCAAAATTCTAAATACCACACTGTCAATCCAAAATGTGAGAAATATTTCAAAAAGCACAATCACTTCCTCCAATATTTTTTTCCACACAAAATTATCAAGGAATACAAATAATTACCATTGATTTATTTCTGGCCATATATGCCAGTAACTGCTCAGTTTAGAAGTGCTAACAAGTAACAAAGTTCCTCCTATCTAAAACCTTCTTTAGGCTTTTTCTGAATGTTTGGATGCAACTTCAGAGTTGTTTATTGTGTTACTGCAATTTCAATACCTGCTGATTAAATCAGAAATAACCTCAGTTCTGTAATAAACCCAGAACATGATCCCTTAGATAAAATTACCGATCTCACTAAATATGTACATGAAGAATGCCCTCAAATGCCCAAGTGTGTAGCAGCCTGTAGCAAATAACGCATTAGATATAAACTTGCAGTAGTTCTATTGAACCTTCACACATCTCCAGCCTTCCTGCTGGTTGCTTGCTTAGGGAAATCATTTTCACTTCATGATTTGAATGAAGGATTATACAAGAGAAACTTAACTGGCCCAAAGTAACTGTACTAGTAGTTAACCTTTGCTTTGATTTAAACTGTAATTCCCTTCTGATGTAACATCAGCAGCTATGAAAGGAAAGCCATGCTTTCTGAACACAGGGTATAAATATGAAGAAGAATCTAGCTGTTTAAAACAGCTATATCAAACAGATAAATGGACCCACTCATCTGGAGAGCTGCTTTTCATCCTAATGTTTGTGGCCAGTCCAGAAGAAGGGGATGGAACCTCTCAGTCCACCTGAATATTGAGTACATAGTAGATTCATCACCTTTTCACAGTATCACAGTATCACAAGGTTGGAAAAGACCTCTGAGTCCACCTACTTGTCATTTAAACCATTGCACTAAGCGCCTCATCCAATGTTTTTAAACACCTCCAGGGACGATGACTCCACCACCTCTCTGGGCAGCGCATTCCAATGGCCAATCACCCTTTCAGTGAAGAACTTTTTTCCTAAAATCAAGCCTAAACCTCCCCTGACAAAGCTTGAGACCATGTCCTCTTGTTCTGTTACTGGTCACCTGAGAGAAGAGACCAACCTCTGCCTGCCTGCAACCTCCTTTTAGGTAGTTATAGCGAGCAATAAGGTCTCCCTTGATCCTCCTCCTCTCCAGGCTAAACAACCCCAGCTCCCTCAGTTGCTCTTCATAGGGCTTGTGCTACAGCCCCTTCACCATCTTCGTTGCTCTCCTCTGGACACACTCCAGCATCTCAACATCTCTCTTAAACTGAGGGGCCCAGAATTGGACATGGTACTCAAGGTGCGGCCTAACCAGTGCCGAGTATAAGGGGATGATAACTTCTCTAGTCCTGCTGGCCACACCATTCCTGATGCAGGCCAGGATACCATCGGCCTTCTTGGCCACCTGGGCACACTGCTGGTTCATGTTGAGTTTCCTGTCCACAATCACTCCCAAGTCCCTTTTCACTTGACTACTCTCCAGCCACTCTGTCCCCAGCCTATAGTTCTGCATGGGGTTGTTGTGTCCAAAGTGTAGAATCTGGCACTTGGACTTGTTAAACTTCATCCCATTAGAATCAGCCCATCTCTCCAGTCTGTCAAGGTCCCTCTGAAGGGCCCTCCTACCCTCCAGCAGATCGACACTTCCTCCCAGCTTGGTATCATCTGCAAATTTGATAATGATGGACTCAATCCCCTCATCCAGATCATCAATAAAGATATTAAACAGGATGGGACCCAACACCGATCCCTGGGGGACACCACTGGTGACCGGCCGCCAACTGGATGAGACACCATTCACCACCACTCTTTGGGCTCGGCCATCCAGCCAATTCCTAACCCAGCACAGAGTGCTCCCATCTAAGCCATGGGCTGCCAGCTTCCCTAGGAGTCTACTGTGGGAGACAGTGTCAAAGGCCTTGCTGAAGTCCAGGTATGCCACATCTAAATACGAGAGACGGCTGCTTAAAACATCCTACTTTACGAGTCCACTCGAGCAATTGTAATAGCTTTTTTGTGGGCACGGCAGCTTCTCGCACAGCGAGGAATTCCAGTAATAACTGCTGAGCTGCTTCCTTCACTATTCTGAGTTACGCAGCTTACCGGCACCTGGAGCGTCGACTTTCTCTTTGGTGCCTCACAACGGCCTTTTCTCCCAGTCCTGTCCTCTTTCAAGGGTTCTCGCTTGTCTGGATAATCCAGATTCAGCGGGTCAGTGTCCTCGCTCGTCCGGAGAATCTGGATTCAGCGGGTCGGCGTCCCTGTTCGGGCGCCAAATGCGGGAGACGGGCTTGCGGAAAGCATCAGATGACTCCATATGAGCTAGCTGAAGCAGACGTTTATTGCCTTCTTTTCCCTGTGCTTAAGCGGTACCATTTGTCACCTCATCGTTAGTCAATGAGAGCTGTTAGTGCCCTGTTACCTGATACCCTGCAGCCCCCCTTCTCCTGTAGCTGAAACCTCCTGTTTCACATTCTCTTTCTTATCTATCAGCTAATATTCCATTTTCTCACAACATGCCAAGGTCACTGTATGTAGGCGGGGTTGTGCATACAGGCCTCAAGGATCACAGAATGCCCTGATTCTTCTAAAATACTTCCTACAGATGACCTCTTTGGAACTTATTTTAATGCGAAGCGGGGAAAGGTTATGTATATGTATAGGCGTATTGAGAAATCTCATCAATATGTAACACTTTGCTGTATATAACCAAGGAAGTTGCCACGTTCGTTTGTGGTGGAGCGATCTCCCGTGCATCCAGCACTGAATAAACACACCTCCTTTATAACCTTGCGCGTTGTAAAGTCGTTTCTCTGCATGTCACTTTGATGTCTGCCCGGCAAATTGGAAATGACAAATCTCCCAGGGTAAATTCAAACAGTGTCTATTTTGGGCACAGCCAAAACAACAAATCAATATTTTATACATGGCCAAAATATCAAATCAGTACTTGTTTTGGACACGGCCAAAACATCAAACTAATATTTTGGACATGGCCAAAATATGGAATCAAATATTCAGGTGCACTCCGAGTTGCAACTTCCCAAAGGTTGCAAAATACAGATCCGAATCAGGTCACAATCTGATACCCTCAAGGCAGCTGGACAAAACAACAAAACTTGGATCCGATCTGATGCACAGTAGTACTGATAACGGGGTAGACATTAAAAAATTAGGAAATTCTAACAATTCAAAGAGGTGAACTAAGGAATGTTGCAACCTGTCATGTGTTGATTGTGAAGGATAGGGAAGTCCAGGATGGCTGCAAGACTGCATAGATAAGAGGAAGAAGATGCATTAAAGGTGTTTATATGTTAATCAAGAAAGTGAGATATGTAGATGGTTTACCCAATAAAATGCGATCTGGGTGTTTCCCCAGAGTCTCTCTGCGCAAATAAAGGTATTTGCCTTCTAAAACTCAAATTGAATCTTGGGTAGTTAAATTCTCAGCTGTTTCACAGCTTCATTTGACATCCCGGATGGGATCTACTCTACTGGGCTGTGGGACCTGCTGAGACCAGGACTCCCTAGGGTACCCCTGGGATTTCCCGGAGGGACTACTTGCCTCACAGATCACCGCAGGAACAGACAAGGACCATCTAAGAAAAAGGTATCTTTCAATCTACTTGGGTAAAAGAACCAGTCCAATCAGGAATCCCATACCGGTGTCTGAGGGTATGCAATCTGTTTATAGGTATTGTCAGTTGAGACCCAACTTGGGAACCTGTTGTGGATGCTCCACATTTAGGTGGTTGGAATTTCGGCATAACATTTTATATGGCATGTATTTGGACCAAAATAATGTCTTTGTGAATTTGACCTAAATATTGTTTTATTGTTGGATTTTCAGCATAATGACTTATATGGCATATAGTTACTTGGACTAAGATAGTGTATTTGCAAATTTAACCTAAACATTATTTTGATTCATCTCAGTTTAAAGGAAATACTAAGATGTCTATCTGGACTAGGCAGGGGGCCTCTTCCCCAAAACCACCATAACCTGTTAAATTTATAGACTTTAATCAGAAAATGCATAGAAAAGGATAACAGTTCTTAACTACTAATATATATATACCAAAAACAGAGCAGAACAACAGCAACACCAACCAAAACTTTTAAACAGATTAAGTTCTATATCTTCTCCTTTCGGTGCAGTTATATTTACGGGCAACTAGAGGTGATACTGCACCTTGGGAGGCAGTGGTCGCGACAGTCACTCCCGAGCGATCCAGCTGGGCTCTGAATGACAACTAGGGAGAGATGATGGCTCCAAAAAAAACTCATGTGGGGCAATGGTGGTCACAAGGGAATGGGATGGGGGGAGAGGGTTAACAACTCCTCTGTAGATGACCCAGGGAGTCTGTAGTAAATCCAGGTAGTGGTGATCTATCTCTCTGAAGGACAGCATAGGGCACATGGAGTTGGAGAGATGGTTCAACGGAGCTTCCTTCCCGATGCTTCCAGCGGCCTGTGAAAACGGTTGCTCCTTGCACACACCCCACATCCCTCCCAGCTTCTGAGCTCCCAAAAAAACCCCGTGTTGGCAATGGAGAGAAAAATTCCCTGAAAAATTTGAAATTATAGCATGGTATTGTGTGCGGAATATATAGGCAGAAATTTTGAGAAAACCAACGTTGTTAGTCAGGGCTTGTGTTGTCATTAGATGGTATATTTTGATGTTTATTATCAGATTCCAAAAAGGAGAGGCAATAGCGGTTTGTTGCGTTGTTTGTAAACAGTGTCAAACAATAATTGCAACTAGGTGTTGCTCTGCATGTAGTATTGGACAACGGTGTCTCAAAGTGAAACCGACTAAAGAGGAGTCTGAAGTAGAGCCTGGGGAATTGATGGTAACGCCACCACTGACAAGTTTGGGAGTTGGGAGTAGTAGCGATGAATGAGAATCAGGTGACACCTTCACCCTAGTTAATGCCAGGACCAGGAGTAAAACTTCTAAAGGTCTGGAACTATTAGCCCCTTTATGAGAAGTGCTGGGGCAGAGGGGAGAAAAGACAGATTTACATACCTGGAGGGAAATAGCAAAAGGATATCGTGATGAACTTTCCAAGGTAGAAAAAAGGTTCGAACTGATAATCAAAACCCAGGATCCTGATTGGGATGAGGTGGATTTAATGCAGGGGAGGTATCAAAACCATTTTTTTTAATTTGAGGAAGGTTCCTGCTGTAGCGGCCTATTGTTATTGGAATGAGGGGACGGTGACATCTGATCCCACTACTGAGCCTGCCTCCAGGCTCCACCCCCGATTATTATTAATGAGGGGGTGGTGAAATCTGGTCCTGCTCCTGATTCCATGTGCAGTTGTGAAGCTGGTTGAATTGCAGGAGCAGGAGAGACTACTGTGGTCTCTTAATCAAAAGACAGCTTATTGAGGTGGAGGAATTGATTCTCTTTTGGAGAGGGATGATGCAATTGCCATTCCTACCCCTGGGATCATTTACCTCACTAGAAGCATACAAAAAGAAGCTTGCTTGCAGTTGATGTGGGCCCTCACGCTAATACACATACACAGTATCACGAGGTTGGAAAGGACCTCCGAGATCATCAAGTCCAACCTATAACCTAACACTAACACCAACACAAACACCAACCATCATCTAAACCATGGCACTCAGTGCCTCATCCAGTCTCCCTTTAAACACCTCCAGGGTTGGTGACTCCACCACCTCCCTGGGCAGCCCATTCCAATGGCCAATCACCCTTTCAGTGAAGAATTTCTTCCTCATATCAAGTCTAAACTTTCCCTGACGAAGCTTAAGTCCATGCCCTCTGGTTCTGCCACTGGTCACCTGAGAGAAGAGACCAACCCCTGCCCGACTACAACCTCCTTTTAGGTAGTTGTAGAGAGCAATGAGGTCTCCCCTGAGCCTCCTCTTCTCCAGACTAAACAGCCCCAACTTCCTCAGTCGCTCCTCATAGGGCTTGTGCTCCAGCCCCTTCACCATCTTCGTTGCCCTCCTCTGAACACATTCCAGTATCCTGACATCTTTCCCAAACTGGGGGGCCCAGAACTGGACACAATATTCAAGGTGAGGCCTGACCAGTGCCGAGTACAGGGGGACGATAACTTCTCTGGTCCTGCTTACTACACTATTCCTGATGCAGGCCAGGATGCCATTGGCCTTCTTGGCCACCTGGGCACACTGCTGGCTCATGTTGAGCTTCCTGTCAACCAGCACTCCTAGGTCCTTTTCTGCCTGACTACTCTCCAGCCACTCTGTCCCCAGTCTGTAGCTCTCCATGGGATTGTTGTGTCCAAAATGAAGTACCCGACATTTGGACTTATTAAACATTATCCCATTAGAATCGGCCCAGCTCTCCAATCTGTCCAGGTCCCTCTGTAGGGCCATCCTACCCTCTAACAGATCAACCCTTCCTCCCAGCTTGGTATCATCTGCAAATTTGCTGATGATGGACTCAATCCCCTCATCCAGATCATCAATATTAAACAGGACGGGACCCAACACCAATCCCTGGGGGACACCACTGGTGACCGGCCGCCAACTGGATGAAACACCATTGACCACCACTCTTTGGGCTTGGCCATCCAGCCAATTCCTAACCCAGCACACAGTGCTCCCATCTAAGCCACGGGCTGCCAGCTTCCCTAGGAGTCTACTGTGGGAGACTATGTCAAAGGCCTTGCTCAAGTCCAGGTATGCCACATCCACAGCCTTCCTCTCATCCACCAGGCGAGTCACATGGTCATAAAAGGAGATCAGGTTGGTCAGGCAGGACCTACCCCTCCTAAACCCATGCTGGCTGGGCCTGATCTCCTGGCCATTCTGCAGGTGCCGCATGATTTCACCCAGGATTATCTTCTCCATGATTTTACCTGGGACCGAGGTCAGGCTGACAGGTCTGTAATTACCTGGATCATCCTTACGGCCCTTCTTATGGATGGGCGTCACATTGGCCAACTTCCAGTCTTCCGGGACCTCTCCAGTGAGCCAGGACTGCTGAAAGATGATGGAGAGCGGCTTAGCAAGCTCATCCGCCAGCTCTCTCAGCACCCTAGGATGGATCCCATCTGGCCCCATAGACTTATGAGGGTCCAAGCGGCTCAGCAGGTCTCTAACCTCCTCCTCATGGATTGCAGGAGGGCCATATTTCACCCTGCCCCCATCAACCACTTCAGAGGGCCAACTGTCAAGCGAGCTGACATCCTTGCTGTTAAAAACTGAGGCAAAGAAGGCATTAAGTACCTCAGCCTTCTCTGCATCTCTGGTTACTATATTTCCCTGAACATCCAATAAGGAGTGGAGATAGTTGCTGCCCTTCTTTCTGCCATTGATGTATTTATAAAAACTCTTCTTATTGTCCTTAACAGAAGTGGCCAATTTGAGCTCCAGCTGGGCTTTTGCTTCCCTGATTTTCCTCCTACACGACTTAACAACATCCTTGAACATGACCTGACTTACATCCCCTTCTTTCCAACGATGATACATCCTCTTTTTCTTACTTAGTTCCTTCAGAAGTTCCCTACTCATCCAGGCCGGCCGTCTGCCCCTATGACTCTTCTTACAACACATGGGGACAGCCCGCTCCTGCGCCTGCAAAATTTCATTCTTGAAGTGTATCCAAGCTTCCTGGACCCCCTTGCCTCTAAGAGCTATTTCCCAGGGTACTTTCCTGACCAGTTCCTTAAATAATCCAAAATCTGCCCGCCAAAAGTCCAGCATCGATGTTCTGTTCCTGGCTTTTCTTATTACATTGTTCAGAGAGAACTCAATTATCTCATGATCACTAGACCCCAGACAGCCTCCAACAACAACATCACCCACCAGCCCATCTTTGTTTGTAAACAGCAAGTCAAGCAGAGCCTCACCCCTGGTGGGCTCACTCACCAGCTGTGACAAAAACAGTCCTCAATACACTCTAAGAACCTCCTAGACTGCCTCCTCTCAGCAGTATTAAGTTCCCAGCAGATATCTGGAAGGTTAAAGTCTCCTAAAAGAATAAGGGCAGCTGATCTAGAGGCAGCCTCCAGCTGTTTAAACAATAGAAGATCCAAATCCTCCTCCTGGTCGGGCGGTCTGTAACACACTCCAACCAGGAGGTCAGACCTGACTGCCCCTCTGACTCTTACCCATAGACACTCAACCTGGTCATCACCGATCTCGACTTCAACAGTATCCAGAGTTTCCCTAGTGTAGAGGGCCACCCCTCCACCCCTCTTCTCACGCCTGTCTCTCCTGAAGAGCCTGTAGCCTTCCATGGCAGCACTCCAGTTATGACAGTCGTTCCACCACGTTTCCGTGATAGCAACTCTATCATAGCTCTCCCGCTGGACCAGGACTTCCAGCTCCTCCTGCTTGTTTCCCATACTGCGTGCGTTTGTGTACATGCACTTCAGTTGGGTTACTGACAACACCCTTTGGGATGGCTCATCCTCCACGGGAACATCTTTGGTGAGCCTAGTAACTCCCCCCTCCCCCGTCATGCCTAGTTTAAAGCCCTCTCAACAAGCCCTGCCAGCTCCTGAGCTAGAATCCTCCTACCCTTCCGAGTTAGATGAGACCCTTCTGGGTCAAACAGGCCAGGTGCCATAAAGGTTTCCCCATGATCAAAGAACCCAAAATTCCTCTGCCGGCACCAGCCCCTAAGCCATCTATTAACTGCATATATTCTCTTATTCCTGTCTGTATCCATCCCTGCCACCGGGGGAACTGAACAGAACACCACCTGTGCTCCTGTCCTATCTATCGATCGTCCCAGCTCCTGGAGTTCCTTTTTAACAACCCTTGACCCTCTTTTCGCTAGTTGATCACTACCAGCCTGGACCACCAGAAGCGGGTAATAATCGGAGGGTTTAATTAGGTCTGGGAGTCTCTTGGCGATGTTGTGTACCCGGGCTTGGGGAAGGCAGCAGACTTCCCTATGAGTTGGGTCCATCCTACAGATAGGGCCCTCCGTCCCTTTAATATTAGCAACCATGGACAAAGTGACCCCCTTGATTAGAGGGTTACATGGCTCCTTAAGGCTTTGCAAAGTTCCCCAGAGTCTGTAATGGAAAGAGGGTCCGAGAAAAGGTGTTCCTTGATATTTAATTGATGGCCTGCCCCTCTCTTATCTGCAATTGTTAGTATGGAGAAAGAAAATGAAGCATTGAAAGTGGTGGTTGAAGGCACTGGTGGCAGATCTGAAGGCAGAGCAGATGGCTCGGCAGAGAGTTCAAAAATGACAATTGGCCCTAAGGAGGATGAAGGAAAACTTGGAAGGTAGCTTGGAGGATGCTTATGCACGTGAAGAGAAGCTAAGATTACAGTTGCTGGATGGCTGGGGGGGGGGCAGCAACTTACCTCCCTATTTTTGGGACAGTCTGCCCCAGACATTTAAAGGAAGCTTCGAAGACTGAGGGAAAAATTACTTCAAGAGGCTTGGAAAGTGTTCAGGAATAGAGAAGATGTAGAAAGAAAGAAACTGAAAAGGACGAGAAAGAGGAAGGCCTATGGGAAGTAGAGGAGGTTTGAGAAGTTAAAAGAAGGACACTGGAAAAGGGAATGCCTAGAGCTTCAGGGTGGCTCCCAGGTGACGATGGCTACAGAAAATTTAGATTGATGGGGACCAAGGGCATCTACCCTAGCAGATCCACTGTTTAAAATGAAGGTAGGGACACAGGAGGAAGAGGTTGAATTCTTAGTAGATATGGGTGCGTCATTTTCTGGTTTGAATCAGGAACTGGTACCTATTAGTAAGAACTTTATAAATATGGTAGGAGCTACTGACCAACAGAATAAGGCATTCTTTTCAAAGCCCCTCAAATATAGACTGGGGAAACAAATTGGGATACAGTACTGGATTTAAAAGATGCATTTTTCTGCTCACCTTTAGCCAAAGAAAGCCAAAATTTGTTTACATTTGAGTGGGAAAGTCTCACTACTGGTAGATAAAACTCATCTTACCTGGACAGCAGTACCTCAAGGATTTAAAAACAGACCAACAGTTTTTGGAAACCAACTGGCATGAGACCTTGAGGCATGGGGACTCCCTTCTGGAAATGGGACTCTATTACAGTATGTAGATGATTTGTTAATAGCAACTGAAACTAAATCTGAGTGTATCCAGTGGACTATAAGTTTGTTAAATTTTCTTGGACTAAATGGATATCGAGTCTCTCAACAGAAAGCTCAGACAGTGAAGTTGCAAGTGACCTACTTGGTTTATGAAATCTCCGGAGGACAATGAGAATTGGGAACCGAGCGGAAAGAAGCCAACTGTAAGACACCTTCTCCCCAGACAGTAAAAGAACTACTAACCTTCCTGGGAATGACAGGTTGGTGCTCAAAATGCATTTGAAACCCTTAAGAGGGAACTAATGAAAACTCCAGCTTTAGATTTACCAGATGTAACTAAACCCTTTTGGTTGTTCTCCCATGAGAAACAGGGAGTAGCCTTGGGGGTCTTGTTCTTTCCTTAGTGAGATAACCACAGAACCATAAACACATGACTGTTTGGAAACGATAGAAGCTGTATATTCTAGCAGATCTGATCTGAAAGAACCACCTCTGGAGGACGCACAGTGTTCTTGGTTTACAGATGGGAGTAGCTTTGTCTGGCAAGGTATCCACAAAGCTGGATATACAGTGACTACTACAGATAAGGTAATTGAAGCCAACCTGCTATCTGTTAGGACATCAGCTCAGAAAGCTGAAATCATTGCCCTAACTAAGGCTTTGGAATTAGCTGAGAGAAAAAAAGATAAATATACGGACAGACTCTAAATATGCCTTTGGAGTTGTTCATGCCTACAGGGCAATTTGGAAGGAACGAGGATTACTAAAAACACAAGACAAATAAAGCATGCAAAAGAAGTATTATGCTTACTGAGGGCTATACAGTTACCAGCTAAAGTTGCTATAATGCATTGCCGAAGACACCTAAAGGGTAACACTGACCAGGAAAGGGAAAATAAATAGGCCGACTATGAGGCTAAACAGGCAGCAGAAAGAATGCCAGAAGGACAAAGTTTACCCTTAATTCCAGACAACAGGGCAAATGACTTGAATGAATGGGAGAACGTTTAGTATTCAAAGTCAGATCAGGACTTGATACAGGAGCTCAGAGTTCAAGTTCCCTCCGAGGGGTCAGTGCAATTAAGTGATGGAAGAATTATTTTATCCACCAGTGTAATCTAGGGACTTATTAAAAGAGAACATGATAGGACATATTGCGGACCAGACTTCCTGTATAAAGTCATAAGTCAAAAAAATGGATAGGGAGGAACCTATATACTACTATTAGACAGATGACCCAACAGTGTGATATATGCTTAAAAAACAATCCTAATACAGAGAACCGAATACAGTTGGGAATGATAAGGAGAGGAAACATACTGGGAGATTGTTGGAAAATTGATTTTTTCATAACTCCCAAGAAAAGGGGGGGTACAGATACCTGTTGGTGCTTATGGATACCTTTTCTGGATGGCCAGAGGCTTTTCCCTGTAGAACAAATAAAGCAAGGGAAGTAACTAAGGTATTGTTGAATGAAATAATACCTCGGTTCAGGGTACCTACAATCATTTCATCAGACAGAGGTACCCATTTCTGTGCACTAGTAGTACAACAGGTTAGCAAACTACTGGGAATTGAGTGGCAACTACACATCCCATATAGGCCACAGGCAAGTGGACAAGTAGAAAAGATTAAACAACAAATAACAAAAAAATGCCAAGAAGCAAATATGCATTGGTATCAAGCTTTACCACTAGCCTCGCTCTGACTATGGGTAAAGCCGAGTGCAAAGGAAAATCTGAGTCCTTTTGAGGTTTTATGTGGAAGACCATATCAGACCAGATATCAAGGGGAAGATGTAAACACCAGATGAGAGAATCAGGTCTCCAGGGATATGTTATTTCCTTAGGAAAACAAACGGAGCGAATTAATACATTTGTGTTGGGAACCCGGCCTAAGGATCATCCTATTCATCCCTTTAAGCCTGGGGACTGGGTTTATATTAAGAACTTTTCAGGTGAACCTCTACATGAAAAGTGGAGTGGACCACATCAAGTGCTGCTGTCAACTTTTACTGCCGTCAAGATAGCAGAACAACCATTGTGGATACACTACTCCTGAGTGAAGAAGACACCAAAGAGCCAGTGGACTGCCACGCTAATGCAAACTTTGAGATTGAAACTGTAAAGTACTTAAAATTATATATGTGGCATATCTAGGTATAATTCTCTTGGGAAAAATTTGAGAAATGGCTAGAGAATGGAATCAGAACTTGCATTTAAATCTGGTCCAGAATACATCTAGAATAATGAAAGTGATTTCTGAATCAAATACAATACTTATTGGAAATTATACAAGTTGTAATCAAACCCTAGACATCAGAACATCACTCAATCCCAGTGTAAGTACAGGCTGGCTGATACCTGATGGAAAAGGATGGTATTGGCTATGTAGTAATACAGCTTGGAAAAGGTTACCTGAAAACTGGAAAGGAACATGTACTCTAGGAGTAGTGGTCCCAAATACGAACAACCAAGGGAACTGGATAACATCTATCATGAAAAGGGTTAAACGAGTTAGCAACCCATGAGCAGAAAGACATTCTGCTTTTCACAGTTTTGTGTGATGGTTGTTTCCTATGATCAGAGTTAGCGAATTAGAAAAAGCTCTTGTAAATATCTCTGCAACCATCAAAGTAATAGAAAATAGGATTGTAGACATAATAGAAGCCTTACAAGTTGAAATATCAAGTATATCCAAAATAGTGTTGCAAAAAAGAATGGCATTAGACACACTGTTAGCCTCACAAGGAGGGGTGTGCACAGTTATGAATACTAGTTGTTGTACGTATATAGATCAGAGTGGAAGGATTTCGACAGATTTGGAAGAGATTGGAAAATGCACAGCAGTCCTGCATAGAGTAGCTCAGGATGATACTTCTTGGGGCTTCATGGAACTATGGAATAATTTAACTAAATGGCTATATTATTTTGTGTGGTTAAAACAATTATTTGTTGCTGTATTCTTCTTAATTATTCTGGTTATTGTTACTCTTTGTTCATTTCAATGTTGCTTATGGGGACTTCATAAATCCATTGATGATTATAGTAGTTCAGAAAAGAACAAAATAAAGCATGATATACAAACAGGAAAATATTTTAGAAAATATTAGAGGAGAATGGGTTTTTATAAAATGGTGTAAAAGAATTTACATATTAGAATGAAAAAGGGGGGACTTGATGGGGGGCAGACATTAAAAGATTAAGAAATTCTAACAATTCAAAGAGGTGAACTAAGGAATGTTGCAACCTGTCATGTGTTGATTGTGAAGGATAGGGAAGTCCAGGATGCCTGCAAGACTGCATAGATAAGAGAAAGAAGATGCATTAAAGGTGTTTATATGTTAATCAAGAAAGTGAGATATGTAGGTGATTTACCCAATAAAATGCAATTGGGTGTCATGGGAAATCAGAGCTCTGAGTGAAGAGATCCCCAGAGTCTCTCCATGCAAATAAAGATAACTGCTTTCTAAAACTCAAATTGAATCTTGGGAAGTTAAATTCTCAGCTGTTTCACGGCTTCAGTTCCATAGGAAACAGAAGTAAGGAACAGAGAGAGAGAAAGGAATAAGGCGGGAAGGGGGAGATATTCACTACTCCATGGGCCTCTGGCGTTCATGAGCTTGTGGTCTTACAGATCTTCTGCAGCACATCTTCTCAGGCAGTTTCCATGGGGTGGCGGGTGCGCAGCACCTGCCTTCCTGGCGGGCTTCTATTTATGGGACATGTCCATGCCCCTACCCTAGCATGAGGGGTGGTCTTGTGAAAGTTCTCAAATTGGGCATGTGCAGAAGCTTCTTTGTGAAGATTCTGGAATTGGGGCTGGGGGCTCCAGGGTCACTGGCAGTTCAATAGACCCTTGACAGAATAACCTCTGACTTAACCCTCTTGGTCTGCATGGGCAGTCAGGTGGGGGGGGGGGGGGGGGGCAGCACCTCCTCCCCCTCCTCTGCAGCAGCACAGTCAGCCCAGCAGGAGCCACAGTACTCAAGAAAGACAACACTACAAGTAGAGTCAGACAACATTTAAAACAATACAAGTAGAATCAGTCAATGTTTAAAGCCCTCTTGATTAGTCCAACCAACCTTTTTGAGAGCATCCTTGTGCCCTTATGGGACAAGTGTACCCCGTCATTTGCCAGCAGACCTGGCATGTAGACCAACCCATTGTTGAAAAACCCGAAGTTTTGTCCTTCACACCATGTTTGGAGCTAGTCATTCAATTCCTGGCTCCTCCCACTCCTTCTCTCACATTTCCCTATGACAGAGAAGAATACGACCTGCGCTCCTGACCCCTTTACCATTTGACCTAAGGTCTTAAAGTCCTTTTTGATTGCTTTGAGGTTTCTAGTCGGTTTTTCATTATTACCCACCTGGAAAATGAGTAGTGGGGAGTAATCTGTGGACTTGACAAGCCTGGGAAGTTGTCTCACCACTTCACCAGCTGAGGCCCCAGGTAGGCAACAGACTTCCCTATGCAACGAGTCCGGTCTGCAAATTGGACCCTCTGTAACTTTCAGGAGAGAGTCACCAATGACAACAACCCTCCTCTTCTTCTTTACAGAAGCCATCTTAATTGGTGGTTTTGGTTTCCAAGGCTTTGAGAGTTGTCGGCCCTTGGAGTTTGTTCCACTTGCAGACCTTCATATTTATTCTGGAGTGGAACCTACAAGACCTCATTAGTAACAGGGGATATGCACCAATTGTGATGCTGCTTTCAATGAGCAGAAACCTGTTGTCATTCTGCTCCATCTTCCACTTCACTTACCTTAGTTGAGTGGATGTGGGATGGGAGTCCTCTTTCGTACAAGGCTCATCTGCCTGTTGAGGCTGTGACAGGGAGCATAGTAAATTATTCCAGTAGTCAATCTCTCTCTCACATTCCCTGATAGTCCTCAGCCTTGTTACCTCCTCCCTGAGTTCATTGACCAAGCAGAGGAGTTCCTCTACCCAAGCACAGCCCCAACAGATGACTTCACCACTGGCATCCGATACCAGTGCAGGAGGAGGGCACATCCTGCAACTTGGTACCTGGGTGGCAGCGTGTACCAACTGGGGTTCAGTCTGGCAGGCTGCCTCAGTCATGGCTGGAGCAGAGCTGCAAGATTTCTTATTCTTCTGGTGGGTGGTCACCACGGTGTTCTGGTTTTTCTGTTTAAGGTCCAGTGCCCTCTCCTTGCTTGCCCTGCCTGAGCAAACTGCTGAGCCACGCCCTTCTGACAAGCCACGCCTCTGTTTACGCACTCCTGTTCGCGGCGCTCCCTAGGGGGCTGTTTAAATCTCGCACCGTTCCTTCCTGGAATGCTCACTCCACGTCAACAGCAGGGGCTGCCGGTTCTCAGCTGTTTTCTCAGCGGTGCCATGCTTTTCACTGGTTCGGGAAGCCCTTTTTCCCCTCCTCACCACATGCGCAATCTTCGACTCTTGAAGCAAAGGAGGAGGCACGGAAATACCGGGAAAAATCTTAATAATGTAAGGCAGCCAAGAAATTTCTGTGCACGGGACCCAGGTAAGAAAGCTAACTGTTAAGTATTATTTGGGTGGCTGGGATTACGGGACCAAAAGTGTGTGTGAGACACAGGAGCATTTGTGAAGTGAGTGCGGAGTTCTTCTAACTGCATTTCCGTCCCTCCGCAAAGAGGTCGGCTATTGAAGGAACAAAGTGGAAGAAAGAGAGATAAGTCCCGTGGGAAACCATTAGAAATAATGGGGAATCGAGTGAGTAAGAAACGCCCGGGGAAGGGAGAAGGGTCTGAAGAGTCCACTTCAAGTATACCTCCTGACAGCCCTTTGGGGAGAATGCTCAGGTGGCAGGAGGGAATGTCCTACACCAGAGGAAAGGTAAAGAAGAAAATGATACAGTAATGTATGTTTGAATGGACCAAGGAATCCATCCAATCTGACTCATTATATTGGCCAAAATATGGGTTGTCGAAGGGTTGGATGTGCCGGGCATTGAATTTTTATGCAAACAGTAAGAAACCTTTCAGTCAAGAAAAAAGTGACTATGCCTCCTGTTGGACAGGATGTATATCCCCATTTTTATCTAAAGACAAGATGGGGAAACAGCAGAAAAAGAGGGAGGAAAAATTAGTTCTTTTGGATAATCTGCCTCCCCCATACAATTCACTTGGGGAACCAAATACACACACCACCTCCATAGTGGAAGAACAAGAAGAAAATGTTAGTGGGGAATAGGAGGAAGTGGCTGGACCAGAAGATACCAAAAGGAGCAGTATGCCTGAAACATCACCAAATTAGCTGTTCCACAGACAGTATGCGAAGAACATTTGGGGTTCTGAAATGGGTAAAGTTGTAAATGGCCGAGAGTTCCTTTATTCTGTGTCCTTCCCCATCCTTCCTTTTTGGAGACATCCATCCAGGCTGTAATAAACAGACTTTGTGTAAAATCTAGGTTTTAACCCAGATGGGATCCTCAGACACATCTCTGAATCCTTTCTGTTCAAATGTCCAATTGCTGGCAAACAGGTGAATTCACCTGGGATCTTTGGACTGGAAAGCTGCAGAGTGCAAGATTTTTAAAATACCCGACATAAAAGGGGACACCCTTAGCTGAGGTATTAAAGAAAATTTGCAAAGTGCGCAGTTAAATTATGTCAAGAAGTTTGGCTAACTAAAAAAAAAGGAAAAACCAAATACACTAAAATGGTACCCACCAAAGAGTTTGAGAGTTTTTTGAGCACCGCAGTGGTTATTGGGGGAGACTCAAACAGGCTTTATTAAAATATAGAGGGATGACCCTTCACAATTTCAATAGAAACACTTGCCTAATTGACAGGATGAAACTTAATGTATTTTTTGTGTGATTATTTTCAGTTTTATTGTTGTGTGTATGTGTAATTGTGAGACAATATGTACAGGTTTAATATGTGTGTATGTGTGTGTTATGTAAATAAGCTGGTAATTGGGGGACAGGTTAAAACTGTGACCATTTATAAGATGCCATATATCAGGCTGCTAGCGCCCTAAGGTATACTCAGGGGTTGGAGTCCTCACTTGGTTATTGAAACTTTGGTTATACAGACTATGTAAAGCATATTGGAATTGAGTAGGTAAGGAGATTTTGGTTTTAATGACGATTGGAACTGGAGATTGGGATTCCCGAAATATGAGTGGTGGGTTTTGAGACTGCTGTAATATCTCTATGTACCAGATGTGAGCAGTGTAAACCCATTTATGTGGTGTTTGTTTTGTGGGAAGAGGTGTTGGCTAGGTTTTGAATTTTGGGGGGAAAGTGTTTTGCCATAAATTTGAGTTTTGGGGAGAGTGGGACAAATGTGAAGGTGAAATTGTGACGATAATATGTCAAAGTAAGTCTCAGGAATATTAGTTGTCATTTCAATTATGGTGGTGTGCATTGTTCCTTGTTGTTGTTATAAGTGTGGGTTTGGAATACCATGTATAAGTATAATGGGAGGTTGTGAAGGGGTACAGCCCTAACTGAAACTGAGAGACAGTGCGTAGTGAAAACAGCTCACACTCAAGCACAGGCCTTAATCACAGCCAGAGCCTTACCAGGGGATGTAGATCATTATCTACCTGTAACTGACCCCAAATGGGATCCAAATGTCAGTGCAAAATACCAGCTGCTAAAGAGATACCAAGATTGGATAAAATTGGGGCTGGAGAATGCAATACCAAAACCTGTTAATTGGTCAGCCCTGTATGCAATCTAGCAGGGGTTAACTTAAGGGGGCGATGTGGAAATTTACTGCTTTGGACCTTGCTTCTGATGTTGGAAGGCAGCAGTTAGTTTCTTTGGGTTTAGGAGGATCTCAGATAAGAGACTTAGAAAAACTGATTGAAGATGCCTGGAGAGTATTTTGTAATTGAGATAACAACAAAAAGAAAAGATTAGGTAGATGGCAACAGCAACAGTGGTAGTTCTCTTATTTGATTTTGAATCAATGACTGGTACCTGAAAGTTGTGATTTTATTAATGTGCTACTGGCCAACTGAGAAGGAGCCCTTTTGTGACCTATTGAATATAGGTTAGGAAGCAAACTAGGAATTAATCAATTTTTATATTTAACAAAATTTCCTAAGCTGTTGTTAGGGATTTGTTAGAGCAGCTAGGGGCAGAAATAACATTTAGTGGAGAGGGTGAAGAAGGAGGGAATAGTTGAGGGTTTGAGTTTAACCTTAATACAAGGACAGAGAAGGGATTAAAGAAATACTAGACACATTACCGGGGTATGGACTATTGATAGAATGTGAATCTGAATATAACACCCCAATATTGCCAATTGAGAAGCCAGATGGAAAGAGTTATAGATTAGTTCAGGATTCAAGAACTATTAATAAGGTTGTAGAGGACTTGCACCCAGTAGTGGCAAATCCTTATACTTTGAGCAAATTTGGTTTACCATCTTGGATTTGAAGGATGCCTTTTTCTTCTGTCTGCCTCTCCCAAAGGCTAGTCAAAACTATTTACATTTGAATGGAAAAATTCAGAAACCGGTAGAAACCTTGGACAGTGTTGCCTTGTGGTGTATTAAGGCATGGACTCCAGTACAGCGAATACCAAAGACCTTTATTACAATCTAAGCAAGACTTATATACCCTTTTACAGAGCCTCTGTATTTTTCCACACTGTGCGTATCTTTCTCTTGTGACCTTTTCTTACACAAATATTTACAAGGCTAAGCACAATATTCTTTTTGTGTTTCAACACTGCCTCCATGTACTCAAAGCTTGTTCACCGTTCCCACAGCTGCTTCTTCATCAGCAGAAGGATGTCTCCATCTGCTGCAGTTGCTATGCTAATTCACTTACTGACCCCACATTGTCTCAAGGATTTAAGAATAGTCCACAATATTTGGGAAGATGCAGAAGACTCATGGTATACTGACAGAAGCAGTTTTGTGAAAGATGGACACTGTAAAGCAGGGTATGCTGTGACCGCCACTGAAGAGGTTATCGAAGCTAACCTTTTACCTCCAGGCACATCAGCCCAGGAAGTAGAAATAATTACACTAACTGGAGCGTTGGAACTGGCAAAGGGAAAGAAAATCAGTGTTTGGCCTTTGGAGTTGTACGTGCTCATGGGGTGATTTGGAAAGAGAGAGCACTACTCAGTACACAGGGAAGATGTACCAAAACCACTACAGGAATTCTGAAATTATTAAAAGCAGTGAATCTCCCTACTGGAGAGGTAACACTGACCAGGAGACTGGAAATAAATTGGCAGATTATGAAGCCAAAAGGGCGGCGGAAAAGGCTGAGGTAGTCGCTGCTTTGATTCCAGACAGTAAGCTCTTGCTTTTTGATTTTAGAAAGGCAATAACCTAGGACAGAAGTGGCAGACGTTTGTTTTCCAAACTCCCAAGAAAAGGTGGATATCAGTACTTATTAGTATTTGTAGACACCTTCTCAGGATGGCTAGAAGCCTTTCCTTGCAGGACTAATAAGGCTAGGGAGGTCACAAAGATCCTGTTGAATGAAATTATATCAAGATTCGGAATACTTAAGGTAATATCATCAGATAGGGATATGCATTTTTGTGCCCGAGTTGTACAGCAAGTCAGCAGGCTTTCAGGACTTAGATGGCAATTACACATCCCGTATAGGCCACGGTAGAGAAAATTAATCATTTCTTGAAACAACAAATAGCTAAACTTTGTCAAGAAGCTAATTTGTACGGGTATCAGGCCCTCCCTTTAGCATTACTGTAAAGTGGCTGCTAAGGGAAATTATACCTAGGTTTGGGATCCCTTTAGGCATGTCATCAGATAAGGGACCACACTTTGTGGCCACCATTGTTCAAGAAATAAGTAAAATGTTAGGGATCTCTTGGAATCTCCACACACCATGGAGGCCACAATCTAGTGGACAAGTAGAAAAGATGAATCAAATGGTCAAAAGGTAAATTTGTAAAATATGTCAGGAAGCCAAAATTAAATGGCCACAAGCATTACCAATAGCGCTTTTGAGAATAAGAATTAAACCCAGGAGTGGGATGGGGGTGAGCCCCTATGAAATCCTCTTTGGAAAACCATATGAATCTCCGCAACCAGATCTGAACATGCATGTTAAAGGAGATCAGGATGTATTTAATTATGTGTTGTCTCTCAGTAGAACATTAACGCGACTGCGAGGTACTTTGATTTGGAACCTTCCATTGTCACTGGAGAACCCAGTACATGACATTGAGCCAGGAGACCAGGTTTACATTCGAGACTGGAATGAGAAACCACTGAAAGAAGGGTAGAATGGACCATACCTGGTGCTGCTAATGACTTTCACTGCGGTAAAAGTAAAAGGGATAGACTCCTGGATTCATTATACCTGAGTAAAGAAGGTCTCTAAAGATTGGGAAGTAAAAGTATTGGTACCAATGAGACTTAAACTGAAGAGCAAATAAGATGTTGTATTTTGCATACGGTACTTTGATTGTGGTCTGGTCTTTAATGCCTATGATGGTTATTACCTTTTTAGAGATTCCACTCAAAAAGGAAGTAAAGAGATATGTTGTGGGGGAAAATGCCACTCTGTATTGCAGGTTTGAAAATACGGCTCCGATGGAAGTAAGATTAATTCGAGTTCTCTGGGAAAAGATGATGACTGTATGAAACAACCAGGATCTGTATTTACACGAATAGGAAGGTTTAAGTGAGTAGGGTGGTGTTCCTACGATGAAGTCCAGACAGTGACAGTGTATGACAAGGAAGCAGTTTGGCGATGTAAAGAAGGGAATAACTTGGAGTCTGATGAAAGATGGTGTTGGAAAAGTGTAAGATTTTATTAGTCCGTTATATTAGTCTGTTATTAATCAAGTACAAAATCAATTATTTTTAGTCTGATATTAATTAGGTAGAAACAAATATAATGGTTTTAAATTTGATTACTTTGGGTTAAGTATGTTAAATGTTTAAGATGTAATGATTGTTTGAAGTAGTGGTTATCTAGACGGGAAGTTTTTTTTACAAGGACTGTGTTTGTTAGAAGTAGAAGAATAAGTACCTGAAACCTATCCAAACTGAGTCTGCAGTTGAGATAAGAGGAAGGACCTTGCATACCAGAGTTAATCAAGTGGAGATAGAAGTAAACTGGCACCAAAAGTCACAAGACTGGATGACCATCAGAGGGGGCTGCGCAAGCACAGAAGGAACTGATGTTGTAATTAACTGATGAAGTAATCGGTACATAAATATGCATTAGAAAATACCATAACCTATTGAATACACATTAAATTATGAAACATGTAGGGAATAAATTGCAGTTGTGTTGTAATGATCTTTAGAACCAGATTTGGGTGCGTACCCCTGGTTCCCAGGGCCTCGAAATAAAGCACCACATATAACCTCTCCTGAGTGGTTATGTGTTTGTCTCTCCGCCAACAGGGTGAAAAGGACAAGACCAAGGGAAGACTACGAGCCTGCATCAAATGACCACCAAAGACCCCAAAGTAACATGCACAGATGGGCAAACTAGGATTGCATCAGCCAACAAGAGGTGGAGTTTTGTTTCATGGAAATATGATGAATATGTAACTAATTCTTGGAATCTATATGAATATGTAGAAGATAATAGTATAAAAATGTGTAAGCGAAATGTAAAGGTGTGTATATGGACTAGCAAAGTATGCACCCAGTGCTGTTAGTAAACTTTGCTCCACGGACTTTGGTCTCGGCTAAAGTTTATTTGTAAGCTTGTTTCTTACAGCAGGATACCTGGAGACCTGAAATTTCCCATAGTGTGACCTAATTGGGATCAAAATGTTGCTGAGGAAAGGGGGAATATGTAAGACTATAGAAGGTTAGTGATTAGGGGAATAAGGGAGGTGGTGCCAAAGGGGCAAAATTTTGAGAAAGCATTTGAAAACAAACATCAAAAGGATGAGTCGCCTACAGCTTGGTTACAGAGACTCAGGACCAGGAGTGGGGTTGCATAGATAGAAAAGTTGTTGTTAAAATACATGTACCTTTTTATGAAAAATATTGAAGGAGTCAGGCTAAAAGGTATTGCTAAAGACTGAGCGATAGTGGCTGAGCATGGTGCAAACTGAACTGAATTTTGACAAAAGGCATAAGTTGTGTTTGGAGCCTCCTTGAAGTTCCTTTGAAGCAAGAGAATGAGGCATTAATGGCTGTTAGCCTCAGCCATTAAAAAACCCAAACAAACAAAATAACTCCACCATTGCAAGAAGAAAGCAAACAAACAATCTGTTACTAAGCCAAATGCCTTTCTTGATTTTTGTCCAAAACAAATTCAGATCCTAAAAATATGGGACGTAGACATCTGGCATAATTATGATAACAATGATTTGGTGAAAGTTTTTCACCTTCACTCAGAATTTGATTTCCTTGTAACACAGCATCCTCAGCCCTGTTGTGAGGTTTTGTTAACATGAGTGTTCAAATGTCAGTAACATGGAGTTGTTATAGAATGCCCCATAGTAAAGCTTACCCTCCCACATCCTGGGAGAAAAGAAAAAATAATTGAATTTGTAGGTTAGAAATAAGGGACAAACTTCCCAGAAAAGAGCAAGGAGGGAGATATTCTAATATCCTTTATCGGATCAGTGACACATACGCCCAGGGGAGAAAATGGTGTTACCTTATTGCTTATAAATTATGCACCCAACGGGTCTCGGGGAGAAACAAACTAAACTCTGTCTAACCCGTGGTTAATTATAATTGAAATTATGGGACTGAGAGAATACATTTGTGTCTAACTTTTACTAAGTTACAGTAGGGTCCATGGACCAATTTGGGCTAGAAGATGTGAAAAAGCTGTGTGCCTGAAATATCACCAAATTAGCTGTTGCATAGACAGCGTGTGAAGAACATTTGGGGTTCTGAAATGTGTAAAATTGTAATTGGCCGAGAGTTCCTTTATTCTGTGCTCTTCCCCATCCTTTCTTTTTGGAGACATCCATCCAGACTGTGACAAAACCTAGGTTTTAACCCAGATGGGATCCTCAGGCATGTCCATGAATCCTTTCCGTTCAAATGTCCGATTGCCGGCAAAGAGCTGAATTCACCTGGGACCTTTGGACTGGGAGTCTGCAGAGTGCAAGATTTTTAAAATACCCAATGTAAAAGGGGACACCCTTAGCTGAGGTATTAAAGAAAAGTTGCAAAGTGCGCAGTTAAATTATGTCAAGAAGTTTGGCTAATTCTAAAAAAAAAAAACAACCAGCCATCAAAAAAACTAAAACCCCAAAAATATACTAAAATGGTGGCTACCACAAAGTTTGGGGTTTTTTTGAGCACTGCAGGGGTTATTGGGGAAGACTCAAGCAGGTTTTATTAAAATATAGAGGGATAACCCTGTGGAGAGAATTTACTGAAACCTGGCTCATTGAAAGCAGACATGAGCCTGACAAAAGCAAGCTGCTTAGGCCTTGAGTGGGAAAATACTGAGCTAAGTGAAAAACTACTGACCAGCAAGGTCAGTGGGCCCTTGTTGTGCAGTGAAGCTTAGGCAAGGGAGATAACAGGATGTCTCCCACGGGACCAGATGGATTTCGAAAACTACAGGAATGTATGTGACGCTTATACAGTGATAAAATCTGTAACCAATAAGGAGCTAAAGTTTTGTAATATGTATGAAGCTTGTTAACTAACTATTTAGGTAGAACTACTGCTAATAGAGACTGAGACTTGTTAATCAAACACCATATGCGTGTCGTTAAGTCTCTGCAGTCTTCCACAAATGGTGTCCTTAACAAATGGTGACCCCAACATAACCCTTCAAAATTTTAATAGAGCACTAGCAAAGAAACACTTGCCTAATTTGCAAGGAGGAAGCTAATTGTATTTTCTGTGCAGTTACTTTTAGTTTTATTGTTGTGTGTATGCGTAATTGTGAGACAATATGCACAGAATTAATATGGGTGTATGTGTGTGTTATGTTTATAAGAATTTAATAGAAAACGTGATCAGTGGTGGAAACTGAATGGAGAAAAGATGTGTGTGAAGAGAAGGTTTGTGCGAGTTGATTTCTGAGAAGAAATGTAATGGTGAAGAGAGAAGAAAGATTTGAAGTTAGTAGCAGTGAGCGTTGAATGTGTGTAGAAAGTTGAAATGCTCCAAAGTGTAATACCTATTGTCGAAGCAATAAAGGCAAGTTCCTCTGATTGGTAAACTTTTTCCAAGTATAACCTAACTTGGGAAAATACCTGAATATTCTTGAGAAAGTTGTTTTTACATAGATATGTGATGCAATGATCTTACAAGAAAAGCTTTTTCCCTTTTCACTAGGGAGTTTATTTAACAACACTCTGCATTCCAAGGCCCCCCTTATCAGATCAGAAACTGTTGGGCTCTGGCACAGAAAAAACAAGAATGGGGTATTTAACAAATACTGGTGCAAGTTTATAAACTCTAAATTTTTGTCTGTATCCATTTGGATGTATTGTCATCCCATGGATATTATTTAAACATTGTTTACATATGTTTTGAATCAAATAATTTAGTGAGGAGTTAAATTTTAGAAAGAGGAACTATCACAGATAACACTGATTATAACCTTGCTGGAAGAAAGGGGTACATTATTAACTAGTGAGAACCTTGGATATTTACAAGGGAATACAGAGTACCGCAAACTTATAGGGCAAGGGAAAGACTGGTTTAGTCTCTGTGTTTGCCACCAAGAAGAATTAATTTGCCCGCTGCTGGCTGCAACACATGAGCAGTGGAAATACAAACCAGACCTTGACTCATAATGATTTGATTACTTTTGATGGTGCTTGATTTTGAGTTTGTCCCAGGACTCCAAAATGAATGTTCCAAATGTTACCAGTCAATCGGATTTGGTCGAGGAGCCCAGACGAGCTTCTCTTATATTCACATAAATCAACCCTGTTATGAGCAAAAGAACTTGAAAACATGTACTCAGTTTGGACTTAGTCTTTGGGTAGTGAAAAATTTAGGGGCTGGTGGAACAAAAGCAGGGATGAGCTGCCCCAGGGGTGAGAAATATATATGTTTTAGTAAAGCAGGACACTGGGACATAACTGATAGTAGGGGAGTCCAAGATCAGTATAGGGAACTGCTGGTGAAAAATGTTTCCCAAAGCCTGAAAGCATCCTCTCCTTCAATACAGAAAAATAAGACTGGTCAGTTATATGATGGAATTAGGAAAGAATTACAAAGGCAATTAGGATTTCCCACCATAGGGAAAAAATTATTTGCAGATTTGGCCGAACCGAATAGCCAAGGAACTTAATGTATCCAACTGTTGGATATGTGGAGGCCCCTTAATGAACGACGAGTGGCCCTGAAAAGGGGCTGGTTTAGACCCATTTCAAATATTAAAATGGAACATTACAATAAGTTCAGAAGAACAGAAAAGACCCATGGGTTGGAGTTTGAGCTCTGAAATAGTAGGTACAGAGTGTATAGGCTGTAAAGGGGAACAGTATAATACATGGGTAGGGGAAACTCCCTGTAAATGAATATATATTTATACAACAGAACTCATGGGAACTGGTGGCCTGAAATACCCTCATGGTATTGGTCTGGAGATAATATTAATTGTACCAATACCACAGAGGAGGGAATATTCAATTGTTCAGGGAAAAACCTGTTTCAGGGATTACCGGGGATCTGAAAAATTTGGAAACACTTGGAAAATACCTCAAAAAAATGATGGAAATCCCCTGATGGGTTATTTTGGATTTCTGGAAAAAGGGCTTATTCAAAGTTACCGGGTGACTGGAAAGGGAGTTGCACATTGGGGATAATTCAACCTATTTTTTTCCTGTTACCCTTAGACAAAGGAAATGACCTAGGAATTACCTTGTTTGAAAGTTTAGAAAGAAACGATCTATAGAAATTGGTGGTGGTCAAACCTGGTGGCCCCCAGAAAGAATTATTCAAGTGTATGGACCAGCCACTTGGGTGCAAGATGGAAGCTGGGGATACCAGACACCAATATATATGTTGAACAGGATAATAAGTCTAAAAGCGGGTTTTGAACTAATCACTAACCAAACAGCAACCATTTTAGAATCATTAGCTAAACAACAGCCCCAAATGCAAGTGGCAATATACCAAAATCGACTTGCCCTGGATTATTTATTAGCTGAAGAGGGAGGTGTGTGCGGGAAATTTAACATCTTGGATTGTCGTTTAAAAATTGATGACAATAGAGAAGCGGTGACAAATATAGCCACCAATATTAGGAAATTAGCACACTTGCCTGTACAGAAGTGGAAGTCAATGTTGGATGCCAGCTGGGGGGACAGGATGTTAGGATTAGTGTGGTGGAAAAAAGTGGTTTTTTTTCCTATTGTGTGCTTTAGTCAGACTCATGTTTATACCTTGTTTAATGCCATGTTTCATAAGATTAATTTCCAATGTTGTTGAAGGAATGCAAATAATCAGTATGCCAATAAATCCGAAAGTGGTGGCCTCCAGATCAAACACAGGATTCCAGAAGAAAATGGTACTCGGGAGGAGGGACCAAGAAAGAGAACGACAGGATGAGAGATTACAGCTGGAACAGGGTTATGGGCTTCAGCAAAAAGAGAGTAATTAAAAAGGGGGTGGACTGTAATAGATAAATAAAAGTTTTGCTTCAGCCAGATTGTGACAGTTGAAATCAGTAGGTGATCGGAAAGAATGTAGGTTTCCAAATGCCCAATTAAGGGAAGAGGAGACAGGGATTTACAGGGCTGTGTGAAAGATGGGATGTAGCAAGGTGTAAATCAAGTGGGAGATAGAGAGGCGCTGGATGGAGGATGGAATTTAGCAAAGCTGTAAATTAGTTCAGAACTAACTGTGTAGATAACAGTCTCCTTTCCTTTGGGGGAGGGAGGTTTCATCTGTCAGCTGGTGGTGAATTAGGGTAAAAGGATGGAGGCACAAGAACAATGGAGGGGGATCAAATGTTCAATACTGAGGAAGACTGCCTGCCTTCCTTTTGCGACCCCCCCAGAAGACCCTCCAGGTGGTGGTATGCATGTATGGGTGAGGGGGGGAAGTAACAAATGTAAATGAATTACGGGAAACCAGTTGAATATGTATAAGTACCCTAAATAAATGTAAGTGAGCGGGACCAAACAGTGTGCATACAAGAGGATCCATCCCCTTATGCACCCAGCGCTGTGAATAAATTTGTTTGCTTCTAAGACTTTGTCCTCTCTAAAATTATATCTGTGAGCTGGCTTTTCTCACATTAACAAGATGATTTGCCCTTACACTGTATTGTAAAAAGAGTTCAGGATACCCATTCTTAAGGCCTTGAAGGAAACTGCAGCCTGTGGGAAGTTCTCCCTGACCAATAAATCCCTACAATGGAAGAACGCTCAGAGAAGATGGGCAAGGGTGATGGGACCATGAAGCTTAGAGAATAATTAATTGTGTGACTGACCACAGCTGTTGCAAAAAAAGCTGACTTTATCTCAACACAAAGCAGACCAGAAGGTGGCCTTTTGTTTATATTAACAGCTATGTCAATTAAGTGGATCAGCTGGTGGTGTAAATGTTTTTTTCCTGAATTCGTTAGAAGAGTATGAAAGTCTACCTGAGTTAGCCAGATCAGCATGGGGTGAGTGAATATGTAGCTCAGCCCAACACAGAGTATAGAAACTGAACAACTGACAAAATAATTTTGAAGAGAGCAAAAGACCTGACGTGGCTTCAGTCCATATATGCCTTCCTGACAAGTGGGGATATCCAGCATTGTGACGGTGAGCATGTTATAGAGATTGGTTGTTGGAATCACATTCGTATTGATTGAACTGTGTAGTGCAATTACTATTGTAAGAAACAAGCTTACAAATAAACTTTAGTCGAGACCAAAGTCTGTGGAACAAAAGTTTAATCACAGCACTGGGTGCATACCTATAATACCATATGCACACCTGGGTACTTCCCCAGACTATACTTAAAGGTCACACTAAATATATATTCATAAATAACTCCAGTAACTAATTGCTTAGCTCCACCTTTTTGGCGGACCCTCTTCTTGGATGATGCAATTTTTGGGTTTTTAACTGCATGCTTTATCAGGGTCTCCAGGGGTTGCTGGATGAAGGCTCGTGGTCTTCCTCAGCGATAACCTTTTCACCCCCTCAGTTGGTGTAGGTGCATTCTTCCCAGGGATACACAATAGCCCTGTTCCCAACTGCAACATCCTTGGCATGAGCCCCAGTTGGGACCCAAGCCCTACATGCTTTCCGTCTGCCTGCATCCTAAAGATAAGCAATTTCCAGATAAGGGTATAAACTTGCTGGCAAAGCATTTACAACTCACAGCTTAAGCAAAATTACAAATGACAATGCTTTTCTCCCCTCATACTGTATTTTGCAATGTGTAACTTAGATATTGTGATTTCAGTATATTTTATATAATGATATGAAATAAAAAAATCCCATGTGTAGAGACTGACTCTACTTCTATTGTCTTAAACATCATCTGACTCTACTTGTACTGTTGTCTTTAACATCTTGAGTGCTGTGGCTCCTGCTGGGATGACTGTGCTGCTGCAGTGGAAGGGGGAGGTGATGCAGCCGGTGCTGCCCCCCCACACCTGACTGCACATGCCGACCCAGAGGGTTCAGGCAGAAGATATTCTGGCAAGGGTCTGCAAGTGACCCTGGATCCCCCAGCCCAAATTCCAGAACCTTCCCAAAGAAGATTTTGCGCATGCGTTAATTTGAGAACTTTCTCAGCAAGACCACTCCTCATGCTAATGAAGGGGGCATGGACTTGTTCTATAAATAGAAGCCTTCCAAGAAGGCACCTGCCACCCATGGAAACTTCCTGCAGAAGAACCACGTGCTCCTGAAGACCAAGTTTTCCAGAGGCCCATGGAGTGGTGACTATTCTCTCTCTCCCCCTTTCTCTCTCTCTCTCCTTTAATTTCTTCTGTTTCCCATGGCACTCCTGTTCATTGGATTGGATCTGAGTTGTGTTGTTTTCTGCATCTGCCTTGAGAATATCAGATTGTGATGTGAACAGATTGGGATCTGGTTTTGTAACTTCTGGGAAGTTGCAACTCTGAGTGCACCTGAGTATTTGATTCCATATTTTGGCCATGCCCCAAATATTGATTTGCTGTTTTAACTGTGTCCAAAATAAATACTGATTTGTTGTTTTGGCTGTGCCCAAAATAAACACTGTTTGGATTTACCCTGAGAGATGTCTCATCTCCAATTCGCTGTGCAGGACCCTTCCCTCTCTGACTGAGCAGGTCTGGGAGAGGATGACCTGGGGGCAGGAGCAGGCCCTGACACCATGTAATATCAGCCATCTTCACATAAGTGTGATAAATGATCAAGGCTCAGACCGTAAACAGTCCAGCAATTTCAATTTATTAAGTGAATAAAGGCAAGCAAACAGCACTGGGTGCGCGGGGAGTCTGCGCTCCACCAACACGCACACCATACAGTTCTTCCATTCGGTTTATATTTACTATACTAATACATATTCCTGGCTATGTCTGAGAAAAGGTTGGCTTATGTAGATGGATTCCTAGAATAGATATATTTTCTATGACACATGCTCTCTTCATCACTTGGGGTCTTATCTGCTCCCATCTGGTGGTGGTTGGGTGAAGTTAGCAGTCCTCCTCAGCTTGTCCTCCAGATAAACTTAGGTTCTGCCCATGCGCTCTTGATATCTTCTTGTGCAGCACTATGCAGTTATCAGCAAAACTGGGTTGAATGAGTTTACCAAGAAATATACCCAGTGTCTTTCACAAGGAAAAACCTATGTAAAGTTTCTTAAGCTTACGGTTATACAAAAAAAGGTTATATTTCATCATCTTGCTTCAATATTGTCCCATATTTGCACGAATCAGATATACACATCTCACAATCCCCCATCTTTTTCTTTATAGTACTGATTCATGTTTTAGTTTCCAATCTAGTCAATACTTGCTGTATTGGAATTAGTTTTGGGTCATTTGTTTTCACTATCATCAAGGAATGAGTCTTTTCTCCTTTTTCAGAACCTATAGATACTGCAGATATTTGCATTCCTTGTACAACCGAATGTATCAGTTTAATAAAACATGGTATTAAACATGGAATTATTAACAATCCTGCAAATATTCCAAATACAACCACCCCAATTTTAGCAAGCCAATTACCACCCAAAAAGTTTTCCCCTAATCCTCCCATGTCGATTCCATTCCAGGTTTTAATTGGGACATGTGCAATTTTCTTCAATTCTTTAACAAGTTCATTTATAGCTTTTCCCTCATCGTCAATTTCTAAACAATTGCTAATGTTAAGTTTTCCACATACACCTCCTTCCCGTGCTAATAAGTAATTTAAAGCTAAATGATTTTGGTACAGAGCAGTTCTCATCTTTGTATTCTGCTTTACAATTAACCCTAATGCATCTCCAGTCTTATTTACAACTATTTCTACTACAGCTTGTAGTCTTATAATTCTATTAAACATATCTATTGGAGTCCTATAACCCCAGGACCCATCTTCTGCCCATGTAGCAGGATCATAGTAGGCAATTATCCTTTCAGGTGGCCATTCATTGTCCTTCCAATGCCCTATTTGTAGGCTCCTTTTATGTTGCCTCTGCCTTAACTCATTGGCTTCAGCATACACCTGGATTCCAAATCGTTCTCCCCAACTTATAGGCAACAGGAAAAAACTGGGTCTTATGGTTCCTAATACACAGGACCCTGTCCAATTCTTTGGTAAATATGCATAAGCTAACCTGCCACAAATCCAATACTGGCCTTCAGGAGTCGGCCAACCATTTGGGATATTTGTTCCATTTGTCCAATTTCTAAATTTAGTGTTCATTTCTAGTGGTTTTCCCTGTTTATCCAAATCATTCCTAGTTTCATTCCACAGGTAACCTCCTTCACATTCCAGATTACCTACTTGTCTCCCATCATCTTTTAGATTCTGCCAACAACTCCTTCCAATTATACTTGTTTGGAGTACCCATTGTTGTTTCCTATTACCCTTTCCTTTTGTTTTCCATATTTGGGAATCACTTATGTTGCTTTTCATAGCCTCCCATGGCCATCATTTGCCTTGATTTGTCCCACCACAAACATAACAATTAGTTACATTTAACGATTTAGCAATATTTTCAACAAGATTTACAAATAGATTCTTAGCCACTGTAGAGATTTCATACTTCACTCCTGTTTCTATTTCATGATGAGTTGAACAGCAATTGATGTTGTACTGATTCTCTAGATTTCTCCTTAACTATTACATATAAAACAGCTCCTGGATCTTCTCCCGGTCCATAAATCAATAACCCAATCTTTACTTCTTGTTGTTTCCATTGTTCTGGGTTAAAAATGGTTAAATTAACAGGGTTACAAGAATGGGCTGTACAGTTAGGCAACTTCTGGCTCTCTGTCCTTTACAGTCGTAGATTGTGTGATAAACCAAAGTCTAGGAACCCACTCGTCCCCTTCTAGTGGTTACAATACACTGACTGCAATTGTTTGCTGTTGCCAAAGCCAGGAAACTCACTCCCAAGACAATCAGAAGAGGTCCAGTCAGGGCCATGGTGATCGGTGGTCACAGCCCGAAGGGGTTGCAGCCCTTGGAAGACCTTTCAAGCCACAACACTGGTTCCCCTCCGGTCTTGCCCTCCTCTGGATGAGAGGGTGAGTTTTTCTTTGATTTGTTTAGATATATACTCTCCAATTGCGTTGGCAGCAATAATATGTAACCCACAACAACCTTTCTAGTGGAATAGTATTTTGACAACGAATACAAAAAAATTGTAAGCTTTTATCTAAAAATTGTTCCTGCCTTCCTCTGTGGGTAATGATGTATTTGCGACAATTAAGACACTTAGCCCTTATATACAGATTATCGTGTCTACACAGAGGGCAGGGACTTGTGTTTGCCCCTGTCTAGGGATTCAAAATTATCTAGTTTTCTGTAGTTCCTCCCACATACCAAGAAACAGGAGTTGCCGTTATCAAACCCCTACAGCAAGCTAATTTTTTGCCTTGACTTCTTTTTCCGGTTCTTTTTTATGTTTAACTTGGTATTTCCTGGTTCAGATGTTATTTTCCATTCCTTCACTGGACCTTTCACTTGCAACGCATGCCTCCATCCTTTCCCAGCAGTTCTTACAGTGATTTCTGTACTTAATAAAACAAGAAAAAATCCTTCCCAGAGGGGAGATAAGGTTTCTTCTTTCCATGTCTTTATCAAAACCTTATCTCCCAGTTTTAATTGATGAATTGCAAACCCTAATGGTGGTGTTGCAGCTATCATCCCAATCTCTCTTAGTTCTTTTAATCTTTTCCCAATAGCAATTACATATTTCTGGCTATCATAGTCTTCAACTATATTATTTCCTAGAGGCATCCCTTGGAAATAAGGCATGCCATATAACATTTCATATGGCGATAATCCAGTCTCACTGTGTGGTTTTGTTCTTATGTTTAAAAGTGCCAGGGGTAAAACATTTTGTCCAAGGCATCTGTGTTCAAGCACAACTTGAAGTTGATGCTGTCTCTACTAAGTCTACTAGAACTGGGACTCAAGTTAAAAACAGGAAAGTCGTCGTTGCTCCTATAAAGAAAAAGAAGACATTGCTGAGGGAGACCATAAAACTTACAGACCCATCTCCACAACTGGAAGGTATGGAAGAAGAAAGAGAAGAAGAGGAAGGAGTAGAAGGACCTATCCCATCCATGCAGGCAGTATCGGAAGAAGGAGTGGCTGTGAGTGAGGAAGAAGTGGCTGGGACAGAAGAAGATGCTAAGAAGGGACAAAAGCATTCCCCTCAACCTGAGAGACAATTATTGTTACCTGATGATTGGTTGAGGACTTCATCTCAGCACCCAAAAGACTACTCACTACCTCTATCTACTGGGTATGGTGAACGACGTAGAAGTCCATCTCCATGGCATGAACGACGTAGAAGTCCATCTCCACAGCATGCTCCCTCTCCACCTCTTCGTGAGAGATACAGAGAGGAGGTGGGAACGGTTCCGAGGAAGAGCGGAATAGTACAAAGAGAAGTGGAAAAGATTCTACGCGGGAGAGATGGACAAGAAATATTGCGAGAAAGTGAAATTACACAATCACTGACCGCAAGAGATCTTCGAGATTTACAAAGAGATTACAGTCATTTGCCTGGTGAACGAATCCTCACTTAGCTGGTGCGATTCTGGGACAATGGAGCTATTAGTCATGTGATTGAAGGTCATGAAGCACGACAATTGGGATCTCTTGCCCGAGATCCTGTGATAGGACAAGAAATGGGAAGGGAGAGAAACGCAGGCAGTCTTTGGATCCGAATCCTCCACGCTGTGAGGGTGAAATACCCATTTAAGGAATATCTGTCGAGCTCTCCAAGAAGGTGGAATACTGCGGAAGAAGGCATCAAATACCTACGGGAATTAGCCATGTTGGAGATAATCTATTCTGATCCAGACTATTATGACATCCTAGCTCCAGAATGAGTCCCCTGCACATAGCCCATGTGGAAAAAGGTAATTAAAGGTGCCCCTAAACCATACACCTACTGCTTGGTCCAAAGACGGGTGAACCAAGCGTGGAAGACGTGTTGTTGGATAAAGCGCATAGCGGAAAGTCTGGAAGACTCCTCTGATTCCCTATACCAACCTACCTACGATAGGGAAAGAAGAGAGAGAGATTATGAATATTCCAGATATGAGGACTATCCTAGAGACAGAGATGACAGACATTATAGAGATTACAGAGAAAGGCCAATGGAACAATCATGGCGGGATAGACCAAGACAACCTCGACCTAGACCTTGGTCTCATTCACGATCTTCATCACCCCCAAGCAGAGGAAAGGAAAACCTTAAGCGTCAGTCACGTAGCCAACTATGGGCATACCTATGCAGTAAGGGAGAGAACATGAAGAAGTGGGGTGGCCAACCCACTTACAAGCTCAAAGCTAGAGTGAAGGAGCTGAGACAGAAGGACACTGACAAGAAAGGTTTCTATGTGGTAGATACAGAATTTCTAGATAAGAACTTGCAATTACCGAAAGACAAGAAGATGGAGATCCACCTCCCTGATGACAAAAAAGCCTCCAAGAAACCAAAGTCAAAATTCGACAACGATTGCTCTGATCAAGACCAATAGAGGGGTCCTGCCTTCTGCCAGGAGAAGGAGAGGGACAAAGAAGACAATCCAGTTTACTGGGCTGTGTGGGTTCGATGACCTGGCACATCAGATCCTCAGAGTTACCGAGCTTTGATAGATACTGGTGTCCAGTGTATTTTAATGCCATCAGCGCATAAGAGTACAGAGACTGTTTCTATTTCTGGAGTGACAGGAGGGTCTCAGGAGTTGTCAGTGGTAGAGGCCGACATAAGCTTGACAGGAGATCAATGGGAAAAGCATTCCATTGTGATGGGGCCAGAAGCCCCTTTCATTCTAGGTATGGATTACCTAAGAAGAGGATACTTCAAGGACCCAAAGGGGTACCAGTGGGCTTTTGGTGTAGCCACGGTGATTGAAGAGGAGTCCAAGCAATTGTCTGCCCTTCCTGGCCTCTCAGAAGACCCTTCTGCAGTGGGATTACTGCAAGTTAAAGATCAAAAAGTGCCAATAGCCATCACAACCATACACAGGTGACAGTATCGGACGAATCGAGATGCTGTGATCCCCATCCATAAGATGATTCGGAAGCTGGAAAGCCAAGGGGTGGTCAGCAGAACCCATTCACCCTTCAATAGCCCTATCTGGCCTGTACACAAGTCTGATAGAGAATGAGACTGACTGTGGACTATTGTGGCTTAAATGAAGTCACACCGCCACTGAGTGCAGCAGTACCAGGTATGTTGGAGCTCCAGTACGAGTTGGAGTCCAAGACAGCGAAGTGGTGACGCCACCATTGACATTGCCAATGCATTTTTCTCCGTTCCCTTAGCGGTAGAGTGCAGGCCACAGTTTGCTTTCACCTGGAGGGGTGCTCAATACACCTGGAATCGACTGCCCCAGGGGTGGAAGCACAGTCCAACCATCTGTCATGGACTGATTCAGGTTACATTAGAGAAGGGTAAGGCCCCAGAAGATATCCAATATATTGATGACATCATTGTATGGGGGGACACAGCAGGAGAGGTCTTCGACACAGGACAGAAGATTATCCTGATTCTCCTCGAGGCCAGTTTTGCCATAAAGAAGAGCAAAGTCAAGGGACCTGCCAGAGAGATCTAATTCCTAGGGGTGAAATGGCAAGGTGGAAGGCGCCAGATTCCAACTGATCGTGGCAATGGCTCCACCGACAAATAAGAAAGAGACCCAAGCTTTTCTGGGAGCCATAGGCTTCTGGAGGCTGCACATCCCAGAGTACAGCCAGATTGTGAGCCCTCTTTTCTTTGTGACCCGTAAAAAGAATGATTTCCAATGGGGTCCTGAACACCAACAAGCTTTCAGGCAGATTGTTGAAGATGGAGGGAGTCACCGACACCAGATGGTTCATCAGTGGAACTCGTTTATTGGTCGTGTTACAATCACTTTTATAGCCACGATAATTAGGTTATACATATTGCAAAGCTCAGGCTCATTATTGGTCGTACGATAATTAGGTTATACATATTGCAAAACTTTAGCTCCTTATTGGTTACAGACTTTATCACTGCACATACATTCCTGTAGTTTTAGAAATCCATCTGGTCCCGTGGGAGACATCCTGTTATCTCCCTTGCCTAAGCTTTACTGCACAACAAGGGCCCACTGACCTTGCTGGTCAGTATTTTCTCACTTAGCTCAGTATTTTCCCACTCAAGGCCTAAACAGCTTGCTTTTGTCAGGCTCATGTCTGCTTTCAGTGAGCCAGGTTTCAGTAAGTCTCTCCACAGCAGATCAAGCAAAAAATTGCACATGCTGTGGCTCTTGGACCAGTCAGGACGGGACCAGATGTAAAGAATGTACTCTACTCTGTAGCTGGAGATAAAGGTCCCTCCTGGAGCCTCTGGCAAAAGGTGCCTGGTGGGACACAAGGGCGACCACTGGGTTTCTGGAGCCGAAGCTACAGAGGTTCTGAGGCCAATTACACCCCTATGGAAAAAGAAATCTTAGCAGCGTATGAAGGCATACAAGCAGCTTCAGAGGTAATTGGTACCGAAGCACAGCTCTTCCTGGCACCCCGATTACCAGTGCTGAGCTGGATTTTCAAAAGGAAGGTGGCCTCTACGCATCATGCCACCGACGCCACGTGGAGCAAGTGGATTGCTTTGATTACACAATGTGTCCGAATCGGGAACTCGAATTGCCCTGGAATTCTGGAAATTATAACTAATTGGGCAGAAGGTGGGAACTTCAGTCTGGAAGAAGAAGAAGAGCCAGTGAGTCGAGCTGAAGAAGCTCCACCATATAATGAGCTGCCAGATGAAGAGACACGCTATGCCCTTTTCACCGATGGTTCCTGCCGTATTGTAGGGAGGAGCCGGAAGTGGAAAGCAGCTGCTTGGAGTCCCACACGATGAGTGGCGGAAGCCACTGAAGGTGAAGGCAAATCGAGTCAGTTTGCAGAACTCAAAGCTGTCCAATTGGCCCTAGACATTGCAAAAAGAGAAGGATGGCCAAGGCTCTACCTATACACCGATTCGTGAATGATAGCCAATGCCCTATGGGGATGGCTAGACCAGTGGAAAAAGATGAATTGGAGTCATAGAGGGAAACCCACCTGGGCTGCTGATCTGTGGCAAGACATCGCTGCCAGAGTGAAGAACCTGAACGTGAGAGTCCACTATATAGATGCCCATGTGCCCAAGGGTCGAGCTAATGAGGAACATGCTAACAACAGAGAGGCAGACCGAGCTGCACAGGTCAAGGTATCACAAGTAGACCTAGACTGGCAGCAGAAGGGAGAATTGTTCCTAGCTTGATGGGCCCATGATGCTTCAGGTCATCAAGGCCGAGATGCCACCTATAGATAGGCACAAGACCGAGGGGTGGATTTAACCATGGACACTATTTCTCAAGTTATCCATGACTGTGAAACCTGTGCCGCTATCAAACAGGCAAAAAGGTTGAAGCCCCTGTGGTATGGTGGACGTTGGGATAAGTACAAATATGGGGAGGCCTGGCAGGTTGATTACATTACATTGCCACAGACCCACCAAGGTAAACGCTATGTTCTTACCATGGTGGAAGCAACCACGGGCTGGTTAAAGACATAATCGGTACCACATGCAACAGCCCGAAATACTATTCTGGGTCTTGAGAAGCAAATCCTGTGGAGACACAGTACTCCAGAACACATTGAGTCAGACAATGGGACTCATTTTAAAAACAATTTAGTGGCCACTTGGGCACAAGAGCATGGTATTGAATGGGTATATCACATTCCATATCATGCACCCGCTGCTGGAAATGTTGAATGGTGTAATGCACTGTTAAAGACAACTCTAAAGGCACTAGGTGGGGGAACTTTTAAAAGCTGGGATAAGCACTTAGCCAAGGCCACCTGGCTAGTTAACACCAGGGGCTCTGTCAACCGAGCTGGGCCTGCCCAAGCAGAATCCCTCCACAGCTCTGTATAACGCATATAATTCACAAGCCTGTGCTGACCATGATGGACTTAAAGGTCCAGATTCTACAGGCTTCAGTTCCTTATTAATTATCGCATATCCTGACTTCCTTTTTCCTTCTATTACTCGGGAGGATCCATCCACAAATAATTTTTCTCCCTTTTTTAGCTCAGTGTCTCTTAAATCCGGTCTCACCTTAGTTTGAACCTCAATCACTTCTAAACAATTATGCTGTAATTCTTCTGATGGTACTCCAAACAAAAACTGTGCCAACTCTGAGCAGAAGTTACTTTTAACACTAAATTAGGGGAATCAATCAATATAGCCTCATATTTCAAAATTCCTTTAATACTAACGACTCCGTCATCTTTGTTCGGATCTTCACGTACAGAATTACGGGCAAAATAAAGTGCTGTAGCCGGCAAGGGAGCTTATAAAAAAACCAAATTCTTTGCTTGCCTCTATTCAGGTTCAGGATGCCACCAAGTGGTGGGGCACCCCTCCTAGACTGAGTTAGAATTCCGGAAACCAAGACCATCCCGGACAAGACCCCAATTGTGATAAATGATCAAGGCTCAGACCGTAAACAGTCCAGCAATTTCAATTTATTAAGCGAATAAAGGCAAGCAAACAGCACTGGGTGTGCGGGGAGTCTGCGCTCCACCAACACGCACACCATACAGTTCTTCCATTCGGTTTATATTTACTATACTAATACATATTCCTGGCTGTGTCTGAGAAAAGGCTGGTTTATGTACATGAATTCCTCAAATAGGTGTTTTCTATGACGCATGCTCTCTTCATCACTTGGGGTCTTATCTGCTCCCATCTGGTGGTGGTTGGGTGAAGTTAGCAGTCCTCCTCAGCTTGTCCTCCAGATAAACTTAGGTTCTGCCCATGCGCTCTTGATATCTTCTTGTGCAGCACTATGCAGTTATCAGCAAAACTGGGTTGAACGAGCTTATCAAGAAATACACCCAGTGTCTTTCACAAGGAAAAAAAAACTATGTACAGTTGCTTAAGCTTATGGTTATACAAAAAAAGGTTATATTTCATCATCTTGCTTCAATATTGTCCCATATTTGCACAAATTAGATGTACACATCTCACATAAGGAAATTTGACATTAAATGTTTTACCGTCCAGACACAGAATATTTAAAAGAAGCTGGTCAGAGAGTATTGGACTCTGAAAAATCTCCAGTATTGGATAGTTTCATGACCTGACTGGACAAAATCCTGAGTAACTTAGTTTGACCTTCAGAATGATCCTGTTTAAGCAGGGATTCAAAAACTACTAGTGATCTCCTGAGCTCTCTTCTAACCTGAATTGTTCTACATGTCTGTGATTCTAACAGAGTATTGCTAACTTTACATCTGATACAGCATCCTAAAAGAAGGTAGCACAAGAAACACAAGCTTAATTTTCCTCCATTTAATTTTATCTCATGACACATCCTCACCTTCTGACCAGATATCTGGTTAGTCTGTTTTCAGCAATATTTTATCAATATACTATAAAATGAACATTAATAAATCCTTTTATAGGTAAAATACACCATGAGAAACAGCTTTGTAAAATGTAATGCGGAAGGGTTTTTAACATAAATGACACCTCATATTTTGTGTTTGAGTTACTTAGAAACAGAGAATAAACAAAAAGCTTTTCAGATATTTTGAGGTTTCTAAAATTGAAATAAAACGAAAATATTTAAGGAAAGGTATTTTCCGTGGGGAAGGATAAATTGCCAAGGATACGTGATTTACTTCTCATCAAGCTAGTATCACACATCACCAGTTTTAATATTTATGATCCTATTTTCAAGCTAGCTCCATATTCAATTTGTGCATTAAGTGAGACCATTGGAAAGAAGCACTTCATCTGACACTATTCCATGTAAAAATCTGAATAAAGCCTACCCCCTATTCTTAGGGGCTGCTGCATCTCTTTGAGATGTGTCTTGTTCTCTGTTTGAGTTTTATTACACTGTAGAGTTTTGTTTCTGTATTTGAAAAGAAGGTAGGGAAAGTCCCATTCTAAACACTATCTGTTGTAATTTCAATACCTGTACTTCTGGAAATTATGTTCCAAGATCAGTCCTTCATTTACCTTACTTTTATATATTGCTTTTGCTTAAAAATAAAATCTGGAATCAGTGTTCTCATTGATTGAGGAAAAGATGAAATTCTACATAAATACCAAACCAAGCTATCAAAGCTATGTATCAGAATTAAGAAACATTTTTACAACATATGATTCAAAGGAATTGACCCACAAATGGACTGTAAGCCAAAGTATTTTATTAACCAGTGGGGAGTTTTCACAGGGCTCAGTGTCCCACAAGATGCAGCTCTGCAATAGCACCATTTTGGTCAGCTTATATAGTGATTTTATCAAGAACTCCACACGTCCTATGGTTTGTACCTGATAAGCAAGCAGTTAGGTTACATAACTTTTGCCTATTACATCTAAATTTAATGGCTTGGTTTTTTTTTTGGTAATACAGCCTATGTGCTCAGAAGTCATCATTCTTGTACATATCTTACCCTTGCAGGGTACCTGAGATGGACCCCTCCCGCAAACTGGGTAGGTCCTCCTGTACCTGGGATAGAGCCTCCTGTGTAAAGTTGTCTTCTGACTAACATTCCCTGCTTGGAAGCATGTTACAGAAGCAGAAGCAGCGACGGCTATTAGTATTATCTTGTTTTTCAGAAAACAGACCTCTACTTGTGTTTTAGCTAAGAACATTCTTGTCATGAAATAATTTCTACTTTTGCCAAACTATGTTAAGAGCGGCCTACTTATGCTAAGAGGGGCCTGCTATTCCTTAATTCACGTATATTTAGGTCAAATAGTGGATAACTCTTCAAGAGAATACTTTCCCTTTCTAGATTTTACGGAAAAAAAATTAAAAATAAGAGCTCACCTAAGGAAGAATGGCTTTTACTATCCTTGAAAAAGATTCAACATGTAAAAATTTTTCATTTCCTGCTCAGTTTTCAGGCTATATTAACAAAAAAAAAAAGTGTGTCAGATAGGAGTAATAAAATATATACAAATATACAGAATCAATTCAGACTCCCTGGATGACCATAACTCACCACTGATGCTACAGGGCAGGCGTGGGGAAGGTCCCAGACTGGACTCAATGGTAGGTGGGAGCTGGACTCAGAAACTGGATTCAGGAATACATGGATGGGTTCGGGGCAAACAGACAGACAAAGCCCTCAGCCATCTAAGAAGTGTGGAGGGGGAGACTCTTGTGATCTCTAAGTTTTATACTGAATATGACATGTATGGCATGGAATACTTCATTTGTCAGGTTTAGGTCACCCATCCTGTCTGCCCCTCCCAGTAGGTGTGACACCAATTACCACCAACTCTGGGATGGTCTTAATTTACATAGGAATAGGTGTGAGCAGTGGTCTCTCTGCACACCAATGGCCCATCACCTCCCTGAGAACCATCAGGTTTATCACTTCTAGAGACAGCCACTGTATGAAAACTGTGTTGGTAAGCTTCAGCAACTGAAGTTTTTAAAGAGGCTTAGCTGAAAAGTCAGAGAATATGTTCTGCTTTAGCCCAAACCAGAACAGCACCAATCCATGATTCTGTCCAATCTGACACACCGTTGAACTCAGTTATATTTCCCATTGCATGGAACACAAATAAGGAAGTAATAAGATGGCAACAGATTGATAGGAGTCATAAGAGTTAGGCAGTAGCCTTAGGATTTTTAGGATTTTTAACTTTCAAGAATAGTTAGTAAGACATTAGGGTAAGTAAGCAAAGAATATGGGTGCTTAAGCTTGTAGAATAGGGGTATTGTGTAAGCTCATCAGAATGTAGTAAAAACAAAGGATAGCTGCAGGAACTGATACAGGAACTTGCCTCCAAGACCAGTTAAAGCCAGCCTTATGGTTGGATAAGGGCCAAGGAACAACTGAGTCTGCACAAGAACCAGAGGTTACTTGAGGTGACGATGAGGAGCAGCCGTCTTCATCCCCATGACCTTCCAACGACCACCACCAGGAGGCAGTGCACAAGCGCCAGTAGGAGGAGAATATGGAAATAACCTTTTAAGACTCATTTTAATATGAAGCAGGGACAGTTAATGCATATGTATAGGGGTATTGGGGAATGCAATGAATATGTAACATTTTACTGCATATAACCACAGCAAAGAAACGTGCAGGGTGTGCACATTTGTGGTGGAGTGATCCCTTGTGCACCCAGCGCTGAATAAACATACCTCCTTTATAAACTCTCAGGTTGTAAAGTCGTTTCTCCGCGTGTCAGTTTGGCAACCCAGATGGGACGTGCTCTGTTCGGCTGCAGGATCCACTGAGGAGTGGACGTCCTAGGCGCACCCTGAGCCTTTCCTTGGAGGAACTCCTCTCCCAGTCGCTCACTGCGGGAGCAGACAATGACCATCTATCAACACGGAGTATAGAGGTATGTTTTAAGGTTGAGACCTGTAAGTCTCACATGGTTAGGATAAAGAAGTGTTAAAAGAGAGCCTGTTAGGGTGTGTTTTGGCCCACTGGAGAGACATAGTGGGGTCAGGAGGAACAGAGAGTAAAAGGACTTTGATCAAATATTGCAATCAGTGGTGGCCCCTTTATAAACTGGAGGATGGGGCCAAATGGCCGCAAAATGGTTCAACTGACTATAACAGCCTCTTCCAACTAATGTTGATTTTAAGAAGAGAAGGAAAATGGGATGAGGTGTCATATGCAGATATGTTTTTTTTCTCTCCGAAATCATCCTGAGTGGCAAAGGATGAGCTGGTTTGAACTAGTTTCCCCAATCTCTCTAACGATCAGTTTAAGCCCATTTTCCAAAGCTTCCCCTTTTCAAGAAAAAAAAATATTGAAAAATCAAAATCACACTAAATATATGTATTTCTCAATATAAACAACTACATACAGCAAGGATATCATGCAAAACTCCCAAGAAAGGGAAAAGGGGAAGGGAAAATGGGAAAAAGGACAAAAAGGAACTAAAACAAAACAGGCATTTCCCTTGAGGAAAGCAGAACAGCTAAATCTGACCCAGCACTCTCCCCCCACATGTGGGCAGACAACAGCAGCCACCGCAGGCCTCAGCTCCAGACAGGACCAGCAGCAACGGAGCTCCTTCTCTTGAGCTTCCCGGAAGAAGAAGAACGTACCCCCTTATCTACACCTTATTTATATGTCGTGTTACGTTAAAGGAAGATATGGAATACTTCTGTGGATCCTGACCTCCATTGTTAAGGAAGACCTGTAAAGGCCATTTTTAAGGAAGATCTGAAAAAAAATCCAAAAGCCAACCCACTACATAGGGATTATGGAATAGCACTACCACAGGATCCCTTGGTATTAGCCTTAGAAAGGGAATGTAATAAAGAAACGGCTGGAAAGTTGAAATGGTGTTGTTCAGCCTGTAGTATTGGCCAAAGATGTACAAAACCAAGTAAGATTCAGCAGGTGCAGGATCAAGATCACAGTATCACAGTATCACAAGGTTGGAAAGGACCTCTGAGATCATCAAGTCCAACCTATAACCTAACACTAACACCAACACTAACACCAACCATCATCTAAACCATGGCACTCAGTGCCTCATCCAGTCTCCCTTTAAACACCTCCAGGGTCGGTGACTCCACCACCTCCCTGGGCAGCCCATTCCAGTGGCCAATCACCCTTTCAGTGAAGAATTTCTTCCTCATATCAAGTCTAAACTTTCCCTGACGAAGCTTAAGTCCATGCCCTCTGGTTCTGCCACTGGTCACCTGAGAGAAGAGACCAACCCCTGCCTGACTACAACCTCCTTTTAGGTAGTTGTAGAGAGCAGTGAGGTCTCCCCTGAGCCTCCTCTTCTTTAGACTAAACAGCCCCAACTCCCTCAGTCGCTCCTCATAGGGCTTGTGCTCCAGCCCCCTCACCATCTTCGTTGCCCTCCTCTGAACACATACCAGTATCCTAACATCTTTCCCAAACTGGGGTGCCCAGAACTGGACACAATATTCAAGGTGAGGCCTGACCAGTGCCGAGTACAGGGGGACGATAACTTCTCTGGTCCTGCTTACTACACTATTCCTGATGCAGGCCAGGATGCCATTGGCCTTCTTGGCCACCTGGGCACACTGCTGGCTCATGTTGAGCTTCCTGTCCACCAGCACTCTCAGGTCCTTTTCTACCTGACTATTCTCTAGCCACTCTGTCCCCAGTCTGTAGCTCTGCATGGGATTGTTGTGTCCAAAATGAAGTACCCGACATTTGGACTTATTAAACATCATCCCATTAGAATCAGCCCATCTCTCCAATCTGTCCAGGTCCCTCTGTAGGGCCATCCTACCCTCTAACAGATCAACTCTTCCTCCCAGCTTGGTATCATCTGCAAATTTGCTGATGATGGACTCAATCCCCTCATCCAAATCGTCAATAAAGATATTAAACAGGACGGGACCCAATACCGATCCCTGGGGGACACCACTGGTGACCGGCCGCCAACTGGATGAAACACCATTCACCATCACTCTTTGGGCTCAGCCATCCAGCCAATTCCTAACCCAGCATAAAGTGCTCCCATCTAGGCCACGGGCTGCCAGCTTCCCTAGGAGTCTACTGTGGGGGACCGTGTCAAAGGCCTTACTGAAGTCCAGGTATACCACATCCACAGCCTTCCTCTCATCCACCAGGAGAGTCACATGGTCGTAAAAGGAGATCAGGTTGGTCAGGCAGGACCTACCCCTCCTAAACCCATGCTGGCTGGGCCTGATTTCTTGATCGTTCTGCAGGTGGTGCATGATTTCACCCAGGATTATCTTCTCCATGATTTTACCTGGGACCAAAGTCAGGCTGACAGGTCTGTAATTACCTGGATCATCCTTACGGCCCTTCTTATGGATGGGTGTCACATTGGCCAACTTCCAGTCTTCCGGGACCTCTCCAGTGAGCCAGGACTGCTGAAAGATGATGGAGAGCGGCTTAGCAAGCTCATCCGCCAGCTCTCTCAGCACCCTAGGATGGATCCCATCCGGCCCCATAGACTTATGAGGGTCCAAGCGGCTCAGCAGGTCTCTAACCTCCTCCTCATGGATTGCTGGAGGGCCATATTTCACCCTGCCCCCATCAACCTCTTCAGAGGGCCAACTGTCAAGCGAGCTGACATCCTTGCTGTTAAAAACTGAGGCAAAGAAGGCATTAAGTACCTCAGCCTTCTCTGCATCTCTGGTTACTATATTTCCCTCCACATCCAACAAGGAGTGGAGGTCGCTGCCGCCCTTCTTTCTGCCATTGATGTATTTATAAAAACTCTTCTTATTGTCCTTAACAGAAGTGGCCAATTTGAGCTCCAGCTGGGCTTTTGCTTCCCTGATTTTTCTCCTACACGACTTAACAACATCCTTGAACATGACCTGTCTTACATCCCCTTCCTTCCAACGATGATACATCCTCTTTTTCTTACTTAGTTCCTTCAGAAAAGATCTTTCTGATCTGTTTGCCCCTCCCCCCAAATCTCAAGAACAAAATGAGTATTCGGATGATTATTCATCCCTGGGAAGTCCTATATCATCCCGTATCCGACAGAAGGTGGCTCCAATAATTTTACAGGCATCACTCAGAGAAGCAGTATGATTTGATGGTGGAACTATATTGATAAGGGTGCCGTTTTCTGCCGCTGACTTAGATAAGTGGGAAAAGATTGCAATAATCACAATAGTCCATATTATCAATTTCCAGGGTCACTCCTTGTCTCTGCTGGCGCGGGTCTCACCCAATTCGCTGGAATCCATGTTGGTCTGGATCCTGTAATGACACAAGCATAATCTCTCCTCCATGTTATTAATTTAAATGTTCCTTCCCAATTACCTTGTTGGTTTCTTACAAATATGTTAATTTTTTCAAAATGTTCTGTTAATCCAGAATTTATTGTCTGCATATGTTTCACAATTGGAGGCACAACACCATTTCCTGTAAGATGTAAAAAACTTATCACATACTGTATTTTTGCTATTCCATTAAGAGGTGACTCTTCTATTTCCCCCTGATTTTATTTTTGCAAATAATTTGATAGTTTGGTGTGTTTGTTCGATTATAGCTTGACCTGTAGGTGGATTTGGAACACCTGTAATGTGATTGACACCCTATTTTTGAAAAAACTGTTAAACCTTCTGTGAGACATACACATTGTCTGTTTTGACTTGGGCTGGAACACCTAATGTCGCAAAAGCCTGTTTGAAATGACGTATCACGTGTTGCTCTTTCACCAGTCAATGGCGTGATACGCACTGCCATGGAGTAGGTATCCACCAAGATGTGGATGTGTCTGAGTGAACCAAATTCACCAATGTGTGTAACATCTGATTGCCACAACTGTAGGGATTGCAATCCCCTCGGGTTTACTGCTACTTGTGAAGTTTTTGATACTCTCTGACAATCTGAACATGCTTGAACAATTGGTTTAGCTTCAGATATCAGTAAATGAAACTGTCATTTCAAAACTTTCACAGACTGGTGAAAAAAGTCCATGTGACAGCCGTGCTTGTTGCCATAGGAACTGGGGATAAAAATACAGGTTGAGTTAACAAGTCTGCTCTTGCATTCACTTCGGCCACAAAGCCTGGCAATTTTGTATGACTTCTGTGGACAAATATAATAAGAATGTTCTCTTTGATTCAGCAACCACAACAGCTGTTTAAACAACAAAAACAACTTCTCATTATTGATATGTTTTAAAAATGATTTTTCTAATCTAGATACGACACCTGTTACATACATAGAATCTGTAATAATATTCACTGGTTCTTTTTGCCACATTTCAAAAGCTGCAGCGATTGCTTTGAATTCCACCATCTGCGGTGACCCTTGATAATATTCAGTTCGTGATTTCCATTGATCTTTTTCTACCCACACTACTGTTGCCTTTCCTGTTTTTCCACTTCCATCAGTAAAAACTGTTTTGTCTGTAACAGGTACCTGACTAAGTTTGGATTTTGTTTCTAAAGTTTGTTGTTCTATGAATGATAGCAGTTTTGATCCTGGATGGTTAATTTTTATCTGACCTTCAAATCCTGCTATTGCTGTTTGTAATTCTAAATTGTTTTGCAATGACCACTGTAAATAATCTTCTGTCATAGGTATTATTATTATTTTTAGTTCTTGCCCTGATAATTCTACGATGCGCATTCGACCTTTGATAATTATTTGTGCAAACAGCTCTGGTCTTGTTGTTATAGTTTTGGCTGGTTGATGTGGCAAAAATAACCATCTGATGTATCGTAATTTTTCTTGTCCTTCCTCCAACCATTGCATGACCAATCCACACGGTTGGCTATCTCTGTTAACAATCTTTAAGTTTATAGGTGGTCCAAATTCAACTCTGTGATATTGCTGCATTTCTAACAATCTTTCAACCTTTTCAATGGTCTTTTTAGCTTCAGCTGTCAATTGTCTGGGTGCACATAAGTCTGTGTCTCCCTTTAGCAATTCAAACAAGGGTGCTAAAATATCATTGCTTCCTCCGATTACGTTTTGAATCCAATTAATATTACCCAGTAATCTCTGTACATCATTCAAAGTTTTAATATCCAATTTCAAATGTAAAGCCTGTGGTTGAACCATCTGATTTAATATTTTAAAACCCAAATATTTCCATGGTGACTATTTTCATTTTCTCTGCAGCCAATTGTAGTTTAAATTTGTCTAGTGAATTCACAGTATCACAGTATCATAAGGTTGGAAAGGACCTCTGAGATCATCGAATCCAACCTATAACCCAACACTAACACCAACACTAACACCAACCATCATCTAAACCATGGCACTCAGTGCCTCATCCAGTCTCCCCTTAAACACCTCAGGGTTGGTGATTCTACCACCTCCCTGGGCAGCCCATTCCAATGGCCAATCACCCTTTCAGTGAAGAACTTTTTCCTCACATCAAGCCTAAACTATCCCTGACAAAGCTTGAGTCCATGCCCTCTAGTTCTGTCACTGGTCACCTGAGAGAAGAGACCAACCCCTGCCTGACTACAACCTCCTTTTAGGTAGTTGTAGAGAGCAGTGAGGTCTCCCCTGAGCCTCCTCTTCTTTAGACTAAACAGCCCCAACTCCCTCAGTCGCTCCTCATAGGGCTTGTGCTCCAGCCCCTTCCCCATCTTTGTTGCCCTCCTCTGAACACATACCAGTATCCTGACATCTTTCCCAAACTGGGGGGCCCAGAACTGGACACAGTATTCAAGGTGAGGCCTGACCAGTGCCGAGTACAGGGGGACAATAACTTCTCTGGTCCTGCTCACATTCCTGATGCAGGCCAGAATGTCATTGGCCTTCTTGGCCACCTGGGCACACTGCTGGCTCATGTTGAGCTTCCTGTCCACCAGCAGTCCCAGGTCCCTTTCTGCCTGACTACTCTCCAGCCACTCTGTCCCCAGTCTGTAGCTCTGCATGGGATTGTTGTGTCCAAAATGAAGTACCCGACATTTGGACTTATTAAACATCATCCCATTAGAATCAGCCCAGCTCTCCAATGTGTCCAGGTCCCTCTGTAGGGCCATCCTACCCTCTAACAGATCAACCCTTCCTCCCAGCTTGGTATCATCTGCAAACTTGCTGCTGATGGACTCAATCCCCTCATCCAGATCATCAATAAAGATATTAAACAGGACGGGACCCAACACCAATCCCTGGGGGACACCACTGGTGACCGGCCGCCAACTGGATGAGACACCATTGACCACCACTCTTTGGGCTCAGCCATCCAGCCAATTCCTAACCCAGCACAGAGTGTTCCCATCTAAGCCACGGGCTGCCAGCTTCCCTAGGAGTCTACTGTGGGAGACAGTGTCAAAGGCCTTGCTGAAGTCCAGGTATACCACATCCACAGCCTTCCTCTCATCCACCAGGTGAGTCACATGGTCGTAAAAGGAGATCAAGTTGGTCAGGCAGGACCTACCCCTCCTAAACCCATGCTGGCTGGGCCTGATCTCCTGGCCATTCTGCAGGTGCCGCATGATTTCACCCAGGATTATCTTCTCCATGATTTTACCTGGGACCGAGGTCAGGCTGACAGGTCTGTAATTACCTGGATCATCCTTATGGCCCTTCTTGTGGATGGGCGTCACATTGGCCAACTTCCAGTCTTCCGGGACCTCTCCAGTGAGCCAGGACTGCTGAAAGATGATGGAGAGCGGCTTAGCAAGCTCATCTGCCAGCTCTCTCAGCACCCTAGGATGGATCCCATCCGGCCCCATAGACTTATGAGGGTCCAAGCGGCTCAGCAGGTCTCTAACCTCCTCCTCATGGATTGCAGGAGGGCCATATTTCACCCTGCCCCCATCAACCTCTTCAGAGGGCCAACTGTCAAGCGAGCTGACATCTTTGCTGTTAAAAACTGAGGCAAAGAAGGCATTAAGTACCTCAGCCTTCTCTGCATCTCTGGTTACTATATTTCCCTCCACATCCAACAAGGAGTGGAGGTCGCTGCCGCCCTTCTTTCTACCATTGATATATTTATAAAAACTCTTCTTATTATCCTTAACAGAAGTGGCCAATTTGAGCTCCAGCTGGGCTTTTGCTTCCCTGATTTTTTTCCTACACGACTTAACAACATCTTTGACCATGACCTGGCTTACATCCCCTTCTTTCCAACGATGATACATCCTCTTTTTCTTACTTAGTTCCTTCAGAAGTTCCCTGCTCATCCAGGCCGGCCGTCTGCCCCTAAGACTCTTCTTACAACACACAGGGACAGCCCGCTCCTGCGCCTTCAAGATTTCATTCTTGAAGTGTATCCAGCCTTCCTGGACCCCCTTGCCACTAAGAGCTATTTCCCAGGGTACTTTCCTGACCAGTTCCTTAAATAATCCAAAATCTGCCCTCCCAAAGTCCAGCATCGATGTTCTGTTCCTGGCTTTTCTTATTACATTATTTACAGAGAACTCAATTATCTCATGATCATTACACCCCGGACAGGCTCCGACAACAACATCACTCACCAGCCCTTCTTTGTTTGTAAACAGCAGGTCAAGAAATATATTTTTATTGACTTCAATTAAATTATCTCCTTAAAGGCATTCCTTGACAATACGGCATACCATACAACATCTCATAGGGTGACAACCCTGTCTCACTGTGTGGTTTGGTCCTAATATTTAGTAAGGCTAGTGGTAAACATTTAGTCCATGGTAACTGGGTTTCAACCATTAATTTGGATAATTGCTGTTTTATTGTTTGATTCATTTGTTCTACCTTCCCAGAGCTCTGGGGATGCCATGGTGTATGGTATGCCCAATTAATACCTAAAGACTGAGTTAATAATTTAATCACTCTGGATGTAAAATGTGTTCCCTGATCTGAATCAATACTTATTATACCATACCTTGGTATTAAATGCTCCAATAATACTTTAACTACAGTCTGAGCCATTGCTCTGGCTACTGGATAGGCTTCTACCCTTTGTGTTAAATGGTCTACTATCACCAGCAGATATTTGATTCTTCCTACGTTTGGTTATTCAGTAAAATCAATTTGTACCCTTTCAAATGGTCTATATGCGTTTTTTCTTCCCCCTATAGCTGTTTGCCTAAAAACTTTCTTATTAGCTTGTTGACATATCAAGCATCCCTGTGTTATTTGCTTAGCAATTTCAAAAATTGCTATACATCCAAATTGCTTAAGAAATTGATCACTTAAAGCTCTTGTGCCCCAATGAGTTTGAGCATGTAGCTGTTCCATTATTCTGCTAGCATATGCCTTGGGTAACGTTTCCCGCCCATCAGGGAGTACCCATCTTCCTTCTGCTAATTTTGCCCCTATTTTCTCAAATTGTTGGATTTCGCTTACAGTATACTTCTTTTCATCCTTATCCTTATCTCCCTTCTGTTGGAGGGTCTCAATTATAGCAATCTGTGGTCACAGTGCAGCTTCTTGTGCCTCCTTGTCTGCCAGGTTATTCCCTCAAATTTGGTATCCTATCCCCTTCTGATGTCATCTTATGTGTATTACCGCAATTCTCCGCGGATGCCTTAGGGCTTTTAAAATTTTTGTAACCACCTCCTGATGAATTTGACCCTTTCCTTGTGTACTTATTAATCCCCTTATTTTCCCAAACGTATGGACTACTCCATAAGCATATTTTGAATCTGTAAAGATAGTTCCAATTTTTCCTTTCAATAACTCCAGTGCTCGGTATAAAGCGTACAACTCACATGCCTGGGCTGACCACGTAGGATTTAATGGACCTGATTCCAGAATTATTAAATCACCATTAACTAATGCATATCCAGATTTTCTCTTCCCTTCTATTACTTGTGAAAATCCGTCAACAAACAGTTTCTTGCCTTCCTCTAGTTCAGATTCCTCCAAGCGTGAACTAATTTTAGTTTGCAGTTCTATAACTTCTTCGCAATCATATTGTATTTTTTTCTGAGGTTCCCCAAATAGAAATTGTACTGGACTTGGAGCTGAGGTTACTTTTAGTTCTAAATCAGGGGAGTCAATTAAGATAGCTTCATATTTCAGGATTTGGCTATCAGCCATTTTTCTGCCTTTTGTTGCAAGACCCCTCTCACATAATGAGGTGTGTATACCATAAGGGGAGCATTAAAAGTAATTTTTCTGGTTTCTTCTACCAATAATGCAGTGGCTACTAAGGCTTGTAAACAAGCAGGCCATCCCTGGCTTACCGGATCTAATAATTTTGAACAATACCCCACAGGCTTCTTAATTCCTACCCAATCCTGTGTTAACACCCCATATGCAGTTTGATTAGAAGTATTTACAAAAAGGTGGAAAGGTCTTTTAAAACTGGTAGGCTTAATACCAGGGCTTCTGTTAACATTCTCTTTATCTTTTCAAATTTTTCTTCATCTTCTGGATGCCATTTGAGCTGATTATTCACTAACTTTTCATATAAAAATTATACTTTCTCACTATATCCCTCAATGCATGGCCTACAGTATCCTAAAAATCCTAATAGTTGCCTAATTTCTCTTTGCTTGGGGAGCTCTCAAAGCTAAAATTCCTGATATCCAATCAGGGTCTAACATCTTGTTCCCTTTACTTAGCCTATGCCCCAGATACTTTACTTCTTGTTCTATAAATTGCAATTTTGGATGAGACACCTTTAGTCCCTTTTTTCCAAGGAAATTCAATAACTTAATCGTAATTTGTCAGGTGTCGTCTTCAGTTTCCCCTGCAATTAATAAATCATCCACATATTGTAATAACTTCATAGATTCAGGAGGGGTAAAAGATTGTAATATATTTTCTAAAGTCTGCCCAAACAAATTTGGTGATTCTGTAAATCCCTGGGGTAGCACTGTCCACCATAGTTGCTGCTTTTGGCCTGTTTCAGGGTCTTCCCATTCAAAAGCAAAATAATCCCTTGATATTTCATCTAGAGAACAAGTCCAAAAAGCATCCTTTTAAGTCTATTACACCATACCAGGTATGTCTAGGAGACAGATGGCTCAATAAGGTATAGGGATTGGCCACTACAGCGAACTCAGTTATAATTCGTTGGTTTACAGCTCTCAAGTCCTGTACCATTCTATATCATCCGTTTTTTTTTTTTTATTGGTAAGATTGGCGTGTTATGGGGTGGCATACAGGGCTCTAAAGTTCCCTTTTCCAAAAGCCTATCTACTATAAGTTTTAATCCCTTTCGTTTTTCTAATGAAATGGGATACTGCCTTACCCTAATTGGGAGGTGTGGATTTGTTATTTGGACAATCATTGGATCCATTTCTATCTTTCCAGTATCCCCTTCTTGATACCATACCGATGGATCAATGGTTTCCTCATCTTGTGTAGTTAGGGTATATAATTGAATCTGCAACTTATTTTCCTGACTATAAATATTAATCCCGAATTTCAAAATCAGACCCCTACCTAACCAGTTATGCTCTGCTTCTGACACCAACAATAGAATCTTAAAGTAAAAATTGTTTAAATGACCTATTTCTACATCCTCTAATACTGGGACTTTAAAGGGTTCCCCTTTTGCTCCTACTACAGTAATATTTTTCTTTCCTTCCCGAGTTCCTTGGGAAGTTTCTGAATAGTTGATCTCTCAGCTCCTGTGTCTACTAAAAATAATGTCTCTTCCTTGTGGGGACCAATTAGTAACTTTATCAAGGGCTCACTAGATGTTGAAGTCCCCAAAAGATACAGCCCCTGACACCCCTATTCTTCTTTAAGTATCTTCTCATCCTGCTCTGGTTTTCGGCAATTTCTCTGAATGTTGCAGTAATAGCAAACGGGGCAAACATTCGGTTTCTCCTGGCTAGGTCTCTCCTGAGAGATCCTACTGGAATTCCTTCTTCTTTTCTCGGGGGCCTGTGTTCCAGACTTCTGACTTTCTCTAACTGCCGCCACAAAAATTTTTGCTTTTGCTTTTCTTCATCCCTTCTAACATACACTTTCTGTGCTTCCCTGAGCAATTCTTCTAAACCCTTCTCCTGCCAGTGTTCTAATTTTTCTAATTTCCTCCTTATATCGCCCCAAGATTTTGCCACAAACTGAGTTCAGAGAAGTGCCATACCAGCCACCAAATTCTATGCCCGAATACATTTGCAGGCTCCGTCTCAGCCTTTCTACCCATTCAGTTGGAGACTCATCTTTCCCCTGTTGCTCACTAAATGCCTTATTAATGTTCTTGTTATAGTTGAATTAAGACAAATAGAGTCTCAATCAAGTTTACTAAGTATTTATTTAGGTAGGAAAGCAAAAGCAGCGCTGGGTGGCCAGGGAGACACAACTCCACCACGGCTCGTGAATTCAGATGATTCAAACAGTCCTTTTTATCCCCAGTACTATCACTGGGAAAGTTTTCAGGGGTGGGGGGTGTCTCTGGGCCCCTTCGGTTTGGATTCCTGGCACCTTGGTGCTTAACAGGAGGGGTTTATGTACAGTTGGCCTCTCCAGTCTCCTTGGGAACTTCGTACCAGATACCAGCAAGGCCATAAAACTCCAGCCTGGTGCCTCCTTCTTCCTTTATCTTATCTTTTTGCAAACTACCGTTAGCTTCAGGCAATTCCCGAAAATTTTGTTGCAGAATCAGCTAAAACAGATTTTCCTTGTAAAAAGACAAAGACCACCATAGTAACATAACATTTGCAGTTTAACATTTGCTTAAGACAATAAATACATTTTGACAATACGGTGGCTAAACACATTCTGCTAAGCAGGTTGTTCTCATCTTTGGGGCAGCTTCACTGTTTCCTTTGCTCAGTTGGCTTGATCAGCAATTACTCCTAGCTGCTTATTACAATGAAGCCAGACAGTTCCTAGTCTTCATGCTTGATTAAAAATATACAGAGATTCAAATTACCAAGGCAGCATAACATTAGAATTAAACATACTTGAGCGAACAAAATTTTATTCTCTAGGTTTGATTAACAAATATTTCAAGGTTACTTATTACATTCTGTCCCCGTGGAACTGCTTCTCTAATTCTCTCTATAATTATTGTCCTCAGATGTCTCATACTCTGTCTTCCTCCTGGCTGTTGTTGGCCCCAATGTGGGTCTATATTAGGCCACTTCTGATCTCTGGGGGGTCCTTCTTGATTTTGTCTTTCCCAAATTCTCATTCCTGCTTGTATGATCATACCCCTCTCCTCGGTGGTAAATAGCATTCCCAGGATAGACTGCATTTCTTTCCAGGTATAAGTATTAGGTCCCAGGAACTGATCTAATTTTTCTGCTACTTCGAGGGGGTCATCCGAGAGGGTCCCCATTTCTTTCTTAAAATTCCTTACATCAGAGGTGTTAAGGGGGATTGCAACAAATCCAATGCCTCCTTGGTTGCCTCCAAGGGGTACTTCTCTTAACCGGTGCAGTCCATCTGCCCCTTCTTCTGTTTCAATTCTATGCCTACTTCTAGTTCTGTAAACTGGAGGAGAGGGGGGGGGGGGTGTCATAGGGTTAACAAAGGAGTTGGAGGAAGTGCAACCAGCCCGCCCTCCCCCCACCTCCTGGGGTGGAGGTGTCTGAGGTACTTGGCTCCTATTCTCTACATAAAGGGGTGATAAATTGTCTAAAGGTTCCTACTTCTCATCCTTTTTGTTCTCATTCTTAGATTCTTTTAGAGTTAACACTGAGGTTGGAAATTTTTCATAAAGCAGCATAGTCACTTTCTTCCTGATCAAAAGGTTCTTTTGAATTTACCTATATATTTAATGCCTGGCATACCCAATCCTCAAAAGACCCAAATACAGGCCAAAAGACGTGCGGTCCTAAAGGTTCTTTCGCCCACATCATACAGTATTGAACCATTTTTTCCTTTATCTGGGGCCCCTATTATTCCAATATTTTATCATTAAACCTAATGGTCTTTGTGGTGGTATATCTGGTAATTTGCTCCCTTTCTTAGGACCAGGTAATTTTGTCTTTCCCTGTCCCATATTTTCCTCTGGCCATTCCGATAGCCCTTGGTTACCTTATCAAGAGTGTCTTGCAGGGGTCGTATAGTACTCCCACCCACGAATACTAACGCAATCGCTTCGGTCCTTCACCGGCCAAGTCCCTCACGGGAGATTGGAACCGCGGTTAGAAGACCTCTGCACTCGCTTCGGGACTGCGTCCCATCTCAATCACACAGGCAACCAAATCCCACCCAACTGAACAATACCCCTCATACACTTACGACTCTGTCGTCTTCGTTTGGATCTTCGCGGGCAGAATTACGGGTTTAAAACTGCAGTCTCAAAAGGCAGCTCACCAAAACGTTCTTTACTTGCCTTTATTTCGTTCGTGATAGCGTTGGTCCCAGGCCGACCCCGGCAGGAGCCACCTAAAGGTGGGGCGCCCCTCCGTATCTGAGTCAGGGTCTGTGATCCAAGACCATCACGTCGGGGTCACCAAATTGATGTGAATGAGTCCAAATCAGTCGAACAAGGAAAAGATATCGTTTAATAGCTTAGGTAAGTAAAGGCAAGTAAACAGCGGTGGGTGCGCGGGGGAGTCTGCACTCCACCAACACGCATGCGTGCTAAATCCAGTTTCTTCTATTCATAGTTTCGGTTTCCCCAAAACCTCTCCCCTCATCTTATTTCCTTGGTGTGACGTAGTGTCAACATTCCACTGTTGCTAGGGGTCTTCTTTAGGTGACCTCCGCCCAGCCCCGGCGCCCCAACCCCCACATAACAAACCAGAATTCCAGCGACAACAACGACCGAAAACAAGTTGAAACAAAGCCAAGCACATCCCGTACCTGGTTCCCTACCCGCGGCTATGTTAAACAGTCTGGTTTACTATTCTTTCTTATTCCCACGAATCAGTCTCACATTTCTCACAATCAGCATCTTCTCTTTTTATTTTAATTTGAGGAGTTGGTATGATCCCGAGTAGTATAATTTTTAATGAACACGTAAAAATTAAAAGAATCCTTCTCGTTCTGCAGCAACTGCGAGCGTTACGCGCAACACCGCTTGCTAAAAATTAACCGGGACGGATAGCTAACACCAGCCTTTTTACAGATCTTTTCGACACTAAAGTAAACACAACACGTTAATTGCGTTCAATTTACTCACCGCAGGTCGTGGCATGAAGCCCTTCGCCTAGGGCTATCAGAGCAGTTTCAAGCCGAACCACCTGCGAAGTGAGTCAGCCGCGTGGAGCACCCACGGCACGCGCGACCAGGGAGCCAGTACACATTAGGCAACCCCACGGTCCAATAGCCGTAGCTACCGTAGCTCCTCTTATAGAAGGGAAAGATTTGGGGCGCACCTCACTGAGCCGCCTCAAGGCCTTGTTGCGGGCACGCACAGTGTCAGCCATCTCGGCTCCTGCCCCAGAGAAGCAGCACCCCGACAACACCACCAGCTTCGCCCGTTCCAACTTGCCTCTAAGACAAGAGCCCAGGTTACCCCACCCTATGGGGGCTGCCTGCGGGCACCTCCTACTTGCCCTCTGAAGGACCTCTGCCACCTCCCAGCAGTTCTCAACTCCCGCGGAACTCCGGCTAAAGGCCAACGTCTCTCTCTGCTCCCCTGGATGAGACGCTGGAAGCGGGCCAGCCCCCACCTTTCCGCGGGCAAGGGTGGCTGCTTCAGCCCTTACCGTATTTTCCGGCTGTAGAGTGCAGTTCTACACCCATCCCCTCTTCCCCGCTGGCTTTCCTAGAAAAGTTGACCTGATTGAAGCTGTGGAGACCCCGCATTCCATTCCTTACATGGTGTCAGAGAGGGGCGCTGCCAGCCACGCCCTCTTTTCCCACCAGGCGCGCGAAGCGCTCTCGGGTTTGCGCGCGTGATATCAGCGGGGGGAAAAAGGCGACAAGTCAACATAGCGCGCCACCCCTCACAAGCGCACGGAAACAAGCCTTCCTCAGGTCGTTCTATTTATGTTTATGGTGCCGATTTACATAAAGCTCGGACCCCGCCTTGGGAAAGGCGGTCGGCACCGCCCCCCACGGCCATATAAGGGAAGAGGGGGGTGTGGGGTAGCTTGCAGCCGCTCGCTGCTTTCCTGGTAATATTTATAGTGTACAGCCACTTCCGCTGCCCACTTAGAAGCGGCGCGATCATGGCGGAGCGCGGTCAGCTCCCTCCACCAGCTAAGCGCCTTTGCTGCAGACCCGGCTATGGTTTGGGGTGTAGGCCGGGCCAACGAATAAGCAGCACTGGACTCGACAGCGGGGTGCTCTACGCTGGACCTTCAGCCGCCGCCGCCGCCGCAGCTGCCGCCGCCGCCGCAGCAGCTGCTGCCGCCGCCGCCGCAGCTGCCGCCCTGGGGTTGCTGCCGCTCGGCAAGACCCAGAGCCCCGAGTCCTTGATGGATATCGCGGCTCGCAAGGTGGCGGAGAAGTGGCCCTTCCAGCGGGTGGAGGAGCGGTTCGAGCGGATCCCGGAGCCAGTGCAGCGCAGGATCGTCTACTGGTCTTTCCCCCGTAGCGAGAGGGAAATCTGCATGTACTCCTCCTTCAACGCTGGCACCGAGGACCCCTCCGTTGCCCCCGGAGGGACCGCCGCCGCGCCCAGTAGGGGTGCGGATGCTGCCGAGAACCGCTTGCCCTTCCACAGGGGCATCGCTCTGCTAGACGGTGGCTGTGTCGATAACGTTCTGCAAGTCGGTGAGTCACTGGCCGCGGCCGCCTAGGTAGGGCGCCGCCGGTTTCCTCAGACGTGGGTCTCCTGTGTGTCACCTGTCTGGTATCCGGGGAGCGGGAACCACCCCACCTCCTTGGCGCACCCCAGCAGCCATTCCAGGGGCCGGCAGCGTGGCCGGAAAGCTATCCACCGTGGCGCGGTCTGCACGAACCCTATAATTCGGGTTGGGCAAATTCCTCCGCCAGTCTCTTCCCCCTCGCACCTAAGAACACAGCAACTTCTTCCCCCCATTCTGCGACACATCTGCGGCCCCAGTCGCCAGCAGCCAGCCAGGTCTCCGGCAGGCGGCCCGGGCACGCTCCCTCTCGCCTGTCCCTTTAACTCTCCCGACGCGTCGTGCCTGCTCCCCATAATCCAGAATGGATTACAGTGGATCCTTTTAGCTCTGCTTCCTCCCAGCGCCCACCCTCGGTAATCCGAGTCATCTCCATATCCCGAGCCACAATAGCGATGAGATGCTTCCGCTGTGTGCGCCCGCCC